>CM039086.1:46135249-48535249 GCA_022113865.1 Chimonanthus praecox
ACCCATCACAATCAAACATATACTCTTGATGGGATTCTCTCATCATCAAGATATTCCCCACATAGGTTTTTCGAACGCCCCGACAGAGTGTGGCCCCTCCGGTTATCTCTTGATGGGATTCTCATCATCAATGTTCCCCCACATAGGTTATTTGGATGCCCCGACGGAGTGTGGCCCCTCCGATCATCTAACCTCCACCCCATGCCATGCTTGAGATGCTAATGAATTCCAATGCTATTTTGTATGATAAATCTAGCATTAAATTCTCATATTTGCAACATAAGAATTTAAAACATAAACCATTAAAATAAGATAATCCAACATACATAACCATGGTTTCAAATAAGGTAGAATCCTACCCAAGACAAGTAAGGTGCCCTTGAGCTTTAAACCGGCAACCGATCACGATCGTGCCCCGTTTGTGTGGTCCCGTTACCTTGTTACACATCAACAAGTCAATCCATATACCATTTGATTTTCCATTTGGTCTTAAGTCCATAAAACACACCTTTGTGGGGTTCGGCCATACACCATGGCCGAACCTCACTACTTTGTTTTCAACCCTTAGTCCACCAAAATCCACCTTAGTGGGGTTCGGCCATAAAACATCGCCGAGCCTCACCATCTTACTTTTGGTCCCTCTTTCAAGTCCTTTAGTCCTTTTTAATTAAGTCCAATCACTAATCCATTAATCCAATCATTCACACATTAAGCATCTAAAACACACATAACAACATAAGTCCATAAAATTCATTAGTGGGGTTCGGCCATACACCATGGCCGAACCTCACCATCTTGATTTTATGCTCATCTTTCAATCCTTTGATCTTCAAGTTAGATACAAGATCATGACCTCTACATCTAACCACTTGTACCACAAATGTTTATAGTTGATCACCATTTAAATCCACCAAATGGCCGAACCCATGGTTCATCCTTTTCACCCTTAATTACATTCTATGCCATTAATCGTCCATGGCTAATTAATTGGTTTATTTACTTATAACCAAGTCCCAAAAATGATCTACCAAAAGGTTCATGGGGTTCGGCCATACACATAGCCGAACCCTATGATATCTAAATCCATAAAGATTACTTGGTTGTATGGCTTAACCTCACCCTTGGGTTTTGGTGCTCCTCTTTTCCATTTTTGATCCAATCAACCCAACACCTTTCTAAATTATTAATCATTTTAAAACATGACCTCACTATCCTTCATTGTCTCTCCATGGGGTTCGGCCATACACATGGCCGAACCCTATGGTTCCTTATTTCAATTAAAACTATCATGCATCGATGATTGGTTCTCATACTTCCATCCATTTAAATCCTTTTAAGACTTTAACAAAATCAAACACATACACTTGTGATTTCCTTCCTTCAAATCCAATAAAAATAAATCCAATGTCTCTTCATGGGGTTCGGCCATACAAAATGGCCGAACCCTATGGTCCATGTTCTTCCCCTTTAAACATCATTTTAAACCCATAAAACTTCATTGACTCTTTGACCCTCTTTTCTAATTTATAAAATTTGTCGAGACTTACCGTTTCCACGACTCCTCCAATTTGTTCTTCACTCCGGCTTGTTCATTTCCTTCCTTAGCCTCTCCTTCTTCTTGATTCTTTGGCCGAAGACGATCTTGATAATTCTCTTAGACTGGTTCGGCCAAAAGGTATGGGTTGAAAGAGAGAGGTGGAGATCGGCCTTGAGTGAGAGTGAGAGAACTTGGAGTTGAAGCTCCACAACTTTGGTCCTCTTTCTCTTAGAGTGATGATCGGCCAAAAGATGGCTTGAGGGAGAGAAAACAGCCAAGGTTTTCTTGTTTTGAGAGGTGAGAACGGCCAAGGGAGAGAGAGAGATAGATAATGAATGGAAACAAAGTCCTTTGCTATGTTAGTGAGGGTCGACCAAAGGTGGTGTCCCTTTATGGCACCCCCTTGTAACTCCCCACTCCATTCATCTTCCTCATTTTAATTCCATTTGGGGGTTTCGTCCATGAGATGAAACCCGAAGGGTCCAACGATGCAATGGTGTGCCTTGGTGTAACCTCTACCAAGCTTTCCTCCTCCCATACGTTTCCCATTAATGCTCCAAGTGGGGGTTTCATCTATGAAATGAAACTTCCCCACCAATTGGTTCTCCATTTGGAGTTTCATACATGAGATAAAACTTCCATGCATCCCAACATGTACATTGTTTGAATTTTGAAACAACCCAAACACCTTCATCTACACACTTCACATATAATTTAATTCAAATCTTTTTAACTCACTTAATCTCAACTCATTAATTTAACTCAACTTAACCATTAAACTCAACTCATTCATTTAATTCACTTGAATCAACTCAAACATTTGTTTGCATTTCCATTTAATTCAGCCTTAACCTAATTAGGCTTGAGCTCACCTAATGGTTAGCCAAGTCATCCACAACCCATTGGGTTCCAATTGGGCCTTTTGACCCAAGTAACCACCTTGACCCAATTAAACATAGCTTACCCATTTACTCTACATCGAACAATCATTCCATAACCTTTGGGTCTTAATTGGGTCATCACCCAACACCTTACCCATCTAAGGTCCATTTCTATTAATTCATAATTTAAATGAACAATATTCATGTAAATTGATATCTTGAAAATCCGAGGTGTTACAATACAATCTTCTTTTTAAAATTTTCGTCCCGAAAATAGAGCGAAGTAGGGTTCCAAACAATTTACATAAATAACTCAGGGTGAGCTGTTCTCATTTCCGACTCAAGTTCTCAAGTGGCCTCCTCAATACCATGTCGATCCCATACCACCTTGACGAACTGAGTCGCTCGGTTTCGTAGTACTTTTTGCTCAGTCTCCACTATTCTGATAGGCTTCTCAACGTAAGTCACATCACTTTTGAGTTTGTGCCTCCAGTAATGTCTCTTCAAGTCGTGATACATCTTGGTGCTGCCCAGATGTATGGAGAGCTTAGTTTAGTGTGCCTCATTCAACAACTCTCTTCTGCAGTTTTTAGGCACATATATCCTACCTCGGAATACAAGACCCTGTCCTGGTCGTAATTCCCATCCTGGTATGACTTCACTAGTAGACATCTTGGCCCATATCTCCTCCACCTCCGGATCTATCCGTTGTTCCTGTTCAATCTTGTCAAGTACCATTTAATTACATCAAAGTCACTCATGTCAACCTATGAGTTTCATTCTCGCAGAATTTACTCTGTCTCATGTTATCTCTTTTTCTCATGAACCCATTTGTAATCTTATGTAGATCAATGTATTGTATTTCACTTTACCTACTAAAAAGATATTTTCCATACGTACTCGTTCAATACGTTCATTCGTCTACTCTTTGTGTGAGGTAGCCTGCCAATACGAGCCTATGCTCAAATCTTTTACTGATTCCATTATAACTAGGTTTCCAGTTGTACTCTCCTGGAACTCCATCGGCTAACTACAGAGTCAGCTGGCCAGCCTAACTCAGTAGTCGCCCATAGTTTCCCATTCGAGTTTCACTAGACTCTTAACTTTTCCCTTAAGTACATCTCCAAAAGTAAGCATATCTTCATTTGTACATAAGTCACAATGTGACTAACACCTTTTGTTCAAAACTCCTACGATACCAATTCCGGCATCAATCCAAACCACCATGGGAATCATCATCCACGGTTATACACATCCATCCTTGGTACCACTCTATCAGTGAGTATCATCTATCCCATAGTTAATAACCATCCATGAATATATCCCTCCTATGGGTATAATCCATTCATGGGCATAATTAATCAAGGGCACATCATCTACCATGAGATATTCTATCCATAGGAACAACACTTGAATGAATCACTACATGACTGTAGCAAAAATATCAAATCATAATATACCTCGACCCCTAACAAGACTTACGGCCCATGACTTACTAAGCGGAAGACCCACGTCCAACGTGATCAAGTCTACCTCGCCCTGCATCCCTTCACCCCAAGGGTGATTCAGTCAAGCTCTAAGGCGGTCGAACCGCGCTTAACGAAGCTAGTACCACCCCCATGGGGTAAAATAGTAACTAGCTGCGCATCCACGTACATCAAGTGTGCAAAAATAGCCGTGAGAATGCCCTCCAGCACGTAGCATGCGAGGGACCCACTCCCCAACGGCAACCCTACAGGACTAAGTCTCTGTATTTCATATCGAGGTCCCCACGGTCTTACGGCTACTCTAGGCCATGCTCATGGAATCTATATACTTATCTCATCAATATCACATGAGGGACGCATCCATACCACATCTCAGTCATCAATATCACGTGAGGGACGCACCCATACCACGTCTCAATATAATCAAGTGACCTCGTCACATACATCTCAATGCCAAAGTCCTCATAAACTCTTAAATTTGCATACTTTATTAATAGTCATTCAAACTTCCATCACAATACAAGGGTTGGTAGGGTTAGAACAAACCCTTCAAAACGTACCCACAACCCTTACAAAATCTTTCCCTTTTTCCCGACATTTTCTTACCCTTTCTTAGCCTAATCTTCCATAGAAGACCCTGCATCATCATAAAAATCGAAGAAGCTGTCAGGGCATGTCGTCGACATGTGCCCCAACACTACACAAGTCAAACAGGGTATTATTCTCGATCCCCCAATGTAAGGACAATTAGTCCTCTCCTTCCCGTGCCCGTGAAGTCCACAGATAGGGCAAATAACCTCAAGGGGGTAGGGGTAGAAAGTACAGTTGTGCCCCTCTTGATTGCACAACTCGTACATATATCCGGGCGCTATCTCCCCTACTGATTCTCTTATCATTGGGATATCTCCCATATACTCTTCTGGAAAAGGGGCTAGATACACTTCGACATCCTCGAGAAATTTTACCTGGACGTCTCCGTTAACTTCCACAACGCGGTCTGGCCTATTGGAGTTGTTGGAAGAAGAAGTCAGATCTATAGGACAATTAGGAGTTCCTTTGTCCCACAACTCTATATACTCTATGTTGCTCGACATATCTGTATCACAGCAACAAAAACATATCAATGACAACAGCAGTTCTAATCCAGCTAATCTTTGTTTTGGGGAATTTCATCTTGTATTTCTTGTTTTGGGGAGTTTCCTATGTATCACATAATGTCTCTTGTTTGGGAAACTTTCATATGTATCATATAATGTGTAACACCAGGAATTTCAAAGATATCAATTTACATGAATTTATTCATATTTACAGAATTACCATTGTGATTTATTTTGGTATGAATTTAAATGGGTAAAGTGTTGGGCCAATGGTCCAATCAAGACCCAATGGTTAGTAGTTTTGTTTACAAGATAAGTAAATGGATGAAATGTACTCAAACGGGTCAAGAGTTGTAATTGGGTCAAATGGGTCAAAATGGCCAAATTGGACCCAATGGGTCATGGTTGACATGTTTGACCATTAATTACGCTCAAAATTTAATTGGGTTAAGATGAATTAAATGTTTGAGTTGGCTTTGAGTTGAAATAAATAATGGAGTTTGAATGAGTTGAAGTTATTAGTTAAGTTAAATTAAATGAATGAGTTAAGTTGGGTGAGTTAAATAAATGAGTTGGATGAATAAATATTTTAAGTGAGTGAATGAGAGTGGTGTGTGCTGATTGCAAGTTTTTAAACAATGAAAAACGTTGGAATTGCATGGGAGAGGTACTTCATGCATGTAACTCCAAGATAAGAAATTAATGGAGGTGGTGTTTTTGGGAGTTAGGTTTGGTGAGAGTTAGTATTTCAAATGCAAGTATTATGCACGTTGGAAAGGTGGGAACTATGGGTTATGCATGAAACTCCATAGATGGAGATAAATAGGGCTGCCGTTTCATGGAGTTACACAAAGAGGTTATGGCATTTCAAATTCAAAATTTAGTCTACACGTTGGAGGAATGGGAAGAGTTTCATCTTAAGATGAAACCCCCATATGAGTTGTTAATGAGAGAAGGAGGTTACACCAATGCATACAGCGAGATGATAATGGGAAGCCGTTGGGTACCCTTGGAGGTTCATCTCAAAGATGAAACCCCCAAGGGAGGTATTAATCAATGGAGGTTACCCAAAGGTACACAACACGTTGGAACATGGAAAGGTTTCATCTCAAGATGAAACCCCCATGTGAGACCTTAATGAAAGGGGGGAGGTTACACCATTGACCATCCATGGGAGACGTTGGAAGCTTGGGGAGGTTTCATTTCATAGATGAAACCCCCAAGTAACATTTAGGATTTTGGGTTAAGACAATGGAAGTTACACATGGGTTTAATCAAAACCCATCTCTTTGGCCAACCACACCATTTGGAACCAAGTTTTGAATCTCTCTCTCTCCCTTGGACGATTATCATCTTTCTAAGATCAAGAACAGCAGTTGGTTACTGATATGAAATCAGTCCTTGGTTGATTTATTTCACCAAGACAAAAGCATACATTGAGCAAAGGAGTTGGCATCAAGGTTTTCCATTCAAAGCCAATCTTCTATCTCTCTTTCTCTAATTCATACCTTAGCTGAATCATTTTAAGGACAACAACATAATCATCTTCGGCCAAGGAATCAAGAAGAAGGAAGGGCTAAGAAAGGGAAGGAACAAGCCAGAGTGAAGATCAATTGGAGGAGTCGCGGAAACGGTAGGTTTTCGATAAACTATTACTTAATAAAGAAACATGATTCGGCCATTGGATGGTCGAATCTATCAAGGGTTAGACATTGGATGGTATTTCATGAATGAGATGAAAAATGGATTATAGGGTTCGGCCACTTGGGATGGCCGAACCCCATGAAAACAATGGGTTAATTTGGATGGTTTTTGTAAAACAAAACCTTAGACTGTTTTTGATGCTAAGTTAGATTAAGTGCATGTTTTGAAAAGTTCTAAATTATGGTTTTGAGTGTCATGTGTTGGGCTATGGATTGGCCGAATACATTAATGAATTTAATCTTGGATAAGATTGCTTAAAAAGGATAGAAAATATATCATTGGGTTTGGCCATCTTGGCTGGCCGAACCCCATGATAAGAGTGGATTGGTTTGATGTTTTAAAGGTCAAAAACCATGTCAAACCATGGTAATTTTTATATGTGTTAATTGGGACATCTTGTGGCCGAATTAAGTAAGGATATAAAGTATGATTAGAAGGTTTAAAAGGATGGAAATCTAGAGCATAAGGTTCGGCCACTTGGGATAGCCGAACCCCATGAAAGTTATTGATAAATGGTATGGTTTTTTGGGATAGAAACCATACCATGTGTAAAGATTGTTAAAGGATTGAAAAAAATGGAATTAAGTAATTGTTATGGGGTCGGCAATGGATGGTTAAACCTTGCTGTTTTTATGGCTAAGATGTAGTAGATAAATAATGTAGAATTGTTGGAAAAGTTGCATCAAAAGAACCTTAAGGTTCGGCCATGTGAATGGCCGAACCCCATGGGTCATCTTATGGAGTTTTATGTGATTTATTTGGGTTTATGGTTACTGTTTTGGGTCAGCCTTTGGATGGCTGAACCATGTATATATCTTGGAAAAAAGAGTGGAGCTTAAGTTAAGTACATAGGTTAAAATTATTGAACCAAGGGAACCATTGGGTTCGGCCATGTGTATGGCCGAACCCCATGGACCATTTTATGAGGACTATTTTATTGAATCAAATGGTTTCGAATTTAAAGATTATGGAACATTTTGAGTGGTTAATAAATGAATGTTATGTGAACATTTAGACAAGTCGTAGGTCGGCCATTTCATGACCGAAATATGGGGTTCTATGGCTAAGTTAGGACATGAAAGTTTTAATGGGTGAGGTTCGGCCATGGGGTATGGCCGAACCCCACAAAGTGGATTGTTGGGACTTAGATGTAAATGGGAATCACATGATTAGTATCTTGACTTGCTGCTACGTAAATAAGGTATCGGGATTGCTTGAACGGTGTACTAGTCGTAAACGGGAGACGGCTCAAAAGAATGGTCAAACTAACTAACATTGTGTAGGTTTCCTACCTTGTTGTAACCACATATCTTATTTGTTGTTTTATGTTTATTTGAATAAGTTATTTGAATGAAATGTTATATTTACAAATAGCATGTTTGCATAGACATCTCGTGCATGGCATGGGATGACGGTGTTGTAACTGGAGGCCACACTCCGTCGGGGCGTCTGAAAGACCACTGTGGGGTACTTTGATGATGAAAATCCCATCAAGAGGAATCCGGAGGCCACACTCTGTCGGGGCGTCCGAAGGACCACTGTGGGTTACCTTGACGATGAGAATCCCGTCAAGTGATGGCTATGATGAATGGTGATGGGTGGGACTCATTACATGTTCATTTCATACATAGCATGTTTTTATGGAATTTTGACACACATGTATTATTATATTATTTGCATGTTTTGTACTAACCTTATGGTAGCCCTATTCAGAAACACTACTGGGCGCGTTGATCTAACGCCCTATCTCTACCCTTAGTGGATGATGCAGGGAAAGGGAAGAACGTGGATCGAGAAGAAAACCAAGCATATGAGCTTGAGCATTTTGAATGGACTATTTATGGACTTGCTATTTGATTTATCTGGACAATGTAATTTGGTAATTAGATGTGTTGGTATGTAATAAGTAGTTAAGTTAGATGCTATGGTTTGATTTATTTTGGATGGTTTGATTGAACGATTAATTAAGATTGTTTAGTAATTTTGGAGAATAAATTATGTACTTTATTATCTAAGAATGGAAAATTGGAATAGTCATAGGTTCTATTATAACCTCAGTTAGATTAAGACTAAGTTAATTCTGCAAGTTGTATTTGTACCATGTGTGGATCAGTTTTATGGACTTAGTTCATACGCACATGGGCTTGGCCAATTAATGGTCGGATTTAGAGATCCGAACTTAACTCGCGTCGTGACACTCCGCCCCGATCACATGATTATTATTATAAAAAAAAAATAAACTCTGATTATTAGAGTGAAAAGGGCGGGGTTTTACATAATGTCTTTTGTTTGGGGAAATTGCCAAATAAACATCTTATGTTTCTTGTCCTTGTGGACATTGCCAAATCAGCACTCTTTCTATTTCTTTGTTTTTGGGGAAACTTCCTAAGTATCAATTGTTTGTTTCTCAATTTGGGGATATCGGGGAAGTATATCCTAATTAACTATGTTTGGTATATCCAATTATTTTTACTGTACTTCCTTTGGTATCATTCATTATTGTTCTTAGATTAAATGTTCAGTCTGAGTCAAACGAAGTAAATTAATTCGGCCCCCGTGCAGCGGACTCCGAAGAGTCGGTCTGTTGGGATTTTTATCTGTCAGTGAGATATGAAACCGTCTTAATCTTACTTCGAAAGATTCAATCTTCCCGTTTCGCTCTGATACCAACTGTAACGCCCCGCCGTTTTTCACTTGCTTACCGAAAATCAGAGACTATTTTTTTAAAAAAAAAAGTGATATAGAGCGGGACGTCATGAAGCGAGCTAAGTCCAGACTTCTAAAGTCCGACCCTTAATTGGCCAACCCTATGTGTGCATGGGCTAAGCCCATGAGAACAGTTCACACATAGTAACTTATTATCAATGTGGAATATAACATAAACTGATTGCGGATTATAATAGAACCTATCACTAGTCAATTTTAGATAGCAAAGTACGTAGTCATTAATCAAATTCACTTAGATTAAATATCCTTACCAAACCATTCACAAACCATAGTAAATATCTAATTATTAGATGCCGAAGTCTAACTACTCAAATTACATGTCTTTGAGTACTTAATAAAATAACAACAAACATTTCCAATATCTTATGCTTTGCTTCGTTCACGATCATCATTTCCTTCATTTCCTGTTTCATTCACTAGGGTTGAAGTAGGGCGTTAGAACAACGCGCCAAGTAGGAATTCTAAGTATGGCTAACATATGGTTAGTATAAAACATGCATATAAATAACATAACATCAAACCTTGTAAAATCATGCCATGCCATGTATGCAATGAGTCCCACCCATCACAATCAAACATATACTCTTGATGGGATTCTCATCATCAAGATATTCCCCACATAGGTTTTTCGGATGCCCCGACGGAGTGTGGGCCCTCCGGTTATCTCTTGATGGGATTCTCATCATCAATGTTCCCCCCAAATAGGTTATTCGGACTCCCCGACGGAGTGTGGCCCCTCCGATCATCTAACCTCCACCCCATGCCATGCATGAGATGCTAATGAATTCCAATGCTATTTTGTATGATAAATCTAGCATTAAATTCTCATATTTGCAACATAAGACTTTAAAACATAAACCATTAAAATAAGATAATCCAACATACATAACCATGGTTTCAAATAAGGTAGAATCCTACCCAAGACAAGTAAGGTGCCCTTGAGCTTTAAACCGGCAACCGATCACGATCGTGCCCCGTTTGTGTGGTCCTGTTACCTTGTTACACATCAACAAGTCAATCCATATACCATTTGATTTTCCATTTGGTCTTAAGTCCATAAACACACCTTTGTGGGGTTCGGCCATACACCATGGCCGAACCTCACTACTTTGTTTTCAACCCTTAGTCAACCAAAATCCACCTTAGTGGGGTTCGGCCATAAAACATGGCAGAGCCTCACCATCTTACTTTTGGTCCCTCTTTCAAGTCCTTTAGTCCTTTTTAATTAAGTCCAATCACTAATCCATTAATCCAATCATTCACACATTAAGCATCTAAAACACATAACAACATAAGTCCATAAAATTCATTAGTGGGGTTCGGCCATACACCATGGCCGAACCTCACCATCTTCTTTTATGCTCATCTTTCAATCCTTTGATCTTCAAGTTAGATACAAGATCATGACCTCTACATCTAACCACTTGTACCACAAATGTTTATAGTTGATCACCATTTAAATCCACCAAATATTTTCCATGGGGTTCGGCCATACACAATGGCCGAACCCATGGTTCATCCTTTTCACCCTTAATTACATTCTATGCCATTAATCGTCCATGGCTAATTAATTAGTTTATTTACTTATAACCAAGTCCCAAAAATGATCTACCAAAAGGTTCATGGGGTTCGGCCATACACATAGCCGAACCCTATGATATCTAAATCCATAAAGATTACTTGGTTATATGGCCAAACCTCACCCTTGGGTTTTTGGTGCTCCTCTTTTCCATTTTTGATCCAATCAACCCAACACCTTTCTAAATTATTAATCATTTAAAACATGACCTCACTATCCTTCATTGTCTCTCCATGGGGTTCGGCCATACACATGGCCGAACCCTATGGTTCCTCATTTCCATTAAAACTATCATGCATCTATGATTGGTTCTCATACTTCCATCCATTTAAATCCTTTTAAGACTTTAACAAAATCAAACACATACACTTGTGATTTCCTTCCTTCAAATCCAATAAAAATAAATCCAATGTCTCTTCATGGGGTTCGGCCATACAAAATGGCCGAACCCTATGGTCCATGTTCTTCCCCTTTAAACATCATTTTAAACCCATAAAACTTCCTTGACTCTTTGACCCTCTTTTCTAATTTATAAAATTTGTCGAGACTTACCATTTCCACGACTCCTCCAATTTGTTCTTCACTCCGACTTGTTCCTTTCCTTCCTTAGCCTCTCCTTCTTCTTGATTCTTTGGCCGAAGATGATCTTGATAATTCTCTTAGACTGGTTCGGCCAAAAGGTATGGGTTGAAAGAGAGAGGTAGAGTTCGGCGTTGAGTGAGAGTGAGAGAACTTGGAGTTGAAGCTCCACAACTTTGGTCCTCTTTCTCTTAGAGTGATGATCGGCCAAAAGATGGCTTGAGGGAGAGAAAACAACTAAGGCTTTCTTGTTTTGAGAGGTGAGAACGGCCAAGGGAGAGAGAGAGATAGAGAATGAATGGAAACAAAGTCCTTTGCTATGTTAGTGAGGGTTGACCGAAGGTGGTGTCCTTTGATGGCACCCCTTTGTAACTCCCCACTCCATTCATCTTCCTCATTTTAATTCCATTTGGGGGTTTCATCCATGAGATGAAACCCCAAGGGTCCAACGGTTCAAACAGATGTTGCTGCCAACCGTTCGTCCCACTGGAAACCCAGCCCGAGAGAACCACCAGATATGTTTATTGTTTTTCTTCCAATTTGTGATTTTCTCCGGTCCCGATTCTGAACCCAGAGCTCTGATACCAATTGTTGTGCCAATCAGTCCCACACACAATCACAAATCATACATAAACAATTACACATAAGAAGAACACTAAGAAATACGTGGTTCGGCAAAACCATTCGTACATCCACGAAACGTGCAACAGAGATTTCCACTATGAAGAATGTTTACAAAGGACTCCCTTTCCTCTTCACAGCCTCTCACACTCTCTTCTCTCTGGTTTCTCTCTTCCCACTGGTTCAGCAGTCACACCAGTTTTCTCTCTACTCTCCTGTTTTCACTTACCAGCAGTTGTTGTATTGCACCCACTACACAGCAACTTCTACCGTTACAAAAACTGAAAAGAAAACTGTAAAAAAAAAAAGTGGGTATACAACTGAGCTCCATTTTTTGAACCCAAAAACAACAAGAATTCCACCATGACCAAGTCGTACTGTACTCATGATCGATTGGATGGTTCTGTTGCCTGAACCTTGTCAAATCTCTAACTGTTCACATGGATGGTTCCTGGCCTTTTTGTTTTTGCTGAAAATTAGAGTCAAATTCTCTGCTTACAAAATCGCAAAGTAGCAACATCTCAAATATTTGTAGAGGCTGGGAGTCCATGGATCACTTATTGTTACATTTAGCTTCGATGAGGCATGTTGCTTGGATTTTGCCACAAATGGGTCTTCTAAAGCTTGGCTTGGCAGGTTAAGGAAGAGTCATTCGCGATGGTTCTGGTGACACCATGTCCTCTTTTGTGGGTCCATTTCTGAATGGTTTTGTGCCGGATGTGGAGTTGTTTCCTCTATAGAGAGGTGTGTTGGCATTGGAAGAGTTGGGAGTGGTTAGGAGTATCTTAGAATGTGACTCTAAGATTGTTATTGGCTGGGCCTCTTGATCTCTTTGTCCGTGGTCTTGTTTGGATAAAGTTGATAAGATTCTTCAGTCCATTGAGACATATGGTTTTCGGTCTCTTGGGTTCCTCGATCCGCAAATTGTTTATAGAGAAAAGAAGCTAGCTGAACCAATTTAGAGCCTTTTTTGTTGATGGAATCCTACTAAATAACATGATGCCACATTCTTGAATTTCCCTACTTGTTCACCCCTACGGTGGTATCCTTTTCTCCTACTTTTTGGCTTTGTGTAGAGGAGAGTCCTTCACTTGGGAGTATTCTTCCAATGCATAAACATCCTTCAGTTTGATAATTATCTTATAAATGGACATATAAATGAGGAGGTTCTTTCTGCATCCAGTTGGGTGCTTTTTTAGTCAAATGGAACAATTCTTTGTTTGTCATTTTCAGTCTCAAGTCTCAACCAAGTTTTCCGGTCCATGTGTCACTAGTGTCAAAGTGCTATTTAAACAAACGTAAGCAATTTCTCTCTCCAACATATTGAGATCAAACCTACAAATATCAATTCAATTCATCAATGGATGTCTCTAATTTGAGTGATATTTGGGGTTATGGTATATCGTGGTTGGTGGGAATACATGGCACCATGGCCTCTTGAAAGTAAGCCATTTTGAAATCCTGGTGTCAAATTTGACAATTTGAAAGCCAATACAAGGGATCAACCTTAGAAATGAAAAAAAGGAAAGGAGAAAAAAGCTCGTATTGCAAAGATAGCAGAGTTAGGAAATTTACATAAATGAAACATCGTATTGTCCTAATAGAATATAAGATCAAAAAATATTATTTTTGATGTCTTGAGCCTGTCGCAATGATTAATATCAATGTTAATATTGAAAATAGATGATTGACAAATGTAAGGGACTAGAAGAAGCACGAGAACCTATAAATATTTGATGAGATGTTGAGAAAAACATGTTAGATCCTTGAGTAGTTAGGAAACTTACTATTATAGGGTCTAACAAAAGGTAAAATGTTCAACTTTAGAAAGATTACTTTAGATGAATGAAATAACACTTAGAGGGGGTTGGCTGGATGGTCGAGAAGCTCCCCTTACGAAGGGAGGTTTTAAGTTTGATTCACGCTCAAACATCTTTGGCCCACTTCCCATGGGGTTCCTCCTCATCGACTTACCAAGTGTGTGATTTGGAAGGTTTATATATGCTCGTAGAATTAGTCTCACCTCCAATATGGGATAGGGATATCCATGTTATAAAAGAATAATGATAATAATAATAAAACTCCAATAAGGCATTGATAATATTCTCATTTATCATGGTATTTGCCGCAAAGATTCTCATTTCAAGAAAAAACTACAAAAATGTGTAGTTCTCAAATCCATTGACCATATTTCTGAGTGTGGTCGAGTCAATTAGTAAGGTAAAAGCAACCACGAAACATAACAAAATGGAAAATGCTAAATTTACTCATAAGTGATATGCTTTTATACCCTTTTGCTGATGTGGCAAGTCATTTGATTAGTATTTTAACTAAATGCTAACCAATTGTGATTTTATACATGAGCTTGACGGTATAAACGAAGTATAGCATTTCCTTAACAAAACTAGCAGCTACCAAGTGCATGAGTCTAGAGTCACGAAACTTCACAAAGGGAAAAAAAAAAAAAGAAATTAAGGATGTCATCCAAACTCTCGTTAATGGGCTTGTTTCGTTTCAAGAGTAAGTGGGAACGGAATGGAGAGAGTTATTGGCTAGATGTATTTGGACTTGAGCCACGTCCAAGTTCAATGAGCACTATCCATTCCATTCTAGTTGTTATTTTTTTGGATTAGAATAACTTTAGGATTGTTTGGGTATCAATAAATCCATCAAAATCAGAGTGAATGGGAAAGTCAAAATTGTTTGTGCGTGATCTTCTATGAAATGGAAGGAGCCACCTATGTCCTAATGTGTATGCATTTTGTAAGAGTTTTTATATGGGAAGGTCCAAAATATAAAGAATTCCATCTTTTTCCCTCCGTGGCTAAGAAGAGGCTGTATATACCTTCATCCACAAGACTTTTTAAATGCAAGATTGGGGCGTCTTTCTTTATTGATTTGTGAAAAAACAAATGAAATATAAGTACCACAAGTTACTTTAAGTGTTGTTTCTATTGTCTTGATGGTGATTGTCCGTGAGCAGCCGTGAGGATGCCGGTGGATATCCATGAAGTTCAATGCTTCACAATTCCAGTTAAAGACAAAGTCAAACGTGACCAATGAAATAACTATGAAAATGAAACCTCTTGTGTTAGAATTAATCAATTGAATAAGTACAATAAGAAACTCTCAAATAAAATTTCCTCTTTCAAAAACTACACTAAATCTCTCCTTTCTCTCTCCATTTCTTTGCCAATCTCTGTGTAACCCTTTTTTCTCCTCTCATGCCCTTGATTTTTGCTTTTTGACTGGTTTAAGTAAAGCGCTTGATGAGGACTTTAATTTAATCATGGACAATGAAGACATCAAGAACCAATCAAGTAAAGACCAATTGGAGGATGAATAGGTGGAAATTACACTCCTAGCACATGAACAATTTGAGTGTACATAGCGGAGACCATTGAGGGCTTCATATGGGCCTAAAACCATAAATTAATTAGTTTATTGACTTGGGCATTGTGTCAGACCTCCAAATCCATAAAATTAGGCCAAATTCAGTCCATATAAGAGGTCAATTTGTAGTACACAAAGTGAGTGATGGGAATCCAACATGGCATCCAATGTCATCAGCCATGTCACCAACTCTCCCAAAATTTTAGCTTCTAAGAATCCTCTCCATCTTGGGAAGTCAATGGATGCATGGAAGATCTTAGATTTTAGTTGCAACAATGAAAATGGAATGGAAGAACGACAATGAATGGAGAAATTCCCATGATCCACAAAGTTAGGGTTTTTCAGGCAAGTCAAATGAGTGTGCTATCCTTGGGTGGTTGTAACAAGAAATTATTTTATTATTTTGTTACATTTTAACATGTAATAAATTCATTTAGCTTCATGTGTACAGTAGAATGAAGAGAAGATAGGAATTTAGATTGCAACTGGTGCATGCATGGAGAGCAAAAACATGTACAATCCTAAGGTTTAGGATTTTTGGCAAAAGCCTAGTGATTTAGGCATGTGAAATGGAAGGAGTATGGCGTGGGGCATCCAAATTTTTAGGGTTTGAATGAATTTCTCTGAGATTGTATTTTCCATATTTTTGCGTTTTACCTCAAGTATATATTGGATGGTCGACCTTGCATTTGTACACATGAATCAGAGAAATAAAATTAAAGCTTTGTACTTGGTCTCCTCTCCAATCTTGGTGAATTTTATTTTAATTTAATTTCAGCAAATTAATTTTATGTTTAATTAATTCTTACTTTCAATTTTCAATTATGTCGTTTTAATCTCGAATTTTTGTTAGCATTTTAAATTAATTAAAGCACAATTACTTTTGTATGAATTTAAATTGAATGAAGCCTATTTCAAATCTTATTCCATAGCGAATTATTGACCAAGGTGAGATTAGGGCTTTTGTATTTTTTTTAGTGAAATTGCATTGGTTTATGCAATCAATTTTTGGGGACCCATGTAAAATTTGGCCAGATTTCCGGGTAGCCATTTAGACACCCCACTTTTCTTTTAAAAGATACTCAATTTCAAAATTTTATGTGAAATTACCATTTTGCCCCTCAGTTTTATATGGATAAATATTTTTAAAAAAATTGAGGGCCAAAATGGTAATTTTCATACAAATTTTGAAATGGGGTGTCTCTTAAAAGAAAAGTGGGGTGTCTAAATGGCCACCCTAGATTTCCTTTACTCTCTTTCATTTATTAAAGAGACAAAATTTCATTTTTACTTTTGAGTTTTTGTCATTGGACTTAATCTCCAATTTTACAAATTGAAGTTGAAAGTTCTCCATTGTATGTGTGAATCAATCTCAGTTTCCATGGTGTTCACAAATTTCTTAAGTGTTTAAAGTTTAAGTGCAGCGGAATAACAACATTAATCAAGAGATTTGTTTTAGTGTGATAAATTGTTTACAGTTTTTTAAACGATCATACTAAGTTTAGAACCCTTTGCATATTTCTTGATTATCTATGATTGTGCATAATGTATAAATAAAGATAATAAAATGCAAAGTGATGTGTGTTGAGAAAAGTGCTTAAATACTAAAACACACACACACAATGATCAAACACCATAAGACCAAATTTATAGTGGTTCGATTAGCCAACCTACATCCACTGTTAGGACTTGTTCAACCTTGAGCTATCCCCAAATCCACTAAGTCGGGACTTACACCCTCACAATTAGAGTAGGAATTCCACCTCACTCATTTGGTTGCAAATTTCACCACCACATATAGAATAGGAATTCCACTTATTCATTTAGTTGGGAATTTCACCCACCACATGTGCTAAAGATGACGCTCTAGATTTTTTATAGTAGTTTCGGAACCAAGCCTCCTTAATCCACTTTCATAGGATAAAGGTTTTAAATAAAATTAAGACCAAGAAGCACTTTCCTTTGAAGCTCATTCTTGTTGATGTGTGCTTCTTCAAGATCCACTCAATGTGTGCCGACGCTCCGCCTTATAGCCTTCGTAAAGCAATCACAATTTCAGGGTGACTAGGAAACTAGTTCTACCAAATATTTCTTAATTTATTATCCTTTCCCCTCTCTCTCTCACACAAACTCATTCCATATGTAGTGTTGTATTGGATTCCCCAAGTGTAGGCACAAGAGAGAGAGTGATCCTTTTGTTAGCCCTTCTTTAAGCTCACTAATAATGATGTGGGTTCAACGGACTTGCCAAAAGGATGCAAACTAGTTGCAAAAAGATTGATATTTATAGACAAGGCAACTGGTTTCAGCAACGGTCATGTACCGACAGGTCAGGCGCACTGAGGGGTCAGTGACTAAAAATATTACTGCTCAACAACCCGACCGTTGCGCATTAAATGCACTCCCAACGGTATAATTCTTTCCCGGTCGACAGTTCGAGGTCGTCGATGGGTCGACAATCATGGCACCGACCTGTTGCCTTTTATCGAGGGATCGGTCCTGGTACTCTCGATCGGTCTTGAGCTACCGATATGTTTGTTTTCTCGACAACTCACTTGAGTTTAAAGTCCAAAACTCGCAAGTCTTTATCGAGGATTCGTTGACCACGAGGGTTCATTTCAGTATTTCACTGAGGGGTCAGTGCATACAAGACTCTGGATCAGAGGCACACCCAGAATGACAGTTCTAACAGTTCTATGATCCAGAACCTTTGTCAATCTGGCGGACCAATCATTGACGACGATTGGTCAATCTGTCTCCACGTAGGAGTCGGTAAGAACGATTGGTCGAGCTGACAGCGAAACTAAATACATATTTCCAGGTTGGATCCCAATTCACTGTCAAGCTTCCTCTCTAGGTTTTTAATGATTTTACCATTTGCTTAACTAAGCCTAGGAATGATCCTCTTAAGGTGTGGGTACCACCTAAAGTCATTTATGACTGAATAATTGTCGTGATTTCCATACACGATGAGCTTTGAACCTTGTGGAGTTGATATTCTTTCTTGATCACTTCGAGTCTTCAAGCTTCTAGCAAGTGCTTCTTCCCAGGTCATGGAATTGACAAACTTAGGGACTCGATAAGCCGGGGCAGTAACAATCTCCCCCTTTGTCAATTTCATATCAAAACCTAGAAGCTAAGCGAATTATAAACCCACCCTTATTACATCACATTTGAATACAAAATATTACATTAATTTCATGTACATATTCAAATGGAAAACAAGACTATGATCTTCGCATATTCTTGTTTAGCTTGTTTCATTTCATATTTTCCTATTCAAGCATATAAGCAAGCAACACTAGAAAATCATTAGAGGGGTTGTCCAAAACATAAATATGCATCCATGGACTAAACTAGATTTGTAATACTCCCCTGTAGACCAATGAACAAAATCATACATTCATTTCCCGCTTAGATTATATTAATCATGCATATAAAAATGAACTATGAACGCTACACACACAGCTCTTATGTCTTTTATCATGTTATTACCCAAAACATGATATATACTTTTACCATTCTTTCAAGTATACTGCAATTCCTTTGAAAGAGCTGGTACATAAATGGATTTAGATAAGCACATTTGATCATTTTCATCAACACTTTTGGTAGGTCACACAAAAAATCCATTTAAGGACATATAACATGTTTCATTCCATACGGGATTCATAAGTTTAGGAACTTGGAATGAAACGAGACTTTGTATGTGTACAATACACATCCTATACATGAGGTAATGCACAACACTGCATTCATTTCCTAAAGATGCACAAATCACAAGGCATATGAAATGAAATGAAATGAGACAAGTATAATCCAATACTAGAATGCAGATCTACATGTACAAACAAGTATCTTGCAAAAGATTAATCCAACAATCAAACAAGAACATAAGATTGAAGGCAAGATACAAGGTGATTCCAACACATGTTTCAAATGTGAATCACTTTACACATTTGAACACAATCATTGTGAGAATTGGAATCGAAGTTCACAATCCAGTGATGATCTTTTATTAAATCTGGTTTTAATTTTGGGTGCCTTCCCAATAGACTTTGAATCAACATTTCTAGATTTTATACCATGATGTTGTCCTAACACACTAGGCAAACTGTAACGACCCGTCCCGCTAGCACAATATTGTTCTCTTAGGGCCTACACACGGACCCGTACGACTTTGCTTCGGCGAGCCAACCCATTGTTGCTCCCAAAAGGCCTTTGTGCTAGAAGGAGGAAGGCTACTACTTATATACCAGAGAATTTCCAATGCCACTAGCAATGTGACACTTTTTGGGGCAGGGTATTACAATCTACCCCCCTTAAAGCCAGAGCCGTCCCGGCTTCACACACAACAACCAAGCCCACACCCTCAGGCAGAGAGTTGAACCATGCTCTGATACTATTTGTAACGACCCGTCCCACTTGCACAATATTGTCCGCTTTGGGCCTACATAAGGACCCGCACGACTTTACTTTGACGAGCCAACCTACTGTTGCTCACAAGAGACCTTTGTGCTAGAAGGAGGAAGGTTACTACTTATATATCAGAGAATTTCCAATGCCACTAGCAATGTAGGACTTTTTGGGGCAGGGTATTATAATCTACCCCCCTTAAAGCCAGAGTCGTTCTCAGCTCTGGACACACAACAACCAAACCCACACCCTCAAGCAGAGAGTTAAACCATGCTCTGATACCATTTGTAACGACCCGTCCCGCTAGCACAATATTGTCCGCTTTAAGCCTACACACGGACCCGCACGGCTTTGCTTTGGCGAGCCAACCCACTATTGCTCCCAAAAGGCCTTTGTGCTAAAAGGAGGAAGGCTACTACTTATATACCAGGGAATTTCCAATGCCACTAGCAATGTGGGACTTTTTAGGGCAGGGTATTACACAAACATTTTGGTACACGACCTCATAGGATACTTGGAGGTTACTGCCTTCATCATGTTACTTTTCTCTGTCCTCTTCTTCTCTTGGAGGATTTAGTTTGGACATTTTCAATTGATGAATCATTCACCTATATTCTTAGTACACGCATTGGTCAAAATAAGTGGTGTCATCCATTGGGCTAGAAGAGACAATTTTTCTATGGATTCTTTCAGTCTCTTTTGTTATTTCATATCTTTTAAATGTTTTAAAGGTATATTATGAAACGACAATGATGAAATGCTACTGAGTGTTTGTTTAAAGTACCTAGTCATTTCATCACTAGTCCAAGCTTATTTGGTCTTTGAGCTGAGTGGTCATGGAAAGTTTATCCAATACGTTTTCCATAGGCATTTACCACTTTCTATAACCTATTTCCGAACACATTTATTGATGAAAACATTTTTTCATCATAAATAGAGGTTTGGAAATATCATGGCTTTCTCTCATAGCCATTGTTCTAGCACGGATCAATTCGGATGGTTAGATCCTTTCTCAAGAGCACGATACTCTGATACCAATTGAAAGTCCTATCCATGGTGCTAGAACAACATGATTGACGCTATGGGGGGGTGAATAGGTCAATCCCATTTTTAATGGTTTACAAATTTCTTGATTGAATTGAGTGCAGCGGAACATTTATCAAGAGATTTGTTTAGTGTGATAACTTTTTTACACGATCACACTAAGTTTATGACCCTTTACATATTGCTTGATTATCGATGCTTATGTATAATGTATAAAATAAGATAATCAATATGCAAAGTGACGTGCGTTGAGAAGAGTAATTAAATAGTAAATACAAACACATAAAGACCAAACACCATAATACCAATTTAAAGTGGTTCGGTTAGCCAACCAACATCCACTGCTAGGACTCGTTCAACCTTGAGCTATCCCCAAATCACTAAGTGGAGACTTATACCCTCACAATTAAAGTAGGAATTCCACCTCAGTCAATTGGCTGGGAATTTCACCCACCACTGTAGAATAGGAATTTCACCTATCCATTTGGCTGCGAATTCCACCCTCCATTGTGCTAGAGACGCCGCTCCAGATTTTTTATACTGGTTCCGGAACCAAGTTTCCTTAATCCACTTTTGGAACAAATGTTTTAAAATAAAATTAAAACCAAGAAGCACTTGCCTTTGAAGCTCTGTCTCTTGATGTGTATTTCTTCAAGATCCCACCCAATGTGTGCCGACACTTCTCCATGTAATCGTCGTAAAGCAATCACAATCAAAGGTGTCAAGGATGGTTTGACATAGCTTTCCTAGTTATGGTCCTTTTCTTCTCTTTTTCACTTTCGAACTCATTCCATAGATTAGTTGTTTATGAATTTTCATCCCTTCTCTCTCTCTCACAACTCAATCCATCTGATTAGTTGTACTTGATTCCCCAAGTGTAAGCACGAGAGAGATAGTGATCCATCTGTTGGACCTTATTTAAGCTCACTGATAAAGATGAGGGTCCAACTGATTTTGCCGAAGGATGTCAACTGGTTGCAAAAAAATCGTCTTTTATATGGAAGGCAATTAATTGCAGTAATGGTAATGTACCGACAGGTCGGTCTTACCGAGGGGTCGGTGACTAGAAATGTGTCCGTTAAAAACCCTACTGTTGTACATAAAGTGCACTCCCAATGGTAATATTATTGCCCGGTCGACATGTCGTTGTGGCCGATGGGTCGATATTTATGGAGCAGAGAGGTCAGTCCATACGAGAGGCTCGGTTTGGGACAAAAAATGTTGATAGTAGTTTCAAGTCTAGAAATCTGTTAGCCAGAATAACCTGTCACCTTTTACCGAGAGGTCGATCCTGCTACTCTCGATCGGTCTTGAAATACCGAGATATGTGTTTTATAGAGAGCCCTTATGAGTTCACAGTCCAGAACTCACAAGTTTTATACCGATGAGTTGTCGACCACGAAGGGTCGTTTAAGTTAATCACTGAGGGGTCGGTGCCTACGAGACTCTCGGTCCGAGGCTTTCCCAGAATGACAATTCAATGATCCAGAACCTATGTCAATCTAGTCGACCGGTCTTTGACCTCGACGGGTTGATCATGTCTCCACCGAGGGTCGATGAGAACGACTGGTCGAGTTGACTGTGAAACCAAATATATATTTCCAAGTTGGGTTCCAATTCACTGTTAAGATTCCTCTCTAGATTTTTTATGATTTAACCATTTGTTCCACTAAGCCTAGGAATAGTCCTTTCTAAGGTGTGGGTACCACCTAAAGTCATCTATGACTATAATACATGTTTTATGATTGTCATAGTAAATGAGCTTCAATCCGGTGGAGCATGATCTTCATTCTTGATCACATTGGATCTTCAAACTTTTAGCAAGTGCTTCTTTCCAAGTTATGGAACTAACAAAAATAGAGACTTGGCCAAGCTGAGGCACTAATAGATGAAGTCTCGGGTTGTACAACAGAACTTTCTGACCCACAATGAATGTTTTTCACAGAATGTGTCTATCATGAACTAGTTTCATCTTGTCCTTGTACTTATTTGCAGTGTCATAAGCATCACTCCTGATCTCTTCTACTTCAAACAACTAGAGCTTTCTATGCCACCTAATATTATCTAGAGCAAAATTTATATGGTTGACAACTTAATATGCTCTATGGCTAACTCAACTGGTAGATGATAGGCTTTCCCATACACCAACCTATAGGGTGACATTCCTGTAGGCGTTTTGAATGCATTACGATATGACCAAAGTGCATCAGTAATTCTCAAAGACCAGTCTTTCTTAGAGGGATTAATTGTCTTTTCTAAAATATTTTTTGTCTCTCTATTTGAAATTTCCATTTGCCTACTTATACGCGGAATATAAGGAATAATAACCTTATGCATCACCCCACATGATTTCATCAAGTTTTCAAACGGGCAATTACAGAAGTGTTTTGCCCCATCATTGATGATGGTTCGTGGTATTCCAAATCTAGAGAAAACATTCTCTTTCAAGAAATGGAGGACAACTTTATGATCATTGGTTTTGCAAGACACCATTTCTACCCACTTACTGACATAGTTCACCCTTATTAAAAAGTAAAAATGACCAAAGGAATTAGGGAACGGTCTCATAAAATCAATGCCCCTAACATAAAAAAACTCAACAGCTAAAATTGGGTTTAGCGGCATCATATTCCGACGATATAGATTACCTAACCTCTGACATCTTTCACATGACACACAATAGGTATGGGTATCTTTAAACATGGAAAGCCAATAAAAACCACACTGCAAAATCTTCGCAGTGGTATTTTTCGTACTGAAGTGACTTCCACAGGCCTGATCATGACAAAACTTAATGACACTGACCTGATCGGACTCCAGGACGCAACGACGAATGATTTGGTCTGAACAATATTTGAACAAGTATGGATCATTCCAAATAAAGTTTTTCACTTCTGCCAAAATTTTTGACTTATCTTGTTTAGTCCAATGATCAGGTATCAAACCAATGACAAAGTAATTCACAATATCTATAAACCAAGCTACTTGGGAAACTGACATGAGTTGCTCGTCAAGGACGGACTGAGTAATAGGCATCGGGTAATCAGAAAATTCAGTTACCAATCTAGACAAATGGTCTGTTACCACATTCTCGGAACCTTTCTTGTCTCGGATTTCAATATCAAATTCTTGTAGCAAGATAATCCACCTGATCAAGCAGGACTTACATCTTTCTTAGACAAAAGATACTTCAGAGTTGACAATGACCTTCAAACCCACAATGTAAGATCGAAATTTGTCTAGCGCAAAAACGACTGCCAACAACTCTTTTTCCGTGGTGGAGTAGTGCAGTTGAGCATCTTTCAACGTTTTTCCCGCATAAGGGATAACATGAGGTAACTTATTGACCCTTTGACCTAAAATAGCTCATACTGCATAGTCAGAAGCATCACACATTATCTCAAAAGGAACAGACCAATCATGAGGTTGAATGATCAGAGCAGAGGTTGAAATTCCGTTATAAGAAGTATGCAAGACCTAAAGGGGGGGTGAATAGGTCTGATCCGATTTTATTTTCCTTTCATTAAAAATAAATCAATTTAACAATATATGCAGCGGAATAAACGTGTGTGCAAGTGATAAACAAATGAACCAAACCATTAAAGCAAACCACACATGCTCAACGATATATAGTGGTTCGTTCACAAGAACCTGCATCAACTGTTGGACTCACCCTCTCTAGGGCTATCCCAAATCCACTATGTATGAGTCACACCCTAACATTACAACATAGTTTTGAAAGGATCGACTGCCCTGGTTTAATCCTTACACCTATTTTTTAAGGTGGTTCGATCACACTGATCTAATCCACCGTACAGTGATAAACAAAGTAATCAAAGAACACTTGTTTGGGCCTTAACAAATCTTCAAAATGTGTATTCTTCTTGTAGATGTCTTTGCGCCTTCTTCCTTTAGATCAAGTCCATCTTTGTAGAGTATTAGCACAGTGGAACATGGATTTTAGGACAAGGGTTTTACTGTTTTTAGGTCCTAGAGAAACATCCTCATCTTCATAACTAATGAAGTATTGAATACATGATTATATCCTTGTTAAAGGATAATGAAGATGGAGTGATAAGGGGCTTACAACTCTCTGATAACTGTTTTGTATTTTCCAATGTTCAGGACTACATTTTCAGTTAGCCATCCATACATTTATAGAACTGTCTTGTAACAGTTAAGTCTCAGGGCCTCCAGATTTCATTGGAAGTACATCTCACTTAATTTCCAGATTTCAAAACAGTACTTCTAATGATTTTTAGTCAATGGCCAGCTCACTAATTTGCCATCTGTTCGTGATTGCCAATCACAAAATTGAAATAACAAATCATGAAGAAGCAAAAAGAATTTCCATAATCTTTTTCAACTTAAGAGGAGCCTCAAAAGGTTTTCATTTTTTTCATGTGCTAGCAAATCACAGTGAGGCTTATCCTTTAAAGATTGAGGAGCGTTCAAAAGATTCTTTCACCAGTGTGAGATGACAAATTGATTATTCATAATCTCATCAAATCCAAAGGAGCCTTATAGGATCTCCATATTCCCATAAGGTTTCCAATCACGGTGAAGCATAGGATCTTTTGAAATCAAAAGGAGACTTTCCCTCTTTTCAGTTTGTCTTACCATATCTTATAAGATTTTTGGTCAAAAGACAAAGGGACTTGAGATTTCACGCTGAAATACAGCTGTCATAATTTTCACTCAGATATAGTCAGTCTTCGAGGCCTCGACAAAATCCTTGAGGCCTCGAGGCTGAGAGTCAAACAGATTTTAGTTTTCCAATTTTATAACCATTCACTTCTAAGGTATTTTAGGCTAACCTAAGGTCCGCTAAGATTCACTTACCTGTGTGCCAATCACATCTTCAGTGTGGACTCTTCAATGCATAGTAGATCTTCTAACATCTTCACAATCTTATAAGACAAGATCCAAGTGAGTCACGAAATTGACAATATGGGTGACTCAGACGAGCCGGGCCACTAACAATCTTCCCCTTTATAAATTTCGTGACAAAACCTAGACTCTAACAAATACATCTCATTTAACCCCTTTACAATGAAATAAAAGTGCTTAAAAAAATACAACTCAAACAATGACCATATCAAGACTTGAATTTCTTGCACACTAACACTTCTCTCCCCCCCCACCCCCCCTTTGTTTTTTTTTCCCCCTTGAAATGATACTCGAAAAAATATTCCTCCAAAAGACATAGGAAACTAGGTGGGTTTTTGAAATTTCTCCCCCTCAACATTAGTACCATTTCTCCCCCCCCCCCTCCCTTTACACAATAATATCATAGAGAAATAGATTTAACAAAACATCAGTTTTAAATAAGCACTTATTCCAATATTTGAAACTAAGAAATATCCACCACCAAACAATTTGTCAGATCCTCAAAAATACATTTTCCTATTAGGCACAAGGAGGATCTGAAAACATGAAGGGCCTAAACACACCCTCTCACCTTCTGAACCCATTTTGCATTGAAGGAAGATGGTCGGAGGAATGAACTGAAATTCTTTGAGCCAGTTCTGTGTTTGAGAAGCTCTTTTAGCAGATCTGTTACTATTTTATTTAAGAGCTAATATTGATCTCTTTTTTGAAAATTTTGCCTGACATTGTCCCTTCTATGATGTACCTTTGGTTGGACAGTGAACTTCTCTTTGTGATGCTTCTTTTTTAGGGGACATTCAAATCTTATATGACCCAACTTTTCATAATAGTAGTATGTCACACTAGAAGATTTAGGAGTTGGGTTTCTTATCAAAACCTAGACCAATTTTATCTCCAAACTGTTTTTCAGCATTTAAGAGTTTTTTAACTTTTTTCTTCCCCTTGAGTAAATTTATCTTCAAATTTTATTTTGTGACTCCTTAACTGGTTTAAGTCAAATTCCAGTTTTTGCTTTTCACTTTTATTTTTTAACTCATCTTTCTTTAGTTTTAAAGTTATCTTAAGCCAATTTGAACTTTTCTTGAATACTTAGATTTTCATCTTGACAATTTTTAAGTTTTTTTAAAAAAAAATTTCCCAGTTTTTAATTGATTTTTTAATTTTACATTTTCATTTTTAGATTTACCAAGTCTTTTAGGTAAATCTTTGCTTTCTAGGAACAATGCATTATAAGCCATCATCCTCACAGTTTGATCATTCACTATCACTTTCAACATTTGGAGCATTTTTAGGATCATAAAAGATGAAAGCAATGAAACTTTCTTCTTGATAACATCTTCACGGGTTGACCCATTGGATTGTGATGTGTCTTCTTCCACCACAGTGGTCATGGCTTTCTTTTTAGATCTCTTCTTAGAAGGACATTCCTTAGCAAAGTGCCCATATCCACCACAATTAAAACATTGAGTTTCTTTGGGCTTGGATTTTTCTTTGAATATCTTTTGACTTTTCTTTTAAAAAATGTGTTTTACTTTTATTGAATTCTCTATAGTCTTCTTTATTAAGTCTTCTTCTCTCTTTCCTCATATTAAAATGTTTTAAGACAGTTTTAGCAAGAGTGGCAACCTCTTCATCAAATCGAAAGGAGTCTTCTAGGATCTCCATATTCCAATAAGGTTTCTGTAACACCCCGCCCTTTTCAAACGTAAATCAGAGTCTATTTTTTTTAATAAATAAACAAGTGATAAGCCTAGAGATAGTCCTCTCTAAGGTGTGGGTACCACCTAAGGTCATCTATGGCCAAACGCCTATCTTTTGTGATTGACATGATGATGGGATTTAAACCTGGTGCAGCATGATCTTCACTCTTGATTATCTTGTGTCTTCAAACTTCATAGCAAGTACTTCTTCCTGAGTCATGGAATTGACAAACAGGGACTCGGGAAAACCGAGGCACTAATACATATGATTGGTTGTATTAGAGAGAGTGAACCTTTTGTTGGCCCTTGTTTAAGCTCACTAATAATGATAAGGGACCAACGGATTTGCCTAAGGATATCCAACTGGTTGCACAAGGATTGGTATTTATAGAGAAGGCAACCAGTTTTCCGGGACAGTCCAGTGCCGACAGGTCGGGTGCACCGAGGGGTCGGTGACTAATACTATTATTGTTCTACTACCCAACCGTTGAGCAATAAATGTACTTCTAGCGGCACAATTTATATCTGACCGACAGGTCTGTGTTACCGATGGGTCGACAGTCATGGCATGGCACTGAGAGGTTGGTCCATACGAGAGGTTCAGTCTGGGGCAACACCATGCTGACAGAGTTTCAAGTCCAGAAACTAGTCTTACCTAGACCGACATGTCGCCTTTTATCGATGTGTCGGTCCTGGTACTCTTGACCGGTCTGTATTACCGATATGTTTGTTTTCTAGAGAGTCCACATGACTTCTAAGTTCCAGAACTCATAAGTCTTTATCGAAGAGTCGTTGACCACGAGGGGTCGTTCAACCTTTCACCGAGGGGTCGGTGCATACGAGACTCTTGATCAGAGCCATACCCAGAATGACAGTTCTATGATCCAGAACCTTTGTCAAACTGGTCGACCAGTCTTTGACCACGATGGGTCGATCCTGTCTCCACTGAGGGGTCGTTGAAAATGCTTGGTCAAGCTAACAGTGAAATTAATTCATATTTTCAAATTCGCTTCTAATTCACTGTCAACCTTACTCTCTAGGCTTTTTCATGATTTTACCATTTGTTCAACTAAGCCTAGGAATGGTCCTCCTAAGGTGTGGGTACCACCTAAAGTCATCTATGGCCAAATGCATGTTTTGTGATTGCCATAACGATGAACTTCAATTAGGTAGAGCATGATCTTCAATCTTGATCAATTTAAGTTTTCAAGCTTCTAGCAAGTGCATCTTCCAGAGTCATGGAATTGACAAACTTAGGGACTCAGCAAGCTGGGATACTAACAAGGGTCAACTCTAATACTCCCCCTCAAGGTGGAGTGTGTATGTGAGTAACACCCAGCTTGTGAATTAATGCATGAAATTGGTATTCGCCCAACAGTTTGATGAAGACGTCAGCAAGTTGATGAGGAGAAAGAATATGCCAAGGGACGAGGAGCCTAAACTAAAGCTTCTCTCGAACAAAATGACAATCAAGTTCAATATGCTTTATCCATTCATGAAAAACGAGATTGTTGGTAATGTGTAGTGTGACTTGATTGTTACAAAATAAAGTGATGGGCAAAAAAATGAGAAATACCAAGATCATTGTGCAGGTACTTGAACTATTGATGTTCATAAGTCAAAGTTGCCATGGCGCGGTATTTTGCCTCAGCGAAGAATGGAAATTGTATTCTCTTTCTTGGTATTCCAAGAGATGATGTTGGAACCGAGGAAGGTGGAATAGTCATTGGTGGACCACCTAGTAAATAGACAACCAACCTAGTCGGAATCACAATATCCTTGGAGATGAAGGCTGCTAGAGGAGGACAAAAGGATCATTTTATTGATGGAACCCTTCAAATAGCGAATAACAGGGTGCGAGGCATCAAAATGGGCAGTTTGAGAAGAATGCATAAACGGACTTAGAATATGTACCGCATAATTGAGATTTGACTTGGTAACAGTAAGGTAAATAAGACGACCCACGAGGCGGCAAGATGTGGTGGAATCAGGAAGTAAAGTCCATCATCAAGAAAAAGTCTTAATTGTTGTTCCATGGGAAAATAAAAAAATGCGTCCCTCAGTGAGGCATGAATCCTTTAGAACATCCAGGATGTATTTCCATTGAGAGAGGAAAATACCTTGTTGATAATGGGCAACTTCAATGCCAAGGAAATATTTGAGCAGCACCCCCCCCCCCCCCCCCCCCCACCACCACCACCAACAAATCTTTAACATAAAATTTGGCTTCAATAAAGCGCTTAAGACGCTGAATAGCAAATGCATCAATACAAGTTATAAGAATATCATCAACATAAACCAAAACAAATGTGGAAGAACTGCCTTTATTATGTGTGAACAATGAGTAATCAAACTTTGATTGGGAAAACCATGCTTGGAGGAAGGTAGAGGAGAATTTACCAAGGAAATATTTGAGCCCCCCCAAATCTTTAACATAAAATTTGGCTTCAATAAAGTGCTTAAGGTGCTGAATAGCCAATGCATCAATACCAGTGATAAGAATATTATCAACATAAACCAAAACAAATGTGGAAGAACCACCTTTGTTATGTGTGAACAATGAGTAATCAGACTTAGATTAGGAAAACCCTGCTTAGAGGAAGGTAGAGGAGAATTTAGCAAACCACTATTGAGAAACATGTTTCAACCCATAAATAGATTTATTCAGTCGGTAGACGCGCTGCTCCCCTATCATGCAAATCCAGATGGAAAAGTCATAGATTTCTTCATCAAGGTAACTTTCTAAGAAAGCATTGTTAATGTCAAGCTGGTTAAGTGGCCAATGCTTAACAGAAGTAGTAGACAAAAGAGTACGAACAATGACCAATTTAGCAACCGGAACAAATCTGTAATAGCCCGGAATTTTTAAATCAATGAATATGTGGCTATTATTTGTTTTAATGATGGAAATTGGGAAATTTAATGGAATAAATGGATCAAAATATGGAAATGGCCCAAGTATGGTCCAATGGACCATGGATTGGACTAAATTCATTTAAAATGGTCAATGATGGTTAATTGAGCCAAGGATGGTCAAATTGGACCCAATACCCATTTGGGACCCAATGGGCCAAGAGGATTTAAGCTCCAAGGTAAATGGATAGGAGGGAATTTAATTGGGTCATGGGCCCAATGGTGATCCAATAAGAGGAATGGATTTAATTAAATTTAAATCACCTAACTTAGAATTTATTAAACCTAGGTGACATGGCCGAATGGGACCCACCTCCACCTCACCAAATGAGGTGGCATGTGGACCAAAGATTGGTGGGGCCGGCCACCATAGTTGAATTGGTCAACCATGGGTGGATACATGGAGGGAATTTAAGAGAATGGAATTAGGTTAAGTGGGAATTAATTAACCTAAGTGAATTATCTAATTAATTAAATAATTAAACTATTCAAAAGGTGGTCAAATGATCAAAATTGGAAGACCAAACCACCTTATCTCTAAGGCCAAAACCATTGGCTAGTAGTGGTGTATCCCAACCACCACCACTAAGCATGGGAGCCCATGCTTGGTTGGTGGGAGGAGTTAATGATGGAGTGTAACTTAAGTAACCAAAGGGATGAGATGAGTTTTCATCTCATTCTCTCCATCCCACTCTCATTTCACTCTCTCCCTCTCTTGCTCCCTCAAAATCGTCCCACACCAAGGAGAAGAAAAGAAGAAAACTAAGAAAAGAAGAAGAGAAGAAAGAGCTAGGCTTGGTCGACCACACCTCAAGACCAAAGAGGCTAGACATTTTTCTTATCCTCTCCTCCTCTCCCTCTCTCAAACACACCCCATGTTGGCCGAACCCAAGCATTAGGGATACCATTGATCAAGCTCATCTTGGCCGACCAACCAAGGAGAAAAAGAAGGAGAAAGGCCAAGGAATCCAAGAAGAGAAAGAAAAGTCGGAGGAGCCGTCGGATCTGTAAATATTTCTAAAACAAGAGGTTAGGTTTTTAAGGTTTAAAAATGGGTCCATTTCTTGGATTTAATGTGGCCAAAAATATCATGGGCCTTGGATTTAAAATCCATCCAAAAGATGAAGTAAGAAATGGACAAAATGGGAAGGAGAAATTAAGAAAAATAAATTGAGGTATTAAGGACATTATGTAATAAGGTTTATTTAAACATGGAAGTGTGGATTTTTTAAGGGATCATAGACCATAGGGTTCGGCCATGTAGTATGGCCGAACCCCATGGTAGGTGATTAAGTGATTTTAATGAAGTTATAAAGAATGGAAGCCATGAAGGATGATTTATGATTGTTAGGGTTTTAAATGATTAAATGTAGTAATTTTTAAAGGGATCTTAAATGAGGAAATTCATGAAGATGCAAAGGGTTTTATGGCCTCAAAAGGCATAAATGAATGATGACCCATGAACCATGGGTATGGCCGAACCCTATGATGATGTGTTGGTAAATTTAATGGGTGTAAAAATGTGGAAATTGATGGAGAAGGGTGATGGTTTTTAAATGGACTTTAAGCATTATAAATAAGGTTTTAAAAATAAAACCATTGAGCGATTTTATGGAGGGAATGTTTTTGAACCCCATGGTAGGTGATTAAGGAAATTTTAATGGGTTTAGAGAATGGAGGCTATGTTAAGTGGTTAATGATTTTTAAAGTTTTCAATGAATGAATGTTAGTAACTTTTAAAGGGGTTTTTAAATGAGGAAAACCATGGAGAGATTTTATGGATGGAATGTTTTGAACCCTATGGTAATGTATTCATAATTTTAATGGATATGAAAAGATGGAAAAAATGATAGAGAAGGTGCATTGTTTTTAAGTGGATTTTAGGTATTATAAATAAGGTTTTAAAGGGGTGGAAATAATGTTTTAAAAAAATAAAACCATGGAGAGATTTTGGTGAACTTAGGTGTTTTGGAACAATGGAAAAATATTGGGGAGTGATGGTAGCTTTGATGGATTTAAAATGAAACTAATGGTGATAAAAAGGGGTGATTTGAATGCATGATGGAAACCACCTCAAGGAAGGACTTATGGTGGAGCTAAATGATGTACATAGACCCAAGAAAAATGGGGAAAAAGGACATCATGGGTTCGGCCATGGTGTATGGCCGAACCCATGACCCATTTGTAGGTCAATTTATGGGTTAAATGTGATAGTTTACATGTGAGTAATGAATGGAGATTAGGGTAATTAAGTGGCTGATTTTTTATGATGTTGTGTCATGGCTAATGAGTCATTAAAGGATCCAAGTCTAATGGATCAATTATGGGCCTAAGAATGGAGGAATGAAATGAGAACTTAACCATGGAGAAAGAGTGGCAAAACCGTAAATAATGGCCAAATTCAAGAACCATGGGTTCAGCCATGGTACATGGCCGAACCCCATGGGAGATGATCATGGACTTAGGGGCTCTAAATAACAACCTTATGTGTGATTAATAAAGCCTAGGGTGTTGGTTTTTAGACCCATGTAATTAAAATAATTAATGGATTAAATGGGACCCACAAACCTAGTTAGTGAGGTTCGGCCATGGTGTATGGCCGAACCCCGCTAAGGTATGATTAACGGATTTAAATGGTTAAAAACATGAGCTGATTATTCGTATTTAATAAGGTATCGGATATCGCAAGCGGTGCGCGTATCAGTGACTAACTATCAGATGGAAATGTAAGAGGACATTAGTCGGTATTCGATAGGATTCCTACCTTTTTGTAAGCCATGGATTATGTGATGGTTCCTTTGATTTATTTTGATAATTATATGCTTTGTCTTATGATGGGTAAGGCTATAAATTATATGTTAATGATATGAATTATATTTTAAGGTTATGCATTATGTGTTAAGGCTATGAGTTATATATATTAAGGCCATGAGTTATATATATTACATAGCATAATGCATTTACATCTCATGTATGGCATGGGCGGGAAAATAAAGAAACCGGAGTCCATACACCGTCGGGGCGACCGAGAAGCAAACATGGGGATAGAGGCAAACATGGGGATAGCCTGATGTGTTATAACCGAAGTCTATGCTCCGTCGGGGGTGACCGAGAAGCAAACATGGGGATAGCCTGATGTGCTATAACCGGAGTTCATGCTCTGTCGGGGCGACCGAGAAGCAATCATGGGGATATCTTGATGAGGTCTTTCCATAAAGGGGATATGACATCATGATGGTATGGATGATGGGTGGGACACATGACATAAGACACCCATGGCATGGCATTCATTTTATACTTTTCATTATATGATTACATATGTGCTTGTTATCACTAATCTATATGTTGGCCCTACTCGGAGTCCTATTGGGCGCGTTGTCTAACTCCCTACTTCTACCCTAGCTGATGACGCAGGAGATGGCGGAAACGGTGGACGCGACGGGAGCCAAGCTTAGGAGCTTGGGAAAGCGAGCTACTTAGTTTATTTAAGATTTATTTTGGGAAATGTAATTTGAGTAGCTTAACTCGTCGGACTGTATAAATTTATATTTCTTGATATGGTTTGGATTTTACTTTTGGACATTATGATTTGAGGTATTTTAGTAATTAAATGAATATATCTTCCCTGCTATCTAAAAATCGGTAGGATAGACTCTATTATAATTTCCGCATTTAGTTTAATATTCCGCAAGCTCACTTCTACGTGTGAACCGATTTTCGTGGACTTAGTTCCACGCACACATAGGGTTAGTCAGTTAAGGGCCGGGCTTTAGAAGCTCGGACTTAACTCACTTCGTGACGTCCCGCGCCCTTTGTCACTCCTTAATTCAAAAAAAAAAAAAATAGACTCTCATTTTCGGTGAAAAGGGGCGGGCGTTACAAAATCTACCTTGATAATCCAGTCCTTCGACTTGAGTGAATACTTTGACAACCAAGCGAGATTTATAACGTTCAATGGAACCATCCGACCAATACTTGACTTTGTACACCCATTTATAGCCAATGGGTTTATTACCGATGGGTAGTGGAGTAAGGCTCCATGTGTTATTTTTCTCCAAGTCTGTAATTTCTGCTGCCATGGCCTCTTTCCGGTGCTGATATTGAACAACTTAGGAGAAGGTACGAGGCTCATCTGTGGAACAAAGAGTAAAACTAAAAACTAGATGTGCAACAAAGAGATTAGACTTAGAAAGATAATGATGAAGTGGATAAGGGGTACCTATCAATATGGAATATGACGGGGAGAGTGGACGCTCAAGAGAGGCAGTGGAGCAGCATTGGGAGGTACCGAATCAAGAGAAACACCAAGGGTAGTTGGAAGAGGGACTAGTGTGGAGAGGGTACAATAGACAAATTTATAGGAAAATCAAATATGAGGTCATCAGAGATGGGTAGCAGAGTAATAGGGGAGGTTGACTGGGTGTTTGGAGGCAAATCACGATAAGGGAAACTACCCTCATAAAAAGAGACATCATGTGAAGTGTATATGTTTTGGAGGTGAAGTCAAAAATGCAATAGCATTTCTGAGCCTAAGGGTAGCCAACAAAAATACCGGGTTTCTCTCATTGATCAAATTTATGCTTGATATTGTGGTTATGACCAAAGCAAATGTAACACCCCACCCACCTGGGAGTGTGGGAATTGTCCCACATCACCAGGAGGTGGGCGTGATGGGGTGTTAATAAGAGGGGAGCACCCCTCACCAACATGATGCCTTTTGACCATGACCTAATGGGTCGAGCCTAAAGGAAAAACGTACTAGCTCAGGTGGTTCCCAAAGCGGACAATATCATGTTGGGGGTTGGATCATTAGATCAAAGACTGCAAAAAACACGCAAACGGGAATAATCCGGTTTGGATTTAAACATAACTTCATGGGGAGATTTGCTTGACAAAATAGGGGTGGTCATTTTGTTGATAAGGTAGGATGCAGTGCGGACACATTCTCCCCAAAACTGTAAGGGAAGGTTGGCTTGGAAACGAATGGCATAAGCGGAGAAGAAGGAGCGCATGGAAGTGGAAAGGAACTCAGTGTCATTATCCGAACGAATTTGTTGGATAAAGGGAAAAAGTTCACCACTAGTACCAAAATAAAGGGAGTGAATGTGAGAGGGGAACTGGTCTTAACCATAGCAAAGAAGGATGCTAAAATCGACTAGGTTTCAGATTTTAGACGCATAAGAAAATCCATGTACATTGAGTAAAATATTCCACAATAGTTAAAAAATATCTAGAACCATTTAAAGAAGGTTAAGAAAAACACTATTTATTTTAGCTTGAGGATGGTAGATGTTTATGTTTAGCTTGAGGACAAATATCACAATATTTATTTTTCAAACATGAAATTAAAAAATATCCTTAGCTAAATTATTCAAACTATGGTGGTTCAAGTGCCAAAACCGGAAATGCCAGAGATCAATGGAAAGGGGATGAATGACGCCGGTGTAGAAGCCGCATGGAAGTAATAGACACTCTCATGAGCGTCAACTATCCAATTGTCTTCCTCGTTGACGGGTCTTGAAAAAGGCGACGAGTAGGAGAGAAAGTCACTAAGCAAGGAGTGGAAGTAGCAAGTTGGATAACAGATAAGAGATTAAACTTGAAAGATGGAATAAATAAAACATGCTCAAGTGTAATAAAAGGTGAGAGGTGGATAGTTCCCATGTGTGTGACAACGGCGTTGGAGCCATCGGGAATTGGACAAAGGAGGGATTAGAACAAGTTGTATATGATGAAAATAATGATAATGAGGAATACATGTGATTTGTGGTCCCTGTCTCAACAATCCATACGGATTTGGAAAGAGCAGTGAAAGCAATACCTGCAAGGTGAGCCTTAGAACTTGTGCTACCAGAAGAAAGCATGGCCAATAACTGATTGTACTGGTCTTGAGTGAGAGTCGGTGGGGTCATCGTGGTTTGGTTGCCAAAGTGGGCAGAAGAAGCATGTGTGGGCTGAGTCACCAGTGCATGTTCACCAGATCGTGTGGGAGAGGAAGTTGTAGTAGATTTCCGAGGTGGATAGCCAACCAGTTGTTAGCAACGATCAAGAGTGTGTCCATCACGATCACAATGAGTACAATGAATGAAGGATTGGCGTGTGGATGGAGCACCACGCTGAGATGAGCTTCCACGAGACATAGGTTTGGTAATAAGGGTCACTGCATCTAGAAAAGAAGGTGTGGAGGAATGAATTTCTTGTTGTTTCTCCTCCTAGTGGATTAGAGAATAAATCTTAAAAATGGATCCATGATAAGGATTTGGCCCCGAATGATTGCAAAACGATCATAGAGGCCTTGTAATGATTTCATTGCCCTATCTTTCTAAGGTTGATTGGTGACTCTGCCTTCCCACGATCACAAGTGCATGGAGGAAAAACAATAATGGAATCAAGCTCATTCTAGAAAGACTTGAGCCGATTGTAATAAGCCGAGACAAACAAGTCCTCATGTCGAAGGGAATAGAGAGACTGTTGCAACTGATATATGTGGATCATTTGATTGAGAGAAGCGTTCAAAGAGATCCAGCCAGATGTCCTAGTGGTGGTGGCATACAGGATACTACTGCGAATCTCTAGAGCAATAGAATTGCATAGCCAAGAACTAACTAGATCATTACAACTCTTCCATTGATCGGTCAGCAGGAGTAGTTGGTTGAGTCAAGGAGCCATTCACAAATCCAAGTTTGTTCTTGTCACGCAAAGCCATGGTGACAACGCGCAACCAAGTGCCGTAATTATCGCCCGATAATGGAGACGAGACCAACACCATGGTGGGAGTATTTGAACGATGAATAGCAAATGAATCAGTAAGTTTGTCTGCAGAACCGGTAAGATCAATATGTTTGCCCGAAGAACCAGTCACGTCAACATTGTTGTTTTTGCCAGCTATGGAGAAACAAGGCACACGATGCACACCTCTGTGATGCACGAGGAGCTCGGGAAAGTTGAGATGATTTGTTAACGATGGTTGTTGTAGGGATTTGCACCTCAATGATGGATCCTAACAGCTCAGAACTGCAACCTTAAGGAAAGAAATGAGAGTCTTGTTTGGAGATGGCAGCAGATGAACAGATCTACCAGAACCCGTTAGAAAAAAAAACAGCAGCAGAAGCCCACAAGCAGTAGACAGAAAAGTGGGTTGTAAGGGATGGATGCGCCGGAGTGACGAGCAAGGAAGAGAGATCAAAACTGCAAATGGGGACCGCCACCAACGAGAGTAACAGGGGAATGATGTTGCAAATAAAGATGATGTTGCGTAGGAAAACCAGATCTGGCGATGGCCAGTGATGAAACAAAAATTGTAACACTAAGTGTTGGCTGGCCTATAGGAAAATTGTCCCACATCGCCCAGCTCAACTAGGTGTAGAGGAAATTTAAGAAGGCAACAAAAAAATTGGGATCTGAGGATGCCTAGGAAGTACTCGAGCCAAAAACTGAAGAAGAAGGGTCAAATGAAACCCTCTGTGGAGTTCCAAAGTTGGGCCCATAGGTGTCAAGGATGCAGAAACAAAGGCTGCCGATTAGAATAACAGGTCCAGATTTGACTCTCAGCAGCAACGAACCAGCAACTATGGTCGTCGTCGGTGATAAGAGAAAACCACAACAGAGGTGTCTTGAGTCTAAGTGGGTTTTCCCAAGAGCAAGATAATAGGGAATGGGTCTCAAATTGGGTGGGTTTTCCAATCGGCAAAAGAACAGGGAATGGGTCTCCACACCCAAAAGAAATTACCGTCCAAAAAAATTCGTGACCAGACTCGATACCTTGTCAAATTTGATATGGAGACTGATTTGTTTTTCTCTAATTGAATTTGAGAGACCCCAAAACTTCATATTAATATGAAAATAGTACAATACAATTAAGGAATGAATGAATGAAACAAGAAAAAATATAATTACAAGATAAATCACCTTCAAATCCCTCAATTAGGGATGCTAATTAGAAGGGTAAACTCTAATAGAAAATTTTTACACTCAAGTGAGAAACTTGACTCAAAGAAGAAATTATTGAGAAGATTGACCACAAAAGAGGAAATTGCAGAGAGGAAGAAAAGAATATGCAGACAAGATATTCCCTCTTTTTATCTTTCTTCTTCTACTGTTAGTTTTTCATTAAATAGCACCTTTAGTGGTACCATGGATATATCAATCCTAGTATTTAGATAACTTTACCCTTCATATCTGTTTGAATCGACACCTTAATTAACGTGACAGAGATATCGGGTCCTGATTTAAAGGGGATTTCACCATCTATGATGTAAAATTTTGGAGAGATCGTGTCTTAATTCACAAAGGATTCCACCCTCCACATACCGAATGTGAAATGCACAAATATTCATCAAATTCTGATTTTTTTTTATAAAAAATGTATAAAAGTGATACTAATGGGCCTGAAGAATAAATATCTTAGGCCATAATTCTTTATTATGGACTGTATGGGCCTAACGAAAGAGTCTCTAGACCTATGAAATTGTTTTGGATTTTAGAAGCATGTTGTGAAACCATTTTGGACCTATTTCTATGGGTCTGAAAATCGTTCCAGCCAAGGATATTATTGTTGGATTGGACTTGTAAATATTATTAATGGGCCTGTTAAAATTTGTCTTTGAAAATCTCATACAAATGTTTTTGGAGCTGTCAAAATATTTCCAGGATTTTTGGAATGAATTTGGACCTGTAACAAAGGCTTCTAACTGTTCAAAACTTTTACTGGGGCATACAAAATGCTGTTAGGCCTGAAAATGGTTCATGGACCATAATTAGTGCAAGAACTGTTCATAAGCCAGAATTGAATACATGGACTGTTTATGAATACAAATAGGTATGTTGATTTTTAATGGGCCAGAATACTGTACATGGGTCGGAAACAATGCAAATAATGGAACTGGTCCATAAAATTATGCATGAACTGTGAGTAGTCCCTGGAAACTGTTAATGTGCCAGCAAGTAATATATGAACTTTCAACGAGCTAGCAAGCAATTCATTGATGGGTAATGTGAAAGTGACAAAAATCGGTTAATTTCATAAATCAATAATTCCATATAATACTTAAGGCACCCTCCTCTTAATAGCTAGCTTTTGAAAGTAAGTTTTACTTTAATAATATTACCATGTCATGATGTTCTAACATGATATCAAAGCAGGTTCTACAAGCAGTTAGAGGATCCAACATGTGAGGGTGAGTTTGAAGTTTTCACACGCAGTCGTAGAGCACAGTTGCACCTGTATAAAATTTTCACATGCAGCCGCAGGACACAACTACACGTTAGGGCGGGTGTGAACGCGACAAAACTCACACATCAGTTAATTTGAGAAACCAATGACTCGTATAACACTTGAGGTACCCTCCTCTCAATGACTAGTTTTTGAGAGTAAATTCTACTTCAAGAATGTAATCATGTCATGGTTTTCTAACAGATAATAAGCCACTAAATCAATATGGATCATTCATAAGTTAAAAAAATAAAATGCATATTAATTATTGATTGTGAAGGAAAGTGGGATTTCATAGTGGATTAAACATAAACATGTGTTTGTCCGCCCTAATTTGACTCATTCCAAAAAAGAATATGTGGATGTTTCATATTGCAAATTTCATCAAAGCACATGAACCCAGAAGTCCCAAAACTCACTCCTCAAAAGGCCTATCCCTCAAAGCCTGTGTTATATCTCATCATTCCGAAGTCCATTAACGTATATGGAAACAGAGTATAAAACCCATTCTTCAAAAGGCTCATCATACCAAGCCCATTAATATCAAATGTCCATTCCCCAAAAAGCCCGTTAAGTCATGTTATCTACAAAGCCCATCAAAGCCTAAAATTCAAAAGTTAAATAAGTCCTATTGTCTCAAAACTGCTAAAGCCCATATTCGAAAGCCCATTATGACCCCTTTGTCTTCAACTCCGTGGAGGATCAACCCGTAGACCCACTGAGATCCAATATGTAATTTCATTAAGGCTCCATGTGAAAAAGCCATTGAGGCCTAATGTTAAAAGTCCACTAAGGTCTATTCTCCAAAGGCTATTATTATAAAGGCCCAATTCAATCAAGGTCCAATATCTCAAAGGCCTATTTGGGCTAATTTTCTCAAATCCCATTTAAGGCCTAATTATATGATTTGAGGGGAAGTTCCAGGTGAGTAGCCTAAGTGGTTCTTGGTGTGGGGTTTTTACTCCATATCTCGAGATCAAACCTTGGTAATACCACCTGACTTATCCGGGCCGACTGTGTTTGCAATGGCGGTACGGGCCTCGGAATATTAGTTTTGTTGGTTCAATATCTCAATGATACCCTTGTTATAAAAAAAATAATAAAAACTTAGGTTATCATCAGCAGCATAAAGAGAATGGATGAATGATACATTTTATATAATTTGATGTATATATTTATTTCTTTGTGGCACAAAGGCCAAGTCAAAGACCTGGAAAAGAAAACGAAATGTATACTAGAAGTATGAGAAAAGGCCAAGTATCACTAATGCATCTAGTTAACGGACCACCAACCATAAACTATTTTTATGGTAAACTATTTCAAAGCCCTTTTAAATCAAAAATAAAAATTTAAAAGTCTATTATTGGTAGCTATAACACTAATCTAAAGTTTATTAGAATGTTAATTTTATTAAAATTAATTAAGTATCCATTAGACCAAAAAGTCAAGAGCCAACGGTTCCTTGTATTAAATCTCAAACAGTCATATCATAGGCATTGGAGAATTGTTTCACAAGTATTCATAGAAAAATCTAAATCATCTATAAATGTGATGTTTAAATGAGAAATCAAATACATTTAGATAGTACAATCTTATAACTGATTAGTGATTTGCTAAAAATCTTACGTATTGAAGATCACCAATCTAACGAGAATCGCTCTCCGATTGTCCCCTTCATATTTTTTTTCGTTGTTCAAGATTTGCTCAATGAAAGGTGAAGTTCACTCTATGCAGTTCTACAATATTTATTTATTTTGTCTTTCATTTTTCCTTTTGGGATCACCATTTTTGGTGGAATGATTTTATAATACCGGTTGATTGTACCGTAAACTAAGTAAGGATAACCTCTTTTTACATTGTGATGATGAGAATGTGATTTGGTATGTATATACCCCACAAAAAGGTAAAATGTTGTGTAAACTTTGTTGTGATATTTCCTAAAAAAATAAAAGCTAAATTAAAATTATTGCCTTTTTAGCACAAGCCACGTTCTTACTTTAAATGTTATGATTTGAGCCAAACTAAAAATTTGAAAATGGAGACTAAATTTTTAGAAAATTTGAATTTTATTTTATTTGATATCTTTTAGTCCCACATTGGAATTGAAGAAAAATTGGATTAGTAATGCGATCTACAAATACCCTATCAATCCATTGATTTTTTGAAGTCTTCCATGGTTTGAGAGCCCCACTCTTGTGTAGTGCAAGAGAAAAAAAAAATTATAATAATAATAATAATATAGAAAAAAAAAAAACGAAGAAGCATAGAAAAGATATGGAAGAGGAGTTTAACGGCTTTCTCCCATTGTGATTTCTTTTTACTCTTGCAAGTTCTAAAATAGAAATTTCACAATGACATGTACAAGGAGGCACAGCACTTGTCTGACTGAAACGGTAAGAGAACAATGGATTGATTGCTTAAAAATTAAGGAGAGCATGGAAGCCAACTCTTGTAAGCGACTGATAGGAACAACAGCTATAAACAAACAAACATAAAAGCAGTGGAGCAATAGCACTATTGTCCCAAATCTACAAACATAGAATAAAATGGACACAAAGACCAAACATCAAAACCTAAAAACACATGTGATAGTGCGCCAACCATCACACTGCATGCACTGGACAAACATACCTATTACCTAACTTTGACTGCAGCGTATTGTAATTGGATTCTTTCCATTTCACTTTTTGCACGGGTAGTTCAGTTCGCAGGGCCGGCTCTACCTATAGGCGAAGTAGGCGGTCGCCTAGGACCCCCAAGTCCATAAGCTCCTTTATTATATGTTAAATAGTTAATAATGTATAATTAAAGCACAAGTTCATTCTTGTTCAGTCAGTTAGACTTGTCTTTGTGTAATCTGAGGACTCCCGATCAAAATCGGGCTACGTTATTAATATTTTTTTTATTTTTATCAAGTTATTTAATAATAATGAAAAATAACAATAATTTGAATTAATACTCCTTGAAATCATTTGACTATTTGATAATTTTTCTATTCTATTTAAAGCGTAGGTTTCTTAAAAAATTAAAATAATGATAGTAACAATTATAATAATTATTATTATAATCCTCATTTTATTGAGTTTAATAATAATAATAATAATAATAATAATAATAGTTTTAATTAATAAAGAATCTTTTAAAATATATCTATCATCTAAATAAAGAGAAAAAGAAATCTATATTGAGTTGATAATTTTGAATTAAATATAATTTAAAGCTTTTAAAATTTGAAGAGATGAAAAAACATAGCTTTATTCATTTGATCAATTTATATTTTATTGGAAGTAATATACAAGTATAAATCATTATAATTAAGATAATTTTTAATTTTTAATTTTTTTAAAAATACAGAAAAATTGAAAAATTAAAATAATAATAATATGTTCGTTTCAAATGAGAATTTGCATTAGTGTCACACTCGAATATGATAAAAGATGTAGTACCAAAAGAATGAATTGCCAAATTATATAAAAAGAATGTTTTCCAAATGCATGAATTGCTTATACAATAATGTTGATTATACCAGTTAAAGTTACCTATGTAGAAATAAGTTTTTCAAAGTTAAAACTGATAAAATCTTATCTTCGGTCTAAAATGTCGCACGAAAGATTAAATGGATTAACTATCTTATCTATTGAAAAATAAATGTTAAAAAAACTTGAATATAGTAATTTAATTAGTAATTTTGCATCTCAAAATAAAAATAAATTTTAAATAATACTTTGTTAGAAATTTGATTATGATATTTTATTTAGTTTCACACATTGTGAAAAAAAATTATATGATTTTATTTTTTGTGAGTAGATAAGGGCCCCATCTTAAAAACTCGCCTACGACCCCTGAAATCTCAGGGCCGGTCCTGTCAGTTCGTCTAAGTTTTTAAAATTAAACTAGAGATTTTAGATTTGAATTCTCTCAGACTTACCTTATGCACGAAGTTTACGGGTAGTTTCGTGTATCCATTTAATTACTCTCACTTCCAATAAGAAGTGGAGATACTGATGTTATCAAAAAAATTATTATTTAAAGATGTATCAATTGTTGTTATATCACTTTCTGACGCTTATTCTGTCAAAATGAAGTAATATGATTGCATCGATCCAACTGTAATAATCTATCTATCGATAGGAAGAAGGTTCGTCCAGTTTTTTCATGTGAGGCCAATTTCATTCCTTGATGGGTGTAGGTCTTAGTATCTGTTATTGTTGAATTCTCCCAGGAATGTGTATGAGTGGTTTCGTATGTATGGTACCCTATAATTTGATCCTAGTGAAAGGGAATCGTGTTTGGTAAACCTGTGCCTATATGATTGAGGCATGATGGGCTAAAAGAAATAGGCCCATCTGGCCCGATGGGCAGCCGTATCTTAGAATAGAAAATTAGACCCAAGTTTCCATCTTCTGGGGAAGGGGTTGCGAGCCTAAATCTCGTCATGGGGCTTAAAACTGTGCCATGTAATTGAGGAATGATTAGCTAATGATATGGGCCTGTCTTGCCCTTTGGACAGCCCTTACTAAAGTTACTAGGGAAAGGGTTGGGTTACCTACCTATCGTTGTTCAGCCTCAGCATTTCCGCATAAAACTATGCAATAAAATCCATATTCTCAGTTCCTGAGTTTAAATCTCATCCTACATTTAAGGGCCACTCTCTGTAGTTATCATATGTGTCGATAGGAAGGTTTGCATATGTCTCGAAGATTAGTCGAGTGCTCTAAAAGCCCTTGAACATCTCGATCATCAAATAAGAAGGATGAAGAAGAAAGTTAGGCCCAACTTCATCCTACTTACAGTACCGCTGACTATTTAGGGAACCTAAAGTCCAAACAATGGCCTGACGTTAATTATCAATAAGAACATTTGACAGCAAAAGGTATCTTTATTCAATAATTTCTTAATCTCACATCACACCATGCTTGGGCCCTCACATTTGTAGGACTTGACTCTGATTGTTTGACAACCAACAATCTTGCCTTACGAATCTCAACCAATTGCTTCTAATCATTCTCTTTAATAATCAAACACAAGTTTGAATATTGATAGTCCTGCAAAGTATCATTATTCATTATAAGAGCAAGCACAATAGTAGAGTCAAAGCTCCCTACATTTACATCAGACCAAACCAGTGTGTATAATTGGCCCATTCCATTGGATTGAGATTCATCAAAACCTCCCTACAGTTACATCAAACCAAACCAGTGTGTATAATTGGCCCATTCCATTGGATTGAGATTCATCAAAACCTCCCTACATTTACATCAAACCAAACCAGTGTGTATAATTGGCCCATTCCATTGGATTGAGATTCATCAAAACCTCACTACATTTACATCAAACCAAACCAGTGTGTATAATTTGTCCATTCCATTGGATTGAGTTTCATCAAAACCTCCCTACATTGACATCAGACCAAACCAATGTGTGTATAATTGGACCATTCCATTGGATTGAGATTCATCAAAACTAGTGGAATGGAATTAGATATGTGGTGGATTGAACGAGTCAAAACCATTCAATTTGGTAAAACAGTGTCTGAACTGACCCTATTCACGATGTCTTATTTATTTAATTTTTGCCATTAATGTTTTGTTAATTAAGATACAATTGGAGGTCGTTATCCAAAAAAAAATGCATATACAACAGGAACAAAACCCATTTTGATCAAATAGTGCAGTATGTTTCTCATATGTTGATCTTGAAATCATTGTTTCTTTTAAATCCAGATTTTCCAAATCATGGCTATGTGTTAGGATTGGGTATACAGCCTAGAAGAGTAGTTCTGATAGGTGGAGTGACTTCATATAAGTCTCTAGATCTCCTCCTTCACAATCAATGTGGACTTGTTCGCAGCGCAACAATCCTCCCCTTGGATGAGGCTGTCTGATAGAGAGAACGTCACGGGACATCATCCGGCTAGGGGATCTCCTGAGTCCACATGCATTGGCTTGAGATATGGCTCTAATACCAGTTGTTAGGACCGGGTATCTAGATCTCCCACTTCACAACTGATGTGGGACTCGCTCGTGACCCAATAATATGTCAGTTGATTGACCCTATAATCATATCAATGACTTATTATCACACAATTGGGCTTATTTGGTATCGAAAATCATTGAGAATAGATATTATTCTAACAAAGTTATCGTGCTTGGTAAGAAAAAATAGTTCTTAAAAGGTTAATTGAGAAAGACATTCATTCTTGCTTTTATTGTAAAGAGAAATGCTCGGTGTCTCTCTCTCTCCAAAGGAGAGATCTTTTATTTATAGTCATATTCAAATATAGGAAGATAAGATAATGTAATCGAATTCAAAACAATAAGATAAAACAAATCAAATTCAAATCCAAGATTCTATCATGCCCCCTCAAGCTGTAGCTTCTATGGAATAACGCAAAGCTTGGAATGACAGATGAAAAGTGGCACACTGACTGGCCAGAGAAGATGAAGTGAATGAGCAATGCACTGATTGATTGCTAAGTGGATGAACTAGCAACACACTGATTGGTTGCGGAGATAAATTGACAGTGCATTGACTTGCGGTGAAGATTTGTTCAATAGAAACACACTGACTGGCTGGGAATATTTGTTGAAAGCACACTGACTGGCTGTTGGCAGCTTGAAAAAAGGGAAAGACGAGCTTTCTTTGCTCAATTTTTTTTATTGGCCGAGATGCAACTGACTCAAAGTTGGGAGTAGAGAGATGTGTAGATGGCCGCTCCTCTTGTCCAAAGAAAAGAAGGTTGGGTCATCAACAAAAATTAAAGCCTTGCTGGGTTTGGAAATAACGCCTCCATAGTGGTCTCATCTTGTCTTGGCCCCCAGTATCCCAAACGGTGAAGCTGATGTTCTTATACTCCACGGTTTCCACATTGAAACCGATATGGGGATGGGGGTGACAATGGGCTGGGAGAATCTGAAGACAGGCGGAGACACAGTTTTTTTTTTAAAGAAGGCATTAGTGAATGAGATGGCGTCCCTCTGCTGGTGATTATCTTCTCCGACAGAGGGAGAGAAGGGAGTGAATGAAGCCTCGTTCAGGAACATGAGGAAGTTTTGGGAGCGGGAGCGATTTTGATCGTCTGACTCTGATACAATGTGAAATATTATTGTTAGGTGTCTTCCTTGTGAAGGAGTGACGAGATCTGATAGACAGGATTTTTTTTTAGGAAGGGTTTTTAGTCTCTGTGTTCACAGGAATCAATAAATCAACGGAAGCATATGGGGAAAAAATGGGGTTTATGGAAAAATAATGGAATTTAGAGCATCAATGTCCTCCCTCTGTTGGTGTTGTTGCAACTAGCTGAGGGAGACTGAGAAAGAGTGGAATGGGTCTTCTTTCCCAAATCGAATGTACTAAAGGATCGTGTTTTTGGCTCTGTACCATGTGAAGAAAAATGTTCGGTGTCTTTCACTCCGAAGGAGAGATCTTTTATTTATAGAATCATATTCAAATATAGGAAGATAAGATAATATAATCAAATTCAAAATAACAAGATAAAATAAATCTAATTCAAATCTAAGAATGTAATTAGAATTGAAATTTAGTTTGAGTTTATTTTATTAAGAGATATATTTAGTTTAGGTTTAGGGTTTGACTAAAATATCTCTAGAGTCGGCTAAGACTATATATATATATAGTTTCTTAATTTCTAACATTCTTGTGTTTTCGTCCAGAAAGAGAAAATCCCGCTACCTTTCTCTCCGTTTTCCATGGCAGACACGCCTGGCAGAGGGAGGGGACACTTGGAGTTTGTCCTTCGATCTAAGCTCGCCTCTCAAGCCATGCGTCTCAGCATTTGCGATCGGTTCTCACTTTATTTGCGTCGCCTCGCCTCCCCTCCCCAAATCTGATTTATTTCGCAACAACCCCAAAATCTGCTCTTCGGATTGACGCCCAGATTGTAACACCTCGGATTTTCAATTCTTTATTTATATGAAAATTATTTATGTTTTTATTATGAATTTTAGATTGGATCTTATATGGATAAAGAATTGGGCCATGACCCAATTAGGACCAATTGATTGTGGAATTGGTTTTATTAAAATTTAAATGGGTTGAATTATTTTAGTAATGAATTATATCCAAAATTTAATTAAAAGATTTTATGGCCGTGTATGGGATAAGTTTGGCCGAATTTTAGATAATAAAATCTATCATAGGCGCATGGGATCTTTTAAAAAAGGTGTGCATATTTTCTTAAAATAAATAAAAGGAAGTATCTAAATTAAAAGAAGGGGCGCACGGCATAGGGGATTTGTTTAGCTATAGTACATTCCAAATGAAGGAAGAGAGGTCGGCAAGGGCTAAAAATGATACATGGGGCGCACGGCCAAAGGGGGGAGTAGCTATTTTAAGCACTTCCTAAATATAGACTAAGGGAAAATTATAAAAGGGAGAGAGGGACAAGGGCACAAGGTTACACTCCATTTCGAATTCTCTCTCTCTCTATCTCTCTCAATCTCTCATTCTCTCTCACGGCAAAGAGTAAAGAGAAGAAAAGGCAGCAACAAGAAGGTGTTTTTGGTTGAAAGAAACTAAGAAGAAAGGAAAACGATTGGAAGAACAGGGAATCGGAAAAAGGTTAGTATCTTATTTGAGTGATTTATTTTGAAATAAAAGAACCATAGGGTTCGGCCATGGTGTGTGGCCGAACCCCATGGAAAAAGATTGGAGATGGGATTAATGGTTTGAATGGAAAGAAAGAACCATAGGGTTCGGCCATGCACCATGAAAAGATTTGATTTATGTTGTTGGTGATTTTTAATGGAAGATTATTGATAAGGTAAAATGATGTTTGGAGGGGTGAGGTTCGGCCATGGTGTATGGCCGAATCCCACCAAATAAATTTATGAATTTGGGGTTTTCTTAGGCATTGAATTATGTGGACCTATGGTTAATGATTTTAATGGAAGTTTAAATGATGGATTCTTGGTTTAGCATAACATGAACCATAGGGTTCGGCTATGGGTATGGCCGAACCCCATGGGAAGGATATTGATAAAAAGTATTGGATTTAAATAAATGGTCAATATCATGAACCATAGGGTTCGGCCATGGTGTATGGCCGAACCCCATAGGGTTATTTTTGGAAGGAATTGCTAAAACTAGATTTGTTTCTATAGGTGAGGTTCGGCCATGGTGTGTGGCTGAACCCCATGGAAAAAGATTGGAGATGGGATTAATGGTTTGAATGGAAAGAAAGAATCATAGTGTTCGGCCATGCACCATGAAAAGATTTGATTTATGTTGTTGGTGATTTTTAATGGAAGATTATTGATAAGGTAAAATGATGTTTGGAGGGGTGAGATTCGGCCATGGTGTATGGCCGAACCCCACCAAATAAATTTATGAATTTGGGGTTTTCTTAGGCATTGAATTATATGGACCTAAGGTTAATGATTTTAATGGAAGTTTAAATGATGGATTCTTGGTTTAGCATAACATGAACCATAGGGTTCGGCTATGGGTATGGCCGAACCCCATGGGAAGGATATTGATAAAAAGTATTGGATTTAAATAAATGGTCAATGTTCGGCCATGGTGTATGGCCGAACCCCATGGGGTTATTTTTGGAAGGAATTACTAAAACTAGATTTGTTTCTATAGGTGAGGTTCGGCCATGGTGTGTGGCTGAACCCATGGAAAAAGATTGGAGATGGGATTAATGGTTTGAATGGAAAGAAAGAACCATAGGGTTCGGCCATGCACCATGAAAAGATTTGATTTATGTTGTTGGTGATTTTTAATGGAAGATTATTGATAAGGTAAAATGATGTTTGGAGGGGTGAGGTTCGGCCATGGTGTATGGCCGAACCCCACCAAATAAATTTATGAATTTGGGGTTTTCTTAGGCATTGAATTATATGGACCTAAGGTTAATGATTTTAATGGAAGTTTAAATGATGGATTCTTGGTTTAGCATAACATGAACCATAGGGTTCGGCTATGGGTATGGCCGAACCCCATGGGAAGGATATTGATAAAAAGTATTGGATTTAAATAAATGGTCAATGTTCGGCCATGGTGTATGGCCGAACCCCATGGGGTTATTTTTGGAAGGAATTACTAAAACTAGATTTGTTTCTATAGGTGAGGTTCGGCCATGGTGTATGGCCGAACCCCACTAAAGTCCATTTATGGAAGTTTGTCTAATATTGGAAAGTTTCTATTCTTGGAAAGTGAACACTGGAATTAGAAAGTATTTAATTATAGACCATGAAGATTATTTACGGAAACTATCAAAGAATGGAAGGTGGAGATTAATATGGAACTTAGATTAAATGGAAGGTGATTCTAAGTTTGGAAACCTTCTATTTAAGGAAGGTTGGCCATGAATGACAATTTTGGTAATTATGGAAGTTGGATGATAAAATAGGAAACTTTCTAAGTATGGATTATTAATGTTATTTTGGAAACATAGAAGGTGAAGATAATTGGAAACAAGAACATCATGAGTTCGGCCGAGAGTATGGCCGAACCCATGAATCAAACTTATGAGTTGTGTTTTATGGACTTGATTTGATTAAGAAATTCTTAAAGGGTTTAATTATGTAGATTTAAAGGAATGAGGTTAGCCATAAATGGCATTATTGTAAATATATGGAAATATTGGACATAGGGTTTGTAGATCAAACATTAACTTAGGCAATTGTTTTAGTGATGGAAAAGATGGGATTATGGAATGATAGCCATGGATGGCATTTTCGTAAATAGGTGTGGAAATGGTAAGCCATGGGTTCGGCCATGGTATATGGCCGAACCCCATGGGGTTTTGTTTATGAACTTAGAACTTGTAAAATCAAGTGGGATTTGATGTTGATTTATTATTATATCATAAGGTAACGGGATCTCGCAAGCGGTGCGCAATCGGTGATCGATTCTTGGACGAAAGATGCAAACACACGTGAGCGGTCTTTGGTAGGATTCCACCTCTTTGAAACCATGGATTTATGTACACTTGTTTTATCTTATGTTTGATGAAATTTATGTTTCAAGGGATATGTTTTATATGAATTTTAAATGCTATGTTTATGGGTTTAAATAGCATGTATTGGATATGTTTCAAAAGGTGATTTTCAATGCTATGCTTATGTTATAAAATAACATGTGTTTCATTGGCATCTCATGCATGGCATGGGGTGGAGGATTTGTAACCGGAGGGGTCACACTCCGTCGGGGCATCCGAAAAACCTATGTGCAGTACCTTGATGTGATTTCCATCAAGAAGATTCTAGAGGCCGGGGCGTCCGGAAGACTTATGTGGTGGGTACATTTATGTACATGTGATGGGTGAGACTCATTGCATATTTGTCATCATTGCATGACATGGATTTTATATGATTTTGACATCACTATGTTATTATATATGTTTTGTACTAACCATGTGTTAGCCATAACTGGAATACCTATTGGGCGCATTTTTTTAACGCCCTACTTCTACCCTAGTTGATGATACATGTAATCAGGGGAACGATGAACGTAAAATGGACCAGGCATAGGAACTTGGAAAACTTATTTTACATATTTTGAATAAAGTTACTCATGAACTTGTATTTGAGTATTTAGATTTCGGAATGTAATAACTTAGATGGTTGGATGATTTATTAGATAATTATGATGTTTTAATTATGGATAATGACTTGACGTACTTTGTTATCTGAATGGAATAGAACTTGGTTCTATTTTGATTCGCATTTTGATGTTATGACTCCGCGGCTTATGATTTTATTCCGCATAATCATATTGTTATGTGTGAACCATTTTCGTGGACTTAGTCCATGCACACATAGGGTTAACCAGTTAAGGGTCGGACTTATCTCGCGTCGTGACGTCCCGCGCTCTATCACTCTACCCTATCATAAAAAAAAATATACTCTCAATTTACGAAAAAAAAAGCGAATGAAAAAGGACAAGGTGTTATAGTTGGTGGGACCATCATGTTGCCGTCATCTTCTCGCATCTGATCTCTCGCCATTGGAGTTGTTTCCTCTCTCTCTCAGCGTTCCGTTTTTAATCATTCTCACTGTTGTCACGGCGTTGCTTCCAGATCTCAGTTCCCCATCATTTCTTGGCCTACGATTTTTTCTAGATCTTCAGTGCTCGGATCTCAATTTTGCATAATCCTTCTCCGGCCTTGCCTTGCCTCTGCTGTCCCATCTAGTCTGCTGCAGGATTTGCGTCTTCTCCTCCGTCGCCTTTTGTTTTTACATTCTCTGTTACTGCTTGATCTGTATACTCAGCTCTCTCAGCCTCAGCTAGCACCAGCGCTCCACCTGCCTCACCTTCGTTTGGATTTGGCCCTGAACCCTTCATCGTGTTCGTCTGCATTTGCATCTCTACAGTTTATCTGTATGAAATCCTAGATTTGCAGCCCCTCTGTCTGTTCCCTTTACCTTTGGTTATTTCTTTCCACCATTACTCATCTCGACCCATTCCCACACCTAGATCTGACCCTGATCTGCCTCGTTCCATTACCAGAGGATCTCGCCTTGCAAACTCGCTCGTCGTCCCAGATCCAGATTTGTTCTCTTCCTAGGCGCTTCCTCCTTGCATCGCCTGCTTTGAACACCAATGTGTTTCAGATCGGTCTCTCCACGCTCTCGCCCGTCTTCTGTTTCTCAGAGCTGCGTTTCAGATCTGAAGTTCCCTGCCTCGGTTAATAGTTGAACCACCACAACCTCATCGTTTTTGCACCCTCTCTTTCCGCATTCCCTTGTCTCCAACGTCCAGATTCAGATCTCGATCCTCTTTCGTCTGCTGCTCTTTCTCATCCAACTCTGTCATGTTTGCAGTTTGCACATGTCACGTTGCTGCCCTTTTCATCCACTGCCATCAATAACCATGTACACCCGCCGACTTGTCGTCTTCTTTTGCACTTAAGTCCTCTTGTAGCTGTCTTCTCTCACAAGCATACCCCGCACCACCACCAGACCGTTCCTCTCCTCTGTTCCCAGATCTGCTTGTTCTAGACGATCATCTCACTGCTAGATCTCCCTCTGCAATCTCCACCTCTGGTTCTGCTTGGTTGTCTCTTCGTCAGATCTGGGCCCCTTTGCACGCACCCTGTTTCGGCACACCCATATGTTTTCCTCTATTCTGCTCTGTTCACCATTACCCCTTTCAGATTGAAACCACCAGATCGCCTCTTTTTGAGCCACTGTTTTGGCATAAAAAATATAGCCTGCTGCCTTCCGTTCACTTTCCTTCTGCACCTTGCAGATCGATTACAACAGCTCAGTCAACAACCCGGATCTAAGAGAGAGAGCGCACCTCGATCTAGTCGTTCCATTCGTCAGCAGCCACTCGCAACATGCCTGTATTGTGTTAGCTTCTCCTGCTGCTTGCCATTCTAAAACAGGAGAAAATCGTCGTCATCCCGGACTCTTGGATCTGAGAACGTCTTCTCCTTTGTGCTACAATTGGCATGAATTGCATAGCGATTGGTGTTTTAATGATACCAACAAACACTAAGTGCAGCCTTGATTGAAGATTTATCATTTGTTTGAGCCGTTTGCGAACTGGGTTTCGTTGTTCTTTGGCTGCGCTTTGTTGATGTTGGTTCTGAGTAATTGCACCAGTATCTCTAGAGTTTCATAGTTTGACAACTTGGAGTTTGGTTTGTATGCATCATCCTTCGTCTGTGGTGCTACCTTGCTCGAAAATTGTTTTTTTTTTTTTTAAAAAAAAAAAAACATTTCTGCAAGCAAAAGTTTTGATTTCATGTTTGCTGCCGTCTGTTTGTCCATTAGAGAGGGGGTATGTTGAGTTTTCTAATAAAAAGTTGTCAGTTAAAGCCGAATAAATTGCTGCTAGCATCCAGTTTGTTTGTAGCTGTGTGTACCTTGTCTCCTCGGTTTGCAGCCACACTTTGGATGATTTGGTTTAGTCTTTTCTCTTTGTCTTTGTCTCTCTTCTTCGTCAGCTTTGATTTTGCATTGGTACACTTGCAGCACAGCCACACTTTCATTGTTCGTTTTCAGTTTGGATCAGAATTTTATGTTATGTTGGCATTAGAAGTGGCATTATCATTGGCACTGGTATGAGTATTAGTATTGGCATGAATTGATGAATTCTGACAATCGTCTGAGCCACTCTTGTATGGCAACTTGCAGCACATGTGTCATGTTCGTTTAGTATTTGACTTCGTCAGCACGTCAACTGCTCCATCAGATGACGTCTTTGTATTATCTAGTTATTGGTTTTTTGTTTTAATTCAATAATTGTAAACTCAAGTAAACCACTTGAGTTTTAAGGGAGAATGTTGAATGTAGTTAGAATTAAGATTTAGTTTGAGTTTATCTCTTATTAAGAGATATATTTAATTTAGGTTTAAAGTTTGACTAAAATAGCCATAGGGTCAGCTAAGGCTATATATGTGTGTAATACTCTTTATTGAATATAGTTTCTTAATTTTTAACACTAAAATTATTCTAAATTAGCTTTTTCAAGAATATTCTTTCTACCAAACACAATAGTTTTCGTAGATTCACTTCTATTCTCAATGATTGTAAATATCAATCACGACCTAAGTCTCCTTAAAGAGGAGGTATTATTTCCATTTAGAATGAGAATCATTCTCATTTAATCATAAATAGGCTACCAAACATGTCTTTAAAGTAATCTCCTCATTATATGTTTTGTTTTACACTTTAAATATATTGGATTTTTCTTATTAGTCATCATCATTTAAGCTATTTATCCCATATATTTAAAATGGATATTTGTATTTAACTATAAATTATTCTCTATAAACTATAAGTTGAGTATTTTATTTTTTATGACAAAGATGTCCAAGCCTCTTAGAGCACTTGACAAATTCTTAAGGCATGTGCAAACCTCTCTATCCACATACACTTGGTAAGTCCACAGAAAGTGGACATTTTGAAATAAAGTAAGAATCGATCTCAAAACTCCTATTTTCTGAGACGGGTTCCTAATTATCAGTCTAACCTCCTATAACATTTCTAGTCATGACCGGGAGCACTTACCTTGTACATCGATGGTTCTAACTAATGTAAATGGTATTCAACTCGTGCAGCGATGCTTGGAATTTGGATTAAGGATGTCAAGAGGTGGAATCCCCCTTTATTTGAATCAAGATCTAGTGGATGGGGTTGATGTGGGTAGGATCTATGCTCCATTGTGGTCCATCCCCCTTTATCTCGGCTGGTGGTTTGGCGATAAAGTATGTCAATTGCCATCCATGGTTGGAATCTGTATCAACTGTATTCTGCCATACATTCAGGAAATTCTCTTCTTTTCCTCCACAGTTCCATGAAAGGGAATTTTATCTTCCCGAAAAAGAGTTCCTTTGGCTTTTGCAGGTCATTTTATATCAAACTTTCTTATCCTTTAAATTTAATTTAATTTAATGGAAGAGCATTCTTTTAATGCTTTTCGTTTATTTATGGATTAAGGGAGAAGTCATGATGTACTAATCTTGCCTCTTTAGGTCTCCACATTATTCTACACATGAAAGGTCACATGGCAGGGGAGCTACATGCGTACAATAGTCATTAGATACTGCTTAAAGAAAGTGTGGCAAGCTGTACCATACATAAATATTCTAAATGTGGAGAGGTAGACTTTTCAAGTTTGTCAGAAATAGAGAATGGAGAAAGAGCCATGTGATAGGGTACCGCATTAGAGCAGCTACTCTTCTCCTTTCGGTGTTTGACTCTCTTCCACACCATCCATTTAATGCTACTCTTTTCTTCCTTTCCCTGTTTTCAATTTGAAGCGGAACATGTTGATTGAAGATTGATTGATCTAGACTCTCTTAGGTTTCAAGAGATGGGACTACCACTTGAATGAATCAATTACCAGAATTTAACCCACCGTAAATTACATATGAGATATTGGATTTAATCTAAATGAATTAAGTTTTAGTGGTTACATAATAATTTACGTACTTTCAATAATAAAGCTAAAGAATTAAATCTCACGTGATGGTATATATTCTGAGGCCCTTGTGATTGATGATTTTAATAACTTATATAAGTTTGAGATTCTTTACTTATGATTGTAAAATTTCTTAAATTGTTATTGTATTCACTAATTCATTACATCCAAATATAGAGACCAACAACGAATCACAGATAAACTCGAACTCTATCTTAAACCAAACACCTCTTAATTATAAATTAACACAAACTAAGACTCCTAACTAAAATATGAACATTAATATATTCTAACATCCCCCGTTAAACTCAATTAAGTTCACCGTTTGAGTTTACAATTATTGAACTGAAAATTGATAATTGGATAATCCAACAGTCGGATGACACCATCTGGTGGAGCGGTAGCATGTCAATGGTGAAGACGTGCCCGTGAGGCCAAAAACTGAACTAACATGCCACTTGTGTTGCAGGTTGCTAGTACTGATTGTTGTACAGACGCCGAACAGAAGGGGCGAAGTCTAGCGAGAGGAAATTGCATGGTCGACGATGAGAGGGAGAAGAAGAACATATAAATATGGGTGTTATGCCAATTTTATTTGCAAACACAATGAGTTAAAGAAATCAAAGTTGTAGGGCAGAGAAAGACAAATCTGAGAAAAGGGGAAACAAAGAGATGATGCAAGTTGATGTGATCGAATTTGCAAGGACTAAACAATGCAGAGAGAGAGAGAGAGAGAGAGAGAGAGAGAGAGAGAGAGAGAGAGAGAGAGATCTAAGGTTGCAAGGTTGGCTAAATCGTTCAACCCAAACAAATGGAGCAGAGAGGGAATAATGCAGAGAGAACAGTGCAAGGAGAGGTAGATTGGAAATCAAGGGAATGCAGAGAAGCTTGCAAAGCGGGTTACAGATGATGCAAAGAACAGACAATGCAGAGAGAAGGCAATGCAGGATGCCAGAGAGAAAGAGAGCCAATCAAACATGCCTGAGCGAAACAAGCGTATCAAGCATTCTGCTAACAGATGCAAAGGATGTAGAAGAGACCAGTGCAAGCAGGGACGACAAAGTGCAAGAAGAGAACAAAGCAGCTATGCAGGAGAGGTTGCTTGCGTGGAGAAGTTTCAGGGACAAGCAAAGAAATGGCACCCAAGTTTAGAACCGACTCAGAAGTTCTGTGCGAGAACCAGAGGATGACTGCAAGAGGTTCCAATCGGAAAGGACTATGCAAAAGGTAGTGCTCGGGATGCAAAGCAGTGACTACTGAACTTGTGCAAACACAACAATAGAGAAGAGAATAAAATTGACAACTTGGAAAATGATCAACAGAGGTTGCAAATCAAAAAAATGAGAGAGAGAAGGCGCAATCGAATCTAAATCCAAGCACAACAGGTCACGAAGCTAAGACAAGTGCAAATGAAACAGGTACAGGGCTGCAACAGATGTGTTTCCTGCATATTCGCGCCGATGAGAAAAAGTGAAGAGAGAGGGAAACCAAAAGAAGTAGAAATCGACGTGCAAACAAACGACGGAAACATCATTGTTTTGTCGACTTGGACAAGGTGTCTGGGGTCTCACAAATGGAGGAGGCAGTCGTTGTTACATAGAGGGGGTCTTTGTTTGGGATAGAGATAAGGACAAGCCCTATGAAACATATTCAATCCAAGTTATTTATCTTAGTCTCTTAAAGTACCCTTTACACGGAAGCTAGAACAATGTGATTGACCCTAGAGGGGGAGAGGGGGAGAGGGGGGAAAAGGGAAGGGAGGGGGGTGGGGTTGAATAGGTCAACCCAAATTCATTGGTTGATTGATTAGTTTAATTATAGCAGAAACAACAATCAAGAGTGTGTGTATCAACAAATGTAATTAAAACAATCAACACAAGAATTTGGCTCTAACACTACAAACACAAGGACACAAGATACATAATGGTTCGGTTTGCCAACCTACATCTACTGTTAGGATCCGCTCAATCTTGAGCTATCTCCAAATTCACTATGTGGGGACTTATACCCTCACAATCAAAGTAGGAATTCCACCTCACTCAATTGGCTAGGAATTCCACCCACCACTATGCCAGAGACGATGCTCTAGAATTTTTTATAGTGGTTCGAGGCTACCTCCCTTTAATCCACTCTCGGGTTACAGGTTTTCAAAAGAAAATTAAAAACCAAGAAGCACTTGCCCCTTAAAGCTCTTTCTAGCTAATGTATGCTTCTTGAAGATTCCACCAGAGTTGTGTCGACTCTCGTTCTTATAGTCGCCGTGTAGCAATCACAATCTGTAGTTGACAACGAAACTTCACTAAACCAAAGCTTTCCTAGTTTATAGTTTTCTCACTTGCAAATTCAATCCTAAGATTGGTTGTTTATGATCTTTCTCTACTCTTCTCTTTCTCACTTGCAAACACAATCCGAAGATTGATTGTTTATGATCTTTCTCTCTTTCTCACTTGCAACTCTTTTAAGTTAAAGGAAGATACTAAAACGATAACCCAACACTCATATTTATAGAGGAGTTTTAACGATCATATTGACTATCCAGGACTGATAGGTCGGTGGCACCGATGAGTCGGTGTTTATATTTGTTACCGTTCAACCACCCAACTGTTGCACATTAAATGCACCCTCAACGAAATTATTACTTCCCGGCCGACATGTCGTTATCGCCAATGGATCGACACTTATGGTACTGAGAGGTCGGTCCATACGATAGGCTCGTTCTAGTGCAAAACATGCTTGACAGTAGTTTCCACTTTGGAAACCTGTTACCCAGAACGACTTGTCGCCCTTTGCCGATGGGTGAGTCCTGTATCTCTCGATCTGTCTTTGATTGCCGATATGGTTGTTTTATAGAGAGCCTTTATAAGTTCCCAGTCTAGAACTTACAAGTTTTATACCGACTAGTCGTTGATGATGAGGGGTCGTTCAAGTTCATCATCAAAGGGTCGGTACATACGAGACTCTCGGTCAGAGGCATTTCGAAAATGACAGTTCGAAGTTTCAGAACTAATGTCAATTTGGCCGACCAGTCTTTGACCACGATGGGTCGATCCTGACTGCACCGAGGGGTCGGTGAGATAAACTGGTCGTGCTGACAGTGAACATAATTCATGTTTCCAAGTTCACTTCCAATTCACTGTTCAACATCCTCTCTAGGCATTTTATGTTTATTACCAACATATGCAACTAAGCCTAGTAGTCCTCTCTCACGTGTGGGTTCCACCTAGGGTCATCTATGGCCATATACATGTTCTTGTGATTGCCATGATGACGAGCTTTGAGCTTGGTGGAGCATGATCTCTTTCCTCGATCATCTTGAGTCTTTAAGCTTCTTGGCAAGTGTTTTTACCCGAGTAATGTAATTGACAAACAGAGACTCGGTCAAGTCGGGGCATAACAATCTCTCCCTTTGTCAATTACATGACAAAACCTAGAAGTTAACCGAATTATATGCCCAGCCTTTATTACAACACATTTGAATACAAAATATTACATCAATTACATGTATAATCAAATGGATTAACAAGACTATGATCTTCATATTCTTGCTCAGTTTGCTTCATTTTCTGTTTAAGCATAAAAGCAAGAAACACTTGACAATCATTAGATGGGTTAGTCAAAACCATAAACATCTATGGACTAAATAAGATTTGTAACGCTCTGCCTTTTTACACTCGCCGAAAATTAGAGTATATATTTTTTTTTAAAATAAAGAGTGAGAGAGAGAGGGAGTCACGACGCGAGCTAAGTCCGAGTTTTCAAACCCGACCCTTAACTGGCCAACCATATGTTTGCGTGGACCAAGTCCACAAAAACAGTTCACATGTTTTACATCTAACTGCGGAATTATTATTTGGATAGAATACTATCCAAAGCCATAATATAAATAAGCAAGGAAGCCAATCACTATTGATTTAATTAAAACTTAAATATCTAAAGCATCAAACCATAGCAAAATAAACCTAAGTTATTACAATCCAAAATGTTAATTTTCTCAAATACATTGTTCCAAAATCAATTAAACAAAGTAAACATAATCTGCTTAAGCTCCTAAGCTTGACTCTCTTCATGTCCCATGTCCTTTCCATTTCCTGTTCTATCATCTAAAGGATAGAAGTAGGGCGTTAGTCAACGCGCCCAGTAGGAATTCCAAATAGGGTTATACACATAGGATCAATATAAAAATCAGAATAAGAACATTATATTAAAACTGTAACATATCATAGTACCAAAAACAACGCATGATAATCATAGCCAAATCATGCAAATGTATGTGTCATGTCATGGCTGTCATATGCCAATGGTTCCCCACCCAATCTCCATATCAAACACCATACAAATCATAAAAACATTTTCCTTGATATAATGAAACCATATTAAGGTGCTCCCTTGGCCATTTATGTCCGCAGTTTTGTGACGGCACCACCAGGTTACTGTTATACCTCCCGACGTGTATTAATCAGAATTACCGATGGAGCGTGGACTCCTCCCTCTGTGCAGGTTTTTGGACTGGTTACCCCGGAGCTCTTTGGCCCAAATTGCACCATACCCCTATCTAGCAATCCCAAACAAGGCCAACATATCAATGGTTCACATAGCTTCTTCCAAGCTAGTTTTCAAGCCCCAAGTCATGTCCGGACAGCTCATAACTTGACTTGCTGTCCCATATACTCCCTCCCATGCTATGCATGAGATCATGAATGCACAAATGCCATTTCATATCAAATCATATTGAAATTCAGTTCATAAAACTTATACCATTTGATTTACCAAAAATAAACATTGTACTGAAAAAAAAACCAGTAACATATATGATCCATAAGCATATCAACAAGGTAGGAATCCTACCAACGTCCAGTATATTATTCTTGTTGTTTTTGTGAAGATTCCGTTCAATGATCATGTCAAAATTGAAATGCAAACCCTTTTCCGAATCTCCTTTCCTTATTAAATTCAATCGTATATAATAATCAATTTTAATTATCCATTTCATTTAAATTATCCCTTACATCCTTCCAGATAGACTGATGTTTCTGGAATCATCATAAAAATATCAACTTTTCAATTCAGTCGACTGAATCATGCTCAGCTATAGTGTTCTGCCTTACCGCAGACTTTCAGTCGACTGAAATACATTTTCAGTCAGCTGAACTCCAACTCAATACTATTATTCTTTGACTCACTAACATTTCAGTCGACTGAATTACAGATTCAGTCGGCTGACTCTGAGTCAAACCCTTTTCAGTCGACTGAATCACAGATTCAGTCGACCGGCTGACTTTGGATCAGATTGACTATGTGTTTCGCTAGTATACATTCAGTCGACTGAATCCATTATTCAGTCGGCTGAATCATCAGCTAACAATTTACGTGTTTGCTAAGTAATCATTCAGTCGGCTGAAATACGTCAGATCCCTTTACTTCTTTGATACTTCTTCTTTCAGTCGACTGAATCCCATATTCAGTCGGCTGAAACATCATTATACCCCTTATATTTTAATCCAGACATGGTTCAGTTGACTGAATCCAAAGATTCAGTTGGCTGAAACTCCCAGAAATGGTTTTCTGTCTTCCGCCAGACCAGTTCAGTCGACTGACTGTTTGTCAGTCTACTTTGTTTGTATATTTGGCTTGACCCTTCCTCATGGAATTCATTCTTTATTATTTTTAAATATAAATAAAACCATTCATCTCACTCCCAGTGAGTTCACTCTATCCTCTAGCCAAAGTTAGAGTCTTTTCACAATCTATTCCCATCTTAAGCCATTAAACATAATTATAAATTTAATCCCTTGGTTGTTGGTTTCCAACACATGTCCCTTCCATGGCTTATAACGGTTTAGCCATCCATTCCATGGATTGTGGAACCCATAGATTCGGCCATTCCATGACCAAGTCTATGGTTCACCCTTAGCCTTAATCATCCATTGTTCTTAAGCTTAAGACATACCTTTTTCCCGTCTCCTCCTTTCTTTTGCTCTATCTTTACTCCTCAGTCCTTCTCCTTCCTTCTTGTTCTTCAGCAAACTTCTCTAAGTATCGATGGTGTAGATGAGAAAAGAGATGGAGAAAAAGCGGAGAGAACTCTCTTGTTTCCCAAAAGGTGAAATTCGGCCAAGGGGAGTGAAGTGCCCCTTGGTTGAACCCCTTTGTAACAGCCCAAGGATTTTCTTCTTCCCCTCTTTACTTCTTGGTTTGTTCAAGGTGTCCCTTGGTTTAACCAAGGAGACACCTAGCTCCCATCGAGTTCCATCCATTGAGATGGAAACTCTCCACCTCCCCATCCAACTCATTTGAGATGGAAGTCTCTTTCACTTCCCTTTCAACTCAACTCATTTTAATTATTTGAACTCATTTCCCACTTAACTCAAGTAATTTAATTTCCAACTCGAAACAATTCAACTCAACACTTGAGCTCACCCATGGTTGACCAAGTCAACCATGGCTTAGCCGACCATGCACCTTATTGTATTTAGGTCCCACCTTGGCCATGTCACTTACATGCCACCTCACCTGATGAGGTGGATTTATACATTGGGTCTCAATTGGGTAGCTGACCCAATTAAATTAAACCTACCCATTTACCTTCAAATCAGTTCATCTATGACCCATTGGATCCCAATTGGGCAATTGACCCATTTAGTTACCTTTACCCAATTATTTCCAAATCGAATTCTATCCATGATCCACTGGATCTTAATTGGGTTATTGACCCAACTCCTTTACCCATCTAAGGTCCATTTCATCCATAAATCTTAAATTCAACCAATTTAACAATTTAAATAGACAAAATCCAATATATTTATGCATTGAAAAATCCGGGTGTTACAAGATTTTCTCCCCCAATCTCCTTGAGTTGGATCTTTCTACCTTCCACCAATTATTCTCCTAATTGGTTTTTATGTACTTCCTAGCTTCAAACTTCTACTATTTGCTCCCCCATTTTGTTATCCAATTGACAAAGAGTCAGTAGACAAGCATCAAGATCAGACACTCCCCCATGGTTCAATGCACACTTTTCGTGCACCAGGCTTCTGGGTTAAACTAATGTTCCTAGTTTCTTCTGGTTTTCTCCACCATTTTCTAAGCTATTTTTCTTAGCTTTTTCTTCTCTGATCCCACACAAACTTAGCTGCCCCTAAGTTGATGTTTGTTCAAGCTTTCAAGCTTGAATTCTCCTTCCTACACAAGCTGTCATGACCAGTGACAACATCTAATTAGTACATATTTTGTGCTCCCCCATACTCCAAGGATATGTGTAGCATCACAGCTCGAACCCTTATCTCCCTAACATGCCAATACAAAAAACCAACTCATTTAAACTTGCATGTTAGTATATCATACACAAGAGATAAATGTCATACATACACAGCAATACACATATCATAGTAAATCAAACCATATCATTGCATTTGACAAAATGTGCATTGAGTACAAATGGTTTTTGCTAAGGGGGTACTATAAGTGCTTAGACAAAATAATAAAAGTATAGTTTTTTTAAAAATTGACCTAAGCAGAGCCATCCCGAGGGGGTGCAGGAGGAGGAAGAGAAAGAGTATCTTGAACTCGGTCGGAGAAGGAGGTAGCAGGATCAAGATCCTGGACTGTAATCATCAGTCTATCCAATGATTCGCAAGGCAGTCAATCCTTCTTTCAAGTCTGAAGACATTGTTGTTCAGATTGTCATTCACTTGATGAGGGCATTCATATTCTCTTTCCCTTTTCTCATCAGACTCTCCCCTAAGGTCCTCAAACCGACGACTGTCCTCCTCACTAGTGTCGTCAGAAATATCAGCATGGTCTTCATGACCAGTTCGAGGACCATTCCCCTCTTCTGTTTCTTCTCCCCTTCATTCTCATCGATTTTCGACGAAGATGACACCTTTGTCAACAATGGGCTCTTCTTTCACATCTGCTTGGGTTTCCTGTTCTTTTTCACATAAGTGGGATTTTCAGAGCTCGAGCTAGGGCAGAAATGAGAAGCTGACCTTTTGGCCCTTTTTGCCCATCGACTGGCACGATTGGATTCTCCTCATTCGATATTGATTTTAGGACGTGACTGAGATGCCATATTTGTAGGCATGGTTTTTCCTAGAGGAAGTCCTTAATCAATGGCTTGAGGAGGGATGAGATGAAACCTGAGCTTTACTTGATCTATGATAATCACAAGAATGTTGATTTTCAAGCTTCTAGAGGCTTGAGGAATGAAAACCCTATGATTTTCCAGCGAGAAATCACTCTGAGAGGTCCTATCAACTGGTCTAGGGCACGGGACGAGAAGGAGGGACCACAGACCTTCGCGGGAGGGGAGACAGTGAATTCGAAAGTGTTGTCGCTTTCGCAGAAAGTGACACTTTTTTATTTTAACTTTTTGTCTCACCGATATGTCGATTCCACCTATAGGTCGACTTTTTCGACTTTTCCACCTTTTTAACAATGCTTTGATTTCGCATAGTAACGACATGTCTGTCACTCCAACAGTCTATTCACCGACATGTTGACAACACTGAGAGGTTCAGATTGCAGAGCAATCATCCTTGATTTATGCAACTTGATGGACGTTGTTGATGTTTTAAATTTGTAAATCTCGTAAGCGCACGAACCATATAGTATATCGATTGAGTGCGATGTCGAACCCAAAGGAAAATCTCAAAATATATGAATTAAAATTAAATTTGTTTTCCTTTAAAAAGAATTATTTTCAAGAAGTAAAACCTTTATATGAGTCATTTATCTAACTTGAAAAATCAGCAAATAAGATCTGTGAATTCTTATTCTTATATGGTGAATTAAATTTTAACCTTAATCATGATTATGATTTCAAGTTACAAAATTATTTACACATCTTCCTAACTTTAATTGAATGGATTTTTTAGAGAGTGATTAAAAATAAATTAAAGAATTAAAGAAAGAATTAAAGAATTAAATATTAGATTATACAAGATTTGGGTTAAAACAACTATTACACAACAAACATGAGATTTAACACAATTGAAAGGCAGAAAATTAAATTAACTGAAATTAAATGTGCAGTAACGTAAAGGTTGGTTGTTTGGAATAGACCGTTCATCACCCAAGATGTGTAAACAATGTAAACGCCTAGATCTGAAATTCACGTAAAGATCTAAAATACAATTCATATTTAATTAATAAAACAAGATTCACAACTTTTTAATTTAATTAATCAAACCCTTAGTAATCATGATACAAGTCTTACAATCAAGATCTTAACTATTGCATATGCTCATGTTCAATCAAATAAAAAAAGGTTGTGTTTTTTAAATTAAAATTAAAATAAATATAAAGTATTTTAGAAATTGGATGTTCCAGGGTTTTAAATGAATGCTTCACTTTATTAAATGGAAGAATTAAAGTACAAGGCTTTTATAAATTAAATACAACAAAGACAACATAAAATTAAAAATCTACAACTCTCACTTGTAAATTCAATGGTGCTCCTGTTTTCTTGTCTTTTGCTCCAACCTTTAGTCCTCTTGAATTCCAAGTCATACTCGAATTTACCCCTATGATAATGGGGTATTTATAGGTTTTGAAAAGTGATGGATGGCTTGGATTACATCAAGGTTTAAGGTAGGAAATCAAAGGACTGGATTGAATCTAAATGGGAATGGATGTGTAACGCCCCGCCTTTTTTCACTCACCGAAAATCAGAGTGTACTTTTTTTTTTTTGAATAAAAGAGTGAACGAGAGCGGGACGCCACGACGCGAGCTAAGTTCGAGCTCCCAAAGCCCAACCCTTAACTAGCAAACCATTGTGTGCGTGGACCAAGTCCACTAAAACTGTTCACACGTAGTCAAGTTAACATGCAGAATAAACATAACTGCGGAATTATAATAGAATCCTAATGCTATTCTATTTTAGATAGCAAGGAGGTCCATCACTTAATAATAATTATCTTAAGTTAAAATATCCAAAATTAACATTCCAAACCATAGCAAGTAATCTAAGTTATTACAGTCCCGAATGCTAGCTATTTAAAATACATAGTCTATGAATAACTTAAATAAAAAGTTACTAAAACATCCAAGCTCCTAAGCTTGGTTCCGATTTCGTTCCTCGTTCCGTCCATTCCCTGTGTCATCAACTAGGGTAGAAGTAGAGAGTTAGACAACGCGCCCAGTAGGTATTCCAATTAGGGTCAAACACATGGGTTAGTATAAAAATCTCGATATAATACACCATGTTGTATCTGTAAAACATCGTATCCAAAACAGTGTATGATAATAGAGATCCAAGCATACAGGTAAAAACAAGAAACAGTGCATGATAATAGAGATCATAATCATGCTGATGCAATGCCATGCCATGGGTGCCATATGCAATGAGTCCCACCCATCAGCCATAACACAATCACAAAAGATCCTCTTGATGGAATCTCCTCATCAAGGTATCCCTCACGAATGCCTTACGGACGCCCCGATGGAGCTTGGTCTCCGGTTACCTCTTGATGGGATAACGCACATCAAGTTATCCCTCACGAATGCTTTATGGACGCCCCGACGGAGCGTGGGTCTTCGGTTACATACATCCCTCCCATGCCATGTATGAGATGCATATGCGAACATGCTATGTAATAATTCAAGTAAACATTCACATAAACATATACTCTATGGTTTTCAATGAGGTAGGAATCCTACCAATGACCAACTAATGCGTCCTTGCGTTGTCGTTCGAAAACCGCTCACCGATCGTAGACCACTTGTGAGGTCCCTTTACCTTATTATATAACAATAAATCAAACCTATGTTCCATTTGATTTCCATCCATGTTTAAGTCCATAAACATACCTTAGTGGGGTTCGGCCATACAATATGGCCGAACATCACTCACATGGTTTTGGTCCCTCTTTCGATTTAACCAATCACACATAAGTTAATCATCTAGTATTAATAAACCCTAAGTCCACAAGAAAACATTCTCCATGGAGTTCGGCCATACACCATGGCTGAACCCATGGTCCTTCATTTCCATGATTCAATCACACATTTAGGCCACTTATACAAACCTAGATCCGAAAACATAATCTATGGGGTTCGGCCATACACCATGGCCGAACCCATGGTCCTTTAATTTACCATTTGGCCATTATTTCCTTCCATAGGCAATCACCTAATTTACTTACCCATACTTAGGTCCATAACTGATTCATAAACATAGATCCGTAAATGATTCATCAAATCATGACATAATACAAAATGACCCATTACAATGGTTCATGCGGTTCGGCCATACATCATGGCCGAACCCATGATGTCTCATTTCCCATCTTCTCCTTTAAATCATTTTCAATCTTAGATCCATGACCCAAGTCCCTCCATGGGGATTTAACCATACACTTAGGTTCATCCTTTTAGATCATCATTAACCATATTTAAAACCAATTAAAATTACCAACATTCCCCCATCATTTTCATGGTCCAAAACATCTAAGTCCATCAATATCTCTCCATGGGGTTCGGCCATACACCATGGGAGAACCCATGGTCCATGGTTCTTCACCATTTTCAACATTTGAGACCATTTAAAAATCCATAACATTCCTCCATTATTTCCCTCCTTTAAAACCTTTTAAATCATTAACACCCTTCCATGGGGTTCGGCCATACAACATGGCCGAACCCTATGGTTCATTATTTTCTTTAAAATAAATCATACCTCCATGATTGATCCTTTGATGGCCGAACCCTATGGTTCATTATTTTCTTTAAAATAAATCATACCTCCATGATTGATCCTTTGATGGGTTTCGGCCATACATCATGGCCGAACCTCATCTAACCCTTCTTTTGTCCTTAATGGTCCATGCATATCAACCTTAGGGTTTGGCCATGCAAAGCCAGCCCATGATCTTTGATCATAATACCTTATCTTAGGCATGCATGAGATCTTTTTCATATATACACAACAATTAGGGTTTGGTCATGCAAGGGCCGAACCATGATCCTTGACCATTCTTTTCTTACTTATTAAAATCTCACCAAGTACTTATCGATTCCGCGACTCCTCTGGTTTCCTTCGTTCCGACTTGCTCCTCCTCTCTTTTCCTTCCTTAGCCTTTTCTTCCTTCCTTCTTGATCCTTGGCCGAGAGTGATCTTGATTAAGATAAAATCTCTAGGAGTGGTTCCGCCAAGAAGTGTAGGTTTGAGAGAGGAGATTTAAGATAAAAACTCTAAGTGTTCTCTCCTTTGTTCAATGAGAGTGGTCGGCCAAGCTTGAGATAGAAAACTATTCTAAGTGTTTATTGTCTTGAGAAGGGGGATCGGCCAAGAGAGAGAGGGAGAGAGTGAAATGAAACTCCAAGTCTTTCCTTGTCTTGTTCAATGAAATTCGGCTAAGGGTGGTGTCCTTTGGGTGATGCCCCTTTGTAACAACTATGGCACTTCACCTCCCTCATTAATATTTACTTTGGGGTTTCATCCCATGAGATGAAACTCCGAACTGTATGCCCCTTGGGTTTCCATCATGAGATGGAAACCCTCCATGTCTCCAACGTGTACTCATGGATAAACTTTGTGTGACAACAAAAAACTTTCACCTTCTCATTAATGTTCCTTTTGGAGTTTCATCCCATGAGATGAAACTCCCATCTCCCCAACGTGTATGCCTTGTATATACTTTGTGTAACAACAAAACCCTCCAACTTCCTCATAATGATGGTGTCTTCCCAAGTGTCCCTTGGCTTGGCCAAGACAACAGCTGAGATGGAACACCCCTCCATCTTCCAACGTGTGTACATGAGGGTTTGGTCTTATGAGATGTAACTCTCCATCTACTCACCCAACTCACTTAAAATGAAAGTCCCATTAACTTCCCATTCAACTCATCTCTTTAATTCAACTCATTTAACTCACTTAAAATCAACTCAATTACTTGATTCCATTTCCAATTTAATTCAGCCTCACTTTAATTAAGCTTGAACTTATTTGGTGGTCGACCAAGTCCACCATGACCCATTGGGTCCCAATTGGCCATTTGACCCAATTGACAACCTTGACCCAATTAAATAAATCTTACCCATTTATTTCAATTGAATCTTATCCATAATCCATTGGGTCTTAATTGGGTAATTGACCAAACTCCTTACCCATCTAAGGTCCATCTCTATTAATTCACAAATCAAATGGACAATTTCCATATATATATATTCATAACTTGAAAATCCGGGGTGTTACAGGATGATGGGGATTTAAGCTTGGATTTTAGGGTTGCACAAGGAGGGTCACACGAATTTTGTGTGGCTTTCCGTGGTGGCTAAGTCAGGGTGGAGAGAAGATGGGAGATTAGGAGAGAAATTAGGATTTGGATTGGCACTATGAAATTCGAATTTGGCTATGTAGTTTTAGGGTTTGTGCAATGAGATGATAAATGGATGGATGAGATTTGAAGATGGGCTGATTGAATAGTGGAGATGAAAGGGAGTGATGTGGAGAGTTGACTATGCAATATGCGCATGAGGTGGCTATGGATGGAGCAAAATCGTGAGGGATACTTGGGGATTGGATGGTGAGGTGTGTTAAGATCCTACGAATGTATCTAGATGATTTTTAGTCTAAGTGCATGGAGAGGTTTTAGGTTGCAAAAATCATGGGATGATGATGTGTAAAATGTGCTTGGATGCTAGCTTGAACTACAAGTTGTTCATAAGTTAGGGTTTATGAATGGAGGGCTTAGATTAAATGGGATTTGATCTAATGGCTCTAAGGTATTTTGGGTGAAATAAATATAGGAATCGGTAGATGGTTGATGAAGGGTTTAGATTCAAAGGTTGATCCTAAGGAGATGATGCAATGCATGACCTAATTTCAAGATGATGTATGTATGTATGGATGCAAGTGGAGGCTCTAGGATTTCTAAGAGATGAATGAATGAATGAGATCAGATTACCTAATATCTAATGGCTAAGATGATCAATACATGAAATGAATGCAAGGATTAATAGGTGATGCATGGATGAATACTAATCTAAGGTTAAGATGATCATGATGATGATGGATGACCTAGATCTAATGATAGATGAATGGATGGGTTAGATTTGATGGTGGATCTAAGGTTTGACCTAATTTGGTGTGTGAGATGGAAGGTTAAGACTAAGATAGAAGTTGGATGGTGTGGATGTGAAGTTGGGTTATGGGTTTTGGACATTGGTAGTTGAGTTGGACTTAGGTAAATTCAAACATGGACCATGGAGTTCATTGGACTTGGCCTTTGGATTTGGATCTAGACTCAACTTAGGCCTATTTAAATTGGATTTCAGAGCTTAGGCCTTAGTTGGGCTGAGCTTGCACACTGGTCTGGTCAGAGTGTGAAATACGCATGGGCTTACATATGGCTTGGCCCATTGAAGCTTTGTGGAGCATAACTTGGCCCATTTGAACTGAGTCTTGATCTAATGACTTGAAATTCAGGTTTTGGTACTTGGATTGTAGCTTTTAACCTTTAGAATTAAATAATTATTCAGCCACTTTAAATCTAAAAATTATTAATTAATCATAGACTCTCATAACTGGATCTAGATTAATTAATTTACATGAAAATCCTAAAAAGTGATATAAAATAATTATAAAAATTCTAGGTCTTCTCTTTAAAGTTCTAAGCTTGCAATCTTCTGTTGTTTTAGCTTGATTTTCCTGAACTTTCCATTTTTTACTACAAAACTGACAAACTATATTAAATGCATCATTATATACAAAATTGAGGATTAACTAGCCCAATAATCAGGGGAAAAAATATAAGATTTCAGTGCTCAACAGAGATCCTATTCTAATCATGACATACATAAATTCATTTTAACGCACAGATTTGCCGTGTTTAATCAAATCATGCACACAAACAATTCTCATTAAAAAAATATATAGTTTTCGAAATACTTTGAATGGAATGTATGGCTCTTCATGTAGAATATGTACTATAGTAAGGAAGAGTACATTCTAGACTTGTATGTGGGTAGTTCCTCTCTTTATGTCATAGCATTTTTCTGCTATGTGAACTCACATGGTCTCTTATGAGCTCGTTTGTAGTGGTCTAAAACATGGAAGTGAATCTTAGACCACAACAAAACATGATTCATACTCTATCTCCTAGGTACAAAGATTGTGGCATTTGGTGTTGCATACACACCCCTACGATCGTACCTTTGATGACCAAACCTTGGATTGATCAACTTTTCTAAGACATGAGTTATTTGTCTTATCAAAGAGTTTTTCTCTTTGTCCACCTTCCTTGGATTTCTTTTTGGATTACGTGTTGGTCGATGTCTTTTAAGCATAGGCTTTCCTTGATTTTGCCTTTGTGCTTTCTTCACCAGGTATCTCTTTAAATGATAGCAGTTTCTTTTGAAATATCTATCTTTGTGGCAAAAATTGCATTTACCCATTGAAGGATGAGAGATACTGTTTTCATGTGCTCTCCATGGTTCATAGGTACTTTGGTGGATGAGGCACCAAGTCCAGACCTATCAATATACAGTCTACCCGAACCAAGGAGTCTTTTAAGCCTTTCATCTCCTTGGGTAAACTTGTCTTGGAATTTTTCTTTGTGATTTTTTAGTTCGTTAACTTCCAAAGACAGTCTTTTAACATCCTCTTCAAGAATTTTATTAATTTCTTTTAGGTTTGAATTTTCATTATTAGAGAGTTCTAGCTTGGAGATTAAGAGATATTTTTCTGTTTTTAAATCTTCCACTTGACTAGAGAGGTCCAAGTTTTCATTTTTAACTTTGTACAGTTTTTTAGCCATCCTCTCAAAGAAGAGGGCATTGTAGGAAGCTTGAAGATTTTCCTCATCGTCACTCTCATCTTCCTCTCTCACAATTGTGTGATTTTCATGATCATCAATGATCGAGGGTATGAGACCTTTTGACACAACAATTTTTTGTTGGGTCTCCTCATCTGAATCGATTTCTGATTCAGAAGTTTCCATATGGGTCACACACACATTCATGGCCTTTTTTATTTTGTCTGAGGGACATTCATTCATGAAATGTCCTCTCACCCCACAATTGGAACAGGCTTGTTCCTTGATGTCATCTCTCTCTCTCTCTCTCTCCCTTTCCCTCTGTTTTCTTCTTGCCTTATTGGATAATTTTTACTCGGTTCACCCTTACCCATTATTCTCAAGTTATTTCTCTTTGCAAAGTTTTTATAAAATTTTTTGTCAAATATTGCCATTTCATCACTTGAGAGATCATCGTCTGAAATTTTTTCTTTTTCTTTAGTTTTCTTAACTTGTTTTAAGGAAGATTTCAGGCAATTGATTTATCATTTGGTTGTTCAAAATGTAGTTCATACAATGAACCAACCAAATCATCAATGTTCATCAAGGACACATCTTTGTTGTCCTCCATAGCCACAACATTGGGCTTGAATCTTTCTGCAAGATTTTGGACAATTTTGGTACATACTTATCCTCAGGTATTCCTTAACCTAGAGCGTACATTTGATTAAAAATGTCGCTAACTTTGGAATAGAAATCCATGAAAACTTCATCCTCCCTCATTTTAATGGTGTCAAACTGATTTTGGAGGATCTGAAGTTTGGACCTCTTGACTATTGAGGTGCCTTTATGGGTTCTCTCAAGAACTTCTCATGCTTCCTTTGCATTTTTACAGGTCATGATTCTCCTGTATTCACTATCTGAGACTGCACAATTTAGTGCATTCATGTCTTTGCCATCAGTTGTCTGATTAACTTTCTCAGCAATGGACCAAGATGCAGAGGGTTTGGGAGTCTTAGATACGGTTGAGGTCTCTACTACTGGTTTTTCTTCCATGGGATCTTGCCATCCAGTCTTTACAATATCCCAAACTGATGAGTAAATGGAGATAAAGAAGCTTCTCATTTTGGCATTGAGGCATAGTTTAATCCATCGAAGTAAGGAGGTTTGGATATTGCATGATTGTCTCCCATGTTGTTCTAGCTTGGATCTACTCAGATCGTTAAATCCTTATAATGAGCACCTTGCATTGATAGCAATTGAAATTACCCTTTACACGGGAGCTAGAATAATGTGATTGACCCTAGAGGGGGGTGAATAGGACAATCCAAATTCGTTGGTCCTTTTTTATTATACTTGATTGATTAGTTCAAATGCAGCGGAAACAACAATCAAGAGTGTGCTTGTCAGCAAATGTGCTTAAAACAATCAACACAAAAGTCTGGCTCTAACACCACAAACACAAGGACACAAGATATATGGTGGTTCGGTTTGCCAACCTACATGCACTATTAGAACTCGCTCTGTAACACCCCGCCCTTTTCACTCTAAAATCAGAGTGTATTTTTTTTTAATAATAATAAACAAGTGATCGGAGCGGAGTGTCACGACGAGAGTTAAGTTCGGACTTCCAATGTCCGACCCTTAACTGGCCAAACCCATATGCACATGGAATAAGTCCATCAGAAACGTTTCACATATGGTTCTAATTTAAACTTGCGGAATAAACCTAATCTAACTGAGGGTTATAATAGAACCTAGGACTACTCCATTTAGATAGCAATGTAAGATAGCAAAGTACAAGTCTTAATCCAATGTTACCTTAAACTAAACATTCATTCAACCATAGAAAATATTTAACTACGTTAATACACATGCCGACATCTAATTAACAAATTACATGTCCATGTAAACTTAAATAAAATGTCCATAAATAAGTCCAAACAAAAACCCAAGCTCTATGCTTGGTTTCCTTTGCGCTCCTCGACTTTCCCCTTTCCTGTGTCATCTACTAAGGATAGAAATAGGGCGTTAGATCAACGCGCCCAGTAGGTCTTCCGATTAGGGCTACCACAAGGTTAGTATAAAACATGCATATAATATAATAATACATGATCCTCAAAACTCACAAAAACAATGCTATGTATGTATGCAAATGTAATGAGTCCCACCCATCACAATATACATAGCTTCCTCTTGATGGGATTCTCATCATCAAGATACCCCACAGTGGTCTTTCGGACGCCCCGACGGAGTGTGGCCTCCGGTTTCCTCTTGATGGGATTCTCATCATCAAGGTACCACACAGTGGTCTTTTGGACGTCCCGACGGAGTGTGGCCTCCGGTTACATAACCATCACCCCACGCCATGCATGAGATGTCCATGAATACATGCCATTTGTAAATAAATCATAACACTCAAATCCACTTTGAAACATATTAATTAAACCCATATCTCATATAAAAACAACATAAAAACCAGCAAGTATATATTGTGGTTACAAAAAGGTAGGAAACCTACGCAAAAGTCATTTAAAATATCCATTCTTCTCAAACCGTCAACTGTTCGCGATTGCGCACCGTTCAAGAAATCTCGTTACCTTATTTCATGTCAACAAGTCAATACATATACCATTTGATTTCTAACCAAATCCAAAACCAGACACAACACCTTAGTGGGGTTCGGCCATACCCCATGGCTGAACCTCACCCACTTGAACACCATCCGCATAACTTATTTAAACACCTCAAACTACAAACATACCTTGGTAGGGTTCGGCTATACAACATGGCCGAACCTTACCACTTTGGTTTTGCCGTCTTTCAAGTCCTTTGATCATTTCATTCCATATTTACAAAATAACTTGTATTTACAGTTTTGCCATTGGTTTAACCTTTGCTTAACATTGCTAACCAATGTCCATAACCAATCCACCTTAGTGGGGTTCGGCCATACAACATGGCCGAACCTCACCATCTCAAATTTGTTCCTTTTATCTTTCATGCATAAATCTAATTACCAATCCATCCATCTAATTATCTAGCCCTTAACCATCCAACATTGTCACTGTATGGCTGAACCCTATAGTTCCTTATATCCTATAGATCCTTTATATCCATTTAAGAATGGTTCTCATAACTCCATCCATTTGAATATTTTTAGACCTTTTAAAACAAACACCATACATAGCACTTGGTGGGGTTCGGCCATACACCATGGTCGAACATTACCCCTTGGGTTTTGGTGTTCCTCTTTGTCATTCTTTTTGATAAACACTAAACATCAAAGTCCATCATTTTTCCATCTATGTTAAACCCTTTAAAAACGTCATAAAACCATTAATGATTTCTAACCATATTCTTACTCCAAATAACCCATAAAATGGTCCATGGGGTTCAACCATACCCCATAGCCGAACCCTATAGTTTTCTTGATTCAAACATTCCAATATTTATCCATGGTTTTTGATCAGCAACTTAGCCATAATAACAACATGGTTCAGCCATGCAATAGCGATCCAAAACAGTAACCTTATCTCCATTTAAAAACCCTTTAAACCTTCAAAACATGGTATAGTTTTTATCTCTCAAAAACCATAAAAATTACCAAGTCTTTGCATGGGGTTCGGCCATCCAAAGTGGCAAAGTGGCCGAACCCTATGATCCATTTTCTACCCTTTTTAAACATCAACATCCATGGTTTAAACCCTTGATAGATTCGGCCATACAATGGCTGGATCATGTTCCCTTAACCAATTTATTTAACAAGGGTTTATAGTGCACTTACCAATACCCTGACTCCTCAGGTTCTTTCACTCCTTCCTTGATCCTTTACTTCCTTAACCTCTCCTTCTTCTTTCTTGTTCTTTTGGCCGAGACTGACCTTGCTGCAAACTCCTTGGAATAATTAGGCCAAGGTATAGATTTGAGAGAGAAAATGAGAGAGAAACTTGGGATGAAAGTACCCAAGTCTTTGTCTTGGAAGGAACGGCCAAGAGAGAGAGAAAATGAGATAAAATTCTCCAAATGTTTGATCTTCTTTCTCTTAGGTTGCTGGCCGGCAAGAGAGGGAGAGAATGAGAGAGAGAATGGAGATGAAAACTCTTTCTTTGGTTAATCAACTTTAGCCTAAGGTTGGCACCACTTGTAACTCCCATTTGCATTCATCTCCATCACTTATCCCATTTGGTTCTTGGCTCTTGATTTCCATTTAAGATGGGTAACTCCCATATTTCCAACGTGTAATGTATTTTTTTTTTGAATTTGAGACCTTAGTGTAACCTCCACTCCTTAATACCTCCCTTGGGGGGTTTCATCCTTGAGATGAAACTCCTAAGGCACCAACAGCTCCCATGCAAGTCTTGTGTAACCTTCACAAGCTTATTCATCTTCTATCTTCAGGGTTTCATCCTCGGGATGAAACTCCCATGACACCCAACGGTCATGTTTGAATTTGAACTCCATACCCCCCACCTTCCATTATTTTCCTATGTGGGAGTTTCATCCATGAGATGAAACTCCCACAAGCCAACGGTTTTGGTCTTGCCTCCATGAAACTCCTCCTTTGGTTCCCCATTTGGAGTCTCATGCATGAAATAACACTCCCATGTAATTCCAACGTGTATATGGATTTGAATTCGAAATACACTTCTCACCTATGTAACTCCCATAAAATGCCATTATCATTCATCACTTATCTAGGAGTTACATGCATGGGATGACCTCTCCATGCAGCCAACGTTTTTCATTGTTTGAACTTTTCATTCACACACTTTACCACTTTGAGATAAATATCTCTATAATTTCCCATTCAACTCATGTGACTCAACTTACCCATTTAACTCATCATTTTAATGCAACTCAAACAATAAATTTAACTCCACACTAAACTCAACTCCTTTATTTAATTTGAGTTAACTTAAATACTTGTTAACATTCCCATTCAATTCAGCCTGCCCCAATTAAACTTGAGCTCACCCAATGGTCAAACATGTCTACCACGACCCATTGGGTCCCAAATGGGGTCCTTTGACCCAATTAACCACCTTGACCCAATTAGATGCAGATTACCCATTTACTTTAATTTGACCTTATAACATGTACATTAGGTCCTATTTGAACAATGGGCCCCACAATTTACTCATCTACGGTCATATCCTTTTAATTCATAATTTCAATGGCAATTTCGTAAATATTGATATATTGCAAAATCTGGGGTATTACAATACAATCCTCTTTTTGAAATTTTCGTCCCGAAAATCGAACGAAGTAGAATTCCAAAATTACACAAATAATTCAGGGTGAGATGTTCTCATCTCTGATTCGAGTTCCCAAGTGGCTTCCTCAATACCATGTCGATCCCATACCACCTTGACGAACTGAATCGCTCTGTTTCGTAACACCGTTTGCTGAGTCTCTATTATTCTGACAGGCTTCTCGACGTATGTCACGTCGCTTTGCACTTCTATATCTTGCACATTCAATACATGAGACGGATCGGGATTGTACTTCCTCAACATCGATATATGAAACACATCGTGTAAGGATGCCAATTGTGAAGGAAGTGCTAACTGATAAGCTACATCTCCCATCCTTCTTATGATGGAAAACGATCCCACATATCTTGGTGACAGGTTCCCCTTCTTCCCAAATCTCATGTGTCCCTTTCATAGCGAGACCTTGAAGAATACCATGTCCCCCACTTCAAACTCAAGGAACCTCCTCCTCTTGTCAGCATGGCTCTTTTGCCGACTCTGTGCAGCCAATAGGTGCTAACGAATCAACTGAATCTGTGCTATAGTCTCTACGACTAGCTCGGGTCCAATCAGCGCAGGCTCACCGGCCACTGTCAAGCATACTGGTGACCTACACGGTCTACCATATAAAGCCTCGAAAATGGAGCCATCTGGAGGCTTGCCTGATAACTGTTGTTATATGAGAACTCTACCAGTGGCAAATGATCCTCCCATCCACCCTTGAAGTCTAGCATGCACGCCCTCAACATGTCCTCCAGTGTTTGTATTGTCCTTTCAGACTGTCCATCAGTCTGTGGATGGAATGTTGTGCTAGTTAGTAGATCAGTCCCCATGGCCGACTGCATGCTCTACCACACTCTGCCGGTGAATCGGCCATCTCTATCAGACACTATAGTCTGAGGAATACCATGCAATCTGATGATATCCCTGATATACCGCCGACCCAAAGTCTCAGATGAGTCTGTCATCCTAATAGGAAGAAAATGTGTAGACTTAGTCAGTCGGTCCACCACAACCCATATAGCATCGTTGCCTTTGAGGACCTTGGCAACCCCGTCACGAAATCCATAGAGATGCACTCCCATTTCCATTCTGGCACTGTTAAGGGTTTGAGTAACCGTGGTGGCTTCTGGTGTTCCGTCTTAACCTGCTGACAAGTTAAGCAGTGTGCCACAAATTCCGCTACATCTTTTTTGAGTCCATGCCACCAGTAATGCCTCTTCAGATCGTGATACATCTTGGTGCTGCCCTGATGTATGGAGAGTTTGGTCTGATGTGCCTCAATCAACAACTCTTTTCTGCAACTTTTTGGCACATATATTCTTCCCCGGGATACAAGATCCTGTCCTGGTCGTAACTCCCATTCCGGTATGACTATGCCAGTAGACATCTTGGCCCATATCTCCTCCACTTCCAGATCTGTTCGTTGCTCTTGTTCAATCTTGGTAACCATGTTGGACCGTATGATTAAATTGTACATACTCCCATGGTTGTTGATATATAGATTGAACTCTCGAATGGTATTCAACATCTCCCATTCGGTTCTTATCAAACATGCCACTGATGCATGTGATATGCGGCTGAGAGCATCCGCCACCTTGTTTGCCTTACCCGGTGATATCAAAGCACGAACTCATAATCCGCCAGATATTCCATCCATTTGCGCTGCCTCAGGTTGAGCTCTTTTTGATCAAATAAGTACTTCAAACTCTTATGATCCAAAAATACTTCAAACTTCTCACCATACAGATAGTGTCTCCAGCTTTTAAGAGCGAAGATCACTGCAGCTAATTCCAGATCATGTGTGGGATAGAGGCGTTCATGAATTTTTAATTGTCTTGAACCATAAGCCACCACACGATGACGTTGCATGAGTGAACACCCCAGTACCTCTCCTGATGCATCGCATTGTACTTCATAACCTTTGCCTCTTTCAGGTAAAATTAAGATAGGAGCAGTTGTAAGTCTATCTTTCAACTCCTCGAACCTCCGATTGTACAGATCTGTCCACTCATATTTGACTCCTTTCTGAGTAAGTCGAGTCAATGGAGATGCAATTTTGGAGAAGTCCATGATGAACTTCCTGTAATAACCAGCCAATCCCAAGAAACTGCGGATCTCAGTTACATTCTGTGGCACTTTCCATTCACTTACTGCCGCCACCTTAGCCAGATCCACAGCTATATTGCTACTGTTATGACATGCCCCAAGAATTTGACCTCAGGTAGCCAAAATTCACATTTGCTTGCTTTAGCATAAAACTTGTTCTTTCTCAAAGTGTCCAGAACTATTTTCAGGTGTTTAGCATGGTCTTCCTTACTTTTGGAATAGATAAGGATGTCATCAATAAACACAAACACAAACGGGTCCAGGTAAGGTCAGAAGATCATGTTCATTAGATCCATGAACACAACCGGTGCATTGGTGAGTCCAAACGGCATGACTACAAGCTCAAATAGTCCATACCGCGTTTTGAAGGCTGTCTTCTCTATATCTTCCTCCTTGACCCGAATTTGATGATAACCGGACATCAGATCAATCTTCGAAAAGTGAATGGAACCCCTCAATTGATCGAATAGATCATCGATCCTGGGTAAAGGGTACTTGTTCCGGACAGTTAGCTGATTCAGTTTTCGATAATCCACACACATTCAGAGTGAACTGTCCTTCTTCTTCACAAACAACACCGGAGCTCTCCAAGACGATGTACTGTTTCGGATGCAACCCAGCCTAAGCAGTTCATCAATCTGCTTCTTTAACTCGGACATTTCTACTGGTGCCATCCGATAGTGGGGTAATGACACTGGTGAAGTGCTAGGGTACAGTTTGATTTCAAAGTTGATTTCCCTCATAGGCGGGAAACCAGGGAGTTCTTTTGGAAAAACATCTGCATATTCTTTCACTATTTCCGGGAGTTCAGTCACCGGCTTCTTGTTGATCCTGATACTGTTCAATACTAGATGATTCAACCCTTCCTGCAGTCCGCTTTGCTTGTCTGTACGAACCACATATTGTTTTCCTTCGGGTGACCAAAATGTCACTCTGCGGCGATAACAATCAATGTTGGCCTGAATGCTAGCCTACCAGTCCATGCTGAAGATAATATCGTACTCATTCATATCGAGTACCAGATAATTGAACACAAACCTGAGTCCAGCTAGTTCGGTATTCACAGCAGTGCATATGCGTCCTTCTGACGTGTCTCTGACAGGGGATACAATTGTGAGTGATGTGGACAGTTTTTGAATTAGAGTACCAGTGGCAGTTATAAATGATGCAGATATAAAAGAGTGTGAAGCTCCAGAATCAAATAGTGCATAGGCATAAGAACTACTGACAACAGCCATACCTTGAATCACTGAATGATCCACATCCGCTGGAGGAGCTAGAGTAAACAGTCGTCCAGATCCAGTAGGGTTAGGTGCCCGTCCCGCCTGGTTATATGTCCTACCTCCCTAGGAGTTAACTGGCCTAGCTGGTGGACGGAATGATCCCCTGGAATAAGAGAGCTTGTTGAGCTTTGGGTAATCCCTCTTGAAGTGACCTGGCTGATCACAGTGAAAGCAGTTGTTCACCCCTCTGAAAGCCTGAGTGACTGATGCAGATGGGAAGGGCTGGTTGGGACGAAAGTCCCCTGAGGACCCAGTAGATGGTGAGGGTCTACTGAAGTTCAGTCGGAACTTCTTGTTGGGCTGATAGGTGCCCCTCCCACTCTGAGTTCGGCGGTTCTCAAATCGGGCGAGCTCAGCCATCTCCTGCTCAACAATGGTGGCCCTGCTGACCACATTAGCCAGTGTGGTTGCCTTGAATATGGATACTTTGGCCCTAATGTTTGGCCGTAGGCCCCGCTCAAACTTACGTGCCCTTCGGTGCTCTGTATCCACCATATAAAATGCATAACAAGACAGGCTAAGGAATTCCCGGTGATACTCCTCCACCGTCATGGAGCCTTGTACCAAGGATAGGAAAGCTTGAATGTGACGCTCTTTCTCCTCCTCTGGAAAATACTGATCCAGAAAGGTAGTTGAGAACCATTCCCACGTCATTTTAATCCTTTCCTTTTCTGGTACAAGTGCTTGCTGCTTTTCTATAACCTCCCACCATTTTCCAGCATCCTCGATCAGTTGGAAGGTAGCCAGCAGAATCTTGTCAGCATGACTCGAAATCTGGATTAGAGTCAAGATCTGAGTGATCTTCTTCAGCCAATGCTCTGCTCCTACAACCCCTTCCTTTCCCTTGAAGTAGGGAGGGCGTTGTTGCTGGAAATCTCTGACCATATTCCGGTTACTGGTGTCACTAGTACTTCCACCTCCATTCAGATGTTGTTGGAGGACAAAAGTAACTACTGCTTGAACCAAGCTTTGTAGTTCAGGAGGTACTACCGGTATGCTCACGCTGCTTTGCTCCTCTTTCTCTCATTCACTATAGTGAGAGTATCGCTCTTCCTCTTCCCGCCGTGAGTGCTGGTCATCTTCCCCACGTTGAGATTGCTCCTTCTCATGTATAGATTGCTCCATCCCATGTTGAGATTGCTTCTTCTCATGTAGAGATTTTTCCCTCTCTTCCTGTTGAATGAGTAGTATCTTTTTTTCCTTCCCTTTCTTGCTTTATTGGATCTTTTTCATTGGAGCCATTTTTCCTAAGTCATAAAAAATATTATTGACTTAGTTTCTTCATACAATTTGTGTTATCACTATTTTGGGGAAATTTCCAGATAAGCTCTCTTGGTTTTTCTTTGTTTTTGGGGATAATTTCTAAACACCTATTGTTTGTTTCTCAATTTGGGGATATTGGGAAGTGTATCCTATTTTGCTATGTTTGGTATATCCAATTATGATGATTGTACTTCCTTTGCAATTTTTCATTGTTGTTCTCAGATTGATTGTTCAGTCTCAGTCTAACAAAGTAAATTAATCCGGCCCCCAGTCAGCGGACTCCGTAGAGTCGGTCAGTTGTGATTCTTATCTGTCAGTGAGATATGAAACCGTCTTAATCTTACATCGAAAGATTGAACTTCCCGTTTCGCTCTGATACCAACTGTAACACCTCGCCCTTTTCATTCTAAAATCAGAGTGTATTTTTTTTTTTTAATAATAATAAACAAGTGATCGGAGCGGAGTGTCACGACGAGAGTTAAGTTCGAACTTCTAATGTCTGACCCTTAACTGGCCAAACCCATATGCGCATGGACTAAGTCCATCAGAAACGTTTCACATATGGTTCTAATTTAAACTTGCAGAATAAACCTAATCTAACTGAGGGTTATAATAGAACCTAGGATTACTCCATTTAGATAGCAATGTAAGATAGCAAAGTACAAGTCTTAATCCAATGTTACCTTAAACTAAACATTCATTCAACCATAGCAAATATTTTACTACGTTATTACATGTCGACATCTAATTAACAAATTACATGTCCATGTAAACTTAAATAAAATGTCCATAAATAAGTCCAAACAAAAACCCAAGCTCCTATGCTTGGTTTCCTTCGCGCTCCTCGAATTTCCCCTTTCCTTTGTCATCCACTAAGGATAGAAATAGGGCGTTAGATCAACGCGCCCAGTAGGTCTTCCGATTAGGGCTACCACAAGGTTAGTATAAATAATGCATATAACATAATAATATATGATCATCAAAATCTTACAAAAACAATGCTATGCATGTATGGAAATGTAATGAGTCCCACCCATCACAAGTATACATAGCCTCCTCTTGATGGGATTCTCATCATCAAGGTACCCCACAGTGGTCTTTCGGACGCCTCGACGGAGTGTGGCCTCCGGTTTCCTCTTGATGGGATTCTCATCATCAAGGTACCCCACAGTGGTCTTTCGGACGCCCCGACGGAGTGTGGCTTCCGGTTACATAACCATCACCCCATGCCATGCATGAGATCTCCATGAATACATGCCATTTGTAAATAAATCATAACACTCAAATCCACTTTGAAACATATTAATTAGACCCATATCTCATATAAAAACAACATAAAAACCAGCAAGTATATATTGTGGTTACAAAAAGGTAGGAAACCTACGCAAAAGTCACTTAAAATATCCTTTCTTCTCAAACCGTCAACTGTTCGCGATTGCGCACCGTTCAAGAAATCCCGTTACCTTATTTCATGTCAACAAGTCAATACATATACCATTTGATTTCTAACTAAGTCCAAAACCAAACACAACACCTTAGTGGGGTTCGGCCATACCCCATGGCCGAACCTCACCCGCTTGAACACCATCCACATAACTTATTTAAACACCTCAAACTACAAACATACCTTGGTAGGGTTCGGCCATACAACATGGCCGAACCTTACCACTTTGGTTTTGACCCCTCTTTCAAGTCCTTTGATCATTTCATTCCGTATTTACAAAATAACTTGTATTTACGATTTTACCATTGGTTTAACCTTTGCTTAACATTGCTAACCAATGTCCATAACCAATCCACCTTAGTGGGGTTCGGCCATACAACATGGCCGAACCTCACCATCTCAAATTTGGTCCTTTTATCCTTCATGCATAAATCTAATTACCAATCCATCCGTCTAACTATCTAGCCCTTAACCATCCAACATTGTCACTGTATGGCCGAACCCTATAGTTCCTTATATCATATAGTTCCTTATATCCATTTAAGAATGGTTCTCATAACTCCATCCATTTGAATATTTTTAGACCTTTTAAACAAACACCATACATAGCACTTGGTGGGGTTCGGCCATACACCATGGCCGAACCTCACCCCTTGGGTTTTGGTGCTCCTCTTTGTCCTTCTTTTTGATAAACACTAAACATCAAAGTCCATCATTTTTCCATCTATGTTAAACCCTTTAAAAACGTCATAAAATCATTAATGATTTCTAACCATATTCTTACTCCAAATAACCCATAAAATGGTCCATGGGGTTCTGCCATACCCCATAGCCGAACCCTATAGTTTTCTTGATTCAAACATTCCAATATTTATCCCTGGTTTTTGATCAGCAACTTAGCCATAATAACAACATGGTTCAGCCATGCAATAGCCGATCCAAAACAGTAACCTTATCTCCATTTAAAAACCCTTTAAACCTTCAAAACTGTAATACCCTAGATTTTTCAATATATTAATATTTACGAAAATGTCATTGGAGTTATAAATTGAAGGGTGATGATCATAGATGGTGGGATCCGTTGCTCAAGTAAAACCCAATGGCTACGGGTTATGTGTTGGAAATTAAATAAATGGGTAATGTATAATCAAGTGGGCCAAGAATTTTAAATGGGTCATAATTTGATAAATGGGTCAAAATGGCCAATTTGGATCCAATGGGTCTGGTTCGACTTTGTTGACCACTAAATGAGTCCAAGATTGATTAAATTGGGGCTGATTGGAGTTTGAAATGGAATTAAAAAATTGAGTTAAATAAGTGAGTTGATTGGAAATAAATATAAGTGAGTGAGTTGATTGGAAATAAATTATAAGTGAGTGAGTTGATTTGAATTAAGTTATGAGTGGAGTATGAGGTTGAAGGGCTGGTGTTTCATATTCAAATAAGATGGTCCACACGTTGGATGCATGGGAGGTCATCCCATGCATGAAACTCCAAGATAGGTAATAAATGGAAGGTGGCTTTTTGGTGGAGTTACAAAATGGGTTCACACATGGAGGAGGGGAGTTTCATCTCAATGATGAAACTCTCACATGGGGCGTTGATGAGGATCAAAAGGAGCTGGACGGTTTCGTGGTCTAAGACAATACAAAACCCTTGGTTGGTGGAAGTTTCATCTCATGGATGAAACCCCCACATGGGTAAGTAAATGAGGAATGACGGTTATAGATTTCAAACCCATACATGCCGTTGGGGCACATGGGTGTTTCACATGTTGGATGAAACTTCAAGAGGGAAGATGAATGGGGTTTGTGGAGGTTACTCAAGACCTTGCATGGGAGACGTTGGATACTTGGGGAGTTTCATTTCATAGATGAAACCCCCAAGTAACATAAAGGATTTTGGTTAAGGTGATATGAGTTACACAAAGGTTTAATAAAAACTCATCACCTTGGTCGACCACCACATTTGGAACAAAAGACTTGGATCTTTCTCTCCCTCTCTTAGACGTTGCTCATCTTTCAAGACCTAAGGCATTGGCTGATTGTCTTTCATACCAATCAATCCTTGGCTGATCATCTTTCCAAGTCAAAGTACACATAGAACAAAGGAGTTTGGCATCAAGGTTTAAGACCAAATTTCTATCTCTCTTTCTCTCAAATTTATACCTTGGACAAATTATTCCAAGGAGTTGGCAGCAAGGTCAGTCTCGGCCAAAAGAACAAGAAGAAAGAAGGAGAGGCTAAGGAAGTAAAGGACCAAGGAAGGAGTCAAAGAACCGAAGGAGTCGCGGTATTGGTAAGTGCATCATAACCTTTGTCGAATAAAATGGATTAAGGATTATGATCCGGCCATTACATGGCCAAATTTACCAAAGGTTTAGATCAAAGATTATGCTGTCTAAAAATGGCAAAACATGGACCATAGGGTTCGGCCACTTTGGATGGCCGAACCCCACGAAAAGACTTGGTGAATCTTTAGGGTGTTTGAGAGATAAAATCCATATTATGTAATGAAGGTTTTAAAGGATTTAAAATGAAGATAAGTTTACTGTTTTGGAGCAGCTATGGCATGGATGAACCATGTTAATGTTATAGCTAATTTACTGATCAAAACCATGGACAAATATTGGAGGGTTTACATCAAGGAAACCATAGGGTTTGGCTAAGTGTATGGCCAAACCCCATGGACTATTTTTATGGATTAATTAGGATAGGATCATGGTTGAAAATTATGGATGATGATATGATTATCTATGGACTTAGTGTAAGTAAATAACCAATCATGGTAGACGATGGAATATGGGATAAAAATCTATAGGATGAGGTCCGGCCATGTGGTATGGCTGAACCCCATCAATGATCATTTGGTGGACTTAGGCTAAGTTATAATGTAATTGGAGATGGGTTAATGAAGGATTTCAAGGATAAAAACTAAGTGGCGAGGTTCGGCCATGTGTATGGCCGAACCCCACTAAGGTGGTTTGGTTATGGACTTTGGTTTTTAAACAAAATTAAACAAAAGGTTAGAATGGTGGCATTATTGTAAATATGAAGGAAATGATCAAAGGTGAAATGATCAAAGATGAATGATCAAAGAATTTGAAATATGGGTCAAAACCAAAATGGTAAGGTTCGGCCATGTCGTATGGCCGAACCCTACCAAAGTTCATTTGGAAGTTTGGTTTAATTGGATGGTTTTAAGTAAATAAAAGAGACCAAAATTTAAATGGGTGAGGTTCGGCCATGGGGTATGGCCGAACCCCACAAAGTGGATTTTTGGGACTTAGACTAAATTGGAATCACATGGATGAATGTTTGAATTACTGTTATATAATAGGGCCACGGGAATTGCTTGAACGGTGTACAAAGTCGTGATCGGTTGAAGGTTCAAAGGAACGGTTAATCTAAGTGACATTTGAGTAGGTTTCCTACCTCTTTGAACCACATTTATATTTGATGTTTTATCGTAATTTTGATGAGTTATGGGCTAAGTTATCATGTTTCAAAGTAGTTTTGTATGGTAATATGTATTTACAAATGGCATGACATCATCGACAATTCATGCATGGCATGGGGTGGTGATTATGGAAACCGGAGGCCACACTCCGTCGGGGCGTCCGAAAGACCACTGTGGGGTACCTTGATGATGAGAATCCCATCAAGAGGAAACCGGAGGCCACACTCTGTCGAGGCGTCCGAAAGACTACTGTGGGGTACCTTGACGATGAGAATCCCGTCAAGAGGAGGCTATGTATAATTGTGATGGGTGGGACTCATTACATGAGCATAACATACATATCATTGTTTTTATGAGGTTTTGATGAACATGTATTATTATATTATTTGCATGTTGTTTTACTAACCTTGTGGTAGCCTTAATTAGAAAGACCTACTAGGCGCGTTGATCTAACGCCCTATCTTTATCCTTAGTGGATGACGTAGGAAAGGGGAAGAACAAGGATAGTGAAGGATATCAAGCTTAGAAGCTTGGGCTTGAAATGGACTTTTAATGGATTGACTTATGGACTTTTATATGTACAATGTAATTTGATAGTTAGTTGATGTCGGCATGTAATAATGTAGTTAACTAGTTACTATGGTTTGGTTTATTTTGGATGGTTTGGAATGAATGTTAGTATAAAGGTATTATAGTAATTTTGGAGAATATGAATATGTACTTTGCTATCTAATGATGTAAAATGGAGTAGTTTTAGGATCTATTATAACCTGCAGTTAGACTAAGATTAAGTTTATTCAGCATGTCTCATTGGTACCATGTGTGTATCAGTTCTTATGGACTTAGTTCATACGCACATGGGCTTGGCCAGTTAAGGGTCGGACTTTAGAAGTCTGAACTTAATTCGCGTCGTGACACTCCGCCCCGATCACTTGTTTATCATTATAAAAAAAAAATAAACTCTGATTATTAGAGTGAAAAGGGTGGGGTGTTACAAAAACATGGTATAGTTTTTATTTCTCAAAAACCATAAAAATTACCAAGTCTTTTCATGGGGTTCGGCCATCCAAAGTGGCCGAACCCTATGATCCATTTTCTACCCTTATTAAACATCATCATCCATGGTTTAAACCCTTGATAGATTCGGCCATACAATGGCTGGATCATGTTCCCTTAACCAATTTATTTAACAAGGGTTTATAGTGCACTTACCAATACCGCGACGCCTCCGTTCTTTCACTCCTTCCTTGATCCTTTACCTCCTTAACCTCTCCTTCTTCCTTCTTGTTCTTTTGGCTGAGACTGACCTTGCTGCAATCTCCTTGGAATAATTCGGCCAAGGTATAGATTTGAGAGAGAAACTTGGGATGAAAATACCCAAGTCTTTGTCTTGGAAAGAACGGCCAAGAAAGGGAGAAAATGAGAGAAAATTCTCCAAATGTTTGGTCTCCTTTCTCTTAGGTTGATGGCCGGCAAGAGAGGGAGAGAGTGAGAGAGAGAATGGAGATGAAAACTCTTTCTTTGGTTAATCAACTTTAGCCTAAGGTTGGTACCACTTGTAACTCCCATTTCCATTCATCTCCATCACTTATCCCATTTGGCTCTTGATTTCCATCTAAGATGGGTAACTCCCATATTTCCAACGTGTAATGTAATTTTTTTTTGAATTTGAGACCTTAGTGTAACCTCCACTCCTTAATACCTCCCTTGGGGGTTTCATCCTTGAGATGAAACTCCTAAGGCACCAACGGCTCCCATGCAAGTCTTGTGTAACCTTCAAAAGCTTATTCATCTTCCATCTTGGGGGTTTCATCCTTGAGATGAAACTCCCATGTCATGTTTGAATTTGCACTCCATAACCGCCACCTTCCATTATTTTCCTATGTGGGGGTTTCATCCATGAGATGAAACTCCCACAAGCCAACGGTTTTGGTCTTGCCTCCATGAAACTCCTCCTTTGGTTCCCCATTTGGAGTTTCATGCATGAAATAACACTCCCATGTAATTCCAACATTTATATGGATTTGAATTTGAAATACACTTCTCACCTATGTAACTCCCATAAAGCGCCATTATCATTCATCACTTATCTAGGAGTTACATGCATGGGATGACCTCTCCATGCAGCCAACATTTTTCATTGTTTGAACCTTTCATCCACACACTTTACCCATTTGAGATAAATATCTCCATAATTTCCCATTCAACTCATGTGACTCAACTCACCCATTTAACTCATCATTTTAATGCAACTCAAATAATAAATTTAACTCCACACTAAACTCAAATCCTTTATTTAATTTGAGTTAACTTAAACACTTGTTAACATTCCCATTCAATTCAGCCTAACCCAATTAAACTTGAGCTCACCCAATGGTCAAACATGTCTACCACGACCCATTGGGTTCCAAATGGGGTCCTTTGACCCAATTAACCACCTTGACCCAATTAGATGCAGATTACCCATTTACTTTAATTTGACCTTATAACATGTACATTAGTTCCTATTTGAACAATGGGCCCCACAATTTACTCATCTACGGTCATATCCTTTTAATTCATAATTTCAATGGCAATTTCGTAAATATTGATATATTGCAAAATCTGGGGTATTATATGCTCAACCTTAAGCTATCCCTAAAATTCAATATGTGGGGCTTACACCCTCACAATTAGAGTAGGAATCCAACCTCACTCAATTGGTTAGGAATTCCACCCACCACTATGCCAGAGACGATGCTCTAGAGTTTTTTATAGTAGTTTCAGGGTACCTCCCTTTAATCCACTCTCGGGTTACAGGTTTTTAAAAGGTAATTAAAAACCAAGAAGTACTTGCCTTAAAGGTCTTTCTTGCTGATGTGTGCTTCTTGAAGATCCCACCAGAGTTGTGTCAACGCTCCTTCTTCCAGTTGCCATATAGCAATCACAATCTGTGGGTGACAAGGAAACTTCGCTAAACCAAAGCTTTCCTAGTTTATAGCTTTCTCACTTGCAAACTCAATCCAAAGATTGGTTGTTTAGGATCTTTCTCTCCTCCTCTCTTTCTCACTTGCAAACACAATCCGAAGATTGGTTCTTTATGATCTTTCTCTCAAGAGTGTTGATCGTTCCTTAGAGTGTTTAACTCTTTTAAGCTCAATGAAGATAGTAAAACGATCACCCAACACTCATATTTATAGAGGAGTTTTAACAGTCATATTGACTATCTAGGACTGACAGGTCGGTGTCCCATATTTGTTACTGTTCAACCACCCGACCGTTGCGCATTAAATGTTCCCTCAACGGAATTATTACTTCTCGGCCGACATGTCGTTGTGGCCGATGGGTTGACACTTATGGTACCAAGAGGTCGGTCCATACGATAGGCTCGTTCTGGTGTAAAGCATGTTTGACAGTAGTTTCCATTTTGGAAACTTGTTACCTAGAACGACCTGTCGCCCTTTGCCGAGGGGTTGGTCTTGTATCTTTCGATCGGTCTTTGATTGCCGACATGTTTGTTTTATCGAGAGCCCTTATAAGTTCCCATTCCGGAACTTATAAGTTTTATACCGACGAGTCGTTGACCACGAGAGGTCGTTCAAGTTCATCACCGAGGGGTCGGTGCATAAGAGACTCTCGGTCAGAGGCATTTCCAGAATGACAGTTTGAAGTTTCAGAACCAATGTCAATCTGGCCGACCAGTCTTTTACCATGATGGGTCGATCCTGAATGCACCGAGGGTTCGGTGAGATATACTAGTTGTGTTGACAATGAACACAATTCATGTTTCCATGTTCACTTCCAATCCACTGTTCAACATCCTCTCTAGGAATTTTATGTTTATTACCAACATATGCAACTAAACCTAGTAGTCCTCTCTCAGGTGTGGGTTCCACCTAGTGTCATCTATGGCCATATACATGTTCTTGCGATTGCCATGACGACGAGCTTTGAGCTTGGTGTAGCATGATCTTCTTCCTCGATCATCTTGAGTCTTCAAGCTTTTTGGCAAGTGCTTCAACCCGAGTCATGTAATTGACAAACAGAGACTCGGTCAAGCTGGGGCACTAACAGTCTCAATTCTGCATTCTAACCCCAAGTCCAAACAACTCAACTAGAAATGGGTTTTCTTTCCTCGATTTTTTCTCCTCTGAGGTAAATCCAAGAATACTAAAAAATCGAACACCAAATTGAGAAATTAAATTTTGCACGAGAAAAGGGTAGAAGGTGAGAATGGTGGAGCTGCTAGAGAGAACAAATTTTCAAATGCACACAAAAGGATTACAAACGTTCTGAGAAAACGAGTTTCTTGGATTCAAGCAGGAGAAGAAACTAGCAACGAGAAATACGAGGACCAAGCAAACTTGATCAGATAAGAGCATCAACATATCTTTAGCACATCTGTAATCCTTTTGTGTGCATTTTTATTGGCTGCTAATAGAACCCTAAAATTTGTTTCTACACTTGCTCATACTTTTTTTTTCAAACGATTTAAGTCTCAGAAAAGAGTTTAACCACAAGCTTGGACAGGTAGTTCCCAGGTAAGTGGGGGAGCACAAACGACATCTCTTTCCAACTTATCCTTAGACACGGTCGACCTCAGGACTTTTTGACAAAACTTCCTTAAGACACCATCTTGAAGAAAAACTATTCTTTGGTTATAAAAATCAATTTGAATTAAAAAAGGTTCCTAATGAGCATGAAATCCTAAAATATAGCCTAATGGTTCCTTAATTGATTTTATTAGGACATGCATGCACCATTTTTTATTTACTAATCTTTTTTATTTTTTTATTTTTGTGAATACAATCCTAAATCTAACAATGCAATACTCAAAGCAACTATGCAAACAATCTAAGCTAATGCATGAAACTAACAACCTAAATGCATGATTAGTTCAAATATGCTATATTTTTGTTTTTTATGCAAACTAAATGCAAAACACCCTAAATAAAAGTTCTATATGAATGCATGAAAAATTAAAGAAAATGAGATTAGGCACTTACCTTGGCCTGTAGTGCTGTCTTCCAGAAATTTTTAGAGCGTACGATTAAAATCACTGCAAGATTAAACACCACCAAGCTAGGTGAAGATTTTGAATCTCATGAAGAATGCATGACCTAAATAAATGAACTTTCCCTAAACTAAAACTAATGGAGGAGATATAGTATTTACAATCCTAACCAGAAATTTTAAATAAGACAAGACTATGAAAAGTAAAATTGAGTTTCACCAAATTAATGTATGATTCCATAATATCCAAGATTTTATTAGATATCTTATTTCAAACTTTCATAAGTTAGATAAGATTTTTACATTTAGAAAACTTCTAAGTTTAGAGATTTTTCTGAAATTGGATGGTTACCAAAAATAGATCAATTACCAAAAATAAATTTTTCTAAAATTAGAAACTTTCCAAAAATAGACTTTCCAAAAATAAATTGTTTCTAAATTAAAACATAATTCCATGAAAGATTATTCCTAAAAGAGGAAACTAATACATTAGGAAATTTCTAAAAATAAAAATTACTAATTATAGCAGTTTCTAATTAACAACTTTCCAAAAATAGTTCAATTCTAAAAATATTGATATTTTCAAGAATTTCTAATTTAAGTAAATTTTCTAAAATTAGATTTTCCAAAAAATAGAAATTTCCAATTTTAAAGAGTTGCCTAAAATATAAATATTCCAAAAATAGAAATCTATCCTAAATCACATAATTTTAATGGTACTCAATTTATTTTTTGATTTCCCAAGCAACGGGGCCAAAAACTTGTTGATGTTCAAATTTTACATTTATAAATCTTACAAGCTCACGAATCATGTCTAGTAAAGCAGTATGAGTGTGAGGTCGAACCCAAAGGAAATGTACAAAATATATGCTTAAAATTAAATTGGTACCTTTAAAAAGATTATGATTAAAAGAAATAGAATTAGATTATATTTAGAAGAACTTAGATCTACTAAACAAAGTATCATCATTTATCTAACTTGTGAATTTGGCAAAATAGGATGTCCAAATAGTGTCGAGAATCAAATCTATCTCATTTTTATTAAAATGGTGTAAAAAACAATAATAGTCCTTATCTTAATTTAAAATCACATGATACAAGATTAAAATATTACACCTCCAACCTTAGTTAATTGAATCTTGAGAGAGAGAGTTTTTTTATACAAAGAATTAAAGAATGAATAAATGAACATACAAGAATCGAAATAAAGTAATGAACATAAATTGAACATTTATTATACAACAAACAAACAAAGTAACTAACATAACCAAATACTGGAAATAAATTGACAAATAAAGTAAATGACATAATAAAGAAATGCATAATGTAAAAGGTGGTTATTGGAATAGATCATTTAGCGCTCAAAATGTATAAATAAATGTAAGATCTAGATCTGAAATTGGCATAAAAATCCAAACTTCAATTCATGCTCATCATCAAAGTTAAAATTCATAAACTTTAATTTAAATAACCGAACTTTAGTCACTTAGATTCAACACTTACAACCTAAGTGCTAATTATTTCATGTCCAATTAAATAAACAAATATTACAAACTTAAAATAAAATCAAAGCAATCATAAAAGAAATCTAAAAATCGGATGTTTCAGGATTCTAAAGGAATATCTCACATTTATTTCAAGAAAGAATTAAAGTACAAGATTTGTGAAATAAATACAAGAAAGACAAATAAAAATAAAATTACAATGATTGCTCACTTGTAAAAATCGAATATTGCTCATTGTCTTCTTGTTTTCTTCTACAATCTTTGGTCCTCTTGAAATCTTGATCAAATTCGAATTTTATGGTGTGCCTCAATGCTCTATTTATAGGCCATGGGTTGGAATGGACGCCTGAGATTTAATCTAATTTTAAGTGATCAATTGATGCCTTGGGGATCTCATTTAGAAGTGGATAGATAGGATTTTAAGTTGAAAATGTTAGGGTTTATAGGTGTAGACAAATTTGGTTTGCTTGGAGTAGGGGTTGTCTTGGCGTTTAAGCAAGGAAAGGAGAAAATGTAGGGATTGAATAGCTATGGTCGAATTTTACATGTGGGATCAGGGTTTTATGAAATGCATGCAATGTATGGTTGGGATATAAAATTGGAGTGAATGAATGGTTGAGATGATAGGTGGTGATGTGGAGGGTTGACTACATAGGAATTTTGAATGAGGTGGAAAAGATATGGGAAAATTGTGTTGAGTGAGAAGGATTAGGAGATCATGTGTTGGTGGTGTCATATGGCGCATGGATAGGGTTAGGGTTGCTTGGGTTCCAAGTTTGGTTAGATCTAAGTGTATGGCTATGATTGATTTGGGTTTAGATCTAATGGTTCTAAGGATTTTTGGTTAAAATAAAATATATAAAATGTAAGATTCCTAATGGAGGGTTGATATTCAAAGGTTGATCTATGATCGATGAAATGTATGGCCTAGATCTAACATGGATTATGTATGCAATGGATATGGAATGGAGGCTCAAGGGTTTACCTAATTTTGATGCATGAGATGAAGGGTTGAGATTGAAGATAGATAATGGATGGTGGATTTGAATTTTGAATGGACAAGACTTGGGCATGTAAATGGGTTATGCACTTAGGGATTTGAGCCTCAAATGAGCACATAGATATTGGGCTTTAAAGCAATTGGGCCTCAATAGATCTTGGACTTGAGCTCACTAACTTAGGCCTTGTTGGATTTGGATTTGCACATTGGCGTGGTCCATTATGTGAAATGCGCATGGACTGATTGTGGCCGGGCCCAATGCTGCCCTTTGAAGCTTAGCTTGGCCCAATTGAAGTGGATTTCTAGCCCATGGATCTTGAATTCAGACTTTGGCCTCTTTAATTGCAGATTCTCTACTCAGAATTAGAATAATTAAGCAACCACTTAAAAGCTAAAAATAATGATTTAATCTAGACTCTCATAAATGGATCTAGATTAATCAATTTACATTTAAAATCCTAATAGTGGTCTGAATTAATTTTCAAAATTCCAGGTCTTCCAATTTAAGCTCTAAACTTGTAATTATCCACTGAATAAAGATTTTTTTCTTGTACTTTCCAGTTTTATCTACAAAACTAGAAAATTGCATTAACTGCATCTTTTATTTACAAAATAAAGGCTAACTAATCCAAAATTGAAAGGCGAAAATGTTGTTTTTCTGGGCTCAACATATATCTTAAGTATTTACAATTATTAACCAATCATTTAATTTAAAAATCTAATTTGAAACTTGCATCGGTGAATTAATTTAGAAAACCAAGAACAACTTAGATCTAACATAGATTTAACCTAGTTCACCTTTTAAATTGGATATGGAGAAAAAGAATAAAAATAATAAAGAATCAATGAATTAAATAAATCAAATAAAATACATATAATACATTGGAATTGGTCTCAGAAAATCAAGCTAGCATTATTTTCCAAGTTTTATTAACAAAATGGAAGCCTAGAATCCAGAGCTCACGTAAATTAAACAGTACTGTATTCATGCAATCCAATTGATTTTATTTACAAAAATTTAATTCTAAGAATTTTAAATGAATACACAGAAAATCAAACCTTAGACTGAACAAGCGTTTGGTTCAGATCCTAAATTATTTCATCGCAATTTTGTAAACAAAAGCCGTAGAAATCAGAACGAAACTCTTATTCAAACCTAAATTTTTCATCACATTTGATTTAAGAACATTCATATAAAATTTGACCATAGCATTATTATTTAGAAATAAAATTAAAATCAAAGCATTCATCACACAAACATGCATTAATTGGAAAACTGGAACTAAATATTTCATTGCACTTCAATTTTATTAACAAACATGGAATTCGATCTTTACACATGCTGAAATTGAAATTAGAAATTACAAAATAAAACAAAAAAATTACAAAATTAAACCTAAAACCCTTGGAGTGCACGATTTTCCCTTGCTTTCTTCTTTCCCTTCCTTTGGTCCACACCAAAGCTTGAAGTCTCCAGATCCAATTCAAATTCCATCTATAGCCCTAGTGCTCTATTTATAGGTATTGAAAGAGAATGGATGACTAGGATTAATCAGGGTTTTAGATGAGCGAATGGAGGGCTAGGATTTAAGCAACTAATCGGAGGAGGCTTAGGGTTTTAGGTAACTAATGGACAAGGTGGGCGGCTAGGGTTTCTTAGGAGATGTCGTGTGTTCCAAGTAAGGGTATGCGAATGGATGTGTATGAGATGAGGTGGTGACCGAATGGTGTGTTTTAAGATTAGGGTTTTGTGTGTGTCGTATGCATGTAATGGAGGGTTAGGATTAAAGGATGATTAAACAAATGGTTGGATGTTTGTGTGTCTTAGAGTTTTATGACATGGCCGAACGGATGTGTGTGGAAGGAGTGGAGGCGTGTGAGAATTCTAGGTTTTTGGGTTGGAGTGGAGAGCAAGAAACAATATGATTGGCCATATGATATTTGTGTAAATCCTTGGTGTCATGTGGATGAGTTTATGGAAGAGGTGGCGACAATGGGGATTAAGGTTTAGGGTTTAGAGTGGTGGTCGAATGGTCTAGGGTTTGAGAGAGTGTGGGGCCATATGGGGAGGTATAAGATTAGGGTTTTAAAGCAGTTGGGCCTCCAATGAGTCTTGTGTGCATGGGCTTTGTGAACTTGGACTTTTGGCCTCACTTACTTCTGGAATGTGCATGTAGCACTGAGCTTGGCCCAGTGTGTGCCGTGGAACTCTGCATGGCCCAGTGGATTTGAACTCTGGTTCATGGGTTTCAGGTTGCAAGCTTCCAGTCTTCAATGGCTTCTTAATCTTTAGGTTTCCTCTCTAGAACTTAAAACAATTAATTTACCACTTAAATCTAGAATATATTAAATAATCTAAACTCTCATAAATAGATTTAGATTATTCAATTTACAATTAAAATTTCCTAAAAGTTGCAAAAATAATTATTAAAAATTCTGGGTCTTCCAATTTCAGCACAGAACTTTGCAATTATTCCTGGTTTTCATCTGATTTTCTGCATTTTCCATTTTTTATCTACAAAAATAGGAAATAGTATTAAATACACCTAATAAACATATAAATGAGGGCTAACTGGTCTAGACATAAGGGGTAAAATAATCATTTTTAGTGCTCGACAAAAGGGCTAGCCTCAACCTCGAAATCTACCGACATGGTGTTGTTCCCTATACCAACAATTTAACCGGAACTACCAGAGGAGTGTTGCCTCCCATCCTGCACACGTTTCGGGACTTCTTCTAAGCCAGGACCTCATTCGCCCAATTCAATGTGCCATATGTTCTAAACCATGGACGCGGTCAAATCATAACGGTTTATTCAATATATATCCATATAGATATGTATATGTATATGTATATCTATAAAGACAAGTATGTCCGGACTTCTCATCTTTGTCTCAGCCTATGCATTTCCCATCCCATGCAATATGCATGAGGTACATGGATGCGTAATGATGACAAATCTCATTCAACCATGTAAAACAATTCAAAATACTTCGTAAATGAAAATACCATGTTCATAATCAAGCTAAAGCATTTAATATAATTCATAAACTTCAATTTGAAGTACAATATTTAAATCACAACTATGGTGCTTCAAAGATGTAGGAAAACCTACCTGATCAAAGGTGATTAGCAGAGATAAATGAATCACGAAATAGCATGAACGATACCGAGGTTACTCTCAGATCTTTGTTCTTTTTCATATATGACAAAACAATAATAATCATGTCATTACAGTGGGATATCTTGATCCAGGCCTAAGGATCAAATTGGTGAAAGCTAATGGAGTCTAAGTGACCCCATATAAGTAATTTGGATCGAGTATATCAACCTTGTAAAACTGTAAATATCTCTAGTCGATACATCGACACTGTCGACACATCAACCAGGATAGGATAGACACATCGACTTCCTTGATGTGTCGAATCACAAGACAAGGGTTTTGTTTCCAAAGTTCTGTATTTTCCATTTGCTCTCAGGTCGATACTATCGTCCCTGACAACGTATCAACTAGGTTCTCTTGACACATCATGAGACATGATGTGTCGGCCGGGGGTTTCTTGACACATCGGTGAAATTGACATGTCGACTTGGGTTTGGTCTGTGTTTTTTTGTTGGTCTCAGATCGATAGTGTCATCTTTGTGGATACGTCGATTGGATAAGGTCGACACATCGGTGAAATCGACATGTCAACCTGAGTTCAATTTGTCTTTTGATTATTCCCAGGCGGATACATCGTCATTGACGATGTATCGTCTGGAGTTTGCTCGACCCATCGACGATACCAATATATGGTCCTGGGAAACTCGCAACCCAACAATTTCTATTTTGTATGTTTCTCATTTTGGGCATCTTCTACCCACATTTGTATCTTCATTACCTCTAGACATCCTAATGTGGTTCTTTTATCCTAAATCACAATGAAAATTGACATACCTCGAGAGATTTGGGGTTTTGTTGGGGTGATGGAGGGAGAGACCCAATGGAGTTTTCTTCTTTTATGAAGTGAATGTGTAGCTCAAGTAAGATGTGTTTTTTATTCCAATGTTTAAAGAGAGGAGGAGAAGAGAAAGTGGTGCTCCAGCTCTTTCCCCTTTATTTTCTCCTTTCCTTGCTTTCTTCTCATTTCTTTGTTTTCTTCCTTAAGTTTCATCAATGTAGATGGAGGAGGAGAGAAGAGAGAAAAGGGGAGAGGAAGAGGGAACACCGATTGAGAGGGAGAAAAAGAGAGAAGAATGAACATTTGCTCATTTCTCTTTGTTTTCCCTAGGTCAAAAGCAAGTGGATGTGGAGTGTAAGGGTGGTGATGCATTAAATGCATGAGATGACCATAGGAGGGTGGTTGTGTGCGTCAGATTGTAAGGTGCCGAACGCGGATAACACATCGTCATTTTAGACACATCGAGCGATGAGTTCGTCGACCCATCGGTGATATCGACGGATCGACCTGGGCGAACTCTATACTCCCATGCTTTACTCTCAGATTGATACTATCGGTTTTGTTGACATATCGAGCATGGGTTGGTCGACCCATCGGCGTTGTCGATGTGTCGACCTAGTAAGTTCAGAATTTTCTTATTTAATTCAATTAATGTTAAATTTCTCGTCCATTTCCATCTTTGAGTTAAAAATTCCACATTTCATTTCAATCATTCCGGGAGAATTACATTGACTTACGGAGTTGAAAATATTTTTCAGATTCTCTCAACTTCATGATTTCATCATTTGAAGTTTCCAAATTGTTTGAGAGAGAATCTTTCTCATATTTTTCAGTTTCAAGCAAACGAGAGAGTTTGTCATTCTCAGTTTTCACCTTGTGAAAATTCTTAGCCAATCTTATACTTTCTAAGTACAAGGAAATATAGGATTCTTGAAGATCACCATCCTCTTCAATATCCCTTTGTAATTTCCTGGGGTGCAAGAACACGGTCCAAGATTGACCCTAGAGGGGGTGTGAATAGGGCAATCACCACTTTTTATGGTCTTCACAAAGTTTCTTGACTAATTAAAATGATTTGCAGCAGATTAAAAAAATTAATCAAGATAAGTGTGTTGTGTGATACAAGAGTGTGCAAATTATAGATGAATCACATAAGCAAAGACCAAACACCCATAACACCATATTTATAGTGGTTTGGAGTAAACCCTCCTACATCTACTCTAAGGACTTACCCAACCTTGGGTTATCCTGAATTCACTATGTGGGGACTTGCACCCTCACAAATAGAGTAGGAATTCACTTATCTCGATTGATTAAGAATTTCACCCAATCCCCTACGATTTTGAAAGGTTCGACCTACCCCGGTCTACTTCCTTATCCCTCTATTTTTTTTATAGTGGATCAAGAGTACACCCTCTTTAATCCACTTCACAATCCATAGAATAAACCCTCTATTTTTTATGGTGGTTCCAGAGTACAACCTCTATAATCCACTTTAGAAGATTGATTTACAGAAATAAAATAAAAAACATCGAAGCACTTGCCATGGTAGATCGAGTCCGATATATGTTTGCTTCTAAAACTCTTTCTCAATGTGATCTCGTATGCTTACGAAGATGCGTCGTGTGTGGAGCAATGACAATCCTTGAGAAGTCTCTAGGAAATTGGAGGTCCAATGTCTATCCTAGATTCTCTCTCTCTCTCTCTATCTTAATCTCAATCTATGGAAGATTGGATTATCAAGTGATTCACCTATCTGAAGTGCATGAGAAGAGGTAGGATGTCTAGGAATGCCTAAGGATTTTTCTATTCAAGGTTTGGAGAATAAATAGGCAAACACAAAAATCACGACTCTAGGTCACCGATGGGTCGGTGCAGGCAAAGTGTCGTTGAAAAGTGACCTTTGCGCATTAATTGCAACTTAACGGATAAAAGACGGTCACAACTGATGGGTCGATCTTCCCGACTGGTCAACATACTCATTACCAATATGTCATTCTTGTCGACCGTCTCAACCTGAGGCAAAACCATGCTGACAGATTTTCGAATCTAGAAACTTGTCAAACACAGGTCGACATGTCGGTACACCGATGGGTCGGTCCTGGTACTCTCAATGAGTCTATACATCGATAGGTCGGTTATGAGAGTACCCTAGAGTTCTAAGTTCCAGAACTCATCCTTTACCTTGATCCACGTATCGATGACCTCGATGGGTCGGTCTTGTACCACCGAGGGATAGATGAAGTCGATACGCTAGATTAGAGAGCAACCCTGAATGACAATGTGTTCATTCTAGAACCTTTGTCAATTCGGTCGACGAGTCGATGACCATGACGGGTCTGTCCTATCTCACCAATGGGTCAGTGGACTCGACGGGTCGACCTGACAGTTTGTCATTTTTTCAATGTTTATCCCATTTGGTTCTGAGATTTTCAAGGGCTCACTGAGGATTGGTTATGTTATTACCAACATGTTCCACTAAGCCTAGGCAAGGTCCATTAAGGGTTTGGGTTCCACCTAAAGTCATTTAAGACTAATTTACCTTTGTGATTTCCATACATGGTGATGATGAATCTGCATATGATCTTCCATCTTCGGAGTTGATTCAATCTTCATCACACGAGTCTTGTTCATAGCTTCAACCTTCTGAGGCAATGCTTCACATAAGTCATGGAATTGACAAATATGTGACTCAGCAAGGCGGGGCACTAAAACCCTTCATCATTGTAAGGACCCGGAATTTTAAATCCTCTTATTATGTAATTTATTTATCATATAAATGAAATATATGAATGTGGTCCAAATAATGTAAATGTTTATTAAAAAAAATAAAGGGAAACTAAAGTTACCTCGGATGATACATCAACTTGGGCTGCGTTTGGATGGGGGGTAATTTTTATAGGGGTTACCCCTGAGTAGGGGTCACCCTTGAGTAGGGGTCACCTTTGAAAAGGGGTTACCCTTATCTTGTTTGGTAATTGTAGTGGGAAAGTAAGAACTTACCCTAAGGGTAAAAAATCTTGTTTGGTACCTATTAGCAGGGGTAACCTAATATATTAACAATTTTATGAGAAATTTTATAAAATTTAATTATTAAATAATATTCAATAAGTAACTCTAATATTATCTAATTTTTATAGATTCTTTTTTATAATACAATTTAAAATGAACACTTGTATTCTAATAGTAAAAAAATAAATAAAGAAAAAAATAAATATTATTATTTTAAATCCCAATAATTGAATAAAAATATCAACATATCTTCTCATAAAAAAATATAATTTGTTTATTGGTAACATGAAATATATAATATAATAAATTATTATAATAGTTTAATAAATCACAACAAATATAAAATTAATATTAAAAATTGTCACAGGCTGAACTCCTTAAAAATAGACATTTTGACAATATATGTTTAATAAAATTTATTTTTATTTTTATATTATATAGATTAATAAAAATTATTATTCTCATAAATTGTTAATAAGTCAGTTACCCCTGCTTACAGTTACCCCTATTTAAGGGTAACCCCTGAAAAAATTTACCCCTCATCAAAATGCATCATGTTGAAAATGTTGACACATTTTTAAAATAAACTTCTAACAGAATAAATTGTTAATTACCCTGAAAGAGATTACCATGAACCTCAAACTATTTCGAAGATTCGAGACTCTATCGAAATTTCGACAGAATCACCCCTTAAAAATATAATATTTTGACAAATATGTTTCAGAAAATTTATTTTTATTTTTATATTATATAGATTTAATAAAATTATTAATTCTCATAAAATTGTTAATATGTCAGTTTACCCCTACTCAAGGGTAACCCCTGTAAAAATTTACCTCTCACCCAAATTCATTACGTTGAAAATGTTGACACATTTTTTAAATAAACTTCTAACAGAATAAATTGTTAATTACCCTGAAAGAGATTACCATGAATCTCAAACTCTTTCAGAGTTTTGAGACCCTATCGAAATTTCGACAAAATCACCCCTTAAAAATAGGACATTTTGACAAATACGTTTCAGATTTTTTATTTTTATTTTTATATTATATGGATTAAATAAAATTATTAATTATTCTAAAATTGTTAATATGTCATGAAATAGCAAAATGGAGGGTAAGGAGGGGTATTCACTCTTGAATACCCCAAGCCCCATGGGGGTATTCAAAATGGTGATGAGAGAGGTAAAAATTTGAATTTTTACCCTCATCCCCTTGTTACCAAACAAGGGTAACAAAGGGTAACGGGGGGTTACCCCCTCTTACCCCCCATCCAAATGCAGCCTTGGTCGATGTGTCGGCAAAGCTCCATGTTTTCAGACTATACATCGACTGGATCGATGTGTCGGGGAAAACTGAGATGTAAACCCAAAGTATAAGTTTTTTAAAGGATACATCGACGTGGTCGATGTATCAGGGGAAAAGATCATCAAATGGGTCGACACATCGACAAAGTAGATGTGTCGAGTAGATGGAACGTCTTAAGTAGACGCTCTGTCTACCACCTCCCAAACCATTCATTTTTCTATGCATGGGCATTCACAATGACCCTTCAGTTTTCAAGCACTCAATTAAGGATCTAGGGATAGCAAAAGATGAAGATAAAAAGAATAGAAAATGAAAGGAAAAAGAAGAAAAGAAGGAAAGAACAAGAAATGAAAAACCGGTGAAAATGAAAGAAAAACCAGAGTGACTGACCAACCCATTTACTCACCCGAGTTTACCCTTTAACTCACATCCTAACCTTCAACTCGACCGGGAAACCTTTTCACCTCCTCACGCACTTCATTTGTTCCTGGAAAGGAAGGAGAGATCAAGTAAGAGGAAAGAGAAATCGAGTCAGCAAGGAGGGTGGAGAGCAAGGAGACAAGGGAGACCAAATTTCACCAATTCAAGCACACCTACAAATCACTCGAGTTGGTGAATTTCTGATATCTTTTAAGTAAATCAATAATACTAGGTTGTTTAAAAAATATTTGTTCATAGATCTGGAAAGAAAGAACTCAAGAACAATGAACACCTAGGTAAAGGGAAGCCATGGATAATGGGTCCATGACTTCTGACTCAACCCAGTTGACATATCGACTTCATCGATGTGTTGTTTGGGGGGAGAATTCAATAAACAAAATTTGATATGTATGGAATTGAAACCCAGGACGACACATCGCCGGTGTCGATGTATCAGCCAGGGTATGACCGAAATAAAAAGGGACCGATGAATGATGATGATCAATATATATATATATATATATATATAGTCCATGACTTCTGACTCAACCCAGTTGACATATTGACTTCATCGATGTGTTGTTTGGGGCGAGAATTCAATAAACAAAAAGGATATGTATGGAACTGAAACCCAGGACGACACATCGCCGGTGTCGATGTATCAGCCTGGGTATGACCGAAATAAAAAGGGACCGATGAATGATGATGGTCAATATATATATATATACTGGCCTAGGACAATGTATCGACCAGGTTCATATATCGGCATGGGAATGGTCCCAAAAAAGCATAGTAAAGACAAAGGAAGAACGAATTGGGGGACATGTCGACTGTGTCAATATGCCCCCAGATCTTTGACAAATTTATCAATCGGACCAACACATCAGTCTGGACATGACTACAAAATAAAATTAAAGGAAATGAATTAAGTTAAACCGATGTATCGACCAAGACCAACATATCGGCCTGAGTAAACTGAAAATGAGATTAAAGGAAATGAATTAAGTCAAAACCGATGCATCGACTATGTCAATGTATTGGCAGAATAACACAGTATGAATATATGCATGTATAGATGTATCGATTGGATCGATATATACGATCGGGAACAGAGGATAACTTGAGAAGGTAAGGAATCAAAACAGGAGTACATGTCGACAAACTCAACATATGGAGCGTATGAACCATTGGATGCATCAATTGTGTCGATATATGCATATATGACCAGAAGAGAAATTGGAAGACATGCAATAAAACAGACAAGACCCAGTCGACATATCGAGAGGTTCAATGTGTCGACTATGTCTAGAGGTGATATATCGATAGTGTCGACATGTCAGCCTGAAACAGAGACAATTTCACAAAGTTAATATATTGTTATTAAAATCAAATATGAATGGAATCCTTTAGGCCTTGGAAATCTTACAGCAGATCTTTAAGTCTGGTTTAGATCTACACAGATTAGACAAGGACCTTATGTGCTAATAATCTATAAATTTTGATTTGAACATGTACATGGACAAAAGGAGTCGAGAGTAATTCGGACGTCGAACGCGTGAATCTTATTCGGTTGATCATTTTCGATGAGGTAGGAGTTCCTACTTTATTGAAGCACATCAATGTGAATGGTTTTTATAAATATTGATTTATGAGGTCTTGGATTTTGGCCCATCCCTTGGCATGAATGTTACGGCTTAATAGGGCCCAAGAGCTCTTGGGAATCTCCCGAAACCCTACGCAGAGGGAGGAGACCACACTCCACCGATAGTTTCGGTTAATTTGTGGATGGGTAACAACACCTTGGTGGTTGCCGCCTTAAATGCTGTGAACATAAGTGGCCAATATTGAGAACTATTGTTATAAGTTATTTGTTATGGTCTGATGTATGGAAATGGGTGGACATATCATTCATGCATGACACCCATGGCATATCATTTTTATGATTTCTGGTTTATAAGACTTTGGTACATCTTCTATATTGAATTTGAGAAAGATGTGTTAACCATATTTTTAGATTTTCCTCATTGTTCTCCTTATTATATGATATTATGAGATTTCACACTTTGTGCATTTTGTGATCGGAATTTCCTACTGGGCAAGTTGACTAAGCTCGTATATTTTCCCCCTACATATTAACACACATCAGGGTAAAGGAGAAGAAACTGGACATATCGGTAGTCATGCTTAACAAAAGATGGATATGGAGATGCTTAAAGAATATCATAGTCCTTAGTTTGACATTTTGACAGAACTATGTAATTTCATAGGATCATTGATGTAATAATTTAAATAACTTCTATTTTGGATATGGTTTGATATTTTGATTTATTTGGTTAAATAATTTTCAACTTTGCTATCAAATGTTTAGTATTATAATTCCGCAAAATGTTATTTCCACATGTGTGGTTTCACAAGTGTTATACTAGCACAGGTAAAAGTATTTGGTTGCTTGACCCACGTGTGTGCTAAAATTGGGCGAGTCGAGGGTCGGGTCTTCAAACTCGGACTCAGGTCATGTCATGACGTATCCGTCCCTTTTCCATTTTTTTTTTTAAAAAAAAAAACTTTTTACTTTGATTTAATCAATGAAAAAAGGGCGGGTCATTACAATCATCATCTTATTGACTTAAGGTAAGGGATCCTCTTGATCATGTGAAATGGAGATAATACAACATTTTAGATTTTCACCTCTTTCTTGATTCTCCATATCTAAAATATATTCAGATTGATATTCATTTTCTTTTTCATTGCAGTCACAAGAAACATTATCCACTAGATTATGGGAGGTAGAACCATCAAAGGACTTTGAAATATTTTCAATGAAATCAACTTAGATAGAGGTCCAATCACCTCTATCAAAAGATGCCAAGATATTATCTATTTTTGTTTTCAAATAAATTAAGATATAGTACACAAACAATAAAGATCTGTAGATGATTTTTCTGGCATCCGTAGTTGATGTTCTAGCACTAAGATCAACTCCGATGGTTAGATCCTTACTAAGATCACGAGGTTCTGATACCAATTGAAAGTTCCCATGTGCTAGGACACTATTATCTTTAGAGGGGGACTGAATAGAACAATCTCAATTTTTATGGCCTTCAAAAATTTCTTGATTAATTAAAATGATATGCAACGGAATTAACAACTTAATCAAGAAGATGTGTTGTGTGTTAACAAGAGCGCACAAATAATAGAGCCAACACACAAGCAAGCCAAACACCCACAACATCCGATGTATAGTGGTTCGGAGTAAATCGCTCCTACATCCACTGTTAGACTCACCCACTTTTGGTTTATCCCAAATTCACTATTTGGGGAATTATACCCCCACTAATAGAGTAAGAATTCTACCTATACAATTGAATGAGAATTTCACCCACACACCTAATGTTTTGAAAGGTTTGACCTACCCCAGTCTACTTCTTTATCCATCTATTTTTTATAGCGGTTCAAGCATCCACTTCATAAGATGATGTTTAAATTTTAAACACAAGAAGAAGCACTTGCCTTTTGTAGCTCAACTCAATGTAGATGTGCTTCATGAAGAGTTATCTAAACTTGATGTCCTTGATGATGAAGATGTGCCAATGTATGAGCAACCACTAGCTCAGGAGAAGGTTCAAGGATTTAAGATTTTCCAATGCTATCCTAGACTTGTTTTTTTTTCTCTCTCTCTATCTCAATCAAATGCTTGATTAGATCTCAAATGATTCACCAATGTGAAGTGCTTAGAGAGAGGTTGGGATCTCTAGGAATGACTTAAGATTTTCCTATATGAAAGGTCCAACTAAACTCATCAAAATTCGAAATTTAAATAGGCAAAACAGAATTTTTTCGAACTGAAGTGACAATGGGTCGCGGGTCACGATGGTTCGTGGCACTTTAAGTTGTCGTTGCATTATGACCGTTATGCATTTAATGCAGTCCCAACGGATAGAAAATGGTGTTCCACGATGGGTCGTCGAGCCCAGTGTCAATGGTTCGTCGAGCCTAGTGCCGATGGGTTGCCACTGACGATAGACTCCTGAGGCCAACTGTATTTTGTAGAGTGTTTTCCATCCAGAACTCTGCGAATCCCAGCCGACAGGTCGTGGACCACGATGGGTCTCTTCTGTCAGTCACGATTGGTCGACACCCACGATATTATCGGTTTGAGAGTGAACTTGTTTGACAGTATTTTTCCCAATCAGAATTCTTGTCAATCTGGACGATGAATCGTGTACCTGCTAAGGGTCGGTCCTATATTTGGAAAAAGATCGCCAGACACGATACATCGTCCTGACAGTTCATCAGTTTTTCAAGTTTGATTCCATCTGGTTATGTTAGCTGTCAATGGTCCACTAGACTTAATTTAGATTTACCATTTTGTTCTCTAAGTCTAGTTGAGGGTCTTCCTAGGTGTGTTGGGTCCACCTTAGAGTCATTTATGACCAATTTACCTTTGGTGATTTTCATACACTTGGTAATGCTTGAATCTTACACTTGATATTTCAATGCTTTGCTCTTGATTCAATCTTCACCGCAGTTGAGTCTTGATCCATTTTCTTCGTTCTTCCAAGGCAATGCTCTTCTAGGTCACAGAATTGACAAATATGTGACTTGGTCAAACCGGGGCACTAACGAAAGCCTCATTACAGTCATTTCAATGGTGCCAGTCAATTAGAGAAATATCTATCCTCAAAAGGCAAGCTCATTACATGGAGAATACTCAAATATAGTTTTTTCTAGACTTCTGCAGGAAGGATTAGCTGCAAAATTAAAAAACCAAAATGGACAAAATTAGAGATATTAGTTCTTAACTAGTTTAATCTCTAAACAAGTGATTCATGATCTATTGTTCATCCAAAGACAATTGTATCCTAAATCATTTTTAGAACAACTTTTAAAGAGTTGACAAGATCAGAGCTATGGTGAGCTTAGCTAAATAAAATGTTTCAAAGGATTAATTTTATTGAACTGTTGCAAATTTGACACTATCTAGATGTGAACCTCCACCACCACCAAGGACTTCTCCAAGGATACAGGCAATCAGGAGCCACTCTCTACTGCTTGAGTATTCGACCCGCATGCCCAATATTGTCCCTGTCACCTTAAGAATAGAGACGTCATCAATGATGTATCTGTTCCAGCGACTGCCGCATTTGTATCACTGTGCACTAGGCCCACCTGTTGGTTAACAGACTCTTCAAAGCTATATGTCAGCAAATTGCATGTATGAAGGTTGTGTAGACGTTCTTGTGGCATCCCCTGAAACTGCACCCCTTTCGTTTAAGGACTTTGGGTTCACAGGTTTACCCTTGTCATTGGAATCCAATGAAGAGTATGGAAAAGCCCTTACATGATTACAATTAGGCATATTCCCATATTCTTGCATATCCCAAGCCAACTAAAACAACACATATCGTCAGATAACCCACCCATAAACTCAAGTTTGATGGGAAAGGCATCATCTTCTCTAACAATATGTTGTACCGACCAAATATGATGATATCCTGGCCGCCGTCTTTCATATCTTCCTAGAGATTCATCGCCGGAAGGCTAAGGAGACAGTGTGAGAACCTCAAAAGGAGGATAGTGATGAGTGAACACTCTGAGGTGGGGTCCTTGCTGCTTGTGCGACTATCATCTAAGTAGCTAACAACTGCACCATCCTCATAAGTTCATCCATCTGAGTAACATCCCAGCAATCAGTACCATTCGGCGGATTGCCATCTTGGTTAGGATGCAGATGAACGTCGTCATTATTTCTCCTTGGGTTGCCGCAACGAGGTGACAACAAGGAAGAAAACACAATCATGGCAAATGCACTGTTATCTGCACAACTAATCCAATCACAAAATATGCATTCACTCACAAGCTGCCAACCAATCAAACATTCATTACCATCAAGGCGATGCTGCGAGTCAATACTGAAGATCACATGGACAAGAAAACACTTCTGTTACCAACAATCACAGATCAAACTTTCCAAATAATATGTTGCAATAGATGTCCATTTTCAACCAGTCAGTTTCTGCCCAGAACCTTACTGCACACTATTACGAAAAAAATCACAATATGAGCTACAGATGTCGGATTTTGATTATCAAGACCTTTCTGGAAAGGTAACTGAGAGATCAACCATCCCTGAAAGTTTCAGAAGTTTTTGGGTGTGATAAATAAATCAAAATGGCACTGAAACACAACAATCATATCCACTACTTCAAAAACTTGACAGATTTGCTACTGTCTACGAAACTCAATGTATCTCAATTTCTAGAACTCAGATCAATGTGGTTATGTTTTTCTTGGTTAGGTAACTGGTCTTTCTAACGCCAGAATTTTTTTAAATTTTTTATGATTTCAATTGATACATAAAATAAATTATGCAAACTTCCAAACAGATCTGTACTGTAAAAAAAATTACAGTTCTACACGTCCAATGATCCTGCTGTATCCGGGGGTTTTGGAACTCAAAATCAACTGGAATTTTTTCTCGAAACACAAAACAGATGAGTCTACTCTCAAGAATTTTTCAGAACTTTTTGAGTTCAGCTCATACTTGAAAAAAATTAACTACTCCCCATTCAGATCTTTTCTGCTGAAACTGTTCAATTTTGTGCATTGATATGGTTTTTAACCTTCAAAAGTTATGGGTTTCTAGACACACAAATCTGGATCGGTTGTCTTCTTCAAACAACTTCAAAAAAAAAAAAAAAAAAATCATTCGACGTGTTTTTGAGAAGTAGTGATGTTGGTCTTAAACACAAAGTCTAAAGTTTTAATCAGCAACGAAAATCCATGATTCAAACAAAAATCTGCCAGCCACACACAATTATTCCAAGAACTGGTTTGAACACAGTTCTCCTCGACAAACAGTAATAATGGAGATGGGAACACGAATCAGACAAATGTACAACTAGCTATAGCATCAATGTCTAGAAGGCGTATAAATTTTCAAATCTGATAAATAAAGTACAAGTACAGCCCAATTGCATTAGCATGAAAAACTTGAATTGCAAATTATAATGGTCGAACAACAACAAAAAGTCAAGTTTTGTGATAAAAATTGGAAGTGTTCCAAACACAGAATTTCAAAGGAACTCTTGCTCTGATGACCAACTGATGCAAAGTGGAAAAGACAATCTCTCGTTCCTTACGCTCGCGCGAAATTGAAGATTTCAAATTTATTGCAAATCTAGAAGCCTAGGTCAATTGAGTTCCAAGCAATCGTATCTCTTCTCTTAATGCAATTAATAATCCTTCTAAGATGACCAGTTCCCACGAATGCACTTTTTAGAATTGAGTTAACATTAATGGTCTCTCTTTCATAGATTTTATAAAATTAAAATTAAGCAAAAGTGATTCAGAAATTTCAAGCATATAATCAAAACTCAAGCTTAAAAGAATGAAATAATTAATTCATGATACTAACCTAGGATTGATCCGAAGATCGGTGGTAGATCAGAAGATTCAAATAACAAGTGAGGCCCCAAAGCAAGCTTTAATAAATTCTTCACAAAATTCAAATTAAACTTGAAAAGAATAATTCTTGCAAAAATGTATCGTATTCACCTTGCAATTCTCGACCAAAGCATAGTCTTTTATAACATTATAATGCATCAAATATTTCCTAAATCATGAAATTCATCCATACCTAAAATTCCTATGTTAATGGAAATATAATAACTAAAATGCCACTCAATCACATCCTCATATGGGTGGGATCTTGTTGCATTTACATTGCCAATTTATTTGCTTAAGGAGTCCCAATGAAATGCTAATGAACGGTCTAAGGTAAGTCAACAAGGACACATTCCAAAAGCAATTCAAAACACTCCCAAAATACTACTCGTTGGATGAGTTGGTGTTAATGCTTCACACGTTTTCATCTTAAAATTTCTCTACCCAACTCGTCCAAGTTGGAGAGAAAATAGGAGTAGTAGCAGTGAAAATCAAATGAGGATTTTGAGAGAAAAGCAAGGAGGGAATCGGCCAAACTCATGGGAAATTGGGTAGACTTAAGATTTAATTGGATAATTTAATTGGAGTAATGGGATAGGTTAATTGGGTGATTCAGAAGATGGGGCCCAATATAACAGTTTGATGACCCAAGTCCAATGATAAGACGGGTTAATTAGACAGGGTTCAATTACGATGTCCATGATCAAATCTATCCATGAAGTCCAACCAATCTGCTTGATCAAGTATATTCCATGACGTGTCTGCATCATCTATTTATTATAAAGGTTATGGATTTTTCCGATTTAAAACCTTAAAAATTAGAACTTATATCTATAAAGATTTGTCACTAGATTAGTTTTTCAAATATGAATAATAAACAGAGTCCAACATTTATTAAAACAAAATTTTCAATATGAAATATTGCAAATAGACAAATGGACTCATGGAACTGGTTTACAACTAACCAAGATGACATCAGATTTCATTAGAGCTCTCTAACTTCTATAATAGATACAAATTTTCACCATGTTGGCCTCATTTCATTATTATTCTTCTAAAATATTCAAAATTAATGAATAGAAGAATCATATATTAAACTTATTCAACAAATGATAAGTTTTTACTTATAATTACCTCAAAGAGAAGAGATAGAAATTGACATGATAGATAATAAATTAAAAGTATGATATATGACAGAATTAATTAGAGAAGAAAAACTAAAAAAGTCATTACCAGATAAACTTAGATTTAAACTATTGTGATGATGATGATTAATTTCAACATTTTCAAATCGGTTCAATTCTTTAAGATGGTCCATTAGACTGGTTCACAAGTTGAAATTTATGTGGGGCTTTCATGTATTCTACATCATAATTTTCTTAATTTCTGCTGTAAATGAGCAAAGGATCGTTATTACTTATTAGTGAGAGAGTGGAATCCATGTAGATTTCCAATTTGACAGAATTGGTGGAAAATGACTGCAAATTTTGAGTGATACTCTTCTTATCAACCTTATGCAAACCATACAAGTAATAAGCCTTGTCGGAATGTTCGGATTTTAAATATAGAATAATGAGCATGGTATTCTACATTTTGTTTAGATTTTGATAAGACTTTATTGATTCTTCACCTCGTTTAGACTTGAGATGACTATCTCCTTTGTCGTATGCTTCAATATCCAAGAACGATTCATCAAATATGCATCTTGGGCTTAATTTTATAGGGTATTTATCTATTTTTTTTTTTAACAATCGAGGGAGCTACGAGACAAAGGCCCATAAAAGAGGACAACGGCATTAGTTATAGATTTTAACCGAGAGAATTTTTTATTTTTTATTTAGTCTAAAAAAATTTGATTAGCATTTAAAAATATCAACGATATTTTAAAGAAATTGAGCAATATTCAGTTTGAATTTAGACAAAAAAAAGTGGAGCCAATATTTTAAATTTCAATCGAAATTTCTTAACTAAGATAATGAAGGATTGTGAGACACTTGTTTACATGCATGTCATTCTCAATTGAAGTTGCAATAGTTGGAGATTTATATAATAATCAATCGATATAAATACTATTCTTTCATTTAAACTATAAACAAGTTTATATTATGTCTATCTCATCGATCATTAACAAAGTTAAAATACCATCCCGTTAGATCATTTTTTGAGTTGTACTTCTCTATTTAACAATGTTATAAATTATATATTTGAGCACTCCAACATGCTTTCCCTCTTCTTTTCCTTCACCATTTTTAGCTTTCTATCTTTCTTTTTTGTCAAATAAGATTGATGATAATGATAACTATATCTATCCAACACATCCCTTTCTCATAAAGTAAACTAACGAACATATAAATATTTAATAACTTACTTTTATTAAACATTTGAATTGTAAATTAATTAAATTCAAGATTAAATAGTTGAAATGTATCTTAGATGGGTAAGGAATTGGGCCAATTACTCAATTAAGACCCAATGGATCATGGGTGAGTTTGATTTTAAAAGTAATTGGGTAAGTTTAAGGTAAATGGGTCAATTACCTAATTGGGACCCAATGGGTCATAGATGAACTGATTTTAAAGTAATTGGGTAAGGTTAAGGTAAATGGGTCATCTATCCAATTAAGACCCAATGCATTAAATCCACCTCATCAAGTGAGGTGGCATGTGAGTGACGTGGCATTGCCATGTGGCATGCATGTCATCACATGGAAGCCTGGTAGGCAAGGAGGCCACATCATTTTAAAAAAAAATAGACTCCGAGAAGAAGAACTTGACAAAATCCACAAGTGGATGAAGAGGTGCAGCAACCACACCAAGAGGAAGGGCAGAATAACATGAACATTCCAGTGGTGCCTTTCGAGCTATAGAACTTGGTGCAAGCAGTGGTCACTTCCGTTCTTCAACAACATATGACCGAAAACAGAAATGCGACCACCAACGAGGCAAATGATCGGAGGATGGTTAGAGACTTTCAGTAGCAGCGTCCCCCTTACTTCAAAGGGAAAGAAGGAGCTGTCGGAATGGAGAACTAGCTGAGGAAAATTACCCAGATCTTGACACTACTGAAGATCTCCGGTAATGAAGATAAGATATTGCTGGCTACCTCACAATTGATTGATGATGCTGGCAAATGGTAGGAAGTGATAGAGCGACAACGGGTACTGATTCCAGAAGGGGAAAGGACTGTGATGACATGGGAGCAGTTCTCGGCTATGTTTCTGGATCACTACTTTCTAGAGGAGGAGAAGGAACGCCAAACCCAAGCGTTCATGCCTTTGGTGCAAGGCACCATAACTGTGGTGGAGTACCATCAGGAGTTCCTCCGTCTATCTTGTTATGCCTTATACATGGTGGATACGGAGTACAGAAGGGCTCGTAAATTTGAGCGGGGCCTTCGACCGAGCATCAGGGCCAAGGTGACTATCTTCAAGGCACCTACATTGGCGGAGGTGGTCAGTAGAGCCACCATAGCAGAGCAGGAGATGACAGAGTCAGTGCGGTTTGTGGACAACCGCCGAGGCCAGAGCAGAGGAAGTACCTTTCATCCCAACAAGAGGTTCCGACTAACCTTGGGAGGCCTTCACCTTCCTCTGGGTCAATTGTGGACTTTCATCCCAATCAGCCCTCCCCATCAGTATCAGTCTCTCAGGTCCCCCGAGGTGTGAGCACTTGTTTCCAGTGTGGCCAGCAGGGCCATTTAGAGAAGGAATGTCCACAAAACAGCGGACCCTCTCACTCCAGGGGTTCCCTTCCCTCTCCAGCTAGATCAACTCATTCACAAGGAACCAGGGCATACAACCAGACGGGACGGGCACCTAACCCTACAGGATCTAAACGGTTGTATACCTTAGCTCCTCCCCAAGAGGCGGTGGATCACTCCGTGATTCAAGGTATGGTAGTAGTCGGTAGTTCTAATGCTTTCGCATTATTTGATTCTAGAGCATCCCACTCATTTGTATCTACTGCATTTATATCTGCCACTGGCACCTTAGTACAAAAATTGTCCACATCACTTACTATTGTATCCCCAGTTGGAGACACATCATTGGGACTTATATGCACAGCGGTAAACACTGAACTCGTTGGGTTTAGATTTGAGTTCAACTATCTGGTACTTGAGATGACTGAGTACGACATCATCTTTGGCATGGACTGGTTGGCTAACTTTCAGGCCAATATTGACTGCCATCTCCGCATGGTGATATTTTGGTCACCTGAGGGGAAGCGATACGTGGTACATGCTGACAAACAGAGCATCCCTATGACCAGAAGACTGCATGAAGAATTGAACCACCTTGTATTAAACAACATCAGATTAGACAAGGCACCGGTGGCTGACCTTCCGGTGGTAGTGAAAGACTACGTGAAGGTATTCCCGACAGAGCTCCCTGGCTTGCCACCCAAGAGGGAGATTGATTTTGAGATCAAGTTGTATCCTGACACTACTCCAGTGTCATTGCTGCATTACTGGATGGCACCAGCTGAGATGTCCCAGCTAAAGAAGCAAATTGACGAACTGCTCAGACTTGGGTGCATCCAGAACAGTACATCCTCTTGGGGAGCCCCGATATTATTTGTAAAGAAGAAGGATGGTACACTTCGGATGTGTGTAGATTACAGAAAATTGAACCAGCTGACAGTCAGAAACAAGTACCCTCTACCTAGGATTGATGATCTATTCGATCAACTCAGGGGTTCCAGCCACTTCTCCAAGATTGATCTGATGTCCAGCTACCATCAAATCTGAGTTAGGGATGTGGACATAGAGAAGAAGGCTTTCAGGACGCGGTATGGACTATATGAGTATGTGGTCATGCCGTTTGGACTTACCAATGCACCGGCTGTGTTCATGGATCTGATGAACAGGATCTTCCGTCCTTTCTTGGACAAGTTTGTGATTGTTTTTATTGATGACATCCTTATCTATTCCAAAAGTCAGGAGGAGCATGCTGAGCATTTGCGAATAGTTCTGGACGCCCTGAAGAAGCACCAGCTGTAACGCCCCGCCCTTTTTCACTCGTCGAAAATCAGAATCTATTTTTTTTTTTTTTAAATAAAGGGTGAAAGAGAGCAGGAATGTCATGACGCGAGCTAAGTCCGAGCTTCCAAAGCCCGACCCTTAACTGGCCAACCATGCGTGTGCGTGGACAAGTCCACTAAAACCTTTCACACGCGATACTACGACTTGCGGAATACTCATTGCGGAAATAACATCGGATTACAACATTTACTTAGCAAGGAAGGCAATCAATATAAATTAATCTAGATTAATCATCATTCAATCCATAGCAAATAGTCTAAGTTATTACATTCCCAAATACTAGCTACTCAAATTACATTGTCTATGAGTAAACTTAAATAAAGTGAAACTAAATTATCCAAGCTCCTAAGCTTGGTTCCAATCGCGTCCTTCGTTCCGTCCATTTCCTGTGTCATCATCTAAGGTAGAAGTAGGGCGTTAGACAACGCGCCCAGTAGGTACTCTGAGTAGGGTCAACACATTGATTAGTATAAACAAACACATAGATAACATAATATCAAAACCATGCAAAACAATGCCATGCCATGGGTGTCATATGCCATGAGTCACACCCATCATCCATATCACAATGACATAGTATCCTCGTGATGGAAAAATCCTCATCAAGGTATCCCCACGAATGCCTTATCGGTCGCCCCGAACGGAGCGTGGACTCCGGTAACATTACAAACATAGTGTCTTCTTGATGGAAATTCCTCATCAAGGTATCCCCACGAATGCCATATCGGTCGCCCCGAACGGAGCGTGGACTCCAGTTACAAATCCATAGGAATCAGTTTAGATTCCTCCCCACGATTGCTTTTCGGTCCCACCGAACGAAGCGTGGACTCCATTTACATCACAATCGTCATAATCTGGAATCAGTGTAGATTCCTCCCCATGATTGATTTATCGGAAAACCGAATGGAAGCGTGGACTCCCCTCATTTGATCCCACCCATGTCATGAATAAGATGCAAATGCCAACATGCTATGTAATAATAAACATCATAACATTTAAAATTCCATAATTGAAACATATCATTTGATACCAAAGTAACTCATCAAAACATGAATTAAAATCATCATATATACATATTCCATGGTTTTCAATAAGGTAGGAATCCTACAAGGGTCTAAATAACGGGTCTTTTTGTTTCTGTCTAAAAATCGATCACCGATCGCGTCAAGCCGATCGTTCACCATTTGTGAAATCCCGTTACCTAATTACATTTAACATATACATACATCAATTTGGTGATCCATTTAATCCATAAAATAACCAATTTAATTATTCCAATTGATTTAAATTATTCCCTTCATCCTTCCAATTTAACCTAACCATTTGGAAAATCATATAAATATTTCATTTATAAAATCAGCAGGTTATCCGTTGTCCACTGTCCACTGTTCACTGTCGACTGTCCATTGTCCACCAAAACTCACTTGTGGGGTTCGGCCATACAACATGGCCGAACCTTACTCTTTGGTTTTGACCCCTTTTTAACCCTTGTTTTATTTTACACAAATTGGGTCCAACACCATCCATCTTTTGATTTATTCATCCAATCATATAAGCTAATCATTTGACAGCCAAAGTCCATAAAATGTCATCTTCATCATACACCTAGGTTCATGAAAAACCCCTCATGGGGTTCGGCCATACAACATGGGCGAACCCATGGTTCCTTATTTTGTCATTTCACATCTTAGCCACCATTCATTTTCATAGTTAATCACCTAATTTATTTACACATAACTTAGGTCCATGCATAATTCATTAACATAACATAAATCCATAATAACTTCCTCCATTTTCTTAGCTTGATCATTCATCCTTTAAACTTTCATATTGTTTAAGTTATTGATGGATAATGTGATTTGAGTAACTAGCAGTCGAGAATGTAATAACTTATATTATTTGCTATGGTTTGAATGTTAACTTTGGATATGTTAACTTAAGATAATTATTGTTAAGTGTTGGACTACTTTGCTATCTAAAATGGAATAGGATTGTTTCCTATTATAATTCCGCATCTATGATTATTCCGCATGTTTAACTTGAGTACGCGTGAACCGTTTCAGTGAACTTGGTCCATGCACACGTATGGTTGGCCAGTTAAGGGTCGGGCTTTAGAAGCTCGGACTTAACTCACGTTGTGACGTCTCGCTCTCTCACACTCTGATGGTTTTAAAAAAAATATAGACTCTGATTTTCGGCAATTGAAAAAAGGCGGGGCGTTACAGTTGGTATCAGAGCGAAACGGGAAGGTTGAATCTTTCGAAGTAAGATTAAGACGGTATCATGTCTCACTTACAGATAAGAATCCCAACTAACCAACTCTTCGGAGTCCGCTTCATCGGGGCGTGATTAATTTTCTTCGTTAGACTCAGACTGAAACATTCAATCTGAGAACACTTGACAAAAAAGGAATGATAGCAAATAAAGTACAATCACTATAAGATGGATTTATCAATCATAGCAAATAGGAGATATTTACCAGAGAACAGGAAAACATCATGATTTCCCCAAATTGAGAAATGATACTTGATACTTGGGAAAATTTCCTCAATGACAAGAAACACAAGATGTTTATTTTGCAATTTGCCCAAACAAGAGACATTATGTGATACATAGGAAAGTTCCCCAAAAAAGAGAAATTATGTGATACATAGGGAAATTCTCCAAAAAACAAAGATTAGTTTGATTAGAACTGCGGTTGTCATTGATATGCTTTGTTGTTGTGATACAAATATGTCGAGCTACATAGAGTATACAGAGTTGTGGGACAAAGGAAACCCTAGCTGTCCTATAGATCTACTTTCTTCTTCCAACAACTCCAGTAGACCAGACCACGCTGTGGGAGTTAACGTAGACGTCCAAGTAGGATAACCGAGGATGTCAAAGTGAATCCAGCCCCTTTTTCAGAAGAGAATATGGGAGATATCCCAATGATAGGAGAATCTGTAGGGGAGATCTCGCCCTGGTATATATGAGAATTGTGCAACTAGGAGGGGCACAACTGTACTTTCTGCCCCTACCCCCTTGAGGTTATTTACCCTGTTTGTGGACTTCACGGGCATGGGAAGGAGATGACTAACTGTCCTTTCATTGGGGGATCAGGAATAATACTCTGTCTGACTTGTGGAGCGTTGGGGCACACGTCGACGACATGCCCTGACAACTTCTTCGATTTTGGTGATGATGCAGGGTCTTCTACGGAAGGTTAGGCTAAGAGATGGTAATAAAATGTCGGGGAAAGGGGAGATTTTGTAAAGGTTGTTGTACGTCTTGTTCTTTGAAGGGTTCTTTCTAACCCTACCAACCCTTGTAATGTGATGGAAATTTGAATGACTTTTAATAAAATATGCAACCTTAAGAGTATATGAGGACTTTGGCACTGAGATGCATGTGATGAGGTAGACTTGATCACGTTGGACGTTGGTCTTCCGCTTGTAAGTCATGGGCCCTAAGTCTTGCTAGGGGTCGAGGTATATTTGTGATTTGATATTGTTGCCACAGTCACGTAGTGATTCATTCGATTGTTATTCCTACGGATAGAATATCTCATGGTAGATGATGTACCCTAGATTAATTATACCCAAGGATGGATTATGCCCATGGAAGGATTATATTCATGGATGGTTATTAACCATGGATAGATGATACTCACTGATAGAGTGATACCAGGGATGGATGTGTATAACCACGGATGATGGTTCCCATGGTGGTTTGGATTGATGCTGGGTATCGGTACCATGGTAGCATGTTGGTAGTGTGATGGACCTGTTGGTTCCATAAGATGACGTATTGTTCTAATGATTGGGACATGTTTCGATCTACATCCCACGCTATAAGGAAAAGGTGTTAGTCGTATTACGACTTGTATCACAGGAAAATTAGTGTTGAGAGATACTCGGTATCGTAGAAGTTATGAACAAAAGGGTTAGTCACATAGTGACTTATGTGCAAATGAAGATATGCTTAATTTTGGAGATGTACTTAGTGGCAAAAGATAAGAGTCTAGTTAAACTCGAATGAGAAGCTATGGGCTACTGCCGAGTTAGACTGATCAGCTGGCTCTGTAGGTAGCCGATGGAGTTCCAAGAGAGTACAACTAGAAACCTAGATAAAATGGAATCAGCGAAAGCCTTGAGCATAGGCTCTCATTGGTAGGCTACCACACTGTAACGCCCCTCCCTTTTCCACTCTACGCTTTCTGAAAATCAGAGTCTATTTTTTCTTTTATATATAAACAAAGAGTGAGCAAGAGCTGGACGTCACGACGCGAGGTAAGTCCAAACTTCTAAAGTCCGACCCTTAATTGGCCAACCCTATGTATGCATGGACTAAGTCCATGAAAACGGTTCACACATAACAATATAAACATGAGGAATTAAAATCATAACTGCGGAATTATAATAGAACCTAGTTCTATTCCTATTTCAAATAGCAAAGTACGTCAAGTCTTTAATCATAATTAACATAACGTAATAATCCAAATAAACATCCAACCATAGCAAATCATCTAAATTATTACATGTCCGAAGTCTAGTTACTAAAAATACAAATCCATAAGTAACTCAATCAAAATATAAATTAAAAGCATCTAAGCTCCTATGTTTGGCCCTTCTCGCGTTCATCAATCCCCTGTTTCCTGTATCATCCACTAGGGTAGAAGTAGGGCGTTAGAACAACGCGCCCATTAGGTATTCCAATTAGGGCTAACACATGGTTAGTACAAAACATATATAATAATATCATAATGTCAAAAACCATATAATCCATGCCATGTCATGATGTCAAATGCAATGAGTCTCACCCATCACAAGTACATATAAGTACCCCCACATAGGTCTTTCGGACGCCCCAACGGAGTGTGGCCCCTCCGGTTTCTTCTTGATGGAAAAGCACATCAAGGTATCCCACATAGGTTTTTCGGATGCCCCGACGGAGTGTGGCGCCTCCGGTTACATATCCTTCACCCCATGCCATGCATGAGATGCTAATGAACCACATGATATTTGATTATATAAACATCTCATTAAAACTCACATTTTGAAACAATAGCTTTTACAACATAATTCATCAAAATAAGATAAAACCATTGTACATAAACCCATGGTTTCAAAGAGGTGGAATGTAATAGACTGGATTTTTAAATAATAATTATATTGGCTATTAGTTATTTTAATGGTTGGAATTAAAAATTTTGATGGAATGGACGGTTGATCAAAATTGGGGCAATGGCCCAAGTATGGTCCACTAGACCATGGATTGTATTATTTCCAATTAATTGGGTCAAATACCCCTTTTGGACCCAATGGGTCAAGATGGTTGAACATTAGGGTAAATGGGTAGGAGGTGAATTTAATTGGGCCATGGACCCAATGGTGATCAAAGTAAATGGAATGGAATGAAGTGATTAAAATCACCTTAAATTGGAATGAATCAAGGTGGCATAATCAAATGGGGCCCAACTCCACCTCATCAAGTGAGTTGGCGTGTGGACCAAGACATAGGTGGGGCCGACCACCATGGTTGACTTGGTCAACCATGGATAAGTCAAAGGGAATTGAGGAGGATCAAGGTGAATTGAATTGAATAAATTCATTAAAATCACCTAAGTTAAGTTGGAATAAATCAAGGTGGCATAATCAAGTGGGACCCAACTCCACCTCATAAAGTGAGGTGGCGGATGGGCCAAGGCATTGGTGGGGCCGGCCACCATGGTTGACTTGGTCAACCATGGGTGGATTCATGGAGAAATTAAAGAGAAATAAATGGAATTAAATTATGTAATTAAATGACCTAAGTTAAATATCAAATTAAATAAATGAGTTGCATTATATGGAGTGAGTTCAATGGGGGTGAGTCACCTAGAAATGGATGAGTCAAATGGGTGGTTTCATCTCATAGAAACCCACCCAACCATCAAGACAAAACCCACCCAAAACCGTTGGCCATGGAGGGGTTGGGAGTGCCATGTGGAGGGCATGCACCCTCCATGGCTAGACAAGGCCCTTAAGTTGGGGGCATGCTAGGGCATGCATTGGCCCAAAGGGAGGTGGTGGTTCCACCTCATCCCAACCACCACCACTAAGGGACAAGAGGTCTATGATTAAGGGCATGCATGGACCATGATTGGGCAAAAGAAAGGTGGTGGAGTCTAGCTCAAGCAAGCCCAAGTCAAGATGGAAAGATGGATTCTCCATCTCATTCCTCTCACCTCACTCTCTCCCTCTCTCCCTCCCTCTCTTGGCCCACCCTCACACAAGGAGAAAGACAAGAAAAAGACTTAGAGAAAAGGAGGAGATCCCAAGCTTGGCCGACCACCATCTCAAGACCCAAGACTTAGGATATTTTCCCATTCTCTCATCCTCTCCCTCTCTCAAACCTACCACCATCTTGGCCTAACCAACCCTTGGTGATCTCATCTTGATCAAGCTCATATATTGGCCGAAGATCAAAGAGAAGAGGAAGTGGGAAGGCTAAGGATCAAAGAGGAGCAAAAGGAAACCGAAAGAGCCGCGAGATTGGTAAGTAGTCCTCAATAAGAGTTTATTTTTAAAAGAGTTAAAAGGAGACCATGGAGTCCATTTTTCTTGGGTTAATTGGTGGCCATAATATTATGGGCCATCGATCTAAAATCTATCCAAGAAAGGGGATGAGAAATGGACAAACCCTAATGGGTAAGATATGTTAAGAAAAATAATGGAATACTAAGGACACTATGTATATATTTGGGTATGTATGCATGCATGACAAAAAGGGTTCAAGGATCATGGTTTGGTCATTGCATGGCCAAACCCTAACTGTAATGAAGATGTGGGAAGGACCTCATGCATGTCAAAAGTATGGTGAATGATCAAAATGTATGGTTTGGCCTTTGCATGGCCAAACCCTAGGGTTTCTTGTATGAGACCCATCAAGAAACAAATCATGGAAATATGAATTTTGAAGAAATAATAAACCATAGAGTTCGGCCATGTTGTATGGCCGAACCCCATGGAAGGATATTAAGTATTTCTCCATGGGTTTAAAGGATGAAAACCATGGAATGATTGGTTAATTGTTTTAGGGTTTTGAATGGCTAAATGTTAGAAAATTTTAAAGGGGTCAAGTGAGGAAACCATGGAGAAATGTTAATGAGTATTTATGGTCTCAAACCTTGCAAATGAAGATGAACCATGGACCATGGGTTCGGCCATGTTGTATGGCCGAACCCAATGGAAAGATTTTGGTGGACTTAGATGTCATTTGAACCATGAAGAGGATGGGGAATATGGGTAAGTTAATAGACTCAAAATGTAGTTAATGTTGATAAAAAATGATGATCTAAATGTATGATTGAAACCCCCTCAAGAAGGGACCTTGCTGTGGATCTAAAATGTTGTAAAAGATCCAAGAAAAATGAGGTAAATAACATCATGGATTCGGCCATGGTGTATGGCCGAACCCCATGACCCATTTTATGAGTCATTTCATGGGTTAAGTATGGATCTATGCATGTTTAAAATGAATAGGTATTAAGTTAAGGAAATGGCTGATTTATAATGGATTTTGTGTCATGAATAATGAGGCATTGATGGATCCATGTTTATGGATCAGTTAGGGATATGGACATGCATAAATGAAAGGTGATTAACTATGGGAAGAAGGAGTGACAAAAATGTAAATATGGCCAAAATGAAGAACCGTGGGTTCGGCCATGGTGTATGGCCGAACCTCATGGGGGATGGTAGTGGACTTAGGGACTTTTAATGATAACCTTATGTGTTGGATAAATGAACCAAAGGGTAGCTGATTTTAGACCCACGTGACTAAATGGATCTAAGGATTTAAAAAGGGACCCAAAAACCTACTTAGTGAGGTTCGGCCATGGTGTATGGCCAAACCCCATTAAGGCATGTATAGTGGACTTAGGCATGGTTGAAACATTGGGTTAATTTATTGATGTGTAATAAGGTAATGGGATCTTACAAGCGGTGCGCGATCGGTGACCGAATTCTTGGACGGAAACGCGGGGCATATTAGTTGGTCTTTGGTAGGATTCCTACCTCATTGAAAGCCATGGATTATGTGTATATGAATGTTTTACTTGAATTATTTTGGTATCAATTTATATGTCTTAATGATGGAATTTTGAATGCTATGGTGTTTATTATTATTACATAGCATGCTGCACTTGCACCTCATGCATGGCATGTGAGGGATACTATGGAGTTGTGATACCTTGATGAGCTTTTTCCATCAAGAGGGATACTATGTATTTGTGACACCTTGATGAGGCTTTTCCATCAAAAGGGATACTATGTGTTTGTGACACCTTGATGAGGCTTTTCCATCAAAAGGGATACTATGTGTTTGTGACACCTTGATGAGGCTTTTCCATCAAGAGGGATACTATGTGTTTGTGACACCTTGATGGGGTTTTCCATCAAGAGGGATACTATGTGTTTGTGACAACTTGATGAGGCTTTTCCATCAAGAGGGATACTAAGTGTTTGTGATACCTTGATGAGGCTTTTCCATCAAGAGGGATACTATGTGTTTGTGATACCTTGATGAGGCTTTTCCATCAAGAGGATACTATATGATGGTGATATGGATGATGGGTGGGATTCATGGCATATGACACCCATTGCATGGCATTGACTTGCATGGTTTTGATATTATTTATATCTATGTGCTTGTTTATACTAATCCATGTGTTGACCCTACTCGGAGTACCTATTGGGTACGTTGTCTAACGCCCTACTTTCACCTTAGATGATAACTCAGGAAATGGAGGAAGTGAAGGACGTGACCGGAGCCAAGCGTAGGAGCTTGGAGGAGCAAGCTAGTTTATTTACTTAAGTTTTAAGTTTGGAAATGTAATTTGAGTAACTTAGCTCGTTGGACTGTAATATTTTATATTACTTGCTATGGTTTGGACTTTATCTTGGACATTCTAATTTTTGAGGTATATTAGTAATTTAAGTGATGTAATTCCTTGTTATTTAAAATTGGTAGGATAGATTCTATTATAATTCCACTTTAAATTATAATTCTGCAAGCTTACTTTTTACGTGTGAACCGTTCTCGTGGACTTAGTTCCACGCACACGTAGGGTTGGCCAGTTAAGGGCCGGGCTTTGGAAGCTCAGACTTAACTCGCGTCATGACGTCCCGCTCTCTTGTCACTCTTTATTTAAAAATAAAAATAAAATATACTCTGATTTTTTCGGCTAAGCGAGTGAAAAGGGGCGGGCGTTACATGGAATCCTACCAAAGACCATTAACGTGTCCTTGCGCTTTCTTCCGGTAACCGCTCACGATCGTACACACCTTGTGGGGACCCGTTACCTTATAATATATCAATCAATCAAAACCATGTCCCATTTGATGTACAATAATGTCCAAGTCCATAAACCTTCCCCATGGGGTTCGGCCATACACCATGGCCGAACCCATGGTCCATTAATTCACTTTATTACAATATTTCCATTATACTTATCCATTACCAATAACATAAACCATGAACATAGGTCTATATATAATTAAATCCCTCATTTCCTTAAACATGTATAACCACTATAAGTGTCCCTTAAAATATTCCAACACATGGTCCATTAAATAGTTCATGGGGTTCGGCCATACACCATGGCCGAACCCTATGTCCATCATTTTCACCTATTTACCTTTTTGACATTTCCTTCATCACCTTAGGGTTAGGTCCAAAAATTGATCCATGAACAAGTCATGGGGTTCGGCCATACACCATGGCCGAACCCATGATCTTTCATTTTTAACCGATATTACAAAATTGTCATTACCTCCATCAACTTATGTTTGGGTTCCAAAACATAGGTCCATTCATTTATTTACTACCCCAAGTCCAAGAGTGATCCATACATAATTCATTCACCATTTACATGACTTATAATCTTAGGCCCATAAACATAGGTCCATAAATTTAGACATTACATACATGGATCCGCCAATGTTCCACAACCATAGAACCATAAATAAAACCCTCCATTCCTTTAATCATATTAGGTCCATACATGACCATAAAAATTGGTTCATGGGGTTCGGCCATACACCATGGCCGAACCCTATGATGTCTAACTTTCCAATTATATCAATTCCCATAAATCAAGGTTCCTTCCTTTTTGATCCAAAAATCCCTTATTAAAACCTTTCTAAATTAATAACCATCTTCCATGGGGTTCGGCCATACACCATGGCCGAACCCTATGGTTCATGGTCTTCTCTTTAAAAATCATTGATATTCCTTCCATGGTTTTCATGATCCAATTGCATCTAAAACCATCAAACCTTCCATCCATTTAAAATAAATCATAAGTAACCTTTCCCATGGTTTTCCATGATCTAAATACATGAACATACTTCCATAATTATTTATGGGGTTCGACCATACTCCATGGCCGAACCCATGGTCTAAGGTTCTTCACCAAAAACATCCATTAAAACCCTTTTGAAACATACATAATATTCCATGGTTTTCATCCCTCAAAAATCTATTAAACATAACCAATTTCTTTCATGTATGGCCGAACCCTATGGTTCATCCTTCCATTACAATGCCATATTCATCACCCAATTTTCTTCCATGGGGTTCGGCCATACACCATGGCCGAACCCTATGGTTCCTTTCTTTTAAACAAAATTACCATATACTAACCGGTTCCGCGACTCCTCCGATTTTCCTTCGCTTATTCTTGCTCTTCCAATCTTCTCCTGGATCTTTAGCCGAGAACACCTTCTTGCCAATGTGCAAACCAGCATCAATCCTTCTTTAATTTGTGTAATGCCGTGCGCCCCTTATGTTTGCCTTTTATCAACTTGCAATCGGTCCTAATTTAGAAGGTGCCATGCGCCCCTCTTGCCTTTCCTTATAAAACTTCCAATAGGTCCTAATTAAAAGGTGCCATGCGCCCCTTCATCTTAGCAATTGCCTAATGCTGTGCGCCCCTTAATGAAATAGCACTTGTCGTGCGCCCCTTGCTGAAATAGCAATTGCCGTGCGCCCCTCTCTTATTTTGTGTATGCCATTTTTAATCAAAGAGATAAACACCTTTCAGCCGTGTGCATAGATTTGCAAATCAAATTATATTCATGCTTACCCTATATGTATATATATATCCTAAAAATACACCCTTTTATAAAGATTCTAGTGCATAATGCTCATGGATATGCATATCTCATATTCGGCTAGTCAATCTTCTAAGTTCCTTTATGCGCATGACAATTTATCCAAATCCCTTATTTATAGATATTGCATTACCATTTTAATTAAGCCCCATTTAATTTTATTGAAACTATTTCCACAATTCGTTGGGTCTTAATTGGGCAATGACCCAACACTTTACCCATCTAAGGTCCATATCTAATAATTCACAAATTAAATGGGTAATTTTCATATATATTATTAACTTCAAAATCCGGGGTGTTACACTCACTAGTAAATCTTTTAATGAGGAAGCCACTTGGAAACTCAAATCGGAAATGAGAACAATTCACCCTGAATTATTTATGTAATTTGTTTGAAACCCTACTTCGCTTGATTTTTGGGACGAAAATTTTAAAAAGTGGGTTGTATTATAACACCCTGGATTTTCAAGCTATGGATATATATGGAAATTGTCCATTTAATTTGCAAATTAATGGAGATGGACCTTAGATGGGTCAGGACTTGGGTCAATTGGTCAATTAAGACCCAATGGATCATAAATAAGGTTCAATTGAAATAAATGGATAAGCTTTATTTAATTGGATCAAGGTTGTCAATTGGGTCAAAAGTCCAATTGGGACCCAATGGATCATATATGAGCTAGTTAGAAGTAAATGGGTAAGGTCTGATAATTGGGTCTAATAACCAATTAAGATAAAAGACATGAGATCCACCTCATCAAGTGAGGTGGCATGTAAGTGAAATGGCTAAGTGGGACCCTTAATACTATATGGTTCATAGTCGGCTAAGCCATGGTTGACTTGGTCAACCATGGGTGAGTTCAATAGAGTTGAGTTAATGAATGAGCTCAAGTGGGATAAATAATACTTGAGTTGGAAAGTGAATTCACATGAGTTGAGAATTTATTAATGTGAGTTCAAGTGCTTGAGTTGGAAAATGAGTTCATTTAAGTTGAGCCGAATTAAAATGAGTGGAGTGGGAAGATGGAGGGTTTCCATCTCAAAGGAGGAAACCCAAAAGACACAATCAAGGTATACACGTTGGAGGTGGGAGTTTCATCTCATTGGATGAAACTCCAAAAGGATCATTAATGGGGAGGTGAATGGTTTTGTTGTTGTTACACAAGGTAACCAAGGCTACACGTTGGAAGATGGAGGGGTGTTCCATCCCAAGTGGTGTCCTGGCCAAGCAAAGGGACACTTGGGAAGACACCATCATTATGAGGAGATGAAGGGTTTTTGGTTGTTACATAAGGTATACCCTTGCATACACGTTGGATCATGGAGGGTTTCCATCTGATGATGGAAACCCAAGGGGCATATGGTTGGAGTTTCATCTAATGGAATGAAACCCCCAAAGGAATTATCAATGAGGAGATGAAGTGTCATGGGTGTTACCAAAGGGCATCAACCAAAGGAATTATCAATGAGGAGATGAAGAGTCATGGGAGTTACAAAAGGGCATCAACCAAAGGACACCACCCTTGGCTGAATTATATTGAACAAACAAAGAGGATTCTTTGCTTCATCTCACTCTCAAGCTCTCACACAAGGCCGACCCTCTCTCATTGACAAAAGACAAAGGACTTAGAGTATTTTCTATCCCAAACTTCTCTCTCTCTCAAACCTACACTCTCTTGGCCGAACCCTCTCTTTGGGTTTTCATCTCAAGACCTCTCAACCTCACTCTCGACCAAGGATCAAGGAGGAAGAAGAGGCTAAGGAGGGAGAAGATTGGAGGAGTAAGAAGGAGTGAAAGAAACCGGATGAGTCGCGGAATTGGTAAGTACATGATAAGATTTTATAAGCGTGGAAAAGATGGTCAAGGAGCATGGTTTGGCCATTGTATGGCCAAACCCTAAGCTATATGTATGAGAACCATCAAGGACAACAAAAATTGGTGGATGAGGTTCGGCCATGATGTATGGCTGAACCCCATCAAAGAATATGATCATGGTTAATTGATTTATGGTAAAAGGTGATGAACCATAGGGTTCGGCCATGGTGTATGGCCGAACCCCATGGAAGGTTATTAATGATTTTAAAAAGTTTTACATGGAGGTATATTGTTGATGTTTAAAGGGTTTTAAAGATGAGAATGATGGATGGATGTTGGTAAATGGGTCTAAACGATGTAAAAGGGTGGCGAACCATGGACCATGGGTTTGGCCATGTTGTATGGCCGAACCCCATGGAGAAATATTGAATTAGTTACATGTATTTAGATCATGGAAGTAAGGATGAATGTTATTGATTTTTAAATCGTCTCAAATGTTATAATGATGAAGAACCTTGGACCATGGGTTTGAACCCCTTGGAGAGATATTGATGGACTTAGGTATTCTTGGACCATGAAGATGATGGGGGAATGATGGTAATCTTAATTGATTTTAAATATGGTTAATGATGATCCAAAAGGATGAACCTAAATGTTTGGTTAAACCCCCATGGAGGGATTTGATTATGGAAATAAGATTGTAAATCATTTAAAGGAGAAGATAAGAAATGAAATATCATGGGTTCGGCCATGTTGTATGGCCAAACCCCATGGACCATTTTAATGGGTCATATGGAAATTTATACATGATTAAATGAATGAATGAATAAACTAAAAAGTGGAGGATTCATTTCTGGATCTATGTTTGGTTATGGATCATGTATAGATCTAAGTATGGACAAGTAAATTAGGTGATTACCTATGGAAGGAAAGAATGGCTAAATGGTGAAATAAAAGGACCATGGGCTCGGCCATTGTGTATGGCCGAACCCCATGGATTATGTTTTTGGATTTAGGTATGAATAAGTGACTTAAGTGTATGATTGAACCATGGAAAATGTTTAGTTGTGGATCTACATCTTGGACCTAAGCATGAGGTGGCGGAAATAATGGCAAAGAGATAAATATGGTTAAAAATGAAAGACATTGGTTCCGCCATGGTGTATGACCGAACCTCATGGGGAATGCTTTTATGGACGGTTTTATGAATGGTAGATGATTAACTTATGTTTGTTGGAATAATGAATCAAAGATGGCTTGACCTTGGACCCAAAACCAAGGAAGTGAAGTTTGGCTATGTTGTATGGCCGAATCCCACAAAGGAGTTTTGTGGACTTAAGTACGGTTGGAAGTTAAACAGAACGTTGGTTTAACTTATTGATATGTAATAAGGTAACGGGACCTCACAAGTGGTATACGAACGGTGATAGATTTTCGGACGAAAACGCAAAGACACTTTAGTTGGCATTGGTCAGATTCTACCTCATTGATACCATGGGATATGTATGATGGTTTTACTTCATATTTTAATGAGTTATTTTGTATAAATGGTATGTTTCAAATATGAGATTTTAATGCTATGATTTGTATAATTGCATAGCATGTGGACATTTGCATCTCATGCATGGCATGGGAGGGATGATATGTAACCTGAGACCACGCTCCGTCGGGGCGTCCGTAAGGCATTCTTGGGAAGACCTTGATGTGCATTATCCCATCAAGAAGTAACCGGAGTCCACGCTCCATCGGGGCGTCCGTAAGGCATTCGTGAGCTTGATGAGGAGTTTTCCATCAAGAGGTAACCGGAGACCACACTCCGTCTGGGCGTCCGTAAGGCAATTGTGGGGGTACCTTGATGAGGAGATTCCATCAAGAGGATACCATGTACTTGGGATATGGCTGATGGGTGGGACTCATGGCATATGGTACCCATGGCATGGCATTGCATCAGCATGATTATGATCTCTACTATCATGCACTGTTTCTGGTTTTTATCTGTATGATTGGTTCTCTATTATCATACACTGTTTTGGATACGATGTTTTACAAATACGACATGATGTATTATATCTGGATTTTTATACTAACACATATGTTTGACCCTAATTGGAATACCTACTGGGCACGTTGTCTAACGCCCTACTTCTGCCCTAATTGATGACACAGGGAATGGACTGAACGAGGACAGGATTGGAGCCAAGCATAGGAGCTTGGATGATTAAGTTTCATATTGTTTAAGTTATTGATGGATAATGTGATTTGAGTAACTAGCAGTCGGGAATGTAATAACTTAGATTATTTGCTATGGTTTGAACATTAACTTTAGATATGTTAACTTAAGATAATTATTGTTAAGTGTTGGACTACTTTGCTATCTAAAATGGAATAGGATTGTTTCCTATTATAATTCCGCATCTATGATTATTCTGCATGTTTAACTTTAGTACGTGTGAACCGTTTTAGTGGACTTGGTCCACGCACACATATGGTTGGCCAGTTAAGGGTCGGGCTTTAGAAGCTCGGACTTAGCTCGTGTCGTGGCGTCCTGCTCTCTCGCACTCTGTTGTTTAAAAAAAAAAAAAGACTCTGATTTTCGGCAAGTGAAAAAGGGCGGGGCGTTACACTCGTTTTGTCTGATTATGTGCCTTAGATGCTTGCGACTGAGCTGGCCGGGCTGGAGGACGAAAAGAACCCCTGGAGTAAGAAGGTCGATTGTTCTGCGGACACTCCCTCTTCATATGGCCCTGCTGGTCACACTGATAACAGGTGATAATACCTCGAGGAGCCTGAGAGACTGGTCCCGATGTGGAGGGCTGACTGGGATGAAAACCACCAGTAGAAAAAGTAGAGGTTGAGGATCTCCCAAAGTTGGGTCTGAATCTCTTGTCAGGGCAGAAAGTATTTCCCCCCTCTGACCTCATCTGTTGTTCACAAATCTAATTGTCTCCATTAGCTCTTGTTCGGCTATACAGGTTCAACTGACCACTTCTGCCAAAGTAGCTAATTTGAAAATGGTGACTTTGGCTCTGATGCTTGGTCGTAGGCCTCGCTCAAACTTCCGGGCCTTCTTATATTCAGTGTCCACCATGTACAAAGCATAACATGATAGACGAAGGAATTCCTGATAATATTCTATGATGGTCATGGCGCCCTGGACCAAGGCTATGAATGCCTGTGCCTGGCGCTCTTTCTCCTCTTCTGGAAAATAATGGTCCAGAAACATCCCAGCAAACTGATCCCAAGTTATTTCTGTTCTATCCTCCGCTGGAATATGCCTTGTTGATGTTCGATGACTTTCCACCATTTGCCGGCATCATCTACCAGTTGTGAGGTAGCCAGCAGTATTCGTCCTAGTCGTCAGTGATCTTGAATAACTTCAAGATCTTTGTAATATTCTCAATACAGTTCTCCGCTCCTGCGGGTCCCTCCTTACCTCTGAAATAAGGGGACCGCTGTTCTTGGAAATCTCTGACCATGGTTCGGTCCTGAGATTCATTGGAGGTTGTGCCTCCATTGCCGTTCTGGTGTTGCTGTAGAACGGAGGTGACCACTGCCTGTACTAAACTCTGTAGCTCGGGAGGCACCTCAGGAATATTTACACTATCCTGTCCCTCTTCCAGATGTGAGTTCTGTCCAATTTCTTCTTCTTGGAGGCATTTTCCTAAGTCATTGAAACATTGGTTGACTTAGTTTGCTAATAAGAACTTGTATTCACATACTTTGATGTTATAATTGTTCAAATAATCATAGGGAGGGGAAAGTTCTGCTTAGTTCTCTTATATATCATTTGTGTTCCTTTCTTGGGGAAATTGCCTAAGTGACATCTTGTATTTCTTGTTCTGGGGAGATTTTCTAAGTATCACATGATGTTTCTTGTTTGGGGAGGAACTACTTATTTCACTATGTTTGATAAATCTCAATTTATAGTGATTGTCATTCCATTGCTGTTGTTTTTCTCATCAATTGTTGTTCTCAAATTGAATGCTTAAAGTTTGATTCTCATCAAAGTAAATTAATCCGGCCCCGTGCAGCAGACTCTGAAGAGTCGAACATTTGGGATTCTTATCTGTCAGTGAGACATGATAACGTATTAGTCTTACTTTGCGAGTTTCAACACTTCGGTTTCGTACTGATACCAACTGTAACGCCCTGCCCTTTCCCACCTTCACGAAAATCAGAGTATATATATTTTTTTTAAATAAATGAGTGAGAGAGAGCGGGATGCCATGATGCGAGTCAAGTCCGAGTTTCCAAAACCCGACCTTTAACTGGCCACCATTACGTGTGCGTGGACTAAATCCACTAAAACATTTCACACGCTCTTCTGATTACTTGCGGAATTATTTATATGAATAAGATATTGTTCATATACTTGTCATATTAGGCAAGGAAAGTCAATCACCATATACTTAAAATGAAACTTAAATATTATCAAACCATAACAAATAAATCTAAGTTATTACAATCCAAAATATAGTTCTCCCAATACATCATTGAAATTAGAACTGATTAAATTTAAACATAATTCTTCCCAAGCTCCTACGCTTGCCTCCCTTCCAGTCCAACGTCCTTTCATTACCATTCCCTATTCCATCATCTATAGGGTAGAAGTATGGCATTAGTCAACATGCCCAATAGGTATTCCAAGTAGGGTTATGGTACACATAGGAGTAATATAAATCAAGGTAGATATATCATATCATATTTGAAAAAAACATCTCATAAGTAGGAAAAACAATGCATGATGTCCATATCACAATCATGCTTACTTATGTGTCATGTCATGTGTGTCAATGCCAAATAATCTCTCACCCAATATCCATATCAAATCACATCATAAATAAATATCAATGGTTTCTTTGATAAATCGCCATATCAAGGTTACTTAGCCAATTACGTCCGCAGTGTTTTGTGGCGGCAACCACCAAGTCACTGTATACCCATCCACAAATTAATCGGGATTATCGATGGAGTGTGGACTCCTCCCTCTGGGCAGGGTTTCGGGACCTTCCCAGGAGCTCTTTGACCCAAATTACGCCATACCTATTTCTATCAACCCAAACAAGGCCAAATCTCAACAGTTCACATAACTTCATACAAACTAGTCTCAAGCCCAAATCATGTCCGAACCGCTCAGAACGTGGGTTGCTGGTCATATATGTTCCCTCCCATGCCATGCATGAGGTAATGTATGCAAGAATGTCATTTCATTTCAAAATACATAATATCATTGAAAATCAGTTCATAAATAGATACAATTTGTTTAACCAAAGCAATCATCATATTTGGAGTAAAAATCAGAATCATATCATATTCCATAGTGTTCTCAATAAGGTAGGAATCCTACCAATGTCCAATACTCTATCTTTGCTTGTCTTGTGAGGACAATGCTAACGATCGCGTCGAAATGAATCACAGTCCTTTTGCGAATCTCTTTACCTTATTAAATTCAACCACATATATAAATTTGATTTTCCATTTTAATTTCATCACCCCTTCCATCCTACCAGATAGACATAGGTATCTGCAAAATAATCCAAAATACAAACTTTCTAGTTCAGTCGACTGAATCTTGGATTCAGTCGACTGAATCACACCTAAATACCATCTGTGCTTTACCACAACTTTCAGTAGACTGAATCATAAGATTCAGTCAGATGAGCATACAACCTGGTACTGTATAAACTTGAATCAGTCGGTTGAATCACAGATTTAGTCGGCTGACTTTGGATAAGATCATTTGTGTGTTCGACCAATATAAATTCACTCGACTGAATCAAAGATTCAGTCGGTTGAAATGCCAACAATTCGTTTACATGTTTGATAAGTATATGTTCAGTCGACTGAATCATAAGATTCAGTCGGCTAAAACACACCAGATCACTTACTTGTTTGGTACGTATACGTTCAGTCGGCTGAAATACCAATAGACCCCATCTGTGTTTAGTCAGTGTACTTTCAGTCAACTGAATCATAAGATTCAGTCTGCTGAAACACCCAGATATCCATTATGTGCTCGGTCTGTACATTTTCAGTCAACTGAATCATAAGATTTAGTCGGCTGAAACACCCAGATATCCTTTATATGTTCGGCCAGCACACTTTCAGTTGACTGAATCCTGAGATTCAGTCTACTGACAGTTCTTTCTGTTTGCATGCATGGTTAGATCCTTCTTCTTGAAATCCATCCTTATCATATCTAAACATGGATTTCATCTTATATACTTCAATTATTAAATTTAAGCCACCCACTAGCCAAGGTTTGGGTTCCTCATGATTCATTCAATTCTTAGTATCATAGCATGGATTCGAATATCACCTTATTTTTGTTTCAACCCATTACCATTTCTTGGATGGATTTCCAACTCCATGACCTTAGAACAATTTGGCCATCCATTCTAATCATTTATGGAACTCTTGGGTTTGGCCATGCGATGGCCAAACCTATGGTTTCCTTGGATTCATCCCTATGTTATTAAACCTTAAACATACCTTTTTTCCGTCTCCTTCTTTTCTTTTTAATCTCTCTTTTCTTCCTTAATCCTTTTTCTTCCTTCCTTACTCTTCAAAGTCTCCAAGTATAGAGATAGAGGTGGGAGAGAAAGAAGAGGAGAAGAGAGAAAACTCTTTGCTCAAGAGGAGGAGTCGGCCGGAGGTGAGAAGTGTCCCTTGCTTTGTGTCTTTTTGTATAACAATTAGTCTTTTCATTTCCTCTCGTCATCGCTTGGTCTTTAACTAATGAGTCCCTTGGCTTAACCAATGAGACCCTTGGTTTCATGCCTCTTGAGATGAAAACCTTTCATCTTCCCAACTCAAGCAACAACTTATTTCATTTGAACTCACTTGTGGTTGACCAAGTCAACCATGACATGGCTGGCCTTGCATGTGGTGACTTGGTCACCGCATGTCACTTGAGTCCCATCTTGGCCACGTCACTTGATGATGTGGCACCTTGCTTAGTTGGCTTCCATGTGATGACATGCATGCCGCATCACTCACATGCCACATCACTTGATGAGTTGGACTTTAATGCATTGGGCTTTAATTGGGTAATTGACCCATTTACTGTAACACCCCAACTTCTCAAAGATATGAATATTTACGAAAATGCCACTGGCTTGGTGAATTTAATAGATGTGATTGTAAATGAGAAAATGGTGGGGCCCATTGTTCAAATTAAGACCCTATGAACATATTATAAGGATCAAATTTAAGTAAATGGGTAATGTACATCAAATTGGGTCAAAATGGTTAATTGGGTCAAAGGACTCAATTGGGATCCAATGGGTCAAAATGGACTTATTTGACCATTGGGTGAGCTCAATTTTAATGGGGTTAAGCTGAATTGATTGGAAATAAAATGAAGGATAAATGGGTAGGCATGATGCAAGTATGTAAACCACATGCAAATGGCTAAACCACCCATAAATGGGTCATGGCGTCAAATTGGATCCATGGGCTAAATGGGGACCCAATGGGTCGTGTTGACCATGTTGACCATGGTTGACCGTGTGGACCCTCAAGTGTGCTCAAATATGAGTTAAATCAGGTTGAGTTGGGACTGAAGTGAGTTGGAATTAAATCAAGTAATGGAGTTGACTCAAGTGCATTAAATGAATGGCATTAAGTGTAGTGAGTTGGGTGAGTTGAGTTGGAAATCAAAGGGACCTTGAGTTCAAGTGAGTCAAATGGGATGTGAAGAGTTGCTTTGATCTCAAACATCACCAAGAAAACAAGTCCCACACGTTGGTGGGTTGGAATTAATGGTTGATGCATGAAAACCAATGGAATGGCATGGGAATTGGGAGGGTTTCCATCTCATCATGGAAACCCAAGCTCCAATGTTGGGAGTTCCAAGGGATGCCTTGGTTGGCAGCAAGTGTCTCCTTGGTTTGATCAAGGATTGATGAGGATTAATGAGAGGATATGGGGCTGGTTAACAAAGACAAAACACCACACCCCCTTGGCCGTTTGTGACACAAAGAAATCTTAAGAATTCTCATCTCTCTCCCTCTTTCAAGAACATACCCTCTTGGCTGAATTACCCTTTGGTGTTTTCACCATTGTTCAAGCTTCTAATCAGCAAAGAATTAAGGGAGCAAGAAGGAAGAAAGCAAGGATCAAAGGCAAGACGAGAAGCAAAGGAAATTGGTAAGTGTTTACGTGGAAATTTGTTTAATAAAGTTGGTTAAAGGGAACATGATTTGGCCATGGGATGGCCGAATCTACCAACGGTTTAGAGTATGAATAATGATGTTTAAAAGATAGAAAACATGGACCATAGGGTTCGGCCACTTTGAATGGCCGAACCCAATGAAATAATATGGTTATGTTGATGGTTTTTGTAAGTTAAAACCATGCAAAATGATGGATAGTTTTAGATATTTTAATTAGACCTAAGATGCAAGTTGAAAGGTTTTTTAAATCATGGATTTGAATGTCATGATTTGGCCATGGAATGGCCGAATTCATCAAGGGTTTAAACCTTGGGTAAAGATGGTTTAAAATGATAAAAATGGACCATTGGGTTTGGCCACTTTGGATGGACGAACCCCATGAAATTATTTGGGTATTTGATGGTCTTTGAAGGCTAAAAACCATGCAATACTATGGAGTTTTATATGTTTTAATGAGACATAAATTATATGTTAAAGAGATTCAAATCATGGGCCAAAGGGTTCGGCCAATAGGGATGGCCAAACCCCATGAAATGATATGACATTTATATGGTAATTTGTGATGGTTTTTGAGAGATAAAAACCATACAATATTATGGGGCTTTTATGTGATTTAAATGGAGATAAGGTTACTGATTTGGGTTGGCCATTGGATGGCTGAACCATGTGGTTGTTATGGCTAAAAGTATTGAGTTTAAGTTATGTACATATGATGGAATCATTGAACCAAGGGAACCATTGGGTTCGGCCATGTGTATGGCCGAACCCCATGGACCATTAAATGGGTATTTGGATTCAAGTATATGATTAAAAGTTGTTACTTGTTTTGTAATGTTTTAAAGGGTCTAAGTTGTGACTTTATGATGAAGTATAATGGATAAAAGAACCATTGGATTCGCCCATATGTATGGCCGAACCCCATGGAGTAATTTGGTGGATGAAAGTGATGATTGGAATCAAGGAAATGATGGAAAATTAAGGGCTAGTTAATCACATGGATATATGAATAGTTAGTCCCAATTATAAAGGATTAAGAGACCAAATTTGGATTGGTGAGGTTCGGCCAAGTAATATGGCTGAACCCACTAAGGTGGTTTTTACGGAACATTGGTTTTAATATGGTTTAAGGCCACTGGCAAAACCGTAAATACAAGTCAAATGATAAAAATGAATAAAGAAGGATTAAAGGACTTGAAAGAGGGGCCAAACCAAAGTGGTATGGTTCGGCCATGTAGTATGGCTGAACCCTACCAAGGTATGTTTGTAATATGAGATGTTTAATGAGGATTAAATGAAATTAGATATCAAATTATAGTGGGTGAGGTTCGGCCATGGGTATGGCCGAACCCCACAAGATGGTTTATGGGATCTAAACTTGATTAGAAATCAAGAAGATTAAGTATTAATTTGTTGTTGTATAAACAAGGAAACGGAAGTTGAACGGCGTGCGAGTAATGATCGGGTGAAGCTTAAAAAGGAATGGACACTTAAGCGAAGTTTCCGTAGGTTTCCTACCTACTTGTAACCACTCTTATATTGGTTTTATCATGGTTTTTATAAGTTATGTTGTTATTGTTTTATGTTTCAAATGGGTTTTGATTGATGAGATATATATACAAATGACATATATTCATTGACATCTCATGCATGGCATGGGGTGATGATTATGGATGACCTAGATGTGAGAGTCCCAATGAGAGAACACTGTGATATAACTCAATGATGAGAGTCCTATCCACAGGAAATGAGGAGTACTGTGGATTACCTTGTCATGAGAGTCCCAAAGAAAGAACACTGTGAAATAACTTGATCGCTTTGTATACTTGTGGAGGGTGGGACTCATTACATTTGCACTTACATACATAGCATTGATTTTATATGTTTTTGATTATCATATATTATGATATATGCATGTTTTTATATACTACCCTTGTGGTAGCCCTGATCGGAAAACCTACTGGGCGCGTTGATCTAACGCCCTAATTCTATCCTTAGAGGATGATGCAGGAAAAGGAAAGGGAAAAGAAAGGGAAAGGACAAGGAGGGGAGCCAAGCTTAAGCGCTTGAGTGTTGGATTGAATTGCTATTTTACTGTAATTTGAATTACATTTTATGGACATGTAATAACTAGTAACTTCGCTATGGTTTGTTTACACTTTTGATAATGGATACTTGGTTTAATCAGTTTTAATGGGAGACTTGTACTTGTTATCTATTCAGTGTAATTCCGCAATTGGTCCAGTTTTATTCCGCATGATTTGATTAGTTCCATGTGTGGATTGTTTTCATGGTCTAGTCATGCACACATGGGCCAGTTAAGGGTCGGACTTTGGAAGTCCGAACTTAACTCGCGTCGTGATGTTGTCCGCCCTCTTACGGTGTTATTATATTATTATTTAAAAAAAAAAAATAGACTCTGAATCTTGGAAAGGGCGGGGCGTTACATTTACTTTAAACTTACGAAATTACTTTAAAAATCAAGCTTATCCATGATCCATTGGGTCTCAATTGGGTAATTGACCCATTTACTTGCCAATCTAATGTCCATTTCTACCATTTAATCTCAAATTCATTTAATTCGCAATTCAAATGGACCAATCCAATATATTTATACTCTAAAGAAAATCCGGGGTGTTACTTGGACATTGGGTGGGATTTCATTTGGCATTCACACCCATGACATGACACTTATGTTAGCATGATTATGATATGAACATTATGCATTATTTTATTACTTACAAGATATTTTACAAATATATCATTAATGATATATAAACCCTTGATTTATGATATCCTAATATTACTCTTATGTCTACCATAACCCTAATTAGAATACCTACTGGGCATGTTGACTAATGCCCTACTTCTACCCTATAGATGATGGAACAGGAAATGATAACGAAAAGGACGTGGGACCGGAAGGGAGCCAAGCGTAGGAGCTTGGGAAGATTTAAGTGTAAAATTACTTTGTTTTGATTTCGATGATGCAGACGGAGGACTTATATTTTGGATTGTAATAACTTAGAATGTATTTGCTATGGTTTGATAATCTTTAAGTTTATTTGGAATTTTATGTTGATTGGCTTTCCTTGCCTAATGATGTTAAGAAAATGAATAACATCTTATTCATATAATTTATTCCGCAAGCAATGAGATAAGAGTGTGTAAATGTTTTAGTGGACTTAATCCACGCACATGTAATGGTGGCCAGTCAAGGGTCGGATTTCGGAAACTCGAACTTGACTCGCGCCGTAAGGACCTGTCCTCTCTCACTAATAAAAAAAAATATACTTTGATTTATGCAAGTGAAAAGGGCGGGGAGTTACATAACCAATTTGTTAGATCCTAAAAAAGAAAAAAAAATTCCTATTAGGCACAAGTAGGATCTAAAAACATCAAAGGGCTTAAACAAACCTTCTCACCTTCTGCACCCATTTTGCATTGAAGGAAGATGGCCGGTGGGTTGAACTGGAATAATTGGAACCAATTCTATGTTTGAGAAGCTCTTTTAGCAAATTTGTTGTTATTTGGTTTAAGAGTTGATTTTGATCTCTTCTTTGAAAATTTTGTTTGCCATTGTCCCTTCTATGATGTACAAAAGTAAACTTCTTTATGTGATGCTTCTTCCTTAGGGAACATTCAAACCTTAGGTGACCCAACTTATCACAGTAGTAACATGTCACACTAGAAGATTTAGAGAAAGAATGCTCACCGTTCACAAACACAGTTTTGGAGTTAGGTTTTTTATTCATTTTTTCATCAAAGCCTAAACGAGTCTTATCAACAAATTGTTTTCCAATGTTAGGAGTTTTTCAAGTTTCTCTTCCCCTTGAGTAAATTTCTTTTCAAATTTTACTTTATGGCTCTTTAATTTATTTAACACAGCAACCAGCCTTTGGTTTTCAGCTAAAGATTTTGATTCAATTTCTTTTAGTTTACAAATTTCATCTTGAGCCTATTCTAGTATTTGTTGAAGACAAAGATTTTCTTCTTGAATCATTTTCAAATTTTCTTTCTCAGATATTACTTGATTTTCAAATTTAATAATTTCATTCTTAGATTTACGGAGTCTTTTCGCCAAATCTTTGCTTTTCTAAGAACAAAGCATCATAAGCATCTTGTAAGCCATCATCATCACTGTCTGATCATCCATTATCACTTTCAACATTAGAAGCATTTTGAGGATCATAAGAGATGGAAGCAATGAAACCTTTCGTTTTGACAACATCTTCATGGGTTGACACATTGGATTCACTTTCAGATTGTGATGTATCTTCTTCCGACACAGTCGTCATGGCTTTGTTTATAGATCTCCTCTTAGACGGACATTCATAAGCAAAGTGCCCATATCCATCACAATTAAAACATTGAGTTTCTTTGGGCTTGCATTTTTATTTGATTTTATCTTTTGACTTTTCTTTTGAAAATATATTTTAATTTTATTAAATTATCTAGAGTCTTCTTTATTTAATCTTCTTCTCTCTTTTCTCATCTTTAAATGTCTTAAGAAATGTTTAGCAAGAATGGAAACCTCTTTATCTGTATCACTTTCTGAGTCATCATATTCTTCATCCTTTTTAATTTAGGTTTTTGAGAAGATCTTAGAGCAATTGATTTCTTTTTGGGCATTTCATCTTCAAAATGGAGCTCATAGGTTTGAAGAGACCCTACTAAGCCATCAATTTTCATTAGGGACACATCTCCATATTCTTCAATAGCAGCTACCTTGGGCTTCAATCTTTTAGGCAAATTCCTTAGTATTTTAGTACAAATCTTAGAATCAGAAATTATCTCAGCTAAGGTCCACATGGAATTTACAAATCTCTCAGCTTAGAATAGAACTCCATAAACATTTCACTTTCCTTGATACTTATATTATCAAATTTTGTTTGGAGGATTTGGAATTTCAACCTCTTGACTACTAAAGTTCCTTCGTGAGTTTTTTCTAAAATGTCCCAAGCATCTTTGGCTGTCACACAGGTCATTACACGTTAGAACTCATATGGTGAGACAACACAGATAATGGCATTTAAAGCCTTTCCATTTGCAGTGTATAAAGTTTTTTCCATGTCTGTCCAGGTGATTAATCCTTGGGTTTTGTTCCAATGATTTGTTGTACAGATTTTCCTGCTTCATCTTTGGCTGATTTTTCAGTGATTTATTCAACTGGATGTTCCCAACCCCTTACTATAGATTCCCAGACGGCTCCATCAAGTGATATGAAAAAACTTTTCATTTTTGCCTTCCAAGAGGCATAGTTAGAGTCGTCAAAGTAAGGTTTGGAAACAGGGTGACTGTCACCTCTATGAATTATTCTAGTACAGGATCAACTCAGACGATTAAGTCCAACTAAGAGTTACCTTGTTCTTGATGCCAATTGAAATTCCGTAAATAGAATGATGCAAGACCTAAGGGGGGTGAATAAGTCTCAATCGATTTTATTACCCTTTTCAAAATAAATCAGTTTAATAATACATGCAGCGGAATAAACGCGTGTGCAATAAATATACGAATCAAACCACAGATCAAACCACACATGCACAACGATATATAGTGGTTCGGTTCACCTGAACCTACATCCACTGTCAGACTTCCCAATTCTAGGTCGTCCCAATAAACTATGAATGGGCTTCACACCCACATAGTATAACCTAACTTTTTTTTTTATAGAGGTTCGACCCCCATGGTCTAATCCTCAATGCCTATTTTTTTGGTTGTTCGAACTCACTGTTCTAATGCACCTTACAATTGATTCAAATAAAACGAAAGAGATGAACTCTTGCCTTGGGCCTTAACCGATATTCGATGTGTGTTTTCTTGCTGAAATCTCTGCACCTTTCACTGTCAAATCTGGTTCATCCTTCAGAGAGCATTGGCACAATAATCATGGGTTTTGGGTCCTAGAAAGACTATTTTCATCTCCTCCAAAAGTCAAGCGTTGAATACCTTTAATCTCATTATGAAAGAGAATGAAGGAGACTGAAAACGGTTGAGGAAGGTCTCTGGTAAGGTTCATATTTTCCAAGTTCCAGGTCTGTAGTCATATTATCAAATAGAACAGCCAGCTCTATATTTATAAATAGATTTTCCAACGGTTTAGTCTAGAGGCCTCTAGATTTTCTTCGAGGCCTCCAACCTGTACAAGATAATACAACATGTTGGATTTTTCAAATTTTGAATTTTAATTCTTATCATCCACAGTCAACGACCAACTCTCTTATTTGCCACATATCCTTGATTTCCAATCAAGATACTTGACTTATCTAATCACGAGGTGGCAAGATGATTTTCAAGAATCTTTTAAAATCAATTGGAGCCTCTTGAGATTTTTTCCAAATTTGTAAACATTTTGAAATTGAGGAGCCTCCTCAGGGTTTCGAATTATAACTATGACTGCCAATCACGATGAAGGCATATCCTGTTAGATTTTTCATAATCAAGGAGTCTCTCAAGATTTCCAAAATTATAAGACAACAAATCAAGGTGAGGCTTTGCTTATCTTTTAATGATTTTTGTAATCAACCGTAGCCTTCCAATGATTTTCTCTCACATGTTTTTAATTGACATTAAGTAAAAAAAGACAGCTAGATTTGGGTACAGATATTGAAACAGGCTGTCAAGATTTGCAGATGATCTCGAGGCCTATAGAAAAAATTCGAGGCCTCCAACCTGGGGACCAATGATTTTTGCTCCAACCAAATATGTTTCAGTATCGAGGCGTTCAGGCAAATTAGTGACATCTTAAAATTCTTTCGAGGCAAGGTCCAACACACATAGTCACGCTCGATCACTGAATTGAATAAACATAGAGTCGGTCAAACCGAGGTCTTAACAAGAAGGACCACACAAGACAAAATTGTAACGCCCCAACTCGAAGGTGGGCCCAGAACGATACCAATTTTTTATTTTTTTTATAATCCTCAATCAGATAAACTCCTAACTGGGATGGATCAGGCACAGAAATAAATGTCACACATGCTCTTTACATGTGGACTCAAGCATTTACCATATGTCTACCCGTTTATAAGCACATATCATAGAAACAAATATTTCCATAACAAAAATATAATCTTCTTCATATTAAAGTTATTAACAGTAACATGGTTGTTAGTGCCCCGGCTTGTCGAGTCCCTAAGTTTGTCAATTCCATGACTCGGGAAGAAGCACTTGCTAGAAGCTTGAAGACTCAAGATGATCAAGAGTAAAGATCAGGCTCCACCGGATTGAAACTCATCATTATGGCAATCACAAAACATGTATTTAGCCATAGATGACTTTAGGTGGTACCCACACCTTAAGAGGACCATTCCTAGGCTTAGTGGAACAAATGATAAAATCATTAAAAGCGTAGAGAGGAAGCGTAACAGTGAATTGGAACCCAACTTGGAAATATGTATTTGGTTTCATTGTCAGCTCGACCAGTCGTTCTCACCAACTCGTCGGTGGAGACAAGATCGAACCATCGTGGTCAAAGACTGGTCAACCAGATTGACAAAGGTTCTGGATCATAGAACTGTCATTCTGGGTGTGCCTCAGATTGAGAGTCTCGTATGCGCCAACCCCTCGGTGAAAGGATGAAACGACCCCTCGTGGTCAACGACTCTTCGATAAAGACTTATGAGTTCTAGAACTTAGAACTCAGGTGGGCTCTCAAGAAAACAGACATATCAGTAGATCAAGATTGGTCAAGAGTACCAGGACCGACCCCTTAGTAAAGGGCGACAGGTCGGTCTGGGTAAGACTAGTTTCTAGACTTGAAGCTCTGTCAACATAGTGTTGCCCCAGACCGAGCCTCTCGGTGCAATGACAGTCAACCTATCTACGAGACGGACATGTCTACCAGGAAATAATTATACCATTGTGAGTGGATTTAATGACCGACGATCATGTTGTTGAATTGTAATATTTTTAGTCACCGACCCCTCGGTGCGTCTGACCTGTCGGTACATGATCGTTGCTGAAACTGGTTGCGTTGTCTATAAATACCAATCTTTGTACAACCAGTTGGTATCCTTTGGCAAATCAGTTGGACCCTCATCATTATTAGTGAGCTTAAACAAGGGCCAACAAAAGGATCACTCCCTCCCTCGTGCCTATACTTGGGGATTCTAATACAATCAATCATATGGATTGAGTTTGTGAGAGAGAGAGAAGAAAGGATAATAAACTAGGAAAGATTTGGTTGAACCAGTTTCCAAGTCAACCTGGAGTTGTGATTGCTATACGACAGCTATAAGGCAGAACGTCGACACACATTGGGATGTTCTTCGAAAAGCACACATTATTGAGAGAGAGCTTCAAAGGCAAGTGTTTTTTTGTTTTAATTTTATTTAAAACCTTTGTCCTGAAACTGGATTAAGGAGGCTTGGTCCTGAATCATTATAAAAAATTCTAGAGCGTCATCTCTGGCACAATGGTCAATGGAATTCCCAGCCGATTGAGTGAGATGGAATTCCTACTCTAATTGTGAGGGTGTAAGTCCCCTCTTAGTGGATTTGGGGATAGCTCAAGGTTGAGCTAGTCCTAACAGTGGATGTAGGTTGGCTAACCGAGCCACTATAAATTTGGTTTTATGGTGTTTGATCTTTGTTTGTTTATGTTTAGTATTTAAGCCTCTTCTCAACAAACACCACTTTGCATTTGATTGTCTTTATTTATACATTGTGCACAATCATAGATAATCAAGCAATATGCAAAGGGTCTTAAACTTAGTGTGATCATTTAAGTAATAAAAAATAATATATCACACTAAACAAATCTCTTGATTAATATCTGCTGCACTTAAACTCCAAACAATCAAGAAATTTGTAAACATCGAAATTAGGATTGGCCTATTCACCCCCCCCCCCCCCCCCCTATAGGGTCAATCATATTCTAGCACAAAGGGAAGGACCCTTCAATTGGTATCAGAGCCTCGTGCTCTTTGAAAAGGACCTAACCATCGGAGTTGATCCATGCTAGAACAATGGCTATGAGAGAAAGCCATGATATTTCCAAAGCTCCATTTGTGATGAAAAATGGAATGAAAAATTTTAAATGTTTTCATCAATGAATATGTTTGGAAATAGGTGAATAGAAAGTGGTCTAAGCCTATGGAAGAGGTATTGGATAAAACTTCAACTTCCATGACCACTCAGCCCAAAGACCAAATAGCTTGGATTAGTGATGAAATTACTACGCGCTTTAATCAAACACTAGTAGCATTCATCAGTATTGTTTTATAATATGTCTTTAAGATATTTAAAAAGATATGAAACAACAAAAGAGGTTGAAAGAATCCACGGAAAAATTGCCTCCTCTAGTCCAATGAATGACATCACATATTATGACAAATTTGTGTATTGATAGAATAGGTGATTGACTACAATTCATCCATTGAAAAAGTCCAAGCTAAATCCTATAGAGAAGAAGAGGATGGAGTAAAGGAATTCGATGAAGGTAATGACCTCCAAGTATCCATTGTGCCAAGTGCCAAAATGTTTGCCTCTTATGTTGAGTCAACATCACAATACAAAATCTGGAGTTTTAATTCACAAAGTCAAATGGGAAGGCACCCAAAATTAAAACCAGATTTGATAAAAGGCCATAACTAGACTGTGGACTTAGATTCCTCATAATGTTATGTTCAAATGTGTGAAGGGATACCATTGTTGGTGTCACATTTGAAACATGTTTTGGAATCACCTTGTATCTGGTCTACAATCCATGTTCTTGTTTGATTGTTGGATTGATCTTTGCAAGATACTCATGTGTACATGTAGGTTTGCTCTCTAGTATTGGAATATACTTATTTCAATTCATTTCATATGCCATGTGATTTGTGCATCTTTAGGAAATGAATGTAGTTATGCATTACCTCATGTATAAGGTATGTACGGTACACATATACAGTGTAGTTTCATTCCAAGTTATCCCTTGTGGAATGAAACATGCTCTATGTCTTTTAATGGATTTTTGGTTTGGTATGAATTACCAAAAGTGTTGATCAAAACGATCAAATGTGCTTATTTACAATCCATTTATGTACTAGCTCTTTTCAAGGAATGAACCTCATTGGAGTATGCTTGAAAGAATGGTAAAAGTGTTTATCATGTTTTGGGTAATAACATGATAATAGGCATGAGATTTGTGTGGGTAGCGTCATTTCATTTTATGCATGATTAATGTATTCAAAATGTGAAATGAATGTATGGTTTGTTTGTGTGTCTCATTCCAATATCCGTTATATCACACATTATGTGTTTATTATAGACACATTGTCTTTAAAGCCTGGAGATACCGCATCTCATGACATCACACACTAGGGAAATATGTTTGAATTAGTAAATTAAATGTGCCCAAGGTACTTGGATTGGTTTGGATCCAGGAAAAGAGATCTATAATCCATGTTTTGTGCCTACCTTCAAAAGATGTGTTGAATCTTCTAATGCACAGAACTTGTGTGAATTGAATGTATGGTTTGTGTGCTTAGTGTCTCATTCCAATATCCGTTATATCACACATTATGTGGAATGAGTTATATTCATAGACACCTTGTCTTTGCTAAAACCTGGAGATGCTTCATCTCATGACATCACACACTTGGACAATATGTATGGATTGGTAAATTAAATGTGCCCAAGGTACTTGGATTGGTTAGGATTTAGGAAAAGAGATCTGTAATCCATGTTTGATGCCTACCTTCAGAAGAATGAGTTGAATCTTCTAATGGCACAGAACCTTTATGAATGTATGTATCTACACTGGCATTGAAAGTGTATAAACAAAGCTTGATGAACTATGAACATCGAAAGCACACACACACACCCAGTCATCCTTCAAGTTTAAAACCCATGTCAAAGGATAGACTAGTCGGAGGAACAGACATGTCGGTACTGTTGGAAATCAGAACACTGATTGAAAGGGAAAAATCGAAATGAGAGACATGTCTATACTTATCGACATGTCGACACAGACCGGTCATTGGTCACGACTCATCGGTGAGTCAGAAAGAATAAGTTAAAAGGTCTTTTCTGCGAAAATGACAAATTATTTCAAGATCTTCGTTCCTTCTCTTGCTGAGCTCTAGCGATTTTCCTCTTGCCCCCGTGCCTTAGATCAGTCGATAGGATCTCCTGGAGTGAAATCTCGCCAGAAAACCATAGTATTTTTGCTTTTCTCACTTCAAGAAACAAATGTGTCAGGTGTTTGTGAGATTTAGTGGTCGGGTAAGCCTTGGTCAGCTCTTCCCAAACAACCATGTCGAAAAGGGAGACTGCTAAATATCGGTCTTCGACCATTGGAAAAATCCCTGAGTTCAGTTCCCATTTCCTCAGGAGATCGCCTAGGTTCGTGTAGGGTACTCCCGAATCAAGCTCTGTACCTAAGACTGGATCTAGCCGTCGGTATCATATCAGGTCTCAATCTGGACAAAACCTGAGAACTGAAGCAGAAGTGATTTCTGTTGTGGATAGTTACGATGAGGAAGAATGGGTAAATGTCGAAGCTATTGACTACTCTGAGTCTGAAAATACCCACTTCTTCGGTAACCCTATTGCAGTACAAGGATGTGGTGAAGCAAAAACACCTGTGTCGCAACCCCTGACTTGGTTTGTCTGCAAAACCAAAGCACGTTTGTCTCAAATAGAGGAGAAGCTGGGCACACTAGATAGTCGTGTGGAAAATTTAGCTCAGAGAGTTCATGACGACTATCTTACCTTGTGTCGTCTTCTCTTTCGACGAAAATCCCCTTCTCTTCCTCAGGATGCTTTGCTTAGGATAATTTTTCATGCTTTGTATCTTGTATTTTGGAAAAACTATAGTTTTAGTATTAAAATTAAGCATCCATGTTGGGCCCCCCTCCAAAAACCATATGTACTAAATGCACCCTTTTTTTATCAATGAAATGATATGGTTTAATTTAGTATGTGTGCTAATTTGATGGAATGCCTTCTATCTCATAACTATTTTTAACATGGATTTTGTTAAATAGACTAACATGCATGTTGTTAGGGAGATAGGAATCGGCTAAGATATTGCACACACCCTTGGAGTTTGGGGGGGAGCACAAAATATGTGTTGATTAGCACCTGGCATTGGTCATAACAGTGTAGGGAGGAAGATTGATACAAGCTTGAAAGGAAGCTTGATGGAAAATGAACTTAGATGCAGCTAAGTTTATGGGGGAGATGAGTCAAAGAAGCTAGAGAAAATAGCTTGGAGAATGGGGAGAAAACTCTAGGGAAACTAGCACATTAGCTTGACTCATGGAAGAAATCAGCTAAGCTGGAACTTAGCTTGTGCAGGAGGTAAATAAACTTTGATGCACGAGAAGTGTGCATTGAACTATAGGGGAAAACCATGAGTTGGAGCAGAATTTATTTAAGCACTAAAAACAAGAAGCATGGGAGAGTGCTTGAAATCCATTCGATTTCTGCCTACTAACTTTTGTCAATTGTATGACAAAATGGGGGAGAAATTAATAGAAGGTAAAAGCATCAAAAGCCAATTATGGGGGAGTAATTGGCACGAGATGAAAGATGCCTAAGTGCTTGGGCCTCTAGAAAAAGAGTGCCATAAATGAGAGGAATATGAAGAAGCCAATGGACATAAGGGAATGTTTATGCTTGGAGTTTGGAAGTGTTAGTGCCCCAGCATGACTGAGTCCCTGTTTGTCAATTACATGACTCGGGTAGAAGCACTTGCCAAGAATCTTGAAGACTCTAGATGTTCGAGGAAGAAGATCATGCTCCACCAAGCTCAGAGATCATCATCATGGGAATCACAAAAACATGTATATAGCAATAGATGACCCTAGGTGGAAGCCACACATGAGAGAGGACAACTAGGCTTAGTTGCATATGGTTGGTAATAAACATAAAAAGCCTAGAGAGGAAGCTGTACAGTGAATTAGAAGTCAACTTGGAAACATCAATCATGTTCACTGTCAGCACGACCAATCTATCTCACCGATCCCTCAGTGTAGTTAAGATCGACCCATCGAGGTCAAAGATTGGTCGACCAGCTTGACGTTGGTTCTGGATCTTCGAACTGTCAATCTAGGCATACCTCTGACCGAGAGTCTTGTATGCACCGACCGCTCAATGATGAACTTGAATGATCCCTTGTGGTCCACGACTCGTCGGTCTAAAACTTATAAGTTCTGGACTGGGAACTTATAAGGGTTCTCTATAAAACAGGCATCTTTGTACATCAAGATCAATCGAGAGATACAGGACCGACCCCTCGGCAAAGGGTGACAGGTCATTCTGGGTAACAAGTTTCCAAAGTGGAAACTACTGTTAAGCATGCTTTGCACCAGAACGAGCCTCTTGTATGGACCGACCCATCTATCATGACTGTCGACCGATCAGCGACACCGACATGTCGAACGTGAAGTAGTTATACTGTTGGGGGTGCATTTAATGTGCAACGGTCAGGTGGTTGAACGGTAATAAATATGAACCCTGACCCATCGATGCCACCGACCTGTCGATCCTGGATGATCAATATGATCGTTAAAACTCATCTATAAATATGAGTATTGGGTGATCGTTTTACCATCTTCTTTGAGCTTAAAAGAGCTAAACACTCTAAGGAATGATCAACACTCTTGAGAGAAATATCATAAACAACCAATCTTTGGATTGTGTTTGTCAGTGAGAAAGAGAGGAGGAGAGAAAGATCATAAACAACCAATCTTCAGATTGAGTTTAAAAGTGAGAAAGTTATAAACTAGGAAAGCTTTGGTTAAGCCAAGTTTCTTGTCTCCCACAAGATGCTACACAACATCAAGAAGGAGCATTGACACAACTTGGGTGGGATATTCAATAAGCACATATCAGCGAGAGAGAGCTTTAAGGCAAGTGCTTCTTGGTTTTTAATTTTCTTTCTCAAAACCTGTAACCCGAAAGTGGATTAATGAGAGGAACTCCAGAACCACTATAAAAAACTCTAGAGTGTCGTCTCTAGCACAGAGGTGGGTGGAATTCCTGGTTAATTGAGTGAGGTAGAATTCCTATTCTAATTGTGAGGGTGTAGTCCCTATATAATGAATTTGAGGATAGCTGAAGGTTGAGCGAGTCCTAACAGTAATTGTAGGTTGGCGAACCGAACCAATATACATCTTGTGTCCTTGTGTTTTTGGTGTTAGTGTAATGACCCGTTCTGAAATTTCCCAAATTTTTTAGAAGAATTTCAGATCTCAAAGCTGTTACGAGACTTTGGTGTCATTGGGAGAGTGTGGGTCTAGAGGCGGGCCCCAGTTTACCTATTTTCGAGCACGGAGACTCGAAGGGTAATTTTGTAATTCTGAATTATTATACATTTTGTCAAAAAAAGAAATTTGGAAATCACAAGTTTTTTCTGTCCCGACGTTCGACGTTCGATTTTTTCCGATTTTCAATTCATTTTCTTAAATATGCAATGGCTCTTCTTTTTGAAAATTTGATTTAACGCATTTCAAGGTTCCAAAAAAATAATAATAGTAATATTAATAAATAAAATAAATTCAATGATACAAAAGATGTGGATTTTGATTTTATTTTATTTTATTTTTGTTCGTAATTAAAACCCAAATCCTAACCTCAACCTTAACCCCAAGTGACCCATATAAATACTTTTTCTATTTTCCTTTCCCTATTGCAAAACCCTAGCCTCCATCCTCTCCTTTCTCTTCTCTCCAATCCCTCTCCTCCTAAGCCAAAACCCTAAATTCATTGTTGGCCGCCACCCCTTGCAACTCTTTCTCTCTCTAGACCCTCTTTTCGGTCGTCTTTCTCACTCCTTCATTCCCTCTCTCAGTTATTATTCATCTCCTTCCTCTTTTCTCTCCTCACCCAAAACCCTAACTCCCAAAATCCACTATAGCTGCCGCCGCCTCTCTCCTCTTTTATCTCCTCACCCGAGACCCTAAGTCGGAAAAACCACCATAGCCGCCGTCGTCGCCACTCTCCTTTGTTCTTTTTCCTCTCCTCTCAAAACCTAACCACTTTTGTGCCGTCGCACCTCCTTCTCTATCTACCTCGCGCCACCATCACCATCATCTTCTCTCACATCTTCCAAGTCAGATCTCACCAGATCCATCCTCCTTGCTACTAGATCTACAGTTCGCTTTCATTTTTCCCCAATTCTTATTTATTCTCCTCTCTTTTGAGCCAACTGGGTCAACTAAGCAGCCCAGTCGATTCAGTCGGACTGAGTCCTGGCTCCTTATTAGCAGGCTCAAGTTTACAGGCCCTGGAGAGCTAGCCCTGTCCTTTCGGTCCAACTCTATCTAGTTGCAGACCTAGGCCCAACTCGCCTTCTACCCAATCTTTGAGCCCAACGATCTTGAGCGCAACTCATGTAGGCCCAACGATCCTGGCCCAACCAGTGCAGGTCCAAGCCCAGTTCAGCAGATCTAGTCCGGCACAACTCGACATCTGAACCCAACAGCGTAACGCCCGCCCCTTTTCACAAAAATCAGTCTTTTTTTTTTTTTTTTGGAAAATAAAGAATGACAAAGGGCGCGGGACGTCACGACGAGTAAAGTCCGGGCTTCTAAAGCCCGACCCTTAACTGGCCAACCCTACGTGCGTGGAACTAAGTCCACGAAGAACGGTTCACACGTAGAAGAAAGTGTAACCCCGCCCTTTTCATCGAAAAAATGAGTCTATTTTTTTTTTTTTAAGTGACAAAGTAAGAAGAGTGATAAAGGGCGCGGACGTCACGACGCGAATTAAGTCTGAACCTCTAAAGCCTGGCCCTTAACTGGCCAACCCTACGTGTACGTGAAACGAAGTCCACGAGGAACAGGTCACATGTAGAAGTAAGATCAAGGAAATACTAACCTAAGTGCGGAAATTACAATAAGGCTAACCTACAATTTTTAGATAGCAGGGAAGATTTCATTCATTTAACTAACAAAAATATCTCAACATCACAATGTCCAAAATTAAAACCAAAATATCGCAAGTACTCTTATTATACAGTCCGACAATCTAAACTATTCAAATATACATTTCCCAAAATAAACTTAAATAAAGTAAATAGTCCGCCTCCCCAAGCTCCTAAGCTTGGCTCCCGTCTCGTCCTTCTGCTACGGCATTTCCTGCGTCATCAGCTAGGGTAGAAGTAGGGCGTTAGACCACGCGCCCAGTAGGGCTCCGAATAGGGCTAACACATGGATTAGTGATAACAAGCATACAGATAATAATATAATGAAAACCGTAAAATGAATGTTATGCCATTGGTGTCTTATGTCATGTGTCCCACCCATTATCCGCACCATCATTATATTCCCATGTTTGTTTCTCAGTCGCCCCAACCGAGCATGGACTCTGATTATATTTCCACATATCCAGATATCCCCATGTCTGCTTCTCGGTCGCCCCGACGGAGCATGGACTCCGGTTATAGCTCATCAGGCTATCCCCATGTCTGCTTCTCGGTCACCCCGGAGCGTGGACTCCGGTTTCATTATTTTCCCGACCATGCCATGCATGAGATGTAGGTGCATTATGCTATGTAATATCTATCATCCATAGTCTTAATATAAAATTCATAACTTAGCATAAAAACCATAGTCTTGCATTATGCCATATAAGATACATAAATCAGATTTAAAACTCATCATAAAATAAACCATAAAATTCCCAAAATAAATCAAAGAAACCATCACACAATCCATGGCTTACAAAAAGGTAGGAATCCTACCGAATACCGACTAGCGTTCTTTCTTTCGTCCGATAGATCGCGCGATCGCGCACCGTTTGCGATGTCAGTACCTTATTATACATTACTAATTAGTCCATGTTCTTAACCTTTAAATCCATTAATCACATACTTAAGGTTACCATAATTGCATTTATGTCCATGATCATTTCTCATGGAGTTCTTGAATTTGGCCATTATTTACAATTTTGCCACTACCCCTCCATGGATAATTCATTCCCTCTCCCATATACATTATGGTCCATAATTGATCCATAACTTAGATCCGTTAATGATCCATCAACCATATCATGTGATCATAAAATTAGTCCTTTTATTGACCTAATCCTTATTCCTTTAAACCCATACAAAACCCCATACTTAACCCTTTAAATGGTTAATGGATCATGGGTTCAAAATACCCCATTCATCAAATCTTCCCATGGGTTTTACTTCATGCATTTAAACCACAATTAGTCCATTACCCACTCATTCCCTTTGGAGGCCATAAACATCATTCACCCTCCAATTTAATCCACCAAAAGGCTCACAATTGGGCCATGGTTCGGCCATACACCATGGCCGAACCCATGGTGTCCTTTTCCCATTTTTCTTGGGTCCATTGTTACACATTTGAATTCATCACAAGTCCCTCACTTACAACCCTTAAAAAATTCCTTAACATAGACCCATTTAAAACTTTTAAACGCTCAACACCTTTGCATATTCTTGATTCTTAAAAACCCTTTAAGATACCCAACCTTTCCTTCATGCATCCATACATAATCCCTTAACATTTCACTAACATTTAAGCATTCACAACTTAAAATCCTAAAATCATAATTCATCCTCCAAATTTTCAACCTTAAACACCCCATTAAAATTTCCTCAATTACCTACATTTAATCATTTTAAAACCCTAAAATCATTAACCACCCTCATTATCTCCCATTCTTATAAACCCTAATAATTAACCCAATCATCTACCATGGGGTTCGGCCATGTATGGTCCATTTACCTCTTCAATCTCCCCATATAACCATGCTTAATTAATTTCATCACATAATGTCCTTAATCCATGCTGTACACAATTCTTAGTACCAAAGTCCTTAATATATTTATTTTTCCTTAACCTAATTTATCCACTTTGTTCATTTATTCATCCTTCCATGGAATGGATTTTAAATCCAAGGCCATAATATTTTTGGCCACATTACATCCAAGAAATGGATTTCATAACCTCTTAAACCCTAAGAAAAAATTTAATCTCTTGTTTTAGAAAATACTTACAATCCGACGGCTCCTTCGACGTTTCCTTCTCCTCTCGGATCCCTTAGCCTTCTACCTTCTTCTTCTCCTTGTTTGATCGGCCAAGATGGGCTTGATCAATGTGAAACCATCACACTTGGGTCAGCCAAGATAGGGTTAGATTTGAGAGAGAGAGAGAGAGAGAAAATGGAGATGAGAAAGATATCTCAAGGTTTTTATCTTGAGGTGGTCGGCCAACCATAGGGCCTTTCTTCCTCTTCTCCAAGCTTTTCTCCTTCTTCTTCCTTAATTTTCTTCTTCTCTACTTCTTGGGCATGAGGGACGGCTATGAGAGTGTAAGGGAGGGAGAGAGGGAAAGAGTTGAAGGAAAAGAAAAGATGGAGAAAGATAAGATAGAGTTTATCTCATTTGGTGGAGTGACCCACACTCCACCCTTTAATTCCCCCACCAACCAAATGGAATTTTTATCATGCTTTATGTTTTATGACCCAACCACCATCAAGTCCCAACGTTTTTTTGGTGTTTGAAGATGGGATTGTTTTGGTCTCCCCTCCTTTGACCCCTTTGACCATGATTAGATTAGTTTAGTTAATTTAATTAGTTTGATCATTAGGTTAAGTTAATTAATTTCCACCTAATTTAATTCCATTAAATTCCCTCTATGAAATCCAGCCATGGTTGACTAAGTCAACCATGGTGGCCGGCCCCACCAATTCTTGGTCCACACGCCACCTCACTTGATGAGGTGGAGGTGGGTCCCAATTGGCCACATCACCTTGGCTTAATTCAAATTAACTTAAGTGATTTAAATTTAATTCAACCCATTCCAACTAATTGGACCACCATCGGGCCCATGGCCCAATTACATTCATCTTTACCCATTTATCTTAGAGTTTACATTATCTTGACCCATTAGGTCCCAAATGGGTATTGGGCCCAATTTGACCATCCTTGACCACTTAAATGATTTTAATTCCAATCCATGATCCATTGGGCCATACTTGGGCCTTTGTCCAAATTTTGGTCCATTTACCCTTTATTCCATCAAATTTCCCCATTTTCATCATTACAATAAATAATATTCACATATTCATTGACTTACAAATTCGGGCCATTACAATATAATCCTCTTTCGAAATTTTCGTCCCGAAAATTTGAGCGAAGTAAAGGTTCAAAACATCTCATACAAAGAGCTCTGGATGAAGGCTCTCATTTTTTACTCAAGTTCCCAGGTGGCTTCCTCATTGCCATGACGTTCCCATACCACCTTGACCAACTGTATAGTGCGGTTCCGCAGCACTCTTTGTTCTCTCCCGATCACTCTAATCGGCTTCTCCACATAGGTTACGTCGCTTTGCACATCGACGTCTTGCACACTCAGAACATGTGAAGGATCGGGGTTGTACTTCCTCAACATGGACACATGGAAAACATCATGTAAAGATGATAACTGTGGAGGGAGCGCCAACTGATAAGCTACCCCCACCCTCTTTAGGATTGGAAACGGGCCCACAAATCTAGGCTACAGTTTCCCCTTCTTTCCGAATCTCATGTGTCCCTTCTGTGGTGAGACTTTTAAGAACACCAAGTCTCCCACCTGAAACTCGAGGAACCTTCTCCTCTTGTCAGCGTAGCTCTTCTGACGGCTCTGCACAGTGAGTAGGTGTTGCCGTATCATTTGATCTGCGCCGTAGTCTGCAACCAACTCCGGTCCAATCAGAGCAGGCTCACCGGCCTCTGTCCAACACACTGGTGATCTACATGGCCTACCATACAAGGCCTCAAATGGAGCCATCTGCAGGTTTGCCTGGTAACTGTTATTGTAAGAAAACTCCACCAGTGGTAAGTGATCCTCCCATCCACCCTTGAAGTCTAGCATGCATGCTCTCAGCATATCCTCCAGTGTCTATATTGTCCTCTCCGATTGTCCATCAGTCTGTGGATGAAATGCTGTGCTAGTCAATATATCGGTCCCCATAGCCGACTGCATGCCCTGCCATACTCTGCCGGTGAATCGGCCATCTCTGTCGGACACAGTAGTCCGAGGAATACCATGTAGTCTGATAATATCCCGGATGTACCATCGACCCAATGTCTCCGATGAATCTGTCATCTTGATGGGAAGGAAATGCGCAGATTTAGTCAACCGGTCCACTACTACCCATATCGCATCGTTGCCCTTTGATGACCTTGGCAACCCTGATACGAAATCCATAGATATGTGCTCCCATTTCCACTCCGGCACTGGTAAGGGTGTGAGTAAACCCGGTGGTTTCTGATGTTCCGCCTTAACTTGCTGGCAAGTTAGGCAAACAACAAACTCCGCCACATCTCTCTTGAGTCCCCGCCACCAATAGTGCCTCTTAAGATCATGATACATCTTGGTGCTACTCGGATGGATAGAGAGCTTGGTTTGGTGTGTTTCAATCAACAACTCTCTTCTGCAGCTCTTAGGCACATATGTTCTACCTCGGAACACGAGACCCTTTCCTGGTCATAGTTTCCACTCCGGTACAACTTCACCGGTAGACATCTTAGTCCATGTCTCCTCCACCTCTAAATCTGTCCGTTGTTCCCGTTCAATCTCGGAGACCATGTTGGATCGTATAATCAGACTATATATGGTCCCGTGATTATTGAGGTATAATTTGAACTCTCTGATGGTATTCAATACCTCCCATTCTGTCCTGATCAAGCTAGCTACTGTCGCATGTGACATGCGACTGAGAGCATCTGCCACTTTGTTTGCCTCGCCAGGATGATATCGGAGTGCAAAGTCATAATCTGCCAGATATTCCATCCATCGGCGTTGTCTCATGTTGAGTTCCTTCTGATCAAACAAATATTTTAGACTCTTGTGATCGGAAAACACCTCAAATTTCTAACCATACAGGTAGTGTCTCCAACTTTTGAGAGAGAAGACTACTGCTGCTAGTTCCAGATCATGCGTGGGATAGTGGCGTTCATGGATTTTCAACTGTCTTGATCCGTACGCCACCGCACGATTACCTTGACTGAGTGTACACCCCAATCCCTCTCTTGAGGCATCACAGTACACCTCATAATTTCCTCTTTCCTGCAATATCAGAATAGGAGCGGTTGTAAGCTTCTCCTTCAGCTCCTCAAATCTCCAGTTGCACAGATACGACCACTCAAATTTGACTCCTTTCTGAGTGAGTCGGGTAAGTGGAGCTGCAATCTTGGAGAAGTCCATGATGAATTTCCTGTAGTAACCGGCCAATCCCAGAAAACTGCGGATCTCGTTCACATTCGTCGCCACTTTCCACTTCCTCACTGCCACTACCTTAGCCGGGTCTACGACTATGCCTTCCTCCGATATAACATGCCCAAGAAGTTGACCTTGGATAGCCAGAATTCACATTTGCTTGCTTTGGCATACAATTGGTTCTTCCTCAAGGTGTCCAAGACTATCCGCAGGTGCTCAGCATGTTCCTCCTGACTCTTGGAATAGATCAGGATGTCATCAATATATACGATCACAAACTGATCTAAGTAAGGACGGAATATCCTATTCATCAGGTCTATGAACACAGCCGGCGCATTAGTAAGCCTAAACGGCATGACTACATACTCATATAGACCATACCGTGTCCTGAAGGCGGTCTTCTCTATGTCCTCCTCTCTAACTCGGATTTGATGATATCGGGACATCAGATCAATCTTGGAGAAGTGAGAGGAACCCCTAAGTTGATCAAACAGATCGTCAATCCTGGGTAGGGGATACTTGTTCCTGACCGTCAGCTGGTTTAACTTTCTATAATCCACACACATCCGAAGGGTACCGTCCTTTTTCTTCACAAATAATACCGGGGCTCCCCACGCTGATGTGTTGTGTCGAATAAAACCCATTCTGAGCAGTTCATCAATCTGCTTTTTCAATTCGGTCATCTAAGCTGGTGCCATCCTGTAATGGGGCAATGATACTGGAGTAGTGCCGGGATATAATTTGATCTCAAAGTCTATCTCCCTCTTTGGTGGCAAACCAGGGAGCTCTGTCGGGAATATCTCGGCATAATCTGCTACTACGGCCGGAAGTCCAGTCCCTGGTGCTTTGTCTAATCTAATGGTGTTCAAGACAAGGTGGTTCAATTCTTCCTGCAGCCTTCTAGGAATGCCTTGTCTGTCAGCGGGCACTATATACCGCTTTCGTTCGGGTGACCAAAATATCACCCTACGAAGATGGAAATCAATATGGGCCTGATACTTAGCCAACTAGTCCATGCCAAATATAACATCATACTCAGCCATATCGATTACTAAATAGTTGAACTCGAATCTGAATCCAGTGAGTTCAATGTTCCGTGTCGTGCATATGAGCCCCAAAGATGTGTCTCCGACAGGGGATACAATGGTAAGTGAGCTGGACAGATTCTGTACTAATGTGCCCGTAGCAGATATGAATGCAGCAAATATAAATGAATGGGATGCTCCAGAATCAAATAATGCAACAGCATAAGAACTACCAACTACAGCCATACCTTGAATCACCAAGCGATCCACCGCTACTGGAGAAGGTATGGCAAAAAGCCGTCCAATCCTGTAGGGTTTGCCGCCCGCCCCGCTTGGTTATGAGTCATGCCTCCTCGTGACTGAGCTGGCCTAGCTGGAGGGCGGAAAGAACCCCTGGAGTAAGATGGTCTGCTGATCTGCGGACACTCCCTCTTAAAGTGGCGTTGTTGGCCACACTGATAGCATGTGTTCCCATCCCGTGGGACCTGAGAGACTGATGTTGATGGGGAAGGCTGATTGGGGCGAAAGTCCCCTGTAGATCCAGTAGAGGGTGAGGGTCTATTAAAATTCGGGTGGAACCTCTTGTTGGGTTGAAATGCTCCCCGCCCACTCTCCCCTCGGCGGCGGTTGTCAAACCGCACTATCTCGTTCAACTCTCGCTCCGCTATAGTGGCCCTGCTGACCACCCCTACCAGTGTGGGCTCCTTGAATATTGTCACCCTAGCACTGATGCTAGGCCGAAGGCCTCGCTCAAACTTACGGGCCCTCCGGTGCTCGGTATCCACCATGTAGAATGCGTAGATAGATAGACGAAGGAATTCCCGGTGATATTCTGCCACTGTCATATTGCCTTGTACCAATGACAGGAAGGCTTGAGTCTGACTCTCTCTTTCCTCCTCCGGGAAATATTGCTCTAGAAAAGTGGCTGAGAACCATTCCCACGTCATGATAGTCCTTTCCCTTTCTGGCACCAGTGCTTGTTGTTTTTCCACCACTTTCCACCAATTACTGGCATCTTCGATCAATTGAGATGTAGCCAGTAAGATTCTGTCAGCAAGACTGGAAATCTGAAGCAGATTCAAGATCTGAGTGATCTTTTTCAACCAATGGTCTGCTCCGACAACCCCTTCTTTTCCCCTGAAGTAAGGAGGGCGTTGTTGCTGAAAATCCTTGACCATCTTCCGTTTACTGGAGTCGCTGGTGGTCGCATTTCCGCTCAAGTGTTGTTGAAGAGCAGAAGCGACTGCCTCTTGAACTATGTCTTTTAGCTCGGGAGGTACACCTTATATGTTTATACTATTCTGTCCCTCTGCTTGATGAGGTGGTTGTATCCCCTCTTGATGCGGTGGTTGTACCTCCTCTTGATGAGGTGGTGGCACCTCTTCCTCTACCCGGGGGTTTCGAGGAGTTCTTCTCCTATGAGGCATCTCCTAAATCATCGAAAATATTTATTGATTAAGTTCCTTCGTAGAATTGTTGTATTCATATATTTTGGGAAAAATTTCCTTAAGTATCAAATGTTTTTGTTTCCATTTAGGGGGAAATTGCCAAATATGCACACTTGGTTTTCTTTTGTTCCCGGGGGAAATCTCTAAATTCCTATTGTTTGTTGTTCAATTTGGGGATACCGGGGAAAATCAACCCTATCTTGCTATGTTTTGATAGATCTATCTTAGAATGAACTTTTCTTCCTTTGCTATCATTCCTCTTTGTCAAACGTTGTTCTCAGATTGAATACTTCAGTCTGAGTCAATCGAAGTAGATTAACCCGGCCCCCGTGCAGAGGACTCCGAAGAGTCGGTTAGTTGGAATTCTTAGCCGTCAGCGAGACGTGCAACCGTCTTAATCTTACTTCGAGAGATTCATTCCTCTGAGTTCACTCTGATACCAATTGTAACGCCCGCCCCTTTTCACCGAAAAAATGAAAGTCTATTTTTTTTTTTTAAGTGACAAAGTAAGAAGAGTGATAAAGGGCGCGGACGTCACGACGCGAGTTAAGTCCGAGCCTCTAAAGCTCAGCCCTTAACTGGCCAACCCTACGTTGCATGGAACGAAGTCCACGAGGAACAGTTCACACATAGAAGTAAGCTCAAGGAAATACTAACCTAAATGCAGAAATTACAATAGAGGCTAACCTACAATTTTTAGATAGCAGGGAAGATTTCATTCATTTAACTAACAAAAATATCTCAACATCACAATGTCCAAAATTAAAACCAAAATATTGTAAGTAATCTAATTATACAGTCCGACAAGCTAAACTATTCAAATATGCATTTCCCAAAATAAACTTAAATAAAGTAAATAGTCCGCCTCCCCAAGCTCCTAAGCTTGGCTCTGGTCTCGTCCTTCTGCTCCGGCATTTCCTGCGTCATCATCTAGGGTAGAAGTAGGGCGTTAGACCACGCACCCAGTAGGACTCCGAGTAGGGCTAACACATGGATTAGTGATAACAAGCATAAAGATAATAATATAATGAAAACCGTAAAATGAATGCTATCCCATGGGTGTCTTATGTCATGTGTCCCACCCATTATCCGTACCATCATGATATTCCCATGTTTGCTTCTCGGTCGCCCCGACTGAGCATGGACTCCGGTTATATCTCCACATATCCAGATATCCCCATGTCTGCTTCTCGGTCGCCCCGACGGAGCATGGACTCCGGTTATAGCTCATCAGGCTATCCCCATGTCTGCTTCTCGGTCACCCCGAGGGAGCGTGGACTCCGGTTTCATTATTTTCCCACCCATGCCATGCATGAGATGTAGGTGCATTATGCTATGTAATATATATCATCCATAGTCTTAATATAAAAATTCATAACTTAGCATAAAAACCATAGTCTTGCATTATGCCATATAAGATACATAAATCAGGATTTAAAACTCATCATAAAATAAACCATAAAATTCCCAAAATAAATCAAAGAAACCATCACACAATCCATGGCTTACAAAAAGGTAGGAATCCTACCGAATACCGACTAGCGTTCTTTCTTTCGTTTCTGTCCGATAGATCCTTTCGCCGATCGCGCACCGTTTGCGATGTCTAGTACCTTATTATACATTACTAATTAGTCCATGTTCTTAACCATTTAAATCCATTAATCACATACTTAAGGTTACCATAATTGCATTTATGTCCATGATCATTTCTCATGGAGTTCTTGAATTTGGCCATTATTTACAATTTTGCCACTACCCCTCCATGGATAATTCATTCCCTCTCCCATAAACATTATGGTCCATAATTGATCCATAACTTAGATCCGTTAATGATCCATCAACCATATCATGTGATCATAAAATTAGTCCTTTTATTGACCTAATCCTTATTCCTTTAAACCCATACAAAACCCCATACTTAACCCTTTAAATGGTTAATGGATCATGGGTTCAAAATACCCCATTCATCAAATCTTCCCATGGGTTTTACTTCATGCATTTAAACCACAATTAGTCCATTACCCACTCATTCCCTTTGGAGGCCATAAACATCATTCACCCTCCAATTTAATCCACCAAAAGGCTCACAATTGGGCCATGGTTCGGCCATACACCATGGCCGAACCCATGGTGTCCTTTTCCCATTTTTCTTGGGTCCATTGTTACACATTTGAATTCATCACAAGTCCCTCACTTACAACCCTTAAAAAATTTCCTTAACATAGACCCATTTAAAACTTTTAAACCCTCAACACCTTTGCATATTCTTGATTCTTAAAAACCCTTTAAGATACCCAACCTTTCCTTCATGCATCCATACATAATCCCTTAACATTTCACTAACATTTAAGCATTCACAACTTAAAATCCTAAAATCATAATTCATCCTCCAAATTTTCAACCTTAAACACCCATTAAAATTTCCTCAATTACCTGCATTTAATCATTTTAAAACCCTAAAATCATTTACCACCCTCATTATCTCCCATTCTTATAAACCCTAATAATTAACCCAATCATCTAACATGGGGTTCGGCCATGTATGGTCCATTTACCTCTTCAATCTCCCATATAACCATGCTTAATTAATTTCATCACATAATGTCCTTAATCCATGCTTACACAATTCTTAGTACCAAAGTCCTTAATTATTTATTTTTCCTAACCTAATTTATCCACTTTGTTCATTTATTCATCCTTCCATGGAATTTTGAAATCCAAGGCCATAATATTTTTGGCCACATTACATCCAAGAAATGGATTTCATAACCTCTTAAACCCTAAGAAAAAATTTAATCTCTTGTTTTAGAAAATACTTACAATCCGACGGCTCCTTCGACGTTTCCTTCTCCTCTCGGATCCCTTAGCCTTCTACCTTCTTCTTCTCCTTGTTTGATCGGCCAAGATGGGCTTGATCAATGTGAAACCATCACACTTGGGTCAGCCAAGATAGGGTTAGATTTGAGAGAGAGAGAGAGAAGAAAATGGAGATGAGAAAGATATCTCAAGGTTTTTATCTTGAGGTGGTCGGCCAACCATAGGGCTTTTCTTCCCTCTTCTCCAAGCTTTTCTCCTTCTTCTTCCTTAATTTTCTTCTTCTCTACTTCTTGGGCATGAGGGACGGCTATGAGAGTGTAAGGGAGGGAAAGAGGGAAAGAGTTGATGGAAAAGAAAAGATGGAGAAAGATAAGATAGAGTTTATCTCATTTGGTGGAGTGACCCACACTCCACCCTTTAATTCCCCCACCAACCAAATGGAATTTTTATCATGCTTTATGTTTTATGAGCCAACCACCATCAAGTCCCAACGTTTTTTGGTATTTGAAGATAGGATTGTTTTGGTCTCCCCTCCTTTGACCCCTTTGACCATGATTAGATTAGTTTAGTTAATTTAATTAATTTGATCATTAGGTTAAGTTAACTAATTTCCACCTAATTTAATTCCATTAAATTCCCTCTATGAAATCCACCCATGGTTCACACGCCCCCACCAATTATTGGTCCACACGCCACCTCACTTGATGAGGTGGAGGTGGGTCCCAATTGGCCACATCACCTTGGCTTAATTCAAATTAACTTAGGTGATTTAAATTTAATTCAACCCATTCCAACTAATTGGACCACCATTGGGCCCATGGCCCAATTACATTCATCCTTACCCATTTATCTTAGAGTTTACATTATCTTGACCCATTGGGTCCTAAATGGGTATTGGGCCCAATTTGACCATCCTTGACCACTTAAATGATTTTAATTCCAATCCATGATCCATTGGGCCATACTTGGGCCTTTGTCCAAATTTTGGTCCATTTACCCTTTATTCCATCAAATTTCCCCATTTTCATCATTACAATAAATAATATTCACATATTCATTGACTTACAAATTCTGGGCCATTAGAGTAAGCTTGCGGAATTTAAACATTAAGCGGGGTTATAATAGAATCTATCCTACCAGTTTTAGATAGCAAAGAAGGTTACATCATTTAAATTACTAAATTACTTCAAAATGATAATATCCGAAAGTAAAGTCCAAACCATAGTACGAAATATAAATTATTACAGACCGACGAGCTAAGCTACTTAAATTACATTTCCAAAATAAATTTAATTAAACTATCTAGCCCGCTTCCCCAAGCTCCTACGCTTGGCTCCCGTCTCGTCCTTCGTTTCCATCATCCCCTGCGTCATCAGTTAAGGTGGATGTAGGGCGTTAGACAACGCGCCCAGTAGGACTCGAGTAGGGATAACACATGGATTATTGATAACAGGCACATATGTAATAATATAATGAAAAACCATAAAATGAATGCAATGTCATGTGTCCCACCCATCATCCATACCATCATGATATGCCCATGTTTGCTTCTCGGTCGCCCCGACGGAGCATGACCTCCGGTTATATCTCCACACATCAAGATATCCCCATGTTTGCTTCTCGGTCGCCCCGATGGAGCATGGACTCCAGTTATATCATATCAAGCTATCCCCATGTTTGATTCTCGGTCGCCCCGACGGAGCATGGACTCCGGTTATAGCATATCATGCTATCCCTATGTTTGCTTCTCGGTCGTCCCGACGGAGCATGGACTCCGGTTCCTTTATTTTCCCGCCCATGCCATGCATGAGATGTAATTGCAATATGCTATATAATATTTAAATCATTGTAATATATGCCATATAATATATATAAATCATAATCTTAAAACCCATCATAAAACCAATCATATAATTACCAAAATAAATCAAGGAAACCATCATATAACACGTAATCCACGGCTTGCAAAAAGATAGGAATCCTACCGAATACCGACTAATGTCCTCTTACGTTTCCGTCCGATAATCCGGTCGCCGATACGCGCACCGCTTGCGATATCCGATACCTTATTACATACGAATAATCAGCCCATATTTTTAACCATTTAAATCCATTAATCATACCTTAGCGGGGTTCGGCCATACACCATGGCCGAACCTCACTAACTAGGTTTGTGGGTCCCATTTAATCCATTAATTATTTTAATTACATGGGTCTAGAAACCAGCAACCTAGGCTTTATTAATCACACATAAGGTTGTTACTTAGAGCCCCTAAGTCCATGATCATTTCCCAAGGGGTTCGGCCATGTACCATGGCCGAACCCATGGTTCTTGAATTTGGACATTATTTACGGTTTTGCCACTCTCTCTTCCATACTTAATCACCCATTTATCCATGCACAATTTAAGTCCAAAATTGATCCATAACTTAGATCCATTAGTGACCCATCAACCATGTTACAAGATTATTAAAAAATCAGTCCTTAACTTAGCCTAATTTCCATTCATCTAACCACATGCATAGTTCCAATTTTTAGCCCATAATATGACCTACATATGGGTGATGGGTTCGGCCATACACCATGGCCGAACCCATGATGCCTTTTTCCCATTTTTCTTGGGTTCATTTTACTTCATTTGGCCCCACCATAAGTCCTTCCATGAAGGGGTTTAATTCACACATTTAAACCATCATCCTTAATCATATTTGATACATTTTGGTCCATCAACTTAGCCATAATTTCCTTTTATTTTCATTGTTCTCAAATACCCAATCCATCAAAGTCTCCCCATGGGGTTCGGCCATACACCATGGCCGAACCCATGGTCCATGGTTTTCCTCATTTAAAAACCCCTTTAAAAATTACTAACATTCATTCATTGAAAACTTTAAAGATCATTAACCACTTAACATAGCCTCCATTCTCTAAACCCATTAAAATTTCCTTAATCACCTACCATGGGGTTCAAAAACATTCCCTCCATAAAATCCCTCCATGGTTTTATTTTTAAAACCTTATTTATAATGCTTAAAGTCCATTTAAAAACCATCACCCTTCTCCATCAATTTCCACATTTTTACACCCATTAAATTTACCAACACATCACCATAGGGTTCGGCCATACACCATGGCCGAACCCATGGTTCATGAGTCATCATTCATTTATGCCTTTTGAGGCCATAAAACCCTTTGCATCGTCACGAGTTTCCTCATTTAAGATCCCTTTAAAAATTGCTACATTTAATCATTTAAACCCTAAAAATCATTATCATCCTTTCATGATTCTAACCCTAAAAACCCCATTAAACTTTTCTTGATTACCTACCATGGGGTTCATTAATCCTTCAAAAATCCACACTTCCATGTTTAAATAAACCTTATTACATAATGTCCTTAATACATCCATTTATTTTCTTGACCTAATTTACCCATTAGGGTTTGTCCATTTTTCATCCTTTCATTGGATGGATTTGAGATCCAAGGCCCATGACAATTTGGCCACCATTAAATCCAAGAAGAATGGACCCCAAATCTTAAACCTTAACAAAATCTAACCTCTTGTTTAGAAATACTTACAATCCGACGGCTCCTCCGACTTTTCTTTCTCCTTTTAGACTCCTTGGCCTTTCTCCTTCTTCTTCTCCTTCGTTGGTCGGCCAAGATGAGCTTGATCAATGGTATCCCCAATGCTTGGTTCGGCTAAGATGGGGTGTGTTTGAGAGAGGGAGAGAGGGGGAGAGGATGGGGAAAGGATGCCTCAAGCTTTGGTCTTGAGGTGAAGGGCCCAAGCTTGATCTCCTTTCTTCTCTTCTTCTCTTCTAAGTTTTCTTCTTCTTTTCTCCTTGGTGTGGGACGGTTTTTGGAGAGAGCAAGAGAGGGAGAGAGTGAAATGAGAGTGGAATGGAGAGATGAGATGAAAACCCATCTCATCCCCTTGGTTGCTTAAGTTACACTCTTCCATTAATTCTCCCACCAACCAAGCATGGGCTCCCATGCTTAGTGGTGGTGGTTGGGATAAACTATTACTAGCCAACGTTTTTGGGCTTTTGAAATGAGGTGGTTTGGTCTTCCAACTTTGACTATTTGACCACCTTTTGATTAGCTTAATTAATTAATTAATTGGATCATTAAGTTAATTAATTCCCATTTAACCTAATTCCATCTCCTTAAATTCCCTCCATATATCCACCAATGGTTGACCAATTCAACCATGGTGGTCGGCCCCACCAATCCTTGGTCCACACGCCACCTCACTTGGTGAGGTGGAGGTGGGCCCCATTCGGCCATGTCACCTTGGTCTATTCACCACTAACTTAGGTGATTTAATTAAATCCATTTCAACTACTTGGATCACCATTGGGCCCATGGCCCAATTACATTCACCTCCTACCCATTTACCTTAGAGCTTCCATCATCTTGACCCATTGGGTCCCAAATGGGTATTGGGCCCAATTTGACCATCCTTGGCCCAATTGACCATCATTGACCATTTAAATGAATTTAATCCAATCCATGGTCCATTGGGCCATACTTGGGCCTTTGTCCAAACTTTGATCCATTTACCATCTATTCCATCAAATTTCCCAATTTTCATCATTAAAAATAAATAATAGCCACATATATGTTGATTTAAAAATTCCGGGTTATTACAAACAGTCAGGCCCAACTCATTCCAGGTCCGTTTCTATGTCCGGCCCATTCTAGGTTCGTTTCTAGGCCCAACCCATTTTAGGCCCCTTTTAGGCTCATTTCTAGCACGGCTTTGGGGATCATTCTGGAGTGTTTTTGGCTTGCTTGGGGAGCATTTCTAGAGCGCTTCTTAACCATTTGTGAGCCTTTTTTCGGTCAGATTTGTAGGATCCTCTCAGTTTTGTGGGATTGTCCTAGTTTTACGGACCTGTTCCAGTTTCTCGAGCCCGATAGCTCATACATCGCTTCCTTCAACCCTGCAGCCTGCTTTATCGCTTGGTTTTCAAAAGCATGCACACAAGTGAAGGGACTTATCACTGTTTTAGCATGCATTCGCATTCTTAACTTAAAACTTTGGACATCGAGTGACTCGAATGAGACCCTTCGTTTATTAAGCCACTCGGTAAGGGAACTATTGAAATAAATATATGATATTATGATGAATGAGACAAGTGTTAGATGGATGTTGAACACAATATTTGGAAGATGTTATGATGCATTGCGTGTTTACGCATAAGATACAAGTGTAATCACATGTTGGATATAGGGGTACGTGTTTAAGCTCTGCTATGTGTCGTTGACCGCATGATGAGGCATATTCTTGATATTGGTATTATGTCAGAACATGTTTGTGTTGTCATACATGATCATGATACCATGTTCATGCATGGGAGGATTTATTTATGTGTATACATTCATGATGATGAGATGAGTTTGGTTGTTCGGAGGACTTCCCTGTTGCGCTCCGGCGGTCGAGACCCCCATAGGGGATGCGGGTTTCCCCGTTGCGTTCCGGCGGTTGAGGTGCCTACCCTTGAGATTGGGTTCCCCGTTATTATAACACCCAGGATTTTCCAATGCATTAATATATTGGATTTTGATTATCTAAATTATTAAATTTGTTGAATTTAGGATTTATGGATGGAATGGATGTTAGATGGGTAAGAATTGGGTCAGTAGTCCAATTATGATCCAATGGATCATGGATAGGGTTTTGATTGCAAGTAATTGGGTAAATGTAATTAATTGGGTCAATCACCCAATTGGGACCCAATGGGTCAAAGTGAATGGATTTTGGAAAGTAAATGGGTAAAGGATTAATTTAATTGGGTCATGTACCCAATTAAGTCCTAAGGCATGGGATCCACCTCATCAAGTGAGGTGGCATGTGTATGAGGTGACATGTGAGTGACATGGCCAAGTAGGACCCAAATCCACCTCATCAAGTGAGGTGGCATGTGTATGAGGTGGCATGTGAGTGACATGGACAAGTGGGACCCAAATCCACCTCATCAAGTGAGGTGGCAAGTGGATGAAAGTAATATGCATGGTCGGCTAACCATCGTTGACTTGGTCAACCATGGGTGAGCTCAAAGGGTGAGCTAAATTATGTTGAGTTGGAAATTAAAATCACTTGAGTTAAGTGGCAAATGAGTTCAAGTAAATTGAGTGAGTTAAACTGAGTTAGAGTTGAGTTGAGATAAGTGAGTTGAGTCGAGTTGCATGGAAGTGGAGGAGACTTGAGTGAGTCAAGATGGAAGTTGGGGAGACTTCCATCTCAAGTGAGTCAAGGGGAGATGGAGGGTTTCCATCTCATGGGAGAGAAAATCCAAGGCATGCACGTGGGGAGGGAGGAAGACCTTAGCCATGTGTCTCCTTGGTTAAACCAAGGGACACATGGGAAAGACCAAACATTAAGGAGGGTGGTTGGGAGGTCAATGGCTAATTTCAAAAGGAGACACACCACACCCTTGGGCCGATCCCTCTCTTTGAAACCAAAGAGAGTTTTTTCTCTCTCTCCCTCTCTCAACCTACACTACTTGGTCGATTTCATCCCTTTGGAACATAGAGATTTTCATCTCTCTCTTCCTCTCTCAATCAACACCCTTGGCCGAATGCTCCATTGAAGAACAAAGAGGTTTTCATCTCTCTCTCTCCCTCCCATTTTCGCTCTAGACTTGGAGAAACCGAAAGAACAAGGACCTTGGAGAAATCGATGAAGGAACAAGGAAAGAGAAGGCTGAAGAGTAAAGTTTCAGATTTAAAGGAAACGAAGGAGACGCAGAAGGAAGGTATGGTTTATGCTTCATGGTACTAAATTTAAGAAAACTAAGGGAACCATGGTTTCGGCTATGGAATGGCCGAAACCATGGGTTCCATATTTGATTGAAAAGATGGCAAAAAATTATGCTAAGGCCATGGACTTTGAAATCCATTCAAGGAATGGTTAAGTGTTTGGAATAAAAAGGAAAAGACCCTAACCTTGTTTGGAGGGTAAGATAAGCGTGTTTAAATGAGATATGATGATAATGACCATGTTTAGACAAGATTAAAGAATGAATCTCATGAAGAGTAGATTTATAACTAATCAAACAAATGAGAACTGATCACGGATGGCACTGTCTGCGGACAGGTAACAGACATGAATGTGACATTGGCTGCGGACGGGTTACATGTTTGTGGACGGGTTTCTATCGTCCACGGGACGAGTTTCAACCGTCCGCCGACGGGTAACAGACAGGAAATTTTATGTTGTATGCGGACGAGTTTCTGCAGTCCGCAGGACTGTTTTTTACCATCCGCGGACGAGTTTTTATCATTCGCAGGTTGAGTAGTGGACGAAGACTGGGTGCTATCCGCGGGACAAATTTTACCATCCGCGGACGGGCTTTTACCATCCGCGGACGAGTTTTTATCATCCGAAGGATGGGTGGTAGATAGGAACCCCATGAATGATGTTATGAGTCCATGAATGATTTTATGAACCCATGAATGATTTTATGATCCATGAAGATTTAAAAGATAATTGATTAACTATGGATTATCAGGTTAAGGACTAAAAAGAAAGGATGATGGTTGACCGCATTGTTTAAAATAAAACAAGGATTAAAAAGAGGGTCAAACACCAAAAAGTGAGGTTTGGCCATGTTGTATGGCCGAACCCCATGATGGGTTTTGGTGGACATGAACACATTTCAGCCACATCGTATGGTCGAACCCCGTTGAGGGTCTTATCCGGTTTAAGGATTATGATACGTAACTGTGACTAAAATGAAAAGTTGATTTTTAAATTGATATATGTGTAGGATTAAATTGATAAGGTAAAGAGGTGTGATTCGTTTTCACGTGACAGTTAGCGATTGTTTCATGTGAAACAAGAAAAGGACAGTAAATCAGATTTGGGTAGGATTCCTACCTCATTGAAATACATGTGGATTTTATATGGTTTTGTATTTTTCCAACATGATGACTGTCCGATAAACAAACGTAGGAGGAATCCACACTGATTCCGATTGACTTACGGGAAGAGATATATGATGTTTGAAATATAAGAGGAGTCCACGCTCCATTCGGTGGGACCGATTAACATAGTTGGGGAGAGATGTATGATGTTTGAAATGTAAATGGAGTCCACGCTCCATTCGGTGGGACCGATTAAAACACGTGGGGAGAAATACACGATGTTTAAAATGGAAGTGGGTGGGAGATCATTGGCATATGATCCATGACGTGGCATTACATTGGCATGATTTGATATGAGTATCATGCACTGTTTTAATACTACAAAAGGTTTTATAAGTATGATATGTTTTTCTATATTGATTTTATACTAATCCCATGTATGATACTTGGAACTCCTACTGGGCACGTTGACTAACGCCTTACTTCTACATTAGATGATGGTACAGGGAACGGAACGGGCGATGGGCGTGAAAGAAGCCAAGCTTAGGAGCTTGGATAGTTTATGCTTATTTTATTTAAGTTTTATTTTGGACAATGTAATTTGAGATAATTGCATTTTGGGACTATAATAACTTAGATATTATTTTGCTATGTGACGTTACATTTGGATAATTAAGTTCAGTTTATTATATGGTGATTGACTTCCTTGCTAATTAATGGATAGGGATAGTAATTCTAATCATATGATAATTCCACAATGTGTTTATTTCGCAAGTATAACTTTAATGCGTGTGAACTGTTTTAGTGGACTCAGTCCACGCACACGTATCGTTGGCCAGTTAAGGGTCGGGCTTTGGAAGCTCGGACTTAGCTCACGTCGTGGCGTCCCTCTCTCTTTCACTCTTTATTTTTATTTTTTAAAGTAGAGTCTGATTTTCGACAAGTGAAAAAGGGCTGGGCATTACAGTTATGCTCCAGCGGTTGAGAGCCCCATAGGAGATGCGGGTCTCCCCGTTGCATTCCAATGATTGAGGCAGTTGTGTATTGTGTGGTCTCTCGTTTGCATCGATAGGGAGACCGGAGTTTGTTGGATGACCCGATGTGGGCTTCCGAGATGATGTCTCGGATTTGGTCGGTGGATTATTGGTTGGTGGTATAGTTGATCTCATACATATGAGAGCCTCGGTTATTATGATATTCTCGTTTTCATGCATATAATATATATTTATGTTGCTGACATGTGATATGCATTTACCTCTTCATTAGGCTGGTTAGCTCCTTTCAGGTACTCAATTGCAGAGGAGCAAGAGGGTCCCTTTAGCAAACGCCCGGGGAGGAGTAGTACTAGTTAGAGATTCTATGATCATGCCTATAATTAGTTTGGTAGACCTTGTTTGGTATGTATTCTCTGTATGATGTTTATTTTGGATGACATTTTGACTCTATTTGATCAGTCTGTGGTTGTTTATTATGTCTCGTAGCATTATGGACTTGTGGTTTGTTGAGTGGGAGATAGTTACCCCTTTTTTTTAAAAAAAATAAAAAATCCAATATCCATTTTTTGTGTTGATTTGAGATATTTCGAAGATAACGCGACCGTATCGGGACAGGACTTTACAGTTAGAGCCAATTTCTTGTGTTGATTGTTTAATCACATTTGCTAACATACACACTCTTGATTGTTGTTTCCACTACATTTAAATAAATCAATCAAGTAATTTAAAAAAGGACCAACAAATTTGGATTGACCTATTCACCCCCCTCCCCTTCTCCCTCCCTCCCTCTAGGGTCAGTCAGGTTGTTCTAGCACCAGTGTAAAGGGTACTTTCAATTGGTATCAAAGCCTCGTGCTTACATCAAAGGATCTAACCGTCCGAGTTGATTCGTGTTAGAACGTCATCATGGATGCCCGAAAAAATTGAATGCAGATATTTGTTGTTTGTTTACTCTTATTTGAAATCAAAATAGAAAACAAACGTGCATCCCATGTTGAAGAAGATTGGACTTCTATCCAAGAGGAGTTTATTGAAAAGTTTTGTAAATCTTTGGATAGTCCAATGGAAGGCTCCACCTCTCATAACCAAATGGAGAATCATGGGAGAGGTGAAAATTTTAGATGAACAAGAGAATCCTCAAGTGAAGAAGAGGATGGAAATAAGGATCTTAATGAGGATGATGATCTCTAAGACTCATGCAATGCTCTGTATCTCGAAAATGAGAAATTGGCTAAAAAGGTAGATAGGTTTAAATCTGAAAAAATTAAGCCTTACAAATCAACTAGAAGTTTTGAGGAAAGCCAATGAGTCTTTCACTTTAGAGCTGAAATCTTCAAATGAAGAAGTTTTGAAGATTAAGGAAAATGATGTATATCTTCAAGACAGATTAGAAAGCCAGATGGATGACATCAAGATGTTGAGTGATGTCAAGAAAGATCTTGAAGATCATGTTATGGAACTATCTCTAGACTTGCAAGATTTGAAAAATCATAAAGAAAAGTTCCAAGATAAGTTTACCCAGGGAGATGAAAGGCTTAAAAGACTCCTTGGTGCAGGTAGATAGTATGGTGATAGGTCAAGCTTGGTGCCTCATTGACCAAAGAACCTATACATCATGAGGTGTCTGGTAAAACAAGTATCTCTCGCCCTTCAACGGGTAACTGCAGTTTCTGTCACAAGGATGGACATTTTAAAAGAAATTGTCGTAATCTAAAGAGATACTTGGAAAGGAAATCACAAAGGCACAATTAAATAAAGCCTATTCTTAAGAGACATCCACCAACAACTAACCTTAAAAGAAACCCAAGGAGGGTGGACACAAGGCAAGACTCGTTGTTAAGACAGATGAATCATGTCTTACAAGAGTTGATGGATCCCAAGGTTGGTCATCAAAGGTATGATCGTAGTGTGTATGCTACACCAAATGCCACAATCTTCGTACCTAGGAGATAGACCACTAGTCATGTTTTGTTTTGGTTTAAGATTTACTTCATATCTTAGACCACTATAAATGAACTCACAAGAGACCATGTGAGTTTGTAACGCCCCGCCCTTTTTCACTCGCTTCTTCCCGTAAATCAGAGTCTATTTTTTATTTATTTACAGAGTAGAGTGATAGAGAGCGGGATGTCACGACGCGAGCTAAGTCCGAACTTCCAAAGTCCGAGCCTTAAATGGCCAACCCTATGTGTGCATGGACTAAGTCCACGAAAATGGTTCACACATAATAATATCAACATGCGGAATTATAATAGAACCAAGTTCTATTCCATTCAGTTAGCAAAGTACGTCAAGTCCTTAGTCATCATTCAAATATCATAATTGTCCAAATAAACATCCAACCATCTAAGTTATTACATGCCCGGAAACTAGTTACTCAAATACATGTCCATAAGTAACTTTATTCAACATATAAAATAAATCATCCAAGCTCCTATGCTTGGCCTTCCTTGCATTCATCGTTACCTTGATTTCCTTTGTCATCCACTAGGATAGAAGTAGGGCGTTAGAACAATGCGCCCAGTAGGTATTCCAATTAGGGCTAACACATGGTTAGTACAAAAACATGCATATAATAATATTATATTGTCAAAACCATAAAACCATGCCATGCAATGATTACAGACGCAATGAGTCCCACCCATCACATGTACATAAAGTACCCACCACATAGGTCTTTCGGACGCCCCAACGGAGTGTGGGCCCTGCGGTTTCTTCCTAATGGAAAAACACATCAACGTATCCGACATAGGTTTTTCGGACACCCCGACGGAGTGTGGCCCCTCCGATTACAAATCTTCACCCCATGCCATGCATGAGATGCCAATGAAACACATGCTATTTTATCATATAAACATAGCATTAAAATCATATTTTTAAACAAATCCAACACATACTATTTTATCATATAAACATAGCATTTAAACTCACAATTTGAAACATATCATTTGCATTATAAATTCATCAAATTCAAGATAAAACATTGTAAATAAACCCATAGTTTCAAAGAGGTGGAATCCTACCAAAGACCGCTAACGTGTCCTTACGTCTTTCGTCCGGTAACCGCTCACGATCGTAAACACCTTGTGAGGTCCCGTTACCTTATAATATAACAATCAATCAAAACCAAGTCCCACTTGATTTACAATATTTTAAGTCCATAAACCAACCCCCATGGGGTTCAGCCATACACCATGGCCGAACCCATGGTTTATCATTTTCAGCCGATATTACCAAATTGCCATTGGTCTAATCTTTAATTAACATTAACATTTCATTCATTTAATCCAACATACGTAACCCTAGGTCCGCCAAACATTCCCCATGGGGTTCGGCCACACACCATGGCCGAACCCATGGTCCATTAATTCACTTAATTACAATAATGTCATTATACATATTTACAAGATTGTCATTGATTCCATCAACTTATGCTTGAGTTCCAAAACATAGACCCTTTCATTTATTTAATCATGCATAACACTCCAAATACCCTTTAAATGTTCCACAACAATTCCTTAATCCAAACATGATCTATCATTGAGGGATCCATTAAAAAATTGGTTCATGGGGTTCGGCCAAGCACCATGGCCGAACCCTATGATGTCTAACTTCCAATTATTTACATTGCATCCATTATTAGAAACTTTCTAAATTTATCAATTCCTATTCTTGGATCCATAATTCCAAGTTCTTTCCATAATTTGAAACTTTCCAAATTAGAAAGTTCATAATTAGAACTTTCTAATTTAATCTCCACCTTCCAAAAATAAATCCTTGTGGGGTTCGGCCATACACCATGGCCGAACCTCACCCATAGAGACAATCCATCCTTTCATTCTTTCTATCTTTAGATCCTTTCTAAATTAATAAACAGCTTCAATTAATCAATTAACATACATTAAAATACCTATCTAACTCCATGGGGTTAGGCCATACACCATGGCCGAACCCTATGGTTCCTTAATTTCCTCTTGAACATTATTTAACTATGATACATAAACATAATTCCATAATTATTTATGGGGTTCGGCCATACCTCATGGCCGAACCCATGGTCTAAGGATCTTCATTTAATCCCTTCAAAATCATATACCATTAACATCAAACTCTTATTTAAAATTAACCAATGTCCTTTCATGGGGTTCGGCCATGCACTATGGCCGAACCCTATGGTTATTTCTTTCCATTATAACTTAATTCCATGATCATCCATTAAAACCCTTTTAACATCATCATATTATTCTATGGTTTTCATCATTCAAACCTCCATTAAATAATCCATGTTCTTCCGTGCTTTCCAACCAATAACCATGTCTTTCCATTAAAATTATCAAAGCTCTTCCATGGGGTTCGGCCATGCACTATAGCTGAACCCTATGATCCATCTTTTCCATTAAATTTACTACTTCCATCTACCAATTCTCTTCCATGGGGTTCGGCCATACACCTTGGCCGAACCCTATGGTTCCTTATCTTTAAAATAAATTTATAAATTACTAACCGGTTCCGCGATTGATTCTTGTTCTTCCAATCCTTCTCCTTTCTTCTTGATTTTTCCCAAGCCGAGAACACCTCTTGCTGGCTGCCTTTTCTTCATTCTTTGATGTATTGCCGTGAATGAGAACTTGAGAGGGAGAAAGAAAATTCGGTTATGCGCATAAACTGTGCACCCCTCTATGTCTCTCCTTTTATTACTCCAATTAATCTTATCTTTGAAGGTTCTTGAGATAACAATTGCCGACCTTCCAATCTTGTGCTCCTCCTTTCCCTCTTTCTTTAATAACAATCCAATCGGCCAATGCTAAGATAACAATAGCAATGTCGTGCGCCCTTGCCTTGAGCATTTTCCTTATAAGACTCCCCTTGGTCCTATTTTTAGAAGGTGTCATGCGCCCCTTCTTCCTCTCTTTTATCAACTTCCATTTGGTCCTATCTTGCTAAGATAGCAAGTAATATTTTCAGCCATGTATCATACATAGAAATTGCTGTGAGCCCCTCTTAATTTAACAATTGCGTAAGTGTAGGTCTCATCAAGGAAAGGGACTCCTATTGGCGCATGATCATGGATTGAGCATGCACCCACACGGCAAAGTAATTTCCATTTTTTAATCTTAGACATCTACTATATTTAGTAATCCCCTTTTTAAGATATTCTAGCACATTATGCGCATATCTCATGGATATGGATATCTTCCACTCACGTCCATGCCAATTAGTCCAAATTCCCTTTACGCGCATAATAAATAAATATAGACATAATGCATTACTAATTTAATTCGGCCCCATTTAATTTTATTGAAACCATTTACACAATCCGTTGGGTCCCAATTGGGCCATGACCCAACATTTTACCCAAATAAGATCCATATCTAATGATTCACAAATTAAATGGGTAATTTTCATATATATTAATAATTGAAAATTCGGGGTGTTACAGAGTTCACATCCCAAAAATGCTATGACATGGAGAGAGGAACTGACCAACTACAAGTCTAGAATGTTTCTTCCTGTCTATAGTACATATTCTACTTGAAAAGCCATACATTCCATTCAAAGTATTTTGAAATGTATACTTGTTTTTTTATGAGAATTGTTTATGTGCATGATTTGATTAAGCTTGGCATATCAGTGCCTATGTATGATGTGCTTAGAATAGGACTCGATCCAAGATGCACAAATGTAGGATGATTGTTCTGCAATCTGAACCTCTCGGTGTTGTCGATATGTAGGTGAATAGAATGTCGGTGTGACAGATATGTCGATACTATGCTAAATCGAGCACTGTTGAACAATGGGGGAAAGTAAAAAAAGCAGACCTGTCGGTGGAACCGGGACATATCGGTGAGACAGAAAGTTCAAAATAAAAAGGGGTCACTTTCTGCGAAAATGACAACACTTTTAAATTCGTTGTCTACCCTCCCGTGTAGGTCTGTGGTCCCCCCTTCTCCTCCTGTGCCATAGACAATTCGATCGGACCTCTCGGAGTGTTTTCCCGCCTGAAAACCATGGGGCTTTCGTTTCTCATGCCTCTAGAAGCTTGAAAATCACCATTTTTGTGATTTTCTTAGATCTGGTAAGGGTCAGTCTCCATCCCGTCCTTCTTTGAACCAGTGTTTGAGGATCTCCTCCATGAAAAACCATGCCTAGGAAGACGGTAGCTCAAACACGTCCTATGTACTCTGTAGAACGAGGAAAATCCACTCGGACCAGTATACGGGCTAAAAGGACCAAAAGATCAGTTTCTCTTTTTTGCCCTGGGTCGAGGTGTGAAAATCCTACATATGTCAAGGACGAACAGGAAACCCAACCAGAGGTAGGATAAGAGCCCATTGTTGACAAAGGTGTTATCCTCGTCGAAAACCAAATAGAAGAAAGGGAAGAAGAAACAGTAGAGGAGAATGGTCCTCAACTGATCATGAAGACCATGTTGATATCCCGACGACACTAGTGAGAAGGATAGTCATCAGTCTGAGGATCTTTGGCGAAATTCTGACGAAGAAAGAGAATATGAATATCCTCATCAAGTGAATGACAGTCTAAACAACAAGGTCTTTGGACTGGAAAGAAAGATTGGCTACCTTGAAAGATCACTAGATAGGTTAAGGATGACAGTCTGGGATTTAGTTGCTGCTACCTCTTTCTCTGACCAAGTTCCAGATTCTCCACCGCCTCAGGATGGCTCTGCGTAGGATAATTCTTTTCACGATATCTTGTTTTAAGAAACCATACTTTTGGTACTTTTGTCTAAGCATCCATAATGCCCCTAGTAAAAATCATATGTACTCAATTATATCTATGAAATGATATGGTTTAGTATGATGTGTGTAGTGCTTTGTATAAATTTTGTATATCTCTTGTATATGATAAACTAACATGTAGGTTTGAATGAGTTGGTTTTGTAATGGCATGTTAGGGAGAGAAGGGATCGGGTTGTAATATTACACATAACCTTGGAGTATGGGGGAGCACAAAATATGTGTTGATTAGATGGTGTCACTGGTCATGACAGCTTATGGAGAAAGGATGAATCCAAGCTTAGAATAAAGCTTGAACTTAGGGGCAGCTAAGTTTGTGGGGGAGCTAAGGAGAAAAAGCTAAGAAGATAGCTTAGAGAATGTGGGTGGAAACTCGAAGGGGCTCAGGACAGTAGCCTACACCATGAAGAAACTTGTTGGAAATCAGCTCAAGCAAGGGCAAACAAGCCCAGTTGCACTAAAGGTGTGCACTAATCCATGTAAAACCATGTGTGAGATTCGATCTCAGTTCCAGCACCAATACAAGAAGCATGGGGCAGCGCTTGATCTAGATGCTTGCCTACTAACCCTTTGTCAATTGAATGACAAAATGGGGGGAGAAAATAGTAGAAGCCTGAAGATAGGAAGCACATAAAAACCAATTAGGAGAATAATTAGTAGATGGGGGAGTCTAGCAATTCATAGAAGATTGGGAGAATAAAATCCTATTTAGTCCATGGATGTTTATGGTTTGGAGTAACCCATCAAATGATTATTTAGTGTTTGCTTGCTTTCTGTGCTTAAACAGAAAAATAAAAGGAAAGCAAACTAAGCAAGAATAAGAAGACCAAAGTCTTGTTTGTTAATCCATTTGAATATACATGTAATTGATGTAATGTGTTGTAATAAAGGGTGGGCTTGTAATTGTGTTAGCTTCTAGGTTTTGTCATATAATTGACAAAGTGGGAGATTGTTAGTGCCCCGGCTTGACCGAGTCCCTGTTTGTCAATTACATGACTCAGGTAGAAGCACTTGCCAAGAAGCTTGAAGATTCAAGATGATCGAGGAAGAAGATCATGCTCCACGAAGCTTAGAGATATCATCATGGCAATCACAAGAACATGTATATCATCATAAATGACCCAAAGTGGAACCCACACCTGAGAGAGGGCTGCTAGGCTTAGTTGCATATGTTGGTAATAAACATAAAAAGCCTAGAGATGAAGTTGTACAGTGAATTAGAAGTGAACTTGGAAACATGCATTATGTTCACTGTCAGCACGACCAGTCTATCTTACCGATCCCTCGGTGTAGTCAAGATTGACCCATCGTGGTCAAAGACTGGTCGGCCAGATTGACATTGGTTTTGGATCTTCGAACTGTCAATCTGGACATACGTCTAATTGAGAGTCTCGTATGCACTGATCCCTCGGTGATGAACTTGAACGACCCCTCGTGGTCCACGAGTCGTCAGTATAAGATTTATAAGTTCTGGACTGGGAACATATATGGGCTCTCTATAAAACAGGCATCTCCATACATCAAGACCAATCGAGAGATACAGGACCAACCCCTCGACAAAGGGCGACATGTCATTATGGATAATAGGTTTCCAAAGTGGAAACAACTGTCAAGCATGCTTTGTACCAGAACGAGCCTCTCATATGGACCGACCCATCGGGGCCATGACTGTAGATCGGGAAGTAATTATACCCTTGGGTGTGCATTTAATGCGCAACGATCAAGTGGTTGAATGGTAATAAATATGAACACCGTCCCATCGGTGCCACCGACCTGTCGGTCCTGGATAGGCAATATGACCGATAGAACTCCTCTATAAATATGAGTGTTGGGTGGTCGTTTTACCATCTTCTTTGAGCTTAACAGAGTTAAACACTCTAAGGAACGATCAATACTCTTGAGAGAAAGATCATAAACAGCCAATCTTTGGAGGTGGGATCTTCAAGAAGCACACATCAACGAGAGAGCTTTAAGGCAAGTGCTTCTTGGTTTTTAATTTTCCTTTTAAAAACTTGTAACTCGAAAGTGGATTAAGAAGAGGTACTTCGTAATCACTATAAAAAACTCTAGAGCGTCGTCCCTGGCACAGAGGTGGGTGGCATTCTCAGCTAATTGAGTGAGGTGGAATTCCTACTCTAATTGTGAGGGTATCAGTCCCCACATAGTGAATTTGGGGATAGCTCAAGGTTGAGCGACTCCTAACAGTGGATGTAGGTTGGCGAACTGAACCACTCTCCATCTTGTATCCTTGTGTTTTTGGTGTTAGAGCCAATTTCTTATGTTGATTGTTTAATCATATTTGCTAACACACACACTCTTGACTGTTGTTTCTGCTGCATTTAAATAAATCAATCAAGTAATTTCAAAAAGGACCAACGAATTTGGATTGACCTATTCACCCCCTTCTAGGGTCAATCAGGTTTTTCTAACACCCATGTAAAAGGTACTTTTAGGAAGATCAAACTCAATGAAGATTGGGGGAGAATCTTCTCAACACTGATAGCTTGGATATGTTATGAGGAGTGTTGGTTGCTAGGAAATCATTGGTGTATGGGGGAGAATCAATACTACTCTAGTTTAGTCCGTGGATGCATATTTATGTTTTGGGACTAACCCCTCTAATGATTTTCTAGTGTTGCTTGCTTATGTGCTTGAACAGGAAAACATGAAATGAAGCATGCTAAACAAGAATATGTGAAGATTAGTCTTGAATATGTGAAGATTAGTGTTGTTGTCCATTTGAAAATGTATTGCCCCTGCTTGACGAGTCCCTAAGTTTGTCAATTCCATGACGCGGGAAGAAGCACTTGCTAGAAGTTTTAAGACTCAAGAAAATCGAGAGTGATGATCATGCTCCATCGGATTGTAACTCATCGTTATGGCAATCACAAAACAAGTATTTAGTCATAGATGACTTTAGGTGGTACCCACACCTTAAGAGGACTATTCCTATGTTAAGTGGAACAAATGATAAAATCATTAAAAGACTAGAGAGGAAGCTTGACAGTGAATTGGAACCCAAGTTGGAAATATGTATTTGGTTTCACTGTCAGCTCAGCCAGTCATTCTCACCGACCCCTCAGTGGAGACAGGATCGACCCACCTTGGTCAAGGAAAGGTTGGCCAGATTGACAAAGGTTCTGGATCATAGAACTGTCATTCTGGGTGTGCCTCTGATCGAGAGTCTTGTATGCACCGACCCCTCGGAGAAAAGCTGAAACGACCAAAGAACATCAACGACTCTTCGATAAAGACTTATGAGTTCTGGAACTTAAAACTCAGGTGGGCTATTGAGAAAATAGACATATCGGTACTTCAAGATCGATCGAGAGTACCGGGACCGACCCCTCTATAAAAGGCGACAGGTCTTTCTTGGTAAGACTAGTTTCTGGACTTGAAACTCTGTGAGCATGGTGTTATCCAAGGCCTAGCCTCTCGAATGGACTGACCTCTCGGTGCCATAACACTCAACCAATCCGCGATACCAACATGTCGACTGGGAAAGAATTATACTGTTGTGAGTGGATTTAATGCGCAACGGTCGGGTTGTTGAATGGTAATATTTTTAGTCACAGACCCTCGATGCGCTAGACCCGTCGGTACATGACCATTGCTAAAATTGGTTTCTTTGTCTATAAATACCAATGTTTGTGTAACCAATTGCTATCCTTTGGCAAATCGGTTGGACCCACGTCATTATCAGTGAGCTTAAACAAGGGCCAACAAAAGGATCACTCTCTCTCTCTAGTGCCTATACTTGGGAATCTAATACAACCAATCATATGGATTGAGTTTGTGAAAGAGAGAGGTGAAAGGATAATAAAATAGGAAAGATTTGGTTGAACCAATTTCCTAGTCACTCTGGAATTGTGATTGCTATACGACGGTTATAAGGTGGAATGTCGGCACACATTGTGTAACGACCCGCCCTTTTTCCATCTATTAAATCAGAGTAAATTTGTTTTATAGTAAAATGATGAAGACATTACAGTTCGTATCAGAGCATTAAAAGCTAATAAGGAAAATTCCCTGAGTCAAATTCGAACAAACTAGAATACTCCCCAATGCGAGAATGAAATGAGAGGTCAATGCATCCCCCCAAGTATATGTTGAACTATAAAGATAAAGTTTTTGTCCCCAAAGGAGATACAAATGAAATACTAAGGTCTTTCCCCAATCAATGTAGAATTATAATTTAGAATTTTTCCCCGAGTAGAAATTAGATGATGAATAATAACATAGTTTTTGCCCCTATTCTACTTGATAGAAGAATGGTACGAAAACTCTCACAATCCACGGGAAATTAGAGTGATGATTATTGTTTTCCTTGACATACGAAAGTGGCCCCAAGAGGATACCTTCAATGAAAATGTACGAGTCTAGAGAACACTAACGAGAACAGTCGTAGTACTTCATCCATGTCACCCAAACTTCAAACTTTTCAGCAAACAACAGTGGGCATCATGGGAGCGCCGGACTCAGTGAGTACCACTAACTCACGACTTTTGACTATGGTGAGGGATTTTCAAGAACAACACCCTCCTCATTTTAATGGTAATGAAGGACCGATGGAAGCGAAGAAATGATAGAGACTAGTACTAGAATTTTTAAACTTTTAGGAATCACTGAAGACCAAGACAAGATAGTCTTGGCTACTTCGTACCTCGTCAACAATGCTGGCCAAGGGTGGAGAGCCACTAAGGAAAGCCTTTGGTGGTAGAAGTAACCTGGAAGAGTTTTGAAGATTTATTTTTAGGACATTATCTTCTTAAAACAGGAAGAGAGATTGAAACAAAAGAAGTTCGAAACCTGACCCAGAAGGGTAAGGTCACTACAAAATCTAATGATTCCGTGAAAAGTAAAAGGAAAATGAAAGGCAAGAATAATTACCGGCCATGTAAGAGAGCTCGTGCAAGACTTCAAAATTCTTTAATCTCCACACCTGCAGTACAACCTAACAAAAAAGTATATACATGTTACCAGTGTGGACAGGTAGGTCATATCAATGAAAGTTGCCCACAACTTCACCAGGTACATATATGTTCTCAATGTGGACAGATGGGTCACTTTGAGAAAGGTTGGCCACAACTCCATCAACTCCATACAGTACGAAGCCCTGAGAAAACCCTTGTCGTACAATCTTCTGTGAGCACTACTTCGTGCTATCAATCTGGACAAAAATGCCATATCAAGGGAGCTACCAACAGTTTCACCAATTACAAGCAACGAGATTTTCTAATCTCATGTCCTATTAGTGTGGACAGAGAGGCTACATCAAAAGATATTGTCCACTACTCCATCAAACACCTCAAGCAAGGACTTCTCATCGGCCACCTGGAGAGACTCACTCGATTATAGATGTCTCGACTTCAAGCTCATACGGGAGGATCACTTACCTCAGCAACTTCGGAAATATTGTATTCTATTATCCCAATGCTGGAAACAATTAATCGCTCAGTGATCCAAGGTATGACAATCTTTGGTAATTCATACACACTAGCATTAAATGAACACAGAGCTTTGTATTTTTTCTTGTATTCAAGTGTATGATTTCTGCTATGGATTCGTTTGAACACACCCTCATCATTTAGCTTATTGCTAATACACATCACATACTCATTGATTGTGCCTCAAAGGAATAACTTTGGGGAGTCACTAGAAAGGGATAAGTTACATGAACCAGACTCGAGGTTGATGCACTGTAGATGATAAGACAAGGAACATTCGTGAGCGTTGAAGTAGAATACCTTGAAACAAAGAGATTAAATTTTTTTCCCTAAGACTTTGAACTTGGAAATAGATTGGGTCCAAGTAGGGTTGAACATTAGGAGTGTTGCATGATGATTATTAAAACCATTCACTTAGCGTGAGAAACAACATTGACCATTGAAAACATTGAAGGGTGTTATGTAAAGACCCGCGACATATAAGCTTTATGATATATTTGATTTTTCCTTTTATTTATATATGTTATAAATAAAAAGGTGGTAGTTGTGTTACGACTTGTAAGTAAACAACGAGGTATTAGTTTTGATAAAAACTCAGTGGTGCTTTATTATATGGACAATTTCATTTAGTATGTCAGAGGTAATGCTACTCCACGTATTAGACTACGATGTTCAGGCCGGATAGATGAGATGTGTTGGGGCACATCGAGTTACCTAAGTATGACTAGCATTCACCGACAATGTCACCTATCAGATCATCGGTGATTGTAACTACAAATGAGTATAACCCTAAAGGGATTACCAAAAGTATAAATAAAGACATTGAAATAATGTGATGTATCCGTAAATTATCAAAGTTGTAGTTTGACCAAGGTATAGGTCAATGTAGAATCGAGTAAAATCCCCGAGTATGAAATTGAAACGGTATGTCAAACAAGGCATAGAAGTATTTGAAAACTCATAAGTCGGTATGAGAGATTGTGATATGAGCGCGTGTGTAGAACACCAGAGATTGTGTGATGTGAAAGTCACATGTGAATTGTAACGCCCCGCCATATTTCACTCTCCAAAAATCAGAGTATATTTTTTTTTACAATGAGTGAGAGAGCGGGAACGTCACGACGCGAGTTAGGTCCGAGTTTCTAAAACCCGACCCTTAATTGGCAATCCTTACGTGTGCTTGGACTAAATCCACTAAAACATTTCACACGCTTTTTTGAAATACATTGCAAAGTTATAATCATGTGATCATTAAGCAAGGAAAACCAATCACCATATAACTTCAAATTAAAACATTAAAATTATCAAACCATAGCAAATATGTCTAAGTTATTACAGTCCAAAAACATCAGTCCTCCCAATTCATCATAACATCAAAACTAGATAAATTAAACTCCATTCATTCCAAGCTCCTACGCTTGGCTCCCTTCATGTCTCATGTCCGTTTCATTCTCATTCCCTGTTCCATCATCTATAGGGTAGAAGTAGGGCATCAGTCAACATGCCTAGTAGGAATTCCAAGTAGGGTTATGGTACACATAGGATCAATATAAAATCAAGATAAAAACATCTTTTCATAATTGTAAAACATTTCATAAGCAGTAAATACAATGCATGATATCCAAATCATAATCATGCTTACTTTTGCATCATGTCATGGGTGTCAATGTCAAATGATCACTCACCCAATTCCATATCCAATCACATCATGTATAGATAGTTTCCTTGATAATTCACCATATCAAGGTGTTCCCTTGGCCAATTACGTCCGCAGTGTTTTGTGACGGCACCACCAGGTCACTATTATACCTCCCCACATGTTAATCAGAATTACCGATGGAGTGTGGACTCCTCCCTCTGCGCAGGATTTCAGAACTATATACCCAGGACCTCTTTAGCCCAAATTATACCATTCCCATTCCTAGCAATCCCGGACAAGGCCAACATATCAATAGTTCACATATCTCCATACAAGCTAGTTTCAAGCCCAAATCATGTCCAGAATGCTCATAACTTGGCTTGTTGGTCCCATTTATTCCCTTCCATGCCATGCATGAGATAATGAATGCAAGAATGCCATTTCATAGCAAATTACATAATATCATTGAAATTCATTTCATAGACATATATCATTTGTTTAATCAAAGTAAAACATCATTTTTGGAAATAAAGACCAATGATATAAGTATAATCCATACTGTCTCAATAAGGTAGGGATCCTACAACGTTCGATTATTGTCATTTTCTTGTTTCGCAAGAATAACGCTAACACTCGCATGAAAACGAATCGAACCTTGTTTCCTTAACAAATTCAACCATATATATATATATCAATTTGATTATTCATTTAGTTTTCATCACCCTTTACATCCCACTGGATAAATAGAGGTATCTGGAAAATTAACCAAAAATAAAACATTCAAATTCAATCGACTAAATAAAGGATTCAGTCGACTGAATCACGCCCAGATACAATCTTTATTTTACCCGCAAACTTTCACTCAACTGAATAATAATATTCAGTCGGCTGAAACACAACTCGCTACTGTATAACCTTGACCCGAAACCTTTCAGCCAGTTGACTTTGGGTCGAACCCTCGGTGTTCTCAGTCAATGTCCTTTCAGTCGATTGAATCATAGATTCAATCAGTTGACTTTGGATCAGATTATTTGTGTGTTCGGCCAATATACATTTAGACGAGGGAATCAAAGATTCAGTCGGCTGAATCATCAACCAACTGTTTACATGTTTGGTAAGTATACCTTCAGTCGACTGAATTGTAGATTCAGTCGGCTGAAACACACCAGACCCCTTACTTGTTTTGTATGTCTATGTTCAGTCGGCTGAACCACCCAGATATCCCTTATGTTGCTCGGCCAGCACATTTTCAATACTGAAATACCCAGAATACATTTGTGTGCTTAGTCAGCCCCCTTTCAGTCTACTGAATCCTTGGATTCAATCAACTGACTTTTTGCCAGTCTTCTCTGTTTGCATTCCTTGTTAGGCCCTTCTCCATGAAATCAATTCCTTATCATTTTAAACATGTATTTCGTCTTCCATACATCTCTTAGTGAATTTACTCTACCCACTTGTCAAGGCTAGGGTCTTTTCATAATCCATACAGCCTTTGTACCATTATAACATGGTTTTGGATTCATTCCTTTGGTTGTTTGTTTCAACCCATAATCATTCCTTGAATGGATTTCCAATTCCATGGCCTTAACACAATTTGGCCATCCATTCCAGCCAATTAGGGAACCCATTGGTTCGGCCACACCATTGCCAAACCTATGGTTTATTTAAGCTTATTCCTATGTTGTTAAACCTCTAAACATACCTTCTTTCCCATCTCCTTCTTTTCTTTTCGTCTGTCCTTTCCTTCCTTAATCTTTTTTCTTCCTTTGCTCTTCAATAGTTCTCAAAGTATAGTAGTGTAGGTGGGAGAGAGAGAAAAGAGGAAAGGAGATTCTTGTGTGCAAGAGGTGGAGTGATCCACCAAAGGGCGTGGAGCACCCCTTTGTTGGTGTCTTCATGTAACAATCCAAGCCCTTTCATTCTCCCTCATTAAGATTTGTCTAACCAAAGTGTCCCTTGGCTTAACCAAGGAAACTCTTGGCTTAAGCCAAGAAAAATCTTTGGCTTCCATCGAATCCTTTGGGTTCACACCCTTTAAGATGGAAACCTTCCATCTTCCCAATTCAAGTAATACCTCAACTCAATTGAACTCATTAGTGGTTGACCAAGTTAACCATGACATGGCCGACAATGCATGTGGTGACTTGGTCACCACATGGCGCTTGGGTCCCTCCTTACGCGAGTTAATTCCGAGCTTCCAAAGCCCGGCCCTTAACTGGTCAACCATACGTGTGCGTGGACTAAATCCACTAAAACAGTTCACACGTAATAAGGTTAACCTTGCGGAATCAAACATAATGCTGAATTATAATAGAATTACTATCCTACCAATTTTAATTAGCAAGGAAGCCCATCACTGAATAATAATTATGTTAACTTAAAATGTCAAAAATTAAAATCCAAACCATAGCAAATAGTCTAAGTTATTATAGTCCCAACAAGCTAATTACTCAAATTACATGTCCAAAATACAAACTTAAATAAATAGATCTAGCTCATCCAAGCTCCTAAGCTTGTCTCGGATGACGTCCTTCGCTCCGTCCATTTCCTGTGTCATCATCTAAGGTAGAAGTAGGGTGTTAGACAATGCGCCCAGTAGGTACTCCGAGTAGGATCAAACACATGGGTTAGTATAAAAATCACATAGCCATACATAATATCAAAACCATGCAAGTCAATGCCATGCCATGGGTGTCATATGCCATGAGTCTCACCCATCATCCATATCACAATCACATAGTATTCCTCTTGATGGATAATCCACATCAAGGTATTGTCATGACTCCCCACGAATGCCTTATCGGTCCCACCGAGCAGAATGTGGACTCTGGTTACATTTCAAACACAGTATAGCTCTCCCCACGAATGCCTTATCGGTCCAACTGAACGGAGCGTGGACTCCGGTTCCAATTCAATCATACACCCATTGGAATCAGTGTTGTCCTCCCGACGGTTGTTTATCGGAAATCCGAATGGAGCTTGGACTCCCCTCATTTGATCCCTCCCATGCCATGCATGAGATGCAAGTACAAACATGCTATGTAATAATAAACATCATAGCATTAAAATCCCATAGTTGAAACATAGTACTTTGATACCAAAATTAACATAGAATTAAAAACATCACATATACATATTCCATGGTTTTCAATAAGGTAGGAATCCTACCAACGATCAAATATCGTGTCCTTGCGTTTTCGTCCAAAAATGGCTCACCGATCGCGCCCCCGGTTGTGGAATCTTTTTGCCTTAAATAAATTTCATAAAATAATCAAATTAATTATTCCAATTGATTTAACCCATTCCTTTCATCGTTCCAATTTAACTTAACCATTTGAAAAATTATATAAATATTTCATTTTTAAAATCAGCCGGTTACCTGCAGTCCACTACCCATTGTCCACTGTCCACTGTCTACTGTCTACTCTCCACTACCCACTGTCCATTGTCCACTATCCAATATCCACTGTCCACTGTCCACTGTCCACTGAAACTCACTAGTGGGGTTCGGCCATACAACATGGCCGAACCTAGTTTTGACCCCCTTTTTAACCCTTGTTTTATTTTACACAAAATGGGTCCAACATCGTCCATTCTTTGATTACCCAATCTATTAACATTCCATAGTTAAACATTTAATTTCTTAAACATGCATGGATCCACAAAATGTCCATAAAATTGATTAATGGGGTTCGGCCATGTTGATGTCTCATTTTTCATCCTCTTCTTTCTTAAATCATTTACAACATATTAGATCCATACAAAATTCATCAATATTTCTCCATGGGGTTCGGCCATACATCATGGCCGAAACCATGGTCCATTGTTCTTCATCATCTCCTCATTTTAAATCATCATTTACAACATTTAAAACCCATTTAAAATCACTAACATTCTTCCATCATTTTCATCCTTTAAGACCCATTAAAATCACTAACATACTTCCATCATTTTCATCCTTTAAAACCCATTGAAAGCACTAACATACTTCCATGGGGTTCGGCCATACAACATGGCCGAACCCTATGGTTCATCATTTTCTCTTAAAAATCACATACCCATGATTAGGTCACTTGATGGGGTTCGGCCATACATCATGGCCGAACCTCATCCAATCCTTTTTGTCCTCAATGGTCCTTATAAAATCTAGGGTTTGGCCATTCAAGGGCCAAACCATGATCCTTGATCATTCTCCATCCCTTATATTGAACATGCATGAGGTCCTTATGCATATCAAGGTTAGGGTTCGGCCATGCAACGGCCGAACCATATTCTTTGATCATTTTAACCATACATGTTGTCATAAGCCTATATACATATTGTCCTTAATAATCTTCATTCATATAACCTATCTTGTCCTTTAGGTTTTGTCCATTTTTCCATCTAAAACCATATAACCTATCTTCATTCATATAACCTATCTTGCCCATTAGGTTACTGGGCTATGTATAGGACTTGGGGTTGAATGGATGGATAGGATCAAATCTAGGTTTAAGTTGATGGGTGGAAGGTTGGGATTAGATCTAACTTAAATTTGGTGACTAGGATTAAAAGCTAGAAAACTAGGGCTTCTCTATAGGTGTACACGAATTTACTGTGCATTGGCTGGCTTGGAGTGTAGTTCAAGCAAGGAAAGAGAGAAAATTGGGATTAAAATTTGGCTCTGTGATTTTCGAATTTGTTATGCGGCTTAGGGTTTTGGGTTGTGCAATGATATGGACGACTAGGATTAAATGGATGGATGAATGAATGGATGAGATGATTAGATGATGAGGTGGAGGGTTGACCTATGAAATTCGAATGAGATAGGAAGGAGATAGACAAAAATTGTGTGAAGCATGGAGGATTGGGATGATGAGGTGTGTAGGGATCATAGGAGTGTATTTGGATAGATTTTTGTCTAAGTGCATGTAGAAATTATTGGGCTAAAATCGTGTGTGATAGGGATGGTGAGATGGTAAAATTGTGTATGGCTAATCTTGGATTGGATTTGGAGAAAAGTTAGGATCTAAGTGAGGTGGCAAGCTTGGAGAGAAAATCTAGGAGTTGTCATGCGATGGTGGCTTCCTAAGATTGTGTGTGTCGTGTGATGCAATGCACTATGCGCATGAAGGCCTAAATTTTAGGATTTAATGAGATGCCTAGGATTTTAATGAGATGAAACATGAAATGGAGGGTTAGGATTACATGATTCTAGATCTAATGGCTTTGATGATGATAAATGCATGATCTAATTGGATGAATGGATAGATGGTGCATGGATGATCCTATTCCTAAGGTCAAACTATATGATAGATGGTCTGGATGACCTAGATCTAATCATGATGCATGAATGGGTTGGATTGACTAAGTGGATCTAGGGTTTGATGATATGAAGTGCATGAGATAAATGAGATACATGAAATGAATGGTTTGGATTGGTTGTTGGATCAATGGATGGTGTGGATGGGAGATTGGAAATTGGATGGTTAAGATTTAGATGGGCAAGATGGGTCATGGATATGGGCTTTTGGGTTTTGGACCTAAAATTGATTTGGGCTTAGGGTTGGTAAACTTGGATTTGAACTTGGAGCATTAAATCTTTAAATTGGACTTGAATTGGAGACTTGGACTTAAGCTTGCTGGGCTTAAATTCACTCTCGCCTGGCCCATATTGGGAAATGAGCCTGAAGTGCTTGGCCTGGCCCAGTGTCTAGCATTTGGAGCAAAGCTTGACCCAATTGCAGTGGTTCTCTAGCCCGTGGATCTTGATTTCAATTCTTGGCCTTTTAATTGCAGACTTTGATTTTAAAATTAAATAATTAATCAATACCAATATAATTCTAAATATTGAATAAATCTAGACTCTCATAAATGGATCAAGATTATCCAATTTACATTAAAAACCCTAAAGTGGCATGAATTAATTCTAAAATTCTAAAATTTCCATTTTAAGCTCTCTTCTAGCAATTATCCATTTTTTTATGCATGAATCCTATTTTTCCATCTTTTTATCTACAAAACTAGAAAGAAACCATTAAACATATCTTTTATGTACAAAATCAAGGCTAACCTAATCATAATCAAAGGGTAAAAATGTAAGATTTTTAAACTCAACAAATACCCCCAAACTTAGATTTTGCTAGTCCTCTAGCAAAAATTTAAATAAATCCTTAGTCTAAAAATTCAAAACCTAAAAAAAAAAAAAAAAAAAATCCTAATCTAAATCTAATACTAACTTAAAATTTTATTTTCACAAGACCTAACTTTAAATCTAAAAAGTACACCACTTTCACTGGCACTTTCGATTGCATTTAGCGTATGCAACAAGCCTTTAAACCCTTGGGTTATCCCTAGTGGACAAGTTATAGTCTCGTGAGGGCTTGCAGTGATGATACCCACAAATATCCAATTTTATATAGTCTTAGTTTCAGATTCAGCAAAAATAAGTTCATAAAAATCTAGACATCATACGATTACAAAATTTATTTTATAAGACTTATATTCAGAGTGCAGTGTGTGCTTAACCAATATTAAAAATAATTATCTTTTCTAAATAGACTCAAGTTTTGTTTACGTCATTGGAAAATCCGCTTCGACTGCAAACCTCACTGGATATATCTCTCGGAAAAATTAACACTTAGAGGTTTGGGTTCATTTTTTCTCAAGTATATGTGAGTAGAATTAATGTATTCGAAATTCAAATATCTCACATATGTATTAACAAAGATGGTTCAATACAAAAAAAAAAAGATCTCGGGAATAGGTGTCATTTTCTTGAGAACGTTGAGTCAAATACCATTATTTTTTTCCCTTTATTCTCTACTTGAAACACCCTATTTAGACCTAAGATCAATAGGACTTCCTATTAGGATGAAATGTGGCTTGTAGTCGGGTCAAATCAAAGAATGATAGACGGCTCTAAAGATAAATACTTTGAATTGGTTAGAGGTCTTATAATTTTGAATGGGATATTTTTCCTCTATTTTTCTTTTCGGCACTTTTCTAAGTATTTTCTTTTTCTTTATTTTTCTTTTCTTTTTCACATCTTTCTTTTGGTATCTGGATGTTTCCCTTTTCTGGATGTTATTTTCTTTCTTTTTCTTTTCTTTCTTGTGCCCTTATTTTTAGAGTATTATCTATTAATTTTCCATCTCTAACCTTTTTCTAAGAATAGGTCACAGATATATTTTTAGTGAGGCTCAAACTCCAAAACCGAAGTTGGGTTTGGTAAACATAGCTGATCAAGAAAACAAGCTAACTTAAAGGCTCAACTGAAAACTATTAGGATAAATTTTAACCAAAATAGGTAGGCATGAAGGCTCAAATGATCCAAAAATGGCCTAAATCATATCCTAAGTTTTATACAGTGATTTCTTTGTTTTAAATAAATTCCAAAAAAATTCAAATGTACTAACTCAAATTTAATGGCATTCTCAGTAATTATGACCAAAATTTGAAGAATAATGAGGTCCACAACGACTTGAAGCACTAAAGAAATAAAAATGGATTGACTTAAATCCCTCAGAAAAATAGACTGGCACTAAAGCTCACTGGGTTAAGTCTCCACTAGTATTCCTTTGTTGACTACTTGACTCGTGAAAATTTTTCTTTTCTAACTCATTTTAACATGGCTGTGCAAATTTATTCGGAATATAACTTCTATAAAAAAAATTATTGAAAAAGTGTGATTTAGAGAAGAGTAAGTAAGGACTGAGACTTCTGGAGCTTAAACACTACCAATTTTAGTTTGGAAAAGATTCCCTGCAGCTTGATATTTAGCATTAATACTTAGATAAAGATATTTATATCATATCTTTCGGAAATATTTTTATAGGATTTATACTTGGAAATCCTTGTACACAACCATATTTAGTTTAGTCTGAAAAAAAAATCACACGTCGAGTAATCACCAGAGGAATACTAGTGGAGACTTAGCCCAGTAAGCTTTAGAGCCATTTTTTTTCTTCTTATGATTATAAGTCAATTCCATTTTCTTTGGTAGCGCAAATAAGTCGTTGTTGATCTCATTATTCTTCATTCTGGTCATATTACTGAGAACACCTTTAAAATTGAGCTAGTATACTTGAAATTTTTCAAAATTTATTTGAAACAATGAGACCACCTTTTGAAGCATAGGATATGATTTAGGCCATTATTGAAACATTTAAGCCTTTCAAGTCTATCTTTGGTCATTTCATCCTGATAGCTTCCATTTTGAACCTTATTGAAAAATTAGCCTAATTTATTAACCAACCAAGTTTACCATACCCAACTCTGGTTGTGGAGTTTAAGCCTCGTTGAAATATCTGTGACCTATTTTATAACTCAGAAAAGGTTAGAGATGAAAAATTGGGATGGTACTTTGAAAAATAAACAACAATAAAAGAAAAGAATAAAGGAAGGAAAAAAAATGGGAATATCCAGACACCAAAGAAGGAAAGAAAAATAAAGAAAAAAGAAATACTTTGAAAAGTACTGAAAAGAAAAAAAAATAAAGGAAAAATATCCCATTTCAAAATAATGAAGACCTCTAACCATTTCTGTTCAGAGTATTTATTAAAGCCTTATATCCTTCTTTGATTTAACTCAATCCCAAGCCACGTTTCGTCCTTTTACGAAGTCTTATTGATCTTAAGCTAAAGATAGGTTGTTTGATGTGGAGAATAGAGGAAGGAAAATGAAAGTATTTGTCTCAATGTACTCAGGGAAGTGGCATCTACTCATGAGATCACTCATTTTCTTTTTTATGTGTTGTCTTTGTTAATACATATGTGAGTTATTTTGATTTTAATACATAAACTCTGCTCACATTTACATTGAGAGAAAATAAACTCATACCTCTGAGTGTTAAGTTTTTCGAGAGACATATCTAGTAAGGTTTGCAGTTGAAGCGCATTTTCCAATGGTGGGTACAAAACAAGTGGTTGTTTGGAAAAAGAGGTCTATCTTAATATTGGCTAAGCACACACTACACTATGGGTATAAACCTTCTAAAATGAATTCCAGAGTTGTATGATGTTTAGACCCCTTGTCTGTGTATTCTTGTTATATATGTTGATGTTTGTGGGTATCATCACTGTAAACTCTCACGAGACTATAACTCGTCCACTAGGGGAAACATAGGGTTTAAAGTCTTTTTGCATACTCTAAATGCAATCAAGAGTAGCAGCGAAAGTGGTGTAATTTAGGATTATATTAGGTTAGTTTAGGATTTGTATGTTTTTGTTTTTAATCTTTTTAGGAAGTTTTGTTCGAGGACTAGCAAAATCTGAATTTGGGGGTATTTGTTGAGCACTAAATTTACATTTTTACCCCTAATTATTGGACTTGTTGGCATTGATTTTGTATATATGACATGCATTTAAAGTCATTTTCTAGTTTTGTGGATAACAATGGAAAGTTCAGAAAAATAGTCTTAAAACAGTGGATAATTGCAAGTTTGGTGCTTAATTCAGAAAACCTGGAATTTTTATGATTAATTTCAATTAACTTTTAGGGTTTTCACGTAAATTGGTTATTCTAGATCCAATTATGAGAGTGTAGATTAAATCAATATTTTAGATTTTAAAGTGATGAAGTTAATTATTTAATTCTGAAAGAAAAATCATGCAATACAAGTGCTAAAGTCTGAAATTCAAGATCAAATGAGTCAAGATCCACTTCAATTGGGCCAAGCTAAGCTTCACAAGTCAACATTGGGCCAAACCACAAGTAGTCCATGTGCATGTCACACACTTAGGCCAGCCCAATGTGCAACTCAAAAGCCCAAGTTCTCAAGCTCAAGCCTGAGTCAAGTAATCCTAAGATGAAGTCCATGAGTTGAGGTCCAAGTCCAAAGTCCAAAATCTCCATGAATCATATTCGAATTTCACCCAAGTCCATACCAATTACGCATGGCCGAAATCCATAACCCTAATTCCCTCTCTCTTCCATACACATTTCTTATCCACACTATCCAATTTCCATCTTAAATCTTAACCCTCCATCTCATGAATTAAAATTAGGTCAAACCTTAGATCCACCTTCAAATCGAACCCATTCAATGCATTAACATTAGATATAGACCATCCAACATATCCATCATCTAGATTTACCTTTGGATTACATCTATCTATGCATCACTTATTCATCCATCCAATTAGATTATCCAACCATCTAAGCCATTAGATCTTAGGAAATTTCATCAGAATCATCCATTTCATTCATAAACTTAGGAAAAACCCTAGAGCCACCCTACTTATCCATTGCATACATTCATCATGTTAGATTTAAGCCATGTTTCATCATCCATCTAGAATTACCCTTGAATCCAAACCCTCCATTAGATACCACCATTTATATAATTTATTTTAGCCAATTAAACCTAGAACCATTAAATTTAATCCAACCCAATCTTAGCCATCCATTCATTAAACCCTAAGTTAGAACAACTTGGAGCTCAAGTAGCCTCCATGCGCATATTCCATGTCATCGATCTCGTTATCACTCCCCACGATTTTAGCACCTAAAACCTCTCCACGCACTTCTACCAAAAACCATCTAGATACACTCCTAATATCCGTACACACCTCATCACCCCAATCTACCATGTTGCAAACGATTTTCACAATCCCAATCCACCCCATTCGAATTTCACACCTAGGCAACCCTCCACATCATCTCATTATCATCCATCCATCCATTCATCTCATCTCTCAATCCCATCCATCCATTTACCATTACACAAAACAAACCCTAATCCTACATAGCCAAACTCGAAAATCCCATACCAAATTTTATTCCTAATTTGTCTCTCTCCTTCCTGGCACTCCACTTCAAGCCACCTACACACAGCCAAATTTGTATACAACATGTTGAAGCGTAACCTTTGTGCAACTTAAAATCCCAACCACCCAATTCCAGTGAGATCCAATCCAAGCCCTTCCCAAATCACTCAATCCAAGATTTAATCTCAGCAGTCCATTCCAACCCAGAGCCTATAAATACACCATTACCTTAAAGCCAAAATGCGAATTTGACCTGGAGCTCAAAAGGACCTAAGGCTGGAAATACACAGTGAAGCCAAGGAGCATACACGAATTTTGTAAGTGAGAATTATTTTGTAAATTTATTTTATTGTCTTTCATGTATTCTTTTACAACTCTTGTACTTGAATTCTTTCATTTACTAAATAAGAGATGTCCATTTTAGAATCCTGAAAAGTCCGATTATTCAAGATTTCTTCTATATCTTCTTTTAATTTATAATTTGCATTCTTTATTTAATTAAGGAATAATTTGTGAATGTTGAATCTAAGATCCTAACATTAGTTAAATACAAGTTTATGAATTTTAATTAAATGGTCTATTTTGATTCTTGAATTCTACGCGTTGAAATTCAGATCTAGGTTTCTTATTTATTTATTCATCTTGGGCGATGAGAGAAGAATTCCATAACCACCTTTAAATTATGTCTTGTTTTATTTTATCATTTACTTTTCTTGTCAATTTATTTCCGTTATTTACTTTATTTAGTTATGTCATTCATCTTGTTTGTTTGTTAAATAATTTATTTTTAATGTTACTTTTGTTGTATGTTTATTCATTTTGTACTTAAATGATTTGCAATTCATGTATTAAAATTGTTTAGTTTTTATTTTAATATTCATTGTACACTTTGTTTTATTCATTATTCTTTGACTTATTCATTCATGTATAAAAACAACCTCTCTCTCAAAATATTCTTTAACTAGAATTCTTAATATATTATTCTAATCTAGACGTTGGAATTTATTTCAAGAATGAGACTACATATTCAATGATTCACCGATTTAAAAATAAAATGGACTAATTTGATGAGATTCACAAGTTAAATAAAAGATGGTGTTTACTTGATTTTTCCAAATAAATATGTTTTATTTCAAATCCAAATTTAATTCATGTTTCTCAAGATTACATCAATTTAAAGGTACTAATTTAATTTATAACATATATTTTGTGGATTTCCTATAAGTTCGACCTCGTACTCATATACTATACTATTAAATGGTTCGAACGCTTGCGAAATTATAAATTTAAAATTTGCACATCAACACCATACTTTGGTCGCGTATTTGAAGAATGGGGCATTTTTGTAACAAAGTCAAGAAGAAAGATGAAATTTCTTGGAAAACTTTGCAGAGAATTCTCAGATGGGACTTCTCTAAAAGGGAAAGTTCAGGACAAACCTCCGAAAAAGGAGGTTTGTAAGAATTCACTAACGATTTTGATGTTAAAATCGTAATTGCAAATCTGAGTAAAAAAGTAAAGGCCTTAGCAATAACTCAAAGGGTGAGTCCTTCAATGAGCGTGCAGTCTGAGGTATGTGCTTTGTGTCTTAACCCGGGACACACAGCACAAACCTGTCATTCCCTAAATGCAAATCTGCAGTGCCTAACCGAACAGGCTAACCCACTAAATAATTTTGGGAAGCAACAGGGGAGTCCATTCTCTGCTACCTATAACCTCAAATGGCAGAATCACCCTAATTTCTCGTGGAGACAGAACCAGCCCATGAATCATGGACCTCCTTAGTTTCAGGCACCTAATCAACAATTTCGCCCACCTCAGAACCATCCATACCAGCCACCACCACAGGGTCCGTCCTATCAATCCGGTCTTTCTCAACAACGTAAGCACTCTCTTGAGGATACGTTGCAGCAATTCATGCAACACACCCAGCAGACTATGCACAAGTTTGAAACACACCTTGGATAGTTAGCCATTGTTATAGGTGAAAGGGAAAAAAGGCAAATTCCCCAGTCAGCCTATCCCGAACCCCAAGGGTCAGCATGTGGTTCAAATGTCTAACCATGATTGATAGGAACCCATCCATATCCACCCATTTATGCATCCACCCGTGACTCTAAGTCTAAGTTTGAATCTAAGTCTATCTGTACTGAGTCAGTCTGAGTGTGTTTCAATAATTATCAGTGTTTAGTTTAAGGTTTCATTTTTGGTGAGTCATTTTTTGTGTTTTTGTGTCAGTCCAGAGTTCTTGTTGTGTGTTTGTGTTTTTGTGTGTTTGTTTGTTTGTAGATTTAGGGGTATTGGGAGGCTACATTTTGCGTTTTGTTTTGGAAAAAAAAATTGATTTTAGAATTAATATGTGGATAAAAAAATTTATATTATACTTTTTCAATTGAATTTTATGAAATTTATACTTGGAACAATTTTTACACAACCATATTAATGTTAGTCTGAAAATGAAGAGTATCCATGAGTTAAGTAATCATTAGAAGAATACGAGTGGAGACTTATACCCAGTGAGCTTTTGAGCCATTCAATTTTCCTGAGGATTGTAAGTAAATTTTATATTTTCTTTGATGTGCGCATTTTTTTGTTGTAAGATGTCATTTTTTTTTTTTTTTGGTCCAATTACTGAGAATGAAATCAAGTGGATTATTACACCAAATATTTTTCTTAGTTTATTTGAAGCTAAAGAAAATATTCATATGAAGCTTAGGAAGTAATATAGCCAATTATTTTGGATCGTTTGAGCCTTTCAAGATATTGGTCATATTATCCTATTAGTTCCCATTTTTGAGCCTTAAATGAAAATTTAGCCTGAATTTTTTTGTTATCCATGTTTTCCATTCCCAACTTCGATTTTAAAGTTTGAGTCAAAATTGAAAAATCTATGACCTATTCTAAGGATCCAGAAAAAGTTAGAGATGAATGATATAGGGATGGTATTTAGAAAATAAAAAAAAATTATGGCATTTGAAAAAAAATATGGTGAAAGAAAAAAAAAAAAAAAACAGGGAACATCCATACATCAAAAATTAAAGATGTGCAAAAAAGGAACAAAAAAAAAAGATAATGCTTTGGAATTCATAAAAAAAGGAAAGAAAATAGAGGAAAGAATATCCCATCTATAAAATATTGAAGACGTCTACCTTTTCTGTTTAAAGTATTTATTTTAGAGTCTTTTTATCCTTCTTTGATATAACTCGGTCATAAGCTACGTTTCGTCCTATAAGGAAATCCTAATTGATCTTAAGTTAATATGGTATTTCATGTAGAGAGTACATGAAGAAAAATAATGGTGTTATATTCAACGTTCTAAGGGGAAAATGGCATCCATTTATGAGAGAGAAATATTTTTCTCTCTTATAATACGTTCTTTCTTGATAAATATGTGAGATATTTGCATTTGAGAAATTATTCCACTCACATATACTTTTGAGAGAAATTTAACCCAATCTTTGAGCGAAAGTTTTTATGAGAGATATATTTGGTGAAATTTGGAGTCGATTCGCATTTTCAGCTGGTGGTTGCCAAATTTGTACGTATTTTGAAAAAGAATTTTATGTTAATATTTGGCTATCACACACTACACTCCTATTATAAGTTTTATGAAATAAGTTTAGAGTTGTATGATGTTTAAATTTTTGTTTAGATATTTTTACTGAAGTCTGAAATTTGATGCTTGTGGATATCATCTATTAAAGCTCTCACGAGACTATAACTCATCCACTAGTGGTGAGCTAAGGGTTTAAAGGTTTGTAGCATATGCTAAATGCAATCGAAAGTACCAACGAAAGTGGTATAGTTTAGGATTTTTGTTTTTGTTTTTGTTTGTAGTTTCAGTTTTGCTCAAGGACTAGCAAAATCTAAGTGTGGAAGTATTTAATGAGCACAGGAAATTACATTTTTACCCCTGTATTTGATCTAGTTAGCCCTTGTTTTGTGTATATTTGATATGTTTAATGGGATTTTGGAGTTTTACATATAAAATGGAAACGTCAAAGAAAAGGAGTAAACATTGAAGAAAATAGTGAGAAATTGGACAAAAGATCTATTTGGAAAATAAGAGGGCAAGTCTTGGTATTCTACCAATTCAAGAGAAGAGCTCCAAGGGATATATTGTTGCAAGTTGCAAACCTCATGAAGATAATTTAGAAGAGGAGTCGTTTCCATGCTAGACTTTTAGAAGATTCAAAAAGAAGCAAAGAAGATTCCCTAAATCAGACAACATACATGGCAAACAGAGCAGTTCACACGGTAGGTGATGGGATGCTTGAACTAGAACAAGTGAGCCAATGGGCGAAAATCTGCATGGAAGAAGCTGACGTCCTAATTTCCAAGTTAAAGTGGACGATACTGCTCATCCCACGAAGAATAGAGAGAGATCTCAGGATCAGCCAGGAGGCCCACCACCTCAATCGGTGTTTCTAGTTATTGGATAAGAAAATAAAAAGATATGGATGGAATTGGAACCTCAAGAGAGGCAAACAAAGAAGACAAGCAACCAGCTAGTTGAAAGGATGAGCAGTGAGCAAATCTGATGACAAGAAATCACTGCCTGAAGTTGAAAATACAGCAGAAACTTGGCAGCGCCAGAACCAAATCCAGCGAAATTTGAGAATGAAAGTCCGTAGAGAATAATAAAGAAAAAAAAAGAGTTGCAATAAAGTTTGCAATCATCGAGCGGCAACAAAAGTTGCATCCATTCTCTACTTGAGCAGGAGTAGTTGCTGAAACAAAGAATAAGGAAGGGACAAAAAGAATGCCAAATTCGAATTCCGACCATGCCACCTGCGCATGAAGCCCCTTTTGCCTTCTTTGTTTGAGACCATGCATCTTTGACCGTACACATACCCTTTCCGATTTCAAAACTCTCGATCTTAGCCCTCAATATCACCTCCTTCCTCTTATATCCAAATAAATCCCCCCCATACACCTAAACCTTCCTAAGTGAAATTCGATCCTCACCCTTGCTTGTTTCCTCTCAAATCCTACAAATTGAGGTCCCCTGTACATAGACAATTCGAATTTGGCTGAGGATTACAAAGTTGTGGCATGAGAAGGAAAGGAAGAGAATAAGAGAATAAGACTTGGGAATTTTTCCATTGGGTTCTTGAGGTTGGTGATCTTGATTTTCCATTGTATTTTTCTTATTTCTTTAATTCCAAAATTCCATTGATTTGTAATTTCAATTTCATGTTTCATAAATAAAATAAAGCTGCGATAAAATATTTAGTCTATGGTTTTCCAATTATTCATTTTATGTGTGATGATTATTTGATTTGATTTTTATTCTTTGATTAAGTCTATGTGTGAATTTATTTTAAGTATTTCAAATTAAATGTGATGAAAATTTAGATTGAATAGACTTCTTTCTTTGATATAAGGCTCTTAATTTAAGAGTGCGATGAAATATTTTAGATTTTAAGAAAAAAATTAAATTCTATTCATTCTAAGGTTTCATTTGAGATTTTTAATTTAAGGAAATCCATACATTTAATTTTAAAATAATTATGAATGAAAAATTTGAGTGCATGATTGGTGATTTACGTGAGCTCCATATTCTAGCCCTTTGTTTTATTTTTTATAAAATTAAAAAAAAATCTTGAAATTGGAGAGCTAAATTGGTAAATTAATTTATTGCATCTTAATTTTGTGTTCTAAGTTAGGCTAAGATTATTTATATTTTTTATATTAATTCCACCATCTTAATTGAAATTAGATAAACTTTGTGTTTTTCATGAAAATTAGATCTCTTGAATGGTTAGTTTCTATATTTAGATGTGATTTCTATTTTTAGACTTTGTTTTCTATTATTAGAATATTTGTAAATTAAAATTAAATTTCCTAGATTAGAGAAATAATTCCATATTTAAGATTTATTTCTATGATTTTCTAAATTTCTTAAAATATATAATTCAATTGTATATTTTTCACGGATATATTTTCCTAAGTTCCGTTGGGTTCGACCTCGCACTCCTAAGCTATATTATAAATGGTTCGTGCGCTTGCGAGTATAAATTTAAAATACAATACCTAATAACATATTAAGCAACCCTACCAAAGATTCTCTTTGAAATTTGTGAGGAGTATATCCACAAGGAAATTTAAAAACCGATATCTTCACGTTTTATTGAAGAGATCAAATATCCTTCTTGGGTTGTTAACATTATAGTGGTTTAGAAAAAAAACATGCAAATCCGTTTATGCATTAACTTTCGGATCTTGATTGGTTCAAAAAGTCTTAACTTGAATAAGATGTTTCTAAGAAATTGTTTTGATAAGATAAGTATACTCATGTTTTCTAAAGTCTTAAAACTTCAATTTTATCTGACAGTGTAAATTCTTAGGATTGGATCAATGGTCCATCTAACTCTGGATGTGATGCAGGTATCACATACAGTAATGGGGTGAAACAATGGTTCGTGTTCAACAGCGGAATTACAGGACTAAATTCATTGGGTCGGGACCTGAATTGGACGACGAGGCGCATGCGGACCTACATATGGGCCTAAGACCCACTTGATATAGTGTGGATCTTAATTGCAGGCTTGCCACACGTTCACAAGGTCTAAAGAAAGGACATGCATGTGAGGCATGAGGAGTTGACACTTGGCATAAATCTAGGAAATCTAGATTAAATCTGATGGCTGAAAATAGTAGTGACTTCAAGAGAATTTTTGAGATATCAAACAACATTGAATTTCAATTAAAGTTGGACCATTAAAAATCTTATTCAAAGACCTTTCCAATGAACCCAACTTTGGGTAATTCCGAGTTACGTAGCCTGCATTACAACTATTTTAGTCAGCAGGTACAGATTCACTCCGAACCCTAAATCCATGCACAATTTCAAATCCCATGGATTTGAATTCTAGTCCTTGAGCATTTAGAACTCTTCCACCATGAATGAATTTTGAAATTGGAATTAAATGTTTTATTTTGTTTTTGCAATTAGACTTTAGGATTTTGAATTTTTAATTCCTTAGGATCCACCATGCATTAGAGTGTTTTCTAAGCATTGCATTTTACATTTAAAGAGATGATTGTAGCCAAATTTTTAACCTCACAATATTTTGAATACAATTATTTTATTTGGTTAATTTGAGTATGCCCTTCAGACGTGGCTTTGATTGTTATATTCGGATTCAAAACAACTAAGTATCATGTTATTTTAATTCATTTTTCTTATCTTTGAGTTTTGATTATTGGCATAATACATGATTTTTCTCTTGTTTAATTCAATTCACAATTTAATTAAGAGAAGACATTAATCTTAATTCATTAATAAAAACACTTGATTCATGAGAAACTTGTCGTTGTTGGTTGGTTATTAATCGGACCATCAGTAAGTAGTTTGTTCATAGATACTTGAATGATTAGGGGATCCATTAACCGTGAGATTATTGGACCCGTAATTTGACGGGCATAAGTCTCACACTTTGCGTAAAGATGAGATCAAATTAAGTAATGATCGAACTCATGTGAAGTAGGTGGATATATGATTCGGAGAGATGATTGACACGAACGTGGGTCGTACTAACATCGTCACTCCATAAAAAAAAATTCATGAGGTGACCACTGTAAGCTTGATTCTCCCATTAGAAAATAAAGATAAGTAAAACAAAAGATTACACAGATTGACAGCCACAACATTCCACCTTCTCCACCATCTATAGTCAACTTCACTTCCTTTCATTATTATCTTCTTGTCTCCATTCCCCAAGAGCTTTTTTCTCCATTCTTACTTGTGGAGGAGAAAAGGGTCTTTCCTTAACAGCTAGAAGCTCAGAAAACCATCAATTTTCCCAATCTAAATTGTCCGATCATCCAGTAATGGCTGCTATTCTAGTGCTTCTAATTCTTATATTGGCCAGGGTTAATGTTTCAGGTACGAGTTCACAGCCTTAATTGACATGTTTTCAGATATGGGTTTCCCTTGATGTCGTCACTGGTCTGAGTGTATGTTGTCTGGGCGTTTGGAAGGTGGAACTTGGTGTGTTTGCAGGAGTGACGCAAACGATACCGCTCTTCAAAGGACACTGGACTATGCTTGTGGTGCTGGAGCCGATTCCACTCCTATCCTTCAAAGTGGAGCCTGTTATAATCCAACTACTGTCAGAACCCATTGCAATTATGCCGTCAATAGCTACTTCCAAAGGAAAGGACAGGCATCAGGAACTTGCGATTTCGCAGGGACTGCCACCATTGTTACACCAGACCCAAGTAAGCCCAAACAAAACTAGAGAAACCACCTGATTACTCTCACAATTATTATTATTATTAGTATTATTTACATAAGTTATTAACCGGCTATATGGAACTCATCAACAGTAGCAGTCATATTTCTTTTGGAATATATGTAAAGCTCAAAGACCTTTTTTTATAATAACGTAAAGTATTCATATTTTATTTTGAAGAAAAGACTAATTCCACATATACCTTGAAACTTCTGGAGTGTTAGAATGAATTGTCTAGAGGGAGGTGAATAGGACAATCTCTAATTTTTCTAACCTTTGGCAAATGACTTGATTAATAACAATTAATGTAACAATATAACACAATTAATTAAGTTACAAAAGTATACAATCCACCAACCATAAATAACACACAATGTATAGTGGTTCGGAGTAAATCTTCCTACAACCACTGTTGGACTCACATAATCTTGGAATATCCCAAATTCACTATGTGGGGAATTACACCCTCACTAATAGTGTAGGACTTTCACCTACACAATCCTAATTTTGAAAGGTTCGTCCAACCCCGATCTACTTCCTTATACGTCTATTTTTTTTATAGTGGTTCAAGAGTAAACCCTCTCTAATCCACTTTACAAGATGATAAGTGAAAAATAAAACTAAATGAAGCACTTGCCTTTGTAGCTCTTTTAAATGTAGATGTGCTTCAAAGATTCTCCCTTGCTTGACCTTCTTGATATAGATGATATACCAATGTATGCACAATTACAAGCTTGGGTGTTCTAGGATCTAAGGTTCACCAATGTTATCCAAGAAATGATTCTTCCTTTCTCTCTAATGTCACTCAAAAGTTGATTTTCCAAGATGAGAATTAGTTAAAGAGGATGAGGGTGAGAGAGAGAAGACACTTCAAATAATTTCTCAGGTGTTTGTTTTTCAAAAGCCTCAACTCTTTCATGGAAAAATTCAGAGCTTAAATAAGCAAACCAGATAAGCTCAAGTCAGAACTGTACCTGTATCGACATGTAGGTACCACCGATGGGTCTATGAGTTCCGAAAGTGACCCCTGCCAAGGTGACCGTTCTACATTAATTGCAGCTCAACTGATAGATAATGGTCATAACCAATGGGTTTATGTCACTGATGGGTCGACAGACCTTATTATCGATATGTAGGTTTGTAGTTCGTATCGATCTAAGGCAACACCATGCATACAGAGTTTCAAGTCCAGAAACTTATCAAACCCAGGTCGACATGTCGGTCCATCTATGGGTCGGTCCTAGTACTCTCGATGGGTCTATTAAATCGATGTGTCTATTCTGAGAGTACCCCTGAGTTTTAAGTTCTAGAATTCACTCAACCCAGGTCGACGTGTCGTACACAGTGATGGGTCTATCTTTCCTCATAGATGTGTTGGTGTGCACGAGACACTCGATCTGAGAGCAACCTGGTTTTAAAGTCTGTTTCCAATCGGTCTTGTCTCACGTCGCGTTCAGTGAACTCGATACACTCGATCTGAGAGCAACCACGAATGACAATCCTTCCGATCGATGTGTCGATGACCATGACGGGTCTGTTCTATCTCACCAATGGGTCGGTGGACTCGACGTGTCGACCTGATAGATTACCAGATTTTCAATATTTGTCCCATTTGGTTATTGTTAGTGCCCCGGCTTGCCGAGTCCCTAAATTTGTCAATTCCATGACTCGAGAAGAAATACTTGTTAGAAGCTTGAAGACTCAAGGTGATCAAGATTGAAGATCATGCTCCACCGGATTAAAGCTCATCGTTATGGCAATCATAAGACATGTATTTGGCCATAGATGAGTTTAGGTAGTACCCACAGCTTTGGAGGACCATTCCTAGACTTAGTTTAACGAATATTAAAAGCATAAAAAGCTCAGAGAGGAAGCTTGACAGTAAATTGGAAGCGAACTTGGAAATATGAAATAAGTTCATTATCAGCTTGACCAGTCGTTCTCACGACCCCTCGGTGGAGACAAGATCGACGCATCGTGGTCAAAGACTGGTCGACCGGATTGACAAAGGTTCTGGATCATAGAACTGTCATTATGGGTATGCCTCTAATCGAGAGTCTCATATACACCGACCCCTCGGTGATGAACTTAACGACCCCTCGTGGTCAACAACTCGTTGTTGATAACTTATGAGCTCTGGAAGTTAGAACTCAATGGACTCTCGAGAAAATAGACATCTCGGTAATTTAAGACCGATCGAGAGTATCATGACCGACCCCTCGGTAAAGGACGACAGGTCGTTCTGGGCATGACAAGTTTCGGGACATGAAACTCTGTCTTTATGGTATTGCCCCAGATCGAGACTTTCGTATGGACCGACCTTTCTGTGCCATGACTGTCGACCCATTGGTCACACCGGCCTCTCGATCGGGAATAAATTATACCGTTGGGAGTGCATTTAATGTGCAACGGTTAGTTGGTTGAACGATAATAAATATGAACACCAACCCATCGGTGCCCCGACTTGTCGGTAATAGACAGTTTGAAAAATTGTGTTGACACCTCTATAAATATGAGATTTGTGTGATCATTTAATCAACTTCCTTAAACTAAGAAAATTCACACACTCTAATGAACGATCAACTTTCTTGTGCCTACACCTGATAATCAAATACAAGCAATCTATTGATTGAGTTAGTAAAAGAGAGAAAGAAATGGGAAAAGAAAAGATATATGCTAGGAAAGATATTGGTAGAACCAGTTTCCTAGTCACCATGAAATTGTGATTGCTTAACGACGCCTGCAAGGTGAAGCGTCGAGATTAACTCGGCACACATTGGGTGGATCTTTTAGAAGCACACATCTTAGAGAAAGAGCTATAAGGCAAGTGCTTCTTGGTTTTAATTTTGTTTTAAATCCTTTATCCTGTGAAAGTGGATTAAAGAGGCTTGGCTCCAGAACCACGATAAAAAATCTATAACGTCGTCTCCAGAACACGTGGTGGGTGGAATTCCCGGCCAATTCAAATAGGTGGAATTCCTATTTTACATGCGATGGGTGAAATTCTCAGCCGATTGAGTGAGGTGAAATTCCTACTCTAATTGTGATGGTGTAAGTCCCCACTTAGTGAATTTGGGGATAGCTCAAGGTTAGTGTAGTCGTAAAAGTGGATGTAGGTTGGCTAACCGAACCACTATATATCTTATGTCCTTGTGTTTGTGGTGTTAGAGTTAATTCCTTATGTTGATCGCTTAATCACATTTGCTAACACAGACACACTTGATTGTTGTATCTGCTGAACTTAATTAATCGATCAAGTAATTTTTAAAAAAGAGCAACAATTTTTTATTTATTTACCCCCCCCCCCCCCCCCCCCCCCCCCCCCCCCAAATCTATGGTCAGTCGTGTTCTAGTACCAAGGGTGAACTTTCAATTGGTATCAAAGCCTAGTGTTATTTAAAAGGATTTAACCATCCAAGTTTATCCAAGCTAGAACACCATGGGAGACAACCATGCAATATCCAAACCCCCTTACTTCGATGGAACAAACTATGTCTCATGGAAGGCCAAAATGAGAAGTTTCTTTGTTTCCATAGATTCATCGGTATGGGATATTGTAAATACTAGATGACAGGAACCCATGGAAGAGAAGATGATACATCCACTTCAACCATATTAATGACATCCAAACATTTTGCTTCTTGGACCCTTGCTGAAAAAGCTTCTCAGAGAGCTGATGGCAAAGCCATGAATGCCCTTAACTGTGCAGTATCTGATAGCGAGTACAGGTGAAAGGTTGATGTATCAAAAAGTCTCATAGCCTTGATCATTGGTGATAAAAAAAATCCCACAGTTGTAACGGAGGATAATGAGAGTGATGATGATGAAAATCTTCAAGCTTCATACAGTGCCCTATTCCTTGAAAGTGAGAGGTTGGCAAAGAAATTAGACAATGTTAAAAATGAAAACATGAACCTCTCTAATCAAGTAGAGGATTTAAAAACTAAAAAATCTCTCCTAACCTCTAAGCTAGAACTCTCTGACAATGAAAACTCAAAAGTAAAACATAGTAATAAAAACCTTCAAGAAAATATAAGTATTCACTGCAAGGATGTCGAGAATCTGTGGCATCACAATAACCTTCTTGAAAAGGATGTTAAAAAGTTATCTTTGGAAATAAAGAATTAAAAATTCATAAAGAAAAGTTCCAAGATAAGTTTACCCAACGAGATGAAAGACTTAAAAGACTCTTAGGTTCAGGTAAACAATATAGTGATAGGTCTAGTCTTGGTGTCTCATCCACCACAGAACATATGAACCATGGGATGTTTGGAAAAAATAAGTGTCTCTCACCCTTTAACGGGAAAGTGTTATTTCTGTCGCAATGTTGGGTATTTCAAAAGAAATTGCTACCATTGGAAGAGACACTTGGAAAGGCAAGCACAAACTAAAAGGCACAAGCTAGTAAAGTCTACGCCTAAAAGACATCCACTAACACCTAACATTAAAACAAACCCAAGGAAGGTGGACACAAGGCAAGACTCTTTGTTGAGACAGCTGAATCATGTCTTAAAAGAGTTGAATGATCCCAAGTTTGATCATCAAAGGTACGGTCATAGGGGTGTGTATGCAACACCAAATGCCACAATCTTTGTACCCAGGGAGATAGACCACCATTCATTTATTTTTATTTTTTTTTAAGATTCACTTCCATATCTTAGACCAATACAAATGGACTCACAAGAGACCAATAAAAATGTGAGTTCACATAGCTGAAAAGTGTTGTGACATGAGGAGAAAAAATTGGCTAACTACAAGTCTAAAATGTAGTCTTCCTGGCTATAGTACATATTCTACTTGGAAAGCCATATATTCCATATAAAGTATTTTGAACTTTATGTGTTTTGGAATGTAAACTTTGATCTTGTGCATGTTTTAATGATTTGATGAATTATTTTTGGCATATCTGTGTTTTATCATATTGGAATAAATTTATGTATGCCATGCTTAGAATATTATTTCATCAAGTTGCACAAATCAGGGATGATTGCTCTGCTATCTAAACCTCTCGGTATAGGCAGCATGTCTGTGAATACCTAGTCGGTGTCACAGACATGTCAGTACTGTGCTAAATCGAGCATTGTTGAAAAGGGCGAATATTGTCGAAAGGTTCGACCTGTCGATGGAAATGACATGCCGGTGAGACAGAATGTTTAAATTAAAGGGGACCCTTTTTGCGAAAACGACAATTCATTCAAATTTATCGTCTCCTCTCCCGCGAAGGTCTGGTGATCTCCCTTTCGCCTCCGTGCCCTAGACCAGTAGTCGCGACCTCTCTGAGTGATTTCTTGCCTGAAAATCACGATTTTTGTGATTTTCTTAGATCAGTTTAGGCTCAGTGTTCACCTCATTCACCTCTAAACCACTGTTTGAGGATTTCCTCTTGGAAAAACCATGCCCAGAAAGATGGAAGCTTAGTCACGCCCTCAGACCTATGAAGAACTTAGAGAAACCATTCAGTGGCCCAAAAGAACCAAAAGATCAGCGTTTCGATCTTGCCCTAGACCTAGCTCTGGAAATCCTGCGTCTATTCAGGCTAGTAAGTTCACTCTCTCTCCCCACAGACTAGAATCTAGTTCTCACCAGAAAATCCAACCAAAGGTTGAAGAAGATCCCATCATTGACAAAGATGATGTCTTCGTTGAAGAACGTCGTGAGGGAAGAAGAGAAGATGTAGAAGAGAATAATGGTCTTAGAACTATTAACGAAGACCATATCATTATCTCTGTTGATAGTAGTGTGGAAGAAAGTCACCGTTCAAAGGACTTTTGGAGAGATACTGAGGAAGAAAAAGAATACCAATATCCCTCTCAAGAAAATGTCAATCTGGGCAGAAGGGTCTTCACACTTGAAAGGAGAATAGACTACCTTGAAAGAAGTCTAGATAACAGCAGGTTGTCTATCCAAGAACTAGTCTCTGATATCTCCTCCTCTGCCAGATCTGATAGCACAGTTCCAGATTATCGATCCCCTTCTCCTCCAATATCTCTATAGGATGGCCTTGCTTAGGATAGTTCCTCATGGTTTTATGTTTTGAATTTTGAAAAACTATGCTTTTTGATATTTTGTATAAGCATCCATGATGCCCCCTCTAAAACCATATGTACTTCACACTTTGATTGTCAATGATATGATATGGTTTGCTATGGTTTGATGTATATATTGCTGTGTTTGAATGACTTCTATCTCTTGTCTATCGTTAATATGGTTTTTATTAATTAGACTAACATGCATGCTTGGATGAGTTGGTTTTATATTGGCATGTTAGGGAGTTAGGGATCGGGCTGGTGATGTTGCACACATCCTTGGAGTTCAGGAGATCACAAAATATGTGTTGTTTAGCACCTGTCACTAGTCATGACAGTGTAGGGAGGATGGATGATACAAGCTTGAAAGAAAGCTTGGAGAAAAATAAACTTAGACGCAGCTAAGTTTATGGGGGAGTTAAATCAAATAAGCTAGAAAAGATAGTTTGGAGAATGGGGGAGAAGACTCCAAAAAGAGAAGTTAGGTAAGTTAACTTGACCCCATTGGGAGAACACATTTAAGACAACACCGCTCTTAAAGCAGAAGAAGAAAAAAAATAGTAATGCAATGGCAATTTGCATTGTACTGTGGGGGAGATCAATGCTTGAATGCATACTTCTCATGCATGCTTGGATGAGTTGGTTTTATATTGGCACGTTAGGGAGATAGGGATCGGGCTGGTGATGTTGCACACATCCTTGGAGTTTAGGAGATCACAAAATATGTGTTATTTAGCACCTGTCACTGGTCATGACAGTGTAGGGAGGAAGGATGATGCAAACTTAGAAAAAAGCTTAGAGAAAAATAAACTTAGAGGCAGCTAAGTTTATGGGGGAGTTAAATCAAATAAGCTAGAAAAGATAGTTTGGAAAATGGGGGAGAAGACTCCAAAAAGAGAAACTAGATAAGTTAACTTGACCCCATTGGGAGAACACATTTAAGACAACACAACTCTTAAAGCAGAAGAAGAAGAAAAATAGTAATGCAATGGCAATTTGCATTGTACTGTGGGGGAGATCAATGCTTGAATGCATACTAACATGCATGCTTGGATGAGTTGGTTTTATAATGGCATGTTAGGGAGATAGGGATTGGGCTGGTGATGTTACACACATCCTTGGAGTTTAAGAGAGCACAAAATATGTGTTGTTTAGCACCTGTCACTGGTCATGACAGTGTAGGGAGGAATGATGATGCAAGCTTGAAAAAAAATTGGAGAAAAATAAACTTAGAGGCAGTTAAGTTTATAGGGGAGTTAAATCAAATAAGCTAGAAAAGATAGTTTGGAGAATGGGGGAGAAGACTCCAAAAAGAGAAGCTAGGTAAGTTAACTTGACCCCATTGGGAGAACACATTTAAGATAACAAAGCTCTTAAAGCGGGAGAAGAAGAAAAATAGTAATGCAATGGCAATTTGCATTGTATTGTGGGGGAGATCAATGCTTGAATGCATACTTCTCATGCATTGATCAATGGAAAGATTAAATGAGTTAGAAGTGAACTCATGGAGGCACTAAATGCAAGAATCATGGGGGAGTGTTTGAAATCCAAATCGTTCAAATGAAAGGAAAATCGATGTCTACCTATTAATCTTTGTCAATTGTATGACAAAACGGGGGAGAAATTAGTATAAGCTATTAGACATCAAAGCCTATTATGAGGGAGTAATTGGTAAGATTGGAAGAAGCCTATGTGCTTGGACCCTTTGGAGAATAGAGGAGAAATAGGGAGAAGCCAATAGACATGGGAATGTCTATGCTTGGAGTTTGGTAAATCAAACTCAAGAAAATTGGGGGAGAAAATCTTCTCAACACTAATAGCTTGGATATGCTATGGGTAATGTTAGTTACTAGGAAATCATGGTGTTTGGGGGAGCATAAATACAAATCTAGTTTAGTTCATAGATGCATATTTATGTTTTGGACTAACCCCTCTAATAATTTTCGAGTGTTGTTTGCTTATGTGCTTGAAAAGGAAAACATGAAATCAAGCAAGCTGAACAAGAATATGTGAAGGTCATAGTCTTGTTTTCCATTGGAATATGTACATGTAATCAATGTAATATTTTGTATTCAAATGTGATCTAATAAGGGTGAGGTTGTAATTTGGTTAGCTTCTAGGTTTTGTCATGAAATTGACAAAATGGGAGATTATTAGTGCCCCGACTTGCCGAGTCCTTAAGTTTGTCAATTCCATGACTCGGGAAGAAGCACTTGCTAGAAACTTGAAGATTCAAGGTGATCAAGATTGAAGATGATGTTCCACCATATAAAAGCTCATCGTTATGGAAATCATAAGACATGTATTTTGCTATAGATGATTTTAGGTGGTACCCACACCTTTGGAGGACCATTCCTAGACTTAGTTGAACAAATAATAACATCATAAAAAACCTTAAGAGAAAGTTTGACAGTGAATTAGAAACGAACTTAGAAATATGAATTAAGTTCATTATCAGCTCGACCAATCATTCTCACCGACCCCTCGGACGAGACAGGATTGACCCATCGTGGTCAAAGACTGATCGGCTAGATTGACAAAGGTTCTGGATCATAGAACTGTCATTTTGGGTATGCCTCTGATCGAGAGTCTTGTAGTCACCTACCACTCAGTGATGAACGTAATGACCCCTCGTGGTCAACAACTCGTCGATGATAACTTATGAGTTCTGGAACTTAGAACTCAAGTGGACTCTCAAGAAAACAGACATCTCGGTAATTCAAGACCGATCGAGAATACCATGACCGACCCCTTGGTAAAGGTGACATGTCGTTCTGAGCAAGACAAGTTTCGGGACATGAAACTCTGTTTACATGGTGTTGCCCAAGATCGATACCCCCGTATGGACTGACCACTCGATTCCATGACTGCTGACCCATCAATGATACCGACCTGTCGACCTGGAATTAATTATACCGTTCGGAGTGCATTTAATGTGCAATGGTCAGATGGTTGAACGGTAATAAATATGAACCCCGACCCATCGGTGCCCCCAAACTGTCGGTACTGGACAGTTTGAAAAATGTGTTGACTCCTCTATAAATATGAGAGTTGTATGATCATTTAATTATCTTCCTTAAACTGATAAAATTCACACACTCTAAGGAACGATCAACTCTCTTGTGTCTACACTTGAGAATCAAATACAATCAATCTATCGATTGAGTTGGTAAAAGAGAGAGAGAGGAGAAAATAAAAGATATAAACTATGATAGATATTGGTAGAATTAATTTCCTAGTCACTCTGAAATTGTGATTGCTCAACAACAGCTACAAGGCGGAGCGTTGAGATTAACTCGGGCACACATTGGGCGGATCTTTGAGAAGCACACATCTTCGAGAAAGAGCTAGAAGGCAAGTGCTTCTTGATTTTAATTTTATTTTTAAACCTTTATTATGTGAAAGTGGATTAAGAAGGCTTGGCTCCGGAATCAGTATAAAAAATCTAGAGCGTCATCCTTGCCACACGTGGTGGGTGGAATTCTCAGCCAATTTAAATAGGTGGAATTCATATTTTACATGTGGTGGGTGAAATTCTCAGCCGATTGAGTGAGGTGGAATTCTCACTCTAATTGTTAGGGTGTAAGTCCCCACTTAGCGAATTTGGAGATAGCTCAAGGTTGATCTACTCATAAAAATGGATGTAGGTTGGCGAACTGAACCACTATATATCTTGTGTCCTTAATCACATTTGCTAACACGCACACTTGATTGTTATATCCACTGCACTTAATTAATCAATCAAGTAATTTTTAAAAAGTACCAACGATTTTTTATTGAACCCTCCCTCCCCTTTCCAATCTATGGTCAATCGTGTTCTAGCATCAAGTGTGAACTTTCAGTTCTGAGTCTGTCCAGGGTTTACTAAGGCTTGATTATGTATTAACCAACTTGTTCCACTAGGCCTAGGCAAGGTCAACTAAGGGTGTGGATTCTACCTAAGGTCATCTATGGACAATTTACCTATGTTGTTAGTGCCCCGGCTTGGTCGAGCCTCTATTTGTCAATTCTATGACTCGGGAATAAGCACTTGTTAAAGGAAGCTTGAAGACTCATGGCGATCAAGGAAGAAGATCATGCTCCACCAAAGGCTCAAAGCTCATCGTCATGTCAATCACATGAACAGGTAAAAGGCCATAGATGACCCTAGGTGGAACCCACACCAAAGAGAGGACCACTAGGCTTAGTTGCATATGTTGGTCATGCGTAGAGAGGAAGTTGAACAGTGAATTGAAAGTGAACTTGAATTATATTAACTATCAGAACGACCAATCTATCTCACCGACCTCTCAGTGTTGTCAGGATCGACCCATAGTTGTCAAAGTCTGGTCGACCAGATTGACATTGGTTCTGGAAATAAGAGCTGTCATTCTAGAAATACCTCTGACCGAGAGTCTCGTATGCACCAACCAATCGATGATGAACTTGAACGATTCCTCGTGGTCAACAACTCGTCGGTATAAAACTTATAAGTTCTGGACTATAGAACTTATAAGGACTCTCAATAAAACAGACATATCTACAATCAAAGACCGATTGAGAGATACAGGACCGACCCCTCGGCAAATAACGACAAGTCGGTCTGGGTTTGACTAGTTTCTATCTTGAAACTCTGTCAGCATAGAGTTCCCCAGATCGAGCCTCTCGTATGGTCCGACCCGTCGGTCCCATGACCGTCGACCCATCGGCGACGACGACATGTCAGCCGGGAAATAATAATGCCGTTGAGGATACATGTAATGTGCAACGGTCAAGTGGTTGAACGATAATAAATATGAACACCGACCCATCAGTGCCACCGACCTGTCGGTCCTGGACAGTTCAAATAATCGTTATGACTTAACTATAAATATGTGAGTTGTATGATCATTTGTGCATCTTCCCTGAACCGAGAAAAGTCATATACTCTAATGAACGATCAACTCTCTTGTGCCTATACCAAAAATCAAATACACAATCTTAGAGTAAAGATTGAGAGGGAGAGAGAGAAATAATAGAAGATACAACATCTACTAGGACATGGACCAATTATCCTAGTCTTATTGAAACTGTGACTGTTATACAACGACTACAAGAAAGAGCGTCATCACAACTTGAATTTATCTTTGAGAAGCAAACATCATCAACGAGAAAGAGCTTTAAGACAAGTGTTTCTTGGTTTTAACTTTGCTTTTAAAACCTGTAACCCGAACTGGATTAAGGAGAGTTATTCTGGAACCACTATAAAAAAACTCTAGAGCGTCGTCTTTGGCACAGTGGTGGATGGAAGTCCCAACCGATTGAGTGAGGTGGAATTCCTAATCTATTTGTGAGGGTGTAAGTCCCCACATAGTGAATTTGGAGATAGCTCAAGGTTGGGCAGGTCCTAACAGTAGATGTAGATTGGTTAACTGAACCACTTCATATTGTTTGTCCTTGAGACTGTGGTGTTAGAGCTAACTTCTTGTATTGATTGTTCAATCACTTTTGCTAACACACTTACTTGATTATTGTATCACCCACATTTAGACTAGTCAATCAACTCAATTTTAAAAAGGGACAACAATGTGAGTTGACCCCCCCCCCCCCCCTCCCTCCCTCCCTTATCAATCGTGTACTAGCATATTGGGAATTTCATGTTTGACTGCCATACATGTGATGAAATGTGAAACTTCAACTAATCTTCATTGCTTTGAGACTTGTTTCATTGACTTCAATCTTCCAAGGCAATACTTCACCGAGGTCGCGAATTTGACAAATAGGTGACTCGACAAGCCGAGGCACTGACAATCTCCCCTGTTGTCAATTCATGACAAAAACCCTAAAAACTACTGAATACAAACACAAATCCCATCCCATACAACTCATTTGAATAAATAATTACAACAATTACAAGATTTGCATTCAAATGACACTCCTAAGACACTAAGTTCCTTCATATTGCTCCCCCTCAAGATGTGTAAGCCAACATTTAAACACTAGGTGGAAGCACAATGTCTCCCCCTCAACCATTAGTCGATAAAAAAAAGTAGAGCTTTCGCATCGTTGCCTCTAGCACTCACGTCACATGTTGTACGCCATGTCGCAGAGCAATACGCAAGAACACAAAATTTCAATCTTGAACTATATAGGTCTCCGCCTCTTGATAGCATAATTCAATTGCTTGACTATGTCATCTTGACGCATGTATCATCTTTGGTCCAAGTAGAGTTTCATTCTCCACTTCTATCTCGCATTTTATTCCATTTTAACAATATCTCTGGCGCACCCACTTCCTTATGCTGCAAATCTGGAATAGTGAAAGCGATTAGCAGTTTTCCTCTACGTTTACAGATTCTGGTGAGTACAACCTACCTTGGAATGTCAAACTTTCATTAGTTCTGGCTTTCCCACTTTCTAACTTATAAGTGAGGTAGTTTTGTTTGCGTCTTTTCTACCGTGTAGACCTATGAGCAACAACTTTACCTCTTTTCACCAGGGCACACCTTAGTCTAAGTCTAAGTGTAGCATAATATACCTCAAATAATGTCCTTGCGCAAGTATAGTTAACACCGGAGAGGTGGTTAACATCTATCTTAGATTCTGAAATACTACTTCACAAGCTTCATACTATTCAAATTTGACATCATTTTACATCAAATGAGTCACAGTTACAGAAACTTAAGAAAACTTGGGGATAAATTTACAATAACATCCTACCAATTCAAAATAACTTCAACCTTCAGAAACACTTTTGGGTCTTCCCAATTTATCACAGCCTCTACGTTTGTTAGATCCACTGAAATTTCCTCCACTGACACCATGTGTCCAAGAAATTAAACTTGAGTTAACCAAATCTTACACCCGTTGAGCTTGACGGACAACTAATAATTCCTCGAAATTTGTAAATTCTCACCCAAATGGTGCTCATGTTCCTCCTCAACCTACCACTATCACAACTCCTTTAGATACGGCCGAAAGATCCTAATCGTCAGATCCATGGAAGTAGCTGACACGTTCATCTGATCAAATGGAACGACAAAAAACTCAGAGTCCATACTGCGTCCGAAATGCAGTCTTGAGAATGACTCCCTGCTTAACTCAGAACTCATCGAAGTAATAGGTATCTGACTCAAAGGTCGGTAATCTATACACTTCCTTGAAAACTTATCTCTCTATTTCACAAAAGAGTTGGCATTTCCCCAATGCGAACTACTTGGGTAAATAAAACCAAGCTAGAACCGCTCACCTATCTGTTTAGCCAACTTCCTTTGTTCAGCTGGTGACATCCTGTAGACTGCCACTTAGCTAGTCTGGAAAAACATCCATGACTTCACAAACCACCCGAGGAATATCTGACTTTACACCTTTTACATCCTCTATTTCCATATTGGCCACCACACTACCCGAATAAGCCATCAGGCGGGAAAACTTGACTCTTAAGTCATCATTGGGCACTGACTTCTCCACAAACATTATCCTGGTCAGAGAGGTCACATAGACTTTTACTGAAAACAACTTATCAGAGTCTGGTGCGCAGATAACCAATCCATGCCTAAAATAACATTAAATCCGTCATTTCTACAACTAGAAAACCAAGTGACATATGTAAATCCCCTACCCTCATAATGCACAACTTGTACTTCTGTGTTACTCTCAACTTCCTACCTAACGGTCAAACTGCCGTTAAAGGTTTAAAGGCAATTAAAGCCTACAACTCTAACTTGTCATAACAAGTTCTAGAGATAAAAGAATAAAAGGCACTCGCATCAAACAATACTCATGCCAGGAAACTAAAAAGAGGTAAAATACCTTTTACCCTGGTGTCATCCATAGGCTTGTCCAATTGAACCCCCATATGAGGACGTCTTGGTCCCCTCATTTGTCCAGTGCTTTGTGGCTCATTCCCCGCACCACCAAGTTCCTGGAAGGTTGCAGTACAAATTGAGTTGGCCTCGTACTCTGAACTAGTCCCATTGTAATACTGCCACTACCAATGTAGGGGCAATCTATGATGAAATGTCCGGTTTGCTTGCACTGAAAGCACACTTGATCACCAAGCTGCAATATCTTATATTGCGGGCACTGTTTGTAACGCCCCGCCCTTTTTCACTCCCTTTCCTAAAATCAGAGTCTATTTTTTTTTTTTTGGTTAAAAGAGTGATAGAGAGTGGGACGTCACGACGCGAGATAAGTCCGAACTTCTAAAGTCTGACCCTTAACTGGCCAACCATAAGTGTGCATGGACTAAGTCCACAAATACGGTTCACACGCAATAAGTTATACATGCGGATTAAATCATAATTGCGGAATTATAATAGAACCTAATTCTATTCCAGGTTAGATAGCAAAGCACTTCAAGTCTTTAATCATAATTAAGCTTAACTTAAAATATCCAACAAACCATTCAGACCATAGCAAAATTATCTAAGTTTTTATATGCCGAATTCTAGCTACTCAAATTACAAGTCCATGAGTATCTTAAGCAAAATTAAAACTAAAAGCATCAAGCTCCTATGCTTGGCTCTTTTCGCGTTCATCGTTCTCCTCGTTTTCTTTATCATCCACTAGGGTAGAAGTAGGGCGTTAGAACAACGAGCCCAGTAGGTATTCCATTTAGGGTCTAGACATGGTTAGTACAAATCATATATAATAACCTAAAGTCAAAACCATATAAAACAATGCCATGTCATGATGTCAAATGCAATAAGTCCCACCCATCACAAGTACAACTAACCTCTTGATGGAATTCTCATCATCAAGGTACCCCTACATAGGTCTTTCGGACGCCCGACGGAGTGTGGCCCCTCCTGTTTCTTCTTGATGGGAAATGCACATCAAGGTATCCCCACATTGGTCTTTCGGACGCCCCGACGGAGTGTGGTCCCTCCGGTTAGATGTCCTTCACCCCATGCAATGCATGTGGTACTAATGAAACACGTGTTATTTTATATTGTAAACATAGCATTAAAACTCACATTTGAAACATATCTTTTACAACGTAAATTCATCAAAATAAGATAAAAACATCGTACATAAACCCATGGTTTCAAAGAGGTAGAATCCTACCAAAGACCACTAAGTGTCCTTGCTTCTTAATCCGGCAACCGCTCACGATCGCGCACCGTTTGTGAGGTCCCTTCACCTTATTACACAACAATCAATCATACCATGCTCAATTTGATTTCTATTTATATCTAAGTCCATGTAACGCCCCGCCCTTTCCGAGAAATCAAAGTCTAATTTTTTTTTTTTTAGATAATAATAAAACATCGGAAGAGAACGGGCGGCGTCACGATGCGAGTTAAGTTCAGACTACTCAAGTCTGAACCTTAACTGGCCACCCATGTGTGCATGGACTAGACCATGATAATGAATCACACATGAAACTAATACAACATGCGGAATAAACTAGATTAACTGCGGAATAGAAAGACTAGATAGCAAGTAACAGTCTCAAACATTAATTAACATAAAACAACCATCCAAAGTTATTAACCTAATCAAACCATAGCAAGTAATGACTTATTACATGTCCAACAAAACATATAGTTCAAATGACAGTAGTATAAAGAAGTCCAGTCCAACATTCAAGCGCTTAGGCTTGGCTCCCCTCCCGGTCAACGACCTTTTCTTTCCCTTTCCTTGTACCTGCATTCTCCTCTGTGGATAGAATTAGGGCATTAGATCAATGCGCCCAGTAGGTTCCCGATCAGGGCTACCACATGATTAGCATATAAAACATGCATATATATCATAGTACATGATTAGTAAAAATAGGTAAAACAATGCTATGAAGTATGCACATGCAATGAGACCCTCCCATCATGTACATTCATAGCCATCACTTGATGTGCCTCGCACCGACAAGGTAAATTACAATACACATCCATCTCCTCATCATTGACTTGATTCATATCACGTATCAGTCCTCCTGGCGGGACTCTCATCGCCTAAGGAGACCATTGTGACTATGATCATCATGTTACTCTTCCTGGCGGGACTCTCATCGCATAAGGAGGACGTAACCCATAATTGTAACACTGTAGAACCTCATTCATCATCCCATGTCTATGCATGAGATGCCAATGCTTGTATGCCATTTGTTAATGTATAATATATCATTTGAAACCACATAAAATAAACAGGAATCTCAGGAATCTCATAAAGAAAACTGGGGTAAAACTGTGGTTAGAAGTAGGTAGGAAACCTACTGAAAATTCACTTCAGTACTTGATCTTGCTTTAGCGTCACCTGATCACGACTCGCTCGTCGTTCAACTTCCGGTACCTTATTATGTAACAGCAAATCAATACTTAATCTACTTGATTCCTAATCAAGTTTAGGTCTCATATACCATCTTGTGGGGTTCGTGTCCGGACATCCAACCTTATGATCATTTCCATCATTGATCATTCTATCAATAATTACATTTATGCCATTTAGGCTAACCTTTAATTTTACCATATCTAAACCAATTTAGTGGGGTTCTTCATTCATCACCTTTAATTCCATTTATTACTTAACCCAATCCTATCAAATAATCATTGATGGGGTTCGGCCATACTACTTGGCCGAACCACATCCTATGGGTTTTTATCCCACTTTCCATCATCATCAATGGTTGATTATTTTCTTACGCATAGTCCATAATTTATCATGTATGTTTCCTTAATTAAAACAATCATAAACTCCCATCCAAAACAGCCCATTTATTTCAAAACAGCCCCATGGGGTTTGGCCATACTCATAGCCGAACCCTAGGGTTCACTTGATCCAATCATCACCATGATCACTCATGGTTTAATCATGCTAACTCAACCATGAATTAAACATGGTTCAACAGCATAATAATCCACCAAAACAGTAACATGTTAATCCATTTTTTGCCATAAGAACACCATATCTTCATATGGTTTTTAACTCACCAAAAACATGAAAAACTTACATGGGGTTCGGCCATCCAAGGTGGCCGAATCCTATGTCCATGTTTTGGTCTTTCAAACATATTTTCGGTGTCACTTATTCATATAAAAATCAACACATCATTGCTGCACTTTAACCTCTCAAAACCATCTAATAAATTCATTACTTTGTCCAAATAACCATAACACCTCATGGGATTCGGCCATCCAAGATGGCCGATCCCCATGGTCCATTTTTCCAAGTTTTAATCCACTGTTTTAAATCAGTAACTTAACCATAACATTACCATGGTTCAGCCATATATTGGCCAACCAAAATCAGTAAATAATCTTCATGTAAATCACATAAAAACCCCATGGTAATGTATGGTTTTTATCTCTCAAAACCATCACCATTAACCATAAAAATTATCACACCATTTCATGGGGTTCGGCCATGCTCATTGGCTGAACCCTATGGCCTTTGGTTTGAACCTCTTAAACATGTCATCTTATGTCTAATCTAATCATCTAAAACAGTAAGACATTTGCATGGTTTTAACTTACAAAAACCATCAAAATTCCAACATCAATTCATGGGGTTCGGCCATCTTGAACCCTTTCATCATTTGATACCCAAGGTCTTAGACCCATGATACATTCAGCCATTCATGACATCCGAATCCATGTTTTAAACCTTTCTAAAACATGCATTTGAATCTTAAATCAAACTCAAAAATAGTTCATAAAACCCATGGTTTTCATGTTTCAAAACATGAAAACCAAGCAATCTTTTACATGGGCTTCGGCCCTTCATGGTGGCCGAACCCAATGGTCATCTTTACCATTTTAAAACTTATATAAATCAGGGTTAAAACCTTGGTGTATTTGGCCATAACCATGGCCCAATACACACCCATTTTATTAATCAAAAGTCCATGGAAATACTTACCAAATTCCAAGCTTTTCTTATTGCCTTTGCTCCTTGCTTCCTCCCTTTTATTTCTTCCTTTCTTCCTTAATTCCTTGCTGGTTTAAGCTTGAATAACTGGTGCCAAAACCTCTGCTTTTCCAGCCAAGAAAACGAATTGGAGAGAGAGAGAGAGAGATGGGAAAAAGTTGGGTTTGCAATGACAAAAATCAGCTAACCTTGGTGATTGTTTCCTTTAATATTTCAGCCCCCAAAACCCCTCCACTCCCTCATCAATTCTTACCTAAAAATGATGGGTCTTGGGTGCTATCCAAGGCACCCCTTGGAACCTACCAATGCAGCCATTCAGCTCTCCATGTATCTCATCTCAATCCGATCCATTTGCATTTAACTTAGCATGGAAATCACCAAAACAAGTCCCCAACGTGTGGGACTTGTTTTGGTTGGTTTGGTTTGAGACCAAGCCACCTCTTCATATTCCCTTCAACTCACTGATTTACAGCCCCTTTAATTTCCATTTTGACTCACTTGAACTCAGGGTCCTTTTGATTTTCATCTCAACTCACCAAACTCACCATACTTAATGCATTTCATTTAATGCACATGAGTTAACTCACCACTTGATTTAATTCTAACTCACTTCAGTCCCACTCAAACTGATTTAACTCATATTTTAGCTCCCTTGGGGGTCCACACGGTCAACCATAGTCAACACGACCCGTTGGGTCCACCTTTAGCTCCTTGACCCGTTTTTGACTCCATGACCCAATTATGGGTATTTTGGTCATTTGTAATTGGTTTTTACATATGGATCAAGCCTACCCATTTTTTCTCCACTTGATTTCCAATCAAATCGGCTTAACCCCATTTAATTTAAATTCACAAAATGGTCAAATAATCCAGTAAGACCCGATGGGTCCCATTTGGGCCCTTTGACCCATTTTGCCATTTTTTACCCAATTGATGTAAATTACCCATCCAATCAAACTTAACATTCATAATATGCTCATAAGATTTTAATTTGAGCAATGGGCCCCACTATTTCCTTACTTAACATCACCAAATAATTAATTTAACACATCAGGGGCATTTTGGTAATTATCCATTTCATTGAGAAATTGGGGTGTTACAATCCATAAACCCAACTTTGTGGGGTTCGGCCATACACTATGGCCGAACCTCACCTCTTTGGTTTTAGTTCCCTTTTTGCTCATTTAATTTAAGTCCAAGATCATATCACTTCTCATTCATTTAATCTAACATATATAAACCCTAAGTCCATCAAACCTTCCCCATGGGGTTCGGCCATACACCATGGTTTAGGCCATGGTCCATTATTTCCACTTAATTACAATATTGTCAATCTTCTATCCATGGCTAACATTCCATTAATCTAACCATTCATATATTAACCATTTAACACACATAACAACCTAAGTCAATTAAATCCTTAGTGGGGTTTGGCCATACAACATGGCCGAACCTCGCCATCTTGGTTTTGGGTCCTTTCTTCAAGTCCTTTAATTCACTAGTCTCATAAAAATATTCCCCATGAGGTTCGGCCATACACCATGGTCGAACCCATGGTCCCTTATTTTTACCTATTTACCTCTTGCCATTATCCTATCACCTTACGTTTAGGTTCTAAAGCATAGGTCCATTCATTTATTTAATCATGTATAGCATAAAACCCTAATAGATCCCTCCATTCTTTATTTTGATCCTTTATTCATTTGATATATTAGATCCATAATTGACCCATAAAATTGCTTCATGGGGTTCGGCCATACACCATGGCCGAACCCTATGATGTCTAACTTTCCAATTTCTCCATTTCATCCATTACCATTTTCAAGTCCATAAAATAAACTCTGGTGGGGTTCGGCCATACACCATGGCCGAACCTCATTCATTTGACTTTGGTCCCCCTTTTTAATCCTTGATCTTCCACCTATTTGATACATGGTTCATGTTTAGCATCTTAGCCATAATAAAATTAGGGTTCGGCCATTGTCCTTAACCATATATCCATTTTAAACCCTTTTAAAACATTCATAACATTCCATGGTTTTCATCCCTCAAAAACCCATAAAATAACCAATGTATTTCCATGGGGTTCGGCCATACATATGGCTGAACCCTATGGTTCATCTTTCCATTAAATTACTATATTCATCCCCTAATTTTTCTTCCATGGGTTCGGCCATACACCATGGCCGAACCCTATGGTTTCTTTCTTTAAACAAAATGATCAAAATACTTACCGGTTCCGTGACTCCTCTGGTTTTCCTTCGCTCCGACTTGTTCTTCCGATCCTTTCATTCCTTAGCCTCTTTTCTATGTATTCCTCTTTCTACTTGATCTTTCACACAGCTGGTTGCCCTTTTGCAACTTTTGGCTGGAATCTGGCTGCTAAGATCAAACACCTCTTGTTCACATTGTCGAGAACTCCTTATTGCCAGAGCACACAACGTCAAGCCCTCCCTTGATTTGTGTATGCTGAGCGCCCTTTTTTGTCTTACTGCTGCCTCTCTTTTGTAATACTTCCAGTCGGTCCTATCTTTAGAAGATGCCGAGACCCTTCAATTTAGCAATTCCGTAGTATTGCTCTTGACAAATAAAAGGACACCTTTTAAAGAAACTCTAGCACATCATCGTGGATGCGCATATCTCATGTATGGCCAAGCAACCTACAGTTAATTTTAGACATCTTCTTTATTTGGATTAGGCAATCGGATGTCATTGCCTAATCCAAACTCATCTAGACGTGTTGCCCATTTTAGGACAATCCTTCTTCGACTAAAACTCCTTGATTTTCTGAGAGGAAATCTCAGCCTTAGCTGTGGTGCATCGAGCCACAGTCTCAATAAGGACCCCTTTTTTTGTCTACTATGTAACCATAAATAACCGTCCTTAGTAATCCTTTCGTGTATGTGTGTGTCCCTTATTTATAGATATATATTGCATTACCATTTTAATTCAGCTCCAATTAATTAGGCTTGAACTCACTTGGTGGTCAACCAAGTCAACCACGACCCATTGGGCATTTTGACCCAAATAGCAACATTGAACCAATTAAATGCGCCTTACCCATTTACTTTAAATTGAACCTTATACCATAACCGTTGGGTCCTAATTGGGCCATTGACCCAACACCTTACCCATCTAAGGTTCATATCCGTTAATTCACAATTAAAATGGCAAATCTCGTAATTATTGATAACATGGAATTCCGAAGTGTTACACTGTTTAATAGTGTAGCCGCGCTGCTTACATGAATAACAAATCAACTTCTAAGATCTCATCATAATACTTCCACTGTCATATGGACAGTCGTTGATAAAATGACCATTCGCTTGCAATGGAAACAAGCTCCACCTTTTGACTTCGGTTGAGGACATTGCTTCACTATGTGACCTGGATGATTACACCTATAACAGATCACTTGCTTAGAGCCCACATTGCTTGCTCGTCCTTTCGGGACTGAACTTTCTTGGAAAACGATCCTCTGAACTTCCTCTTTTTATTCCACCTAGGATCCTTAGTAGCTGCTGCATTTCCTTCCTCAAGATTTCGATTTTGGAGTCGTCGAAAATCATCTGCCACCATTCGATAAGCTTTCATAACAATACTCATCGCGTTAACAACTTCATTTTGTTCCACACGGTCATTTTGATCTTTTAGGGGTGGAGTTATACTCGCACTTAGCCTTACCAAATGTCGGGATGCTTCAGACATCGCCTGACAAACACGTCTACGATCAAAATACTCTACTAGAAACAAAACTATTTACCATAATCCATCATAGCACAATAATAATAAACCAATTATAACCATAAACAGGTATATAGGATGCAATTTTATCACTGCACAACAATAAGCGAACATACTTTTATCATGTATTACTAAGGTCTAACATAAGCTTCAGATAGTTAGTTACAGAAGATTATATACAATAGTCTTCAGTTCTAACAGTAGGAGTCAGATACAAAAACTTACATACATCTGACTCTACCCCAATCACCCAACAAGATGATCATTTATAACTACTTACTGGTCCATCTATCTCCCAAAAGCTCTCCCAAAAGGCTACCCAAAAGCTCTAAATCTCATCATTTGAGTCACTATAATATGGACAGGCCGCTTGAAGGTGATTTAGTCCTCCGCAGATTTTGCATTGAACAGTTATATCATGACTCATGTAATAACATCCTCCTCCATGATAGCCACATACTCCGCAAATGGTGCACTTAAGGAGAGGACAAAAGTTATCAGAATGTCCAGTGTAGTCACAAAAGGAACACTGAGGAATAATTCCATGGTTGTGGAACAAACCATGCTCAAGCCGACGTAAACGAGGGAGAAAAACATGTTGCGTTGCTTCAGGTAATGGTTCAAGAACTGTCCCGGGGTAATCCCAGGTTCCAAAATAAGCTAGTTTTGGCTCAGGTGTTTAACCCATTTGTGTTTCGAGGGTTAGACTAGGTTCAGATTCAAAAGAAGTCACATCAGTATCATCAGTACTAAAGTCTTCTGCAAAAGTTTCAACAAAGGTTGTAGAATTTCTAGAAGAAGATGAAATATTAATAACCTCAACTTTTTTTATTACACATCATCTAAAAATGAGTTGGGTGTCCAAACTAACATACTAGACTCATTGGATGAGAAGTACAAAGTCACAGGGTCTTCCTGAGTCCCTTTTCCTATTTCCCCTAGCTTGTATTTTCTTTTTAGACATCTCTGTTAAAAAAAAAGAATAGTTAGTAAGGAAATGAAATAATCAAATATAGCGATTACAATAAAACTTATACCCAAATTCAGTCCAAATCACATTAAACTTAAACTAAGAATGGAAGTTCCCATCATTGTCAAGCCCCGACTCAAAAAGTGGGCCCGGAATGTCTTGATTTTTTTTTGAAAACTAAACTCGAGAATTTTAAGTGGGCCGAATCAACGGTTAAGCCCAAAGGTCACACATGATCTTAACATGTAGACTCATACATATACCATAAGTCTACCCAAAGGAGTTACAACCACAAACACATAATTCCAACAATCAATTATTATTACAACATCATCAGAGTAACTACGGAACACATGGTACTTCAATACATGAAGTCAATACAAACTAAGTACCACACACGGTATTTTACATAAGCAAACGGTTCAAGGAACAAGAAAGCAAAGATAACGGAATTCCCCTAAGTAGGAATCCCAAGGCAACGCAGCAGCAGATCCATCCTAAGCTTCATACGGAAGGGTTTTTTTCCTCAGGCACATCTCTTGAAATGTGAGTGGTGTGAGCTAACTAGCCTAGTGAAGGAAATATAACATTACAGTCTAATGAAACATCAGGTTCGTAAATAATCAACATTTGCAATATAATATCTCATGTTTGACAATAAATTCTCAATATCAAGTATAATCTCATCATCATTTCTATAACTGTTGTCATCCAACGTAATGCCTATATACTAAGCTGAGACCATTTGTATTAAGTCCCGACACGGTCAAAATACATCATTGCAAGTACATCTCCGTCCCTCACATGGCCAATACTGACACTCCTCAAGTCAACAACTGTCGACACCCCTGGTCCAGTAGACGTAAACCATCTCACACACATGGCCGATATTGGTTCAATAGTCAAGGGTACGTGGAAGCAGTACTATATATCTCATATGATCAACATCATAAACATTTATAAACATCATAAGCACTTCTTACAACAGCGCATCATGTCTAGGCACATGGGTGGGTTCGTCAAATTTGAAACCACTCATTGCTCAAGATCCATCTCAATAAACCATCTCACTCACATGGCCGATACTGAAACTCCTCAAGTCAACAACTGTCGACACCCCTGGTCCAGTAGACGTAAACCATCTCACACACATGGCTGATATTAGTTCAATAGTCAAGGGTACGTGGAAGCAGTACTATATATCTCATATAATCAACATCATAAACATTTATATACATTATAAGCACTTCTTACAACAGTGCATCATGTCGAGGTACATGGGTGGGTTCATCAAATTTGAAACCACTCATTGCTCAAGATCCATCTCAATAAACCTGATTACACCTACTGCAAAGTTAAGTTCCCTCACTAAAAATGTGTGGTATCACGGTCTTTGTTCAACATGCAAACAAGTGCACAATCAATAGTTGGTCAATATACATAGCATTCAAATGCATACATATAAATAGTATTTCAAAACCACACTGTTTTCTCAAAATTCTGAGGTATATGGAACTGAGTCTCCTACTTGGTTTCTAACCATTTTAAGTTACAATAATCCATAATATATAATAATAAGGTTCTCAGTCCAAAACTCATATTATCTTCTGGGCATGACCAGATTGACGTATTGAGTTAGGTCTAGATACTCAAGTCGCTTCTCGTATTGTCTTCTGGATAGGACCAGATTGACATGTTGAATAAGGCCTCGAGGTCACTTAGTGCCCAACAGATATAGCGTCGGCCTGGAAGTGAAGTCACTCAGTGCCCGACAAATAGAGTTTGCCTGGAAGTGAATACAAATAGTATATAAACTATAGCAGTAAGAGAAGAAGGATTAGTACAACTTTTATATTATTAATGGGGTATAAACATCACATTAAAACTTAGGTCTAACACAAGCATCATCAATCAATCAAGGTTTTACACTCAAAAGTTGGGTTCCTCGGAACAAGCCTCGGAACCAGGTACTATGGCTTTGGATCATACGAACCACTGTCTAAGCTAGTCACAACTTTGGAACTTGGGTCTGTCTTCAGACGGTCCAAAAGTTAGGTCTCGGATCGTCCGAAGGTCCTTCCGAACAAAAAAACAGAGAAAATAGGCTTGGTGGGTCTGTATGTCTCGGATCATGCCGAGGTATGCTCGGATCGTCTGAACCTCTCGGTCCTTCCGAAGACAGCTCGAAACATCCGGAGCAGAGGCGAGAGAGTGGCTAGCCTCAGATGCTTCGAACTGAAACTCAGAAATTCCGAAGGTCACTCTCGGACCGTCCGAAGGGGGTTACCCTCGGATCGTCCAAAGCACAACTCTTGGACTGTCTGAGAGTTGTCTTCCTCCTCTGTCTGCAACAGCAGACAGTAATGGGTAGCACTCTATGAAATACGAATCCAGAAACAGTGGGTTTTCTGGATTCGGTTTTCACATCCAATCGATCAGATGGACTCCTCGGTGAGTCCTCTTTTCATAGGGAGTGGTTTAAGACTTTAATACTCTTTGGCCAACGGATTTTAAAATGAAAACCACACTGACACAAGAAAAATCATGTTTTTCCTTAAACTTGAAATCGGTTTTACACACTCAAAACTCAATCAAATTTACTTCTAATTGATTCTAAACTGACTGAAATTTAAAGAGGAACGCAGTGGTTACCTTCACTTGAGTTCCTGGGTTGAAAATCCAACTTTTGAAAAAAATCTTCCTCTTTGAGCTATGGTAAGAAATTTTCTAAAACAGAGGCTAAGGGAGAGGGAGTGATCGGCTGGTTTTCACAAATGAGAGAGATGAGATTTCTCTGGGAGTTTAAATCAGCTGAAGAGGCTGAGATTTTATAGAAAATCCGAACAATAGGTGATGGCCAGCCGGCGCTGCATGCATCGGCTGTCGATGTACCCAACAGTAACAGCAAAGAAATTTACTATTGGTTGCAGATAAGTCCCTGTAAATTTCTAGTTTTGCAAAAATGTGCACTTTTGATAAAATTTCGATTTTTAACTTAAAACAATACTTTTAAAGCTGAATAAATTTAATCTAACTTGACAGATAAGTTGGGTTTTAAAAACTCTAATCACCATAAAAATTTGGAGGTTTAAAACTCAATAAAAATCATAGATTTAAATAAAATTCACAATCTAACACTATTTACTTAATTTAACTTGTGTTAAATAAAATGATTTAAAGTCCTCATTTTTAGAGTTTGAAAGAATAAACTAGACCATACGAAAATGGTCTAGCATACCATACTTGTTTCAAAAAAATTCTCATTTCCAAAACCATTAAAAATATTTATTTCCCCCTTTCGGGGTTTTGACGGGCGATTTTAAATACTATTTTCAGAAAATAAAATTATTCTAAAATCAGAAATAGGAATCCTTGATTCGAAAAATAATATCATCCAATAATAATCATATAATGACACAGTTAATAAAATAATAACAATAAACGGTAAATTACCATTTTGCCCCTCCAGCTAGACGAGCTGGATCACTGAGTTTTCGAACTCGGATTGGGCCATACCTGGGCTTTTCACAAAGCCCTAACCATAATCTTTGAGATTAACGGGTCTAAGAAGGATCTATTAAACTAATTACGCATAATTTGGGTCAGGGTATTACAATCACAGTTCGAGAGTTGAACCTAAAGCTCTGATATCACTCTGTCACGCCCCGAACCTAGATGTGGGCCCAGAACGCGACTATTTTTTTTTTTTTTGAAACCTATCAGATACAGTTTATGAGATTCCAGCAAGCTCACTCAAGCCCAAGAAATAAGTCCCACAAGTACAAGTCAACTCGAGGTACCCTTATGAGCTGGGCTTAGACTATAACACCCTGGATTTTCCTTATATTATAAATATATTGGATTGATCCATTTGGATTGCGATTTAATGGAATTTTGAAATTAAAAGTTGAAATGGATCAATTACCCAATTATGACCCAATGGGTCATGGGTGAGCTGAATTTTAAGTAATTGGGTAAGTGATTAAATTAATTGAATTGGATAATTAATGCATTTAATGCATTAAAGTCCACCTCATCAAGTCAGGTGGCATGTGAGTGATGTGGCATTGCCAAGTGGCATACATGTCATCACATGAGAGCCAACTAAGCATGAATGTCACATCATCAAGTGACATGGCAAGGTGGGACCCCAAGTGCCATGTGTCATGGTCGACCATGTTATGGGTTGACTTGGGCAACCACAAGTGAGTGCAAGTCTTAAGTTAAATTAAGGATTTATTTGCTTGAGTTAAGTTAAGGATTTATTTGCTTGAGTTGAGTTAAAGGCTTATTTACTTGAGTTGAGTTGAGAAGGTGAAGGGATGAGATGGTTGGCTTGTCTAAGTACATTGTACTTAGACACCAGGGAAGCCAAAAGACTCATTGGGAAACCAAAGGGTCTCTTTGGTTTAAGCCAAAGGTCTCCTTGGTTATCCTTGGTTAAACCAAGAGTCTCATAGGTTAAGACAAAACATAATGAGGGGAAAAGGAATGGTTTAGTCTTAAACATAAAAACACAAGCAAAAGGGGGCTGCCCATACCCTTGGTCGACCCCTCCATTGTGAACAAAGAGATTTCTCCTCTCTCTCTCTCTCTCTCTCCCTCTCCCATCTCTACCTCTATACACCTAAAGCTTTTGAAGAGCAAAGAAAGAAGAAGAAGGATTATGAAAGAAATGTCAGATTTAAAAGAAAATGAGGAGACTGAAGTAAGGTGTGTTTTTAGATTTAATAATATATGAATGAGTCTAAGGAAATCCATAGGTTTGGCCATGGTGTGGCCGAACCCATGGATTCCATAATTGGTTGGGATGGATGGCAAATTTGTTATAAGGCCATGGAGTTGGAAATCCATCCAAGGGATGATTATGGGATTGAAACAAAAGAACCCATGCTATGATAATAATATGATCAAATAAAATAAGGTGGGGACTGATTTTAAGGTTTCAAAATCAGTAAATGTTAGGACTGGTTGTTGACTGATCTTAAGATCAGTTACTGACTGATTTTGGATCAGTTTTAGAACCAGTTGATGGCTGGTTTCAGCCTTCAAACTATTAATTTTGGTGTCTAATTTTAAGACAGATGCTGGCTGATTTTAGATTAGTTTTAGAACCAGTTAATGGCTGGTTTTTAGGACTGATTTCCAGTCTATAAATTATTAAACTTGTGGACTGCTTTAGCTAGTAAAAGCTACCACATATGGGACTGATTTTCAGTCTATAAATTGTTAAACTTATGGACTGTTTTGGCTAGTAAAAGCTACCACATATAGGACTGATTTTCACTCTAAAAATTGTCAAACTTGTGGACTATTTTGGCTAGTCAAAGCTACCACATATGGGACTGATTTCAAATCTAAAAACTGTAAAACTTATGGACTATTTTGGCTAGTCAAAGCTACCACATATGGGACTGATTTTCAGTCTATAAATTGTTAAACTTATAGACTATTTTGACTAGTAAAAGCTACCACATATGAGACTGATTTCCAGTTTATAAATTGCTAAACTTATGGACTGTTTGGACTAGTAAAAACTACCACATATGGGACTGATTTTCAATCTATAAATTGTTAAATTTTTGGATTATTTTGGCTAGTAAAAGCTACCACATATGGGACTGATTTTCAGTCTATAAATGGTTAAACTTGTGGACTGTTTTGGCTAGTAAATGCTACCACATATGGGACTGATTTCCAGTCTATAAATTGTTAAACTTATGGACTGTTTTGGCTATTAAAAGCTACCACATATGGGACTGATTTCCAGTCTATAAATTGTTAAACTTATAGACTGTTTTTTGGGCTAGTAAAGACCCACGATGGTGGTTCGGCCATGATGTGTGGCCGAACCCTAGCCTTGGCTAGTGGATATATTATATTCATTAGGTTAAGTACTAAAGATGGAATCCATGTATTAATATGATTAAGGATGGATTATTTCTATGGACATAAACACATTTAAGGGAAAGAAAATGGAACATAGGGTTCGGCCATGTTGTATGACCGAACCTCATTGAGGGATGTTTGTTGAACATGAATACACTTAAGAGGAAATGGGACAATAGGATTCAGCCATATTGTATGGCCAAACTCCATTGAGCATCTTAAACGGGTTAAGGACAATGAATGCATAAAGGCGTTGGGAAACGAACATGGAACTTAGATGGAGATATGGATGATGAAATTGAGATGGAAAATCAAACTAATATGTATGTTTGAACTTGATAAGGTAAAGATGTTCGCAAAATAATTGCGATTCGTCTCACGTGATCATTGGCGTTACCCTTGCAAGATAATATATCTTACATTGGTAGGATTCCTACCTTATTGAGAACACAATGGAATATGATATGATACTGGTTTTTACTTCAAATATGATGATTACTTTGATTATACAAATTGTGTATGTTTATGAACTGATTTTTCAAATGATGTGATATGTTTTAAATGGAATGACATCCTTGCATACATTTATTCATGCATGGCATGGGAAGGAACATAGATGACTAGCAAGCCAAGTTCTGAGCGGTCCGGACATGACTTGGGCTTGAAGCTAGCTTGTATTAAAGCTATGTGAACTATTGAGATTTGGCCTCGTCCGGGATTGATGGAAATAGGTACGGCATAATTTGCTCCAAAGAGCTCATGGGAAGTTCTTGAAACCCTGCGCAGAGAAAGGAGTCCACACTCCATCGGTAATTCCGATTAATTTGGGGATGGGAACACAGTGACCTGGTGGTGCCGCCACAAAACACTACAAATGTAATTGGCCAAGTAAAACCTTGATATGGCGATTTATCAAGGAAACCATTGATATTTATTTATGATGTGATTTGATATGGATATTGGGTGAGAAATCATTTGGCATCGATACCAATGACATGACACATAAGTAAGCATGATTATGATATGAACATCATGCATTGTTTTACTATTTATGAGAAATTTTACAAGTATGATATATCTATCTTGATGTATAATATTCCTATGTATACCATAACCCTACTTGGAATATCTACTGGGTATGTTGACTAATACCTTACTTCTACCCTATAGATGATGGAACAGGAAATGCTAAGGAGAATAATGTAGGACCAGAAGGGAGCCATGCGTAGGAGCTTGGGAGATTGAAGATTAAATTACTAGTTTTGTTTTCAATAATGTATTTGGAGACTTGCATTTTGGTTTGTAATAACTTAGACTATTTTGGGACACCTTAGACTTATTTGTTATGATTTGATAATCTTAAGTTTTATTTGAAGATATATGGTGATTGACTTTCCTTGCCTATTGATGACATGAATATGAATAGTATATTATTCATATAGATTATTCCGCAAGTATTTAGAAAAGCGTATGAAATGTTTAAGTGGACTTAGTCTAAGCACATGTAATGGTGGCTAGTTAAGGGTCGAGTTTTGGAAACTCGAACTTGACTCGCGTCGTGGCGTCCCGCTTCTCTCACTTATTTAAAAAAATATATATACTCTCATTTTTTACAAGTGAAAAAGGGTGGGGCGTTACATAGACACCATGACTTTGAAGGAATATTTTCATAAACATAACATTATACATACATATGACTTGTTCCAAGGGTCATAAGGCCATACATGACTCAAAAAATCAAAATATACAAAATTCCAAAATATCTAAAGTATGGAACTTAGAACTAAGCTATTCCAAGTCTTAACATCCACAAACTCTGAAATTCCACTATTATTCCATCATAAAAGGATCCTCAACTCCCTATACCAATCCATGCCCTGCATTGTAAGGGATGTGAGCTCGTAGCCCAGTGAAGAGAGCTCAACAATACACAATATTCATAAACATGAACTTAATGCAAATTACAATGCATGACTGTAACGAAATGATAAACAAGTAACCATTTACCATTTATTCCTTTCTTTCCTTTAATAAGATTAACAATCTTAATCACACTGGGGTATCCCACTCAACCCCATTGAGGTATCCCACTCAACCTCAACTGTATATTTCCAAGGTATCCCACTCAACCTCATATGCATTAGGTCCGTAGCTGGACAAAATGCAGCATCTTGCAAGAGATTTTCACTAGTGTGTGCTTATATACATTAACATATATATTAAATATTCATAATCCATAAACATGGAATAAATACGAACCTCTATATACCTTTTCACCAGGATTTAACAATAGAGTTACCTTTACCATTCACTAGTATCATCCAGGCTTAACAAACCCAGAATATTCATAATCACCACCTGCATAACCTTATTAGTACAAGAATACCACATGTAGTATAATTTTAGGCATAGTAATCACATGCATTTCAATAACAATATAAATCACGTGCATGAATAATAATAACATCGTACATGCACAATCACATAACTAGTCTAACAATGGACATTTACAAACAATCTCACAACTCATCTATTAATATTTAGATTTCTAATGGGCCCCATACTGCATTTCAGACCACTAAACCTCGGCTCCCTGACACCTTATTTACGCTTTTGTTTTGATAGTCAGAACATATATACTATCCCTTATAAGGAAGCGATGTCAGGTCTCGTTTTCTGGTCCCATTTGGTCTTTTCCATCCGTAAACTACCATAGGTTCCCATTTTCCATCTAAAGTCTAGCATATCAACATGGTTAAGTCTAAAGATTTCACATTAACTAATGTACGTGTAAAGTTGAGTCCCCTCACCTTCTCCAGCTTGCAAAAATACCACGATTTGTACAACATCATAAATTTTCATAAATACTTATTTAATTTCAAATATACTTAAAGTAACTTAAAATATTTCTAAAGAACTCTTTAAATACATTTTCCATCTGAAAACTAAGTAATGTGAGTGAGTCTCCCTAAATCTTTCTACTTCACTTATTAAGTCACAGTCAGCTATCAGTCATCCCAAAACACACAATAAAGAAAAAATGAAAGTACTGAGTGCCCAGTCTCGTATTTCTTCCTGGCCAGGGTCGAGTATTGAGACTGTGCCAAGAGGTTACGATACAGTAAATTAAAATGCTCAGGCCATCCTCATATTGTCTTCTTGTAACGACCCGACCTGAACACATAGGGCTTAGGGCTTGACTCAGTGTGATATTGTCTGCTTTGTGCCCACACACAAGCTCAAACTCGCAAGGTTTTGCATTTGAACTTAGGCCCACCTGGCCTGGCCCAAAAGGCCTCACCTGGTATCAGAGTACGCAGCTCATAACACACAACATGATATTGTCCTCTCTGGGGTCCGCTCCCTCAAGGTTTTGTTTCCACTACCCCACTGGGCTGAAAGGCCTCACACTAAGTTACACATGGGTGGCTTTCTAATAAACCCACTCCCTCCTTTCTCTCCCACCGATGTGGGACTTCAAGAGAGGGAGGGATGGGGTATCACACTTCTGGATATGACCATGTAGACGTATTGAGGTAGGCCTAGAGGGTACACGAAAGTAAACACTCATAGCAGAAAATAAACATCCAAAGTTAGCTGGAAGTTAATCTTTCCCTTTTTTTTACCAAAGATAATGTTTTGACACAAGAAAATCACCTCTAAAGGTGTTACTCAAGAATTAAGGAAAAACAACATTTTCCTAAAATCTTTGGCATGATTTTTGAAGTACAAAACTTGTTCTTCTTAAAATAAAATCAGTACCGAAGTTCCTAAAATTCAAAGTAAATCAGTTTCCATACCTTGATTGCTGAAAATGGTTGAGAAATAAAGAAGTTGGAAAATCCAAAAGAAACCCAAAAGCTCACTGTAACTTCCATCTGAAGATAAGAACGGAGAAGAGAAGAAGAAAATGAAGCAGAGAAGAAAGAGACACTGTTTTGAAATTTTTTCTCATTTCTTCTCTTTTATAAAACTCCGAGGTATGGTCAGGGATAGCGTGCCATCACCTGCTCATCACCCTACACGTAGAGGGATGGATCCGATCATAAAGGGATGGATCGGTCGGCAGATGCTACAGTAGTGAATAGTGTATTAGTTAAAAGAAATGAAAGTATATAATTGCTATAGTTTTGAATAATAAAATCTCCTTTAAAATTTCAAAGTTATTTTTTAACCACTATGTATTTCTAAAATTTATCAAATTGAATATCCAGACTAATTACAATAACCTGATAAAAATACTTTAACACTTCAAGGTCTTTTGACACTCTCAAATGCTTAAAGCACAATGTTTTACAAATAAGGGTATCCCACAGCTGTGTCGAAAACACACTTCCTGAAGTCCAAATGACAAACTGTAAAAACCATTGAACTCCAAATTCAAAACCGAATAAATATGTGAAATTTAAAAACTTTGATTTTTCAAATGACTATTTACCAAAAATATGTGACCTTTAACACCTTAGCCGGAGAAAAGTTCGGATAATATCAACTTCATCACAACACTTAACGAGTTTGATCCACAGATCCCGAACTCAGATCGAGTCAAACTTTTACTCAAAACAAAGCACATATGTTAATCGTCCAGATTAACCGACCACTAAACACGATTAACTATAGTTAATTACTAAATTTAACGGTAATTTGGGTCGGGGTATTACACGTTCTATATGTTTGGATTGTCCGAAGGTAACTGCCAGAAAGGATAGAACAAACCAGGCTTCGAACTTTTGAACTCTGCACTTCGGAACTTCCAAGCCAGGCTCTGAGGCTCGTCTTCTTCGGACAGTCTAGAAGCTTAAGCATAGTTTTTTCAATTTTCCAAACTTCATTTTTCTTAGCCAATTTTAATCTAATCTGATTCTAATATTTCCTAAACGCCTTAATTAAGTTAAAAAGAAGGATTGGGTATCTTGGTGATTGAGGTTAGAGTCTCTGGGAGCTTCTTTTTAAGAATTCTTCACTGAATGAGGAACAAAGGAAGAAGAAGAAGAAGAAATAGTTGCAACAGGAGTTGTTGTACGTTTGCAAAAACTTGAAGAAGGAGGAGAGTTTGAGTGAGATGAAGAGAAATTGTTGGTACAAGAGAGTAAGGTGGCAACGATCAATTGCATTCGTTTATATAAGCAAACAATCACATAGGATTGCAGTCCAAACTATGGCTACAGCTACACTGATTTAAATTAAATTAATTTTTATTTAAAACTTTAGGCACCTATAGTTTATAATGACATTCTAAACTTTGGTTAAAACATGAGAAAATTGGGATATCTTCGGGTAAATCTAGCTCTACAGGTGAGTCTGGAATATCAGTTATAGGCTAGTCTACGACGTTTTTGGAAAGAAATGGTGACAAAAACCAATTGATCGGAGGCAAAATGTTGATTTAATAAAATCAACGGTTAACACCTAGATGCTCGGATTGAGTGTCTAAAATCTCAAAATAGAAATCCAAAAGTATGAAATGCTCGGTCAAAACACAAATTAAACACACAATATTTTCCTATGAATTTTAGATTTTCAAAGGTATTTAAAATAATTGTTTTGTAAATAGGATCTTTTGAAGGGTTAAAATAAATGAAAATTGGGTAATCAATAAAATGAACGGTGAAGTCCGTTAAACTTGTAATTTGAAAATATTGAGTGTGTGTGAGTTTGACAAGGCAAATATTTTAATTGTGTGGTTTCTAGAGTGAAATAGTTTTCTGATCATTTTTCAAAATAAATAAATGAGAGATAAATATTTATGATTTTTCCATTCCAACTTTAATGAGTCAAATCAATGAACTATCGAGCTCTGATTGGGTCAAACTTGGACTTTTCGAAAAGTCTTTTCAATAATCTTGGCGATTAACAGATCACAAAACACGTTTAACAACACAAAAACACACAATTAAATCCAATTTAGGGTCGATGTATTATAATGGTTATTTTCTTTACTAGGCATGGAGGACATTACAGGAAACCAATTAGAGATTGAAACTGGTGAAGCTCGAAAGTAGATACAGGAAAATTCGTGTCGCAGGTAGGCTTGAGGCTTAGTTCTTTGTTATTTTCCTTGGGGCATGTGTAAACCTCTCAATCCCATACGCCGAGTACAAAACTAAGGGGAGTGACCCTTTTTGTGTTGAGGGGCTTGATCCCATGATCTCCTACAAACAAGGGTGGGAAATGACCATTATACATTGATGGCCACGTGATTATATTATTGAAAAAATGCCATGATCTTCGATGATCCCATAATTGAATCTTGTGTAATTAGTGTGAGGCCCTGTTTGTTGTTGTTGAACGAGCGGCTCCTTACACCATATGGTGATGCAAAGATGTATGTTGCTATGTTATAATTCGTGAACATGCTGATAACTTGTGAGATAGCATGTTGTGTAATTGTTTGATAACATGCTGACTAATTGGAGTAACGTGTAGTATGGATGATATGATAACCTGTGATTGATGTGATAATCTGTGGTATGGCTATTTTGATAACATGATGAGCTGTATGAAAAATTGCATGCGTTGGATATTAGATGATATTTTGCCTACTATGTTATACTCGTAGTGTGCATTCTTTACCATACCATGCGTGATGGTGGTTGGCATGCATGAGAGTGTAAGTAGTGGGGTGTGTATACTGGGTTACACTAGATTGTAGAGCACTTTCCCAGTACATGCTGAGTACTTGGAGTGGAGAGGTGGTTTGAAGTGGTTGTGCCCCATTGTAGAGTCCCGATGGAGGAGAGGTCATGCAGGTCCTTCGCGCTGCCTAATGAGTGGAGCTCCTATGCATGGATATCCAGTTTTTATGTTTGTATATTATGAGAGAGTGCATAATGCATTTGGGAACCTTTTATTACACTCTTAATAATTTTTTGAGACTATATGATATTGTAAGATGGAATTGCATCTTGATCTTTACTGGTATGCTTGAGATACTTGTTGGTTTGATCGGGTTGAATTAGGAAGAGTGCTTCCCTTTTAAAAAAAAATCCTTGAGATTTCAGTTTGAGATTTTGGCGAGATATTTTGGAGATAATGCTTCCGCAGCGGGACATGGCTTTACACCTAATGACTCTTAAAGTTTTATATCCCAAATTAATTTAGAGTCAAAATTGATTTAAATCTTTTAATTAAATGATTAAATGAAAATTCTCAGTCTTATGTTTTTATCATTTTCTCGGTTTTTGATGGATCCAAAAATTGTAGCAAGAAAACAAATGAGTAAATAAAAATAATAACAATTACCTTAGATATGTTGATATTAATTAAAATAAATGAAATTAATTAACTAAGGTCTCTTTATTTACATGATTTAATAACCTTCGGTGTCCCTATTTACATGATTTAATAAACTCAGGTTAGGGTTTCTTTTGCTCAAGTGAAAAAAGAAAAAGGGGAGGTGGGTCGGGTATACTTGGGTTTTAATTTATTTCATTTTCTTATATTTTATCCTTTATTTATTTGATTTTATTTTTAAAATACAATCTCAAGTTTCTTATGAGTCAAATTTAATTAATATATCCTCTCAATTTAATTAATTCATAACAAGAACGTACGAGTGAGATCGAGAGAAGTCTAAATGGGATTGGGTTGAGCCTGAGTGGGAATCAGGACGAGTCTGAGTTGGGTAAAAGGATTTTATTTTTTATCACTTTTTTTATTTTACTTCATGTATTTGTTTCATATATTTATTTAAATTATTATTATGAAATAGGAATACATTGGCTAATTTATATCAATAGGGATTAAGTAATTATTTAAATAGGGACAACTAAGTTGATTAATTATTGTCAAACAAATTTGCAATTAAAACTTGAAATCACTTGGGTTTAATTTGAATACTTTAAATTAGGCCCAAAAATCCATTTAGATTTAAGTGAGAATTTTTTAATTTTTTTTGAATTTAGTTAAAACATAATTGAGTTTAAAATATCCAATTGTTACAAATGAAGTACTGACCCATTTCATTTGGAGGAGAAAGTCATAAAATGTCGAGGATAATTCTTTTAACAAGGATATGTTTTAATGATCCGTTATTTTTAAATTCCAATTCGATTTTAATTGATTAATTTAATTAAATCTAAATAGATTTTTGAATTTAATTTAAAAATATCAATTAAGCAACTCAGGAGTCTTTATTTATGTAATTTAATAAATTCAGGTGTCCTTATTTACACAACTTAATCAACTCATATGTCCGTATATACAAATGAATTATTTATTAATAATAATAATTAAATAATTGAAGTTAGAATATAATGAAGAATAAATAAATAAGAAATAATTAGTTTCCCTTTCTCACTCGTCCGTTTTGTTTTGGTCGACTCGGTGAACTCTAACCCATTCCCCCAATTCTCTCTCACGGATCCCTTCGTCACGTTTAGTTTCTCCACTCGATCCTCACGAGAAACCCCACTCCCCTCCCTCTGGCCGTTCTTCTCTTTCATTCTTTCCCTTTCTCTCGCCCTCTCCCGGTCGCAACCCTCTCTTCTTTCCTTCTCACTCCTTCCTCGCTACCTCTTTATCTCCTCCACTATCTCCCTCTCCTTCTCTTCGTTCTCTTTCATTTCCATCTCAACCTCACGCTCTCTATTTCTCTCTCTTCCAGCACTCTCCTTCTCTCTCAACCGACGACCGTCCCCTTGTCTTGGTCTCTCTCTGCTCAGCTGAACCACACATCCTTCAGCCGACTGACGAATTCTCCCCCATCTCCATCCCTCACAGCGGTAAGCTCTGTCTTTCTTCCTTTCCTTTCTTTAATTTAATTTCTTCTACTTTCTGAAATAAGGGCTTTCTGAACTTATGGTTTTCTGAAATTAGGGCTTTCTGAACTTATGGTTTTCTGAAATTAGGGCAGTCTGAAATTAGGGCTTTCTATAATTAGGGTTTTATGAAATTAGGGTCTTCTGAAATTGCTATCCACCATGAGTTTTACGTGCAGCTTTTTCCATTGGAATTTACGTAATATTGAAGAGAATAAAAGAATAAGACAAATGTCTAGGAGGGAAAAAATTTCAGGAGATCATTCTTTTCACTCCTATGATTGCATTGCTTCTCTAGACCAACAAAACAACTTTCCTAGAAAGTGAGGACCTTATACATATGCAGTCGTATGTCTGTTATAGATGCCTTCGGCAAATATTTGTTCTCCTCTATTTTTTGTTTTAATTTCTACTCTTGGTTGCATATGAAAAATCCTAAAATCTAAAATTCTATTTTTTTTTTAAATTTCGTCAATGACAAGAACTGGTTTTGCCATCAAGTCTCTTTAATATTATCACTTTTTGTGTATAAAAAATTAAAGGTAATTTTTTTTAAGTGTTAACTTCTAAACATGAATTATAATTTCATCAATTTAATTTTCAGATATCGCTTTTGTATAAGATAGTTTTGAATATATTTGTCCAATGCAAATGGATATAATATGGATGCTATTTTATTTCTAACTGAAAATGTTGTATAGATTAAAAAGGGAGAAAATAATGAAGGTCCATTTTGATGTTTGAATGTGCATTATGTATGCTTGAAATCCATGTGGATTTGGAGTTTTGGACTAAATTAGGGTATGTATGTATCAAAATAACAACAACAACAACAATAAAAATAACAATAACAACAGCAATAATAATACCATTAATAATGATCCATCAACCCTAAATCTATTCAAAAGTGTATGTTATACACGCAAAAAAACTTGAGATTCAATCCATGAAGCTCTCCTCCTTGTCACCCTCAATTTTATCAATGCTCTTGTCTATATCCTCAATATATTCATTTTCATGCATATCGCCTTCATCAATCTGAAACTCTCTCTCTTCCTCCAATGGTCTTCTTGCTTTTGATTTGGTAAGCGGATCGGAAACAATGTTGATCCCTGCTGCCTCTTGAATATCACTCCAACCAGAATCATCACCTTCGAAAACATGTTTCTCTTATGCAACTCCTTCAATCCACTCATTGCATTCATCGATCTCATCTAATATGATAGGATCAAATATGTCGTAGTTTAGGTGACATAATCTCTGCTTTTAGTTGTATCAAATGAATACGAGATCATTCAATGTATTTTTTTTCTAACTTGTTCCTTCTTTTGGTGTGGATCTACCATAACAAAAGAAATAATAGGAGCAAAGCTTCAGGATACAGAATAGCTTTTGACAGATGATTCCATGATGATTGAGTTAAGTGGTTTTAGTCCACGTATACGTAGCCAGTTAAGGGTCGGGTTTTGAAATTTGGACTTAATTCACGTCGTGACGTTGCCGCTCTCTTTTTTTTTTTTAAATATACTCTGATTTGTGGCGAGTGAAAAAAGGGCCGTTACATTTTCAGTTGCATAAATCAGAGTATATATTTTTTTTTTTGATAAGTGAGAGGACAGGCCATTATGATGCGAGTCAAGTCCGAGTTTCCAAAACCCGACCCTTGACTGACTACTATTACGTGTGCGTGGAATAAGTCTACTAAAACATTTATACACGCTTATCTTATTACTTGCGGAATAATTTATATGAAAAAGATGCTATTCATTTTCTTAACATCATTCGGCAAGGAAAGTCAATCACCATAAAATTTCAATAAAACTAAAGATTATCAAACCATAGCAAATAAGTTCTAAGGTGTCCCAAATAATCTAAATTATTATAACCCAAAATGCAAGTCCTTTGGATACATCATTGAAATCAAAACTAAGCAATTTAAACTTCAATCGTCCAAGCTCCTATTCTTGGCTCCCTTTCGATCCTACGTCTTTTTTTTTTAGCATTTCCTGTTCCAACATCTATAGAGTAGAAGTAGGGTATTAGCCAACATGCCCATTAGGTATTCCAATTAGGGTTAGGGTACACATAAGAGTAATATTAGAATATCATAAATCAAGGGTTTATACATTATTAATGACATATTTGTAAAAACATCTTGTAAGTAATAAAACAATGCATGATGTCCATATCATAATCATGCTAACATAAGTATAATGTTATGAGTGTCAATGCCAAATGAAATCCCACCCAATGTCCATACCCAATCACATCATAAATCAATCAATGGTTTTCTTGGCCAATTATGTCCACAATGTTAGAGGCGACACCCAACAGGGCACTGCATTCCCATCCACAAATTAACCGGGATTGCTGATGGAGTGTGATCTCCTCCCTCTGCGCAGGGTTTTGGGGCTGACTACCCAGGAGCTTTTTGATCCAATTATGTCGTACATTTCTATCAACCGGATGCGGTCAAATCTCAACGGTTCATATAGCTTCATATAAGCTAATCTCAAGCTCAATTCTTGTCCGGACCGTTCAGGACTTGGCTTGTTGGTCATGTGTGTTCCCTCCATGCCATGCATTAGGTAATGTATGCAAGAATGCCATTTTATTTAAAATACATCATATCATTGAAAATCAACTCATAATCATATACAATTTATTTAGCCAATGTATTAATTATATTTTGAATAAAACAAGTGTCATATTATACTCCATAGTGTTCTCAATGAGGTAGGAATCCTACCAATGTCCGATGTACTATCATTTTTTGTCTTACAAAGATAACGTTAACAGTCGCGTGAGACGAATCACAATCCCTTTGCGAGCCTCTTTACCTCATCAAATTCAAACATACATATTAGTTTGATTTTCCATTTTAATTTCATCATCCCTATTTCCATCTAAGTTCTATGTTAATTTCTCAACGCACTTACCCGTCATAGTCCTTAGACCCGTTAAGACCCTCAATGGGGTTCAGCCATACAACATGGTTGAACCTTATTGTCCCAAAGATGTGTTCATATCCACAAAAACCCATCAATGGGGTTCAACCATATAACATGGCCGAACCTCATTCTTTGGTTTTTGACCATCTTTTTAAGTCTTGTATTATGTTAAACAACGCGAGTCAATCATCATTCATTTTTTCCATTTCTTAATCTAATAATCTCAAGTTAGTCATTTAACCTTTAAACATATATAGATCCATAAAACCATCCATGGGGTTTGGCCATACAACATGGCCGAACCCATTGTTCTTCCTTTTCATCTTCTTTCCATCTTATATCACCTTGAGGATGGTTTTTTTTTTAAAAAAAATACATCAAATATGTTTTAAGTCACTTGATGGGGTTCGGCCATACAACATGGCCGAACCTCATCTAGTATCTCTTTTAGTTCTCAAATGGTCCCCATAACAAAAATAGGGTTCAGCCATGGTAGAGGCCAAACTTGTTTTTTGATTTTTTTTCTCTTTGAAATCCATCCTTAATCATGTTTAAACATGGATTCCATCTTCAATACTTAATATATTTCCTACCCACTAGCCAATGTTAGGGTTCGGCCATACACCATGGCCGAACCATCATGGTTGGTTTTCATAATCCATCAAATCATAATCACAGTATCATCATAGCATGGGTTCAGCCATTCATTATGGCTGAACCTATGTTCCCTTATGTTTGATCATTCCTCCCTTTTACAAGTTCTTAACAAGGATTCATCAAAACCCTTAAAATATTAGACTCATGAATTTCACCATATCTTGGCCGAGTCCATGAATATCCTGATTAATCTCATGGTTGTTTAGTTTCAACCCATAACCATCCTTTGGATGGATTTCCAACTCCATGGCCTTATAATATTTTTGGCCATTCATTCCAACGAACATGGAACCTATGGTTCGGCCACACCATGGCCGAACCTATGGTTTCCTTAAATTAATCCCCAATGATTTTATTAAGTCTAGACATACCTATCGTTCAACGAGTTCCTCCTCCTCTTTGGCTCTTCAATCTCCTTCTTTTCTTTTGATATTTCTCTTCTTCCTTAGTTCTTCTTCTCCTTTCTTTGTTCTTCAAAATCTTCAAGTGTATGGAGGTAGAGATGGGAGAGAGGAGAGGAGTGGAGAGGAGTTTTTTTTGTTGCTCAAGAGAGGGGGGTCGGCCAAGGGGCTTGGGGTGCTCTTTGGTTTAGGTTTTTATCTTAAAACCCTAATATCTCATAATGGCTTGGTCTAACAAAAGAAGCTCTTGGTTTCCCAAGGGTGGCTTCATTGGCTTTGAGGTGAAGACCCTTGGGTACCCAAGTGTCTAGGTATAATGTACCTAGACAAGATACCCTAACTCTTAATCTCCACCCTTGATCTTTTCTTAGATGAAATCCTAGCCTTCTATTTTATCCCTTCACCTTCTCAACTTAAGACCTATTAAAAGCAAAACCCTAATTCAAGATTTAAAATTCAAAGTGGTTGACCAAGTCAACCCATGCAATGGTCGACCATGCATGTGGTGACTTGTGACTTGGTCACCACATTGCACTTGGGTCCCACTTTGGCCATGTCACTTGATTTGTCACATCCACTTGTATGCTACCTCAATTATACTTTCCACCTCATTTGATGATGTGATATCCTTGCTTAGTTGACTTCCATGTGATGACATGGATGCCACATGGCAATGCTACATCACCCACATGCCACCTCACTTGATGAGGTGGACTTTAATGCATTAAATGCGCTAACTTATCCAATTTCAATTAACTTAACTAAATTTATCCAATTATTTTCGAACTTTCATATACCATTTTATTTTATTATTTTAATTCTATTATCCCCTCTTATTTTGTAATTTATATATGATGATCTGATTCATCAATTATTTTTAAATCAAGATCACCTATGACCCATTGGGTCTTAATTGGGTAATTGACCCATTTTCTTGTCCATCTAATGTCTATTTCAAATTTTTAATTTCAAATTTAATTAAATTGCAATCCAACTGGGCCCATCCAATAAATTTATAAGCTGAGGAAAATCTAGGGTGTTACATGAGGGACGTACTCTTCGACAGCAACCCTACGGGACCAAGTCTCCGTAGCTGACTCAACCGTCCCGAATACCTCTCTGGAACGGTCAGTCTGTAATGCCTCGTCCTTCTTCACTTGTCAAAAATCAGAGTATATATGTTGTTATAAATGAGTGAGAGAGAGCAGGTCGTCACGACGCGAGTCAAGTCTGTGTTTCCAAATCCGACCCTTAACTGGCTACCAATTACGTGTGCGTGGACTAAATCCACTAAAACATTTCACACGCTTTTCTGAATACTTGCGGAATTATTTATATGAATAAGATACTATTCATATATATGTCATTATAAGGCAAAGAAAACCAATCACCATATACTTAAATGAAACTTAAATATCATCAAAGCATAGCAAAAAAATTCTAAGTTATTACAATAAAAAAATATAGTTTTCCCAATATATCATTGTTCAAAACTGAATAATTTAAAAATTAATCTTCTCAAGCTACTATGCTTGGCTCCCTCTCGGTCCATCATTCTTTTCATTACCGTTCCCTGTTCCATCATCTATAGGGTAGAAGTAAGGCATTAGTTAATAAGCCCAGTAGGTATTCCAAGTAGGGTTATGGTACACATATTTGCAAAACATTTCATAAGCAGTAAAAATAATGCATGATGTCCATATCATAATCATGCTTAATTAAGTGTCTTGTCATGGGTGTCAATAGCAAATGATCTCTCACCCAATACCTATATCAAATAACATCATAAATCAATATCAATGATTTCTTTGATAAATCATTTCAAGGTTTACTTGGCCCAATTACATCCGCAATGTTTTGTGGCGGCAACCACAAGGTCAATATATACCCATCCACAAATTAATCAGAATTAGTGATAGAGTGTGGACTTCTCTCTCTGAGCGAGGTTTCGGGACCTTCCCATGAACTCTTTGGCACAAATTACGCCGTACCTATTTATATCAACCTGGTCAAGGCCAAATCTCAACAGTTCTCATAGCTTCAACAAGCTAGTTTCAAGCTCAAGTCATGTCCAGACCGCTCAAAACTTGGCTTGCTGGTCATATTTATTCCCTCCTATGCCATGCATGAGGTAATGTATGCAAAAATGCCATTTTATTTCAAAATACATAATATCATTGAAAATTTGTTCATAAACATATACAATTTGTTTTAATCCAAGTAATCATCATTTTTGGAAATAAACTAGTATCATATCATATTCCATAGTGTTCTCAATAAGGTAGGAATCCTACCAATGTCTATACACTATCCTTGCTGTCTTCTGAAGATAATGTTTACGATCGCGTGAAACGAATCACAACCCCTTTTCGAATCTATTTACCTTAACAAATTCAATCACATATATTAATTTGATTTTCCATTTAAATTTCATCACTCCTTACATCCTACCAGATAGCCAGAGACATCTGGAAGATCATCCAAAAATGAAACTTTTTAATTTAATCGATTGAATCCCTGACTCAGTCGACTTAATCACACTCTAATACCATCTGTTTTCTTACTCTCAAACTTTCAGTCGACTGAATTATAAAATTTAGTTGGCTGAAAACATAACTATGTACTATATAAACTTGATCCGTAAACTTTCAGTCGACTGAATCATAGATTCAGTCGACTGACTTTTGAGTTAAATCCTATGTGTTCTCGGCTGGTACACATTCAGTCGGCTGATTATGGATTAGATCATTTGTTTGTTCGGCCGGTATAAATTCAGTCGACTGAATCTACTGAACTACCAACAAATCATTTACGTGTTTGGTAAGTAAACCTTTAGTCGGCTGAATCATAAGATTCAGTCGACTGAAAATACACCAGATCACTTACTTGTTTGGTACATATACGTTCAGTTGGCTGAAATACCAATAGACCCCACCTGTGTTTAGCCAGTGAACTTTCAGTTGACTGAATCATAAGATTCAGTTGGTCGAAACACCCAGATTTCCCTTATGTTCTCAGTATGTACATTTTTAGTCGACTGAATTATAAGATTCAGTCGACTGACTTTTTCTCAGTTTTCTCTGTTTGCATGCATGGTCAGGCCCTTCTTCTTGAAATCCATTCTTAACATTATTTAAACATGGATTTCATCTTTCATACTTTAATTAGTAAATTCACTCTACCCACTAGCTAAGGTTTGACTCTTTTCCATAAGTCATTCAATTCTCAGTATCATATCATGGATTCGAATATCACCTTATTTTTAGTTTCAACCCATTATCATTTCTTGGATGTATTTCCAACTCTATGGTCTTATAACAATTTGGCCATCCATTCAAATCAATTATGGAACTCATGGGTTCGGCCATACCATGGCCAAACCTATGGTTTCATTGGATTCATTCCTATGTTTGTTAAACCATAAACATACTTTTTTCCCGTCTCCTTCTTTTCTTTTTTGATCTGTATTCTCTTCCTTAATCCTTCTTCTTTCTTTGCTTTTCTAAATCTCCAAGTATAGAGGTAAAGGTGGGAGAGAGAGAGGAGAGGAGAAGAGAGAAAACTCTTTGCTCAAGAGGAGTCGTCGGCCAAGGGGTGTGGAGTACCCCTTGGTTTGTGTCTTTTTGTATAACAGCCTTAAACCCTTCATTTTCCCTCATCATGGCTTGGTTCAACCAATGTGTCCCTTGGCTTAACCAAGGAGACCCTTGGCTTAAACCAAAAGACCTTTGGTTTCATTCCTCTGGAGCCTAACTCAACAACACCTTACCTCGATTGAACTCTATGATGGTTGACCAAGTCACCAATGACATGGCTGGCCATGCATGTGGTGATTTGGTCACCACTCGGCACTTGGGTCCCATTTTAGCCATGTCACTTGATGATGTGGCACCCTGCTTAATTGACCTCATGTGATGACATGCATGCCACTTGGCAATGCCACATCAGTCACATGCCACCTCACTTGATGATGTGGACTTTAATGTATTGGGTCTTAATTGAGTAATTGACCCATTTATTTTAAACTTACCCAATTACTTTTAAATCAACTCATCTATGACCTATTGGGTCTTAATTGGGTAATTGACCTATTTCCTTGCCCATCTAATGTTCATTTCAACCATTTAATCTCAAATTCATTTAATTCGCAATTCAAATGGACCAATCCAATATATTTATAATATAAAGAAAATCCAGACTGTTACAATATTATCCTTTTTTTTTGAAATTTTCGTCCCGAAAATCGAGCGAAGTAGGGTTTCAAACAGACTATGCAAATAGCTCACGATGAGCTGCTCTTATTTCTGACTCAAGTTCCCAACTGGCTTCCTCATTACCTTGTCGGTCCCATACCACTTTGACGAACGAAATTGCTCGGTTCCGTAACACCCTTTGTTCTGTCTCAATCACTCTGACAGGCCTTTCGACGTAAGACACGTCGCTTTGCACTTCTTTGTCTTGCACATTCAACACGTGCAATGGGTCAGGGTTGTACTTCCTTTGCATGGAAACATGGAATATATCGTGCAGTCCTGATAACTGTGGAGGGAGTATCAGACGATAAACCACTTCCCCCATCTTCTCTTGGATTGGAAAGGGTCCCACAAATCTGGGTGACAACCTCCCTTTCTTTCCAAACCTCATGTGTCCCTTCCGTGGTGAGACCTTCAAGAATACTAGGTCTCCCACTTCAAACTCAAGAGGTCTTCTTCTCTTGTCAGCGTAGCTCTTCTGACGATTCTGTGCAGTGAGCAGATGTTGTCGTATCACCTTGATCTGTTCTGTGGTTTCTGCAACCAGATCAGGTCCAATAAGAGCAGGCTCACATGCCTTTGTCCAACACACTGGAGCTCTGCAGGGTCTACCATACAATGGCTCGAATGGAGCCATCTTGAGGCTTGCTTGATAACTATTGTTGTATGAGAACTCGACCAGTGGTAGGTGGTCTTACCAACCACCCTTGAAGTCTAACATGCATGCTCTCAGTATATCCTCCAATGTTTGTATTGTTCGCTCTGACTGACTGTCGGTCTGTGGATGAAAAGTCGTGCTGATTAACAACTTTGTCCCCATAGCCGACTGAATGCTCTGCCACACCCTGCCAGTGAATCTGCCATATCTGTTGGACACAATAGTCCTGGGTATACAATGTAGTCTGATGATGTCCTTCATATACCGCCGTCCCAAAGTTTCAGACAAGTCTGTCATCTTGATAGGGAGGAAATGTGTAGACTTGGCCAGACGGTCCACTACAGCCCAGATTGCATCGTTACCCTTGGAAGACCTTGGCAGTCCTATCACTAAGTCCATGGAAATGTGTTCCCATTTGTATTCGGGAACGGGTAGGGGTTTTAGCAATCCTAGCGACTTCTGATGTTCTGTCTTGACTTGTTGACAAGTAAGGTAGTAATAGACAAAGTCAGCCACGTCCCTTTTGAGTCTATGCCACCAATAATGCTTTTTCAGATCATGGTACATTTTGGTGCAACCCGGATGGATAAAGAGTTTTGATTGATGAGCTTCTATCAACAACTCTCTTCTGTAGCTTTGAGGCACATATGTCCTACCTCGGAATAAGAGACCTTGTTCAGGTCGTAATTCCCATTCAGGTATGACCTCTCCACTCTACATCTTGGCCCAAATTTCTGCCGCTTCAGGATTGTCCGCTGTTCTTGTTCAATCTTAGAAATCATACTGAACCGTACCATCAAATTATACATGCTCCCACGATCTTTGATGTACAAATTGAACTCTCAGATGATCGCCAATATTTCTCATTCTTTCATAATTAGACTGGCCACACTTGCATGTGAAATGCGACTAAGGGCATCTGCCACCTTGTTTGCCTTATCAGGGTGATATCACAGTGTAAATTCATAATCTTGTAGATACTCCATCCATTTGCGTTGTCTCAAATTGAGTACTTTTTTATCGAGCAGGTACTTTAAGCTCATATGGTCTGAAAATACCTCAAATTTCTCACCATATAGGTAGTGTCTCCAGCTTTTGAGAGCGAAGACCACTGCAGCTAATTCCAGATCATGAGGGGGATAGTTTCGTTCATAGATTTTTAGTTGCCTTGAAGCATATGCCACTACATGATGACTTTGAGTGAGAGAGCACCCAAGTCCTTCTCCCGAAGCATCACAATATACTTCATATCCCTTGTCTCTCTCTAGTAAAATCAGGATGGAAGCAGTTGTAAGCTTCTGTTGCAGATCCTCAAATCTTCGATTGCACACGTCCGACCATTCAAATTTGACTCCTTTCTGAGTTAATTGGGTGACTGGAGCCGCAATTTTGGAGAAGTCCATAATAAATTTCCGATAGTAGCCAGCCTGTCTCAGAAAGCTGTAGATTTTGGTCACATTTTTCGGAGCTTTCTAATCTGTAACCGCTGTTACTTTAGCTGGGTCCACTGTTATTCCTTCTACTGATATGACGTGTCCCAAGAAGTTGACTTCAGATAGCCAGAATTTGCACTTGCTTGCTTTAGCATATAACTGATTCTTCCTCAGTGTATCTAAAACTATCCTCAGATGCTCAGCATGCTCTTCCCGACTGGTGGAATAAATCAGAATATCGTCAATGAAGACATTCACGAACTTATCTAGATAAGGACAAAATATTATGTTCATCAAATCCATGAACACGGTTGGTGTATTGGTGAGTTAAAACGGCATGACCACATATTCATACAGTCCATACCGAGTTCTGAAACCCGTATTTTCTCTGTCCTCATCCTTGACACGGATTTGATGATAGCCTGACATAAGATCAATCTTGGAGAAATGACTGGAGCCTCTGAGTTGATCGAACAGATCATCAATTCTGGGTAAAGGGTACTTGTTCCTGACAGTCAACTGATTCAACTTCCTGTAATCCACACATCCGAAGAGTATCATTTTTCATCTTAATGAATAATACCGGTGCTCCCTAGGATGAGGTGTTGTGCCGGATGCATCTTATTTTGAGCAACTCATCAATTTGTTTCTTCAGCTCAGACACTTCTACTGGGGCCATCCGGTAATGAGGCAATGATACATGAGTAGTGTCAGAATAAAGTTTAATCTCGAAATCAATCTCTCTTTTTGGAGGCAAGCCAGGGAGTTCGGTTGGAAATACCCCTGCGTAGTCTTTCACTACAATAGGTAGTTCAGCCATCGGCGCCTTATCTAGTCTGATACTGTTCAGAACGAGATGGTTCATTTCTTCATGTAATCTCCTGGCCATAGGAATGCTCTGTCTGTTGGCATGTACTATAAACCGTTTTCCCTCGGGTGACCAGAATGTCACTCTGCGAAGGTGATAGTCAATGCCGGCCTGGAAGGTAGCCAACCAGTCCATGCCAAATATGATGTCGTATTCGATCATCTCGAGTACCAGATAATTGAATTTAAATCGGAACTCAGTAAGTTTAGCATTTACGAAGGTGCAGATTAGACCCACTGATGTGTCTCCAATAGGTGATAAAATAGTAAGTGCAGTGGATAGTTGTTGTACCAAGATACCAGTAGTAGATATGAAGGTAGTAGATATAAAGGAGTGGGATGCTCTTGAATCAAAAAATGCAAAAGCATATGAACTACCAATTACTGTTATACCTTGGATCACCGAGTGGTCCATCGCCTCTGGAGGAACTAAGGTATATAGTCGTCCAGATCCTGTCAGAATGGGTGCCCGTCTTGTCTAATTATATGCCATGGACCCTTGCGATTGAGTTGACCGGGCTGAAGGATGGAAAGAACCCCTATTCAAACAATTGGGACTTGTTGAAGCACTGTAATTGGCATATTATTTGTGTTTTGAACCCTTTGTTAATTTGTGACAAAAAGGGGGAGAATGTGTAGAAGCTTAGAACAAACTTAAAGTATGAATTGAGGTGGAGAGACCCTAGTGTGTTCGCTAAAAAAGGTAAGTACTTTATTTTTGAAAATTTCGGGACGAAATTTCTTTAAGCAAGGTGGGATGTAATACCCCGACCCAAATTACCGTTAAATTTAGTGATTAACTATAGTTAATTGTGTTTAGTGGTCGGTTAATCTGGACAATTAACAGATGTGCTTTGTTTTGAGTCAAAGTTTGACTCGATCTGAGTTCGGAATCTGTGGATCCAACTCGTCGAGTGTTGTGGCGAAGTTGATATTATCCGAACTTTTCTCCGGCTGAGGCGTTAAAGGTCACATATTTTTGGTAAATAGTCATTTGAAAGATCTAAGTTTTCAAATTTCACACATTTGTTCAGTCTTGAATTTGGAGTTCAACGGTTTTTACGATTTGTCACATATTTTTGGTAAATAGTCATTTGAAAGATCTAAGTTTTCAAATTTCACACATTTGTTCAGTCTTGAATTTGGAGTTCAACGGTTTTTACGATTTGTCATTTAGACTTCCGAAAGTGTGTTTTCGATAAAGCTAAGGGATACCTTTATTTGTAAAACACTGTGTTTTAAGCATTTGAGAGTGTCAAAGGACCTTAAAGTCTTAAAGTATTTTTATGAGGTCATTGTAATTAGTCCGGATATTCAATTTAAGAAATTTTAGAAATACACTGTGGTTAAAAAATAACTTTGAAATTTTAAAGGAGATTTTATTATTCAAAACTATAGCAATTATATACTTTCATTTCTTTTAACTAATACACTATACACTCCTGTAGCATCTACTGACCGATCCATCCCTCTACGTGTAGGGTGATGAGCAGGTGATGGCACGCTATCCCTGGCCATACTCGGAGTTTTATAAAAGGAGAAGAAATGAGGAAAATTTTCAAAACAGTCTCTTTCTTCTCTGCTTCATTTTATTCTTCTCTTCTTTGTTCTTCTCTTCAAATGGCAGTTACAATGAGCTTTGGGGTTTCTTTTGGATTTTCCAACTTCTTCATTTCTAAACCGTTTTCAGCAATCAAGGTATGGAAACTGATCTACTTTGGATTTAGAACTCCGGCACTGATTTTATTTTAAGAGAACAAGTTCTGTAAGTGTTTTTCCCAGTTTAATAGAATTTTTTTTTTTTTTTTAGATCTTATATAGGAGTAGTTGTGGTTAAAATTTCATTAAAAAATTCTCTTTGTTTTGTTTTTGGAAAAAATCGTACAAAAAAAGCCTGAAAAATGGAAAAACGCTCGACCCGTTGAAAAATAGCAGAGGAAATGGCCTCCATGTTTGACTGGTCAACCAGTTTGATAATTTTTTGTCATTTTTTAATAGTGCTAGGGGCAAAATCATAATTTTACAAAATTTTATAAAATTGAAAATTATATTTCTTTTGATTAAAATTCATGTATTTGACCACTTTCATATTTATTTTAAGTACTGTAATGTTTAAATGCAGTCTAACTTAAAAATAAGATGTTTTTAAAAAAAAAATTATCCTACTCCGAATTACGTGTTTTGTTTTCGGTTTAGATTGAGAAATTGTTTATTTTCTGACTACTATTTACAGTACTTTACTTATTCTTTCCTGCTTTATTTTTTTCGTATTGACTAGGCCAGTCTCAATACGTCGCAGTAATGTTTACCCGTTGATAATACGAGACGAGCACTGAATTTCGATTCTTTGTGTTTTGTATGTCGATTCTTCTTAAGACGCTATGTATTCGATGTTATTTCATTTTATTCCGTTTTGGTTGTTTTTGGTTATTCACTTGAAAGACGTTGGAGTATCTAAAGCGAATATTATTGCACTAGTTTCACTCTTTAAAACGTGCACTTACGCGTCTTGGTTTCTCGATTTAATGAGGAATATAATGGGGAAAATATAAAGAGATAGCTTATTTGTACCTCGTTATTACTATCATACACTGTATATATGTGTCTTAACCGTTTTTACAGTTCGTCAAAAACACTCGCCAATTTACGGTGAGGAGATTCAATGACACTGTATTTATCAAATACAACTCATATTTGCATTTTAAATTGAATTATTACACCGTCAGCCCTACGATAATTAGTGGATGTCCATGGTTATTATATTCACAGAAAGATTTGAACGGGACCAGAATATGATACCAACATTGTTCACACGTAATGGGATGATATAAATGTTTTCTATATATGAAACGTGAAGATGAGAGAGTGCGGGATGTCGAGACCTAGCCATCTTAAAATGGAGTACAGAACTCATTTATGTTCCTAGAGGCTTACCTGTTTATCAGTTGGAGATCTTGAGATAAATCTGTTTCAACCGTGATTTCGATTGGAATACACGTATTTGTGTATGTGTGTTGCAGCAGATATACTTTTACACCGTAAACGGTGAGTAAAGGGTAGATGTACCCGACTAGAGAAGATGGTAGCAGATATAATTCTCTTATATCTAGCTTGAATTCCAGTTATCACCCATTGATGGATTTTTGAACTATGTTTACTTTTCAGCATGAGTATAGTTTAAGTACAAATTGCTTACTTGTAATGTATGATTCTATGCGGGTGGGCTTAGAATTCCATATTAGTAGAGTGAGAATTTATTATGATCATATGAGATACTGAATGGGTTGAATGAGTTTTAATCCGCATTGATATGCCTTTAATGATGTATTGTGCATATCAAATTATCTCACACCATTGGTGAAGTGCTGGGTCTGTGGAAAGCCACAGTGCAAGGTGTATACGGGATATTGCAATGGGGATCGCAGTTGGTCTTCTCGGTACCCTATTTGGTGCATTTTCCACTTCAACTTGTGGAACCTCTACGGCCTCCAGATTCTTCGTCATTCCATACGGCCCAAGGCAGCTTCTCCCATTCGAAGCCCGTTCCACAAACCAAGCATTGATCAGTCTCAATATCATGCATGAAATCAAAACAGAACACATATCAAGCACCCATACTTAAGGCAGCCTAACAAGCATATTACAACAAACCTAGGGAGGGTATCTAGCCACCACCCTAAAACCCGGTTCCATCTACCCTTTTACACGGGATGAACATAGTCTCTAATCATCAATATCTCTCTCTCTCTAGCCGAAATGCACAGTCCGAGAGAGGAACCATGCTCTGATACCAAAATGCAACACCAAATCCCGCTACGGCTGTGTTACCACCGATACAAACCCACAAAATGGTACAATCGCTGTATAACGTACTTTATTTTACAAACCACAAACAATCCATAACAGTGAAATCATATAAAGTATCATCATAGCATGAACCATTAAAGAGTGCAATCTCAAGTTATTACAGTTGTCAATCAAAACAAGTAACAACTAAAAGTAAATACAAATATTCTCTTAAAGGGAAGCATAAAGTAAATCTAGCTATTTGCAACTGCTACCGCCTAAGCCAGGTCTTGAGACCTACTGGGTCCTGCCTCCACCGAAGCACCTGCAAGTAAAGGGGATGAGCTTAACATGCCCAGTGAGAGTAACATATATACCACATGCCATCAAAACATACTTTGCATATAAATACACAAACATATCATATCATGGATGTCTACATGCATGGTCCCACAATAGTATACCCTATATCCAGTGTGCCGACCAAATCCAAACATGTACTCAGTACATTATCTAATTACCCTACCTCTAGGATTACCTCAACATGTGTCCACTCACCTCCCCAACAAGTACCATGAGTCATGTTTACTCTCTTGACAAACGTCTGGGCGAACCAACACTTAACCCATCTGGCTCTCAAGAGGTTATCCTCAACCATTCCATCCCTCAACCAATATGTGGGCGAATAAACACTCAACCCATCTGGCTACCAAGGACTATCAACAACAATGACACCCCTCAACCAATGCATGGGCGAACAAACACAACCTCCAAGGATTCCCATCAACAATCACATCTCTCAGCCAATACGTGGGTGATCAAACACTCAGCTCCTCTGACCTCCAAGGATCATTCCCAACATTAAATCCCTCGGCCAATATGTGGGTGAACACACACTCAACCCATCAGGGTTCCATAATCCACAGGTTTCGAAGCCCTATGTAAATGCCTCGGAACGAGCTAAGGTTTTGAGGTTGGTTCTGAAGGCAAGTTCCGAAGAATGTTTCCAAACCAAGTCCGGGTCTCCCTTGCCTCGAAAGGTTTCAAAGCGAGGGCTCAGAAGTTCCTAAGGTACATGTTAGACCTTCTGAAGGCTCACCTTGGTTGGCTGAAAAACGGAAGAAATCACAACACGGGCGATAAATTAGGCGTCCACACATGAGAAGTCCAGGAAAACACGGCAAAATCGGCGTGACATGGGATGGTCGATGATCAAGGGGGAGAAAGAGGAGAAGAATGATTACTGGTTTTCTCAAAATGGTAAGGGAGAGAGTTTTTTTTTACTCTGAAAATTAGAGATCCATGTTATTTATAATAAGCGGGCTATTGGGTTAAAATGCGGGTCAGTTTAAAAAACATGGCTTCCAGTTGTAAAACATGGTTGGGTTATTTTTCTTAGATCTGGGGTAAAAAGCAAATCCAGAAGAAAAATCTCACTGAAAAATAAGCTCAATGAATTAATTTTAATAAATTATTTTCTATTTTGAAAAAATCCAAAAAATACTTAGAAATTTAAACGGAAGACTTACACTATGGAAAAGTGCGTCTCTATTTTTCATATGTGTAGCCATGTGAGGGGGGATGCATGTGCGAATTTTGGGGACCTAAACACATCATTCTAATTTTTTGTAAATTTTCAAATATTTTTACATGGAAATCTTTAACGTACTCAAAATTATGAAAATGTCACTGATCTTTCGAGCTCGAAACCAGCAAGCCATGGCTCGCTAGTGAGCCCACAAGCTACCCATTACTACGAAACTCTCAAAAAATTACTCGGAGATCCACAGATCTTCCTAAAGCCCTGAAATATCGGGTCAGGTTATTACAAATCGGGGCCATCAGCTCCCTGCTAACATTAACATCTAATTAAAGTACAAAAATAGTTCATAGATTTGATACAACTTCTCAAAAGTCTGGAGCGGAAAAGGTTGAGGAAAAAAGGGTCATGATTGATTCTAGGCTCTAATACCATTTGAGAATAACACCCAAATTTGATGGTGTCTTCCTCAATCAAGGGAAGATCAAGTGTACATCGTGTATATAGAAAAATAAATTTTACAAATAAAAAAATATCAAAATGTACAAAATGGAAATCGACAAAAGTTGTATGATTACAAGTTAGTATTCGATAAATATGGTAACGTCAGTTCAATCAGACGATGGAAGTCAAGAGAAAATTTGGTATATACTAAGATATTTTGCATATGATGTTCGATGTTAATACTCTAATGTCAAAAGATTCTTTGAATATATGGAATCGTAGAAGTAATGATTAGTTTATTATCATGAAATGGGCAACTTGTATTTCATAGAAATTGGAGGCTATTGTTTTCTTACGTAGAGGCCATCATATCCAACTTTCGGGCATCAAGATACATTTCAGGTGTGGATGATTTTCATAAGAGATCCCCAAGATATCATAAGATTCTCTCTCTTTCTGATGCCTTTTTGTATCAAGAAATCATGGAGGAAGTTGGGTGACTTGCTAAGAGAATGTTGGGTGGTGCGGCTTTGTGGACTGGGGTCTGTGGACAGGGTCTATCTGTTTTTAAAGTCTATGCTTATATGGTTCTGTGTTTTGTTATCTTATGGTATCTAAATGAATTGTGCTAACCTAACTCAAGTATTTGAGAGAGGTAAAGATGTGCATCTCGGAGTTTTGGAGTTTATAAAGCCTTTTTGGATTGTTTTGCATTTTGGGCCCTTTTCTACACTCATGATCCAATGAAAAATCTTTAGCTATACAAAAATAAACACTAATATATAGCCTTTAGTATAGTAATATAAAAATCAACGTACTTTTGAATAAGTTGCAAAGAGCTCCCTTTCTTTTGTCCAAATTGTAAAAAAAAGGTTGTTATAGTTTTTATAATTGAAAAAGCTATCTCCTATGTTTATTTTATATCAATTGCAAACATTCTCCTTTAGCATTTACACATGCAAAATATCATTGAATAATTAAAAAAGTTATACTGATAAAATAGTTTTAGTGAATTAATCTATCAAAATAATTATAAAAAGTATACGAATCTTATATAAAAATTATAAAAATAATATAAATAAAAGATAGATAAATTTTATTCATGGTGGGTCATTCTATCTTCACGAGATCGGTCATAAGAAAAATAAAATACTTAATGATGTTGATTTTTAATAACAAAATCACACAATTAACACCATTAGGTATATCTAAAACATCACCTAAATTAAATGCCATCTTTTAGGCATTTCATCTATTAATTACATTGTTTATTTATTATTATTATTATTATGTAGAAAGCATTTGAAATTTGAAATGCTAGAGCTCTTTCGAAATATCCTTAAAATTAAGGTAAAATTACTTTTAATCATTTTATTGTTTTGAAAAATCTTTAGTAAACTTATTGACAAAAAAAAAATAGTGCAATAATTGAAATGAGACTCATCAACTTAATCTAACTTATGAACTAATCCACAATTAATACATGGCCTTTTGTCCAATTTAACCAAACATAGTATTTATAATGTATTATTCAACTTATGGCCAAACCCAACCCGTATGACATGCCTACCCATTGCTGAACTTACCAAACTAATCTGACCTACTTTGTGAATTTTGCACTAAATTGAGGTAGGTTAAGTTAAAATATAAATCAATTGTAGTCCTTATTACACAATATTATCATTTTAGATAAATTGGAAGTTGAATTAACTATCTAAATATTAATGTTGATAATGATTTGATAATTATAATTATTATGACTATTATCTTCTTTACCATCACCTTTTAGAATTAGGTATGATCGAGTTATAACAACTTTGAAGAGATTATAAATAAAGCTCACTTTGAGATTGCATATTTATCCTTTGCTTGACTCCAAATAAGGAGATAAGATGGATAGAAGTATAAATGATATAATTCAAGATAAACTCATTAACCTAATCATCACAATTTTACAAAATGGATTACAAAAATTAATGACTTATAATTATCAAAATTTCAAAGCTTAAAATCACAGTGCTGAAAAATAATCAAATAAGATTCAAAATTTACTCACTCATTCTTTTAACTATTTTATATTTAATAAATTCAATATATATATATTCTACTTTAAATTTTAATAAATACATTTTCTATATAAAACGGCTTGAAGACTTGGATCAGGTATTTTTTCTCAAGTGCGTCCTTCTAGTGCTTCGGTTTCTCCTTGAATTGGGCTCTATTTTACCTACATCATTATGTATATTAAAAAGATCAATACACTAAAAATATTATTTTGATTAAATTAAAAAGAATATTTTTAAGTTTTTGATAACTTTAATCTCTAAATTATTACTTTGATCTTTAAATTTTTATAATGAATCCAACTTGAACTTATGTGATAGATGTTTTAAAAATGGCTATACATGAATATGCGGTAAAAAATATCTCAACTGGATGAATGAAACCATATTTTTAATTTTTCTAAATTTTGATTATTGTAATTATTTTAATTACTAAACTTTTGTATATAATGAGATGCCAACTTTGGCCTTATGTGACAAGTTCAGTGGGTTAAGCATTTGTATATTTCAGGTCGGGTTGGGTTGGGAAAATAAAAATCCGTATGATATTCGAGTCGAGATGGGTTAAGAAATTTAAAATCAACCTGATTCGACTCGACCTGATTGCACCAAGTTAGAAAACAATACTCAAGTTGACTCGGGTAAAAAATTTGGGTCAGGTTGGGTTGAGTAATTTGGGTTATGCATTCAGGTCGGATCACGTTCAATAAATTTTGAGATTCGACCTAAGTTTCAGCCTTAATTTGAAGGATTAGTGTAATTGAGACTTAAAAAGGTTAGATGAATAATCCATTTGTTTTACGCTATTCCAAGATTTAATATTTAAAATTAATATTTTAATTTATAAACTTTTACACTATGTGAGGTTCAATTTTACCCCATTTGATGGGTCCATTGAATGTAGTATCCATGAATTTTAAGATCTAAAAAATAAAATTATCAAATTACTAAAATCATGTATCTCTTAAAAAATACTAAAATTATTTTCTAAACTCTTTATTAATTATTTTATTTTAGATCTGAAATATTTTACAGTATACAAAATTTTATTTGATTTTATGCAATAAATCTATAAAAAAATATACTTCCGTATAAGATTTTAAGTTTTTAAAATTTTAATCAGTGTAAAAGTCCATCACTCGTCCCATCTAATAAAGCGATAAGAGTACCACCCTAGTTTTACTTTATTGATAATAAGAAGTTTGTTTTTTAAAAATTAAATTATCACCATTTGGCACAAGATAATTAGCCGACTCCCCTTCACGGAGAGGCCAGTCTTTTTTTTCCTCTAACATCTCTCTTTTAAGTCAGGCATCTCCTCTGCAAATCTCCCTCTCCCCTGCAAGCCACCCAGGTATTCTTCTGAAAATTTTCTCCTTTTCTTTCTTTCTTCTTCTTCCTCTTGTGGCCAACCTGCCAAGACGACCCTCTCTATTTTTATTTTTTTTGCGATTGGATCTTTTCTATCTCAAAAGAAAGATCATAGATGTTTTCGTTTTTTTCCCATTTATCTGTTTATGCAAATCGTTTACATGTTTCTATTCTAACTTTTTTTTTAATCTTAATTAGGGAAAACTCCACGGGAAGACAAATGGCAACAACAAACAGAGGAATAAAAGAAAGGGCCACCCCACCATTTTTACTCTCTTTCTACTGCTACCTTCTCTCTTTCTCCGAAGCCTTTTGATTCTATCCTTCTTTTATCCTCTGCAATTTTGCAAAGTGCAGCCACCGAAAATCCCCACCATCGATGGCATCAAGGCCACGTTGTAAGGCCTGGTGTAATGTGGTATGTGAACATTCTTCTGAATATCTTCTTAATATCACCATATTATCATTCATAATTACATAGAAGTCATGAATGGTAGCCTAAACAGAAATGCAAAGTGCTTCTAGGTTTCTCTTAATTTATTTATTATTTTCTTTTGATGGAGGTGATGACGGTGGGTTGTTTTAGGGGTAATGAATTTTGTGCATTGTTGGGAGACCCTCTTTTGCTCTCTTTTGAACTAGTTTCCCCCTTTTATGGGGGTATATCTACTATTTAATAAATAGTCTCACTGGTGAAAAGTTTTTGAGTCCTTCAAAAGGAGGGAGAAAAACTATTGGTGTTTGCATTTCATGAGATATAATTATTTTTTTTCATTTATCTATTATCCCTTTTCCTTCAGTACGACTCCACTGCTGAAGAAACTGATGTCACAGAGACACATGGAGTTGGTGCTAGTGTACAATTTGCTAAACAAATCTACATGGTGTACGTGCATCTCATGCACTTTCAAGGCTTTACGGTTTTTGTAGTGGAGGAATTTTGACACCATATAGTAACGACTGCAGTTGATGCCCTAAGGGCTCTGCTTATGGTCAAACTTGCTAATTATTGCCCTAAGGGCTCTGTTTACTGTCAAACTTGTTAATTATTGAGAAGAACATTGCAATTACATATTTTTATATGGTGGAAAATTTTCCTCTGGTGCTTCTCACATACCAATTACTCTCCTATTTTTGAAATTTGAAAGCCTGAATAATTGATAAATACCAGATCTATTGCAAATAAAACAGAGAGCCCATAAAGAATTTAGAAGAGCATTATTACCTGGTAATCTCCAAGCATTAATGAGCTGGTTCATGTCACTAGTTCAGGCATGCACCATTTCATATTAAAGAAGAAAAAAGCTAGAATCAGACCTGACAAGAGCATGGTGCTATCTTCTCCACTTCAAAAAATGTTGTAAGCCATGGTGCATGAAGCCCTTGTCACTGTTATCATCCCTGCTAGCCACCTGAAAGCATTAAGGAGGGGCTAGAGACCCATAATCGCTCATCAACCATATGCTCAATCCTTTTTTTTATGAAGAAGATACCCAAGAACACCTTGGTGCTTGGATGGGCCAATGGAGCATTTTTCTCGACTGTGGCAATCTGAATTGGTTTATCGACTTGGTTTAAGAGCAGCACTGACATTCTTCCCATATCTTAATATAATTTGCTACTGTTGTGTCTAAGCATATAGATGTTGATATTATTTTGAAGACTATTTTCTTGTTTCTTGGCTCATATGGATGCGTTTTTTGGGCCAATGGAGCATTTTTCTCGACTGTGGCGATCTGGATTGGTTTATTGACTTGGTTTAAGAGCAGCACTGACATTCTTTCCGTATCTTCATATAATTTGCTACAGTTGTGTCTAAGCATATAGATGTTGATATTATTTTGAAGACTATTTTCTTGTTTCTTGGCTCATATGGATGCATTTTTTGGTGCTTGGAAATACAATGTCTGTTGTATTTCTCTTTTGTCCCTCACTTGATGAGGAAGAGAGTTATTAATATTAGATGTATCACATTCATTTCCAGGGTTGATAAATTTTCATGTCAATGAATGATTGATATGTGGAGTCCTTTGGTGTTTCACATGTATTTGCTTCTAATGTATATGGCCTTTAAAGGTTTCATGAGAGCTTCCGGATTGTTTACCGTTGGACTTGCTTATACAACTTGAATCCTTTTTATACATATTACAGTTGGTTCGTTGCCTGTGACTTTTGAGAGTGATATTGGCTTTTTGTGGTTTTCATTGAGTTTCGATATTGTTGTTTCTTCAGAGATCTCAATACGTTGATTTTTAGAGCTGCAATCTATGTGTTTCCAATAAGGATAAAGATGCGATGGCTCTCATTTCTGCATCACATATTCTACTCTTTCAGCTATTCCTCACTTCCTTTTTCTCAAGACTTTCGTCACTCATCTCATCTCTCCCAGGTAGTTTGTTTCTTGTTTTTCTCCTCATTATTACTTTTTGAAGTTGAGCTAGTTTTTTGTTATTCTATTCTGTTGTGATTTTTGTCACAATATATTTCATATGCAGACTGTTATATATTTCATATGCAGACTATTCTGTTTCTTGTTTGGAGATCTCCTTCTGGGTATGGATTCTTCGAATTCAGGTTCATTGACTGTATTACGGGTTTTATATACAGTTGTGATGATATGGAAGAAGTAATTGGACTACAAGTGGCATGGGCTTCCTCATTTTTTAGTGTTGAAATCAGTTATTGTTGAATTGTTCATCTGATTTCTTTGATCTTTGATCTGTAATTATTCCTTTATTTCCGAATGAGTTTGGATTAAGCTCTCTCTTTCTTTGGCAAATTATTGGATTCTTAACACGAGCAGCCACGGGTGTTGCAATTCCTTTAATAAATAGATTTCAGTTCTTCATTATTTTCACTGTCTCAGTTTATGCCTCAATTTTGTTTCCTTCTTACACTGATTGATGTTTATTGGACTAGTTTGGCACTTTCTCCTAAAGTAAATGCGTGAATGATTACTATTGGATGGATTCTTACGACAAGACAAACAATATATGCTACTTCCTTATTATTTAGTGATTTATTCAAGTGTTTCTCTGAGGGAAGCTAATTAGATACGTGATTGTGAGGAGTCAATCAAATTGGTTGTTGCATTAGCTACCATTTTTTTCTTCTTAGAAGGGTGACATCGATGTCCAAGAGGCAGTAATGTTCATTTGTTTCTTGTCATTAATATAATGAGGAACTGTTCTTTCCTATCTATATTGTCATGCATATGGACATAGAGAAGATTATTGATTAAGCTAGTTCTTTGGAGTCATGTCAAACTAATGGTTGTTGTTATAGTTGGAACCTCAAATCACGCCCAAATATATTTCTGTAAGTCTTACAGGTATTCTCCCGTCGATTCTGACAGGGGCAGCTTGGCCCAATAACCACCAATCTCATATATAGATGTGGGGCCCTCTTGGCATTCTCCTCTTTACAATAAAAAAATGAGAAATATTGGTGAACCTGGCGCTTTATTGGTTGCAGCAATTTAATGCTTGTGCAAAAGAAGGGTTAGTCAATGGGTGTGGAACCAGCTGGCTGCACACTTGAATCGAGGTGAACTACTCTCGTATTGCTACTTGGACTTTGTTTTTGTTTTTTCAGTGGTTAGGCCTATGTGCTTCTTCTATTGTGGTTTGTCAGTCATTCATCTTATGGGGGAGGAGAGGATGGGGAATTTAAGTAGTTCATCTCGTAACACCTCGGATTTTCTTTACTTATGAATATATTGGAATATTTTATTTTGAATTTCAAATTAATTGAATTTAAGATTAAATAGTTGAATTGGACCTTAGATGGGTAAGGAATTGGATCAATTATCCAATTGGGACTCAACGGATCATAGATGAGCTGATTTTAAAGTATTGGATAAGGTCAAGGTAATTGGGTTAATTATCCAATTAAAATCCAAGGCATAAATCCACATCATCAAGTGACATGGCCAAGTGGGACCCTAAGTGCCATGTGTCATTGTCGACCATGTCATGGTTGACTTGGTCAACCATGAGTGAGTTCAAATAGAATTAAGTTGATGATTGAGTTGAGTTAAGAACTTATTTGTTTAAGTTGAATTAAATACTTAAGTTGCTTGAGTTGGGAAATAAGTTCAAGTTGAGTTAAGGTGAGTTGAGTAGAGTAGATGGAGAGACTTCCATCTCAAAGGGTATGAACCAAGGGGCACGTTGGAAGTTAAATGATTTTCTTGGTTTAAGCCAAGGGTCTCCTTGGTTAAACAAAAGGTCTCATTGGTAAAACAAAACCATTATGAGGGGAAGTGAGAGAGTTTGGCTTGATTATAAAGAGACACGAACCCAAGGGGCACATCACACCCCTTGGCCGACTCCTCTCCTTTGTAAGCAAAGGGATTTCTTCTCCTCTCTTCTCTCTCTCCCCCACCTACACACCTGCACTTGGAAAACTATTGAAGAACAAAGGAAGAAAGAGGAGTAAGGAAAGGACAAATCTTAAAGAAAAGAAGGAGACGGGAAAATAAGGTATGTTAAAGCTTAGTAACATAGAAATAAGTTTAAGGAAACCATAGCTTGGCCATGGAGTGGCCGAATCTATGAGTTCCATATTTAATTGGTTGGGATGGATGACAAATTTATTATAAGGCCATAGAGTTGGAAATCCATCAAAGGGATGGTTATGGGATTGAAACAAAAGAACCCATACCATGATAATAATATGATTAAAAAGAATAAGGTGGGGACTGATTTTAAGGTTTCAAAATCAGTGAATCTTAGGACTGATTTTAAGGTTTCAAAATCAGTGAATCTTAGGACTGATTTTAAGGTTTCAAATCAGTGAATCTTGGGATTGATTTTTCAGTCTTTAAATGGTTGAATTTAGGAACTGTTTTGGCTAGTAAATCTGCCACAGTTGGGACTGATTTTTCAGTCTTTAAATGGTTGAATTTGGGGACTGTTTTGGACTAATAAAAACCCCATTGAGAATGTTAAACGGGTTAAGGACAAGGAATGTATAAATGAGTTGGAAAACGAACATGGAACTTAGATGGAGATAGGGATGATGAAATTGAGATGGAAAATCAAACTATTATGCATGTTTGAACTTGATAAGGTAAAGAGGTTCGCAAAAGGATTGCGATTCGTCTCACGTGACCATTGGAATTACCCTTGCAAGATAGTATATCGTACATTAGTAGGATTCTTACCTTATTGAGACACTATGGAATTACCCTCACTATGTGCTTCTTCTATTATGGTTTGTCAGTCATTCATCTTATGGTAGACTGAGGGGGAGGAGAGGACGGGGAATATAAGTAGTTCATATTATGGAAAGTGGGTGGTTTAGACGTGCAACAAGATTATTCTTGCCAAATTATTGTTTTTTTCATTGCACTAGACATGTTAGTTCTTCAGCATTGCGGCTCATCATCCTGGGGTCTGCAGAAGTTTTTGCATGGTGACTGTTAAATTTAGATTTGAGCTGTTTGGTTCTTCTACGGTCTATTGACACATTATTTTATATCAATGATTTAACCAACTTTACTGTAATGTATATAAATTTTTTATTGTCATTATTATTATGATCATCATGATCATTGACACTATTATGATCATCATGATCATTAACACTTAAAACTTGAATTTTTGTTTGTTTGGCTCTTCTGTTTACTGTTACGATCAAATGGCATATGACAAAAGCCATGAGTTTCCTAGATCTTGAGAAAGGCTATGTAGTTTCAACACGAAGTTCATCTTATTTTATCTGTTTTAGGTTATGGTCAAATGGCCCATGTGGAATATCTTGACAAAAGTAGTGGTTTATCTTTGACCTTGATAGAGGGCCAACATGAAATTTGTTTTATTTCATGTATAACAACTAGTATATGCTACTATGGATCATCATGAAGAGGGTTTTGCAGTAAAAAGTGCATCTTACTTTATATGTTGATGAGATTTTAATACAAATTTTAGGGTTTATAATTCAAATTTATGACTTACTCATAGTAAACAATTTGAAATTTATGCTCGAATTCACTTTACATTTTTTGATGAATTTTATAATTTGTGTGTATATGTCTATTTTTTTTTTTCATTGCCTCATAGTAATGGATCTGAATTTTATTCTTGAATCCACTTTTACAATTTTTTGTTGAATTTTTACCATCCGTCTAAATTTACCCTTATTTTGCATTTATCCTATTTATAATTACAAATTAATTATCTTGACCAATGCGTATGACATATTATATGTTGTGAACTCAAAATGTATGTTGATGAAAAGTTTATTTGTTCACTTTTTTAAATAATTTGAATTTTATGCTTGTATTAGGTTTTTTAAGACCTTACACTTTTTGTTTTGTGGATAATAGTTATTATTACAAGTACTTATGCACTTATTTAAATAATCTTGACCAGTATTCCAATATTCACATCACTACTAAGTTTAAGATGTGATATTATCATTATTCTTTTGTTATTTACATCTATATTAATATCAATGTTGTTAACTTCATAATATATATGGTTGTGAAGTTCTTAATTTTTCCTAGAAAATCAAAAAATAAACTTATGATTTATTCTTGGAAATTTAATTTACTTGTCGAATCTTGGTTGTTCTTCAGGACTCATGATTATATAGAACCATTGGATAGGCATTGGATATTTTTAAAAGGGTGTCTTCAACCATTGGATAGGCATTGGATATTTTTAAAAGGGTGACTTTATGATATTGACATTTCTAGTTCATTTGTTTGATATCAATCTTTCTAGGTAGAATGTGATGTGACTAAGCATTTTGTATTCTCTGCGTAGGTTGTCATATGCTTACTTATTTTAATTGATTTTTCAAATGTGATTTGCAACTTATCTGAAACTTATCTAACTTTTTTGATAGTCTTAATGAATTTGGAATTCAGTTATTTAATTGTGGCATCTTTGGTTGTTTTCTTCCAGAGTCATGACTATTGAGAACCATAGGATATGCATCGAATATTTGAACTTTTGGATGGACTTGGAATTTTGTTATTGAATTTTGGCATTACTTGTTTGCTTCTTCAGGAATGATGATCACCATAATCTTCCCTTAAGAATCGTACGATGTCTATTGGAAATTCATAGGTAGGTGTTTTCAGCTTCTCAAAGAAAGATTTTCTTATTTCATAAGGCTTTATGATATTGGTATTTCTATTTCATGTGTTATCAATCTTTCTAGGTTGAATGCGATGTGACTGAGTATTACTTATTCTCTATGCAGGTGGGTATAAACAAACTTATTTTAATTAGTTTTTCAAGGGGATTTTTGCAGCTTATCTGAAACTTATCCATCCTTTTTTATGGTCTGGATGAATTTGGATTTATGTTATTTAGTTGTGGCATCTCGGGTTATTCTATTTCATGAGTCAATAGTATTGAGAATAATAGGATACACTATGGATATGTTTTAAAGGGTATTTAACTTCTTTAAGAACTCGAGGTGGTCTGTAGTTCAGAAATTCTTTCTATCTTTTTTTTTTTTTTTTGCAGGATGATTGATTTTTGTAATTGTGTTTTAATTTTCCTATTGATTATCTATTTTGCAGTCTATTTTGGTCTGGTTGGTAGTAGTAGAGCCAATAAAATGAAAATGACACTTTGAATTCACTTGTGTTTTTACCTCGAGATTTCTTGAAGTTCTTGCCTTAAGAATAGAACTTGGTAGTTTCTGATTCCCTTTAAGCAATTCGATTTACTTTTTGATGTTCGAGATGTGTTTGGAATTCATTTATTGAGTTTTGACATGCCTTGTGTGATGTCCCATGCCTGCGCCAAGCCGTGAAATGAGAAGTGGTGATGCCATCAGAGGGAAAAGAGAGAGTCGCTAGAGTGGCGCAAAGCCCAAGGTCCCATATCGCATATGGATTAGTGCTGAAAGTGTTTTATAAGCTTAGCATAAGGCCTTTTGGCATTGTGCAGGAGTGCACGACCTGAAGCAAGTTAGTGTTAGGCACAAAGAGGAAAATATTGTGCTAGGCAGGGCGGGTCGTTACAAATGGCGTTAGAGTTGTAACCCCCCCCCCCCCCCCCCCCCTTTTTCACTCGCTTTTTCCTATAAAATTAGAGTCTATTTTTTTTTTTTTTAATAACAGAATAAAGTGATAGAGCGCGGGACGTCACGACGGGAGCTAAGTCCGAACTTGCAAAGTCCGACCCTTAACTGGCCAACCTTATGTGTGCATGGATTAAATACACGGAAATGGTTCACACATAGCAATATCAACATGCGGAATCATAACATCAAATTGCGGAATCATAATAGAACCAAGTTCTATTACATTCAGATAGCAAAGTACGTCAAGTCATTATCCATAATTAAAACATCATAATTATCCAATAGATCATCCAACCATCTAAGTTATTACATTCCGAAATCTAGATACTCAAATACAAGTCCATGAGTAACTTTATTAAAAATCATAAAACTAATTCATCAAAGCTCCTATGCATGGCCCGTCTTGCGTTACTCGTTCCCTTGATTTATCATATCATCAACTAGCGTAGAAGTAGGGCATTAAAACAACGCGCCCAATAAGTATTCCAGTTACGGCTAACACATAGTTAGTACAAAACATATATTATAACATAATATTCAAAACCATGTAAAACCATGGCATCATGATGACAAATGCAATGAGTCTCACCCATCACATGTACATACAAGTACCCATCACATAGGTCTTCCGGACGCCCCGGCGGAGTGTGGACCCTCCGGATTCTTCCTGATGGAAAATCACATCAAGGTACCGCACATAGGTTTTTCAGACGCCCCGACGGAGTGTGACCCCTCCGGTTAAAAATATCCATCCCATGCCATGAATGAGATGCCAATGAAACACATGCTATTTTATAACATAAACATAGCATTTAAAATCATATTTAAAACACATGCTCTTTCCTCATATAGACATAGCATTTAAAATTCAATATAAGCATATCCTTTGAAACATAAATTAATCAAAATAAGATAAACACAAAGTAAATAAACCATGGTTTTAAAGAGATGGAATCCTACCAAAGACCGTTAACGTGCGCTTGCGTCTTTCGTTTGGTAACCACTCACGATTGTAAACACTTTGTGAGGTCCCGTTACCTTATAATATAAAATCAATCAAAACCAAGTTTCACTTGATTTAAAATATTTAAAGTCCATAACCAATCTCCATGGGGTTCGGCCATACACCACGGCCGAACCCATAGCTTACCATTTTCACACTTATTTACGAAAATGCCATCCATGGCCATCATTCCATAATTTTCAATAATTAAAACAATTGCCTAGATTAATGTTTGATCCACAAACCATCTCATGGGGTTCGGCCATACATCATGGCCGAACCCATGATCTTTCAATTTATGCGATATTACAATTTTTGCCACTAGCTTAGGTTTATGTCTCCCCATTAATCCAACATATTAAATCCATACAATCCATTCAACTTGATTCATGGGGTTCGGCCACACACCATGGCCGAACCTTATGACATCTTAATTCCATCTTAGGTCCATAAAATAAACCTCTTGGGGTTCGGCCATACACCATGGCCGAACCCATGATTCTCCATTTTGGCCTTTTATTACCAAATTGCCATTATCTAATTATTTCCATCCTTCCATACATTAACACATAAACCTAACCCATAGAATTAATTCATGGGGTTCGGCCAAGCACCATGGCCGAACCCTATGATATCTAAGTTTCTTTTTTCCACCATCTTCCATTTTTAGCCAATCCATAATTGGATAGTTTCCCAATTTAGATTTCATAATTAGAAAGTTCTTAAATTAAAGCTTTCTAATTTAGTTTCCACCTTCCAAAAATAGAAATTTTCTCATTTTAATCTCCTCCTTCTATTTTTGAAGCTTTCTTAATAGACAACCTTCCATGATTAGAAATCATCTTCCATAATTAACAAAGTTTCCATAAATAAACCCTAGTGGGGTTCGGCCATGCACCATGGCCGAACCTCACTTAGAAATAATCCATACACTAATTTCTTTCTAACATGGGGTTCATGCTTCCATTTAATTCCTTTCCAAATTACATAACATTAACATCAAACTATTATTTAAAATTAACTAATCCACCTCTATGGGGTTCGGCCATACACCATGGCCGAACCCTATGGTTCATACTCTTTGGAAATCACACATAATCATTCCATTTTAATCAATTAAAATCCTCAAATATAGTTGGTGGGGTTCGGCCATACACCATGGTCGAACCTCACCATTTCTTTTTCATTCTTTGGATCCAACATCTTAGCCATAATACAATCATGGTTCGGCCATGCAATGGCCGACCCACATCCCTAACCATATCTCCATTTAAATCCTCTTAAAACATAAGTATAAATCCATTATCTTCATGCTTGAAACCCCATAAATTTATTAACAACTTCCCTGATTTTTATCATTCAAACCATCATTAAATAAACCATGTGTTTCCATTGATCAATCATGGGGTTCGGCCATACACCATGGCCGAACCCTATGGTTCTTTTCTTTTTATTTTAAAAATCATACCACCACCCAATCTTCTTCCATGAGGTTCGGCCAAACACCATGGCCGAACTCTATGGTTCTTTTATCTTTTAAACAACAAAATAAAATCAAACTACTAACCATTTACACGACTCCTTCTTGCTCTTCCAATCTTCCTCTTCCTTAGCCTCTTTCCACTTCTTCTTCTTGATCTTTCACAAAACCGAAGTGATCTTGAAATTGAATGTATTGCCGTGAATTGGAGCTTGAAAGAAAGAGAGAGAGAATTCTAATGGTGTAAACCGTGTGCCCCTCATTGTTTCTCCTTTTATTACTCCTCTTGATCCCAAGTTAGGAAGTGCTTAAGATAGGCAATCTCCTATGCTGTGTACCCCTTGTCTTAGATTAGTAATTGCCAACCCCTTGTTGCCTCTTTTAAAACCTCCCCTTGATCTAAATAGAAGGTGCCATGTGCCCCTCTCCCTCTTTCCTTTATGAACCCTCCAATTAATCTTTAATAGAAAGTGTCATTCGCTTCTCTCTCATTTAGCACATGCACACATCCTAGATATGCAATGTCATACACGGCCATATAATCTATCTCATTCCTAAAAATCTTTCATCTATATCTTCCATGCGCATAAACATAGATTTAAAATCTAAAATTTGACCATGCACATTTATTTAATAATTCACAAATTTAAAAGGGAAATTTTCATATATTTAAATAATCTAAAAATCCGAGGTGTTACAAGAGTACGAATCAACTTTCAGGTCAACGTGGGAAGATGAGAGTATCAGAGTCCAGAACGACTCTAGTCCAAGGCAGTGGGATTGTGATGGTTTGTGCCCGTGCCCATGCCCATGCCCATGCCCATGCCAAGATTCTAAATGAGATGTAGTGAACGCATGAGAGGGAAATGAGAGAAAGTCGCCATAGTGGCTTGGAGTCATGCCAAGATTCTAAATGAGATGTAGTGAACGCATGAGAGGGAAATGAGAGAAAGTCGCCATAGTGGCTCAAACCCCAAGATCCCATATCGCCTATGGACTAGTGCTGAAGGTGGTTTATAAACTTAACGCCTACTCCCCACCAGCACAAGGCCTTTTGGGGTTGTGCTGGACTGCACGCCCAGAAGCAAAACCGTGTGAGACAGAGTTTAGGCCCATAGCGGACAATATTGTGTAATGCTGTAACGACCAACCTCGACTTTCTATCACAATATTGTCTCATTTGATCCTGCACCAGGGCCCTCATGAATTTACATCTGAGGAACCACGCCACGGTAGCCATCAAAAAGCCTTGTGGTAGATGGAGAGGAGCCAATATCATATATACAAATGGAATTCACCCACACTAGGGAATGTGGGACTCTGAAACACGCCCTCTTGCGCTAATCCCACACTAAGGAATTTTCTTTCCCTTTGGCGCGCTCTGGCTTTCAGGCTGGGCTCCTTTATGGGGCGGGATACTACAACCTACCCCTCTTAAGACCAGTGTCGCCTCTGGTTTGACATCCTATTGAGACTCGCACCAACCCACACCCTCAGTCCAAGAGTTGAAACGTACTCTAATACCATTTGTAATGACCTGCCGCAACTTTCTATCACAATATTGTCCACTTTGGACCCGCACCCACGTCCGCACGGCTTTGCATTAGAGCAACCACGCCAGGGGAGCCCTCAAAAGGCCTTATGCTAGATGGAGAGGAGCCAACATCTTATATACAGATGGAATTCGCCCACACTGGGCAATGTGGGACTCTGAAACACATCCTATGGCGCTAATCCCACACTCTGGCGATTTTCTCTCCCTTTGGCGCCCTCTGGCTTTTAGGCTGGCCCCCCCCTCTGGGAGGCGTACTACAAAGGCGGTGGGGATTGGTCGTTACAAACGTTGTCAGAGCACGGTTCAACTCTCGGACCATGAGTGAGAAGTTAAGTTTCAGAGCCGAGGGCGACTCTAGGATAATGTGGTGGGATAGTGATGATCCGTACCCAAAGTCACGAAAGATAACACCACAAAGGAGGGGGAGAGAGAGACAGAGAGAGATAGAGACAGAGACCATTAGTGGGGGCAGTGGAGATGAGAGAAAATTGCTAGAAAGGTGAGTTTCAAGGTCCCATATCTCTCCTAAGCTTGGTTTATAAGCTAGTGTTTTCCCCTTTTAGCAGAAGACCTTTTTCGGATTGTGCAGGAGTACACACCCCGAAACAAAGTCGTGCGGGCTGGAGTTGGGCTCAAAGCGAATAATATTGTACTAGGCGAGACGGGTTGTTACTTCTTGTTTTTCTTCTTCAGGAATGGTGAATACTGCGTTATTGCTTAAAGAATTGTATGATCACATTGGATTTTCTTAAAGTGGATTTTCTGCTTCTCTAAGATAATTTTCTCATTTCATATTGTGTTTGCGAAATTTGATTTTCTACCTAGTGTTATTGCCAGGTTGAATGTGATCTAATCGAATACATACTTTGGATCCTCTCAATAGGTATGCGTATGCTTTCTTATTTTAATTGGTCATCATATAGTGGTTTGCAAGTTATGAGAAACTTGTCTAACCTTTTTGATGGTCTAGGTGGTTTTGGATTTATGTTATTGAATCGTCGAATTTTGAATGTTCTTCTTCTAGAGTCCTGATTATTGAGAACCACACGATGTGCTTCAGATATTTTTAAAATGGATAATTCAACTTTTTAAATAACTCGAGGGGATTTGCAGTTCAAAAATTCATTTCACTTTTTGATAGCAGATCAATTGGTTTTTGTAGTTGTTTTTTAATTCCTTTACTGATCGTATTTTTTGTAGTCTAATTCAGTCTAGTTGGTTGTGGTAGAGATAATAACGTTTCATGTGGGCATAAGCAATCTTATTTTATTTGGTTTTTCATGGAGTGGTTTGTAGCTTATCACGTTTTGATGGTCTGGATGGATTTGGAATTTTGTTTTCTAAATTATGGCATCTTGGATTGTATTTAAGGAGTTATTGTTATTGAGTACAATTGGATACGCATCAGATATTTTTAAAAGGGGGTAATTCAACTTCTCTAAGAAAATCCTTTTAACTTTTTCATGGCAGATCAATTGTTTTTTGAAGTTGTGTTTTAAATTTCCTACGGATCATATATTTTGTAGGCTTATTCGGTCTGGTTGAAAGTAGTATAAAGAATAAGACGAAATGACACTTTGAATAGACTCGCACTTTTGTATTATTGCCTATAGATTCTTCACAGTTCTTCCCTTAAGAATTGAACTCAGGGGGTGGAGGGAGTTTCGGGGTCGGAAATACATTTTACTTTTTGATGGTTGTGATGGATTTAGAATTCGTTGTTAAATTTTGACATGACTTGTTTTTCTTCCTTAGGAATGATGAATACTGTATTCTTGCTTAACGAATTGTACGAGTCACGTCGGATATCTTTCAAGGGGGTTTTTCGTTTCTCTAAAAAAATGGCAGATTGATTGGTTTTTATAGTTGTATTTTAATTTTCCTATTGATCGTCAATTTTGCAGTCTATTTGTGCCTCTAGACTTTTTACAGTTCCACTGTTACATCACTTATGGACTAGTGCTGAAGGTGCTTCACAAGCTAAGGTGGTGGGATTGTGATGACCCGTACCAAAGGTCACGAAAGTGAGTAGTGACCTGATAAGAGAGAGAGCAGTAGTGGGGGTAGTTGGGGAGAAGTGAAATCGCTAGAGATTTGAATTTCTAGGTCCCACATCGCCTAGCATTGCCTACTAGGCTTGGTTTATAAACTTGCGGCGCCTCTTCTACTGATAAAAGTCCTTTTGGGGTTGTGCATGAGTGTACACCCCAAAGCAAAGCCGTGCAGGTGGGAGTTAGGCCTAAAGCGAATAAGATTGTGTAAGGCAGGGTGGGTCGTTATAAATGGTATTAGAGCACTGTTCAAATTTGGAGCCAGAGTTGGACAATTAGAGTATTAGACTCGATGGCGACTTTAGTCAAAGGGGAGGGATTGTATGACCCATGCCCATGGTAAGTCTCAAAATGAGATGCAGTGAAGGCATGAGGGAAATGAGAGTCGCCAAAGTGGCACAAATCTCAAGGTCTCATATCGCCTATGGACTATGCTGAAGGTGCATTATAAACTTATCCCCTCCTCCCTACTCTAGCAGAAGGCGTTTTGAGATTGTGCAGGAGTGCACACCTCGAAGCAAAGCTGTAAGAGCCGAGAGTTTAGGTCCAAAGCAGACAGAATTGTGCTTAGTAGGGATAGGTCGTTACAAAATGGTGTTAGAGCACGGTTCAACTGTCGGACCATTAGTGGAAAGTTGAGTTCCATAGCTAAGGACGGCTCTAAAATCATGCGGTAGGATTGTGATAACCCGTACCCAAAGTAACAGAAAAAGAGTAGCAACTATCACGAAAGAGAGTACCTGATGGGAGATAGAGAGAGTTCAGTGTGGTGGTCATTGGTGGGGGCGGGTCATTGGGGGGGGGAGAGGTGAAAATCGGCAGAGAGTTGAGTTTCAAGGTCCCGCATCGCCTAACATTGTCTCTTGAGCTTGGTATATAAGCTAGTGTCTCTCCTTTCTTATACAAAACGTTTTAGAGTTGTGCAGGAGTGTACATCTCAAAGCGAAAAATATTGTGCTAGGCAGGGCAAGTAGTTACAAATGGCATTAGAGCACGATTCAAATTTCGTGTCATTGTGGGAAGATAAGAGTATCAGAGCCGAGGACGACTCTAGTCAAAGGAGTTGGGATTTTGATGGCTGCCCATGCCAAAACTCGAAATGAGATGTAGTGAGGGCATGAGAGAAAACCGCCAGAGTGACTCAAACCCCAAGATCTCATATCGCCTATGAACTAGTGTTGAAGGTGGTTTATAAGCTTAACGCTTCCTCCCCACTAGCACAATGCCTTTTGGGGTTGTGTTGGACTGCACGCCCTGAAGTAAAACAGTGTGAAACCAGAGTTTAGACCCATAGCAGACAATATTGTGTAAGGCTGTAACGACCTGCCTCGACCTTCTAGCACAATATTGTTAGCTTTAGTCCCGCACCCAAGCCTGCACAACTTTGCATCAGAGGACCCACGCCTGAGCAACCATCAAAAGGCCTTGAGCTAGATGGAGAGGAGCCAACATCTTATATACAGATGAAATTCGCCCACACTGGACAATGTGGGACTCTGAAACACGCCCTCTGGCGATAATCCCACACTAAGGCGATTTTCACTCCCTTTGGTGCTCTGTGGTTTTCAGGCTGGGCCCCCCTCTAGGGCGGGGTAATACAACCTACTCCCGTTAAGACCAGAGTTGCCCCCGGCTGAACATCCAATTGAGACTCGCACCAGCCCACACCCTCAGTCCGAGAGTTGAACCATGCTCTGATTCCATTAGTAACGACCTGCGTATTGCTTAAATATTTGAATGATTCACGTCGGATATTCTTAACGGTATGGTGTTTGCGATATTTTGTTAGTACTCTGCCACCGTCATGGTACCTTGTACCAAAGATAAAAAAGCTTGAGCCTGGCGCTCTTCTCCTCAAGAAAATAATGGTCCAAGAACGTAGCTGAGAACTGATCCCAAGTCATTGCAGTCCTCTCTCCTTCCGGAAGAAGTGCTCACTACAAGCATCATCGATCAGTTGTGACGTGCCCAGTAAAATCTTGTCAACATGACTCAAAATCTTGAGTAGGGTTAGGATCTGAGTGATCTTCTTCAGCCAATTTTCTGCTCCCACAGCCCCTTCTTTCCTTTTGAAATAAGGAAGGCGTTGTTGCTGAAAGTCCCTGACCATACTCCTGTCATTGGTCTCATTGGTGGTTCCAATCCCGTTCAAGTGATGTTGAAACACCGAAGTGACCACTGCTTGAACAAAGCTTTGTAGTTCCGGAGGCACCACCGATATATTCACGCTGCTTTGTTCTTCCTCCTCTTTGTGGGATGGTTGTTCTTCCTCTTCATGTTGAGAGGTTTCTACTTCTTTTTCCTTCCCTTTCTGGTTCTGTCTGGTATTTCTCTTTGGAAGCATTTTTCCCTAAGCCATTGAAAAATACCATCACTTAGTTTTCATCGTAAAGTTTGTATTTTTCCTATTTTTGGGGAAATTTCCAAATAAGCATTGTTGATTTTGTTTTTGGGGAATTCCCTAAGTATCTATTGTTTTGTTTCTCAATTCGGGTATATTGGAGAAATATATCCTATTTTGCTATGTTTGATAAATCCATTTATTTTGACTGTACTTTATTTGCTATCATTCATTGTTGTTCTCAGATTGAATGTTCATTCTGAGTCTAACGAAGTAAATTAATCTGACCCCCGTGCAGCGGACTACGAAGAGTCGGTCAGTTGGGATTCTTATCTGTCAGTGAGACATGATATCTATCTTTCCAGGTAGGCTACGATCTAACCGAGTATGTAATTTAGATCTTCTCTATAGACTGACATCGGTTTACTTATTTTTATTGGTTCTTCAAAGGGTGCTTTGTAGTTTGATATTCATCTTGACATGTAGGATGCGATCTAACATGATATGTATTTTGGATCCTCTTCACAAATTGACATATGTGTATTTATTTTAATTGGTTCATCGAAAAGGGGTTCTAGTAAAGAAATACATTTTACTTTTTTATGGTCGGGATCTATTTAAAATTCGATTGTTGAACTTTGACATGACTAGTTTTTATTCCTCAGAAATGGTGAAGACCGTATTCTTGCTTAACGAATTGTACAAGCCATGTCGATTACTCTTAAATGGGATTTTCAGCTTCTGTAAAAAAAAATTCTCATTTCATATGATTTTTGCAATATTAAATGTTCTACTTAACGTATTTAATATCTACCTTGACTGATACAATGTGATCTGCTAGGATATTTACTTTGGATCATCTCCACAGCTTGGTATACGTGTACTTATTTTAATTGGTCCTTAAAATAATTGTTTATTGTTTGTCTGAAATTCATCTAACTTTTTGATTGATTTTGAATTCTGTTTTTGAACTTTGGTATGTCTCGTTTCACGTGCTCCTGTTTTTTACGATGGCTTGTATTTCTTCCTCTGAAATGGTGAATACTGTATTATTGCTTAAGGAATTTTATGATTCACGTCAGATATTCTTAAAGGGGATTTTCTGTTTCTTTATTTTTTTCTTCTCATTGATATCGTGTTTGCGATATTGAATTTTCTATTTAATGTGTTTAATATTGATCTTAACAGGTATGGTGCGATGTAACAGAATATGTATTTTGGATCCTCTCCACAAATTGCACAAGTGTATTTATTTTAATTGGTTCATCGAAGAGGGGTTATTCGCATTTCTTCTAAAATTTAACTAACTTTTAGATGGACTTGGAATTCTGGTTTCGCTTGTATAGGAATAGTGATTACCATAATCTTCTCTTTAGAGAATCGTACATTCTACTGGATACTCATAGGTGGGTGTTTTCAGCTTCTGAAAAAAGATTTTATCATTTCATAAGGATTTATGTTATTGGCATTTCTACTTAGTGTGTTATCAATTCTTCTCGGTTGAATGCTATTTGAATCAGTATTTATTATTCTCTCCGCAGGTGGGCATAAGCAGAGTTATTTTAATTAGTTCTTCAAGAGCTGTTTTACAGGTTATATTAAACTTATCTATCTTTTTTTATGATATGGATGGATTTGGAATTTTGATATTTAATTGTGGCATCTTAGGTGTTTCTTTTTCAGGAGTCAATATTATTGAGAACAATAGGATACGCTACAGATATGTTTTAATGAGGGTAATTAACTTCTCTAAGAATTCGAGGAGGTTTGCGGTTTAAAAATTCTTTTATCTTTTTTTATAGTAGATTGATTGATTTTTTTAGTTATATTTTATTTTTCTTATTGATCGTCAATTTTGAAGCGTATTTGTGCCTATAGACTTTTCACAGTTCTTAGGTCACATCACTTATGGAATTGTGCTGAAGGTGCTTCATAAGCTAAGGTGGTGGGATTGTGATGACCCATACCAAAAGTCATGACAGGGAAATGAGAGAAAACCGACAGAGTGGCTCAAACTCCAAGATCACATTTCGCCTATGGACTAGTGTTGAAGGTGGTTTATAAGTTAAACGCTTCCTCCCCACTAGCACAAGGCATTTTTGGGTTCTGCTGGATTGCATGTCCAGAAGCAAAGCCGTGTGAGACCAGAGTTTAGGCCCATAGCGGACGATATTGAATAATGTTGTAAAGACCTACGTCGACCTTCTAGCACAATATTGTCTGCTTTGGTCCCACACCCAGGCCCACACAACTTTGCATCAGATGACCCACGCCTGGCAGCCATCAAAAGGCCTTTTGCTTGATGGAGAGGAGCCAACATCTTATATACAGATGAAATTCGCCCACACTGGGCAATGTGGGACTCTAAAACACGCCCTCTAGAGATAATCCCACACTAAGGCAATTATCTCTCCCTTTAGCGCGCTCTGGTTTTCAAGCTAGGGCTCCCTCTGGGGCGGGGTCATACAACCTAATACCGTTAAGACCAGAGCCGCCCCCGACTAGACATCCTATTGAGACTCACACCAGCCCACACTCTCAATCCGAGAGTTAAACTGTGCTTTGATTACATTAGTAACAACCTGCGTATTGCTTAAAAGATTTGAATGATTCACGTCGAATATTCGTAAAGGGATGGTGTTTGCGATATTTTGTTTGTTACTTATTGTGTTTAATATCTATCTTTCCAAGTAGGCTACGATCTAACCGAGTACGTAATTTGGATCTTCTCCATAAATTGACATCGGTTTACTTATTTTTATTTGTTCTTCAAATGGTGCTTTACAGTTTGATATTGATCTTGATAGGTAGAATGTAATCTAACAGAATATATATTTTGGATCCTCTCCACAAATTGACACAAGTGTATTTATTTTAATTGGTTCATCGAAGAGGAGTCTAGTTTGTTTTATGAAATACATTTTACTTTTTGATAGTCGGGATGGATTTGGAATTCGATTATTGAATTTTGACATGACTTGTTTTTATTCCTCAGGAATGGTGAATACCGAATTCTTGCTTAACGAATTGTATAAGTCATGTCAGATATTCTTAAAGGGGAGTTTTCTGCTTCTCTAAAGAAATTTCTCATTTCATATGATTTTTGCGATATTAGATTTTCTACTTAATATATTTAGTATCTATCTTAAAAGGTAAAATGTGATCTACCAGGATATTTACTTTGGATCCTCTCACATATTGGTGTAGGTGTACTTATTTTAACTGGTTCTTCAAATGGTTTTTCACTGTTTTTATCTTAAATTTATCTAACTTTTTTATTGATTTTGAATTCTGTCGAACTTTGACATGTCTCGTTTCGCGTGTTCCTAATTTTGCGATGGCTTGTATTTCTTCCTCTGAAAGGTGAATACTATATTCTTGTTTAAAGAATTTTATGATTTACATCAGATATTCTTAAATGGAGATTTTCTGCTTCTCTAATTATTATTTTTTTCATTTCATATCGTTTTTGCGATATTTAATTTTCCACTTAATATGTTTAATATTGATATTGACAGGTAACATGCGATCTAATAGAATATCTATTTTGAATCCTCTACAAATTGACACAGGTGTATTTATTTTAATTGGTTCATTGAAAAGGAGTTCTTGTGTGTTTTAAGAAATACATTTTACTTTTTGATGGTTGGAATGTATTTGAAATTCGATGTTAATTTTAGCATGACTTCTTTTTATTCCTCAGGAATGGTAAATACCGTCTTCTTGCTTAACGAATTGTACAAGTCTAAATTCATAAAAAAAAATTAATACAATAAGAATTCATTCATAATTATAATAATATTATTCTTATATAACAATAAAATTATATCGAAATAAATGTTTTAATTATGGAATTTATAAATGTTATAACTATTAGAATTATAGTCGATATAAAAATAATATTCATTATATATTTATAAATCAATTATACCATATACCATATAAATCTTAAATATAGAAAAAAAATAGTAATTATTTTTGTGTTCATAATATAATTATAGTGTTCATAGTTATATGTAATTTTAATATATAATTAATATGATATTAGTTTTATATTTTAATTTTTTATTTCACTTAATTTATTAATTATGTTTTTCTAAAATATTATATTGATATTTAGTGATTAATATAATTTTTTTATAATTCTTGATAATATTATATTTTAAAATATAACGTCACCATTTTCAAAATTTAAAATGAAATTAAAACAAAGATGGGAAAACGTATACTTGTAAATGTCATTGGTGTCTCATCTTCTCCACCCCCTCCTAAAATGCTCATTTATCACCAATACAATTACACCCCACACAAAATACTTTATTATAAACAATACATCCACCTATTCCATGCCTCTTGGGCATATAAACAAAACAAAACATTATCACTTATAAAAAAAAACATTATTAATCAAGAAAAACATCAAGATGAAGGATTAGATTTCACATCTTGTGCTGGACCGAGTTGAGTTGGATCGGGCACGCCCGGGTTGGGCTAGGATAAAAAACATCAAGATGAAGGATTAGGTTTCACATCTTTAAATCAGGGTATGAGGTGAATGACTAAAGGATCAGGTACGATTCAAAGGTAATTTCCTTTGGTCATTCCCTGCAAATAGATAATGATTTTCATGACTAGAAGGAATATGGCAAGATCCACACAACAAAATGTCCCACAAAAGTAGAATCATGATCAATATAGCATGACAACCAGTTTACAAGAACATCATGACACCAATTTAATAAGTGGACATAGGCTATAATCACATTGAAGTGCTTTGTTTCATATGTTAGAAGGGTGACATTTCTTTGAAAAAGATCAAAATCATGAAACCAATTTTGTAGGTAGTACCAATTCCACTTGGTCCTAATTTTGATACCCAGAAGATAGATTCAATTTTTCATGGGTATCCTCATATCAAGTTGGAACATTTTCCAAGGTTCTGTGATGGTTTGGAAGGAAAATGTTCAAGAGATCATTTCCACCAGGTTTGAGGTAAAACAGAACCAAACTGGACCTAAAAGGACAAGGACCAAGAATAAAGGGTGTGGAGCATGTGCCTAAGATTGGGGGCAATGTAAATGTATCATGAGTTCATGAAGCCTACAACAAGGATTAATCAGTCACATTTATGTCTGGTCAAATATATGGTGACTAGATCATCATGAGAGATTAATGGATCTAATCATGAATTCATGTCTAACACATGATCCATATACTCTGAAGAAGCATTGCAAGCTCCAAGACTCAACTAGAGTGCTATTAATAAAAACAATCTTACAAGCCCTTTTTAACCTACATCAAAGATTTTCTCATTTCTCAGTTTATCAACCAGTGAAATGTGCAGTGGTGTGAATGGGTGAAGTAGTGAGAACATTATTCAAGCACTGGCAAGTTTTTTTTAAAAAAAAGAAACATTCAGTTCATGCCAACACTAGTGAGATTACTGCATACAAATTAGGGCTGCAACTCAGGTCGGGCGGATTCCTTAAAACCCAACCCGACCCGAGTTGATATATATAGAACCCAACCCGAATTCTCAACCCGACCCGACCAAAATTCTAACCCGAAACAACTCGAATTCTGACCCGACCCACATTTGAACCCATTTTAGCCTAATTTTAGCCGGGTCGGGTCGGGTCGGGTCGGGTTGGGTTAACTTGTAAAATCCTCAACCCGACCCGACCCGACCCAAATTTTATATGGATTTTTATCTTCTCAACCCAACCTGACCCGCATGATTTATCGGGTCGGGTCATGCGTGTCAGGCCAAAACCCGACCCGAGTTGCAGCCCTAAGAGAAAAATCAAGCCAGTCATCAAGCCACTTTGATTTAGTTCTTTCCCCTGCCTATGCAAATAAGAGATTTAAATATTTAATGAATCGTCTTTCAAGTTTTTCAAGATAAAGGTGTGATCAAACATACTCAAAACAAATATGATAGACCAACTCACTTATCACACACTAGATATTTTATGTTATCGATCATTTAAATTACATCAATGATTTCCTCAGTTCTTAATTCATCTCCTAGTGTGAGAGTTAGAAAAGCAGTGGTGTGTGAAAGCAATCTTTAAGCATTCCATTCAGGTAGGTCATTTTGCCCAAAGATGACTAGTGAGTGTTTTGCAATGATACAAACATATGAGTTTCAGATGATGTACAACTATCAGGAAGCATCAAGTTATTTAAGATGTAACGAAAGTCAAAAGGAATAAGAAAAGATTATAAAGCATTTAGAATTACTATTGGTTTGAACAGGATCAAGTAACCTGTGTCATGGATTGAGGGAAACAGATAGATGGATAAGGAAATTTCATACATTGTTTCCCATATTCATTTTCTGCAAAAGCAATATGATATCCCTGACTTCAAATAATTTAGAAAGGAAATACACAAAAGATCATTTCCACCATATTTAAGATGAAAACAGACCCATACTTGCCCTACGATGATGGTTTTATCTTTGAAATCAGGAACATGGATCTTCGAAAAAAAAACATCCATTAGCCCTAACAAATGCCTTTGTCATGTATCAAAAGAAGATCTTAATTTTTGAAAAGAATCACGTGCATGAAGTCATGAGAAATGTTTAGAAGAGGCAATTACCACAATTCTTGAAGATCATTTAATTATAATAAAAAAGATTTGCTGGCCATTCATAGTATTAACTAAGAAGTATTTATAATGAGTAGACCATCATTGACAATGTCTTATGAATATATAATGTTCAATAGATTTTGAACAACAATGCAATCCTGAATGCAAATAGTTTATTTAAGTGCCCTGGTTCATCCGAGTCACCCATATTGTCAATTACGTAACTCAGTTAGATTTTCCCTGGAAGTATGTGAAGATCTACTATGCAATTGAAGAATCGACACCGAACATGTTATTGGTACCTTAAGAGACCTTAGGTTAAGCTGAATATCTTAGAAGTCAATTATTTAAATTGAAAAAACTAGAATCTAATTGACTCTCAGCCTCGTGGCCTCGTGCAGTCTGTCGAGGTCTCGCAGACAGGTTGTTACTGAGTCATAATTAGGACAGTTGTAAATCAGCGAACTTATGTCACTTGACTGAGTATCTTGCAGATTTAATTAAATAAATCTGTAAGGGTGTTTATGATTTCTAAAAGATCCTTGATTGGGAATTTTTATGGAAATAAGAAATAACCAAGAAACTGAATTTTTACCACCTCTTACAGATTTGCATAAATCTGCTGGAGCCTCATCGTTGGAGAGCTGGTTGTCTCTGACAGAATTGGAAAGGCTCCTCCATGTGATCTAAAGTGATTTACAATAATCAATCTCTCTCAATGTAAATCCGTGATTGATGACTGAAATAAATCAATAGCCAATTATGTACGGTGGCATCTTAAATTGGCTGGACAGTCGCTGTTTGAAAAACAGAATAACTTATGTAGATTATGTGTTGTCTTACCATATACCGCCACGAGGCCTCATTGGAATCCTCGAGACCTCGTGGGCGTGACTGCCTGAAAAGAATAGGCAGTCCTATATATATCAGGGAACTGAATGAAATTAGGATGGACATACAGAGAACTTCTTAGAAAAATATAACAGTGTGACCAGAGAGATTAGCCTCCTCTTACACCTTCTTCATCATCTTCTTACATAGATGTTTGGGTAATCAATACCCCAGTTCTGATGAAGCTTAAAGTGTTCACATAGGACCTTAAAACCAGTCATATTTATGTCCTATACTCCTGTGCCAATAATCACTCTGATGGAGCAAATCTGATGGAAGGAGCACACAAATCGAGTAAAGAAGAAAGCGCTTAAAGGAGAACGGATAAAAGTATTTCTTCTTTCCTTTATTTTAATCATTATAAAGTGGATTATAACAGTGTGTTCGAACCACTCAAAAAAATAGGTGTAGAGGATTAGAACATTTAGGTTGAACCTCTATAAAAAACTAGATTGTGCTATTTGGGTGTGAGACTCATACATAGTAGATTTGGGATAGCCCTAGAGGGTGAGTTTGACAGTGGATGTAGGTTCACGTGTACCTAACCACTATATATCGTTGTGCATGTGTGGTTTGGTTTAATGGTTTGATTCATTTGTTTATCACTTGCACACACGTTTATTCCACTGCACAAATTGTTAAATTGATAAATTATTAAAAAGTAAAATAAAATCGGATCAGACCAATTCACCCCTCCTCTAGGTCTTAAATACTTCTAATAAAATCTTTTAATAAGGCACGATACTCTTTAAGATTTAAACATGAGTTGTAAACCTCACAAAGCCATGTGAATTGCTTGAAGATTCATCATGAGATTCAGAGTAATATCAAAATGTAAAGCATTTAGGGGGCAATCCTGTGAGATAAGTCCTTTTGATCTTATTTCTTAAGGGATTCCAATGAAAGTGTGTACTGCGCAATGTTGAAAAGAAAACTAAAATATTTATGTATAAATGCGGAAATAAATGCAAAAGAAATCCGAAAATGCCTACCAAAACTATGATAAAAATGCAATTTTAAGCAATTATAACACCCCCCCAACCAGCAAATTGTTGGTCCCTAGCAATTAAAGAGGCTCAAGAAATTCTCCCCAAATCAAGGTATCACAACACAAACCTGAAACAAAAATTAAAAATAAAAGAAACGCAAACACACAAAACCACTTTCGCAGGCATTTGCAATGGCATTTAACAAATGCAACAAGCCACCCCTGATGGACGAGTTATAGTCTCGTGAGGGTTTCCAGAGATATTACCACAAACACCAAGCAATTCCTTTGTTTATCTCAGAGAATTTTCTTCCATTCAATTGCAGAGAATTCAAAAACAAAGTGAATAAACTTTGTTACTTTAGCATTAAAAAAAAAAAAAAATCAATCAAAGTTTAAAACACTATCCAATTACTAAAGTTATTTCACTAGTACTCAAAACTCAGTAGTGTGTGAATAGATAGCCAACATAAACATAACTTCAGCCTCAAATAAAATACAACCCAAATTTCCTTCTGAAACAAGCTTTGACTCAAATCTCACCAGACTTGCACTCAAGAATGAAAATTTCTACCAATCCTAAAAGCCAAGTGGCATTTGATAGGAGGGCTATCCACTTGCAAGGAGTTTGTTGCTCCATCACCAGAGGACTTCTATTTGTCATGAGAATGGTGCAAGAGGGGATTCTATGGTGCGATGGTTAGCACCAGCTCAAGGTTCATGCAAATTAAATCTGGAAGGGGCAGCAAACGGCAAACCCGATCCGGGAGGGATAAGCGGAGTGATCCATAAGGATAGGGGTAGGATGATATTAGTGTTCTGTGAACTTGTGGATGTCTGGGATTTAAACAGAGAGGGCTCGGCTGATGTAGTGTCCGGTTTTGGTTCTGGGTTAGCGAAGGCTAGGTGATGGACGGGAAGAAAGAATGGGGAAAAGGAAGTAGTGGCTGGATGGTTTCTGAGTTATGAGAATGGTAGGCAGGTTTTGCTTGTCCACAACAGAGAGGGGTCAGGTGAAGATTGTAGTAGCAGGGAAAAGGGAAAAAGGGGAAATAAAAGGAGCATAAGGCAGCAGGAAGGTGGGTTACCTGGGAGCAAAGAGGGTAGTCATCCCAAGCGAGTATGATGCTCGAGCGGCAAAGAGTGTTGTGGGACCCAATACATGACTGTGGACCAGAATCCTCTTTTGCAGAAAACACATTCTATTCAATGATAGGTTTGAGCATTTTGGTTGCTGGTTCTCCTAGGTTCGATGTGGGCTTCTTGGGATGTTTGATTGTTGATGCAGAGCAAATTTCTATATTTGGACAGTTTCTATATTTAGCATTAGGTTTTTTATTATTTGTCATGATTGTATTTTTTTTATTGTCATTAGTTCTAGATTAGTTTGAGGATTAGTTTATTATGTGAGGTTATTCTGGTCTTTTTTTTTTAAGGGCAAATTGAGAACATTTTATTGTAATGGCAATTTGGGCATTTCTTGTTGTAAACACTATATAAAGCCCTTATGGCGTACACGATGGAATAGAATAGAGATTTGCAAATTTTCGAAAATCCTCTCATATGCGAAGGTGTTTTGGAGAGAATCCAAATTTGGTGGAATCCAACTAGGCGAGAAGCCTTCCCCTCCAGGTATTCTTCTCTTTCTTCTCTCTCTCTATCTCTTTTGTTTTCTCTTAATTGCCGTGACCCATATCCCCCTCTCTGTGCTTTCCGTGACCTAAAACAAACCCCTACTACTGCCGTGACACTTAAGCTCCTTCTGTACTGTTGTCGTGTCCTTCCTTATCCCCTTTTGTACCCAGATTTGTTGCTGCCCTCTCAGATCTGCACCATAACCTCAATCTTTGCCCTCCTCAACCCCAAACTTGCTGCCAATAACCATCCTTAGTCCTTTTCTTGTTGTTGTCCTCATATTATATCCTCCTAACCCTTCCCTTATTTGTTATCCCAGATTTCCATAACCTAATTTTTATGTTCTAAATCCCTTTGTTTGTTGTCCCACCTTCCTACCTTCTATTTTGAGCCATCCCTCCACACAAGTCGATGTCCTATACTAAGTAAAAGGCCTACACTAACCAGGAATCCAATAAGCAATAATTTTGAACGACTCCTAACTTGAGGTGTGATTTGGTTGGATTGTTTCATAATTGTTTACATTAAATATCTGAGACTCCGTGCTTGTTTGTAGTTTATTTATATTCTTTAGTTGCTCCATATTGATTGATGGATTAACTTCAGCCCATTTTATATTTAGAGTGCATTATTTTCATCTCTTTTAACCTTAAGGAACCACATTTAGGCATTTAGGGTTACCCTATGTCTTGTCTTGCGTCAATTGTGCGTCTTCAAATCGGCATGGACTTCTTTGAATATTTGGTTGTCAGTTCTCCTTGGATCGATATGGGATTCTTTCGACGTTTGATTGCCAAATTTCATTGCATCAAAATGGGTTCTTTTGGATGTTTACTTGCCAATTCTCACATGACCGACTTAGGCTTCTTTGCACATTTGTTTGGCAATTCACATTTTCTTGAATGTTGTTGCTCACCTTTCTCTGTATCTAGTTCTCATTATGTGTTGCACTCTCCTTACATTGAGTTGGACTTCTTTGGTTGTTAGTTTTCTTATTCTTAATTACTAGATTTGTAAATTTTTGGATGTTCAGTTGCCAATTATCTTACTTGAGTTGGCACTTGTAACTGCTGATTGCATTCCTCTTGAATGGATTTTCTGCGACTTTATTTTCTCTGCATCGGTTATACTTCATCTTCCTCGTCAAAGGAAGAAATCTTTATAGACTCAATACATGAGGTAGCCTTGGGATGATGAAGATGAAAGAAAGAAAGTTTTGAATGAGAAGCATACAACGGAAATTATCGCAAGAAGCTGTAGGGACCAAAGGACAAAAGAAAGGTAATGAGGAAGATGAATCGCCTTGGTCCCTACAACTTCCTCCTATTCTTTTGTCCATTGGTCCCTAGAAAAGAATGGAGTTATATACGTGCTCCATATAAAGATATACCACGATGCCCCTATCCCACTACACCCTCATCGTCACCAATACCAAGGGGATTCATCTTCCTCATTTCTTTTTCTTATGTCCTTTGATCCTTACAGCTGCTTGTGATATCCCTTTGTATATTTCTCATGCAAAACTTTCTTTCTTTCATCTTCATCAGCCCAAGACTGCCTCATTGTATTGAATCTAAAAAGATTTCTTCCGTTGAGAGGAAGATGACATCTAACCGAACGATGTAGAGAAAGGAAAGTTGTAGAAAACCAACTCAAGAGGAATGCAATAAGCACTTACAAGTGCCAACTCAAGTAAGAGATAATTGGCAATTAGACATCCAAAATTCCCAAATCAAGTAATTAAGAATCAGAAAACAAACACCCAAAGAAGTACAACTCAATGCAAGGATAATGCAACAAACAATGAGAACTGGATATAGAGAAAGGCAAGCAGTAGCATTCAAGAAAGAACTCAAGAAAATGTCAATTGCCAAAGGAATGTACAAAGAAGCCCAATTCGGTCCTGTGAGAATTGGCATGAAAACATCCCAAAAAAACTCAATTCAATGCAATGAAAATTGACAATCAAACATTGAAAGAAGCCCATATCGATCCAAGGAGAACTGGCAACCAAACATTCAAAGAAATCCATGTTGATTTGAGGAGAACACAACCAAACATCTCAAGAAGCCCACATCCTTACTTTTAAGGATCTGGAAGTTACATAAGTATGTTGAACAACAACGAATTTTTGCCTTCTTAGCTGAACTTAACCCTAAATTTGAGCTAACTCGGGCCCAGGTTCTTGAGCAACGACCTCTCCCCTCTCTAGATGAGGTTTACTCGGCCTTACTTCGAGATGATCGACGTCGTCTTGTTATGACTCCACTACCTGCTGAACGTTTTGCCCTGGTCACCACCCATTCCTCTATGCCTTCTCTGGCTCATGAGCACCCAACTTCCCATGGCAAGAATTTCTCGTCTGATCCTCAAAGGGACACCAAAGGTCCACGGAAGAAGGGAACTCGATTCTGCACCTACTGCAAGATGACAAACCACGACATTAATTCATGCTACAAGCTTCATGGGCGCCCTAAGCAAGCCAATCTCTCCGCTGCACCTCCTACTACTCCTTCATCTGATGTGGTTAATGATAGTGCTCCTGTGACTCACCAGAATCTTAACTTAATACCGTAATGACTTGAGCGCTTCAATCCTCTGAGGTTTTCAATGATGTCTCTTCTCATTCAAGTACTGAATCATCTGCCCACCATGCCTCCCATCATTCCTGGATTGTCGATTCTGGTGCTACTGACCATATGGCTGGTACGTCTACCCTCTTCTCTTCCCTTTCTCCTATTTCTAGTGGTAGGTCAAATTAGCCAATGGCTCATACACTGATATTGTTGGGAAAAGGACTATTCTAGTTTCTCCTCATTTGGATCTTCACTATGTTTTGCATGTTCCAAACCTATTCCGCAATTTTCTATCTGTTAGTGCCTGGACTAAACATTTGAATTGCTAAGTCACATTTTTCCCTCACTTTCTTTTCCAGGATCTGACCACAAAGCAGTTGTTGGGTGGTGGTCGTGAAGCAGGGGTCTCTACCTTCTTGATTCTCGTTACGGCAACTCCAAAGCTTGTTCAACCTCTTTGTCTTCAAATGTGTGGTTGTGGCATTGTCGTTTAGGCATCCTGCCGACTCTGTTCTCAAACAGATTGTGCCTAGTTTATCTTTTAGTCATTTTGAATGTAAATACTGACAATATGGCAAGCATGTTAGAAGTCATTTTCTTCCATCTATCAATAAAAGTTCATCTAATTTATTTTCACTCATTCATTCAGATGTTAGCAATCTCCAATTGCTTCTCGCACTGGTTTTCATTATTTTTTCACCTTTATTGATGATTACTCTCGCATGACTTGTACATATTTGATGAAAAAGAAATCTAAAGTTTTTGCTCACTTCTAAAAATTTTACTAGTGTGTTACAAAATCAATTTGGTTGTAACATTCAGGTTTTACGCAATAATAACGAGAGAGAGAGAGAGAGAGAGGGGGGGGAATATTTGTCACTCCTTTCTTACTTTTTTTGCAAAACCATGGCATTGATTCTCAATTCTCTTTTCCTTCTACACCTCAACAAAATGGTGTAGCTGAACGAAAGAACTAGGCATCTTCTTTTTACCATACATGTCCCATTGTCCTATTGGCTAGAAGTAGTATTAAACTTCTTGTTATCTCATCAACAAAACGCCTTCTTGCATCTTACATAATCAATCCCCCATAGATCGTCTCTCCTTACACAAACCCATTTCTCACATTCCCTTACATATCTTTAGGTGTGTTTGTTTTGTTTACAACTTCTTTAGCCATAAACTTTTTCACCGGGTTGTGCGTTGTCTCTCTCTCAGTTACACACCTTTTCACAAAGGTTATAAGTGTCTCGATCCTATCATCAGGAAAACATACAAATCTATGGATGTTACCCTTTTTTAACAGGAACTCTACTTTTCAGCTTCCTTTACCTCTTCTCCTTCTCCTAGTCTTCCCCTTATCCTTGTTGATCTTCCTTCCCCGAGTCCCTTAAGCCTCTTCTGGTGTACCATCGCCGACAGTCTCGACCCACCGGTTCATCTGTCACTGACTCCTTCCATCCATCTGCCAGTGACTCAGATCCACCGGTCTCTAACCAATCTAAGCTTCCTATTGCACTTTGTGAAGGTAAGCATTCTTGTACTGGCCATCCCATTGATCATTTTGTTTCATATCATGCTGTTTCACCCTCCTATCATAGTTTTCTCTCAACATTGGACAATATTAAGATACCCGAGTGGATCGACACGGCCTTTGAAAAATCCCTCCTGGAAAGCAACCGTGGATGAAGAATTAGTTGCTCTAGAGAAGAACAACACATGAGAGATGGTCTCTCTACCTCCATGCAAGACTCCAGTTGGGTGCAAATGGGTCTTTGCCTTGAAGCATAATCCAAATGGATATATTGCACGCTTTTAGGCATGTCTAGTAGCCTGAAGCTTCACACAAACTTATGGAGTTGCCTCCCAAGACACACTTTCCCCTGTCGCCAAGATCAGCTCTTTGCGCATTTTGCTTTCCCTTGCAACAACATATCTGGCCACTGCACCAGTTAGATGTGAAGAATGTTTTTCTCCATGGTGATCTTCAAAAAGAAGTCTATATGTTCCCTCCTCTGGGATTTGTCAAGCAGGGGAAGCCTCACTTAGTCTGCAGACTCAAGAAGGCTCTATGGTCTTAAGCAGTTTCCTTGTGCCTGGTTTGACAAATCTAGCAGCGCTTTACTACCTTATTATTTTACCCGATGTCAGTCTGATCACTCAGTCTTCATCTACCGTCTCCACTTAGTTGTGATGATTTTGGTGGTCTATATTGATGATATCATCCTCACTAGTAAAAATGATGAAGTCATTTCTTCCTTCAAACAGTATCTTCAACGGACTTTTGATATTAAGGAGTTGGGGCCTTTCCGATACTTTCTTGGCATTGAAGTTGCTCGGTCCTCTCGTGGCGTTTATCTCTCTCAACGAAAGTATACCCTGGATCTCCGCCAGAAAACTGGCTATTCTGGCTACAAACCCGCAGATATTCCATTGGATGTGCAGACCAAGTTCCTCTCAAAAACTTGTCGGCAAGATCATTTATCTCACCATCACGAGACCGGACTTATCTTATGTTGTTGGTGTCGTCAGCCAGTTTATACATGAACCACGGGACACTCAGTTTCATGTTGTGTTCTGCATCCTTCAATATATAAAGGCTCATCCCGGCCGCGACTTGTTTTATACTCACCAGCCTACTTGTCCGATTTGAGCTTATTCTGATGCCGATTGGGCCGACTCTCTGAATGATTGCCGCTCTACTGCTAGTTATTTTGTTTACTTGGGCTCCCATTTAGTTGCTTGGCGAAACAAGAAGCAATCAGTTGTTGCTCGTTCCAGCGTTGAGACCGAATATCGTTCCATGGCTAATACTGCTTCTGAGTTGTTGTCGTTTCAACAATTCCTTACTGAATTGGCCTTTGCTCTTGCTCATCTACTCGTCATGTTCTGTGACAATCAGGTGGCAATTAACATTGCTTCCAATCCAGTATTTCATGAGCGGACTAACAACGTTGAAGTTGATTGCCACTTTACTCCTCACCTAAAGTCCAAAGATTAGTTGGTAGACATTTTCACAAAGTCTGTTTCCTGAACTCAGCTTGATTCGATTGTTAGGAAGCTGAGATTACTCGACACCTTCAAACCAACTTGAAGGGAAGTGTTGTGGGACCCACGTTAGAGCAGAGTTGACCAAAATCTCATTAGTTGTGTAATTGATTATAATTGATTAGGTGTCTATATTCTTTTCCTAAGTTAGACCCTAGATTAGCTCTTGTTCTTTTATAAATTCATGTACCTATTCAGTGTATACGATAGATACATTATACTGTGAGAAATTCTTCTCCAATCTCTTTTCTTCATTCTATTTTTCTGCAAAGACCTTGGAGGAATAAAGGTGCTACAGTCGTTCCAATACTAAGTTAATGCCCTTTCTAGTCACTGGAGCATTGTCATGAGTCATATCAGAGGAAGGGGCAGCAGGAGAGGCAGCGGAGAGATAAGTGTGTTGTCGCCGACCATGAAGTTGGTATCATGAAGCAATTAAATAGTTGGTCATCTTGCAATAAGTGCAAAAAAAGAATACTCTTCTTCCGAGGGCCTCTGGTGTTCCTACAGCTAGCAGAAGAAGACATGGAAGATGCAATAGATGAAGCCAAGTGTGCCAGATACCGAGCCAGAGGCACAACAATTAGTCCAGAAGAAATAACAATTCAGGTTGCAATCTGAGAAGAGGAAAGAGTGTTGTGTACAGCAAAAAAAGGGTGAAGAACACTGCTGAAGTGGGCCCCACCAAGCATGAACGAGAGCAGAAGCCTGATAAATGCAAAGTACCAGTAGAGGTGACACCAGTGAAGACAAATAAAGACAAAGTAGATGACTGCAGAAGCAAATATAGGTCAAAAACCTGACCTAAGGCCCAATGTTCAGGGGCAGATCAGAAATGAAGACAACTAAAATGGGTCCCACCAAGCACAAGCCAAATCAAAAGCCTCGTAGATGCAATACATAGGCAAAGGCGAATGTGGAGGTGCAAAAATGTTGTATGCACGCAGATCTGAAAAAATATATCCTAAAACTGGGTTGTATGGGTAGTGATGTAACAATGCTGAAAAACCCAAAAAATGGGCCTCACCTTGGACTGATACCCTAGGTCAACTGTAGGCGATGGTAGGTGGGTCTAGGGCGAACACTACTACCAAGTTTGAGGACGATCTGAAAGCAGGGGACGTAGATCGAAGTAAAAAATCCCAAACAATGGTGTGTTGGTCATTCCAGGTAGAAGGAGATAAAACCTTGAGGGTGAAGGGCCCACACAAGCCAAAGCCAAGATCAGGCTGAACAGATGGATTGTCCCTTGAAAAACAGTAGGGGTAGGTGGGGGTTCTGTCGACAGAAGCCTCGCGGGATGAGAAATTGACAACCAGGAAGATATCTATGTAAAAAGAGACAAGCGGCAGAGGAACCCACTGTAAATCTGAAACACTGCTGTAAAATCTTGGATGAAAGCCCGAAATTAAAAAGGGTGCGGCAGCACAATTGGGGCCTAAATGGGTTGCGGCAGCAAAACAAATGGGAATAGAGGGATGGCAGCAATTAGAAGTGGCTTGGGCAGGTGACAGGAAGACCCATATGGGATCTGAAAGGTGACGACAAACGAGGAGGGTCTAAAAACTGGGGCGACAAAGCAGCAAGTTCGGGTGAAGAATGGCAAGGCCAAAGGCCTTTAGAAGAGTTCAGCCAAAGGGAGGAGAGGACTTGGAGGGGTCTGGCCAAAAGGACAGAAGGCAGAAAGGGGAAACGAAGAAGGACAAGGACATGGTAGAAGGGGACAAGAACATGGTAGAAGGGTTTTGGAAAAGGTTCTAGCCCAAAGGGATGGGAATCGACAGGGCCAAGGCCTGTCCTGGGTTCCTTCAAAGGGATAGGAAGTGGGACAGGGGCCGCAAAAGAGCATGGGTTCGTTGGTTTTTTAGAGTTGGCAAGGCTTAAGGAAAAAAAACGAAAATAGAGAAGGGAAGAAGAAGAAAGAGATAAGAGATAGAAGAGAGGTACCTAGAATTGGAAGAAGTTTCTCACATATTTTGTGGCTTCTTGAATTCCTTAGCTTCTCACCAAGGTTCGTTGATTTCTCACCAACACATCATACGCATGGAGCAAGGTTTCGACAACAGAATTCGTTTTCTTTTCTTCTTATTGATCAATCACTAATGAAGGTTGCATCTTGTATTTATACAAATTAATTTGGAAAAAAGACTAAAATACACCTATTAAATGAAAATACCCTCAAATAACACCAGAATTACCAATCTAAATAAAACTAATGTCTACATAAAGAAATTGGCCGTGGTGCTCCGCATCACAATCCATGTTTTGTTCACAACTAACAGACAGTGGCATTGCCTAAGCTTGACCTATAGGAACCACGTTAGATCAAGTTGACCAAAGACCCTCACTTTATTTAACCCATTACTCCTATCAACCAAATTCAAACTCAAATTCTTTGAATCCGATCACCGTTGTGGTCAAGTGGTATCAGAGCCAATATTCACCCGGCCGATCGAAGGCTTACAGGCTTCATCGTTAACGGGTGAGATAGTCTCCATCAAGCAGTTATCTGAACCTTGATCGAATCATTCTCAAACGAAGATTGGCCCTTCTTCATTTTGAAGGTGTGAGATAGCCTTCTTCAAATGATATTCAGAACCTCACTTGGAGGGTTATTAAAAAAAAATAAAAATAAAAATGGATCGCAAATCTTATAGCTTCCTACATTTCAATAACCTCGAGTAGTGCCCCAAGAAATCGAGTCGTCACCCAAGCTGAGTGGAATGAAGTCAAACAAAACATGTAACAAGACATCCTATTCCAACAACATAAGAATGGTTGGGCTAACAGAAATCTATTTGGTGCTACTGATCATCAACATTTCCATGCGAAAAAACACACATTATCATGAAATAAAATTTATTTTGGGATTTCCCTTAAAATTCTTCTCTCCCAGGTGGATTCCCGTTTCTATCTTCTTCTGCTCTTCTTCTCTTGGATTCTTGTAATGGCCTGCTCGACTACCACTTAGGTGCGGGCCATTATACAAATCCACGAGAAGCATAAGAGGAGAAGAAGATAGAAACGCGAATCCACCTGGGAGAGAAGAATTTCAGGGAAAATCTCAAAATAAATATCATTTCATGATAGTAGTATGTGTTTTTTCGCATGGAAATGTTGTTGATGATCAGTGGCACCAACTGGATTTTTGTCAGCCCAACCATTCTTATGTTGTTGGAAAAGGATGTCTTGTTGCATGTTTTATATAACTCCGTTCTACTCAGCTTGGGTGACGAGTCGATTTCCCCACTACCTGAGAATATTGAACTGTATGAAGCCATTAGATCTGAGATCCACTTTTTTTTTAATCACCCTCCAAGCGAGATTCTAAATACCATTTGGTGAAGGATATCTCATACGTTTATAATGAAGAAAGGCAAACCTTCGTTAAGGAAAGGGTTCGATCAAGGCTCAGATAACCGCTTCATAGAGACTACCTGTTCACGATAAAGGAGGGAAATCACCAGACTTGCACTCAAGAATAAATCACTCCGAAACAGGTGTAAATTGATCAAGAATATGTGAGGGGAATAATGTATATCAAAAACAAAGTATCTCACATATAAAACATGAAAGGCACATTTGCAAGAAAAATGAGAAAATAATCTCATGAAAGGATTCCTATATACTAAGAAGCTTTATAGATTGCCACACTATCATCCCTACTCATTCACTTCCACGTCCAGACATACCACCCCTAAGATCAAAGTAGGACTTTAATAAGACACAACTTTAGGCTTAGGACAAAGGCTAAAACAAGAAAAGACAAGGGATATAGCAAAATATATCTGAGAATAGTTGAAACCATAGGAGCTCCAATGAAAGGTCACTTCCCATGGGAATATGTATAGAGTACGGTCCCATCGATTTACCCGGTGTATGCGGATAGGGGGGTTTTCACACACCCCTGAGGACTAGTTGGGTGCGACGCCTGGACACCTCCAGACCTCAAAAAAAAAAAAAAAATAGTTGAGATAAGCAAATAATACTCGGTGCATTATTCTTTCAATTTGCTTCTTTTTGAACTCCTGGCTTCTAGTAATGATACCCATAAACATCAAATTTCAATGAAAATATACAAACAAAAATTTAAACATCATACAATTCCAAATTTACTTCACAAAACTTATACCCGGAGTGTAGTGTGTGATAGCCAAATATTAGCATAGCCTTCTTTTTTTCCAAATACTCACAAGTTCATCAACCACTATCCGAAAATGCACTTTGACTCCAAATCTCACAAGGGTATATCACTCACAATAAAAATCACTTGGAGATTAATTTATATTTTTTCTCTCATGTATATGTGAGCAGAGTTTATTTTCACAAAACAAATTTCTCACATATTTATAAAGAAAAGACGGCACATTTCAAAAAAAATATAGATCTCATGAATAGAATGTCATTTTCCTGAGAACGTTGAATCAAACACCATAGTTCTTCTTCCTTTATTCTCCACATAAATACCATACTACACTTGAGATCAATCAGGTCTTATCTATATGACGAAACATGACTTAGGACCGGGTCAATCAAAGAAGAGATAAAAGACTCAAAAATTAATACTTTGACAAGAGAAGGTTAGAGGTCTTTATAATGTATATGAGATAATTCTTCCTCTATTTTTTTCTTTCTTTCTCAGCATTCTCAAAGTATTTGTTTTTTTTCTTCATTCTTTCTTTTTCTTTTTCACATCCCTTTCTTTTTCTTTTTTTTCTTTCACATCATATTTTCTAATCTGTGGATGGTCCCCTTTTGTTTTTCATAATATTTATTTCTTCTCTTTTTTCAATTTTTTTCACCCTTTTTTTCAACAACCATCCCAATTTCATCTCTAACCTCTTGTCAAATGAAAATGGGTCACGGATATGCAATATTGGCTCAAACTCTATAATCGGAGTTGGGTATAGTTAATATGGCTAATCAAAAAAATATAGGCTATATACAGCTCAAATTGGGAACTAAAGAGATAATATGACCAATACAGGTAGGCTTGAAGGCTCAAACGGTCCAAAAATGGCCTATATCACTTCCCTAGCTTCGCATGGTTATTTTCTTGCTTCAAATAAATTCAGAAACATTTCTGGTGTACTAATCCAATGTTAATGTCGTTTTCAATATTTGACCAAAAGCAAAGAATAATGAGATCTTACAACAAAAATAATGTGCATATCAAAGAAAATTAAGAATTTACTTATAACCCTCATAAAAATCAAATGGCTCTAAAGTTCACTGGGTCACAAGTCTCCACTGGTATTCTTCTGATGATTACTTAACTCATGAATACTCTTCTTTTTCAGGTTATTATTAATATGGCTTGTATAAAAAAATTCCGAGTATAAATTCCACAAAATTCTAGGTAAAAGCATGATATAAAATTTTTTATCCATGTATTAATGCTGAAAAACAATCTTTTTAGACTAAAAATAGGTACAAAACTCTCTCTCTCTCTCTCTCTCTCTCTCTCTCTCTCTCTCCAATTATCTAATAAAAAAGCCATTTAAAATGCTCAAAAGAATAACTAGCGAAGAATATCACTTTGGGCAAGCTACAAAGGCTCAAGCGATCCAACGAGGGCCCATATCATCTCTTACGGTTCATATGATTCTTCAGTTTCCATAAACTCGAAGGATTTCAAGTGTAGCATCCAAGTTGTATTCTTCTCAGCAATTGACAAAGATGAAAGAAACAAAAGACTAACGAAAAAAATAATGCGCATACAAGAAAAAAAATTGAATTCATTGATAATAGCCCTCCAAAGGTGAATGGATCTAATCTCACAAGGATTATAAGTTTCCACTAGTTTTCTTCCAGATTTCCAAATTATACTCACTCTTCAACTAAGATGTCCAAAATTTTCCTGAATTTGAGATTTATGAACCACTTTATAGAAAAGATGGTGCTAAAGCATGAAAGTCACATGTTTCAGCAGTCAAAACATTGAATATTGGAAAACTCAATTCTCATCATTGCAGTGGAATTTTGAGTCAAAACCTCAAAAAAAAAAAATCAAAAATTAAACAACGCCTCAATTCTAAGAACTTGCCGAAAACAACCGAGGCATCCCTACACCCCTTAACCTAAAGTAAACATTGTCCTCAATGTTAAAAATGCATACAAGAGATCATCAGAGACATGCTAATGAAAAGAAAGCACAAAGAGAGGGATAGAAGTCACCTAAAGTGATGACGAATCTGCAAAACTATTTTTTGCAATTTGTTAGAAACCACAAAAATATCAAAGAGGTTTTTCTTTTACTACTTTAAAATGAATTTACAATTTTTATATATATCAACAACCATTTTTTTCGTAGAGAATCATTAGTCAAAAAACTTCAAACTAAAAGATGAAAATATAATCAATGAAATGAAAACTATTGATATTTATTACACATTTATTCTTTCTATGGTCTTGATTCAATCACCTTGCTATTAATATTAAATCCTTACAACCATACACCTATAGCACCATTATAATTTTCTTTCTTTCTTTCTCTAAACTACACTAAGAGGTCACAATAGACCCTACTCAGAACTTGAGAAAGAAAATTACAAAAACAAGACAACCAACAAATTGCGAAACTTGTAGTGCATATTTAATGGACCAAAGAACAGCAGGAAATGCTAGATACCTGTCTCAGCTAGAAAGCCAAGAACCCCAAGAAATCTGAGAAATTATTCAGTCATTTTCCAACAGAAATTGACAGCCTATCTAATTGTTTGCGTATGCAGATTAAAGTACCAGTTTTTCTTTCCTATTATTTCTCAATAACTATTTTAAAACAATACAAGAACATGATACACAGCTTGGTTTGAAAACTGAAATAGCCTGTGATACAGTAGAAGGCATTTCGTATTGCAATCCTCTTGTCAAAGACTGATTTTTAAATATCAGCGTACATCAATATTTATTGGATTTCAAAGGGATATTCAAATAGTGAATTTTTTTTTTTCAAAAATTGGTCCAAAACTTATAAGAGAAATTTCGGGTATATCAGCGATCAGTATTTCTTTTAAGAATAATGACAGAAAATTTGGGCTAAAAAATATCAGCTAAACTCAAAAACATCAGCCAATATATTGGTCCAGACCAAGCCCAGAATATCGGATTTCACTGATATTTTGAGTTAACAAAAAACAAACAATGTTAAAAAGTACATTGACCAGAATCTATATATTATTGAAGTCATTCATCGGAGCTGATATTCCTAGACAAGTATACTTAACATCTAAACAAAAAACTAAAAATAACAGAGTTAGGCACCACATGCAAAAATGATAGGGCTTGTCAACTTTTACAAAGATATCGAGAACGAGAATTTGGGTTGCTCGGTATTAAGAATGACTAAAGAATAATTGGAAACAAACACCATTTTCAAAAAGTAGGTGTCTTTCATAAATGATTTTAACTTTTTAAATTTTATTAAAACTCAGGTTTGACATCTTTTGATAGTGTTCAGGTTCAATATGTTGCCCTGTTCTTCAGATATTAGAATGGACTACTTAAAATTAATCACCACAAACTGCGCAATGCATACTGAATTATCGCCACATCAGAGTCAGTACAAGAACTTATGGAAATGCATGAATATCATACCTGTGTTTGAAACTTGAGTCTGTTTTCTCACTGGAGCCACATTAATAGGGATCACTCATTAGAAAGGCCCCACCATCGATCAGCAGGCACATTAAGAATAACCATCCCACTTGGACTTCTTTTCAACTTCTCATCTAACCACCAATCTTTCACTTCAATCCAGCAGTCACAAGGCCAAACCAAGGATGGCAGCCACCAAATGAGTAGGCAAACTGCAGGTGAGAACCTTAAGACCTCGTTTCTTTTTCGCAATAATTTTCCTCGCTCTTTTTTCACCATCTTCCAAATGATCGAGTTGAGTGTAAATATTCTCTCCACTTGGCCAAAGTTTCTACTAATGAATTGCTTGCACTGCACCTACTTCGCTTTCATTTTTTCCTGAAATTAAAAATCACAGTCAGTTCGAGAATGGAAGAGTAGTAGAAAAACTTCTACATCAGGAGGAAACAGGCTACAAGCTTGTGAGGGTCAAAATCATCAACTAGATTAAATGCTCTTCTCAAAACAGATATACATCGTAGAATTGTATTGCCAAAAAACAGGTGGCAGGTATGATCAACACGGAAACTAGAATTGTATTACAACACAACACATTATAGCAAGTCAGGTATTTGAGTTGAAAAACAATTTCATATGGTACTTTATTTCTAGGGCCAAATCACAAGGTGAAGAAGATCATGTGGCAATCCAATGACCTTTTAGGGCCATTGTCCACATCTTATTCTCCATATCCCATTCTTCCCAGAGTTCTCCATAAATTTCTAACCACAACTTCAAGGTGAAAAATACAGCTTAGTCAAAGGATGTACATGGAAATTTATAGACTTCGGTTTGAAAATGTGAGTTCTACCAAACCATTAAGTTGATGAACCTCAAATGGATAGGTCATAAACCCAGAAATTGCAACCCTCCCCCCTCCCAACTAGGGCAAAAAAATAGATAATAATTTTTTAGCGTAAAAATAATAGATAATAATTTAACACAATATTTTTGCACATTACACGTAGAAAAGGAGAAAAATGCACCGTAATAGTCATCCAATACCAGCTCAATTTGAGGCTCCACCTCTCGACATTCCACACAAAGGGGAAAAACCGCATGCAAGAGTCTTCCAATACCAGATCCTTTTGAGACTCATCAGCCCAACAATCTCAACTTCCAATAGAGGAATCAAAGGCACCAAGAGTCCAGATCATATAATTCCACTAATGTAGTTTACAACTTGAGATGCAAACAACCTAGTCTGAGCCAGTTGTGTGGTCAGAATTCTTGCCTAATACAAACTGAATCTGCACGATATGCAACAACTTTTGATTTCCAAGGTAGGGTGGTGCACATCACTATCCCACACTGGGAACTAGATTCTCTGCAAGGATTGTTGCTGCTACGGCAGGAGAACTCCAAGCAACTCACGGAAACTCCAAGCAATTAATGAATTGCAAAAAGGGGAAAATAAAAAATTTATTGATCTTCTTGACATCAAAGTTCTCAATGCCAAAATCTGGCTGAACACAAGCCTTTATAAAAGAAAAACTACCGATTGTATTACATGGAAGTAATGGAGCCAACCCCCCATACAAGAGTTTGACTCAAATAAGCAATTCCTAAATCTAGACATCCTAAAGTTAGAATTAGAAATAAATAAAAATACAAAAATTAACAAAATCTCCATCGTCTGAAAACACCTAATTAGACTAACTGCTCAAAAAAAAAAATAACCTAATTAGACTACATTCACCAAATGGTCTTGTTTGACTCTCGAAGAGTCGTTCATTCCCAACTCAAGCAAGGCACATGCGATCTACACGTGACTTGTTGGGCCTTGTGGGCCTGATCTTGGGCTTCATCAATTGCTACGATCCCATCTTCTTCAATACCGATATACGCATCAACATTATAGCAAGTCAGGCATTTGAGTTGAAAAATCAATTTCATATGGTACTTTATTTCAAGGGCCAAATCACAAGGTTAAGATGATCAAATGAATGTGAAATTTCAAATACATTCTAATACCTACATATCTAATCAAATCATGTGGCTATTGAATTACTTTTAGGGCCATTATCAACATCTTATTCTCCAGATCTCATTCTCCACAAAGTTCTCCATAAATTTCCAACCACAACTTCGAGGTGAAAAATACAGCTTAGTCAAAAGGGATATACAAGGCATTTCCAGACTTCCGATTAATGGATAGGCCATAAACCCAAAATTTGCAATCCTCCCCCCTCCCAACTAAAGAAAAAAATAGATAATATTTTTTAAACAATAAAAAAATATATAATAATTTAACACAATATTCTTGCGCATTACACACAGAGGAGAAAAATGCACGGTAATAGTCATCCAATACCAGATCCAGTTGAGGCTCATCAACTAATAGCATCTCTCAACGTTCAACACAAAGGGGGGAAAACTGCATGCAGCAGTCTTCCAATACCAGATCCTTTTGAGACTCATCAATGAACCTCAAATGGATAGGCCATAAACCCAGAAATTGCAACCGTCCCCCCTCCCAACTAAGGCAAAAAATAGAACATTATTTCCGCATATTATACATAAATGAGGAGAAAAATGCACGGTAATAGTCCTCCATTACCAAATCCATTTGAGGCTCATCAACTAATGGCATCTCTCGACATTCCACACAAGCTAGCTAGACCGACCCCCAGGAGAATCTCAAACAGCCACAAGACCCTACATACAAGTCCAGAGTATTATCAATCTACCAATTGTTAAGTCCTTGCTGCACCCCGAAGCATAGTCAACCGTTCCCTACCTCTCTTAGGTACAACTTTGTTCATTATATGGAGTTTGAATATCAACAATCCACTCATCTAGAGTCTCATAACCCAACATGCGGCGTGGTCCTACCACAGCCTCACAATCACTCCACACCCTAAGTACCCACCATGTACTAAGGGAAAATCTCTATGCCCAGATTTAGTCTAGTACTCATTTGCAATATCTAATAACATTATTCACATTATATTAATTATCATAACACATTGAGCAAGATAATGAGGCATATAATTATAACATGTGTTCACGTTCATCACAATATAACACACAACCTCATCGATCACATACATCACGTCATAATATATAACTTCGTCTAACACATCACTGATTTCATCAAGTGTATCAATAAGGAAATTAAATGTAGTAAGATTAAGGTGTGTTTGAAACCCTCACACCATCAATCATCAAAATAATATTTCCAATGGTCTATAGTCTAACATAACTTGAACATACGCAGAAGGAGCACTCCAACCTCATCATCGGCTCAACCACCAATCAAGCTACATATCACCATCCATAGGTCTAATTACTCAAAACACATGGAGACCCCTCTTAAACAACATTCGACATTCACATGTGGCTAACCATTCTCACAATTTAGTACAGTCCACACATTCACCTCTAACCAACACATGCCTAAAAATCCCTTAGTCTCATAGATCTTAGTCACTCTCACAAGGAGTTTGCCAAACCCATCCTCAGTTCGCCAATCAACAACTCCAATGATTTCCAAATATCAACCCAATTCACATATTTAGCACATCTATCGCACCCGTGACCCAATTACCCAACACGCAATCTACACTACTCTCGTACACCCAACAATGCATCTCCATAAACCTAGGGGTCTCAAACACCTCCAGACAACACACATATATCAAGCTACGGGTCCCAAACAGTAGACATGAGAAATCTACACAATCTCATCATCGGCACGTACTTCGATAAAACTATAGATCCTCGTACAATCCTCAAAACCAATCTCAACCACATACCTAATTATGCCACACACATAGAAACCCAACATGACACAGCTAAAAAAGGCCCATCAACTATACTGTGTGACAAAGAACACCCAACACACACACTTCACAATCAAGGACATGCATACCACTTCCATGTATAATAGTCCAATTTATAACATCACCACATTAACCACATCACATTACATCAATTATGATTTTATTGCATAATCATTCAAACATCATATATAGATTTTATATAATCGTAATTCTAGGTGCATATGAGGAAATATCACAAGTATGTGTAAGTCACTTTCTTACAATGGAATGACCATAAGTCCGTCTGGCATTAAACCCTATAAATTTCTCAACCGTTAACTCCCTTAAGATTCCCAACATTTGATAAATCAAGAATACTCAATGCCGTCGGATTTTGCGTCAAATCCATCTTTTAAATGCTTATTTATAAGTAAGGTTCGATCTCCCTACCTCAAAATGACGATATTCACATGGCTTAAAGTCTCCAAAGGAAGTAGGATGGCAATCAAAGGGCTGCAAATTAACGAGATAGCATATGAAGTCTTTTGAATATTCGGAGGTGGAGTTGAAGATCCTATAAGAAATCAAACTCTTCTCTTTATTCATTTTTCACAAAATCTTGACTAAAATAGTGAAAAGGAAAGGTCAAGTGGAAAATCAAAGAGAGAGAACATTTTCAAATGAAACAATCTTTCTAATTTCCTTTCATTGCACTCATGTTCACCTCCTTACATGGATTGGGTGGCTCCTACACCCACACTTTTCATAAATGAACACAAGTACAACCGTAGGAATAGTTTAAGTAGAAATAAATCATGAAAACATAGGACTGAAATCAATCTTTTCTTAAAACCAAATCCACATAAGGTACACAGGACAACTCCTCATAAAATAGGATTGGATTTCTTCCTTCAAGATTTGAAAACATAAGACTGGAGTAAATCATTTCTTCTCAGATCAGTAACATACATTTTGATCCAATTTAAAACATAGAGCAGCAAGCATGTCTTTCTAAGACTCATCTTAAAATCAAATCATAGGTCAGAAAGACATTATTTAATTGAATATATATGACAGAAATCTCTTCATTCTCAGAATTTTCTCAAAGTTAAAAATACACTGGACAACAACACATTTTTTTTTTAAAATGGACAGCAGTAACACCAAAATCAGTAAAGCCAGAGCTGTATAAAATTCCCATTTTCTTGAAAATCGACAATGTCAAATCTAGAATGATCGATCGAGTATAAAACGTTCTTTAAAAATTGAAATCACAAAAAATACATCCTCCCCTTTTCTCATTTCAGAAATCCTCAATTTGAAGACATTGATAAATCTGAGTTTTCCGTAATTAATTAAACTCATGTGTTGTCTAACCTTGATAAAAAGCTTACAAATCAAAATGAGGTGAAAGAGGCCTACCTATTTTTGAAGTAAAATCAGAGAGGAGATGAAGACTTGGCTCAGTTTGGTGCTGGTCCTCCTACAGTCGTCAGTGCTAAGCGCCAATCGTGGATAGAAGAAGAAATAAAGAGAGAACAAGAGAAGTTCGGTGGTGTGAGGGGTTCTCCATTGGAAAGGATGGGTCTTTTATGGAGAAGGTCGACCATGGGACGGTTAGAGAGAGGGAGGGAGAAGAGATCATGGAGGATGTGAGGCGGAAGAGAGGAGAGAACTTAGAGATTTGGGGTTATGGGTCTTATTACATTTTGCTTATTTATTTATTTGCTTAGTTATTCAAACAAAATAATTAGTTGGGGTTAACTTCAAAAGTGTCATATTGTTTACTAAGAATTTCTAGTTTAATCATATACTTATTTGCTTATTTACTCAGCAGGGATCAATCAGGTTTAAATTTTAAAAATATAATTAATTCTCCAATTAATTTAAAATTCCAAAATTAAATTAAATCATCGATAAGATAAATCGTCTAAAAAAAAATTCTCAATTAATTTTCCTAGATTAAATCTTCTAATAAATTCAGAATTAATGAATTAAATTCCCAAGGTACATCGATGTCTCGTGACCCAAAGGTCAGTCATTACACTAGCCCCCCCCCCCCTTCCCTCACCCACCCCCAAGACATTTCATCCTCGAAATTTCCCTTGCCATATAGGTTTTTATCACTTTCTCATGGTTTTGCATCCTCTTGTTTCCCCTAAAGGTTTGGTTTATAACTTCCATTTCTGTGTTGATTCCATCGTATTCAATTTAGGCGCCAAACTTTGAAAGTTTAAAGCTTTGTCTGCCACACTCACTGTTAATAACATTTCTAACACTATCACGGGAGAAAGTCTTAGCTCCTTACCTAAGAGTTGGTTTTGTCTCGATTGCCTAATGAACTCCTTTTCAATGTGGCATGAATTTCTATCCCAATTTGATCTCTACACCAAAGCCAAAAAGTCACTAACAGGGAATGTAGAAATTGAGGAAAGAGTTGCATTCTTACTTCATTGCCAGCCCAAAATCTTTTGTAGATCATCAAACAAGGCTATCAAGAGTAGAACCAACTTCGTTAAGTCCCTCTTGCATAGTCAGGGTCAACAGGGCGCTTGCCTATCACTATCACTAGAATTACCACTCCGAAGCTGTATATGTCACTATTTTCTTGCGCTCTATAAGCATAATCTGATGCAATGTAACCACATGACCCTGCAAATTACAGATATGGAATTGGCAACAATCTCAAATCTCAACCATCTTTGCGACTCCAAAATCAACAACCTTGGTGTTGAATTCCTCATCCAGTAATATGTTATTGAACTTCACATCTATGTGAACAACTGGGTATACAGTCATGATGCAGATATAGATTGCCCAACTACCATTAGGCACATACTCATAAACCAGAAGCTTGTAATTATTGGTGGTACAGCAGCACCATAACTTCACAATGTCCTTGTGTCTAATCTCCCACAATATGCTGACCTCCACTTCAAACCCATCTCACCTAAAGTTTATTTTTCAATTTACCCATTCATCCATCATGTCCCAAAACATAATTTTTTTTTCCTTTTGTTTCCTGCACATGCAGTCCAAGGAAAGAATACTTTTGAGTATCTCCAAATAATTAACCAACTATCGATCTTTGTTTCATCTAATCTCTTACTAAACAATCTGGGTATGCAATTTCTCTTGGCTTGGACTCTACAAGCCATCTCTATATTTAACGACCCTTCAATGAGGTCAATGGCTTCAATTTGAGTCTATTAATTCCATCATCCACTTCTTTTTTTCTTTTTTTTAGACAACTCATATTACGTCTCTTACTTGGACTTCAAATTCCTAGGATAAAGTGGAAAACCTTTCTAACCATCCATATTTTGATTGCAACAAAAGTCACCATAGCTTTCATCACGTCACTGCACTCAATATAAATTCGCAAGGACAGTTATGGAGAATGTACTAATCCCCACAAGGCCTCTTTGTCCAAAACATTTCTCAAAAGAAATAAGCGTTTACTAAAACCACCTTCCCAAACCATCTAGTTGATCCCCAAGGCCTTCAAGTTAGGAGTGTCCCTTTATGGTTACGGCCACTCCTGGCAAACGCACCTACTACTCCCAATCCACACTACACTTGCAAGTATCTCATTCATCACCATGGAGGGGATAAAATCATCCACAATTCCCAAGGTCTAAGCCACGAAGACATCAATTCGAACATCGTGTCCGAAGGATCAACTAGGCTACAAGATCACACAAATATTGAAAAAGCGATGTGATTGAGCCTAAATTCATTTCACATCTCTATCTACCCTTGCTCACAATTTAAGGGGGATGAAGCTATATTCTAGTCTTCATAAAAATAAAAATAAAGAGTTCCAATACCAGATCCATTTGAGACTCATCAGCCCAACAATCTCAACTTCCAAAAGGGGGAATAAAAGGCACCAAGAGTCAAGGATCATATAATTCCACTTAAGTAGTTTACTTGAAATAACTCATCTAATTCACAATGAACACATAATGGACCCACAATTAGGTTGGCAATTTGGACAGCATCTCATACGCTCATTATCCTCATCCCTAGGTTTCTCCATTGTTTGGTCAATTTCCAAAAGTCACTCAAGTAATGCATTTCTTGATGTTTCAAAGGAATCTAGTCCAGTTTGGATGAGATACTTCAAACCACTTATGCTCCGAAGCATGGATTAAGCAATACATACAATACAAAATGACATTTAGAATATATCATAGACAAAATGAATACATAAATAGATAAATTTAACAACAGCAATTGCAGCAATTGCATATCTAATTTCAGAATAGATTTTAAGAATCTCTTGAGGATAAATTTTCTGCATCTACAGAGAGAATGGCCCTAAGGAGAATGGATAAGAACAATGGCGCTAACAAGTCATCAATGGATCACATGATTAGCTGGAATTTGTAAAGGACAATAAGGATATAGGGTGTGGATGTAGTTTCATTCACATGAAATCATCCAACATCATCTACTGGGCCATGAAAAATCAATTTCATATGGTACTTAACTTCAAGGACCAAATCACAAGGTTATATTCTATTGGTGTGGTGACCTACATATCTTATCAAATCATGTGGCTATCTGATTACCTTTTAGGGCCATTCTCCACATCTTATTCTGCATATCCCATTCTCCAGGGAGTTCCCCATAAATTTTCAAACAAAATATCAAGGTGAAACTGTTTTAAGGGGACAAGACAGTCATCACTTTCAATGATTAAAGACATACAGGAATATAGTATAGTGTATTGTGCTAGATCAGAAAGAGGGAAGCATTTATTTGGAATCATATGTTCAATCTAGCACTGATAAAATCATGATCCACCATTCATCAACACTATAATGCAGTGGGCCCACTAAAAAAACAACCATGATTAAAATGAACAATTAGAACTAATGATCTGATATTTTTACTGAAAACAACTAATGGTCAAATCATATCTAATAGGCTCAGTCTGAAATTTCGTATTTTTGAAACTCTGGGATATCTCACACCCACTCTGAATCCAAACTGAGGCTATGCACGCAGTACGATTAGCATAGTATAAAAGTTAATAAAAAGAAGTAAAGAAAAACAAAAATGGATCAAAAGGCAGTTTTAGATGCAAATTCGGACGTACACATTTGGATAAACATGTGGTTTGTGCATCCAGGATCTGAGGTGAATTTTGATGTGGTTTCAAACCTCACACTATGAGGCTGATTCAAGTTTGTATACTGAGATATCAAAGCCATTTTTTCAGAACTATTTTGTTAAACAATCACTGTTTGTCGTCCAATCATATGTTCAATCTAGCATTGATAAAATCAGGATCCACCATTCATCAACACTATAATGCAGTGGGCCCACTAAAAAAAACCATGATTAAAATGAACAATTAGAACTAATGATCTGATATTTTTACTGAAAACAACTAATGGTCAAATCATATCTAATAGGCTCAGTCTGAAATTTCGTATTTTTGAAACTCTGGGATATCTCACACCCACTCTGAATCCAAACTGAGGCTATGCACGCAGTACGATTAGCATGGTATAAAAGTTAATAAAAAGAAGTAAAGAAAAACAAAAATGGATCATAAGGCAGTTTTAGATGCAAATTCAGACGTACACATTTGGATAAAGATGTGGTTTGTGCATCGAGGATCTGAGTTGAATTTTGATGTGGTTTCAAACCTCACACTATGAGGCTGATTCAAGTTTGTATACTGAGATATCGAAGCCATTTTTTCAGAACTATTTTGTTCTAAACAATCATTGTTTGTCGTCCAATCATATGTTCAATCTAGCATTGATAAAATCATGATCCACCATTCATCAACACTATAATGCAGTGGGCCCACTAAAAAAACCATGATTAAAATGAACAATTAGAACTAATGATCTGATATTTTTACTGAAAACAACTAATGGTCAAATCATATCTAATAGGCTCAGTCTGAAATTTCGTATTTTTGAAACTCTGGGATATCTCACACCCACTCTGAATCCAAACTGAGGCTATGCACGCAGTACGATTAGCATGGTATAAAAGTTAATAAAAAGAAGTAAAGAAAAACAAAAATGGATCATAAGGCAGTTTTAGATGCAAATTCGGATGTACACATTTGGATAAAGATGTGGTTTGTGCATCCAGGATCGAAGTTGAATTTTGATGTGGTTTCAAACCTCACACTTGAGGCTGATTCAAGTTTGTATACTGAGATATCAAAGCCATTTTTTCAGAACCATTTTGTTCTAAACAATCACTGTTTGTCGTCCAACTACATGATGGAGTACATTTGGAAGCACCCCAGATTTACAGCACCTTCCCATTGAAATTCCTTAATCTTACTTGTAGTGCCTCTGGTGTAATTGGAGCATTTTTGAGCATTTGAGTTTTTGGTATTCATAATTTTATTCCATCAGAACCAAGGCAACTAACTTAGTATGTAGCTTTGATCCTTATATTATTTTTTTATTATTGTAGATCCACACCAAAAGAAGGAACAAGTTAGATAAAATAAAAATATTCAAAGATCTAGTATTCATTTGATACAACCAAAAGTTGAGAGAACGTCATCTCAACTACGACAGATTTGATCCTATCATATTAGATGAGATCAATGGATGCAATGAGTGGATTGCAGGAGTTGCAGAAGAGGAACATGTTTGCGAAGGTGATGATTCTTGTTGGAGTGATATTGCAGAGGCAGCAGGGATCAACACTGATTCTGATTTACTTACCAGAACAAGAGCACTGATGAAATTGAGGGTGACAAGGAGGAGGAGGATGCTGATGAGGGATTCATGGATTGAATATCAAGTTTTTTTGCTTGTTTAAGATAAATTATTTTCATTAGATTTATGGTTGATAGATCATGTGATGAAACACTTTTAAAACCCTTTCGTTTTTAAATGGTGATGGCATAATGCAATGATTGGATGGTCACTTATTTATGAGTATGACTTTTCACTTGGTTCTATATAATTTAGGGCTTTGTGCTACACCGTTTATATCATATACTTTTCCTATTGCATTTGTATGCCTTTTGTTGTAGATAATTACATTCATTCATATTATAAATGCATAATTACATATAAATTAAATAATAGAATACATTTTCAAATTAAAATAGAAGTACTAAAAGAGCCCGTGCTTATAAGTCTGCTTAGCGCTTTAAGCCCTAGGATTCCTTTGCACTTTATGTGCACCCCATGTTTAAGCACAGATCTTTCCGATGAATCCATTTTTTTGTGACTAAAGAGATATATTGTGTATCTCATTTTTTAAGTCTATTTCTATGAACCAAACTACAGAGGATCATGACTCAACACGTTACACCATTCATCACATACAAAAGAACTAGAGATAGGATGAGTGCAGTCTGATGCAGCTCATTTTCAATCATCATCAAGGTATGTAGATCCAAGCCACCCAATCTTACCTACTTTTAGGTTTATTGCCGTAATGCTTTTCTTAGCCATCAGGTGGGTCAAAACCTACATGGCTAGGATCTTTGAATCTGAATGATTTTAGGACATCCAAGTCGAAAATTCATAGGATCATTTGTGAGAACAGCATTATACATGCCTCGATATAAAAAACACCACCATGCGATTGTTGTATCAAATGATTATAAAGGAAAAAGGTATCACATGGTCCACAAGCGAGGTCTTGGTGTACCAACGTGCCACAAATATTGTCTTTTGCCCATTCATATGCCAAATTCTTTCAAAGCTGATTCATAGCTCCTAAACAAAACACAAAACAAAGACGACAACTGTTGGATTGAAGTTTCTATCCCTACCAATGTCATAGAGGATTACACAAGTAAAATTATGCCATCAAATTCACAATACCTTTACTAGCAGCATAAACTGTGCCAGTACCCAAATCTACAATGCTGGCAACAGAGGAGATGAATACAACACCTCCCATTTCCGATGGCTTTAAAAGAGGATGTGCAAGTTGGTTTAGATGGTAAGCAGATTCAGAGTTGGGTGCCATGATGTGGAATATTCTTCGACAGTATACTCAACAGTTGGTTTTCTTATTTTTGTACCAACATTGTTTATCTGAAGACGCAACAAAGGATAGAAGACATTGATATGCTTGAGAAACAAGAAATGGATAGACTGTCACAATTGATTTAGTTCATAAAACATTTTGCCCCTTATAAATTTGTTTAGTTAAATTGAAATTTCATGATACAAATACATTAAAGAAAGATAAAACCAACACCACATTCTCTCTAAAGCCTCAGATATTATAAAATAGATTAGAAACCTTGAGGTGGAACTGCACTTACATTAAAAAATTTGGAATGACAAATATGTAATTGTTATGGGAAATTCCATGGACTAGGTTACAAAATATTTAATAAAAATGAAATATCTCGGCAATGTAAAAGCAAATTCAAGATTTGTTCTCTTTAAAGTTCTACACTTAAATTATGCAGTATGATATATGGTTATGACATGGGGATCCATTTTAAAATATTTGGAGAGAGTATCTAATTTTATATCCCAGCACATCACTTAGGGATCCATCAACATCATGCAACTTGAGAAAATAACCATTTCAAGAATACTGGGAAAAACCAAGAGCACAAATCCTCTGTATTTTTAAAACCCAACTGTCAAATGGCATCCATTCCCCATATCTTTTCACACCTCTATGTCATTCTCTCAACCTCATCAGACAAATTATGTCTACCCTCCCCTTCACCCATAATGCCCCTAAAATCTCTCAACATAACACCATTGTTCCTCTCCCCTTTTCGTCTCCAATGAACTTGATCAATATTTCTCAATCTCTGGCTAAGAACGTCTATTAGAAACCCACCAATACTCCAAGTCGAATCAACTAAATGAATTCTATCAGCAAGAGCGTTCATCTTGCTTGGCAAAGCTACGGGTGATGACCCATGCAACAGGGAATGCATACTGTCAAACACAAGAAGTGTGTACAGAGGATACTGGTTACAAACATAGGGAATATAAGAATCATGTACACAGAATACGGGATAGTATAAATGGGTTTGTTGATATAGATTACATACCTTAAGCTTCTTTATGACAAATGTTGAGTCAACAGCTACAAGACTGTGATGGCCAAAGCGTATCATCTGCTGCAACTGTCATTCTGTTTGAATTCATAAAATGAAAGCATCTATATCTGAAGTGTCCGGGCATTAGCATTTGAACCACAGTATCGTTGAACCACCTCAATGTGTTTCTGCAACATTCTCCGCTGGCATGCCCAGATTAATCTAAGACATAGTTTGTTGTTGAATCTCATTACAAATGTATGGGATTTTCTTAGCACCTTGACCAATAGCATCTTCGTTAAGTGGTCCATGGCATACGAAACCAGACTTGTTGATATGTCGTCTGACATTACATATGACAAGTGAAACTGATGGACGTGCATAAAGGCATTTCACCACAAAATGGCAGGCACATGTTGCGGTCTAGCAGCACGGTTACTTGATATTTCCGACTAGGTAAAATGCCCCCACCTTCTCCATAATTCTCGGGACCAAATGAGCACCAATACCTGCAAATCAAAATAAATTTAATAAAGTCAAAATGTACAATTTGTTAGAGCCTCGGTTTGACCGAGTCTGTGTTTTGTCAATTTCGTGACCGTATGTGTCCTTACCTTGGAAGAATTTGAAGATGTCAGAAATCTGCCAGAAGATCTACTATGCATTGAAGGTTCTACATCGTAAACGTGATTGGCACACAGGTAAGTTGACCCTAGGGGACCTTAAGCCAAACATAATGTTAATTTACCTTGGCTCTCAGCCTCGAGACCCTCTATATCTGAGTCAAATCGTGACAGCCTTATGCGACATGTGCTCTTGAAGCTTAGCTGTACTTTTGACTCAGAATTACACAAAATCTGGGAGGGATAATCTAGAAAAGGCTCTTCATGATTCTAGCTTACAAAGATTGTGGAAAATCTTTTGAAATCTCAAATAGTATGGAGCCACCTCATGAGTCAAAGATTATGGAAAAGATTGAGCCACATAATATAAAAATGTGGAAAATCTAGAAGGCTCCTCTTGATTTGAAAAGATTATGAAAAATCTATTTGCCACTTCATGATTTGATTTTATGGAATAAAATAATGAAAAATGAGATAAGCCACAGTGTGGTTTGCAATCACATACAAATCTGAAGATATGTGTTGAGTTTTGGTGAACTGACCTTTGACTAAATATCACTAAAATCGAGGGTTGAAATCTGGAAAATCTTGAGATGTATTACCAAATACAGGCTCGAAGCCTCGAAGGCAATCTGGACTCCTCGAGACTTCGTTGTTGAGAAAAACTCTATAAATACCCAGCTCGTGTTCGAAGTTATTGCAGAACTTGAAAACTAAGAAATCCTAACAGCAGCCAAAGACCTTTCTCCAACCCTTCCTCTCTTCTTCATCATCCTTTGCAAGGACATGAAAAAGTATTCAATACTTAAGTTATGAAAAAGATGAGGATTGATTCTCTAGGACCTAAAAACCAGTAAAACTTTTGTCCTAGAAGCCAAGTTCCGTTGTGCCAAACTCTCTGAAGAATGGACCAAATCTGAAGGTAGAAGGCACATGGACATCAACAAGAAGAACACACTTTATGAAGATTTGTTAAGGCCCAAGGCAAGTGTTCGTTTTTTACTTTTTATTTGATAAAAGTGGAAGGTGGATTAGAACACAGTGTTCGAACCACCCAAAAAAATAGGCGTCGAGGATTAGACCATGTGATTTGAACCTCTATAAAAAATTAGGTTGTACTATCTGGGTGAGAAGCTCATTCATAGTATATTAGGACGACCCGAGAGTTGGGAAGTCTGACAGTGGATGTAGGTTCAGGTGAACCGAACCACTATATATTATTGTGCTTCTATGGTTTGTTTTGATGGTTTAATTCATTTGTTTATCACTTGTACAAACGTTTATTCCGCTGCACATATTGTTAAATTGATTTATTTTAAAAAGGGAAATAAAATCAAATCAGACCTATTCAACCCCCCCCCCCCCCCCCCTCCCCTTTCTATACTTCTAGTAACGGAATTTCACAGTACCTTCAAAAAAAAAGTCAAAAAGATACCAAATAAAGGTTAAAAATAAAATGTCAAGTAGTTTTATTTTTCTTGGCAAAAGTAACTTGAACTGAAACCTCAAGGTTGATGAAGGAAATAACTTAAAAGTTGAAAAAGTAAAATGGATACTCACATCCTATATTCGAGATATTAATCACTCTCAATGTGAGACCGTGTGGGGCATTCTACATTAGAACACTCCTGTTATGCATCAACTCGATCATAAGGACAGCATTTCCAAACTTGGTCCAGTTGAGATCTGCAGCAGAGAATTCTTCGTTTGGTGGATCTGCACTGGAATGTCATTGATATTATCCTTCATCTACATCAGCTATTTTGTCCTTCAGTTTTCACACAACTAACGTGTGATGGCATCCACCCCTGACAAAAACAATAGTGAGACTAAATAAAGCATGCAATTTAAATAAATTTCACAACTAATTTATAGCATTGAGTAGGCCAGAGATTGTCCCTAAAAGGCATTTCATCCCTACATAAATTTAATTCATAAACATACGGTTTGTTCCTATCTGTAATTCCATACCCAAAACTAAGAAAAATTCCTCATAAAAGAATAGAGACCATAGAGATAAAAAAAAATTCAAGCAACATGCAGTATTTCCATTTGCTCCCATCATCTTAATACGCATTCAATTAGAAACATCCAATGCCAAGTAAATGGCAGAAAATGATTGCCAGTCACCAAGACCATGAATTGAGTTAGTGTTTTGGAAAGTGGCTCCAACAGAAACTGAACATGACAAAACCATTATATAGAATACTCCCTAGGCTAAATTGGACATATCATGATGAGTATACATACTTCAACGGAAAACAACAATTTAAAGGACTCGAAGGCAACAAAAACAAGAGTCACTTCTTATCATCATATTTGCCATACTTGATCAGTTGCTGCCACTTCTATGAGGTTCATTCTTGCCAACTGATACAGGACTCTTTCAAAAATACTACTATAATAGAGATGAAAAATGAAAACAATCTAGTATGAAAAGTAAATTAGTTTCAAGACCACTTCTATGAGGTTCATTCTTGCCAACTGATACAGGACTCTTTCAAAAATACTACTTTACAGAGATGTAAAATGAAAACAATCTAGTATGAAAAAGCAAATTAATTTACTATGTGCTACATCGTGGCAAGGTTGGAAAATGGAGAGCTTGTACTAGAAACTCCCAATCTAATTCATAGACCAGATGGATGAGCATAGAGTGGTTGATTCATCACAATTTGTCACTTGAATTATTTTAAAATTATGTAGAACAATTTAAATGTAAAATATCATAAGGCTATCTTTACACATGAGAACTAATTAAAAATAATTAGTGTGCGTAGACTTCAACCAAAAATTTTCTAACATGACATAATTTATGGGATGATGTCTATGAATGTCATAAAATCAACAACCTATAGAAGTAACCACAGAAAGAAAGTTTTGATTAGGTGTAAGGGTTCATCCTATATTTCTAATGCTCTTTCAGCTGCCTTCACACAACTTTCTGCTTTGCCTCTTCATGCTGACACAGCAAAGCTGCTGCTACATTTTTCTACTTCATCCCTAGACACCTGGAGCTTTTATGATTCTCTCCCTAAACACTTCAGTAACAACTCAAAAGACATACATGCTCCAGATCTCATCCAGATAGAAGAAGACGTAGGTAATGTGAGTACATCATCTTTAGTTAATAAAACTATCATGTTTTCTTTGTCACTAATGTTACCAGGAATAATTCAATATGCAACTGTAAAACTCACAATGATGTATCTTATGCAGAGTTGTTAGAGACTTATAAGGTATCTTGTGAAAGATGATCAGTCAGACATGATGCAAATCATGTTTTCATTTTTCCTTATCAATTACCACTTCTATAAATTGAAATCTTACATGACTTTTTAGTATCTATTTTTTTATTATTGCTATTGTTATTTGTATTGTTGTTGTTGTTATTTTGATACATACATACATACCCTAATTTAGTCCAAAACTCCAAACCAACATGGATTTCAAACATACAACGTGCATATTCAAACACCAAGACGGACATTCATTATTTTTTCATTTTTCTCTCTTTTTAATATATACAACATTTTCAGTGAGAAATAACATAGAATCCATATCATATTCATTCCCATTTGATAATTATATTCAAAACTATCTAATACAAAAGCGATTTCTGAAATTAAATAGATGAAATTATAATTCATATTTAAAAGTTAACACTAAAAAATTTACGTTCAAAGTTTTATATACAAAAAATGATAATATTAAAGAGACTTGATGGCAAAACCATTTTTTGTCCTTGATGAAATTTAGAAAAATTATGATTTTAGATTTTGTGTTTGCTTTATCTTAGAAATAGCTACTACATTCTATAATTGTTGAGTTCTAAAATAATGTGTGGTTATATGCCTTGAATTTAAAGTTTGATTGTAAGTGATTGGCAACAAGCATGGGGATTTTGTTGAAAATAGACAAATTGGAAATGGCATTCAGGAAGTTTCGATGGGGAGAACAGGAAACAAAGAGGGAAGTCCATCTAGTAGCTTGGTCAGAGGTGACTAAGCCAAAATCGAAAGGAGCTTTGGAGTCACTCCACTGCAAATCAGGAATGAAGCTTTGTTATGCAAATGGGGTTGGCGGTTTGGACGAGTGAGGGATGCCTTATGGGTCAGGGTATTGAGCGCCAGATATGTAACAGACAATGGTAAAGGGTGGAACCTAGGAGAGGAAGTGGAGAAAACTGATTCAGTGACACTGAGAGCTTTGTGGAGGCTAAGTCAGGGTAGAACAATTGAGGGGAATCTCTTTAAGGGTATGCTTCGATTTCTAGTGGGTAAAGGAGATCGGATCCTCTTTTGGAACGATTTATGGTTGGGGGGTAGACCGTTGTGAGAATGTTTCCCAAGGCTATTTAGAGCTGCAAGGGACAAACAAGCTTCAGTTCAAGACAACTGTCAAGTGGATGGCCTAACATACTTTGGAACGTTGAATTTAATAGAGAATTGAGGTCCTTCGAGAGGGAAAGCTTGGATGAGCTACTAGGTTAGTTAAGTGAGTTTCCAGGTGGAGGAAGAGTTGGTGGTGTGGACATGTGACTATTCGGGGGCTTACTCGGTCAGATCTATGGTGGACATAGCTACACAACAGTCTAATGGTAGACGTTGCCCCCCTGCTTAGTTTGGAAAAATCAGACACCCCCAAGGGTTCAGACATTTGTCTGGTGCGTGATGAAAAGGATAATTCTCACCATAATGGACCTTAGGAGGAGAGGTATAATGAGACTTGATGATGATCTTAGTTGTCCTCTTTGTGGGTTATCGGAAGAAACCATTGACCATCTTTTTGCCACTTACCCTATTGCTTGGCACTTAATGGGATAGTTTTTGCAGATAATGGGCATGTCATGGGTATGTGCAAGCACCTGGGCAGATACTTTGGGTTCATGGTTTTTCCCTTACTCCAACACCAGGTGAAGGATGGCTTAGTTCACAATTTCGACTGTAATCTCATGGACTATTTGGAAAACAAAAGGAACTCAAGAATCTTTGAAGGAAAGTCCGCGGAGACAAGCTCTTCCAAAAAGCCAAATGGAGACTTTATGCTTTGCTCCTTTTCCAATAAGGAGTTCAAGGAGTTCAAGGCCATTGACCTCTTTATCTTCATGGGAGGGTTGTATGAGTGGAAGATCTAGGAAACCCAATGTTATAGCGGAGTGGTCACCTCCTCAACAAGGGGTCATGAAATTTAACGTCGATGGGGCTTCAAGGAGAAAGACAGGATTGGCTGGTATAGGTGGTGTACTTAGAGATCATAACGGTAAGGCATCAACGGTTTTCACAAAATCAATAAGGACCAGAGACACTAATGAAGTTGAGCTCTTTAGTATTAGGAGAGCGTTGACCATTTGGGTAGATCTAGGAGGTAGAAAGTTAGTTATTGAGGGAAATTAGGCAAATGCCGTAAAATGAGATAAAAGGTTTGAAGCCTGATACGGCGCATCTAATATGCCAATTTTCGCGCTTTGTTTTGTGGATTTTTATTTTTAGTCAGCTCACTTGCTTTGTTTGTGTTTTATTTTAGTCACCTACTTTTTTATGTAAGAGCAAACTGGGAATAAGTCATTGTAAACATTATATAAGGCTTTCAAGCCTTACACAATGAATAGAATACGACTAATGAATAAAATCTTTGAGCTTTTTCGCAAACCCTCTGGTGCGATTGAGATTGGGAGCGATTCCTTTGGCGTGAGGCCACCACATCTTCTCCAAGTATTCTCTTCTCTTCTCTTCTTCTCTTTCTTCTTCCTCTCTCTCTTCTGTTTTTGTTTTCTTTTTAACCTTCTGGAACCCCAAAACCCATCCTATTGTTGTCGTAATCCACAAGACCCACCTCATTACTTGTCGTGACCGCTCAAAGTCCCTTCCCTTGTTGTCGTCAAGCCCCTAAACCCACCTTACAACTTCGCCTTCTCTCCAAACCCCTTCCTATACCTTCCTTCGCCCACCCCTAAAACCCCTCCAATCAGTTTCACCTCTCTCTCTCTAAACCCATTCTATCACTTTTGCCCAGCCCTAATCTCTCTCATACAGCCTTCGTATTGTTATCCCAACCCTTCTGGACCTCTTCCCAAGGCTTTGTCCCTTCCATACAGTCCCTAAACTGCTGTCCCAAGGCCTATCTGACTTTCCTATACCCAAATACAATCCAAACTGACCACTGTACTGCTGCCCCCAGTCCTCTGAAACCACAATTAGGCCAAACAGCCATTGCCGTCCCATTCTTTTCCTTACTGTTACCCCATACAGCCAACTTGATGTCCATAACAATAATATGGTTTTTTCTTTAATAATATTCTCTTTGTTACCACTTAAAAAAAATGCTAGTTGATGAAGTAGGAAATCAATGGAAGCTTGAAATTAAATGAGTGCAAGTGGTGGGAAAAGTACACTATCAATTGCTACTCAATCATCACATGGACAGCGACAACCATAGTCTTTCCTCAATCCAATCATCCAACATGGGCTACTGCTTGTGTAGTAATAGAGAGAGAAAAAACCCATACAATAGGGGGGACACAAGGTCGAAGGAACACCTTGCAAGAATACACCGCGATTTCTTAACCATGTGAAAAGGCCTTATCAAACAGATGGCAAATGCAAAGGCTCGAACAAGAGAGTAAAAAGAGAAATTAAGAAAATAAAGAATGACTGAGGTAATTGGGAACCCATACGGGACACCAATGGATGAAGAGGGATGTGGAGATATTTAAGATCCCATAGTTACAAATAGAAAAGGGGGAAAAAGGCAAACAATAAATGATAATGAATGTGACGTGGAAAACGATTGTAAACGTGGAACTTTATAAGAAAATAATTACATAATTACCAATAAAAATTATACACAATAAGCAATTTCTTAGGTGGATGATCGTGGGACAGAAAAGGGAGACATCAAAGATCAAAGGAAATACAACAACAGAAAAAAGTAGAAAACAACTCAGGAAACTAAGAGATCAGTGAGGTCAAGCAAACCTTTGCAAGTTGCATAGGCAAGCCTATAGAATAAACAATGTTCTAATTCTAGAGTGATTCATCTCTCCATAAAAGAACTGGCTTTTACTAATCTTTTTCCTTTTTCACAAATAAAAATTTTCCTCATTTTTTTTTTGAAAATTAAAAAATTCCTTATTCTTCTAAATAAAGAATCAACAAAAAAAAGGGTATATCCAATCTACAATACATAGAGAATCTAACACAATTTTCATATCCGTATCTTTAACTCAATCATCATGGAATCATCTGTCAAAAGCTATTCTGTATCCTGAAGCTTTGCTCCTATTATTTCTTTTATTATGGTAGATCCACACCAAAAGAAGGAACAAGTTAGAAAAAAAAAATATTGAATGATCTCGTATTCATTTGATACAACTAAAAGCAAAGAGTATGTCACCTAAACTACGACATATTTGATCCTTTCATATTAGATGAGATCGATGAATGCAATGAGTGGATTGCAAGAGTTGCATAAGAGAAACATGTTTTCGAAGGTGACAATTCTGGTTGGAGTGATATTGCAGAGGCAGCAGGGATCAACATTGTTTCCGATCCGCTTACCAAATCAAAAGCAAGAAGACCATTGGAGGAAGAGAGAGAGTTTCAGATTGATGAAGGCGATATGCATGAAAATGAATATATTGAGGATATAGACAAGAGCATTGATAAAATTGAGGGTGACAAGGAGGACGGATTCATGGATTGAATCTCAAGTTTTTTTTGTGTGTATAACATACACTGTTTTGAATAGATTTAGGGTCGATGGATCATTATTAATGGTATTATTATTGCTATTGTTATCATTATTTTTATTGTTGTTGTTGTTGTTATTTTGATACATACATACATACCCTAATTTAGCACAAAACTCCAAATCCACATGGATTTCAAGCATACAAAATGCACATTCAAACACCAAAATGGACCTTCATTATTTTCTCCCTTTTTAATCTATACAACATTTTCAGTTAGAAATAAAATAGCATCCATATTATATCCATTTGCATTGGATAAATATATTCAAAACTATCTTATACAAAAGTGATATCTGACAATTAAATTGATGAAATTATAATTCATGTTTAGAAGTTAACACTTAAAAAAAATTACCTTCAATTTTTTATACAGAAAAAGTGATAATATTAAAGAGACTTGATGACAAAACCAGTTCTTGTCATTGACGAAATTTAAAAAAATTAGGATTTTAGATTTTAGGATTTTTCATATGCAACTAAGAAGTAGGAATTAAAACAAAAAATAGAGGAGAACAAATATTTGCCGAAGGCATCTATAACAGGCATACGACTGCATATGTATAAGGTCCTCACTTTCTAGGAAAGTTGTTTTGTTGGTCTAGAGAAGACAATGCAATCATAAGAGTGAAAAGAATGATCTCCTGAATTTTTTTCCCTCCTAGATATTTGTCTAATTCTTTTTATTCTCTTCAATATTACGTAAATTCCAATGGAAAAAGCCGCATGTAAAACTCATGGTGGATAGCAATTTCAGAAGACCCTAATTTCATAAAACCCTAATTATAGAAAGCCCTAATTTCAGACTGCCCTAATTTCAGAAAACCATAAGTTCAGAAAGCCCTAATTTCAGAAAACCATAAGTCCAGAAAGCCCTTATTTCAGAAAGTAGAAGAAATTAAATTAAAGAAAGGAAAGGAAGAAAGACAGAGCTTACCTCTGTGAGGGATGGAGATGGGGAGAATTCGTCAGTCGGCTGAAGGATGTGTGGTTCAGCTGAGCAGAGCGAGACCCAGACAAGGGGACGGTAGTCGGTTGAGAGAGAAGGAGAGTGCTGAAAGAGAGAGAAATCGAGAGCGTGAGATTGAGATGGAAATGAAAGAACGAAGAGAAGGAGAGAGGGATAGTGGAGTAGATAAAGAGGTAGCGAGGAAGGAGTGAGAAGGAAAGAAGAGAGCGTTGCGATCGGGAGAGGGCGAGAGAGGGAAAGAATGAAAGAGAAGAACGCCAGAGGGAGGGAAGTGGGGTTTCTCGTGAGGATCGAGTGGAGAAACTAAACGTGGCGAAGAGAACCGTGAGAGAGAATTGGGGGAATGGGTTAGAGTTCACCGAGTCGACCAAAACAAAACGGACGAGTGAGAAAGGGAAACTTATTATTTCTTATTTATTTCTTCTTCATTATATTCTAACTTCAATTATTTAATTATTATTATTGATAAATAATTTATTTGTAAATACGGACATATGAGTTGATTAAGTTATGTAAATAAGGACACCTGAATTTATTAAATTACATAAGTTAAGACTCCTGAGTTGCTTAATTGACATTTTTAAATTAAGTTCAAAAATCTATTTAGATTTAATTAAATTATTCAATTAAAATCGAATTGAAATTTAAAAATACCGGATCATTAAAACATATCCTTGTTAAAAGAATTATCCTCCACATTTTATAACTTTCTCCTCCAAATGAAATGGGTTAGTACTTCATTTGTAACAATTGGATATTTTAAACTCAATTATGTTTTAACTAAATTCAAAATAATTTTAAAAAATTCTCACTTAAATCTAAATGGATTTTTAAGCCTAATTTAAAGTATTCAAATTAAACCCAAGTGATTTCAAGTTTTAATTGCAAATTTGTTCGACAATAATTAATCAACTTAGTTGTCCCTATTTAAATAATTATGTAATCCCTATTTATATAAATTAGCCAATGTATTCCTATTTCATAAATAAAGGATCAAACTTAGGTTATATTAATTAATAATTTAAATAAATATATGAAACAAATACATGAAGTAAAATAAAAAAGTGATAAAAAATAAAATCCTTTTACCCAACTTAGACTCGTCCTGATTCCCACTCAGGCTCAACCCAATCCCATTTAGACTTCTCTCGATCTCACTCGTATGTTCTCGTTATGAATTAATTAAATTGAGAGGATATATTAATTAAATTTGACTCACAAGAAACTTGAGATTGTATTTTAAAAATAAAATCAAATAAATAAATGATAAAATATAATAAAATGAAATAAATTAAAACACAAGTAGACCCGACCGGCCTCCTTTAACGCCCCGCCCTTTTTCAATCGCCAAAAATCAGAGTCTATTTTTTTTAAAAATAAAGAGTGAGAGAGAACGGGATGTCACGACACGAGTTAAGTCCGACTTTCAAAAGTCCGGCCCTTAACTAGCCAACCATACGTGTGCAGGGACTAAGTCCACTAAAACGGTTCACATGTAATAAGGTTAACGCTTGCGGAATTTAAACATAATGCGGAATTATAATAGAGTTCTATCCTATCTAATTTTAAATAGCAAGGAAGTCCATCACTTAATAATAATCATCTTAACTTAAAATGTCCAAAATTAAAATCCAAACCATAGCAAATAGTCTAAATTATTACAGTCCCAAATACTAGCTACTCAAATTAAATTGTCCATGAATAAACTTAAATAAAATGCAACTAGATTATCCAAGCTCCTAACCTTAGATCCGATCACGTCCTTCGCTCCGTCCATTTCCTGTGTCATCATCTAAGGTAGAAGTAGGGCGTTAGACAACGCGTCCAGTAGGTACTCCGAGTAAGGTCAAATACATGGGTTAGTAAATAAATCACATAGATATATATAAGTTCAAAACCATGCAAGTCAATGCCATGTCATGGGTGTCATATGCCATGAGTCTCACCCATCATCCATATCACAATCACATAGTATTCCTCTTGATGGATAATCCACATCAAAGTATTGTCATGACTCCCCGCGAATACCTTATTGGTCCCACCGAACGGAGCGCTGACTCTGGTTACATTTTAAACACAGTATATCTCTCCCCACGAATGCGTTATCGGTTGCCCCGAACGGAGCGTGGACTCCGGTTACAATTCAATCATACATCCATTGGAATCAATGTAGATTCCTCCCCAGGATTGTATCGGAAATCTGAATGGAGCGTGGACTCCCCTCATTTGATCCCTCCCATGCCGTGCATGAGATGTAAGTGCAAACATGCTATGTAATAATAAACATTATAGCATTAAAATCCCATAGTTGAAACATATCATTTGATATCAAAATAAATCATCAAAACATGAAGTAAAATCATCACATATACATATTCCATGGTTTTCAATAAGGTAGGAATCCTACCAACGTCCAAATATCGGGTCCTTGTGTTTCAGTCCAAAAACTGATCACCGATCGCGTCAGGCGGATCGTACCCCGTTTGTGAAATCCCGTTACCTTATTACATTTAACACATATACATACATCAATTTGGTGATCCATTTAATTCCATCAACCCCTACATCAACCTAGGTTCATCTCTCTTTACCATCATAGTCTTTTATCCGGTTAAGTCCCCTAAGAGGTTTCCAACATACATTGGGGCTGAACCATGTTTTAAGTCCACAAAAATGCCTTAGTGGGGTTCGGCCGTACAACATGGCCGAACCTCACTCTTTTGGTTTTGTACCCCTCTTTTTAGTCCTTGATCATTTTAATCAATGTGGTCCCACATCATTCCATCTTTTGATTTATTGATCCAATCACATTAGTTAATCATTTTACATTAATAAAAACCACCTAAGTCCAGAAGATATTCTCCATGGGATTCGGCCATACAACATGGCCGAACCCATGGTCATTTATTTTCACCATATTCCCATCTTAGCTATCACTTATTTTCATAGTTAATCACTTAACTTATTTACACATAACTTAGGTCCATAAATAAACATAGATCCATAATCAATCCCTCCATTTCTTAGCTTGATCAATCAATCTCTTAAACAAGCATAGATCTACCAAATGATCCATCAAAATGGTTCATAGGGTTCGGCCATGTGGTTCCTTGTTTCCATATTCCCATGGTCTAGATACCTTTAAATCCATCAATATTTCTCTATAGGGTTTGGCCATGTTGGTCCATTGTTCTTCATCATCCCTCATTTTAAATCATCATTTACAACATTAAAACCATTTAAAATCACTAACAAAAACTCATTAAAATCACTAACATACTTCCATCATTTTCATCCTTTAAAACCCATTAAAATCACTAACACACTTCCATGGAGTTCAACCATACAACATGGCCGAACCCTATGGTTCATCATTTCCTCTTAAAAATCACATCCCCACGATTAGATCATTTGATGGGGTTCGGCCATACAACATGGCCGAACCTCATGCAATCCCTTTTGAGTTCTCAATGGTCCTTTATACATAAAAATCTAGGGTTTGGCCATGCAAGGGCCAAACCATGATCTTTGATCATTCTCCATCCCTTATATTGAACATGCATGAGTTCCTTATGCATAACAAGATTACGGTTCGGCCATGCAAGGGCCGAACCATGTTCTTTGACCATTTCTCATATTTAGCCATATATATACATATTGTCCTTACTAATCCGTATTTATAACCTATCTTACCCCTTAGCAAATTAGGGTTTTGTCCATTTTTCCATCTCATTCTTTGGATGGATTTTGAATCCATGGCCCATAACATTTTGGCCAACCACTTTCAATCCGAAATGGAATGTTCCCTTAACCTCCTTGTAATTAATAAATCATATCAAGCACTACTAACTGATTCGGCGACTCCTCCGTTTTCTTTCGTTCCGCCTTTCTCCTCCGATCTTCTCCTTCCTTAGTCTTTTCTTTCTTTCTCCTTGATCTTCGGCCAAAGTGTGTTGCTTGAGAGGGAGAGGGTTTAAGATGAAAACCCTAAGAGAGGGTTCGGCCAAGGAGAAGGTTTGAGAAGGGAAAGGAGGAGAGAATGGGAGAAAACTCTAAGTGTTTTCTTGTCTTAGAGAGAGGTCGGCCCCTAGGATTTTTGGTGAGAGGGAGAGGAGTTGAGATAGAAAACTCTTTCTTGTCTTAGTGAGAGGGTCGGCCAAAGAGAGAGCTTGAGAGAGGGAGAGAGTGAATGAGATGAAGAGCTAACTTTCCATCTTGTCTTAGGGTTCCTTGTGTAAGACTCCACCTCCAACTACTCTCTTCAATGTGGAGTATTCCCCATGAGTCCTTTGATTAGCTAAGAGGGTGCATGCCTTCCACATGGCACACACACCCTGTCCAACAGTTTTGGTGGCTAGTGGTTTCCATTGAGATGGAACCCTCCACCCCCCTTTGACTCACTAAGTGGATGCATGCACTCCACATGAGTTCCTTGTCTAACCAAGAGGATGCATGCTTTCCACATGGAACACCCTCTCCAACGAATTTGGTGTCTGGGGTTTCCATTGAGATGGAAACCCTCCACTTCCCCTTTGACTCACTCCATCTTTTCATCTCCCATGTGACTCACCCCCATTTGACTCACTCCATTTAAATGAAACTCAACTCCTAACTCAAGCACTTCGATTTATTCTAAATTAACTTAGGTGATTTTAATTAAATAATTTACCTCAATTCACTTCATTTGATCCTCTTTAATTCACCCATGAACTCACCCATGGTTGACCAAGTCAACCATGGTGGCCGGCCCCACATGTACCTTAGTCCCCACGCCACCTCACTTGATGAGGTGGACTTGGGTCCCACTTGGCTATGCCACCTTGATATTACCTCATACACTTGCCACCTCACTTGATAAGGTGGACTCTATGCCTTTGATCTTAATTGGGTCCATGACCCGATTAAATCCATTCCTTAACCATTTACCCTAATCATCAATCCATCTTGACCTATTGGGTCCCAATTGGGCATTTGAACCAATTGACCACATTGACCCAATTAAATAGAATTAATCCTATCCATGATCCATTGGACATACTTGGGCCGTTGCCCAATTCTTATTCATTAAACATCCATTCCATCTATGAATCTTAATTTTAACAATTAAAATAAATAATAGCCAATATATTTATTGCATTGAAAATCCGGGCTATTACACCTCCCCTTTTTCTTTCTTCACTTGAGCAAAAGAAACCCTAACATGAGTTTATTAAATCATGTAAATGGGGACACCGGAGGTTATTAAATCATGTAAATAAGGAGACCTTAGTTAATTAATTTCATTTATTTTAATTGATATCAACATATGTAAGGTAATTGTTATTATTTTCATTTTACTCATTCGTTTTCTTGCTACAATTTTTTGATCCATTAAAAACTGAGGAAATGATAAAAACATAAGACTGAGAATTTTCATTTAATCATTTAATTAAAAGATTTAAATCAATTTCCACTCTAAATTAATTTGGGATTGAATAAAACTTTAAGAGTCATTAGGTGTAAAGCCCTGTCTCGCTGTGGAAGCATTATCTCTGAAACATCTTGCCAAAATCTCAAACCGAAATCTCAAGGAATTTTTTTAAAAGGGGAAGCACTCCTCCTAATTCAACCCGATCAAACCAACAAGTATCTCAACTATACTAGTAAAGATCGAGATGCACGTCCATCTTACAATATCATATAGTCTCAAAACATTATTATGAGTGTAATAAAAGGTTCCCAAATGCATTATGCACTCTCTCATAATATACAAACATAAAAACTGGATATCCATGCATAGGAGCTCCACTCATTGGGCGTGCACGAAGGACTTGCACGACCTCTCCTCCATCAGGACTCTATAATGGGGCACAACCACTTCAAACCACCTCTCCACTCCAAGTACTCAGCCTGTACTGGGAAAGTGCTCTACAATCTAGTGTAACCCAGTATACACACCCCACTACCTACACTCTCATGCATGCCAACCACCATCAAGCATGGTATGGTAAAGAATGCACACTACCAATGCACACTACCAATATAACATAGTAGGCAAAATATCATCAACTACCCAACACATGCAATTTTTTCATACAGCTCATCATGTTATCAAAATAGCCATACCACAGATTATCACATCAATCACAGGTTCTCATGTCATCCATACTACAAGTTATTCCAATCAGTCAGCATGTTATCAAACAATTACACAACATCCTATCTCACAAGTAATCAACATGTTAACTAATTATATCATAGCAACTTACATCTTTGCATCACGTATAGTGTAAGGAGTCGCCCTTTCAACGACAACAAACAGGACCTTACATGAATTAAACAAGATTCAATTATGGGATCATCGAAGATCATGGCATTTTTTCAATAATATAATCATGTGGCCATCAATGTATAATGGTCATTTCCCACCCTTGTTTGTAGGAGGTCATGGGATCAAGCCCCCTCAACAAAAAAAGGGTCACTCCCTTAGTTATGTACTCGGCGTGTGCAGATTGAGAGGTTTACACATTCCCCAAGGATTAGTCAGGTGGGACGCTTGGATACCTTGGTCTTAAAAAAATGTATAACTATTAATAATTTATTTTGCTTATAACATATAATCAGAGTTACGGAATATTAAAAATCAATTAGCCATGTCCAAAAATTCCATATTCCCATATTCGATTCATCATTGACATTGTATGGATCGATTCATCATGTGAACAACTATCACAATAACTAAGGAGATAGGACAAATCTCACTAATCACAAACCATAAAATATAAAACCACTAATAAATCCAATATAATAATTCCAAAGATTTCCTTAAACTACTAATCTAAAATAAATTACTAAACTCAAATAAATTAAAATCCAAATTAAAATCGACATTTATTGTGTCTTACATCAACCAAATCCCAGGTTCAAAGCCTAGATATTCTAAGGAAAATAATAAAGAACTAAGCCTCATGCCTAGCTGCTACACGAATTTTCCTGTATCTACTTTCGAGCTTCACCAGTTTCAATCTCCAATTGGTTTCCTGTAATGTCCTCCATGTCTAGTAAAGAAAATAACCATTATAATACATCGACCCTAAATTGGACTTAATTGTGTGTTTTTGTTTTGTTAAATGTGTTTTGTGATCTGTTAATCGTGAAGATTACTGAAAAGGCTTTTCGAAAAGTCCAAGTTTGGCCCAATCAGAGCTCGATAGCTCATTGATTTGACTCGTTAAAGTTGGAAGGGAAAAATCGTAAATATCTATCTCTCATTTATTTATTTTGAAAAATGATCAGAAAACTATTTCACTCTAGAAACTACATAATTAAAATATTTGCCTTGTCAAACTGACACACACTCAATATTTTCAAATTACAAGTTTAATGAACTTCACCATTCATTTTATTGATTACCCAATTTTCATTTATTTTAACCCTTCAAAAGATCCTATTTACAAAACAGTTACCATCCCAGCTGTGGTCTCGTGGTCTATCTGGAAGGAGAGAAACTCGAGGATTTTCGAGGGGCATTCGTTAGAACTTAATGATCTTATTCAAAAAACAAAATGGAGGTTGTGTACGTGGTTGTGCTCCAACAGGGAATTTAGCGACCTTAGGGATGAGGTTATGTGCCAGTCGTGGGAGATCTGCTTGCGTTCCAATTCTTCGGTTAAAAAGCACAAGCATGTTGAGTGGACCCCTCCCCCTCCGGGTGTCCTCAAGTTCAATGTGGATGGAGCATCGTATGGTAAACCGGGTCCGATGGGTATTGGAGGAGTTCTTCAGGACCATGTGGGAGGTATTAGTGTGGTTTTCTTGGAAGTGGTGGGTATCAAGGACTCTAATGAGGCGGAACTTCTTAGTATCAGGAGAGCCTTGACCTTAGGTGAAAGCTTAGGGGTAGTCAAATTAGTCATTGAAAGTGATTCTTCCAATGCTATAAAATGGGCTAGGGGTACTAGGAGACCTCCCTGGAGGTTAATCACAGTTGTTAGGGAGATAAAGGGGCTATCTGCGGGCATGAAGGTTTCCTTCAATCACATTAGTCGAACGGCAAATGGAGTTACAGATTTTTTTGCTAAAAATGGTGTCGATGGACCGACTATGGGCATTCTTCTTTTGTAGCATAGTTTATGGGCATTTGTGGATTTTTGTTCTTTTGCTTTGTCTTTTATTCCTCTTGGGCCTAATTCTCGTAGGCCTTTTTTTTTCCTTTTTCTTGTACCTCTCTTATCTTAATGAAGTTCTTCTTTACCGCTCAAAAAAAAAAAAAAATACCTCTGAAAATCTAAAATTCACAAGAAAATATTGTGTGTTTAATTTGTGTTTTAACCGAGCATTTTATACTTTTGGATTTCTATTTTGAGATTTTAAACACTCAATCTAAGCATCTAGGTGTTAACCGTTGATTTTATTAAATCAACATTTTGCCTCCGATCAATTGGTTTTTGTCACCATTTCTTTCCAAAAACGTCTTAGACTAGCCTATAACGGATATTCCAGACTCATCTATAGAGCCAGATTTACTCGAAGATGTCCCAATTTTCTCATGTTTTAACCAAAGTTCAGAATTTCATTATAAACTATAGGTGCCGAAAGTTTTAAATAAAAATTAATTTAATTTAAATCAGTGTAGCTGTAGCCATAGTTTGGGCGGCAATCCTATGTGATTGTTTGCTTATAAAAACGAATGCAACAACAATCACTCTTCATCTCACTCAAACTCTCCTTCTTCTTCAAGTTTTTGCAAACGTACGACAACTCCTGCTTCAACTCTTTTTTCTTCTTCTTCCTTTGTTCCTCATTTAGTGAAGAATTCTTAAAAGGAAGCTCCCAGAGACTCTAACCTCAATCACCAAGATACCCAATCCTTCTCTTTAACTTAATTAAGGAGTTTAGGAAAGATTAGAATCAGATTAGATTAAAATTGGCTAAGAAAAATGAAGTTTGGAAAATTGGAAAAACTATGCTTAAGCTTCTGTACCCATAAGACCAATGTGTTTTCTCAGTCAAATTGTGTCTATTGAATTTCGAAAATGAAGTAAATTGTTTGTAGAATATATTTGACTGGTTAAATTTTGAAAGCTGACTTAAAAACCACACTGTTTTGAAATTCGTAATTCAAAAATCGGCCCGTCACTGTGTTCTCTAGATTGTCTGAAGAAGACGAGCCTCAGAACCTGGCTCGGAAGTTTCGAAGTGCGGAGTTCAAAAGTTCCAAAGCCTGGTTTGTTCTGCCCTTTCTGGCAGTTACCTTCGGGCAATCCGAACATATAGAACGTGTAATACCCCGACCCAACTTACCGTTAAATTTAGTAATTAACTATAGTTAATCATCTTTAGTGGTCGGTTAATCTGGACGATTAATAGATGTGCTTTGTTTTTAGTCAAAGTTTGACTCGATCTGAGTTCGGGATCTGTGGATCCAACTCGTTGAGTGTAGTGGTGAAGTTGATATTATCCGAACTTTCTCCGGCTGAGGCGTTAAAGGTCACATATTTTTGGTAAATAGTCATTTGAAAGATCTAAGTTTTCAAATTTCACACATTTGTTCAGTTTTGAATTTGGAGTTCAATGGTTTTTACGGTTTGTCATTTGGACTTCTGTAAGTGTGTTTTCGTCACAGCTGAGGGATACCTTTATTTGTAAAACACTATGTTTTAAGCATTTGCGAGTGTCAAAAGACCTTAAGGTCTTAAAGTATTTTTGTCAGGTTATTGTAATTAGTCCGGATATTCAATTTGAGAAATCTTAGAAATACATAGTGGTTAAAAAATAACTTTGAAGTTTCAAAGGAGATTTTATTATTCAAAACTATAGCAATTATATACTTTCATTTCTTTTAACTAATACACTATTTACTACTGTAGCATTACCGACCGATCCATCCCTCTACGTGTAGGGTGATGAGCAAGTGACACGCTACCCCTGGCCATACCTCGGAGTTTTATAAAAGGAGAAGAAATGAGGAAAATTTTCAAAACAATCTCTTTCTTCTCTGCTTCATTTTCTTCTTCTCTTCTCCGTTCTTTTGGATTTTCCAACTTCTTCATTTCTCAACTGTTTTTAGCAATCAAGGTATGGAAACTGATTTACTCTGAATTTTAGGAACTCCGGTACTGATTTTATTTTAAAAAGAACAAGTTTTGTACTTCAAAAATCATGCCAAAGATTTTAGGAAAATGTTGTTTTTCCTTAATTCTTGAGTAACACCTTTAGAGGTGATTTTCTTGTGTCAAAACATTATTTTTGGTAACTCTAAGCTAAAAAAGGGAAAAGATTATCCTCCAGCTAACTTTGGATGTTTATTTTCTGCTATGAGTGTCTACTTTCATGTACCCTCTAGCCTACCTCAATACGTCTACATGATCCTATCCAGAAGACAATATGAGGATGACCTGGGCATTTTAATTTACTTTACCGTAACCTCTGGGCACAATCTCAATACTCGACCTTGGACAGGAAGAAATACGAGACTGTGCACTGAGTACTTTCATTTTTCTCTTTATTGTGTGTTTTCGTATACTGACAACTGACTTTGACTTAATAAGTAAAGTAGAAAGATTTAGGGAGACTCACTGACATTACCTAGTTTTCAGATGGAAAATGTATTTAAAGAGTTCTTTGGAAATGTTTTAAGTTACTTTAAGTATATTTGAAATTAAATAAGTATTTATGAAAAATTATGATGTTTTATAGATCGTGATGATTTTTGCAAGCTGGAGAAGGTGAGGGGACTCAACTTTACATGTACATTGGTTAATGTGAAGTCTTTAGACTTAATCATGTTGATATGCTAGACTTTAGATGGAAAATGGGAACCCATGGTATTTTACGGATGGAAAAGACCAAATGGGACCAGAAAGCGAGACCTGATATTGCTTCCTTGTAAGGGATGGTATATATGTTCTGACTGTCAGAACGGAAACGTAAATAAGGTGTCAGGGAGCCGAGACCCAGTGGTCTGAAACGTAGTATGGGGCCCATTAGAAATCTAAATATTAATAGATGAGTTGTGAGACTGTTTGTAAATGACCATTGTTAGACTGGTTATGTGATTGTGCATGTACGATGTTATTCTTACTCATGCATGTGATTTATATTGTTGTTGAAATGCATGTGATTACTATGTATAAAATTATACAGCATGTGGTATTCCTGTACTAAAAGGGTTATGCAGGTGGTAACTATGAATATTCTGGGCTTGTTAAACCTGGATGATATCAGTGAATGGTAAATGTAACTCTATTGTTAAATCTTGATGAAAAGGTTATATAGAGGTTCATATTTATTCCATGTTTATGGATTATGAATATTTAATATACATATTAATGTATATAAGCACACACTTGTGTAAAGCTCTTGCAAGATGCTGCATTTTGTCCAGCTACGGATCTAATGCATATGAGGTTGAGTGGGATACCTCATGGGGTTGAGTGGGATACCTTGGAAATATACATTTGAGGTTGAGTGGGATACCATAAACTGTAGATGATATGTTTGAAAAAAAAAAATTATTCGCGTTCCAAGCTCACATCTGGGTTCGGGGTGTGACAGAGTGATATCAGAGCTTTAGGTTCAGCTCTCGGACTGTGATGGGAACATGCATGCTTAGTTTAAGTTTGATGTGATTTGGATTGAATTTGGGTGTTAGTTTTAGTGTAATCGTTATATTTGATTAATTCATTTCCTTAGTAACTGTTGTTTGTGTTTGGACAGAGATGTCTAAAAGGAAAACACCAGCTAGGGGAAATAGGAAAAGGGACTCAGGAAGACCCTATGACTTTGTACTTCTCATCCAGTGAGTCTAGTATGTTAGTTTGGACACCCAAATCATTTCTAAATGATGTGTAATCAAAATAAGTTGAGGTTATTAATATTTCATCTTCTTCTAGAAATTCTACAACCTCTGTTGAAACTTTTGAAGAAGACTTTAGTACTGATGATCCTGATGTGACTTCTTTTGAATCTGAACCTAGTCTAACCCTCAAAACACAAATGGGTTAAACACCTGAACCAGAAATAGCTTATTTTGGAACCCGGGATTACCCCAGGACAGTTCTTGAACCATTACCTGAAGCAACGCAACATGTTTTTTCCCCTCGCTTGAGCATGATTTATTTCACAACCATGGAATTATTTCTCGGTGTGCCTTTTGTGACAACACTGGATATTCTGATAACTTTTGTCCTCGCCTTAAGTGCACCATTTGCGGAGTATGTGGCCATCATGAAGGAGGATATTATTACATGAGTCATGATATAACTGTTCAATGCAAAATTTGTGGAGAACTAAATCACCTTCAAGCGGCTTGTCCATATTATAGTGACTCAAATGATGAGATTTAGAGCTTTTGGGTAGCCTTTTGGGAGAGCTTTTGGGAGAGAGATGGACCAGTAAGTAGTTATAGATGATCATCTTGTTGTGTGATTGGGTCCTGTAGGTTTGCCGTCGATGAGTTTAGCTCCTATCATTCTTCGCGCTATAGGTCTCTCTCACTGCTATTTGTATTGTCAGTAAGGAGTATATCCCCTCACATGCTTCGCGTTGCAGCTCGCTCTCACGACTATTTTATACACTTGGTGTACAGTATTGCTCAGGGTTAGCTACTTGTGAGCCTTACTTGGGCGGTATTAACTTAGTAAGACGTATTACACAGGGTTAACTACTTGTGAGCCTTCTTTGGATGGTACTAACTTAGTAAGACGTATTGCGCAGGGTTAAATACTTGTGAGTCCAACTAAGGCAGTACTAACTTGGTAAGTCGTATATTAATCACCTTAGAGCTGACTTAATCACTAGAATGGTGAAAGGACGGCTGAGATAGATTATCTATGTTATATGGAGATCTCCCACTTGTAAATCGTGGCGTATGTCCGTCAAGGGATCATGATGTTTTAACAGCCCGTTCTACAGAGGTGTCCTTGGGTGGACAATATATCCACATTGATGAGATTGATAGCATCACATGATAGCATAGCCTTATTTATATTCCATTTCATATATTATTAGTATGTGGGTGCGTGAGTGTGTAGCATGCATGTTTCCTCACTGAGTATTGTTTATACTCACGTCCTTGCAATTTCAGGTAATGTTGCTTCGGCTGGGTCTGATGGACCCCGAGGAAGAGTTTAGTTATTATGCTGCTTTAGATGCACCACATATTGAGTTGTTTATTTCATTTGAGTTGGTGATGTTGATTTTACCATTTTATTCATTGAGAATTTGTTGTAATAAATTATAGAAAGTTGAAAACTTTTATGATAGAGAATTTATATCCCCTTTGAGATGTTAATAGTAATTGAAGATTATTTATAGAAGTGACTAACACGTGATCAATTGCATGTTTGATCATTATTAATTACATAACATGTGGGTATTGAATGTCTTTATATTGTTATTGTTGTACAACTTATTAGAATTTGATTTGATTATTTCTTATTTTATTTATTGTGTTTAGTGGCAGAGGTGATTGCACACCTTATGGGGTTGGTGATTGCGTTCAAGTATGTCTTTTTCTTTATCTTTTTTGTTTATGTATAATGATAGTGTGTTGATGATGGTAATTAGATTATGGTGATGAAGGTTGTGATGAAGACGTTGAAGCATGTTCCATTTAAAGCTTACGAACATTAGAAGAAATTATGGACATCACTATAGGTATGCCTTTCTTCATCGACCTTTTCATTTTCATTTCTTTATTATGGTGATAATGATTGGTGAATTTGATGAGGGTAATAGATTATGATTTGAAATGTGTTGATGGTAATGGATTAAAATGATGATAGTTTTTAAGGATGGTAAGGCTTAGGACGTGTCACTTTTAGCATAGTGAGAAAGATGTGGCATGAAAGATCGTAATTATTAAAATAGTTCAAAATCTCGAAACTTCATCTTCACTTGGTTATTAAGTGATTTGAGTTTGTTGATTTTTCGACTTTTACCGAGTTTTGCCGAGTTTTATTGATTTTCTTAAATTGTACAATGTCTTAAGTTTTTTTAGTCAATCGAGTTAAGCCGAGAAGGATGGAGATTTTTGACTAAATTTTAAATTTTTTGCGATCTTAACATATAATATTTGCTAAATGTGAATTATATAATGTGTCAATATTTTATATCTTTACATTTTTGTTACAATACTTTCTGATAGAATCTGATTTGATGATTTCTTGTTTTTGTTTGGGGAGGGGAGTGGGTGTAGGATATATTTTGTGACAAAGGGATGGAAACGTAATCTTTTAAATGTTTTCAAGCAGTACAACAAATCATCGACATCATTCATTATTGGTATGCTTTTTTTTAATTTGTATGTGTTTGCCTTTTTTAATTATGATAATTTAATGATGGTGATGATGTTAAATAGATGATTGCATTAAAGTCATTAACACTTAATCCATAGATTGATTTAACTTTTTTTGGTCGAGTTTGAATCGAGTGCTTGACTTTTTAAGTTTTACTGGGTTTTGTCGAGTTTTATCAATTTTTTTAAGTTTTACAATGTCTTAATTTTTTTTAGTCAACTGAGTTAGGCTAAGTAAATTTAGTATTTGGATTAAATTCTGAAGTGTTTGCTATCTTAAAAGAACAACGCTTTTGGGTAATGAATGTCTTTACATTGTAATTGTTCTTATTAGATTTTGATTCAATTATTTCTTGTTTTTATTTAATATGCCCTGCGGGGGAGGTGATTACGTGCCCTAGGGGGAAGGCGGATGCATTGTAAGTACGCATTTTTCCTGTTTTCGACTTTTTTTTTTTTCATTTTTTTAATTATGATAATGGATAGATATTGATTATGGTAAATAGATTATGATGATGAAGATTATGATCAAGACGTTGAGACATTTACATTGTAAGATTATGACTACTGCAGAAATTATGGACATCGATACAAGTATGCCATTTTCTGATTTTCCTTTTAATTTTCTATTTTTTTTATAATGGTGATTATGATTGGTGAATTTAATGATGGTAATTGATTATGGTTTAAATTATGTTCATGGTAATGGATGACAATGATGATGGATTTTAAGTATAGCAAGGCTTAGGACTTGCGACAAAGATATACCTCATTGATCTTAATTAGTTAAATAATTCAAAAACTCAAAACTTATGCCTTACTTGGTCATAAATTCATTTGAGTTTGTTGATCGAGTCTATTGATTTTTTGAGTTTTGCAGATTTTAATTGATTTTCTTAAGTTTTACATTGTTTTAACATTTTTCTAGTCAACCGAGTTAGGCCGAGTAAAATTGAGTTTTTGACTAAATTTAAAAATGTGTGCGATCATAACAAAGAACTTTTAGTTATTAATACATGATCAATTACATGTTTACAACTAGTACAACAAATCATTGACATAATTACTGGTGGGTTTGCCTTTTCTTAGTTTTGTTACGTGTTTACTTTTTTTAAAGATGATAATGGATGAATTGCGATGACGTTTAATAAATGATTATAATGAAGTCATTGATACAAATCCATTCTAACATTACAAACACTACATCAAATTATGTAGATCACTACATGTATGCGGTTTTCCATTGTCCTCATCGTTTTCTTTTTGTTTTGTGATGGTGAAGGTGATTGGTGAATGTATTGCTTTTGATTGATGATGGTTTGATGATGATTATGATAGTTTTGTTCAATGATCGTAATTAGTTAAAAAGTTTATAAACTCAAAACTTGAGCTTTACTTCATAAATTGATTTGTGTTTGTTGATCGAGTCTGTTGATTTATCGAGTTTTGCCGACTTTAATTGATTTTGCTATGTATTAAATTATATTAAGTTTTGTTTCAACTCAACCGAGTTAGGCCGAGTAAAATTGAGTATGTAACGTGTGTGTATTTAATGTCTTTATATTTTTGTCATAATACATTATCTTAGAATTTGATTTGATCATTACTCGTTTTTTGTTTAGAGGGGTGGTGGGGGTGGTATAAGAGAGGTATTGTGATAAAGAGGGATATTCAACACAACTACAAGAAAGAGAAGAAGTCACTAACACATGATCGATTGCATGTTTGCAACCACTGCAACAAATCATCAACATCATTATTGGTATGCCCTTCTTTCAGATTTTGAATGTGTTTTATATATATATTTTAAATTATTATAATGGATGTTGAATAGATGACGGGGATTACGGTAATAAATTACGTTTTGAATTGTTTTGTTGGCAATGGAAAACAATGATGATGGTTTTACGGATGGATACGCTTCGCTTTTAGATTAGCGATAAAGATGCATCATTGATCGCAATTAGTTAAATGGTTCAAAATCTCAAAACTTGAGCTTCATTTGTTCATAAATTGATTTGAGTTTTTTTATTGAGTCAGTTGATTTTTTTGAGTTTTACTGAGTTTTGTAGAGTTTATTTGATCATCTTAAGTTTACAATGTCTTAAGTTTAATTGAGTCAACCGAGTTAAGACGAGTAAAATTTAGATTTTGCACTAAATTTTAAAATGTTTGCAATCTTAACAAATAATGTTTGGTCATTATGAAGATGTAACGTGTGAGTATTTAATGTCTTTACATTTTTGTTGCCCTAGTTTCTACTATAATTTCATTTGATCATTTTTTTTTTTTGGAGAGGAGAGGGGAGGGGTGGAATGAGACACATCAACAACTAAGAGAAGAAGTCACTGACACGTGATCAATTGCATGTTTGATCATTATGAAGTACGTAACATGTAGGTAATGAATATCTTTATATTGTTATTGTTGTAAAACTTATTAGAATTTGATTCGAGCATTTCTTATTTTTTTTATTGTGTCCAGTGGCGGAGGTGATTACGTTCAAGTATCCATTTTTTTCGATTTATTCTTTATATATATATATATATATATATAATGATAGTGTGCTGATGATGGTAAATAGATTATGGTGATGAATGTTGTGATGAAGACGTTGAAACATGTTCCATTCTAAGCTTACGAAAATTAGAAGAAATTATGGACATTTCTATAGGTATGTCTTTCATCATCGTCCTTTTCATTTCCATTTCTTTATTATGGTTATAATGATTAGTAAATTTGATGACGGTAATTAGATTATAGTTTGAAATGTGTTGATGGTAATGGATTAAAATGATAATGGTTTTGAAGGATGGTCATGCTTAGGACATTTCACTTTTAGCATAGTTAGAAAGATGTACCATCAAAGATCGTAATTATTTAAAGAATTCAAAATCTAAAAACTCGAGCTTCACTTGGTCATAGATTGATTTGAGTTTGTTGATCGAGTCTGTTGATTTTTCGACTTTTATCGAGTTTTGCCGAGTTTAGTTTATTTTCTCAAGTTCTACAGTGTCTTAAGTTTTTTTAGAGTCAACCGAGAAGAATTGAGATTTTGGACTAAATTTTAAAATGTTTGCGATCTTAACATATAATATTTGTTGAATATGAATTATATAATGTGTCAGTATTTTATATCTTTACATTTTTATCACGGTACTTTCTGATAGAATTTGATTTGATCATTTCTTGTTTTTGTGTGGGGAGGGGGAGGGGATGTATGATATATTTTGTGATAAAGGGGGATATGAGACACAACTACAATAAAGAGATAGACACGTAATTAATTAAATGTTTACAAGCACTACAACAAATCATTGACATCATTCATTATTGGTATGCCTTGTTTGAATTTTTGTATGTATGCCTTTTTCTAATTATGATAATTAAATGATGGTGATGATGCTAAATAGATGATTGCATTAAAAGCATTAACACATAATCCATGGGACTCATCTTCAACTAAGAGAAGAAAGTGATTCACACGTGATCAATTGCATGTTTGATCAATATGAAGTACGTAACATGTGGGTAATGAGTGTTTTTATGTTGTTATTGTTATAAAACTTATTAGAATTTGATTCGATAATTTCTTATTTTATTTATTGTGACCAGCGGCGGAGATGATTGCGCACGTTATGGGGTTGGTGAATGCGTTCAAGTATGTCTTTTTCTGTATTTTTCTTTATCTTTATCCTTTTTTTTAATGTATAATGATAGTGTGCTGATGATGGTAAATAGATTATGGTGATAAAGGTTGTGAGGAAGACGTTGAAACTTGTTCCATTTAAAGCTTACGAACATTAGAAGAAATTATGGACATCACTACAGGTATGCCTTTCTTCATCGTCCTTTTCATTTCCATTTCTTTATTATGGTGATAATGATTGGTGAATTTGATGACGGTAAGAGATTATGGTTTGAAATGTGTTGATGGTAATGGATAAAAATGATGATGGTTTTTAACGATGGTTTGAAATGTGTTTATAAACTCACACACCACCCGATGAGCAATAGACCCTACACCACCTACATCTTCCCAACCCATGCTGGCCACCACACTACCAGGATACGCCCAAAGGCCAGAGAAAGTGACTCTCATCTTCTCATAGGGAACCAACTTCTCCATAAACTTTTCATTGGTTGAGGAGACCCCAAAAATTCTCCTATGAGAACAGTCGATCAAAACCTCGAAAATTGACAACCAGTCCATGCCAAGGATGATGTTAAAGTTCGTTATTTCCAAAACAAGAAAATCATACAACTTTGCACCGCTAATTCTCAAAATACAAGATCTACATGTTTGCTTTACCAAAGCTCTCTTTCCCAAGGGTGATACTACCATTAGCAGGTTAGCTACTTCTACCGGTTTCAAATCCAATCTATCACAATAAGCTCTAGAAATAAAGGAATGCGAAGCACCGGTATCAAAAAGCACTTGTGCCAAAAGACTGAAAAGAGTAAGGGTACCTTCCATCACTGTATTCTCCATCGGCTTTTCCTTCTGAGCCCCAATCGTATAGACTCTCCCCTGAGTAGTTTGAGGACGTCCCTGTCCTCTCCCCTGACTGTTCCGAGGTGGTCCATTCCTAGGTGCCACCGAGCCTCTAGAGGTTTGCTGAGAACCTCTACCAACAGATGGTTGTGCTATAGAAAAAGAAGCTCATGCGCCTTGCGAAGGTGCGGCTCTGCCGAGATAGGGGTAGTCCCTAAACAGGTGCCCGTTCTGCTTGCAATGGTAGCACGCCTTCTCTCCTCCTGATGGGCCGAACTTAGAAGTATGCCCAGGCTGGTTGCAAGTGTAGCACACGAATTGTTGAGTGTCAGGCCGACTTGACTGTCCCCCGCTAGGTTGGCTCTTCTTGAAAAATGACCTCTTCTGGTTGAACTTGGCCTTCTTGTTGGAGGAAGGTTTCTAAAAGTTGTAGGTGCTCATGTTGATGGAATCCACTGCTTCCACCTTCGAAGCCCGATCGATGATCTCCTCTAAGGTGTCGAAAGTTAAGCCGGCCACTTGCCGCTGCAGAAAAGGTCGGAGTCCATTTTCAAAGTGCTGAATCTTCTCATCTTCGTTCTCCGCGATCCAGGGCACAAACTGCATCAAATCGATGAACCTCATGGCATACTGTGCCACTGAGTCGGAACCCTACTGGATATTAAGGAATTCCCTCTTCCTCGCTTCCTGGACAGTCTTTGCGAAGTAACGGGCCAGGAAGGCAGCTGAAAACTCTTCCCACGTCATCGGCCCTCGTGGTTACGAACCAAGTTCTTATCTTTCCACAATTCGTAAGCATTTCCCTCCAACTGGTACGTCTCCAAAGTTACTCTCAGATCGTCGGCAATGGCTAAGGTGTTCAGGATCCGGCAAATTTGGGTTAGCCAGTTCCTTGCTGTACTTGGATCCTCAGTCCCCGAAAAGCTCGTTGGGTTCAGTCGCTTGAACTCCTTCAGAGCTGAAGTGGCTCTCTCTTCTTGCATTCGGATGGGAGGGTGTCGCATATTCTCAGCTATCCGCTGGAATGCTTCCATCGCTACGCAAATGGACTCATTGGGTAAATCCCGGGGTGGAAGACCTGTCCTCCTCTCGCTGCAGTTGTTTCCGTTTCCGTTAGGTCCTGACATCTGTTATTTACTCTTATAAATATCACTGAAAAACTTTGTTAAGACAAATCACACAAGTTGCACAATTCATTAGAAATTTCAATTTTGTATTACAATTACAAGGGTTAGTAGGTTAGAAACCCTCCAAAACAACAAAACATGATTCAAACTTAACAAAATCTCCCATTTCCCCGACACTCTCTTAACATCTCTAGTCTAATCTTCCGTAGAAGACCTACATCGTCACCAAAATAATAGAAGTTGTTAGGGAATGTCACCGACATGTGCCCCAACACTCCACAAGTCAAACATGGTATGATCTTTGGTCCCCCAACATAAGGACAGTTAGTCCTTTCGTTCCCATGCCCGCGAAGTCTGCAAACAGGGCAGATGACATCAATAGGGTAGGGGCAATAAGTACAGTTGTGCCCCTCCTGATTGCATGACATCTCATCCGAAGTCAGAGTAGCCGGAGTATACTCGGGCGAGCCTATCTCCCCTACAGATTCTTCTAAGTTTGGGACATTTTCCTTATCCTCTTCAGGTACAAAGGCTGGAACCACTCCTACAACTTCGGGTGATTCTACTTCCATGTTCTTACTGGGTACAACTTCATCAATGAAGTTCGGCTCGCTGGAATCGTTTGAAGAAGAAACCAGATTTATAGGACAGCTAGGGCCCCCTCTGTCCCACAACTCGGTGTACTCTACATTGCTTAACATATCTGTATCACAAAAACAGAAGAATGTCAATGAAAATTGCAGTTCTAATCCAAAAATAAGTCCAACTATGCTGTAACCCATCACAGTCCTAGACTTTGAGCAGAAGCTCTGATACCAAGCTGTCACGCCCGACCCGAAAGGTGGGCCCGGAACTTGACTGATTTTTTTTTTTAACCTAAACTCAAGAATTCTAACTGGGCCGGATCAACGGTTAGGCCCAAAGGTCACAAATGATCTCAACATGTGGACTGAAACACATACCATAAGTCTACCCAAAAGAGACACAACCATAAACACATAATTCCAACAATGAATTATTATTACAACATCATCAGAGTAACTACGGAACCATGGTAGTTCATTACATGAAGTCAATACAAACTAAGTACCACACGCGGTACTTTACATAAGCAAAGGGTTCAATAAACCAAAAAGCAACGATAACGAAATTCCCCTCAGTGGGAATTCCAAGGCAACGCAGCAGCTTATCCATCCTAAGCTTCATACGGAGGGTTTTCCTCCTCGGGCATATCTCCTGAAATGTGAGTCGTGTGAGCTACCTAGACTAGTGAAGGAAATATAACAACGCAATCTAATGAAACATCAGGTTAGTAATAATCAACATTTGCAATATAATATCTCATGCTTGACAATAATTCTCAATGTCAAGTATAATCTCATCGTCATTTCCATAACTCCTGTCATCCAACGTAACGCCTACATAGTACGCTGAGACTATCGTATTAAGTCCTGACACGGTCAAAATACATCCTTGCAAGTACATCTCCGGCCTTCACATGGCCGATACTGACACTCCTCAAGTCAGCAATTGGTCCAGTAGACGTAAACCATCTCACACACATGGCCGATATTGGTTCAATAGTCAAGGGCACGTGGAAGCAGTATTATATATCTCATATGATCAACATTATAAACATTCACAATTATCAGAAGCACTTCTTACAATAGTGCATCATGTCTAGGCACATGGGTGGGTTCATCAAACTTGAAACCACTCATTGCTCAAGATCCATCTCATCAAACCTGATTACACCTACTGCAAGTTAAGTTCCCTCACCGAAATTATGTGGTACCGTGGTCTCTGTTCAATATGCTAATAAGTGCACAATCAATAGTTGGTCAACATACATAGTATTCAAATGTATACATACAAGTAAGATTTCAAAACCATACCGTTTTCCCCCAAAAATCTCCAAGGTAAATGGAATTGAGTCTCATACTTGGTTTCTAATCATTTTAAGTTACAATAATCCATAATGTATAATAATAAGGTGCTCAGTCCAAAACTCATATTGTCTTCTGGGCATGACCAGATTGACGTATTGGTTTAGGTTTAGATACTTAGGTCACTTCTCATATTGCCATTTGGATATGATCAGATTGACATATTGAGTAAGGTCTCGAGGTCACTTAGTGCCCGACAGATATAGCGTCGGCCTGGAAGTGAAGTCACTCATTGCCCGACAAATAGAGTCGTCCTGGAAGCACTATAGTATTAAGAGAAGAAGGGTTAGTACATTTTTAAATTATTAATGGGGTATAAACATCACATTAAAACTTAGGTCTAACACATGCATCACCAATCAATCAAGATTTTACATTAAAAAACTGGGTTCCTCGGAACATGCCTCAGAACCAGGTATTGTGGCTTCGGATCATCCGAACCACTGTCTAAAACTATTCCACAGACTTCAGAACTTGGGTCTATCTTTGGATAGTTTGAGGGTAAGGTCTCGAATCGTCCGAAGGTCCTTCTGAATCGAAAAATAGAGAAAACAGGCTTCGGTGGGTCTGTGTGTCTCGGATCATGCAGAGTGAAGCTCGGATCGTCCGAGAGGGGTTCGGTCTTTCCGAACCGGACTCGGAATGTTAGGAGCAGAGGCGGGAGAGTGGCTAGCCTCGGACGCTTTTGGACTTCGAACTGAACCTCGAAACATCCAAAGGTCACTTTCTGGCCGTTCGAAGCACAACTCTCGGACCGTCCGAGAGTCGTCTTCCTCCTCTGTTTGCAACAGCAGACAGTAACGGGCAGCAACCCCATGAAATACGAATCTAGAAATAACGGATTTTCTGGATTCGGTTTTCACATCCAACCGATCAGATGGACTCCTCATTGAGTCCTCTTTCCTTAGGGAGTAGTTTAAAACTTTAACACTTAATAGGCCAACTGATTTTAACATGAAAACTGCACTGACACTGTAAAACTCCGGATTTTCAAGTTATTAAAATATATGAAAATTACCCATTTAATTTCTGAATTATTAGATATGAATTTTAGATGGGTAAAGTGTTGGGTCATTGCCCAATTAAGATCCGACGGAATGTGGAAATGGCTTCAATAAAATTAAATGGGGCCGAATTAAATTAGTAATGCATTGTGTCTTTAATTAATGATTTTGCGCATAAAGAGACTAAGAATGGAATATAGAATACATGGCCGTGTGTGGGAGATATGCATATCCATGAGATATGCGCATGATGTGTTAGAATCTCTCTTTAAGAGGGGTCCTTCCTTGGTTAAAAATGGCATACACAAAATGAGAAAGGGGCGCAAGGCAATTGCTATCTCAGTACCTTCTAAGATAGGACCGAGTGGAGATTAATAAAAGAAAGACAAGGGGCGCATGACACCTTCTAAATTAGGACTGATTGGGAGTTTAATAAAAGAAAGACAAGGGGCACATGGCACCTTCTAAATTAAGACTGATTGGGAGTTTAATAAAAGAAAGGCAAGGGGCACATGGCACCTTCTAAATTAGGATTGATTGGGAGTTTAATAAAAGAAAGACAAGGGGCGCATGGCACCTTCTAAATTAGGACTGATTGGGAGTTTAATAAAAGGAGGGCAGCAAGGGCGCACGGCACACACAACATCAAGATCAGTCTCGGCATTATAACAAGAGAAGGAGAGGGTAGCCAGCAAGTGTGCAAGAAAGAGAAGGATTGGAAGAGCAAGAACAAGCGAAGAAAACCGAAGGAGTCGCGGAACCGGTTAGTGTTTGATAATTTTGTTTAAAAGAAAGGAACCATAGGGTTCGGCCATGGTGTATGGTCGAACCCCATGGAAGAGAATTGGGAGATGATCATGGTATTTTTAATGAAAAGGGATGAACCATAGGGTTCGGCCATGTTGTATGGCTGAACCCCATGGAAGGACTTTGGTGATTTTTAATGGAAGTTTGAAAGGTGAAAACCATGGAGGAACATTGGTTAGTTTTATGTGTTGGAAACCATGGAAAGACATGGTTTAATTTATGGGTTTTTGAAGGACGAACCCCATGGAAAGAGATTGGTTATATTTTAAAAAGGAGTTATCATTTAGTTTAATGGAAATAATGATTTCCATGAAAGAGAATTAGGGAATGATTATGATAATTTTAATGGGAAGGAGGAACCATACTATGGCCGAACCCCATGAAAGAACATTGGTTAATTTTTAATGGATTTTTATGGGTTGGAAACCATGGAAGGACTATGGTTATTTTAATGGAAGTTTGGAGGATCAAAATCATAGAGTTATGTTTATAATTTTAAATGGATGTATGGTTGGTGGTTTTTAGATACACGGAATGTTATTAATAATTTTTAAAGAGAGGATTATGAACCATAGGGTTTGGCCATGGTGTATGGCCGAACCCCATGGAGGATGGTTATTAATTTAAAAAGTATCTAATGATGGATTGTTTTTGGAAGGAACCATGATTTATTGGTTCAAGTATGGAAATTAATATAATTGGAAAGTTATACATCATAGGGTTCGGCCATGGTGTTTGTCCGAACCCCCATGGGGAAGGTTGGTGGACTTAGATGTTCATGGACCTATGTTTTGAACCTAAACATGAGTGAATAAATAAAGGTGACTAACCATGGAAGGAATAATGGCATAAATGTAAATATGGTAAAAATGAAAGACCATGGGTTCGGCCATGGTGTATGGCCGAACCACATGAGAAATATTTGGTGGATCATGTTTGGATTAAGGAATCGGTTATGGACTTAATATAGCGATTGATTAAATGGAGAATTAATTGGAGGATACAAATATATGCTTATGGATTATGTTATTGGATTATGGGTTATGTTAGCCATGGATGGCAATGTTGTAAATAGGTCAAAATAATGGACATAGGGTTTGGCCATGGTGTATGGCCGAACCCCATGAACTATTTGATGGATCATGTGTTTGAATTAAAGAACTATGTATGGTAGATTAAAATGAATGAAATGTTAACTAAGGATTAAACCAATGGCAAAGTTGTAATAAAGGGTGAAAGTGATGGATCATGGGTTCGACCATGGCCCCATGAGGAATGGTTTATGGACTTAAAACATAATAGGAAATCAAATGGAACATGGTTTTAATTAATTGATGTATTATAAAGTAACGGGACCTCACAAGGTGTGTACGATCGTGAGCGGTTACCGGACGAAAGCGCAAGGACACGTAGTGGTCTTTGGTAGGATTCGACCCCTTTGAAAGCATGGGTTTATGTACAATGTTTTATCTTATTTTGATGAATTTTATATTGAAAAGGATATGTTTCAAATGTGAAGTTTCAATGCTATGTTTATGTTATAAAATAACATGTGTTTCATTAGCATCTCATGCATGGCATGGGGTGAAGGATTTGTAACCGGAGGGACCACACTCCGTCGGGGTGTCCGAAAAACCTATGTGGGATACCTTGATGTGCTTTTCCATCAAGAAGAAATCGGAGGGGCCACACTTCGTCGGGACGTCCGAAAGACCTATGGGGGTACTTATATGTACTTGTGATGGGTGAGACTCATTGCATTTGACATCATGACATGGCATGGTTTATATGGTTTTTGACATTATGATATTATTATATATATTTTGTACTAGCCATGTGTTAGCTCTAATTGGAATACCTACTGGACGCGTTGTTCTAACGCCCTACTTCTACCCTAGTGGATGATATATGAAACTAGGGGAACGATGAACGCGAAAATAGCCAAGCATAGGAGCTCGGATGATTTTAGTTTATATTTTGAATAAGTTACTTATGGACTTGTAATTGAGTAACTAGAATTTAGACATTTAATTATTTAGATGATTGACTATAGTTGGATGTTTATTTGGATAATTATGATATTTTAATTATAGATAAGGACTTGACGTACTTTGCTATCTAAAATGGAATAGAACTAGGTTCTATTATAATTCCGCATGCTATGATTTTTAATTCCGCATGTTTATATTATTATGTGTGAACCGTTTCTACAGGCTTAGTCCATGCACACATAGGGTTGGCCAGTTAAGGGTCGGACTTTAGAAGTTCAGATTTAGCTCGCGTCGTGACGTCCCGCTCTCTATCACTCTTTTTTTTTTTAAAAAAAATAGACTCTGATTTTCGGAAAGCGTAGAGTGAAAAAGGGCGGGACGTTAAAGACACAAGAAATCCCATGTTTTTCCTTAAACTTGAAATCAGTTTTACACACTCAAAACTTGGCCAACTTTGTTCTTTCTTGATTCCAAACCGACTAAAATTTAAAGAGGAACACAATAGTTACCTTCACTTGAGTTCCTGGGTTGAAAATCCGGGCTTCTGAAAAATTCCTCCTCTAAGCTACGGTTAAAAAAAAGACTTAGAAAAACAGAGGCAAAGAGGGTGGTCGGGTGGTTTGCTTTCACAGAGATGAGAGACTGAGAGATGGAAATGTGTGAGGGATTGAATAAGCTGAAGAGAGGGTAGTCTTACAGGAATCACTGATCAATCGGAAGTGGCCAGCCGGGAGCTGCATGCAGCTGCTGCCTACGTCCCCAACAGTAACGGCACTGTTTGGGTGTCTGGTTGCAGATAAGTCCTTACAAATTTCTAGTTTTGCAAAAAGGTCCACTTTTGATAAAATTTCGATTTTTAACTTAAAACATGATTTGAAAAGCTCAAAATTTTTAATCCAACTTGATAGATAAGTTGGGTTTTAAAAACTCTAATCACCATAAAAATTTGGAGATTTAAAATTCACTAAAACCCATAGATTTAAATAAAATTCACAATTTAACACTATTTACTTATTTTAACTTGTGTTAATTAAAATAATTTAAAGTCCTCATTTTTGGGGTTTGAAAGAATAAACTACACCATACTAAAATGGTCTAACATACTATACTTGTTTAAAAAAAATTCTCATTTCCAAAACCATTTAAATATTTATTTATCCCTTTCGGGGTCTTGACGGGCGATTTTAATACTATTTTCTGAAAATAAAATGATTCTAAAATCAGAAATAGGAATCATTGACTAAGGGAAATAATATCATCCATAATCACATAATGACACAATTAATAAAATAATAACCGTAAGTGGTAAATTACCATTTTGCCCCTTCATCTGAACGAGCTGAATCACTGTGCTTTCGAGCTCAGATTGGGCCACACCTGGGCTTTTCATAAGGCCCTAACCATAACGTTCAAGATTAACCGTTCAAAGAAGAATTTATTTAGCTAAATACGCTTAATTTGGGTCAGGGTATTACACTTGTTCTATTTAAAGCTTACGAATTAGAAGAAATTATGGACACCACTACAGGTATGCCTTTTTTCATCGTCCTTTTCATTTCCATTTCTTTATTATGGTGATAATGATTGGTGAATTTGATGACGGCAATAGATTATGGTTTGAAATGTGTTGATGGTAATGGATTAAAATGATGATGGTTTTAACGATGGTAAGGCTTAGGACGTTTCACTTTTAGCATAGTCAGAAAGATGTACCATCAAAGATCGTAATTATTTAAATAGTTCAAAATCTAAAAACTCAAGCTTCAATTCGTCATAGATTGATTTGAGTTTGTTGATCGAGTTTGTTGATTTTTCGACTTTTACAGAGTTTTGCCGAGTTTAGTTTATTTTCTTAAGTTCTACAATGTCTAAAGTTTTTTTGAGTCAACCGAGTTAGGCCGAGAAGAATTGAGATTTTGGACCAAATTTTAAAATGTTTGCGATCCTAACATATAATATTTGCTGAATATGAATTATATAACGTGTCAGTATTTTATATCTTTACATTTTTGTCACGGTACTTTCTGATAGAATTTGATTTGATCATTTCTTATTTTTGTGTGGGAAGGGGGAGTGGGTGGGGGATATATTTTGTGATAAAGGGGGATATGAGACACAACTACAACAAAGAGATGGATACGTAATCAATTGAATGTTTACAAGCACTACAACAAATCATCGATATTATTCATTATTGGTATGCCTTTTTTTAATTTTCGTACGTGTTGGCCTTTTTTAATTATGATAATTAAATGATGCTGATGATGTTAAATAGATGATTGCGTTAAAGTCATTAACACATAATCCATAGATTGATTTGAGTTTTTTTGGTCGAGTATGAATCGAGTGTTTGGCATTTTATGTTTTACCGGATTTTGCCGATTTTTATCGATTTTTTTAAGGTTTTACAATGTCTTAAGTTTTTTAAGTCAACCGAGTTAGTCTAAGTAGAATTAAGTATTTGGATTAAATTCTAAAATGTTTCTGATCTTAAAAGGACAATGTTTTTGGGTACTGAATATCTTTACATTGATATTGTTCTTATTAGATTTTGATTCGATTATTTCTTGTTTCTATTTAATATGCCCTGCGGGGGAGGTGATTGCGTGCCCTACGGGGAAGGCAGATGCATAAAAAGTAAGCGTTTTTTCATTGTTCGTCTTTTTTTTTTTTTCATTTTTTTATGATTTTATTGGATAGATGGTGATGATCGTAAATAGATTATGGTGATAAAGATTATGATGAAGACGTTGAGGCATTTGCATTGTAAGATTATGACCACTACTGAAATTATAGACATCGATAATGGTATGCAATTTTCTCATTTTCCTTTTAATTTTCTGTTTTTTTATAATGGTGACGATGATTGGTGAATTTAATAATGATAATAGATTATGGTTTAAATTGTGTTCCTGGTAATGGATGACAATGATGATGGGTTTTAAGGATGGTAAGGCTTAAGACTAGCGACAAATATATACCTCATTTATCGTAATTAGTTAAATAATTCAAAAATTCAAAACTTAAGCTTCACTTGGTCATAAATTGATTTGAGTTTGTTGATAGAGTCTATTAATTTTTCGAGTTTTACAGAATTTAATTGATTTTCTTAAGTTTTACAATGTTTTAACTTTTTCGAGTCAACCGAGTTAGGCCGAGTAAAATTGAGTTTTTGACTAAATTTAAAAATGGGTGCGATCTTAACAAAGAACTTTTGGTTATTAATACATGATCTATTACATTTTTACAACCAGTACATCAAATCATTGATATAATTGCTGCTATGCCTTTTTTAGTTTTTATATGTGTTTACCTTTCTTAAAGATGATAATGAATGGATGTCGTTGATGCTAAATAAATTATTGTGATGAAGTCATTGATAGAAATCCATTCTAACATTACAAACACTACAACATATTATGGAGATCACTAAAGGTATGTCGTTTTCCATTGTCCTCATCGTTTCCCTTTTGTTTTGTGATGGTGATGATGATTGGTGAATGTATTGCTGTTGATTGATGATGGTTTGATGATGATTATGATAGTTTTGTTCAATGATCGTAATTAGTTAAATAGTTTATAAACTCAAAACTTGAGTATTACTTGGTCATAAATTGATTTGTGTTTGTTGATCGAGTCTGTTGATTTTTTGAGTTTTGCCGAGTTAATTGATTTTGCTATGTTTAAATTATATTAAGTTTTTTTTTTTCAAGTCAACTGAGTTAGGCCAAGTAAAATTGAATTTTTGGATTAAATTTAAAAATGTTTGCGAGCGTAACAAATAATGTTTAGTCAATAATGTAACGGTGTCGGCATTTAATGACTTTATATTTTTGTCGTAATACATTCTATTAAAATTTGATTTAATAATTTCTTGTTTTTTGTTTGGAGATGTATTGTGACGAAGGGGGATATTCGACACAACTATGAGAAAGAGATGAAGTCACTAACACATGATCCATTACAATTTTGCAACCACTACGACAAATCATCAACATCAATGCTGGTATGCTCTTCCTTCAGTTTTTGAATGCATTTTATCTCTTTTTAATTATTTTAAATGAATGCTAAATAGATGATGGTGATGACGCTAATAGATTACATTTGAATTGTTTTGATGGTAATAGAAAAAATATGATGATGGTTTTTAAGGATGGATAATAAGACTTAGGACGTTTCGTTTTTAGACTAGTGATAAAGATGTAACATCAATGATCACAATTAGTTTAATAGTTCAAAATCTCAAAACTTGAGCTTCACTTGTTCATAAATTGATTTGAGTTTTTTGATCGATTCAGTTGATTTTTTGAGTTTTACCGAGTTTTGAGAGTTTAATTGATCCTCTTAAGTTTTACAATGTCTTTAAGTTTTTTTGAGTCAACCGAGTTAAGCTGAATAAAATTGAGTTTTGGACTAAATTTTAGAATGTTTACAATCTTAACAAATAATGTTTGGTCATTATGAAGTTTAAAACGTGTGGGTATTTAATGTCTTTACATTTTTGTTGCGGTAGTTTCTGCTATAATTTTATTTGACGATTTCTTGTTTTTTTTTTTTGAAGAGGAAAGGGGAGGGGTGGAATGAAATACATCTACAACTAAGAGATGAAAGACATTGACAAGTGATCAATTGCATGTTTGATCATTATGAAGTACGAAACATGTGGGAAATGAATGTCTTTTTATTGTTATTGTTGTAAAACTTATTAGAATTTGATTCGATCATTTCTTATTTTATTTATTGTGCCCAGTGGCGGAGGTGATTGCGCATCTTATAATGTTGGTGATTTCGTTCAATTATGTATTGTTTCTGTTTTATTATATATATATATATATTTATAATGATAGTGTACTGATGATGGTAAATAGATTATGGTGATGAAGGTTGTGATAAAGACGTTGAAACATGTTCCATTCTAAGCTTACGAAAATTAGAAGAAATTATGGACATCACTACAGGTATGCCTTTATTAATCATCCAAATCTGGTGATAACCAGAGCGGAGATCAAGCTTAGAAAAGATCTCAGCTCCTTGGAGTTCGTCCAACAATTCTTCAATTATTGGAATGGGAAACCTATCCTTGATAGTCTGCTGATTGAGAGCACGATAATCAACACACATTCGCCAAGACCCATCACTCTTGCGCACCAAAAGCACTAGAGAAGAGAAGGGGCTTTGGCTAGGACAGATGACCCCACTTTGGCAAGGACGGATGACCCCAACTTTTCAATTTCTGTCTTCTGATAATAAGGGTACCTATATGGGTGAACATTGATTGGCTTAGCATCCGACAACAGTGGTATATGATGGTCATGAGATCGACATGGCGGCAATCCTTTTGGCTTATTGAAAACATCATGGTATTGTTCCAATAGATCAACGAAGGGGACTGATTCCCCAGCCATTGGAGCCTTATTAAATTCAGGTTGAATAAAATAGATCTGGAGTAGGTAGCTTGGATTATGACTGGGGCTCATGTGCTTAGCTCGAGACTCACCAACCACCCTTACCCCTTGTTGATCTTCACCTTCCCACAGCTGGAGTCTGTTGTGGATGTGGAAGGACATATTCAACTTTTGGAAGTCCCATGTGATGGGTCTTAGCGTTTGTAGCTGAAATTCCGTTACTAGAAGTATGCACGACTTAGAGGGGGGGTGAATAAGTCGGTTTTCAATTTTAGTTCCCTTTTAAAAATCAATCAGATTTAACAATATGTGCAGTGGAATAAACGTGTGTGCAAGTGATAAACAAATGAATCAAACTATTAATGCAAACCACACATGTACAACGATATATAGTGGTTTGGTTCACCTGAACCTACATCCACTGTTGGACTCATCCTCTCTAGGGCTATCCCAAATATACTTTGTATGAGTCTCACACCCAAATAGTACAACTTAGTTTTTTATAGAGGTTCAACCCAATTGGTCTAATCCTCTACACCTATTTTTTTAGAATGGTTCGAACACACTATTCTAATCCACCTTACAATGTTTGAAATAGACCGAAGAAGAAATACTTGCCTTGGGCCTTAACCGTTTTCCTTTAAGTTCTTTCTTCTTTACTGAATCTGTGTGCTCCTTTCCATCAAATCAGCATCATCAAAGTATTCATCGGCACAACAGTAGGACTTGTGTATGACTGGTTTTATAGTCCTATATGAACACCTTACTCTTCATCAGGATTGGGGTATTGATTACCCAAACATTCACTGAGGAGATGATGAAGAAGTGCAAAGAGGGAAGGCTGATTGATTTGACACACTATAATATTTTTCCTATTTTTCTCTCTAGATCCAGTCCCTTTTACAAAAGGCTTACTGTTATTTTATAAGACAGCTTGCAGTTTTGCAGTAAGTCACGCTCGCGAGGCCTCGCCTCTTCCAATGAGGCCTCGTCGGCGGTAATTCTATAAGGACAGCACATATGTGCAAGTTAATTTGTCCAGTCAGAATCCAGCCACCTCATATCCACCGTGGTGCATGATTTTCAATTCATTTATTTTAGCCATCAATCAAGGATTAGATGGGAAGATTGCAAGATGATTTACAACTCATGGAGGAGCCTTTCCATATTTGTCATGGACAGCTCCCCAAGGGTATTCAAATTCAAATTTAAGTGGGGTGGCAGCATCTCACCATTTGGATAAATTTATTTACCATAATAAGTTACCAATCAATTTACCATAATTACCCATCTCACCATGTGGATAAATTTATTTACCATAATAAGCTTCCAATCAATTTACCATAATTACCTCTCAATTAAACAAACACAGATTTTAACTTTCTAAATCTGTAGAAGACTGAGTCAGCAAGACGCTTCAACTTCATAATAGATCTTCTTATACATCCAATGCAAGTCCAACTGAGTCACGTAATTGACAATAAGGGTGACTCAGACGAACCGGGGCACTTATAGTAGCCATTGGGCCCTAAGACCACGTCATATCCTCCCAAGGTAAGCAGATTAAAATGGGCCAGCACTTCCAACCCTTGCACTTTGAGGGTGATCCCCCTACAAACTCCGGAGCACTGGATTCGGGCACCATTAGCCACGGCAACCTCAAATGTTGCATCTTGTGTCACTGGTAAAGCTGCTTTAGCAGCTACATGTGGGCTCTGTAACACCCGTATTTTCAGGTTATCAATATATATGAAATTTGCCCATTTAATTTGTGAATTATTGGATATGGACCTTAGATGGGTAAGGTGTTAGGTCAATTGCCCAATTAAGACCCAATGGATGGTGGTTATGTTTCAATTGAATTAAATGGGTGAGATGTATTTAATTGGGTCAAAATGCCCAATTGGGACCCAATGGGTCGTGGTTGACTTTGTTGACTACCAAGTGAGTTCAAGCTTACTTAATTGGGACTGAATTAAATTGGAAATGGAATTATGTAATTGAGTTGATTTTTAGTGAGTTAAGTGAGTTGAGTTTAAAATAATGAAAAATAATTGAGTTATGGTGAGTTGGATGGGAAGTTAATGGGACCTTCATCTTAAGTGAGTGGAGTGTAAAGATGAAGGGTTTTTGTTGTTTCAAAAACCAACTCAAGGCATACACGTTGGAATGGGAGTTTCATCTCATGGGATGAAACTCCAAAATGGAACATTAATGGGAGGTGGACGTTTTTGTTGTTGTTACACAATCCAAGTCAAGGCTACACCATTGGAGACATGGGAGTTTCATCTCATGGATGAAACCTCCAAATGTATCATTAATGGGAAGGTTGACTGTTTTGTGATGTTACACAAGGTTACACATAGCACACATTGGAAGCATGGGGGGGTTTCCATCTCAAGATGGAAACCTAAGAGCCAAACGGTGGGAGTACTTCATCTCATGGATGAAACCTCCAAATGGATCATTAAGGAGGGAGGTGAAAGGGCATGGGAGTTACAAAGGGTGTCACTAAAGGACACCACCTTGGCTGAATTTCATTAAACAAGAAAAGACTAAGGGGTTGCATCTTAGACACTCTCTCCCTCTCAAGCTCTCACTCAAGACCGATTCCCTCTCAAGACAAGGACTTAGAGTTTTATCTCAAATTTTCTCTCTTTCTCTCTCTCAAATCTATACCTCTTGGCCGAACCACTCCAAGAGATTTTATCAAAGATCAATTTCGGCTAAAGATCAAGAAGGAAGGAAGAAGAGGCTAAGGAAGGAAAGGAGTAAGAAGGAGTGAAAGAAACCGGAGGAGTCGCGGAATCGGTAAGTGCTCGATAAGATTGCATAAATTAGAAAAAATGGTCAAGCACATGGTTCGGCCATTGCATGGCCGAACCCTAATTTGTATTATGATTATGATTCTATGCATGAACCATGTATGAAATGGTGGATGATCAAGGATCATGGTTTGGCCTTTTACATGGCCAAACCCTAAATTGTATATACAAGAACCATCAAGGAATATGAACATGGTTACATGATTTTCAAGAAGAAGTAATGAACCATAAGGTTCGGCCATGTTGTATGGCCGAACCCCATGGAAGGACATTAGTTAATTTTAATGGATTTGAAGGATGAAAATCATAGATGAATGTTTATGATTTTAAAAGGTTTTAAAGGGTTTAAATGGATGTATGAATGGGAACCATCAAAGGATTAATCATGGAGGTATGATGTGTTTTAATGGAAATGATGAACCATAGGGTTCGGCCATGTTGTATGGCCGAACCCCAGGGAAGAATATCATTGGTTTGGATGGTTTTAAGGGTGGTTAAACCATGGAAAGGGTTAAGGATATTAAAAGGTTTTAAAATGAAAGCATGATAGTAATTGTTTAAAAGGATCAACCATGGAGGGACTTGTTTATGAACTTAAGATGGTAAATTGATTTAATGGAGAACATGGAAATAAGGCATCATGGGTTCGGCCATGGTGTATGGCCGAACCCCATGGACCATTTTAATGGGTCATTTGGAGATTTAAACATGATTAGAAATCATTAATGGTTCTATGTTTGTGGATCAATTATGGACTTAGGGATGTTTAAATGAATAAAGTGTTTAGCCATTGATAGAATAATGGCAAAGTTGTAAATAGGTGAAAATGATGGACTATGGGTTCAGCCATGGTATATGGCTGAACCCCATGGGGAATGTTTTGTGGACTTATGTTGTTATCAATGTTAAATAATTATGGTATAAGTGATTAGATGTATGCATCAAAGATGGCATGATCTTGGATTGAATTTAAAAGATCAAGGGATTACAAAGAGAGACCAAAATCAAGTGAGTGAGGTTCGGCCATGTTGTATTGGCCGAACCCCACTAAGGTGTATTTTGTGGACTAAGGGTTTAATGATTAACTTAGTGGTGATTAATTAATAAATCAAATGAGGGACTAAAACCAAGTGTATGGCCGAACCCCACAAAGGATTACTTATGGACTTAGACATGATTATAAATCAAATGGAACATGGGATTGATTGTTTGGCATGTTATAAGGTAACAGGACCTCACAAGGGGTATATGATCGTGAGCGGTTTGCAGACAAAAACGCAAAGACACTATAGTGGTCATTGGTAGGATTCTACCTCTTTGAAACCATGGGACATGTACTATGATTTTACTTTATACTTTTGATGAGTAATTTTGTATCAAATGTTATGTTTCAAATATGGAGTTTTTATGCTATGAATTATATTATTATATAGCATGTGGACATATGCATCTCATGCATGGCATGGGAGGGATGATATGTAACTGGAGGCCACGCTTCGTCGGGGCGTCCGTAAGGCATTCGTGGGAAGACCTTGATGTGCATTATCCATCAAGAAGTAACCGGAGAACACACTTCGTCGGGACGTCCGTAAGGCAACTGTGGGGATACCTTGATGAGGAGAATTCCATCAAGAGGTTATATGTATTTGTGATGGGTGGGACTCATTGCATAAGACACCATGGCATGACATTGTTTTATATGGTTTTGTTATTATGTTATCTATATGATTTTGTACTAATCATGTGTTAACCCTACTTGGAATACCTACTAGGCGCGTTGTCTAATGCCCTACTTCTACCCTAGTGGATGACACAGGAAATGAAAGGAATGATGAACGTGATTGGAACCAAGCATAGGAGCTTGGATGTGTTTAATTTCATTTTGTTTATGTTACTCATGGACTATGTAATTTGAGTAGCTAGAATTTGGACATGTAATAATTTAGATATTTTGCTATGGTTTGAATGGTTTACTTTGGATATTTAAGTTAAGAGAATGATGGATAAGGCATGGGTTATTTTGCTATCTAAAATGGAATAGAATTAGGATTCTATTATAATTCCGCACTTATGTTTTAATCCGCATGTATAACTTATTGCGTGTGAACTGTATTCGTGGACTTAGTCCATGCACACGTATGATTGGCCAGTTAAGGGTCGGGCTTTAGAAGCTCGGACTTAGCTCGCGTCGTGGTGTCCGGCTCTCTCTCGCTCTTCTATTTATATAAAAAAAAAATAGACTCTAATTTCGGCGAGTGAAAAAGGACGGGACGTTACATGCTCATAAAGTTATGAGTGCTGCACGAGTCCACCAGAATCGTCACCATAATCCGACCCAATTGCTCCTTCAGATGCATGGTCTGGGGAGCATGAACCCCAGTCACGGCTTGTAAGGAAATTTCCAGCTGAAGGTTAGAGCCGTCATTTTCCTCCTGCTCTCCGTCCATCTCCTCCTCCAGTTCAATGTTAACATCGTCAAGCCAACTACCTTCCATGAGAAACAATTTTTTGTGCGACACTTGTGGCCTGGAGCAAATTTTTCGTCACAGTTGTAGCACAGTCCTTTCTATTGCCGTTCTTTCATTTCTAAGGGGGTAAGATTTTTATGACAGGTACGGGAGCCTTAATATGCCCTGTTGATACTGAAGATGATTGCGGCCCGGAACGCCCCTGATCCAGGCGGAACTGTCTTTTCCTGGCCAGGACCTTCTCTTCTTGTAAGCGGGCAAGTCCTACTGCTTCCGGCAATGTCTGTGGTCTCAACATCCCAACACTGAGTTGGATGTCATCCCTCAGACCACCCAAAAAGCAACTCACCATGGAAGTCTCATGGAGTCCTTCAGTTTGGTTGGTGAGCTCTTCGAAGTGAGTCTAATAAACTTCCACTGAACCCGTTTGGCATAGCTTGGTGAGGGACGAAGTGGCATCGGTATAGGGTGATGGTCCAAACCGTACCATGAGTCCATGCGTGAAGTCATCCCAACTAGCTATTGCATTGGATCTCTCCATCCACCTGAACCATTGTAGTGTTTTTCCCTCCAAATAGAAGGAAGCCATCAGCAACTTCTGAGATGTATGGGTTTGTTGATGAAGGAAAAACTGTTCTGCTCGATAGATCCAACCCGACGGGTCAGTACCGTCGAACCTTGGAAAGTCTAACCGAGTTGTACGCCTGAAGACAACATGCTCACTATCACCATTTTTCGGTTGTGGCCCCGTGTTATGGCCCATCAACGTTTCCCCTACATCAAGTGAGAGAGGCTGAGATATACCATAGAGCCTTGTATCAACTGTCTGCAGATGAGTGCTCATAGCAGCCACCTGGCCGAACAAATCATCCATCCGTTTGGCCTGTGCTTCCAAGGTTTTGTGTAAGAGATGAAGTGTATCACCAATCTTCCCGAGACGGATCCCGTTGGCCATTGGAACTTGGCTCTGATACCTTGCGGAAGACCTGCTGTATTTTCATTATGAGACACGAATCACTGTGTCTCTCAGTGCCGAATTGGAAGACGAAATGAAAGTTGCTTGGGTATTTTCGAGGAACCCACCCTCCTAGGCTGTTCTTTAGCAATCAAAATCTATATTAATTTTATTCATGAAGGACTTTAAATAAAGAGATTAAAGACTCCTGCAATCTCGACCAGCTGATTACAAGCAAATCCTTTCAAAATTCAAACGAAAGATAAAATAGCAAAACTCTCTAAGATAATTCAAAATTCAAACGAAAGATAAAATAACAAAACTCTCTATGATAATCCTCACCTGGCAGCTAGTAGTGATCCAACCCAATCCTGCTGATCTGTTAACCGATCCTGATCCTCAGTTGATCCTGATCTAGTTGGACAACTCAAAGGTAGGTATGTTACATCTGTTGAGGATGTAAAGTGAAATCAGGTCAGTAAATTTCGTTGTGGCATTTGAAATTGGAAGAAATGAATTTGTATTGGTTGGAGATCTAAATCAGAAACATCCCTAGATTTGTGATTGTAGCATGAATTCTTAATAAAGTTCTTTGTGATATGATGCTTCAACAACGTCATTTGATTATTTCATGCTTTGCAAACTGAAGTTCCCTTTACTCTTGAGTCTCAAGTCCAGAGCATGACAAGCAACAAACTCTAAAATTAGAGGCAACAAGAAATATTTCAACTTAAGAATTACACAGGAAATGCTGTCAGTAGCTACCCAGAAAGTTAAATCGACTGTATTATTGGAATATTATCACTTTTGTGATGATAATTGAAGTGCCTTTTGCAAGGTAAAACATATCAAATGAAAAAAATTCTAATCCACATTCTTGACCAACAAAAACCAAATTCACCAACAAAACAGAAAGGGCTATTGTTAACAGGTTAATGTATGAGGTCATGAGATGACCATGGCCCATCAAAACATCAGGAAAGCAACAAAGAATAACATAATAAATATTATAGACTTAAAAAAAAAATTACTAACTGAAGCCATTTGGGTTCTCAACAATGTAGATGTTGAAAAAATTACGAAGAAATTGAATATCTAAAACAACCTTAATCAGCATTATTTTAGTTTTAAACAATTCATTCTGTTGCTCCATTGTCCTCTCATGGTTATCTCATTTGACCATATATAAACCACATTTGGGGGATTTTAATTTTTTTCTCCTTTTGGAAATTATATGTGACATAAACTGGAACCTTTCTGGTTGCAATGGTGATCACTAGCCAACTAGAACATTTGAGTTTTGTTCAGAATCTATAGTTCTAAAATTATTCAAATTAGGTTGAAAGTATACCACTAACCTCACCAAGATCAGACAATCTTCTTCGTAGACTAGAAGCCTTTATGTTCATTTCCAAACTCTCTAATTCAGCCACAAGTTCTTCTTCAATTTTGTTTGATAGGATGGTAGAATAGATACGACCATGTAATTAGCTAACCATGAGTTGATAACATCATGTGGCTGAAAAGAAACGAGAAACTAACCTAATCATATCATGCAGAAAACTAATCATGTCATGCAGAAAACTAAGAGAACTTTTCTTTTTGAGGAATTATATGTTCCTAAGCTCAAATATTACCCTGAAGCTCTCCATTTCAAACACCCTAGCAGCCTTTAGGAGGGTTATTGACCACATCATCCATTAATCCCCTCATAGTAGTCAAACACAAAGGCATCCTTGTGTTCGTTGGTCTAAAAAGTATGCCAAGAAAAAATGTCCCTCAATGCTTTCTCGTTCAACTAAAATCTCTTTATGATACCACCTTGGTACTCTTACAGCTTTATCTACCTAGAACCTAAGGCCCTTCCGAAAAACTTTCTTTACTTTACCTCGAGCATCATTAAGCTTACAGAAAGCTCTAACCAATGTTGAAAACTCCATCTCTGCTTTCTTACCTAATTCCTATCCACCAATACCTTTTATTCCATATCTAGCAGCTAAGACCTCCTCCTTAAAGCTTCCTTGTCTCTATCAAACCTTCGAGGCTACTTGCATAGAAAACATGATTTCCATCTAAACTACTATCAATAACTAAACCACTCTTTTCCTATGGCTTCTTGACCTCCTCCCAATTAACATGATGCAACCTTTTTTTGTCTCTTTTCCCATTCCTAATGAAATTCCTTTGTAGTTCTTCTAACTTCTTTTTTCAGTACCTTCGGTATCTCATATAATGACATAAAATAGGTTGGCATGTTAGGTGATACCAACTCGTTAACCATTAATCTCCCACCCATTGAAAAATAGTTCCTCCTTGAAGAAGCCAACCTTTTTCCTCCGTCCTCTGTAATATAGGACTCCCAAGTCCTTCAAGATCTAAGATTGGCCCCCACATGAATCTCCAAGTATGTTAGAGGGAGCTTTTCAATCTAGTTCCAATCCTTTTCGCTTAGGCCTCCTCACCAATTACCACACTTAAAACATCTTAGGATTGCCTTAGCACCTACGTCTTCTCTCATTTGAAGCTTCACAAAAGAGTAAGTATGATCTTCAAACTGCAAAAGACACATCAGTATACCCCCTGTTGCTAAAATTGTTCAATCTAAAATTGTTAGTCATTTTTAAATTTACTCGATTGATTTGTTTAAGCACAACGGATATATCAATCAAGTGAGTGTGTATTAGCAAATGTGATTAAACATCAACACAAGAAAATAGCTCTAACACCACAAACACAAGGGCGCAAGATATATATTGTTCGATTCGCCAACCTGCATCCACTGTTAGGGCTCGCTCAACCTTGAGCTATCCTCAAATTCACTAAGTGATGACTTACACCCTTACAATTAGAGTAAGAATTCCACCTCACTCAATCAGTTGGAAATTTCACCCGCCACTGTAGAATAGGAATTCCACCTATCCAATTGGCTGGGAATTTCACCCACCACTGTGTCAGAGATGATGCTCTAGTGTTTTTTATAGTGGTTCTGGAGCCAATCCTCCTTATTCCACTTTCGGGATAAAGGTTTTAAAAGCAAAATTAAAACCAAGAAGCACTTGCCTTTGAAACACTTTCTCGCCGATGTGTGCTTCTTGAAGATCCCACCTAATATGTGCCGACGCTCTTCCTTTTAGCCGTCGTAGAGCAATCACGATCACAGGGTGACAAGGAAATTGGTTTCACCACAGGTTTCCTAGTTTATGTCTTTCCTACTCTCTTTCTCACTTTCAAACTCAATCAATAGATTGGTTGTTTATGATTTTTCTTTCCTCCTTTTTCTCACTACTAAACTCAATTAATAGATTGGTTGTTTATGATTCTTAGTACAAGAGTGTTGATCGTTCCTTAGAGTATATAACTCTTCTCAGCTCAAGGAAGATAGTAAAACGATCACACAACATTCATATTTATAGAGGAGTTTTAACGGTTTTTCTGATTGTCCAGTACCAACAGGTCGGTGGCACCGATCGGTCGGTGTTCATATTTATTATCGTTCAACCACCCAACCGTTGCGCATTAAATGCACTCCCAACGACTTTATTACTTCCAAATCTACAGGTCGGTGTCGCCGATGGGTCGACAGTTTTGGCACCGAGAGGTCGGTCCATACGAGTGTCTCGATCTGGGGAAACACCATGCTGACAGTAGTTTCAAGTCAGAAACCTGTCTTACCCAGAACGATCTGTCGTCCTTTACAGAGGGTCGGTCCTAGTACTCTCGTGCGGTCTTGATATACCGATATGTCTGTTTCTTCGAGAGCCCTTTTGAGTTCATAGTCCATAACTCACAAGTCCTTTAACGATGAGTAGTCGACCACGAAGGATCGTTTAAGTTCATCGCCGAGGGGTCGATGCATACGAGACTCTCGGTCAGAGGCTTACCTAGAATAATTGTTCTTTGATCTAGAATCTCTATCAATCTGGCCGACCAGTCATTGACCATGATGGGTCAATCCTGTCTCCACCGAGGGGTCAGTGAGAACGACTGGTCGAGCTGACAGTGAAACCAATTACATATTTCTAAGTTGGGTTCGAATTCACTGTCCAGCTTCCTCTCTTTGGTTTTTTTATGGATTTACCATATGTTCAACTAAGCCTAGGAATGGTCCTCTCTAACGTGTGTGTACCACCTAAAGTCATCTATGGGCAAATACCATCGATGAGTGTGCCTTAAAGAATGTCCACGTAGAAGCCTCCAGCCATGACAGACATGTAAATCCTAAGGTTTTTATAGATTGGTTGTCGGACATGGACCTCTACTTTGAGTGGCATGACATGTCTGAAGTCTTTAAGATCCATTTCGCCAAGATGAAGTTGGTGAGACCAGCTATGCTTTTCTCGACCACTGCAGAGCAGAAGATGAGGAAAGCAAGGGATGACTCCCTAAACTTGTCTTGGGATGAGATGAAAGAAGTTTTGAAGGAAAAATATGTCTCCCACAGGTACTGGGATAGACTCCTTGATCAGTGGAACTTATTGCGTCAAGGAAGTGAGACTGTTAGTGAGTATATCACTAAGTTTGACGAGTATTTCATGTGAAGCGGAATCGAAGAGGACCCCAAGAGGACCCTCTCTAGGTTCAAATTAGGTCTTCGTACGGTGTTCTAGCGTGAGCTCATTTTGCGTCATGTTGTCACCTTGGATGAAGCATATCAAGCTGTACATGAATATGAGGACTACTTGAAATTGCATCCTCCAAGGCAGTCAGACCTCTGTGGTGTCAACTTTGAGCCCGCTCCACTAGGAGCTTAGCAAAACACGGTGAGTCAAGTCAAGTCAACCACCAATGCTCCACTCCAAAACAAGGATGTAAGTGTTATAGAGCCTCTGGTGCGAGTTATTCCAAACAAGGGACCAAATGTTACATCTGTCATGGTTATGGGCATTTCGCTCATGAATGTCCTACCAAGAATCGGAATAAGGAAAGAACCCTTGTGTTGGAAAAGCAGTCCAATGAAAAGATTGACCAGGACGTTGAGAATGAATTGTTATATGCAAGCGAACAACCTGAAAGTGATGAGGGCATTGACGATTTCGACGAATATCCCCTTGAATTGGTTAGTATGTTTCCATATCATCCCTATCCGTAGACCATAGTCCAGTGCCAGTGTCACCCAAGTTGCCTGAGTTTGCTGGAGATTCTTCTTGTAAATTCCAAAATGTGAATGTGGGTGATTCTATGGTGATCCACATGAGGCCTAAACAATTCCCACAAGGAATCTTGAGGCAAATTGGACCCAATGTGCATTCCCTATCATACCCTATACCATTCCATGACCTACCAGCTTTACCATTCTACCCCACCTCATATGAGCCTCATCATGACCCACATACTGGCCTAGCTAGCCCACTTCTTGGCCTGAACCTACAAAGCTCTCCCTATCACCCAAGAGAGAAGGTAGAGTTTATATTGAATGAGAAAGTGGTTTCCACACGGTAACTGAAGACAAAATTCACATTGTTGACAACAGATGACCTTCAGCGACAGGATCCGACTCTTCTAGAGAGATACCACATCTTTGTATCACCAGAGGCGTCTTCTTCTCATTTAGAGCATGTTGACCACAATGACAGTACTATGTCCAAACATCCCAGCGACAACGGAAGAAAGGCCACTCCAACAGCATTGTGGCTTGACGATGACTCTATTGGATGACATTTGAAGACCTCACGTGCCCATGATGCATATTGAAGACCCCACCCTAGGAAGACGTATGCGTGAGAAGATTGATGTTTTTTCATTTGTTTGAAAACTCGAGGTTGAGTTCTTTTTTAGATGGGGAGATTGATGCAGTGCATTTTCCAGATCCAGACCTTCCATTTAACTTACCTTCCATTTTCGTATTTTGGCAATTTTTGTGTTTTTTATTTATTTTTAGATAGGTTTTTTTATAATAATTAGCAAGGATTTATTTTTAGTAAGGAAAAACTTATATAAGTTGTAGCCTCCATGAGTCAAAGACACAACTGAATTGAATGAATAAAATTTTGGAGTTTTCCAAACCTTGTGTGGAGCGATTCCTTTAGCATGAGGCCCTTTTGGCGTGAAGCTTGGCGTGAGGCCACCTTTCCTTCTTTTCAGGTACTCTTCATTTATCTTCTATCTCTTTTCCTCCTCCCTCGTTTTCTTCTTCCCTTCGATTTCTTCACTTTCCCCATCTTTGTATTTTCACCGCTGCTCCCTTCTCTGTTTCCCCTTTCATTCCTTTCCCTTTTCTCGTTTTCCACTTAAGCTCAGATATCCCTTTTTCTTCCGTCGTTTCCCTCTTCTCCCTTTCACTTTTTTCCGCCATCACCACACCCTTCCCTTCTTTCAGCAACTCGCTGCGAGAAATCTCCTCTTTCGCTTCTCTCGATTTCCTTTCTTTTTCTTTTCTTTTCTTTCCACCCTTCGCATCTTTCTCTTCTTGCCTTAATTTCTTTTGATACCCACGTGACTAAAGCTTTACTCCCACACGTACCTAATTTAACCCTAAGCCCATGCATTTTTACCTTCCTACCCTTTATTAGTTTACCACCATATTAAAAGGGTTCTTTGCTTTGTGATTTGATTACCTCATTGAATTTTGAATTTGCTTGTACTATCTGTAGTTTTCTTATATTATTTATTTGTTCTATTAATTTTAATTTTAATTTCAGCACCATTTCATTAAATTCTAATTATTTTGTTCCATTAGCTTGAATTTTAGGAATTTAGGGTCACCTTATTAGTTGTCCTGCATCACACTATGTGACCACATGGTGAGTTGGGGAAGATGTCACTTTTGGGGCAAAGGGAGGGCTTTGTCGGTGGCTTTTTCTTGCAGCTATATTTTGGCCAATGTAGGAGTATAACAATACTTCTTTGAAGGGAAGGAGAGTTTGGCTTAGTAGTTTCTTGTGTTAGCCAAGATGAAGTTGATCAACTAGGTAAAAAGAAGAAAGAGTTTAGTGTTTCTCTGCATTCATACATTGACTGAGATGGCCTTTTCCTATAGTGTTATGGTTAGTCTAGAAGGAGCAGAATAGTAGGGTCTTTGAAGAGAAGGAAAGATTGTTCTATGAGATTCTTGGATTGTTCGAGATGAGGTTGATCAACTAGGTGAAAAAAGAGTTTAGTGGTTTTTCACATTTAGAAATTGACTGAAGATAGAAGTCAATCTTAGAAGACAGTGACGAGGTAATTAAAGAGAAATGGAAAAAGACCTAGTTTAGATTCGGTGAAATTTAATGTGGATAGTGCAATTAGGAGAGACTGGGTCTAGCTAGGATTGGGCATCCTGCATGATTTTGGGGTTTAGGTCCTTGCTCTTTTTTGCCCCCTTTTTTTCTGGTTGCTCTTTAATTTAAATTTGTTGCTGTATTTTGAAGATCCAAAACCATCCATTGCTGGTCCACAATCAGGCCTGCACGTTCAATAGAGTTCTTTCTAAATCTGGGCTTTCTAAAATTGAGTTTTTGTGATCCTTGCACATCAATGCCCAAACCTTCTATATCGGTGAGAATCCCATGCCTTGTTGGCATCTCGCATGGCCTCCATGTCAGCATTGATGTGTCATCTGATTTGGAATTCGGATGCCCACTGAGTTGGCAGCAAATGGGCTTGAAATCATGGGTTTGGAGGCCCAAAACAGTGCCAAACAAGCCTTAGTTGTTGGCTGATCCAAATAGACTTCAAACCTAATGTTTGGGTCCATTATGATGCTCTTGAGGCCCTCTCTTTGCTCCATCAATTCTAGCATAGGTTTGGAAAGAAATTTCGTTCATCTTTTATTTACTTGATCAAACCACCTTAAACGTGTATCTCAATTTGTCTATTGGAGTTATTCTTAAACTATCCCTAATGCATCCATTTTTAACTCTATCCATTAGGGTTAATCCACTCATCCAATGTAGCATTCACATTTCCATAGTTTTAGCTTTGTCTTTTTTTTTTGAAACATTAACAACTTCATTTATTAAAAAAACAAATATTGAGTACATGAGAGGGAACCAAGTATAGGAGAATTATACTAGGATCCAAGAAGAGGAAGAGGAGAAGGAACAACAAAAAACATGAGGCAGAGAAAAGGATCAAACAACAATATAAGAACAAACGCCCCTCCCAAAAAAAATACAACAAGGAGTACCCTACTCCCTACTCTCCCAAACGCCCCTCCCGACAAAAATACAACAAGGAGTACCCTACTCCCTACTTCCCAATGATGATGTGATGAAAACAGTTCCATAGCCGGTCTATGTTTGTACACACCCACTTTCGCTAAGAAATCCGCCACACTGTTCGCCGATCGAGGTGTGTGAATGAAGTTGATGCTTCCCGTTATGCATAGCCTCCTGATGTCCCTAATAATGATTATCAACTTCCACATGGGGGATTTCCTATTACTAGCTCAGGAGATGGCATTAGTCGAGTCACCTTCGATAATGAGATTACCGATCCAAAACCTAGACCAAATTTGGAATGCTCTTCTGAGTGCTCTCGGTTCTGCTTCATTTGACTCCATTATTCCTATTGGCTTGGAAAATGCTAAAGGCATTCTACCCCTATCATCTGTATCACCCCTCCATTCCAGCTGGGCTGGATTTACCTCTTGTTGCCACATCCACATTGAATTTAAATGATCCTAAGGGTGGCGCTAACCAATCAACTTTATGTTTCCTAGCTTTCCCAAGTCCTTTCATGCAACCTTCCCAACACAAATAAAAATCCTTGGGTGCTAGTCCCGAGAATTCCTTAAACACAGACAACCATCCTATCAATTAATTTTAGCTTTGCCTAATTGTCTTTTCTTCATAGTCCAACCACTTTGCTCCATAAATTATTATAGATCTAATAATTGTTTTATAGAATCATCTTTTTAGGTGAAGTAGGACTCTTTTGTCACACAAAACTCCATTAGCTTGTATATATTTTGCCCACCATGCTCGTCCCTATTGGTTATATCTAAGCTAAAATCTCTATAAGATTTTACCATAGAGTTCAAGTATCTAAACTTCGCAGGGTCCTACTAAGTCATTTCCAATTTTTATGGGATCACCCTCCATTGTCTATTCCAGTAAAGTTGCACTATATATATTCTGTTTTAGTTCTACTAACTTTTAAACTATTTGTCTCCAAGGCTCTTCTCCACAAATATAACCTTATATTGAGTTATTGTTTCGCCTTACTAATTAAAACTATATCATCTGCGAAGAGCATACACCACAACACTTCATTTTGAATTCTTGATGTTAGGTCATCCGTGATTAACGCAAATACGTATAGGCAACAGAACCTTGGTGGAGCCTCACACCAATGGAGAACTCCGCCATCTCTCAACAAACAGCTCTAACATAAATAGTTACACCATTCTACATATACTAAATAATCTCTACATTATATTTGTCAAAGTTTTCCATATTAGTTTCCTTGGCACCATGTCATAGGCCTTATCTAGGTCGATAAAAGTCATGTAAAGATTTTTCTTTCTAAGTTTCTCAACAACTTTTCTTAGTAAAAAGATAGCTTCTATTATAGACCTACCCATCTCCATGTCAGATATCTTGCATGCTTGGAAACAATATGTTGATCTTGCTTGAGCTGATATTGTTTTTTCGCTAGCTTATTGGAGTTTTCATGGGCGCTTTAGATATATGTCTTTTGGCTTGTAGCTTTTTGGTATTTCTATTTTTTTTATTTGCACCTCTGGTGCCCTTTATATATTAATATATGAACTATTTAAAAAAAAATCATAGACCTACCCAGCGTAATCTAAATTGATTATCAATTATATTTGATTCTTATTGTAGATGAGCATTAAATAAGGTTTTACAATCAATAAGATTTCCAATTCCAATCATTCAAGATATCTTACATAGAATTTATAATGCTAGAATATTCTCTAAATTCGACCTAAAATCAGGTTTTTGGCAAATTCAAATCAAAGAAGAAGACAAGTATAAAACTGGTTTCGTAGTACCCTCTGGTTACTATGAATGGAATGTTATGCCCTTTGGCTTAAAAAATGCTCCCTCTGAATTTCAGAAAATAATGACAGAAATATTTAATCCCTTCAGCCAATTTATGTTGGTATATATTGATGATATTTTAATATTCTCTGAATCAATATCACAACATTGGAAACATTTAGAAACATTTAAGAAATCTGTTATAAAAAATGGGCTAGTTTTAAGTCAATGAAAGATGAAATTGTTCCAAACAGAAATAACATTTGTAGGTTTTAAAATAAAAAACAATACTGTAGAACCTGTTAATAGAGTAATAGAATTCAGCGATAAATTTCCTGATGAGATTAAGGATATAAAACAATTGCAGAGATTTTTAGGATGTTTAAATTACGTCTCTAATTTTTATAAAAATCTAGCTGATGAAAGAAAAATTCTACAACAAAGGTTAAAAAAGAATCCTCTTGCTTGGAATGAAATTCATACAAAAACTGTTCAAAGAATTAAACAAAAGGTTAAAAATCTTCCTTGCCTAAACTTAGCAAATCCTGAAGCTTTTAAAATAGTTTAAACAGATGCTTCTGAAATTGGTTATGGTGGAATTCTTTTACAAAAAGAAGATAATCAAGAAAACATTGTTAGATATATTTCAGGAACTTGGAATCCAACTCAAGCTAATTATTCTACTATAAAGAAAGAACTTCTAGCCATCATACTAAGTATTCAAAAATTTCAACTTGACCTTCTCAATAAGAAATTTCTTTTAAAAATTGATTGTAAATCTGCTAAAGAAATAATAGAAAAAGATGTTAAAAATTTAACAAACAAGCAGATATTCGCTAGATGTCAAGTCATCCTTAGCATTTTTTACTTTGACATTGAGTATGTTAATGGAAAAAATAATGCTCTTGCTGACTTTTTATCAAGAGATTTCTTGCAGAAATCCTAAAAGAAGCTCGTGACGAATTAAACAAGACAGTGAGAATTCTTCCCTACGCTGTAGGGATTATTCTCTTCCTTTCTCTTGTCAATTTCCTTGTCAAACATCTGATCAAAGTTATCTTGATCATAATTTTAGTCAAAATATTTTATAATGAATCCTCATCAGAGGCCAATCCGGCCTCTTCCCCCTTTCAAAAGGCTCAACAGTTGCAACAAATTATGAATGCTCCTTTTTCTCCCAGACCATCAAGACCTAATGTCTATGAAAAACATGCTCTTTGGGGAAGTCATTCTTCTCCTCAATTTCACCCTTTTCAATCATCTCCTATTGCTAGACCTCCTGGTCCAACATCAGAATTCCAAAATACTTTCAATCGCTACAATCAGCTCATCTATACTCTTCCTGATGTGTGCCATCCTGAATCATGTTCTCTCCAGGAGATTATTCCTTTCAGTTTTCCTCCTGGAAACTTCTGCCGAACATCTCACCCTTATCATTTTCATCTTGCTATCCTGTTTGAAACAGGCAGTTGTGCCCTTGACCATTTTACTAAAGACCAAACTCGTTTTGAAGGTTTCTTTCCAACAAATTGTGAGGTGGCTTATTCAAAATTAAAAATTTTAAAAATTATTTCTGAAGAACAATGGGAAGCCCCTCTTTTTCAACAAAAGACTATTTCAAAACCTGGTTTTTATGATCTTGTTTTTAATTATTAGGACTATATGACTGCTTGGGAAAATGTTTTATTTTACCAAAATTCTGTTTTTCTTCATTCTTGGTTTATTTGTATAAAAGTTGCAAAAATTGATAAAATTCCGCTTTGGTGATTTTCAAAATTCTGGACTCCTTTTGGAGCCCAAAAACATGTCCTTCCTTCTATTGTTCAACATACGTTTCAAAAATATTGCTCTCTTTTGAAAAATGAAAAAAAGGACTTTTTGATATTATAAATCTTACTTTTGACGACTGGTCTACTATGATGTTTTTTGCTTATTTCAGCATTCCTTGGATTTGCAAATGGAAATTTGAAAAGAAAATGGATATCCCCACCAGTTTTATCTAAAAAAATTGAAGTTAGAAATTGGGAAAAATTCAGTTTTGACGAGATCATAGCCTTTGGGCTTGAACTCGGTGAGTCAACAACTGCTCCAACAAATGCTATTAGATCAGGAAGTAGTTTTCTTGAAGCACTTAATGCTTCTACAACAAATGTGACACCTGCTCGATTAGCTTCCCCTTTTTCAAAAAAGAATCAAAATTCTCCCACTTCTTCCTCTATCCCTTCTACAAATGTTTCAAAAGAAGCCCTTCTCACTACTGCTGACATGTTGAAACTCAAAGAAGATTGGATGAAAGAAGTCCTTGCTCAAATTGGTAAACTCGAGCAAGTTGAAAAATCTGAGGAATCATTCGCTACAAAAGCTCAAGTCTATCTTGCTGAAAATCAATTCGCTGCCCTCCAGCGTCTACCAGATGATGACATCGATGATGAAGAAAAGTCAACACCTACTAAAGCCAATCCCTTCATCTCAGTCAAAGGAAATAAAAAGAAGTGATTTACGTGTATAAATACACTATACTGTATTTCCGACCAACTGACAACAAAAGACAATCAAATGGCGTCAGCTTTGAAAACTGAACAATCACGAGGTCTCCACCGACTGTCGGTAGAATCTCGTCTCTCCATCTAAAGCTCTTTGAAGATTGTGCTGCCACGTGTTCTCCACTCAAGACATATCTTCACCGAAAGAAAGATCAAGACAAAACTTGCTTTTCTTCTTTAACTCATATGTAAACACCTGTCTTCTCTTTTGTGCTTTCGATAATCATGTAACACCTGTCCCTCTTCTCGATTCTTCTCACGATCTATAAATGAGAACGATCCTGCTTTCCAAATGGGATCAGAGGAAGATTTCAAGAGAGAAGAGAAGAGGTATTGGCTCTGATCCCATTTGGAAAGCAGGATCGTTCTCATTTATAGATCATGAGAAGAATCAAGAAGAGGGACATGTGTTACATGATTATCGAAAGCAAAAAAGAGAAGACAGATGTTTACATCTGAGTTAAAGAAGAAAAGCAAGTTTTGTCTTGATCTTTCTTTCAGTGAAGATATGTCTTGAGTGGAGAACACGTGGCAGCACAATCTTCAAAGAGCTTTAGATGGAGAGACGAGATTCTACCGACAGTCGGTGGAGACCTCGTGATTGTTCATTTTTCAAAGCTGACGCCATTTGATTGTCTTTTGTTGTCAGTTGGTCGGAAATACAGTATAGTGTGTTTATACACGTAAATCACTTCTTTTTCTTTCCTTTGATTGAGATGAAGGGATTGGCTTTAGCAGGTGTTGACTTTTCTTCATCATCGATGTCATCATCTGGTAGACGCTGGAGGGCAGCGAATTGATTTTCAGCAAGATAGACTTGAGCTTTTGTAGCGAATGATTCCTCAGATTTTTCAACTTGATCGGGTTTACCAATTTGAGCAAGGACTTCTTTCATCCAATCTTCTTTGAGTTTCAGCATGTCAGCAGCAGTGAGAAGGGCTTCTTTTGAAACATTTATAGAAGGGATAGAGGAAGAAGCGGGAGAATTTTGATTCTTTTTTGAAAAAGGGGAAGCTAATCTAGCAGGTGTTACATTTGTTGGAGCATTTGTTGTAGAAGCATTAAGTGCTTCAAGAAAACTACTTCCTAATCTAATAGCATTTGTTGGAGCAGTTGTTGACTCACTGAGTTCAAGCCCAAAGGCTATGATCTCGTCAAAACTGAAATTTTCCCAATTTCTAACTTCAATTTTTCTAGATAAAACTGGTGAAGCGATATCCATTTTCTTTTCAAATTTCCATTTGCAAATCCAAGGAATGCTGAAATAAGCAAAAAACATCATAGTAGACCAGTCGTCAAAAGTAAGATTTATAATATCAAAAAGTCCTTTGTTTTCATTTTTCAAAAGAGAGCAATATTTTTGAAACGTATGTTGAACAATAGAAGGAAGGACATGTTTTTGGGCTCCAAAAGGAGTCCAGAATTTTGAAAATCACCAAAGCGGAATTTTATCAATTTTTTCAACTTTTATACGAATAAACCAAGAATGAAGAAAAACAGAATTTTGGTAAAATAAAATATTTTCCCAAGCAGTCATATAGTCCCAATAATTAAAAACAAGATCATGAAAACCAGGTTTTGAAATAGTCTTTTGTTGAAAAAGAGGGGCTTCCCATTGTTCTTCAGAAATAATTTTTAAAATTTTTAATTTTGAATAAGCCACCTCACAATTTGTTGGAAAGAAACCTTCAAAACGAGTTTGGTCTTTAGTAAAATGGCCAAGGGCACAACTGCCTGTTTCAAACAAGATAGCAAGATGAAAATGATAAGGGTGAGATGTTCGGCAGAAGTTTCCAGAGGAAAACTGAAAGGAATAATCTCCTGGAGAGAACATGATTCAGGATGGCACACATCAGGAAGAGTATAGATGAGCTGATTGTAGCGATTGAAAGTATTTTGGAATTCTGATGTTGGACCAGGAGATCTAGCAATAGGAGATGATTGAAAAGGGTGAAATTGAGGAGAAGAAGGACTTCCCCAAAGAGCATGTTTTTCATAGACATTAGGTCTTGATGGTCTGGGAGAAAAAGGAGCATTCATAATTTGTTGCAACTATTGAGCCTTTTGAAAGGGGGAAGAAGGCCGGATTGGCCTCTGATGAGGATTCATTATAAACAGATTTTGACTAAAATTATGATCAAGATAACTTTGATCAGATGTTTGACAAGGAAATTGACAAGAGAAAGGAAGAGAATAATCCCTATAGCGTAGAGAAGAATTCTCACTGTCTTGTTTAATTCGTCACGAGCTTCTTTTAGGTTTTCTGCAAGAAATCTCTTGATAAAAAGTTAGCAAGAGCATTATTTTTTCCATTAACATACTCAATGTCAAAGTAAAAAACGCTAAGGATGGCTTGCCATCTAGCGAATATCTGTTTGTTTGTTAAATTTTTAACATCTTTTTCTATTATTTCTTTAGCAGATTTACAATCAATTTTTAAAAGAAATTTCTTATTGAGAAGGTCAAGTTGAAATTTTTGAATACTTAGTATGATGGCTAGAAGTTCTTTCTTTATAGTAGAATAATTAGCTTGAGTTGGATTCCAAGTTCCTGAAATATATCTAACAATGTTTTCTTGATTATCTTCTTTTTGTAAAAGAACTCCACCATAACCAATTTCAGAAGCATCTATTTGAACTATTTTAAAAGCTTCAGGATTTGCTAAGTTTAGGCAAGGAAGATTTTTAACCTTTTGTTTAATTCTTTGAACAGTTTTTGTATGAATTTCATTCCAAGCAAGAGGATTCTTTTTTAACCTTTGTTGTAGAATTTTTCTATCATCAGCTAGATTTTATAAAAATTAGAGACGTAATTTAAACATCCTAAAAATCTCTGCAATTGTTTTATATCCTTAATCTCATCAGGAAATTTATCGCTGAATTCTATTACTCTATTAACAGGTTCTACAGTATTGTTTTTTATTTTAAAACCTACAAATATTATTTCTGTTTGGAACAATTTCATCTTTCTTTGACTTAAAACTAGCCCATTTTTTATAACGGATTTCTTAAATGTTTCTAAATGTTTCCAATGTTGTGATATTGATTCAGAGAATATTAAAATATCATCAATATATACCAACATAAATTGGCTGAAGGGATTAAATATTTCTGTCATTATTTTCTGAAATTCAGAGGGAGCATTTTTTAAGCCAAAGGGCATAACATTCCATTCATAGTGACCAGAGGGTACTACGAAACCAGTTTTATACTTGTCTTCTTCTTTGATTTGAATTTACCAAAAGCCTGATTTTAGGTCGAATTTAGAGAATATTCTAGCATTATAAATTCTATGTAAGATATCTTGAATGTTTGGAATTGGAAATCTTATTGATTGTAAAACCTTATTTAATGGTTTAAAATTTATAACAAGTCGAGGAACTCCTCTTTCTTGTTCAGTAGCATTATTAACATAAAAAGTAGTGCAGCTCCAAGGTGAATTGCTTTCACGAATTAATTTTTTTTTCTTTTAAATCCATTATTTCTTTATTACACATTTCTTGTTGTTCTATTGACATTTGTGCGGCTCTAGCTTTTATTGGAATTTTTGCTTCATTAAAATCGTTTATATAGGGTAGGGAAATAATATGTTCTTTTCGCCCCCAAAATGCGTAAGGAAGTTCAGAACATCATTTTATGTGTAATGTCAGCAGCAGTGAGGAGGGCTTCTTTTGAAACATTTGTAGAAGGGATAGAGGAAGAAACAGAAGAATCTTGAATTTGGTTATTTATTTGTAGATTTTTTATAGAGGATTGAAGTTGTAATTTAAAATTCTCTTTTCTTGATATAATTCTACTTATAGTGTTTATAGTTTTTGTTTTTGGTTGAGAAACAAATTTAAATATAATCTCGGTTCCATCTGATGATGTTGTGAGGAGTCCTTCATTTGTTGTTAAATATGGAGATATATCTTCTAAGAATTTGTTTCCTAATATTAAATCTTCAGTCATTCCTTTCATTTGAAATAAAGTTATGTCTGGAATACATTTGTTTTTTTTACAGATTGTTACATTATTGATTTTATAAGCTAATTTTTTTTCTTTGCCGTTTGCAGAATTAACACTATATTTAGTTTCTTCAAAATTTTCTAAGGGCAAGATTCCTTCATTTATACAGTTTATGTCAACTCCGGTATCTAAAAGAGCAATTAATTTTCTACTAAATCCATTGTTAAGTTTTAAGTTTACTTTTACATGCCATTTTCTATAGGTAATTATTGTCAATTCATTTAATAAATTATTCTCAATATCTTCAATTTTTGCAGAACTTTCAGTTCGATCTTTGAAAGGTATATTAGCATTTATTTCTAATATTTCTAATCTTATTTTGTGTAGATCATTTGTTCTTTTTAATTCTTTTATTTCAGTATTTAAAAACTTGATTTCTTTTTGTAAATCTTTTATTGTTAATGGTTTAGGGTTTTCTATTTCTTCAAAGGATCCCATCATTTTATAAAAAATTTCCATTCTTAAAGGTTTTATTTCAGGTTGTATACTTAAAGTTTTATCTTCTTGGGATTCGATAATTTTTGACATCATTTCTCTTTGTTTTTCTGGGTCTTTTATTTCCATAATCATATCAAGTGTTAGTTGGTCCTTTTTACTTAAAACATTTAAGGAAGGGTTATCTGAATCTTCTAGGTTATCAATATCACTATATCCTTCTGAGTCTTCATAATTTTTTATTAAACAAATATTACAGTTACAATTTGAATCGTTCTTGCATTTATCACTAAATTGTTCTAAAAGTTTGTTTATTTGTTCATTATCGTTTTGTTCGTTATTTGAATAAGAGGAATTTTCGGATTCGTTATCAGATTCTGATTCGGATAAGTTCAATTCATTTAAATGTTCTAGAATTGCTTTTAATTTTTTTTTTCTATTTTTATTTTTATAACAGGTGTTAGCAAAGTGTCTTGTTTTTCCGCATTTATAACATTTATCTTTATCAATTGGTTTTTTACCTGATCCTTTCATATATGATTTTTTATTTTTTGGTTGTTCTTTTTGAAAACTCTTTCTATCCTTTTGATAAGGTTTTTTACCTTTTAATTGAGTATTGTCTTTCTTTACAATTTTTCGAGGTTTTCTTCTTTTAGTTTCTTTAAAGGGGTCAAATTGATCACAAAAATCTCCTAATTCCTTTTTACTAAAATATTGTTCTGTCTTTATTTTCTTTTCTAGTTTCATATTGTTACATAGCTCTTGCCCTACTCCATTAATTATCTGATGTAGGTAAGCAAATGTGTATCTTTTATATTCTATTTCTCCTATATCATTTTTTGTTAATTTTTCTTTAACCTTTTTTCCAAATAAAGTTGGTAATCCTGCTATATATTTTTCTTTCCAGAAATCATTAGCTGAGTCAGTCATTTTGTAAACTACATTCATAAAATAATCATTATATTCAGCATATTGTGTCATAGATCTACATTTTAAGTTGATTAAATAGTCTCTTAAATTTTGCTCATATCTAGGATATCTTCCTATAAATTGTCGTCCTATGTTATACAGTAAACTTGTTACACTATCATTTATAGATTCTCCATCAGCCATAAATATAATTTCTCCTTGTTCGTCTTTTTTTACATTTTGTTCTATTAAATTTATTTGATTTGGTGTTAAATAAGTTCCCCACCAATCACCTAATTGTCCTGTGAAACCTGATGTTATTAATTTAGTTATGGCTAATTCAGTATTTCCTGCTTGTCTTAGGGCATTCGCATACATTTGCATTTTGATTATTACTTGCATTTTTTGTCCTACAGATAGGCCATCAATATTCCATTCATAAATACTATAGGAATCAAAGGAATGAGGATTTATTGTTTGAGGTTCTTCAATACTTGTTAAGTTCGGTCTTTTAGGTGTTTTATTAAATTTTAATTTATTTAAAGTTAGATCATTAGATTCTTCGATTTCTTCTAAGGTTAACATAGAAACTCTAGGTCCTGAGGCGTCTTTTAATTTATTTTTTAATATTTGTATTAATTCGCTTTCTGATCCTTCATTAATTTTAAGGGGTTGTTTTATAAGTTTTGTATCAGATTCTATTGTCGTAGTTTTTATGAGACTTTTTTCTATTTCCGGTAGAATTTTCTCTTTTTTATTATCTAGAATTTTTTCTTTTTTATTGTCTATTTTTTCTTCTATTCGGGTTGTTTGTTCAGCAATAGATTTTAAATAATTATTGGTATAATTGTTTTGATTCATTATATGTGCAAAGTATTGCGGGTCAATATTTGAATTTTTATTTATCTTTGTTACATCTTTATATGGTGAGGCTATTATTCCTTGAGAGATTTTATAATTTTCTTGAGGAGGATGTATACTTTCTTTTACCTCTCCTTTCAATGTTGTCCATTTTTCCTTTAGGACTTTGAAATATTGTTGTTTTGGTTGATTGTTTTTATCTAATTTAAAATCATACCATTCAAAGAATGTCATATGTCTTTTAAGTAATTTAATATCTCTTATATAAGGTTTTTGGAAATTTTTAATTTTTTTTAAATCAAATTTTTCTAGTAAATCATCTATTCTAGTATCAAGCATCATTTTAGCTTTTAAATATGCTCGTCTATATTAAATTCTTCTGTTTCTTCAGCTTTTATTACTCCTATCATGTCTTCGAGTGATAAATTAATTGTTTCAGTTTGGGATTCAGATCTAGTGTAGACAGGTTGAGCTATCCCAGCATTATTGTATTCTTCAAATCTAGGAGGAGGAGGATAATTTCCAAATGTGGTATATTGAGGAGGAATGGGTTTATTATATAGAGGATTTGTTTTCTGTTTTTCTTCTTCAAAGAGTATTCTGACAGTTCCATCATCTTCTTGTATTATTATACTAGATTTATCTTCTATTTTTGGGCTTCTTGTAACTTCCAATCACGTACTATTTCTATTTTTTCAGGTGTTGGTCTTTTAGGAATTATGGCTTTGTTTCTAAAATCAGTTTGGAAAACAGTACATTCATTTTTTATTAAATTTGCATAAGCAATATTTGATATAAACGAATTCATGGCTTTATAATATATTCTATACATTATTTCTATATTTTCACTTCCTGGATCCATGTCAAAACCTTTTGTTTTTACTCCTAATTGAACTGACATATGTATGTTTTTACTGGATAAAAGGTATTGTTAAATCAGGAAAACAATTATAAAATATAGGTCCTTCGGCAAAATTGGAGGAAACCATTCCATATAAAGCATCTTCAAATTTATTGTGTCTGGCATCCCTAACAAAAGATAAACAGGGTATGTTTAATCCTTTTCTTGTTAGTGGCTTGATTGCTACTTGAATTAAAGCAACATGTAAATAATGATATCTCATTTTTAGTCTTTCAAATTTTTCTTTATCATCCATTAACTAAAGATAAGCTTCATCTTGAGAAGAACTTGTTCTTTCTACAGTCTGAATCATTTAGTCATTAGTGTATTTAAAAGACCCAATATAAATTTGTTCAGCAGGAATTTTAGGGATATTCCAATTTTGAATTGATTGTTCTATTTCTCTAAAATTTATTTCTTTAGAATTTTTTAAGTCTGTTGTTATTAAATTAGTAGTAACAGGATTTGTAGGACGATGATTAAAAGCAATAGTATAAGAAGAAGTAGATAATCTAGATGGCAAACTATCTTTAGCAGTTTTGTATGAAGTAGAAGCAGTATCAGATTTATTTTCCTTTTTTCTAATTTGTTTTTAAAACCTTTTCTTTTACTTTCTTCCACATTTTACTGTTAAAAGATGCAATATGAATAGTTGTTTTGCAGAGTTCGTCGGTCAATAACAGAAGGGTCAAGCCCAACAGTCCAACACCAAGGCAAAAGCCAAGATTCCAACGTCAAAATAAGCTCAACACAACGAGTGACACGGCAAACTATAGGGCAACAACGGGTAATGGTTGGCACAGTTATGACGAGATAAACTTAGCAAAAACAAATATCAATATTACAATTTTAAATAGTAAAAGCTTCGGAAAAGAAAAGAGCAAGTTTTATCACAAATGAGAAGAAAGAAAGTAATTATATTTTAGCCCGCCCCCTGTTTCAGCTCACAATTCAGCAGGCCCAAGAATGGACGTAGTTCAAGAAGATTGACAACCAACAGGATTTCTTGCTAGAAGTGTGGAAGAGAATGCAGAAGCTATTCTTAAGCTTTTAAAGATGCCGGAACCAGAGAGACTAAAGATGGCCACAGCTGCACGAAAACGTGCAGGCCAGTTCTCAGAGCAACGATTCTATGAAGACTTGAAGTTGGCCATCCACCCAATTTTGGACAACTTTTTTTTTGTAAATGATAATAATAACAGATACAACAAGTTTGAACCTCCCATTTTTCCACAAGGCCTGAAAATAGATACTTTATCTTGGCTCCCAAATTCGAAAACAGTTTGGCAATGTGAAAAGGGAAAATTGAATGTAGAGGAAAATTATCAGTTTTGAAATGGTATACAATAGTTTTCATGGAACCTATGCCGTTGCCGTCTCTGTCGCCTCTAATGATCTGTTGAACCTATTCCAATTATCAAGTCTGGATATGGATGGTACATACAGTATGGGGGATTTTGTGCAATTTTTACTGGTTTGCTGTTTGCGTTAGAGACACTTTGCCAGGTTCGGGACAACTTGGGCTGGATCCATCCGTGTCAGTCTAACCCAGTCTCAGCCTAACTTGAAATCAGGCAGGGCATGGGCCCTAAACTTCGTAGCCCAACTCAACAGAGTCTCACTTTGGGCTGAGGCCTGAATTAAATCTGAGTGCTTGATTTTATTAGTATTTAAAACTTTGTATATAAATGGTGTTCCATATGTCAAATGGATATAGGGAGATATAGATAATATTATGTTGTGAAATATAATTTTTTTACAAATTCAATGGTCATTTTTATTGAAATTCGGCCAGTATGTGGTACTATATAATATAAATCAATATCATTAATATCAGTGATATTTTCAAATTTATTAAGTTTTATCAATAAAATATCATTACCACATTAACAACACATTATTAGTGGTGCAGTAAATTTTTGATAAAATTGCATTAAAAATGCGATAAATGGAATTGTCGTGATAGTATCTAAATAAATTCTTGGAAAATTACTGTTGAATTTCTTACTAAGATTTTTATTATTTTTTGAATATTATATTTTTTATGAGATTTTTCAATTTATTTTTTGATAAAAACTTCAATATTATTGATTGCTGTTAATATTTTGAGAACAGTATCTATGACAATGAAATAAATTAGTATCTTGACCAAATGAGGCCGAACTTTGACTTAGGTCTGGTTCCAGAGTAGCCATTGATTAGTTTGTCCCCATTTACCATAATATTATATGGCTTATTTCAACATATTAGGGGACATGGATGGAAATGAGTGAAAATTCATAACAATCCAGTCATCTTACTCTCACATGGTGGAATTTATTTTATTATTATTATTATTATTGATAACTAAGGTATTTAGACTTCTCAGAGCACCTGATTAATTCTTAGAGTATGTGTAAGCCTCTCTACTCATACATATTGAGTAATTCTATACGAAGTGATTTTTTTAGATGGAGTGGAAATAGAAATCAAGACTCCCATTTTTTTAGACGGGTTACTGATCATCACTCCAAATTCTTAAAAGTCAAATTTCAAAAATCAAAATCATAAAACTAGAGATGAAATTTTACACACTTTAATCCAGGTAACATATTATACATCTCACAAAACCAAGTGGCTTAAGCAGTCGTTGCTGGTGTTTTTCTACTCTAGTATAGATTTTAATAGTACTTGGTAAATAAAATTAATTCTCATTCATATAGGACCTGACCATTCATAGTAATCAATTTCGAAGCCCAATTTTCTTATTGAACATTTTCCAAATCCATGCCCATCTCAATGGTAAAGATTTTTCATGAAAAGTTCGTGTCTTTGATATATATCATGATTGGAAGAGTGGGTGAGTTGGATAGAAGGTTTACTCCTGTTTTATGTTCTTCTGATTCAAGCATAAAGAGAGAATACCAAGTATTTCAATGTGGTATGTATTTCTTTTAATGAACATACTTGTGACTTAGTTGAATCGGACTTATAAAATGTACAAAAAGAAATCAATTTAAATTTAAATTTGACTACCAAACAAATCATCCAAGTATAGAATCCAACATATAATGAGTTTTTTTACCAACATTCAAGTTTGATTCCCTATGGAGCCAGTTCAATATTTTTGGGGGTGCAAAAAGTAAATTTCGGTCATTGATTAGCAATATGGACACAGGAATATTTGATTCGACATCAATGACGCATGATAACATGTTGTTACTTTAAATTTTAATGTTTGCATCAGAAAATAGGAAAACAAATGGTTTGGAACAAATGTAATAGTTAGTATAAAATAAAGAGTCGTGGATGTTTTCGACTTCCTCTCTGGTTTTCCTCTCTGTTTCTGACAAGAAATAAACTTATGTGTATAAATGAATGTAGATTATTAAAATAAAAAACTCTAAAATTGGCCATCCATTTAGTATCATTAAATTAGATAAGTACTAGCTATAAATGATCTAAGTTTTATTATTAGACAATTCTTCATAGTACACCTTGAAAACTTTTAGATGGATAGAAGAGGGGTACGCAGAATATAGACAATCTAGTAGGGTTTCATATGATAAAAGATTGGAGATGCATATGCTGCATAAGTGGATTAACCTTAAAGGATAGATTTAGAAATGAGCACATCAAGAATAGGTTAAGAATAATTTCAGTAGATGACAAATCGAGATAAAATTATTTGAAGTGGTTTTATCATGTTAGTAGAAGACCAAACAGAACTCCAGTGTGTAGAGTTTGACATACTACAAATAGGATTTTATCTCTGTGGTCCAAGAAGAGGCAACCACATTAGTGATGCAGTTGAAGGCATGCTTGAGCCAACTGATGTCACAAGCGGGGGATGAGAGGCAAGGAGTGGTGTCATTTGAAAAAGCTGCTATTTGGAATACTCTCCTGGACCTGAAGTGACAACCGAATTTGAAAATATAGAGTGTAATTTGAATTCTGTTTAATTTGTGTAAAGCTTCTATCATGATTACTAATTAAGCTGTCACTATTTTTTTTTGCATATGACTAATCTGTTATAGGGATATAAATGAAAATAAAAATTTAAATAGTTAATTTACTCTAAACCTGAAATGGCATTTCACCAGAAAACACCACACTCATGTCTTATTCTTTACAATGTGCAAGATTAGAATGCCTTTGGCATTTTGCATTGCTTTTAGTGTCCATGCAATGGAGACTGCTTTGTTCCTATATTTGCTACCACCTTGTTTTCTCTTAAACAAGTGACTGAACTTTTTGGGTTATATTTCTTATATGGTTCCACCTTCCATCAAGAATACTTCTAAAATTTGGAACTCAAAACCCTACTAGAATATAATTTGTACCATTTATTTAAATGTCTTATGATATGGGTCGTTTAATCTCACACAGAAAATTGCATAGCAAATAGTCTTAGTAAAGAAAATTTATTCTCCATAACCATTAGAAAAAAAAAGCAAAGAAGATTAATTCAAACAAAATTGGGAAAAGTTCTCAAGTTTTATGGAAGAATGGCTGTTAGGGATGATGAAGAGATTGAAGGCTATTTTTGGTTTAGTACTACTTGTTTCAAGGATACTGTCCCATGTAGGGTCCAATTATTGGCCGATATGTATCGACTATCGTATCGGTTGATATGATTCGTATCGACTGATATTCGGCCGATATGTCGATATCTCGACCGTATCATATCGGCTGATATCGGCAGTTTTTGTTAAAAAGAAAATGGAGATAGAAAAATATCGGTCGATATATCGATCGATACCGAATTTTGAACCCCTGGTCCCATGTGTGTTTTAGGGCTCTCCTTGTGTCTGTTTTGAACAAGTCTTAGTAAGGAAAATTTATTCTCCATTGGCTTATTCTTCACTGGAGATTAGAAGGGTAAAGTCAGAGTCTGGATGATGTTATTACAACAACACTGCTTTTTTTTTTTTAATGGGCCCACTGTATTCTTGTATTTGCCCCTCTTATTTTTGTTTCAATTTTTTTGTAATGATATATGAGACAGTTCTGTAGATGGAAAAGTGGGAAGGAATAAATAAAGCATGAGAATTTTGTGCAAGCCTTTTTATCACTGATTTGATCATGTGGTTTGATTTACACACTTGGTGGGGTTGTCTGTCATTTTCTAGATATGGAAAATGAATGAGAATAGAAAATGAAACCAATATCTCTTCTTCCATGGAATAAAAGCTCTTTGCCAAGAGAAAACACACACACATACACACACACACACAAAAAGGGAGTTTTCCCTCTTCTTCCAAGGAGTCCATTTCCTCTTGATGGGATGGGGAAGGGAGGAGAGGGATCAAAAAATTTAATGAGGAAAAATTGAGGGTTTTCCTTAATTGGAAAGACAACATTTTGTTTATTTTCAATGGAAATAAATGTTCTGACGTAAACAACCAAAATGTTGGGTTTCCATGGCCTACACAATGCCAACTTCACAACACTCATCAAATGACTTGCATTGAAACCAAACATAATGTTTTACAAGAAGTGATTTTCTTGAAGAAATTGACAAACAACTCATAATGGAAGAGACTAACAACTTTATCGAAGGCCATATTCTCTACAATGCTTGCTATAGGCAAGAACCAAAAGGATTTGGGGCACATGGATGATGAATGCCTATGGTCGAAACTGCAAAAAGCTTGCACTCTTCCACAAGTCTTCAGCAAAATGTCAATTTAGACCGAATGTCTGCAAATTGGATAAAGGAATTCAAATCTTAGAATTCCTAGTTCACCAACTTTGCAACGACTCTGGTTAGGAGATAACTCGAAGCTTAGATGGATTACCCAATCCAAGTTCACTCACAAAAAATGGAATTAGGCTCAATATCTCATTAGGAAAATTATCACCATGCAGAATTCACTAATGAAATTGTAAATTCAATAGAAATCAAAATTGAATTATGGAATTAATTTCAATATGATATGGTCGAGTGCAAAATGCAAAGTTCATAAACCATATGCATGAAAGAAAGTAATTCAATATAAAATCAATTAGAAATCAAAAGGACTTGACTCACCAATATTGGAGAGATCCAAAGCACAAAGCTTGAAATTGTATTGCTCAATTTGAATGTGTGCTACAATGGTCGACCCTAACCTCTTTACACAGAGGTCCAATGTGAGAAAATCATGGATCTAGCAACTACAAACTTGGATCTAAGATCCAACCTCCTAAATTCGCCCATGGAGATCCTAAATCCCTAAAATGGCTTGGGCCAATTTGCTTGGTTGAATATGCTTGATTTTGTGTCAAAATATATGGATCTAAGGATCCTTGGGACCTTGGTCAACCACACATTCAAATTTATTCTTAATTTGGCTGATTTTGGAGAAGAGAGTTCCATTCTTGCTGCTCATGCGTGCCGATACTTGCTTGGATGAGAGTGTCTTCTATTTTGGCTAAAACTGCACATGTGGACAATGATCTCCTCTCCTCTTCCGGTCACCCCTCCTTGTGGCCAGCAAATGGACCATTTGCTTGGGCCTATTTTAATGGATTTGAAGGCATGACCCAAGCCCATGAGCCATTAATTTGAGTATTTTGGACCCCAATGGAATTCATTTTGGGCACATTCTGTGACATTAAATTCTACTGTGATTTTGGGTGAAAATGTCAAATTGTCTTTAATGAATGAACTTAATTCATCTTCAAATTCAACCTCTTTTTCTGAATGGAACTGGTGGAGATGCCCTCATCAATGGACTCATGCATCTTCATCGTTTTACAAGTAGTTGCCAACCTCTGCTTGGAGTTCCTTCGAGATCAATGGGAGGAGTTCACCAAGGAGTCCCCTTGTTCTCGGTTATGGTTTAGGAAGCTTCGAAAAAATGAGTCAACTATTTATTATGGTTGGGTCCTTCAGGTCGGTCGAACTAAACATAAAAGGCTGGTAGTTTAGATCAAGCATTCTTAACCATTACAATATCCAAGTAAAAAGAAAAATCAACACTAAGCTTAGACAAAAAATTATGGTTCATTGAAAAATGTGTAGATGAAATTTTGGATTTTCAAAATATAAGAATGCTACTTTAGGCAGGTTAGGAGGTTTGCTAATGGTGTAGCAGATTTCCTATCCAAGTAGGGGTGGACAGGGTTGAAGGCTTTGTTGGTCATTTGTAATTTTCAAGATGTTGGTATCATATACATGTATTTGTTTTGGTTTTTATTTTTGCTTTGATTCTCGCCTTTATGTAGACGATCAGTATAGCTCTTTTATACTGTATCTTTTCCTAATTAATACAATTGTGAATTTTAAGAGAGAGAGAGAGAGAGAGAGAGAGAATGCTACATACCAAGATGATCATCAAGAGGATATATCCATACCCTGTCAAAGGCAAAAAGATTGCTATGTAATCCTTTATCCAGTAAATCCCATCGACGGCTAGCTAGGGAAAAGTTAAAGTTGTTGCTCGGCATGGGGAACTCAATTATCTAGAACAAGATGAAAAGTAAATACCAAACAGAAAGAAATAATGTTCACCCATGAATTAATGGAAGGAATCTCACGTTTGGATGCCCAAATTCATTGCCCAGGAAGTTGAGGTAAGCACGCCCACTTATTGTAAATGTAATTAACCTGATCATCTGAAATAAAATAAAAATGTTCAAATAATTCATAACTGGTCTCACGTACTAGTTTCAAGTGTGAACACAAGAATGACAATAGAGAATGAGGACACATATGAAACTTTAAAAATTTGAAAAGGATACGCAGTTAGAGTTGATAAAAAGTTGATCCCCGATGTATGGGACAAAGGGTTTCATGGTGATAATGACAAGATGATAATGACATGCTAAGAAAGTAAAGAAGCAGGTACATGGTCCTACCTTGTACAATGAAGACCCTCGAAAGATTGAATCTGGTGAACCCAAGGAGTGCTCTTCGACTTCACCGAAAAACATTTCAGGAAATGACCTCCCTCCCGAAATGGACTGCATTGCATCAACAAAATGGATCACCATTAGATGTATGTATAAAACAAGAAAATGATCTAGTATTTAATATATGAGTGCAATAGGAAGTCAATCTAGCATAAAATCAAAATGCCAACTAGTATGGTTTTCTACAAGAACAGTGCAGCTTTGGTATCACATTGCAAGAGCATCAATTTCATCATATATCTGCTATCGCTAGAGCAGTTTGATCTTAATTAGTTTAGCTGATGTGAAACTCAATTGTGTGAGTTCCTACACATAACCTGTGATGTTTGAAAAAAGCTACATGGCTTGACTTAAATACACTTCAATAAGCAAACTAGTCAACCAATACTACATCAAAAGATCTATGATTCATCCATTCCAAAGTCAGCTCTTTCTTTTTTTTTTTTTGAGCAGTTCATTCCAATGTCAGCTGACCCCTTGTCACTAATTGAATTCTTCCTGAAAATTTTCCATTTGAGTTTCTCTTTAAACGGTTGCAGTTTGTTTTTCTTCTTCAGATGGCCCTGTCACAAGTATCAACCAAACCTACTTATAATAATTTTTCCAAGTTTCCAACCATGGTTTCGATAAGTAAAAGAAAAGGATAAAATGAGGAACAAAAAAAAATGAGGCTTAAGAGTGGATGCAAAAGGGTAGATTGAGGAATCGTATTTTAGATGGTTAAGGCATGTGAAATGTAAAATGACAAGTTAAATTAAAAAGTGAGAGAATTTATTCCAAAACAATTAGAAATATAAAAGATGTAAAGATAACGACAAATATAATTTATTCCAACCCAGCTACGCTTTACAAATAGACTAAGGGTCATTCTCAAAATCAATAAAATGATAGAAGCCATCAAATACCAACTAACCACACAGAATGAATAAATAGAGCCTCATAAATCTATAAATAGTAGCATTTAAGTTATATTATAGGGTTACATGGAGACATGCCCTAGAAACTAACAATTGGACGCATTTTGTTTGTTGCTCATCAGAACACTCACGATCTGCACAAATCATAACTTTCTATCAGTATATAAAAAAAATAAAGCCTAATAAATCCAAACCAATACAAAAGTAAGTCCTCCTATTCACCATCCATGCGCGCACCCCCCCCTCCCCTGCCAACATTTTGAGATGGTGACAAGAAAAAACACAATTTAGTGTTGTTAACAAAGAAAAGGAAGAAGGGAGGAAAATTTTGTTATCTACGCATCAGAAGCTTATGAGAGGAAATTTCAGAAAGAGCATTAATAACATTTGTGAAGCATAAAATGAACTCACATTGGACTTGTCTTAAGCTTATAAAGAGTATAGATGAAAAAGGCGAGCAAAACTAAAGTAGGCATACAAGATTTAATATGTTGAAGTAAAATATAAAATGCAAGTATTACCCAAAATACAATGGACTGAAAAAAAAATAGAGAATCAATCTGATTAGTGTTATTCTGAAATACAGTATCATTAAATTCAACAGTCAAAAAGTTGAACCTTATCCATGCTCCACTCATGATCAGGGACATTCTCGAGGAACCATAACCACATTTCCGATGCAGAAATATTTATGTAGTAATCAAATCCCAATCCTCCTTGAGTAGTTTCCTCACATAGCCCAGGATAAATTGTAGCCTGAGGTAACCAAGAAAACTTTGTGACTTCTTAGTGAAAAATAAAACACCTAATGTGAGTCGAAATATGCATCGAAACACAAACAGGTCACTAATGTTCACCATAAAAGCAAGAGTTTGCAGAACGGAATAAATACAGTCATCAATTGCACAAGAGTAGCATTGTCAAATGCAAAGGCAGACAGTAAACAGTGGACAATCGATAAAAATGCATGCAAATGGACAACATATTATACAATTTAAAAATTAGACTTGAGAAGAAACATAATCAACTCACCTTATACCCAACAGACGAATAATCTTTGTGCTCAAGGACACCAATCAACTGAATTGCATTGTATCCTGATTTTTTAACATGTGGAAGCACCTAGATGGAAAAAAAAATGCCAAAAAGTACAAATTTGAAGGACGGTTTTGATGCACTCAAAAGAGGCAAACAACTTATGGGAGCTACCTTCATGGTAAATTCATCAAAGGAAGTAATTTTTTACTCTGATCCACTTATCCCGACATGGCATTCATATATTCGAAGAGATGGTGGCACTTTAGGCCGCTTGTTTTTCCATATATAAGCACTTTCTGGAGGTGGTTCCCAATGCACTGCAAAGGCTTGCTTTCCATCAACATCTGAAAAGCATGATTGACATTACGAGAAAATACAAAGTTCAAAAACACATTATTTGTGATAAGTATATTGTTTCGATGCATCCCTTAGTGTACCATTTTGTATAGCAAATTTAACAAGATTGACCATTTATTAATTGATTGCAATCTGCTTAAGGGATTAACCTTCCTGTAATTTTACAATTAATCCTCACAAATATATCTTCCCCAAGGAAGATACAATCACTTTTGAGAGTAAATACATTTTTATCTCCTCCCATCTGTGTCTCTCCCCTTTTTCTTCTATCTTCTTCCTTATTCCTTCTTCTACAACTTGGTAGAACTTACCAATTTGATATTTCTTTAGATGGGGTCTTTTGACTATTGAGTTCTTGGGTTTTGTTGGAGGTAAAGGGTATGTGGGGAATGATTCTTGTATGGGTAGGATCTTTAGTTGATATGATTTTCAAGGTAATCTTTTGGCATAATTCTCTTATGCCAAGCTTGTACATCTTACTTATAATTGTTTCTTCTTTTAATATTTGTCAATGCCTTGTCTTGCCATATCTTGAAAAAGGCCAATTTTGTTAAAAAAAATGCCTTAAAATGGAAAAATTAGGAGTGCATTTGGTGAATCTAAAGGGTTTGGCTTACTCTTGGCATGTCAGTACCTAAAAATAAGAAAAAATCATGTAAAAATTTGTTCAAAAATATAAAAACGGAGTTCTAATATTAGATTTGGTGAGTTGGAAGAATTTGATCCACTCTTGTCATATTAATGCCTACACAATATATGAAAAAATCATGTAAAAACTTTTCTAATAATAGAAGAAAACGTCTTAGGATTAAATTTGGTTAGTTGGAAGGATTTGGTCTATCTTAACCTAAAAAGAAGATAATTTTGTAAATTGATAAAAATAGGAAGAAAAGGTTTTTAGAAATAACATGGTCAGTTGGAAAGATTTAGCCAACCTTGTCACACATAAAAAATAAGGAAAATTTACACAAAAAATGGATAAAAAATATAAAAAGATTTTCAATCGGATTTAAATAAGATGGATTTGGCCTACCATTGTCATGTCAAAACCAAAAAAAAAGTAATTTTGAGCAAAAAAATGGGCTTAACATAGAGGGAAAAAGGGATTTTAAGATCAAATTTGATGAATTAAAGGTCCATGAAGTATACCATGCCCTATGCAGCTTTTGCATACTCGTGATAAAGTAAAAATGATGGAAGTTAGGTTTGTGAGTGCTTCTGTAAATCTTAAGGACAAATAAATATATAAATAGATTAAATATATTTGTTCTAAAAAATGATTAAATCTACAAAATGAATCAGATTAAGCCACAACAGCGAAATGAGGTCCACATTCGCCAAAATATCACAAAAATCTTGCTAAAATGGAGTCAAATCCAACGTGGACCAGATCCAAAAGAAGGCAAACTCAAAAAAAAAAAAAAAGGAAAAAAAAAACCCAAAACCAAAAATGGAAGGGCAAAAAAAATTTGGACCAAGCATGATTCCCAAGGGGTCCTTTTCAAAAAAAATGTGCCTTCAATGCCCTTAGGAGAAAAGTTTGAATACTATGGGTTACATTCGTGTCAATCCGGAATTTGACACCCTTCAAATCTACATTCGTGTTGATTTGGAGCTTCAAAAATCAAAACACACTTGGAATCTATACTCGTGTAGACTAAAGGTGGTGATATACTTTAAGTTTGTGGAATTAAGGTGTGTCATATGCATATGCTTCAAGCTTACAATAAGTGCGCACCTGGCAAGTCATATCTACTTTTGCAAAGAACTCCAACACACAGATGAAGTCATCGAGACCCCAAGCATTGAAGAAGACTACCTCAAGATCATACAGTTGTGGACACCGTTTTACGCAATTTTCTAATTCATTCAATTGAGATAGTTCTAAAGCAAATTTCTAAAATAGTAAGTTTTTTTTTTACCAATAACAAAGATATTTCATTTGTAAGTGCCCCGGTTCGTCCGAGTCACCCTTATTGTCAATTACGTGACTTAGTTGGACTTGCCTGGGATGTATAAGAAGATCTACTATGAAGTTGAAGCGTTTACACTGAATACGGTATTGGCACACAGGTAAGTGAACCGTAGGAGACCTTAGGCTAAGTCAAATACCTTAGAAGTCAATTGGAAAAATAAAATAATAAGTGACTTTCAGCCTCAAGGCCTCATGCAATCTACCGAGGCCTCGCAGGCAGTTATGTTGAGCCGAGCTGAGTCTAGCTGACCCTGTGTCGAGCTGACTCAGTCTCTTACAGATTTAGAAAGTTAAAATTTGTGTCTATTTAATTGAGAGGAAATTATGGTAAATTGATTGGAAGCTCATTATGGTAAATAAATTTATCCACATGATGAGATGGGTAATTATGGTAAATTGATTGAAAGCTCATTATGGTAAATAAATTTATCCATATGGTGAGATGCTGCCACCTCATTTAAATTTGAATTTAAATACCCTTGGGGAGCTGTCAATGACAAGTATGGAAAGGCTCCTCCATGAGTTGTAATCCATCTTGCAAATCTTCCATCTAATCCTTGATTGATGGCTAAGATAAATAAATTGCAAATCATGCACGGTGGATATGAGTTGGCTGGTATCTAGCTGGATTTTGTCTGATTGGATTAAACTGCACATATGTGCTGTCTTTGCTAAACTTACCGCTGGCGAGGCCTCATCAAAAGCGGCGAGGCCTCGCGGGCGTGACTTACTGCAAAACTGCAAACTGTCTTTCCAGAATTACCGCTGGCGAGGCCTCATTGGAAGCGGAGAGGCCTCGCGGGCGTGACTTACTGCAGAACTCAATCTGTCTTATAAAATAACAGTAAGCCTTGTGTTAGAGGTACCGAAAATACACAGAGAAAACAAGGAATAAGATTACAGAGTGTGTGATCATTCGGCCTTTCCTCTAGACACCATTCTTCATCATCCTTCTTAGTGAATGTTTGGGTAATCAATACCCAATCCTGATGAAGAGTAAGGTGTTCATATAGGACTAAAACCAGTCATACCCAAGTCCTATTGCTGTGCCGATAAATACGTTGATGATGCTGATCGGATGGAAAGGAGCACACAGATTCAGTAAAGAAGAACGAGCTTAAAGGAAAACGGTTAAGGCCCAAGGCAAGTTTTCTTCTTTGTTTTATTTTAAACATTGAAAAATGGATTAGAACAGTGTGTTCGAACCACTCTGAAAAATAGGTATAGAGGATTAAACTGATTGGGTTGAACCTCTATAAAAAACTAGGTTGTACTATTTGGGTGTGAGACCCTTACATAGTATATTTGGGATACCCTAGAGAGGGTGAGTCCAACAGTGGATGTAGGTTCAGGTGAATCGAACCACTATATATCGTTGTGCATGTGTGGTTTGTATTAATGGTTTGATTTATTTGTTTATCACTTGCACACACGTTTATTCCGCTGCACATGTTGTTAAATCTGATTTCTTTTTAAAAGGGAACTAAAATTGAAAACCGACTTATTCACCCTCCCTCTAAGTCGTGCATACTTCTAGTAACGGAATTTCATCATTCATATAAGAAATAGTAGAACAACAAAAAGTCTAAAAAAAATAGAACAAAATACACCTGTGCCAATTTGTGGAGAGGATCTAATATACATATTCTGTTAGATCGCATCCTACCTGCCAAGATCAATATTAAAAACATTAAGTAGAAAATCCAATATCGCAAATACAATATGAAATGTGAAAAAAAAAATAGAGAAGCAGAAAACCCCCTTTAAGAATATCTGACGTGAATCATAAAATTCCTTATGCAAGAATACAATATTCAACATTTCAGAGGAGGAAATACAAGCCATCGTAAAAAACACGAACACACGAAAGACATGCCAAAGTTCAAGAACAAAATTCAAAATCAATAAAAAAGTTAGCTGAATTTCAGACAAACAGTAAACAACCATTTTAAGAACCAATTAAAATAAATATACCTATACCAATTTGTGGAGATGATCCAAAGTAAATATCCTAGTAGATCGCATTTTACCTGTCAAGATAGATATTAATTACATTAAGTAGAAAATTTAATATCGCAAAAACCATATGAAATGAGAATTTTTTTAAGAGAAGCGGAAAAACCCCCCCTTTAAGAATATCCTACGTGATTTATACAATTTGTTAAGCAAGAATACGGTATTCACCATTCCTGAGGAATAAAAACAAGTCATTTACAAATTCAACAATCGAATTCCAAATCCATCCTGACCATCAAAAAGTAAAATGTATTTTTTAAAACAAACTAGAAGCCCACTATGATGAACCAATTAAAATAAATGCACCTGTGACAATTTGTGGAGAGGATCCAAAATATATATTTTGTTAAATCGCATCCTACCTGTCAAGATCAATATTAAACACATTAAGTAGAAAATCAAATATTGCAAACACGATATGAAATGAAGAAAAAAATTAAGAAGCAGAAAGCCCTCTTTAAGAATATCTCACGTGAATCCTAGAATTCCTTAAGCAATTCACCATTTTAGAGGAAGAAATACAAGCTATCGCAAAAACAGGAACACACGAAATGAGACATGACAAAGTTCAAGAACAGAATTCAAAATCAATCAAAAAGTTACTTTGGGTATGGGTTATCACAATACTACCGCCTGAGTCTAGAGCCATCCTCGACTATGGAACTCAACTTTCCACTAATGGTCAGACAGTTGAACCATACTCTGACACCATTTTGTAACGACCCGTCCCCGCTAAGCACAATACTGTCCACTTTGGACCTATACTCTCGACTCTCACGGCTTTGTTTCTGGATGTGCACTCTTGCACAATCTCAAAACGCTTTGTGCTAGAGTAGGGAGGCGGCACTAAGTTTATAATACACCTTCAGCACTAGTCCATAGGCGATATGAGACCTTGAGATTTATGCCACTCTGGTGACTTTCTCTCATTTCCCTCTGATGCCTTCACTGCATCTCATTTCGAGACTTACCATGGGCATGGGTCATCACAATCCCTCCCCTTGGACTAGAGTTGCCATCTGCTTTAATACTTTAATCTTCCAACTCTAGCTCCAAATTTGAATGGTGCTCTAATACCATTTATAACGACCCACCCCGCCTTATACAATCTTATCCGCTTTGGGCTTAACTCCAACCCGTACAGCTTTGTTTCGGGGTCTACATTCATGCACAACCCCAAAAGGACTTTTATCAGGAGAAGAGGCACCGCAAGCTTATAAATCAAGCCCAACAGGCAATGTTAGACGATGTGGGACCTAGAAATTCAACTCTCTAGCTATTTTCACTTCACCCCAACTACCCTCACTAATGCTCTCTCTCTCATCAGGTCACTGCTCACTTTCGTGACTTTTGGTACGGGTCATCACAATCCCAACACCTTAGCTTATGAAGCACCTTCAGCACTATTCCATAAGTGATGTGACCTTCGAACTGCAAAATGTCTAGAGGCACAAATAGACTGCAAAATTGACGATCGATATGAAAATTAAAATATAGCTACAAAATCCAACCAATCTGCCATAAAAAGATCAAAGAATTTCTAAACTGCAAACCTCCTCGAATTCTTTGTGAAGTTGATTACCCTCATTAAACATATCCGTAGCGTATCCTATTGTTCTCAATAATATTGACTCCTGAAAAAGAAACACCCAAGATGCCACAATTAAATATCAAAATTCCAAATCCATCCACATCATAAAAAAAGATGGATAAGTTTAAGATAACCTGCAAAACACCCCTTGAAGAACTAATTAAAATAACTCTGCTTCTGCCCATCTGCGGAGAGTAATTAATACTAATTCATATAGCATTCAACTGAGAAGAATTGATAACACACTTAAGTAGAAATGCCAATATCATAAATCCTTATGAAATGATAAAATCTTTTTTCAAAAGCTGAAAACACCCACCTATGAGTATCCAGTAGAATGTACGATTCTCTAAAGCGAAGATTATGGCAATTGCTATTCTTATAGAAGCGAGACCAGAATTCCAAGTCCATCCAAAAGTTAGTTAACTTTCAGAAGAAATGCGAAGAACCCTTCTTCGATGAACCAATTAAAATAAATACACCTGTGCCAATTTGTGGAGAGGATCCAAAAAATATATTTTGCTAGATAGCATCCTATCTGTCAAGATCAATATTAAAAATATCAAGTAGAATACAATATGAAATGAGAAAAAAAAAATAGAGAACCAGAAAACCCCCTTTAAGAATATCTGACGTGAATCATAAAATTCCATAAGCAATAATACAGTATTCACCATTTCAGAGAAAGAAATACAAGCCATCGCTAAAAACAGGAACACGCGAAAAGAGACATGCCAAAGTTCAAGAACAGAATTCAAAATCAATAAAAAAGTTATTAAATTTCAGACAAACAGTAAACAAATATTTGAAGAACCAATTAAAATAAGTACACCTATACCAATCCGTCGACAGATCCAGAGTAAATATCCTGGTAGATCGGATTTTACCTGTCAAGATAGATATTAAATACATTAATTAGAGCATCTAATATCGCAAAAATCATATGAAATGAGAATTTTTTTTGGAGAAGCGGAAAAACCCCCCTTTAAGAATATCCTACGTGACTTATACAATTCGTTAAGAAAGAATACGGTATTCACCATTCCTGAGGAATAAGTCATGTCAAAATTCAAAGATCGAATTCCAAATCCATCCCGACCATCAAAAAGTAAAATGTATTCCTTAAAAAGAACTAGAAGCCCTCTGCGATGAACCAATTGAAATAAATACACCTGTGCCAATTTGTGGAGAGATCCAAAATACTTATTCTGTTAAACACATTAAGTAGAAAATCTAATATCGCAAACACGATATGAAATGAAGAAAAAAAAAATAGAGAAGCAGAAAACCCCCTTTAAGAATATCTGACGTGAATTATAAAATTCCTTAAGCAAGAATACAGTATTCACCATTTCAGAGGAAGAAATACAAGCCATCGCAAAAAACAGGAACACGCGAAAAGAGACATGCCAAAGTTCAAGAACAGAATTCAAAATCAATAAAAAAGTTATTAAATTTCAGACAAACAGTAAACAAATATTTGAAGAACCAATTAAAATAAGTACACCTATACCAATCCGTCGACAGATCCAGAGTAAATATCCTGGTAGATCGGATTTTACCTGTCAAGATAGATATTAAATACATTAAGTAGAGCATCTAATATCGCAAAAATCATATGAAATGAGAATTTTTTTGGAGAAGCGGAAAAACCCCCCTTTAAGAATATCCTACGTGACTTATACAATTCGTTAAGCAAGAATACGGTATTCACCATTCCTGAGGAATAAGTCATGTCAAAATTCAAAGATCGAATTCCAAATCCATCCCGACCATCAAAAAGTAAAATGTATTCCTTAAAAAGAACTAGAAGCCCTCTGCGATGAACCAATTGAAATAAATACACCTGTGCCAATTTGTGGAGAGATCCAAAATACTTATTCTGTTAAACACATTAAGTAGAAAATCTAATATCGCAAACACGATATGAAATGAAAAAAAAAAAATAGAGAAACAAAACCCCCTTTAAGAATATCTGACGTGAATTATAAAATTCCTTAAGCAATAATACATTATTCACCATTTCAGAGGAAGAAATACAAACCATCGCAAAAACAGGAACACGCGAAAAAAGACATGCCAAAGTTCAGGAACAAAATTCGAAATCTATCTAAAAGTTAGATGAATTTCAGACAAACAATAAACAATCATTTGAAGAACCAGTTAAAATAAGTACACCTATACCAATCTGTGGAGAGGATCCAAAGTAAATATCCTGGTAGAATGCATTTTACCTGTCACAATAGATAAAATACGTTAAGTAGAATATCTAATATCGCAAAAACCATATGAAATGAGATTTTTTTTAAAGAAGCGGAAAACCCCCCTTTAAGAATATCCGACGTGACTTATACAATTCGTTGAACAAGAATACGGTACTCACCATTCCTGAGGAATAAAAACAAGTTATGTCAAAATTCAACAATCGAATTCAAAATCCATCCCAACCATCAAAAAGTAAAATGTATTTCATAAAACAAACTAGAACCCCTCTTCGATGAACCAATTAAAATAAATACACTTGTGCCAATTTGTGGAGAGGATCCAAAATACATATTCTGTTAGATCGCATCCTACCTGTCAAGATCAATATCAAACTATAAAGCACCCTTTGAAGAACCAATAAAAATAAGTAAACCGATGTCAATCTATGGAGAAGATCCAAATTACGTACTCGGTTAGATCGTAGCCTACCTGAAAAGATAGATATTAAACACAATAGGTAACAAACAAAATATCGCAAACACCATCCCGTTAAGAATATCTGATGTGAATCATTCAAATCTTTAAGCAATACGCAGGTCGTTACTAATGGAATCAGAGCACGGTTCAACTCTCGGACTTAGGGTGTGGGCTGGTGCGAGTCTCAACCGGATGTCCAGCCGAGGGCGGCTCTGGTCTTAACTGGAGTAGGTTGTATTACCCCGACCCAGAGGAGTATGAGTTGGGGTAAAATGAAAGAAATCTTAGAAAATTGAGGAAAAAGAAAATTATGAGAGAGAAACAAAAAGAATAAAGGGTAATCTATGTGGTTTTTGGGTGGTGACTGACGATCAACAAGGGGTGGTGGAGGAGCGGCAATGAGAAATGGAAGGGAAACGGATATGGAAGGGAAGAAACGATAGAAGGGATAGGAATTCAAAGAAATCGAGCAAAAGGGATGAAAATCGAAGGGAAGGAGTAGAGATTTATAGAAGAGGAAGGGGAGAGAGTCGGCGACGGAGGGTAGGATACATGAGGCAAGGTAGGGTAGAGTAGAAGGCTAGAGGGTTGGATGGGCGGTATGGTAAGGAATGGGCAAAGGGAAAGGGTGGCTAGGGTGAGGGTCTTGAATGAGAGGAAGAATGGAATAAGAGAAATAATATAATATCTAATTACCAGACAAAATTAAGCATACAAAAATAAAGTTAAAGCATAATTCAAAGGCATACCTCAATTAAATTAAAGACATAAAAGCAAAAATAAAATTAAAAAATTAAATGACAACATAAATTAAATTAAAATCATATAAACTATAATTTAAAATAGAAACATGAATTTAAATTAAAATTTATAGCACATACTAGGTTGGAAATCAACCAAAATTTTGGTTTAATCCTCCTACTTCAAAATCAATCAAATGAGCCTGAGTTTTGTTTCCGGGAACTGAGTCAAGTCCAAAATCTGTGCCGACATGCTTTTTGAAGTGTGTTGAAGGGCCTCCTTTAAAAATCGGCCAACTCATGCCCTACGAGTCATGACTCGGTTGTCTCACTCAGCAAATTCAAAATAAGGGAAAACTCAGTTCGGTTAAAATCAGAGAAATCTTGAGAAATTGAGGTAAAAGAAGAAAAACGAGAGAAAAAAGGGAAAAATGTGTTACCTGCGTGGTTTTTCGGTGTTGACCAACGGTCAGCAAAGGGTGGAGAAGCTGCGGCTAAAAAGGGAAGGGAAGCCATGAGGAACGGGGAAAAATTGAGAGAAGGGAGAGAAATTGAGAGGAAATGAGTGAGGGGGATGAAAATCGAATGGAGGGAGTGGGGATTTATATAGGAGGAAAGGGAGAGTCGGCGACGGATGGATAATTTTGGTTATAGAGCGGCAATGGAGGGTAGAGTAGGCGACTAGAAAGTAGGTCGGGCGGTTAGTGGGAAGGATGGGCGGCAAAGGAGGAGATCAGCCGAGGGTATGGTTAGGATTTTGAAGGAGAGGAAGTGTCGAATAAAGAATATAATTAAAGACATACCTAAAAGCATCATTTAAAGGCATAATTGAATTAAATTAAAGACATAAAAACATTATTTAAATTAGAGACATTAAGTAAAAGCATAAATTAAATTAAAGCGTAATAAAGAAATCAAATACATAAATGAACTAAAATTAAAATTTAAAACACATACTAGGTTGGAAATCTACCAAAATGTTGGTTTTAATCCTCCTACCTCGAAACCGATATAATGAACCTAAGTGTGTTTTCGGGGACCGAGTTAAGGACCAAGTCAATCCCAAAATCGGTGGCAGCATGCTGTTTGAAGATGGTTGTAGGACCTCTAGTGAAAATCAACCAACTCAAGTCATGTTCAGTCACATCACAATTGTCTCACTCGACTGTGTCAGAAAAGGGGAAAATTGAGTTGGGGTAAAATGAGAGATACCATGAATAATTGAGGAAAATAAATAAATGAGAGAAAAAAAAGGGGAAGAAAGGGATACCTGCATGGTCTTTTAGTGGTGGCCAACAGTCGGTAGGGAGTAGAGGAGCAGCGGCGAGGGAAAGAAAGGAAACCGAGTGCAGGGAGAGAAATTGAGTGAGAAGGATGGAAATTGAAGGGAGAGAACGGAGATTTACAAAAGAGGGAAAAAAGGAGTCGGCGAAAGAGGGATAAGGGTTAAGGGTAGGATAGGGCGAGAAGGGAGTTTAGAGTAGGGGGTTAGATAGTAGCATGGGAGGCTAGAGGGCAGGAGGGGCAGCAATGGAGGGGATCAACACAGGGTAGGGGCAGCTAGGGTTAGGGTTTGGATGGATAGAAAGAAAGGAAGAAAAGAAATAATATAATATCAAATGACACAACAACATTAAGCCTACATGAATAAAGTTAAAGTTTAACTTAAAGGCATACTTGAATTAAAATAAAGACATAAATCAATGGTATTCATTAAATGAAATACATGAAATAAATTAAAAGCGTACATAAATAAGTTAAATAAAAACATGAATTTAAATTTCAATTTAAAGCACATACTAAGTTGGAAATCCTCCAAAATTTGGTTTGTATCCTCCTACCTCAAAATCGACAAAATGAACTTGAGTTTTGATTTTGGGGACCGAACGAAGCCCAAAATCGGCGTCAGCATGCTTTTGAAGTGGGTTGAAGGGCCTCCTTTAAAAATTAGCCAACTTAAGCCCTGCGAGTCAAGACTCAATTGTCTCACTCTGCATATTCAAAAAAAGGGAAAACTAAGTTGGGTTAAAATCTGAGAAATCTTGGGAAAATGAGGAAAAATCAGAGAAAAAAGGAGAAGGGTGTTACTTGCGTGGTTTTTCAGTGGTGGTCGACGGTCGGCAAGGTGTGGAGGAGTCGCGACGAGAAAGGGAAGGGAAACTGTGAGGAAAGGGGAAAAACTGAGAGAATGGAGAAAATTTGAGAAAAATTGAGTAACGGGATGAAAATCTAAGGGAGGGAGAAGAGATTTTTAGAAGAGGAAAGGGGGGGAGTCGGCGATGGATGGATAAGTGTGAGGGGAGGATAGAGTTGCAATGGACAGTAGAGTAGGCACCTAGAATGTAGGATGGGTGACAAGAGAGGGGATCGGCCAAGGGTAAGTTTAGGGTTTTGAAGGAGACAAAAAGTGGAATAAAATAAAGAATATAATATCTAATGACCAAACAAAATTAAAGATACATAAATAAAGTCAATGCATAATTCAGTGGCATACCTGAATTAAAATAAATAGAAAAAAGCATAAATTAAATCAAAGACATCAAGTATAAGCATAAATTAAATTAAAAGCATAATAAATAAATCAAAGACATCAAGTATAAGCATACCTGACCGAGTTAAGAACCAAGTCATGCCCAAAATCGGTATCGCTTGCTGTTTGAAGTTCGTTGAACGACCTCCATTAAAAATCAGGCAACTCTGGTCCTACTTAGTCACAACACGGTTGTCTAACTCATCTAAGTCATAAAAAAGGAAAATTTAGTTAGGGTAAAATTAGAGAAATCGTTTAAAATTGAGGGAAAAAAATGAGAACTAAAAAAGGAAGAAATGGTTACTTGGATGGTTTTTCATTTGTGTCCAATGAGGTAGAGAAGCGGCAGCGAGAGAAGGAAGGGAAATCGAGTGGAAAGGGGAGAAATGGAGAGCAAAGAGAGAAATTGAGTGAGAGGGATGAAAATTAAAGGGATAGAGTGGATATTTATAGAATAGGAAAGGGAGATAGTCGGCGACAGAGAGAGAGTAGGATAGGGCGGCAATGGAGGGGATCGGAAGAGGGTAAGGGCGGTTAGGGTTAGGGTTTTGAAGGAGGGAAAAAGAGGTAAATGAGAAATAATATAATATTTAATGACTCAACAAAATTAAGCCAACACGAATAAAGTTAATGCATAATTCAAAATTAAAATTAAATTAAGCACATATATCAATGGTATTCGTTAAATAAAAGAATAAATTAAATTAAAAGTGTAAATAAATAAATTAGAAACATATATGAATTTCAATTTAAATTTAAAGCACATAATGTTGGAAATCCACCAAAATTTTGGTTTGAATCCACCAACCTCAAAATGAATAAAATGAACCTGAGTTTGGTTTTCGGTGTAACAAACTGTCTCGGTAGCACAGTATTGTTCGCTTTGGGACTAAACCCTAGGTTCGCACGGCTTCGCAATGGTGCACATGTGTCACAAATGAGCACAAAAGGCCTTGTGTAAGAAGGGTAAGCATTAGCTTATAAACCAACTCAGGATGCAGTGCCTAGGTGATGTGGGACATTTTTAAACTTGTCGTCCTTGGCAAATTATCTGCTCATCGTTCCATGCACCCTTGTGACTGCGTACCTCGAGACTGTGAACTTCAACACTTCACAACATGTGCGGGCCATCACAATCGCCCCACATTGGATGAGAGTCGTCCTTAGCTTAGATACCATTCTATAATGACCCGTCCTACTACGCTCTCGGCCTAAATTCCGGATCTGTACGACTTTCCAATATAGTACATGTGTCACACATGTGCCCTAAAGGCTTTCTACTAGAAGGGAGGATGCATTAGCTTATAAACCGCCCCAGGTGGCAATGCTTACACGATGTGGGCCCCTTTTAAACTCGCCCTCTGAGGCGAATTTCTTCCCTCAACTCTCCACTATTTTGAGGCGTAGAACTTCACACTCTCGTGCCAAACATTCACAATCCCACCCCTTAGGCCAGAGCCTTCCCCGGCTTTATTTCAGCTTCCCAAACCTTGGTCCGAGAGTTGAGCCGGACTTTGATACTATTTTTTAACAACCCATCCCGTTAGCACATATTGTCGGGTTTAGACCTATAACCAGGGCTTGTACGTCTTTGCAATGGTGCACAAGTGTCAAACATGTGCCCAAAAGACCTTGTGCTAGAAGAGATGAGGCTACAAAACCACCTTAGAAGGCAATGCTTAGGTGATGTGGGCCTTTTTTTAAAGTCGCCCTCCCTGGCGAAATTCTCTCATCATCTATCCTACATACCCTTGTGACTGCATGCCACAAGAGAGTAATCTTCTACACTCCAAAATAGGTGCAGCTTTTGGGCCTAAACCCCGAACTCGCATGGGATTTTGTAACAACCCGTCCCGCTAGCACAATATTGTCAACTTTAGGCCTAAACCCCGAACCCACATGACATTGCAATGGTGTATGTGTCACACATGAGCCCAAAAGGCTTCCTATGCTAAAAGGGAGGACGCATTAGGAGGCAATGCCGAGGCAATGTGGGACTTTATTAAACTCGCCCACCCTGGCGAATTTCTCTCATTCCCTCTGGACGCACCCTTGTGATAGCAGGCCATGAGAGCGTACACTTCTACGCTTCACAACATGTGCGAGCCATTGCATTCGGGGACTGAGTTAAGGACCAAGTCAAGCCAAAAATCTGTGAGGTTGCCAGGCTGAAAAGCCTCTTTTAAAAACCAGCCAAATCATGCCCCACTGAGTCAGAAATAATCAGGTGACATACACCTACAGCAAGGGTCTAGGGCAATGTAGACTTCAAATTGAATACAAGTTGGGTATGACCAGTTTGACGAAGGAAAAAGGATAAATGGATGAGAGAATATGCAATGTACATTAAGTATGCACTGTTGGAGAAATGACAACATACAAGAGACCTGATGGTGCTACCATCAGACCTTACATCTCCACCATCCACTTTGATGAATGTTAGAATTTTAAGAAATAGGATTTTCATAATGAACAGTGACAATGCAGGCCAATGTGAGATTATTTGTCTTAACTTTTGTAAATCAAAGCAGAAACAAAAGTTACAGTGTAATTTGATAGTATTCTGAGTAAAAAGTTCATCAATAAATAGACAGCTTCTATAGTGTGAAACCTAGAATATCCATTGCCCAAAAATCCTTCTATCTTCTCCCCACAAACTAGCTTTCAATCTCCACCTCTTGCACCTAAAAATGTCATTATGAGGTTTAACTGTAAGAGGCTAGTTTGCTATTGGCATTCTCCTATATGCTCTTCCATCACCTTCTCCCCTTATAATATCCATTACTTACATGTAATGTTGTCAATAATAGTGGTTTAACCAAGGATCTTAATTTAAATCTTCTTTTCTTTTTTCTTTTTTAAAAAGGATCATATTGGTGTTACTATAGATTGGCCTTCGAAACCTATTTCACTTAGAAGGGAAATATGATCTTTTTGTAGTTCATTATCATGTTTTGAAAGATTTTGTAGTTCATTATCATTCACACTTGATTCCAAAAGGGGTCCACAGGTATTCCTTGAACAAAGGTTGCTACAACCATAAAATAGAGGTCATTATCATATTAAAGCTATTTACCCATCTATTTGGGATAGGCATTCTAAGTTCTGCCTTCAATGAACCTATCAAGAAAGCACTTCCTCCATCATTCCACAGGTTATAATAAAATAGAGATGAATAACTTAAAATGTCAAGAGTTCTGCTTGGAAAAAGGTGGCGACAGATGAGATCGATTCACACATACAATGGCAAGGAGAAGCCTCCAATCATCAGAACTTTTATATGGATCTATTTGATGTTGGTTAAAAGAACAATCTTACAAAGATCTGTTGATTGAGAAAATAAAGAATGAAGGAAAAGGAGACAATGACATTTTTTGGGGAAGAAATATAATTTCCCATTCATATCTCAATAAGGTTACAAAGCTACGTTACATAGACAAAATTATATAACAAAAGGGGAAGTACCACTCTAGGAAATAAATAATCCTCACGACTAAACTAATTTATGTACTCATTTCCATAAATGAATAAAATACATATACTACAGCAAGATCAGCCAGCCCAACAATAGGAAGCATCTAGCCTACTGCCCACCCACTTAAATACCTTGAGGTAGGAAAATAAGAGCACCAGTAAAGGACTACACAACCTTCTACGGTATGATGCCTTCTCCCTGAACACAAAATTTAACTGACTAGTGACTCAGAACATTAGTTCCCACTCACCAAAAGACCTAAAGAAACATATGATATTGATTTCCAACCCCTGGCTACTGACAACTTCACACGGAAATCCTTTTTATTTGATAACCCATGGATATTTAGAACCAAACAGCAAGAGACCTACCTAACCAAATATCTTCCCAAAACTGGACCCCACAGCTCCTTGACAACTACAGAGGTGTAGCCACAAAAGCTGGAGGACAAGCGTATGTACAATCTTTAGAGATTAGAGCTACAATCTTAATATAAATTTATATACTAAAGATATACCCTATAAATTTATGATTTTTAGGGATTAGATCTACATACAAGGAGATTATTAGGGGAATAAATTTATAATCTTCCACCATCCCCTGATAATGTCACCAAATAATCTCCCTCAAACCCCTAATTGATTAATTAATTATACTAGGAGATGAAACACAAAGAACTGCAATCTTTCCCATGTATGCATGTCACTCTTACTTTGCAAGCTCAATGAACTACAGTTCTACCACTACCAAAATAGTAGAGCATACCATGTTAGAGCTATTCACATGATGAATGTTGGGCGGACCTCTTGAAAGTATTTTTTCCTTTTCATCCAACTTCATCATATCCTATCAAAAATAAATAAATGAATGAATGAACGAATAAAAGGTAACTTTCTTTACTGAATACTACCGATGCTTCAACAAAAACAACAAAGAAGTAATAGTAGCAAGATGAAGGCACATAAATGTATGTCCTTACAAACATGGCCAAAAGAGGGGAAATATGATCTTTTTTTCCTTTCTTTGCAATAGTAACGAGTGAATTCAATAAAAGAAAAAGAAGATACAAGAGGGATAGACCATGTATAGGAGAGGTATACATGACAATCAAAAGAAATACAAACAAGAACATCTAAAAACTATGAGAAAAAAATCGAATACAGAAAAGATACAATATGGAAATCCCCATCACCCCATACACCTAAATAAAGACAAGATTAGAGAAACACCATTGCAGGTCTATGTTTTTGTACTCCCACTTTTTCTAGAAAATCAGCAATACTGTTCGCCGACCGAGGATAGTGAGAGAAGGTGATATCCCTCGACCTACACAACCTTCAAATGTCCCTAAATGATTTTCTTTATAAAAGCATATCAATAGAAACGTTTTAATGGGGATCCCTTATGTACCCTTATTTGAGCATATATTTTGTGGTTGATGTTTAATGGTCCAAATTATCACTAGGGTTTTTTCTTATATTGAAACAAAATAAATATCAATAAAAAAGCATATGGTTGAAGAGGTTTTGGGGGTTACTTTTAGTCAATTTGAATATTTTTGTGGGTTTTTTTTAAGGAATTGTTTTGTGTGTATTTTGGGAAAAACCTAAGGGGTTGTCTGTCATTTTCTAGCTATGGAAAATGAATGAGAATAGAAAATGAAACCAATATTTCTTCATCCATGGAATAAAAGCTCTTTGCCAAGAGAAAACACACACACACACACAAAAAAAAGGGAGTTTGCCCTCTTGTTCCAAGGAGTCCATTTCCTGAGGGGAGGGGGAAGGGAGGAGAGGGATCAAAAAATTTAATGAGGAAAAAATGAGGGTTTCCTCAATTGGAAAGACAACAGTTTGTTTATTTTCAATGGAAATAAATGTTCTAACGTAAACAACCAAAATGTTGGGTTTCCATGGCCTACACAATGCCAACTTCACAGCACTCGTCGAATGACGTGCATTGAAACCAAACATAATGTTTTACAATAAGTGATTTTTTTGAAGAAATTGACAAACAACTCATAATGGAAGAGACTGACAACTTTATCGAAGGCCATATTCTCTACAATGCTTGCTATAGGCAAGAACCAAAAGGATTTGGGGCACATCGATGATGAATGCCTATAGTCGAAACTGCAAAAAGCTTGCACTCTTCCACAAGTCTTCAGCAAAATGTCAATTTAGACCAAATGTCTGCAAATTGGATCAAGGAATTCAAATCTTAGAATTCCTAGTTCACCAACTTTGCAACGACTCTGGTTAGGAGATAACTCGAAGCTTAGATGGATTACCCAATCCAAGTTCACTCACAAAAAATGGAATTAGGCCCAATATCTCATTAGGAAAATTATCACCATGCAAAATTCACTAATGAAATTGTAAATTCAATAGAAATCAAAATTGAATTATGGAATTAATTTCAATATGATATGGTCTAGTGCAAAATGCAAAGTTCATAAACCATATGCATGAAAGAAAAGTAATTCAATATAAAATCAATTAGAAATCAAAAGGACTTGACTCACCAATATTGGAGAGATCCAAAGCACAAAGCTTGAAATTGTATTGCTCAATTTGAATGTGTGATACAATGGTCGACCCTAACCTCTTTATACAAAGGTCCAATGTGAGAAAATCATGGATCTAGCTACTACAAACTTGGATCTAAGATCCAACCTCCTAAATTCGCCCATGGAGATCCTAAATCCCTAAAATGGCTTGGGCCAATTTGCTTGGTTGAATATGCTTGATTTTGTGTCAAAATATATGGATCTAAGGATCCTTGGGACCTTGGTCAACCACACATTCAAATTTATTCTTAATTTGGCTGATTTTGGAGAGGAGAGTTCCAATCTTTCTGCTCATGCGTGCCGATACTTGCTTGGATGAGAGTGTCTTCTATTTTGGCTAAAACTGCACATGTGGACAATGATCTCCTCTCCTCTTCCAGTCACTCCTCCTTGTGGCCAGCAAATGGACCATTTGCTTGGGCCTATTTTAATGGATTTGAAGGCATGACCCTAGCCCATGAGCCATTAATTTGAGTATTTTGGACCCCAATGGAATTCATTTTGGGTACATTCTGTGCCATTAAATTCTACTGTGATTTTGGGTGAAAATGTCAAATTGTCTTTAATGAATGAACTTAATTCATCTTCAAATTCAACCTCTTTTTCTGAATGGAACTGGTGGAGATGCCCTCATCAATGGACTCATGCATCTTCATCGTTTTACAAGTAGTTGCCAACCTCTGCTTGGAGTTCCTTCGAGATCAATGGCTGGAGTTCACCAAGGAGTCCCCTTGTTCTCGGTTATGGTTTAGGAAGCTTCGAAAAAATGAATCAACTATTTATTATGGTTGGGTCCTTCAGGTCGGTCGAACTAAACATAAAAGGCTGGTAGTTTAGATCAAGCATTCTTAACCATTACAATATCCAAGTAAAAAGAAAAATCAACATTAAGCTTAGACAAAAAATTATGGTTCATTGAAAAATGTGTAGAAGAAATTTTGGATTTTCAAAATATAAGAATGCTACTTTAGGCAGGTTAGGAGGTTTACTAATGGTGTAGAAGATTTCCTATCCAAGTAGGGGTGGACAGGGTTGAAGGCTTTGTTGGTCATTTGTAATTTTCAAGATGTTGGTATCTATACATGTATTTGTTTTGGTTTTTATTTTTGCTTTGATTCTCGCCTTTATGTAGACGATCAGTATAGCTCTTTTATACTGTATCTTTTCCTAATTAATACAATTGTGAATTTTAAGAGAGAGAGAGAGAGAGAGAGAGAGAGAGAGAGAGAGAGAGAGAGAGAGAGAATGCTACATACCAAGATGATCATCAAGAGGATATATCCATACCCTGTCAAAGGCAAAAAGATTGCTATGTAATCCTTTATCCAGTAAATCCCATCGACGGCTAGCTAGGGAAAAGTTAAAGTTGTTGCTCGGCATGGGGAACTCAATTATCTAGAACAAGATGAAAAGTAAATACCAAACAGAAAGAAATAATGTTCACCCATGAATTAATGGAAGGAATCTCACGTTTGGAATCTCATGTTTGGATGCCCAAATTCATTGCCGAGGAAGTTGAGGTAAGCACGCCCACTTATTGTAAATGTAATTAACCTGATCATCTGAAATAAAATAAAAATGTTCAAATAATTCATAACTGGTCTCACGTACTAGTTTCAAGTGTGAACACAAGAATGACAATAGAGAATGAGGACACATATGAAACTTTAAAAATTTGAAAAGGATACGCAGTTAGAGTTGATAAAAAGTTGATTCCCGATATATGGCACAAAGGGTTTCATGGTGATAATGACAAGATGATAATGACATACTAAGAAAGTAAAGAAGCAGGTACATGGTCCTACCTTGTACAATGAAGACCCTCGAAAGATTGAATTTGGTGAACCCAAGGAGTGCTCTTCGACTTCACCGAAAAACATTTCAGCAAATGACCTCCCTCCCGAAATGGACTGCATTGCATCAACAAAATGGATCACCGTTAAATGTATGCATTTTACCTGTCAAGATAGATATTAAATAGATTAAGTAGAAAATCTAATATCGCAAAAGCCATATAAAATGAGAATTTTTTTTAGAGAATCAGAAAACCCCCTTTTAAGAATATCCATCGTGACTTATATAATTCGTTAAGCAAGAATACGGTATTCACCATTCCTGAGGAATAAAAACAAGTCATGTCAAAATTCAACAATCGAATTCCAAATCCATCCCGACCATAAAAAAGTAAAATGTATTTCTTAAAACAAATTAGAACCCGTCTTCGATGAACCAATTAAAATAAATACACCTGTGCCGATTTGTGGAGCGGATCCAAAATACATATTCTGTTAGATCGCATCCTACCAGTCAAGATCAATATCAAACTTCAAAGCACCCTTCGAAGAACCAATAAAAATAAGTAAATCGATGTCAGTCTATGGAGAAGATCCAAATTATGTACTCGGTTAGATCGTAGCCTACCTAGAAAGATAGATATTAAACACAATAGGTAACAAATAACATATCACAAACACCATCCCATTAAGAATATCCGACGTGAATATTCAAATCTTTAAGCAATACGCAGGCCATTATTAATGGAATCAGACTACGGTTCAACTCTCGGACCAAGGGGATGGGCTTGTGTGAGTCTCAATCGAATGTTGAGTCGGGGGCGATTCTGGTCTTAACGGGGGAAGGTTGTAGTACACCCCCCCCCCCCAAGGGGGCCCCAGCCTGAAAACCAGAGAGTGTCAAAGGGAGAGATAATCGCCTTAGTGAGGGATTAGTGCTAGAGAGTGTGTTTTAGAGTCCCACATTGCCCAGTGTGGGCGAATTTCATATGTATATAAAAGGTTGGCTCCTCTCCATCTACACATGGCTGCCCAGGTGTGGGTCCTCTGATGCAAAGTCGTACGGGCCCGGGTGCTGGATCAAAGCAGACAATATTGCACTAGAAGGTCGAGGCAGGCCATTACAGCCTTACACAATATTGTCCGTTATGGGCCTAAACTCTAGTCTCACACGGCTTTGCTTCTGGGCGTGCAGTCCAGCACAACCCCAAAAAGGCCTTGTGCTACTGGGGATGAAGCGTCATCTGTATATAAAATGTTGGCTCCTCTCCATTTAGCACATGGCTGCCTAGGCGTGGGTCCTGTGATGCAAAGTCGGGCGGGCCCGGGTGCGGGATCAAAGCAGATAATATTGTGCTAGAAGGTCGAGGCAGGTCGTTATAGTCTTACACAATATTGTCCGCTATGGGCCTAAACTCTATTTTTCACACTGATTTGCTTCTGGGCGTGCAGTCTAGCACAACCCCAAAAAACGCTCTGCTAGTGGGGAAGAAGTATTAAGCTCATAAACCACCTTCAACACTAGTGCATAGGAGAAATGGGATCTTGGGGTTTGAGCCACTCTGACTGTTTTCTCTCATTTCCCTCTCTCATGCCCTCACAACATCTCATTTCGAGTCTTGGCATGGGTATGGGCACGAGCCATCAAAATCCCAACCCCTTGGACTAGACTGGTCCTCGGCTCTAATACTCTTATCTTTCCACAATTACTCGAAAGTTGAATTGTGCTCTAATGCCATTTGTAACGACCCGCCCTGCCTGGCACAATATTTTTCGCTTTGCGCCTAACACCAACTCGTACGGCTTTGCTTTGGGGTGTACACTCCTGCACAACCCCAAAATGCCTTGTATAAGAAAGGGGAGACAGTAGCTTATATACCAAGCCCAAGAGACAATGTTAGGCGATACGAGACCTCGAAACTCAACTCTCTGCCACTTTTCACTTCTCTCCACCCGCCCCCACTGAAGCTCTCTCTCTATCTCTCATCAGGTACTCTCTTTTGTGATAGTTAATACTCTTTATTTTGTTACTTTGGATATGGGTTCTCACAATACTACCGCCTGAGTCTAGAGTTGTCCTCAGCTATGGAACTCAACTTTCCACTAATGGTCCGATAATTGAACCATGTTCTAACACCATTTTGTATCGACCTGTCCCCCGCTAAGCACAATACTGTCCGCTTTGGACCTAAACTCTAGGCTCTCACGGCTTTGCTTCGGGGTTTGCACTCCTGCACAATCTCAAAACGCCTTGTGCTATAGTAGGGAGGAGGCGCTAAGTTTATAATGCACCTTCAGCCCTAGTCCATAGGCGATATGAGACCTTGAGATTTGTGCCACTCTGACGACTTTCTCGACTTTCTCTCATTTCCCCTCTCATGCCTTCACTACATCTCATTTAGAGACTTACCAAGGCATGGGTCATCATAATCCCTCCCCTTGGACTAGAGTCGTTATCGGCTCTAATACTCTAATCTTCCAACTCTGGCTCCAAATTTGAAAGGTGCTCTAATACCATTTATAACGACCCACCCCGCCTTACACAATCTTATCCGCTTTTGGCCTAACTCCAACTCGTACGGTTTTTCTTCGGGGTGTACACTCATGCACAACCCCAAAAGGACTTTTGTCAGGTGAAGAGGTGCCCCAAGCTTATAAACTAAGCCCTGCAAGCAATGTTAGGCAATGTGGAACCTAGAAATTCAAATCTCTAGGGATTTTCACTTCTCCCCAACTACCCCTGTAACGCCCCGCCCTTTTCCCACCTTCCAAAAATCAGAGTCTATTTTTTTTCTTTTTTTTATAAATAATCAAGTGGAAGAGAGCGGGGGAGACGTCACGAAGCGAGCTAAGTCCGGACTTCCAAAGTCCGACCCTTAACTGGCCACCCATGTGTGCATGGACTAAGACCATAAAGATCGATCCACACATGGAACTAAGTAAATCATGCGGAATAATATAAACTGACTGCGGAATAATATAAACCTTCATTCAAAGTTAAATCAAACCACAACAGTTATCTCTATTATTATATATCCATGAAGTTTATCCAAATAACAATAATTAAGAAATCCAATCCAACACCGAAGCGCTTATGCTTGGCTTCCCTCGCGATCCTCGGCCTTTGCCTTTCCCTTTCCTTTTCCTGCATCATCCTCTAAGGATAGAATTAGGGCGTTAGATCAATGCGCCCAGTAGGTATTCCGATTAGGGCTACCACATAGTTAGTATATAACATGCATATATCATAGTATATGATCATTAAAAACATCTGAAATCAATGTTATGTATGTAAATGCAAATGTAATGAGTTCCACCCATCACAAGTATACATAGCTATCACTTGACGGGACTCTCTCGTCAAGGTAATCCACAGTACTTCTCATTTCCTATGGATAGGACTCTCATGTCAAGGTAATCCACAGTACTCCTCATTTTCTATTGATAGGAACCTTATCATTAAATTATTCCTCCTGGCGAGACTCTCATCGCTTAAGGAGGCCCCACAGATGCATCACGGGCAAACCCACGGAGTGTGGGCTCCGGCTTCCATAATCATCACCCCATGCCATGCATGAGATGTCAATGAATATATGTCATTTGTAAATATGTATCTCATCATTCAAAACTAATTTGAAACATAAAACAATAACAATATATCTCATAAAAACCATGATAAAACCAATTATAAAAGTGGTTACAAGTAGGTAGGAAACCTACAAAAAGTTCTCTTAAATAGTCTGCTCTTTCTTAAGCGTCACCCGTTCATGACTCGCGCGCCGTTCACGTTCCGTTACCTTGTTTATATAACAGCAAGTCAATATACTATCATTTAATTTCCATTTACATCTAAGTCCCAAAAACCATCTTGTGTGGCCGAACCTCACCCACTTTGGATTTGATCCTCCTTTTCATTTGATCAATATCATCCATATAAACACCTTATATTACATAATATAACTTGGTAGGGTTCGGCCATACAGCATGGCTGAACCATACCACTTTGGTTTGACCCCTCTTTCAAGCCCTTTTAATCCTTTATTCCATTATAACTTTTATTTATGGTTTTTGCCACTAGGCTAACCAATAATTAATCTTGCTAACCACTATTATCAAAACAAATCTACCTTAGTGGGGTTCAGCCATAAAACATGGCCGAACCTCACCATCATACTTATGATCCTTTTCAATTAAATCCAAATGCCATTCCTTTCATCTAATTAATCATACATACCTAACATCATAAGTCCATAAAAAATTGATTAGTGGGGTTCGGCCATACACCATGGCCGAACCTCACTCCCTTGATTTCATGTTTCAACCCTTTGATCTTCAAGTTAGACACAAGATCATGTCCTTCCATGACCTGATATCCATTTATCATTTTCCATAAAACAAACCTAGTGGGGTTCGGCCATACCCCTTGGCCGAACCTCATTCATTAACTTAGTCCTCTTTTAATCCTTGTCTATTATTTCCACCATTACTATATTAAAACAGTCCATTAAATCTAATATCCAAACAACCTCAAGTCCAAAGATAAACATATGTGATTCCTTAATCATAAGCATATAATCACTTATAATTTCCAACCATTTTCTTAAATCCAAATACCCATAGAATGGTCTATTTATCCATAAAATGGTCCATGGGGTCGGCCATACACATGGCCAAACCCTATGGTTCTCTTGGTTCAACACTTCCCATAATTATTCATGGTTTTGACATACTAATTTAACCAAAAGAAAGATATGGTTCAACCATACATTTGGCCGACCCAAGACGTACACCTTAACCCTTCCACACCATGTATGGTTTTTATCTCTCAAAACCATCAAAGATTACCTTAAGCTTATTAAATCCTTTCATGGGGTTCGGCCATCCTAAGTGGCCGAACCCTATGGCCTATGATTTGAACCTCTTTAACATATCCTTTGTGTCTCATTACAACATATAAAAATCTCCATGGTTTTGCATGGTTTTTAGCCTTCAAAACCATCAAATACCCAAATACATGGGGTTCGCCATCCAAAGTGGCCGAACCCTATGATCCACTTTTACCCTTTTTAAGCAACATTTATCCAAGGTTTAAACTTGATGGATTCGGCCATACTATGGCCAAATCATGCTCCCTTTTACCCATTTATTTAACTAAATTTTTATGTAAACACTTACCAATTTCCTTTGGTTCTCTTCTCTCCTTTTGATCCTTGCTTCCTTCCTTCTTGCTTCCTTAATCTTTTAGCCGATTGGAAGCTTGAACAATGGTGAAAACTCCAAAGGACTGGTTCGGCCAAAGAGATAGGTTTTTGAGAGAGAGGGAGAGAGATGAGTTCTAAGATTTCTTTGTGAAGAATACGGCCAAAGTGTATGGTGTATTGCTTTTGTAAAAACAATCGTTGAACCTCTCATTTAACCTCATTAATTCTTGATCTAACCAAGGTGTCTTTTGGCACCAACCAAGACATCCCTTGGCACCAACCAACGTGATTCTTATCTCCTCCATTGAATTCCATGCATGGAATCCCACACCACAAGTACCCAACGTGTGGGACTTGTTTTGTGGTGTTTAAGATCATGGCAACTCCTCACCTCCCCATTTGACTCAATGGAATTCAAGGTCTCTTTGGTTTCCAAACTTACTCATCCAACTCATTAGCTCAACTCACCCCATTTAATGCCATTCATTTAATGCACTTGAGTCAAACTCCATTAATTAATTCAAATCCAACTCATTTCAGCCCTAACTCAACCTGATTTGACTCACCCTTTGAGCTCACTTGAGGGTCTACACTGTCAACCATGGTCAACATGGTCAGCTTGACCCAATGGGTCCCAATTTAGCTCATTGATCCCATGTGACGCCATGACTTATTTAAGGGTGGTTTAGCCATTTAAATGTGGTTTACACAATGCATCAAGCCTACCCATTTATCCCCATTTAATTCCAAATCAATTCAGCCTAACCCAATTAAGATTGGGCTCACCCAATGGTCAAATGAGTCCATCATGACCCATTGGGTCCCAATTGGGTCCTTTGACCCAAATAACCATCTTGACCCAATTAGATGTACATTACCTATCTACTTTAATTTGATCCTTATAATATGTACATTGGGTCTTAATTTGAACAATGGGCCCCACCATTTTCTCATTTACCATTCCAATGACATTTTTTGTAGATATTAATATCTTTGGAAAGTCAGGGTGTTACAACTCCCATTAATGCTCTCTCTCTCATCAGGTCACTACTCACTTTTGTGACTTTTAGTACCGGTCATCACAATCCCACCACCTTAGCTTTTGAAGCACCTTCAGCACTATTCCATAAGTGATGTCACCTTGGAACTGCAAAAAGTCTAGAGGCACAAATCGATTGCAAAATTGACGATAAATAGGAAAAATTAAAATACAACTACAAAAACCAATCAATCTGCCATAAAAAAGATAAAAGAAGTTCTAAACGCAAACCTTCTCGAATTCTTAAAGAAGTTGATTACCCTTATTAAAACATATTCGTAGCGTATCCTATTGTTCTTGATAATATTGACTCCTGAAAAAGAAACACCCAAGATGCCAAAAATAAATATCAAAATTCCAAATCCATCCAGATCATAAAAAAAGATAGGTAAGTTTAAGATAACATGCAAAACACCCCTTAAAAAACTAATTAAAATAGCTCTGCTTCTGCTAACCTGTGGAGAAAATAATTAATACTGATTCACATAGCATTCAACCGAGAAGAATTGATAACACGCTAAGTAGAAATGTCAATATCAAAAATCCTTATGAAATGATAAAATCTTTATTCAGAAGCTGAAAACACCCACCTATGAGTATCCAGTAGAATGTACAATTCTATAAAGCGAAGATTATGGTAATCGCTATTCCTATAGAAGTGAAACCAGAATTCCAAGTTCATCCACAAGTTAGTTAAATTTTAGAAGAAATGCGAAGAACCCCTCTTCGATGAACTAATTAAAATAAATACACCTGTGCCAATTTGTGGAGAGGATCCAAAATACATATTTTGTTAGATCGCATCCTACTTGTCAAGATCATTATTAAACACATTAAGTAGAAGATCCAATATCGCAAACACGATCTGAAATGAGAAAAAAAAAATAGAGAACAGAAAATCCCATTTAAGAATATCTAAAATGAATCAAAAAATTCCTTAAGCAAGAATACAGTATTCACCATTTCAAAGGAAGAAATACAAGTTATCACAAAAAACAGGAACACACGAAACGAGACATGCCAAAGTTCAAGAACAGAATTCAAAATCAATAAAAAAGTTAGATGAATTTCAGACAAACAGTGAACCACCATTTGAAGAACCAATCAAAATAAGTATACGTATACCAATCTGAGTAGAGGATCCAAAGTAAATATCCTGATAGATCGCATTTTACCTGTCAAGATAGATATTAAATACATTAAGTAGAACATCTAATATCGCAAAAAACATATGAAATGAGAATTTTTTTTAGAGAAGCGGAAAAACCCCCCTTTAAGAATATCCGACGTGATGTATACAATTCGTTAAGCAAGGATACGGTATTCACCTTTCCTGAGGAATAAAAACAAGTCTATTCAAAATTCAACAATCGAGTTCCAAATCCATCCCGACCATCAAAAAGTAAAATGTATTTCTTAAAACAAACTAGAACCCCTCTTCGATGAACCAATTAAAATAAATACACCTGTACCGATTTGTGGCGAGGATCCAAAATACATATTCTGTTAGATCGCATCCTACTAGTCAAGATCAATATCAAACTGCAAAGCACCCTTTGAAGAACCAATAAAAATAAGTAAACTGATGTCAGTTTATGGAGAAGATCCAAATTACGTACTCGGTTAGATCGTAGCCTGCCTGGAAAGATAGATATTAAACACAATAGATAACAATCAAACTATCGTAAACACCATCCCATTAAGAATATCCGACATGAATCATTCAAATCTTTAAGCCATATGCAGGTCGTTACTAATGGAATCAGAGCACGGTTCGACTCTCGGACCGAGGGTGTAGGTTGGTCCGAGTCTCAACCGGATGTCGAGCCTGGGGCGGCTCTGGTCTTAACGAGAGTAGGTTATATTACCCCGCCCCAGAGGGGGCCCCAGCCTGAAAACTAGAGATTGCCAAAGGGAGAGATAATAACCTTAGTGTGGAATTAGCGCCAGAGGGCATGTTTCAGAGTCCCACATTGCCCAGTGTGGGTAAATTTCATCTGTATCTAAAATGTTGGCTCCTCTCCATCTAGCACATGGCTGCCCAGGCATTGGTCTTCTAATACAAAGTCGTGCGGGCCCGGGTGCGGGATCAAAGCAAACAATATTGTGCTAGAAGGTCGAGGTAGGTCGTTACAGCCTTACACAATATTTTCCGCTATGGGCCTGAACTCTGGTCTCACACGACTTTGCTTCTGGGCGTGCAGTCCAACATTACCCTAAAATGCCCTGTGCTAGTGGGGAGGAAGCGTTAAGCTTATAAACCACTTTCAACACTAGTGCATAGGCGAAATGGGATCTTGGGGTTTGAGCCACTCTGGCGGTTTTCTCTCATTTCACTCTCATGCCCTCACTACATCTCATTTCGAGTCTTGGCATGGGCATGGGCACGAGCCATCAAAATGCCAACCCGAGGGTTTAGAGGCATCCTCGGCTCTGATACTCTTATCTTCCCACAATGACCGAAAAATTGAATCGTGTTCTAATGCCATTTGTAACGACCCGCCCTGCCTAGCACAATATTTTTCGCTTTGCTCCTAACACCAACCCAGATGGCTTTGTTTTGGGGTGTACACTCTTGCACAACCCCAAAACGCATCGTATAAGAAAGGGGAGACACTAGCTTATATACCAAGCTCAAAAGATAATGTTAGGCGATGCGGGACCTTGAAACTCAACTCTCTGCCGATTTTCACTTCCCTCCACCCGCCTCCACTGAAGCACTCTCTCTATCTCCCATCAGGTACTCTCTTTCGAGATAGTTAATACTCTCATTTTCTGTTACTTTGGGTATCAGTTATGACAATCCTACCTCCTGAGTCTAGAGCCGTCCTCGGCTACGAAACTCAACTTTCCACTAATGGTCCGATAGTTGAACCGTGCTCTGACACCATTTTATAACTAACCGTCACCGCTAAGCACAATACTGGGCACTTTGGACCTAAACTCTCGGCTCTCACGGCTTTGCTTCGGGGTTTGCACTCATGCACAATCTCAAAACGCCTTGTGTTAGAGTAGGGAGGAGGCGCTAAGTTTATAATGCACCTTCAGCACTAGCCCATAGGCGATATGAGACCTTGAGATTTGTGCCACTCTGGCGACTTTCTTTCATTTCCCACTCATGCCTTCACTGCATCTCATTTCAAGACTTACCATGGGCATGGGTCATCACAATCCCTCCCCTTGGACTAGAGTCGCCATCGGCTCTAATATTCTAATCTTCCAACTCTGGCTCCAAATTTGAACGGTGCTCTAATACCATTTATAACGACCCACCCCGCCTTACACAATCTTATCCGCTTTGGGCTTAATTCTAAACCGTACAGCTTTGCTTCGGGGTGTACACTCATGCACAACCCCAAAAAGACTTTTTTTAGGAGAAGAGGCGCCGCAAGCTTATAAACCAAGCCCACCAGGCAAAGTTTGGTGAGGTGGGACCTAGAAATTCAAATATCTAGCGATTTTCACTTCTCCCCAATTACCCCCACTAATGCTCTCTCTCTCATCAGGTCATTACTCACTTTCGTGACTTTTAGTACGGGTCATCACAATCCCACCACCTTAGCTTATGAAGCGCTTTCAGTACTATTCCATAAGTGATGTGACATTGGAACTGCAATAGAACATGCGGAATTATAATAGAACCCAGTTCTATCCATTTCAGATAACAAAGTACGTCAAGTCCTTAATCATAATCAAACTTAACTTAATTATCAAATAAACATCCAACCATAACCAATCCTCTAAATTATTACATGTCCGAAGTCTAATTACTCAAATAACAAGTCCATATGTAGCTTAATCAAAATATAAACTTTAAGCATCCAATGCTCCTATGCTTGGTCCTTTTCACGTTCCTTTTTCCCCTCGTTTCCTGTGTCATCCACTAGGGTAGAAGTAGGGCATTAGAACAACGCGCCCAGTAGGTATTCCAGTTAGGGCTAACACATGGTTAGTACAAACATGCATATAATAACATAAAGTCCAAAAACCATATAAACCATGCCATGTCATGATGTCAAATGCAATGAGTCCCACCCATCACAAGTACATATAAGTACCCCCACATAGGTCTTTCGGATGCTCCGACGGAGTGTGGACCCTCCGGTTTCTTCCTGATGAAAAAGCACATCAAGGTATCCCACATAGGTTTTTCAGACGCCCCGACGGAGTGTGGCCCCTCCGGTTACATATCCTTCACCCCATGCCATGCATGAGATGCCAATGAAACACATGCTATTTTATATAATAAACATAGCATTAAAACTCACAATTTGAAACACATCTTTTACATCATAAAAATCATCAAAAATAAGGTAAGAAACATTGTACATAAATCCATGGTTTCAAAGAGAGAATCCTACTAAAGACCACTAACGTGTCCTTGCGTCTTTCGTCCGGTAACCGCTCACGATTGTACACACCTTGTGAGGTCCTATTACCTTATAATACATTAATCAATTAAAACCATGTCCCATTTGATTTACCATAAAGTCCAAGTCCATAAAACATTATTCATGGGGTTCGGCCATACACCATGGCCGAACCCATGATTCATCACTTTTACCCTTTATTACAACTTTGCCATTGGCCTAAACCTTAGTTAATATTCCATTAATTTTAATCTGCCATACATAGATCCTATGTCCACCAAATAATTCTCATGGGGTTCGGCCATACACCATGGCCGAACCCATGATCCATTAATTCACTTAATTACAATAATGTCATTATACCTAATAACATAACCAATAACATAAACTATGAACATAGGTCTATATGTAATTAAATCCCTAGTGTCCCTTAAAATATTCCAACACATGGTCCATCAAATAGTTCATGGGGTTCGGCCATACACTATGGCCGAACCCTATGTCCATTATTTTCACCTTATTTACAACTTTGCCATCCATGGCTATCATTCCATTATTCTCTTTTAAAATATACTTAGGCTAATAAATAACCCACTAACAAGATTCATGGGGTTCGGCCATGGTGATCTTTCATTTTCAGCCGATATTACAAAATTGCCATTACCTCCATCATTGTCTCTCCATTAATCCAATCACTATATTAAATCCATTCTTGATCCATAAAATTTATTCATGAGGTTCAGCCAAGCATCATGGTCGAACCCAATGGTTCTTTTCATTTTATCCATTTTATCAATTACCATCCTTGAATCCATAAATCAAGGCTCCTTTTTTTTTTTTTAATACAAAAGTCCATAATTAGCAACTTTTTAATTTAATAACCATCCTCCATAAAACATGAGCAATGTTCCTCCATGGGGTTCGGCCCTTCATCATGGCCGAACCCTATGGTTCATCAACGTCTCTTTTAAATGCAATCAAAACATCATAATAAATCAATGTATATTTTTCCATGGGGTTCGGCCATACACCGTGATTCTTATCCATTTTAAACCCTTTAAAACATGCATAATATTCCATGGTTTTCATCACTCTAAAAACCCATAAAATTAAACCATGTCTTTCCATGGTTTTCATCCCTTAAAAATAATTAATAACCTTCCATTAAAAATTACCAAAGTCCTTCCATGGGGTTCGTCCATACACCATGGCCGAACCCTATGGTTCATCCCTTTTTTATTAAAACACCATAATTATTCCCTCAATTTTCTTCCATGGGGTTCGGCCATACACCATGGCCGAACCCAATGGTTCTTTTCTTTTAATCAAAATATCAAAATACTAACTGGTTCCGCGACTCCTCCGGTTCTCCTTCGCTTGTTCTTGCTCTTCCAATCCTTATCCTTCTTCTTGATCTTTAACACAGCCAAGAACCTTCTTGTCAATGTGCAAACCAGCGGCAATCCTTACTAATTTGAATGTGTCATGCGCCCCTTTGTTGCCTCTCCTTTATTAATCTCCAATCGGCCAATCTTAGAAGATGCTAAGATTGCAATTGCCGTGAGCGCTTGTTGTTTATGTTGTTGCCTTTCTTTGTATGCAATATGAATGTCGTGCGCCCCTCTCCCTTATAAAACCTTCCACTCAATCCTAATTAGAAAGTTCCATAACCTTTTGTTTAGCAATTGCCTTGGTGCCGCTCCCAACAAGGTAAGGACTCCTTTTGGCGCATGATCATCTTGGGTATGGATATCTCCTATACACGGCTAAGATATCTATCTCTAATTCTCTCCATGCGCATATCATGGATTAGATACCTCATATACACGGCTAAGACAACTATTTTTAATTTTAGACATATTGCATTAGCATTTTAATTCGGCCCCATTTAATTTATTGAAACCATTTACCAAAACCGTTGGGTCTTAATTGGACAATGACCCAACACTTTACCCATCTAAGATCCATATCTAATAATTCACAAATTAAATGGGTAATTTTCATATATATTAATAACTTGAAAAACCGGGGTGTTACAGAACCCCTCTTTGATGAACCAATTAAAATAAATACACTTGTGCCAATTTGTGGAGAGAATCCAAAATACATATTCCGTTAAATCGCATCCTACCTGTCAACATCAATATTAAATACATTAGGTAGAAGATCCAATATCGTAAACATGATATGAAATGAGAAAAAAAAATTGGAGAAGCAGAAAACCCCCTTTAAGAATATCTGACGTGAATCATAAAATTCCTTAAACACGAATACAATATTCACCATTTCAGAGGAAGAAATACAAGCCATCGAAGAAAACAAGAACCCGCGAAACGATACATGCCAAAGTTCAAGAACAGAATTCAAAATCAATCAAAAAGTTAGACGAATTTACAGAAAACAGTAAACCACCATTTGAAGAACCAATTAAAATAAGTATACCTATACCAATCTGAGTAGAGGATCCAAAGTAAATATCCTGGTAGATTGCATTTTACCTGTCAAGATAGATATTAAATACATTAAGTAGAACATCTAATATCGCAAAAACCATATGAAATGAGAATTTCTTTTAGAAAAGTGGAAAAACCCCCCTTTAAGAATATCCGACGTGATTTATACAATTTGTTAAGTAAGAATACGGTATTCACCATTCGTGAGGAATAAAAATAGGTTATGTCAAAATTCAACAATCGAATTCCAAATCCATCCCGACCATCAAAAAGTAAAATGTATTTTTTAAAATAAGCTTGAACCCCTCTTTGATGAACCAATTAAAATAAATACACCTATATCAATTTTTGGAGAAGATCCAAAATACATATTCTGTTAGATCACATCCTACCTGTCAAGATGAATATTATAGAAAATCCAATATCACAAACATGATATGAAATGAGAAAAAAAAATAGAGAAGCAAAAAACCCCCTTTAAGAATATCTGACGTGTAAAATTCCTTACAGAATAATACAATATTCACCATTTCAGAGGAAGAAATACAAGCCATCGCAAAAAACAGGAACATACGAAACGAGACATGTCAAAGTTTAAGAACAGAATTTAAAATCAATCAAAAAGTTAGATTAATTTCATACAAACAATAAACAACCATTTGAAGAACCAGTTATAATAAGTACACCTATACCAATCTGGGCATAGGATCCAAAGTAAATATTGTGGTAGATCGTACTTTACCTGTCAAGATAGATATTAAATACATTAAGTAGAAAATCTAATACCGTAAAACCATATGAAATGAGAATTTTTTTTAGAGAAGCGGAAAACCCCCCTCTAAGAATATCCGACGTGACTTATATAATTCGTTAAGAAAGAATACGGTATTCACCATTCCTGAGGAATAAAAACAGGTGATGTCAAAATTCAACAATCGAATTCCAAATCTATCCGACCATCAAAAAGTAAAATGTATTTCTTAAAATAAACTAGAACCCCTCTTCGACGAAGCAACTAAAATAAATACAACTGTGCCAATTTGTGGAGAGGATCCAAAATACATATTTTGTTAGATCGCATCCTGCTTGTCAAGATCAATATCGAACTGCAAAGCACCCTTTGAAGAACCAATAAAAATGAGTAAACGGATGTCAGTCTATGGAGAAGATTCAAATTACGTACTCGGCTAAATCGGATCCTACCTAGAAAGATAGATATTAAACACAATAGGTAACAAACAAAATATCGCAAACACAATCCCGTTATGAATATCCGATGTGAATCATTCAAATATTTAAGCAATACGCAGGTCGTTACTAATGGAATCAGAGCACGGTTCACTCTCGGACCGAGGGTGTGGGCTGATGCGAGTCTCAATTGAATGTCGATTCGGGGGCGGCACTGGTCTTAATGGGGGTAGATTGTAGTACCCCGCCAGTGGGGGCCCCAACTTGAAAACCAGAGAGCGCCAAAAGGAGAGATAATCGCCTTAGTGTGGGATTAACGCCAGAGGGCATGTTTCAGAGTCCCTCGTTGCCCAGTGTGGGAGAATATCATCTGTATATAAAATGTTGGCACTTTTCCATCTAGCACATGGCTACCCAGGCGTGGGTCCTTTTGATGCAAAGTCGTGCGGGTCTGGGTGAGGGATCAAAGCATACAATATTGTGGTAGAAGGTTGAGAGAGGTCGTTACAGCCTTACACAATATTGTCCGCTATGGGCCTAAACTCTGGTCTCACACGGCTTTGCTTCTGGGCATGCAGTCCAGCACAACCCCAAAAGGCCTTGTGCTCGAGGGGAGGAAGCGTTAAGCTTATAAACCACGTTCAACACTAGTCCATAGGGAAATGGGATCCTAGGGTTTGAGCCACTCTCGCGGTTTTCTCTGATTTCCCACTCATCCCCTCACTACATCTCATTTTGAGTCTTGGCATGAGCATGGGCACGAGCCATCAAAATCCCAACCCCTTGGAGTAGAGTCGTCCTCGGCTCTGATACTCTTATCTTCCACAATGACCTAAAAGTTGAATCGTGCTCTAATGCTATTTGAAATGACCTTCCCTGCCTAACACAATATTTTTCGCTTTGCTCCTAATACCAACCCGCACGGCTTTTCTTTGGGGTGTACACTCCTGTACAACCCCAAAACGCATCGTATAAGAAAGGGGAGACACTAGTTATATACCAAGCTCAAGAGACAATGTTAGGCGATGCGGGACCTTAAAACTCAACTCTGTACCGATTTTCACTTCTCTCCACCCGCCTCCTCTGAAGCTCTCTATATCTCCCATCAGGTACTCTCTTTCGAGATAGTTAATACTCTCTTTTTCTGTTACTTTGGGTACGGGTTATCACAATCCTACCTCCTGAGTCTAGAGCTTTCCTCGGCTATGGAACTCAACTTTCCACTAATGGTCCGACAGTGGAACCGTGCTCTGACACCATTTTGTAACGACTCGTCACTGATAAGTACAATACTGTCCGCTTTGGACCTAAACTCTCGGCTCTCACGGCTTTGCATTAGGGTTTGCACTCCTGCACAATCTCAAAATGCCTTATGCTAGAGTAGGGAGGAGGCGCTGAGTTTATAATGCACCTTCAGCACTAGCCATAGGCGATATGAGGCCGTGAGATTTGTGCCACTCTGACGACTTTCCTTCATTTCCCACTAATGCCTTCACTTCATCTCATTTCCTGACTTACCATGGGCATGGGTCATCACAATCCCTCCCCTTGGACTAGAGTCGCCATCGGCTCTAATACTCTAATCTTCCAACTCTGGCTCCAAATTTGAATGGTGCTCTAATACCATTTATAACGACCCACCCCGCCTTACCCAATCTTATCCGCTTTGGGCTTAATTCTAACCCGTACAGCTTTGCTTCGGGGTGTACACTCATGCACAACCCCAAAAGAACTTTTTTTAGGAGAAGAGGCGCCGCAAGCTTATAAACCAAGCCCACCAGGCAAAGTTTGGTGATGTGGGACCTAGAAATTTAAATATCTAGCGATTTTCACTTCTCCCCAACTACCCCCACTAATGCTCTCTCTCTCATCAGGTCACTACTCACTTTCGTGACTTTTAGTACGGGTCATCACAATCCCACCACCTTAGCTTATGAGGCGCCTTCAGTACTATTCCATAAGTGATGTGACATTGGAACTGCAAAAAGTCTAGAGGCACAAATAGACTGCAAAATTGACGATCAAAAGAAAAATTAAAATACAACTATAAAAACCAATCAATTTGCCATAAAAAAGATAAAAGAATTTCTAAACCGCAAACCTTCTCGAATTTTTAGAGAAGTTGATTACCTTCATTAAAACATATCCGTAGCGCGTTTCTTATTGTTCTCAATAATATTGACTCCTGAAAAAGAAACACCCAAGATGCCAGAAATAAATATCAAAATTCCAAATCCATCCAGATCATAAAAAAAGATGGATAAGTTTAAGATAACATGCAAAACACCCCTTAAAGAACTAATTAAAATATCTCTGCTTCTGCCCACGTACGGAGAGAATAATTAATACTGATTCACATAGCATTCAACAGAGAAGAATTGATGACACACTAACTAGAAATGTCAATATCATAAATCCTTATGAAATGATAAAATCATTATTCATAACCTGAAAACACCACCTATGAGTATCCAGTAGAATGTACAATTCTCTAAAACGAAGATTATGGTAATCGCTATTCCTATAGAAGTGAAACCAGAATTCCAAGTTCATCCAAAAGTTAGTTAAATTTCAATGGAAATGCGAAGAATCCCTCTTCGATGAACCAATTAAAATAAATACACCTGTGACAATTTGTGGAGATGATCCAAAATACATATTTTGTTAGATCGCATCCTACCTATCAAGATCAATATTAAACACATTAATTAGAAGATCCAATATCGCAAACACGATATGAAATCAGAAAAAAAAAATAGAGAACAGAAAACTCCATTTAAGAATATCTAACATGAGTCAAAAAATTCCTTAAGCAAGAATACAGTATTTACCATTTCAGAGGAAGAAATACAAGCCATCGTAAAAAATAGGAACACGCGAAACGAGGCATGCAAAAGTTCAATAACAGAATTCAAAATCAATCAAAACATTAGATGAATTTCAGACAAACATTAAACAACCATTTGAAGAAGCAATTAAAAGAAGTACACCTACACCAATCTGTGGAGAGGATCAAAAGTAAATATCCTGGTAGATCGCATTTTACCTGTTAAGATAGAAATTAAATACATTAAGTAGAACATCTAATATCGTAAAAATCATATGAAATGAGAATTTTTTTTAGAGAAGCAGAAAAACCTCCTTTTAAGAATATCCGATGTGACTTATACAATTCGTTAAGCAAGAATACGGTATTCGCCATTCCTGAGGAATAAAAACAAGTCATATCAAAATTCAACAATTGAATTCCAAATCAATCCCGACCATCAATAAACTAGAACCCCTCTTCGGTGAACCATTAAATTAAATACAGCTATGCCAATTTGTACAGAGGATCGAAAATACATATTTTGTTAGATCGCATCATACCTGTCAAGATAACATTAATCACATTAAGTAGAAAATTGAATATCGCAGACACAATATGAAATGAGAAAAAAAAAAATAGAAGCAGAAAACCCCCTTTAAGAATATCTGACGTGTAAAATTCCTTAAGCAATAATACAATATTCACCATCTGAAAGGAAGAAATGCAAGCCATCGCAAAAAAAAGGGGACACGCAAAACGAGAAATGCCAAAGATCAAGAACAGAATTCAAAACCAATAAAAAAGTTAGATAAATTTCAGACAAACAGTAAAAAACCATTTGAAGAACCAATTAAAATAAGTACACCAACACCAATCTGTGGAGAGGATCCAGAGTAAATATCCTGGTAGATCGCATTTTACCTGTCAAGATAGATATTAAATACATTAAGTAGAACATCTAATATCGTAAAAATCATATGAAATGAAATTTTTTTTTTAGAGAAGTGGAAAAACCCCATTTTTAGAATATCCGACGTGACTTATACAATTCGTTAAGCAAGAATACGGTATTCACCATTCCTAAGGAATAACAACAAGTCATGTCAAAATTCAACAATTGAATTCCAAATCAATCCCAACCATCAAAAAGTAAAATGTATTTCTTAAAACAAACTAGAACACCTCTTCGATGAACCAATTAAAATAAATACGCCCGTGCCAATTTGTGGAGAGGATCAAAAATATATATTCTGTTAGATCGCACCCTACCTGTCAAGATCAATATTAAACACATTAAATAGAAAATCTAATATCGCAAACACGATATGAAATGAGAAAAAAAAAATAGAGAAGTAGAAAACCCTTTTAAGAATATCTGACGTGAATCATAAAATTCCTTAAGCAAGAATACAGTTTTCACCATTTCAGAAGAAGAAATACAAGCCATTGCAAAAACAAGAACACGTGGAATGAGACATGTCAATGTTTCAGAACATAAGTCAACATCAATCAAAAAGTTAGATAAATTTCAGACAAACAGTAAACAACCATTTGAAGAACCAGTTATAATTAGTAAACCTATACCAATCTGTGGAGAACATCCAATGTAAATATCCTGATAGATCACATTTTACCTGCCAAAATAGAAATTAAATACATTAAGTAGAACATCTAATAACGTAAAAATCATATGAAATGAGAATTTTTTTTTAGAGAAGCGGAAAAACCTCCTTTTAAGAATATCCGACATGACTTATATAATTCGTTAAGCAAGAATACAATATTCACCATTCCTGAGGAATAAAAACAAGTCATGTCAAAATTCAACAATTGAATTCCAAATCAATCCCGACCATCAATAAACTAGAACCCCTTTTCGGTGAACCCATTAAATTAAATACAGCTATGCCAATTTGTACAGAGGATCGAAAATACATATTTTGTTAGATCGCATCATACCTGTCAAGATAACATTAATCACATTAAGTAGAAAATTGAATATCGCAGACACGATATGAAATGAGAAAAAAAAAATAGAAGCAGAAAACCCCCTTTAAGAATATCTGACGTGTAAAATTCCTTAAGCAATAATACAATATTCACCATCTGAAAGGAAGAAATGCAAGCCATCGCAAAAAAAAGGGGACACGCAAAATGAGAAATGCCAAAGATCAAGAACAGAATTCAAAATCAATAAAAAAGTTAGATAAATTTCAGACAAACAGTAAAAAACCATTTGAAGAACCAATTAAAATAAGTACACCAACACCAATCTGTGGAGAGGATCCAAAGTAAATATCCTGGTAGATCGCATTTTACCTGTGAAGATAGATATTAAATACATTAAGTAGAACATCTAATGTCGTAAAAATCATATGACAAGAAATTTTTTTTTTAGAGAAGTGGAAAAACCCCATTTTTAGAATATCCGACGTGACTTATACAATTCGTTAAGCAAGAATACGGTATTCACCATTCCTAAGGAATAACAACAAGTCATGTCAAAATTCAACAATTGAATTCCAAATCAATCCCGACCATCAAAAAGTAAAATGTATTTCTTAAAACAAACTAGAACACCTCTTCGATGAACCAATTAAAATAAATACGCCCGTGCCAATTTGTTGAGAGGATCCAAAATATATAATCTGTTAGATCGCACCCTATCTGTCAAGATCAATATTAAACACATTAAATAGAAAATCCAATATCGTAAACACAATATGAAATGAGAAAAAAAAAATAGAGAAGTAGAAAACCCCTTTAAGAATATCTGACGTGAATCATAAAATTTCTTAAGCAAGAATAAAGTTTTCACCATTTCAGAAGAAGAAATACAAGCCATTGCAAAAACAAGAACACGCGAAACGAGACATGTCAATGTTTCAGAACATAATTCAAAATCAATCAAAAAGTTACATAAATTTCAGACAAACAGTAAACAACCATTTGAAGAACCAGTATAGTAAACCTATACCAATCTATGGAGAAGATCCAAAGAAAATATCCTGGTAGATCGCATTTTACCTGTCAAGATAGATATTAAATACATTAAGTATAAAATCTAATATCGCAAAAACCATATGAAATAAGAATTCTTTTTAGAAAAGCGGAAAACCCCGCTTTAAGGATATCCGACGTGACTTATATAATTCGTTAAACAAGAATACGGTATTCACCATTCCCGAGGAATAAAAACAAGTCATGTCAAAATTCAACAATCGAATTCCAAATCCATCCCGACCATCAAAAAGTTAAATGTATTTCTTAAAATGAACTAGAACTCCTTTTCGATGAACCAATTAAATAAATACACCTATGCCGATTTGTGGAGAGGATCCAAAATACATGCTCTGTTAATCTCATCTTACCTATCAAGATCAATATCAAACTGCGAATCACCCTTTGAAGAACAAATAAAATATGTAAACCGATGTCAGTCTATGGAGAAGATCCAAATTACGTAATCGGTTAGATCGTAGCCTACCTGGAAAGATAGATATTAAACGCAATAGGTAACAAACAAAATATCACAAATACCATCCCGTTAAGAATATCTGACGTGAATCATTCAAATCTTTAAGCAACACGCAGGTCGTTATTAATGGAGTCAGACCACGGCTCAACCCTCGGACCGAGGGTGTAGGCTGGTGCGAGTCTCAATCGGATGTCGAGTCGGGGGCGACTCTGGTCTTAACGGGGGAAGGTTGTAGTACCCCACCCCAGAGGGGGCCCCATCCTGAAAACCAGAGAGCGCCAAAGGGAGAGATAATCACCTTAGTGTGGGATTAGCGCTAGAGGGCGTGTTTTAGAGTCCCAATTCCCCAGTGTGGGCGAATTTCATCTGTATAAAAAATGTTGGCTCCTCTCCATCTAGCACATGGCTGCCCAAGCGTGGGTCCTCTGATGCAAAGTCGTGCAGGCCCGGGTGCAGGATCAAAACAGACAATATTGCGCTAGAAGGTCGAGGAAGGTCGTTACAACCTTACACAATATTGTCCGTTATAGGCCTAAACTCTGGTCTCACATGGCTTTGCTTCTGGGCGTGCAGTCCATCACAACCCCAAAAAGGCCTTATGCTAGTGGGGAGGAAGCGTTAAGCTTATAAACCACGTTCATCACTAGTCCATAGGAGAAATGGGACCTTGGAGTTTGAGCCACTCTGACGGTTTTCTTTGATTTCCCTCTCATCCCCTCAATACATCTCATTTCGAGTCTTGGCATGGGCATGGGCACGAGCCATCAAAATCCCAACCCCTTGGATTAGAGTCGTCCTCGGCTCTGATACTCTTATCTTCCCACAATGACCTGAAAGTTGAATCTGCTCTAATACCATTTGTAAAGACCCACCCTGCCTAGCATAATATTTTTCGCTTTGCGCCTAACACCAGCTTGCACGGCTTTGGTTTTGGGGTATACACTCCTGCACAACCCCAAAATGCATCGTATTAGAAAGGGGAGACACTAGCTTATATACCAAGCTCAAGAGACAATGTTAGGCGATGCGGGACCTTGAAACTCAACTCTCAGTAGATTTTCATTTCTCTCCACCCGCCTCCTCTGAAGCTCTCTCTGTCTCCCATCAGGTACTATCTTTTGAGATAATCAATACTCTCTTTTTCTGTTACTTTGGGTACGGGTTATCACAGTCCTACACCTTAAGTCTAGAGCCGTCCTCTGCTACGGGACTCAACTTTCCACTAATGGTCCAACAGTTGAACCGTGCTCTGACACCATTTTGTAACAACCTGTCCCCGCTAAGCATAATAATGTCTGCTTTGGACTTAAACTCTAGGCTCTCACGGCTTTGCTTCGGGGTTTGCATTCCTGCGCAATATCAGAACTCCTTGTGCTAGAGTAGGGAGGAGGCTCTAAGTTTATAATACACCTTCAGCACTAGTCCATAGGCGATATGAGACCTTGAGATTTGTGCCACTCTTGCGACTTTCTCTCATTTCCCTCTCATGCTTTCACTGCATCTCATTTCGAGACTTACCATGGGCATGGGTCATCACAATCCCTCCCCTTGGACTAGAGTCGTCATCGGATCTAATACTCTAATCTTCCAACTCTGGCTCCAAATTTGAACGGTACTCTAATACCATTTATAATAACCCACCTCGTCTTACACAATCTTATCCGCTTTGGGCCTAACTCCAACCCGCACAACTTTGCTTCGGGGTGTACACTCATTCACAACCACAAAAGGACTTTTGTCAGGAGAAGAGGCGCCGGAAGCTTCTAAACCAAGCCCAGCAGGGAATGTTAGGCGATGTGGGACCCAGAAATTCAAATCTCTAGCGATTTTCACTTCTCCCCAACTACCCCCACTAATGCTCTATCATTAGGTCACTATTCACTTTCATGACTTTTGGTACGGGTCATCACAATCCCACCACCTTAGCTTATGAAGCACCTTCAGCACTATTCCATAAGTGATGTGACCTTGGAACTGCGAAAAGTCTAGAGGCACAAATAGATTGCAAAATTGACGATCAATAGGAAAATTAAAATACAACTGCAAAACCAATCAATCTACCATAAAAAAGATAGAATTTCTAAACTGCAAACCTTCTCGAATTCTTAGAAAGTTGATTACCCTCGTTAAAACATATCCGTAGCGTATCCTATTGTTTTCAATAATAATGAGTCCAGAAAAAGAAAACCAACATGCCACAAATAAATATCAAAATTCCAAATCCATCCAGATCATAAAAAAACATGGATAAGTTTAAGATAACCTGCAAAACACACCTTGAAGAACTAATTAAAATATTTTGTTTCTGCCCACCTGTGGAGAGAATAATTAATACTGATTCACATAGCATTCAACCGAGAAGAATTGATAACACACTAAGTCGAAATGCCAATATTATAAATCCCTATGAAATGATAAAATCTTTCTTCAGAAGCTGAAAACACCCACCTATGAGTATCCAGTAGAATGTACAATTCTCTAAAGCAAAGATTACGGTAATCGTTATTTCTATAGAAGCGAAACCAGAATTCCAAGGCCATCCAAAAGTTAGCTAAATTTCAGAAGTAATGCGAAGAACCCTTCTTCGATAAACCAATTAAAATAAATACACCTATGCCAATTTGTTGAGAGGATCCAAAATACATATTTTGTTAGATTGCATCCTACCTATCAAGATCAATATTAAATACATTAAATAGAAAATCCAATATCGCAAACACGATATAAAATAAGAAAAAAAAAGAGAGAAGCAGAAAACCCCCTTTAAGAATATTTGACATGAATCATAAAATTCCTTAAGCAAGAATACAGTATTTACTATTTCAGAAGAAGAAATATAAGCAATCGCAAAAACAAGAACACGCGAAACGAGACATGCCAATGTTTAAGAACAGAATTCAAACTCAATCAAAAAGTTAGATAAGTTTCAGACAAACAGTAAACAACCATTTGAACAACTAGTTATAATAAGTACACCTATACCAATCTGTGGAGAAAATCCAAAGTAAAAATCCTGGTATATCGCATTTTACCTATCAAGATAGATATTAAATACATTAAATAGAAAATATAATATCGCCAAAACCATATGAAATGAGATTTTTTTTTAAAGAAGCGGAAAACCCCCATTTAAGAATATTCGAATGACTTATACAATTCGTTAAGCAAGAATACGGTATTCACCATTCTTGAGGAATAAAAACAAGTCATGTCAAAATTCAAAAATCGAATTCCAAATCCATCCTGACCATCAAAAAGTAAAATGTATTTCTTACAACAAATTAGAACACCTCTTCGATGAACCAATTAAAATAAATACACCTGTGCCGATATGTGGAGATGATCCAAAATACATATTCTGTTAGATCACATCCTACCTGTCAAGATCAATATCAAACTGCAAAGCACCCTTTGAAGAACCAATAAAAATAAGTAAACCGATGTCAGTCTATGGAGAAGATCCAAATTACGTACTCGGTTAGATCGTAGCCTACCTGGAAAGGTAGATATTAAACACAATAGGTAACAAGCAAAATGTTGCAAACACCATCCCGTTAAGAATATCCGACGTGAGTCATTCAAATCTTTAAGCAATACGCAGGTCGTTATTAATGGAATCAGAGCATGGTTCAACTCTCGGACCTAGGGTGTGGGCTGGTGCGAGTCTCAATCGGATGTCGAGCCGGGGGCGGCTCTGGTCTTAATGGGGGTAGGTTGTAGAACCCCGCCCCAGAGGGGGCCCCAGCCTGAAAACCAGAGAGCGCCAAAGGGAGAGATAATCGCCTTAGTGTGGGTTTAGCGCCAGAGGGCGTGTTTCGGAGTCCCAAATTCCTCAGTGTGGGCGAATTTCATCTGTATAAAAAATGTTGGCTCCTTTCCATCTAGCACATGGCTGCCCAGGCGTGGGTCCTTGATGTAAAGTCGTGCAGGCCTGGGTACGGGATGAAAACAGACAATATTGTGCTAGAAGGTCAAGGCAGGTCGTTACAACCTTACAGAATATTGTTCGTTATGGGCCTAAACTCTGGTCTCACACGGCTTTGCTTCTAGGCGTGCAATCCAGCACAACCCCAAAAAGCCCTTTTGCTAGTGGGGAGGAAACGTGATCTGTATATAAAATGTTGGCTCCTCTCCATTTAGCACATGGCTGCCCAGGCTGGGTCCTCTGATGCAAAGTCTTGCAGGCCCAGGTGCGGGATCAAAGTAGACAATATTGTGCTAGAAGGTCGAGGCAGGTCGTTACAGCCTTACACAATATTATCCACTATGGGCCTAAACTCTAGTCTCACACGACTTTGCATCTGTGCGTGCAGTCCAGCACAACCCCAAAAGGCCTTGTGCTAGTGGGGAGGAAGCATTAAGCTCATAAACCACTTTCAACACTAGTACATAGGCGATATGGGATCTTGGGGTTTGAGCCACTTTGGCGGTTTTCTCTCATTTCCCTCTCATGCCCTCATTACATCTCATTTCGAGTCTTGGCAAGGGCATGGGCACGAGCCATCAAAATCCCAACCCCTTGGACTAGAGTCGTCTCGGCTCTGATACTCTTATCTTCCCAAAATGACCCGAAAATTGAATCGTGCTCTAATGCCATTTGCAACGACCCGCCCTGCTTATCACAATATTTTTCGCTTTGCGCTAACACCAACCCGCACAGCTTTGCTTTGGGGTGTACACTCCTGTGCAACCCTAAAACGCCTTGTATAAGAAAGGGGAGACAATAGTTTATATACCAAACTCAAGAGACAATGTTAGGCGATGCGGGACCTTGAAACTCAACTATCTGCCGATTTTCACTTCTCTCCACCCGCCCCCACTGAAGCTCTCTCTCTATCTCCCATCAGGTACTCTCTTTCATGATAATTAATACTCTCTACTTTTGTTACATTGGATACGGGTTATCACAATCCTACCGCCTGAGTCTAGAGTCATCCTCAGCAATGGAACACAACTTTCCACTAATGGTCCGATAGTTGAACTGTGCTCTGACACCATTTTATACCGAACCGTCCCCGCTAAGAACAATACTGTCCGCTTTGGACCTAAACTCTCTCTGCTCTCACGGCTTTGCTTCGGGGTTTGCACTCCTGTGCAATCTCAAAACACCTTATGCTAGAGTAGGGAGGAGGCGCTAAGTTTATACTGCACCTGCAGCACTAGTCCATAGGCGATTTGAGACCTTGAGATTTGTGCCACTCTGACGAATTTTTCTCATTGCCCTCTCATGCTTCACTGCATCTCATTTCGAGACTTACCATGGGCATGGGTTATCACAATCCCTCCCCTTGGACTAGAGTCGTCATCGGCTCTAATACTCTAATCTTCCAACTCTGGCTCCAAATTTGAACGGTGCTCTAATACCATTTATAACGACCCATCCCGCCTTACACAATCTTATCCGCTTTTGGCCTAACTCCAACGCGCATGACTTTGCTTCGGGGTGTACACTCATGTACAACCCCCAAAAGGACTTTTGTCAGGAGAAGAGGCGCCGCAAGCTTATAAACCAAGCCCACAAGGCAAAGTTTGGTGATGTGGGACCTAGAAATTCAAATATCTAGCGATTTTCACTTCTCCCCAACTACCCCCACTAATGCTCTCTCTCTCATCAGGTCACTACTCACTTTCGTGACTTTTAGTACGGGTCATCACAATCTCACCACCTTAGCTTATGAAGCGCCTTTAGTACTATTCCATAAGTGATGTGACATTGGAACTGCAAAAAGTCTAGAGGTACAAATAGAATGCAAAATTGACGATCAATAGGAAAATTAAAATATAACTACAGAAACCAATCAATCTGCCATAAAAAAGATAAAAGAATTTCTTAACCGTAAACCTCCTCGAATTCTTAGAGAAGTTGATTACCCTCATTAAAACATATCCGTAGCGTATCCTATTGTTCTCAATAATATTGACTCCTGAAAAAGAAACACCCAAGATGTTACAATTAAATATCAAAATTCCAAATCCATCCAGATCATAAAAAAAGATGGATAAGTTTAAGATAACGTGCAAAACACCCCTTGAAGAACTAATTAAAATAGCTCTGCTTCTGCCCACCTGCGGAAAGAATAATTAATACTGAATCACATAGCATTCAACCGAGAAGAATTGATAACACACTAAATAGAAATACCAATATCATAAATCCCTATGAAACGATAAAATCTTTCTTCAGAAGCTGAAAACACCTACCTATGAGTATCCAATAGAATGTTCGATTCTCTAAAGCGAAGATTATGGTAATCGCTATTCCTATAGAAGCGAAACCAGAATTCCATGTCCAACCAAAAGTTAGTTAAATTTCAGAAGAAATGCGAAGAACCCCTCTTCGATAAACCAATTAAAATAAATACACATGTGTCAATTTGTGGAGAGGATCCAAAATACATATTTTGTTAGATCGCATCCAACCTGTCAAGATCAATATTAAACACATTAAGTAGAAATCGAATATCGTAAACACGATATGAAATGAGAAAAAAAAAATATAGAAGTAGAAAACCCCTTTAAGAATATGTGACGTGAATCATAAAATTCCTTAAGCAAGAATATAGTATTCACCATTTCAAAGGAAGAAATACAAGCCATCGTAAAAAACATGAACACTCGAAACGAGACATGCCAAAGTTCAAGAACAGAATTCAAAATCAATCAAAAAGTTAAACGAATTTCAGAAAAACAATAACAACCATTTGAAGAACCAATTAAAATACATACACCTATACCAATCTGTGGAGAGGATCCAAAGTAAATATCTTGGTAGATCTCATTTTACCTGTCCAGATAGATATTAAATACATTAAGTAGAACATCTAATATCGCAAAAACCATATGAAATGAGAAATTTCTTTAGAAAAATGGAAAAATCCCCCTTTAAGAATATCCGACGTGACTTATACAATTCGTTAAGCAAGAATACGGTATTCACCATTCGTGAGGAATAAAAATAGGTTATGTCAAAATTCAACAATCGAATTCCAAATCCATCCCGACCATTAAGAAGTAAAATGTATTTCTTAAAACAAACTAGAACCCCTCTTCGATGAACCAATTAAAATAAATACAGTTGTGCCAATTTGTGGAGAGGATCCAAAATACATATTCTGTTAGATCGCATCTACTTGTCAAGAACAATATTAAACACATTAAGTAGAAAATTCAATATCACAAACACGATATGAAATGAGGAAAAAAAATAGAGAAGTAGAAAACTTCCTTTAAGAATATCTGACATGTAAAATTCCTTAATCAATAATACAATATTCACTATTTTAGAGGAAAAAATACAAGCCATCGCAAAAAATAGGAACATGGGAAACGAGACATGTCAAAGTTCAAGAACAGAATTCAAAACCAATTAAAATAAGTACACCAATACCAATCTGTGGAGAGGATCCAAAGAAAATATCATGGGAGATCGTATTTTACCTGTCAAGATAGATATTAAATACAATCAGTAGAACATCTAATATCGCAAAAATATATGAAATGAGAAATTTCTTTAGAGAAGCGGAAAAACCCCCTTTAAAATATCTGACGTGACTTATATAATTCGTTAAACAAGAATACGGTATTCACCATTCATGAGGAATGAAAACAAGTTATGTAAAATTCTCTCTTCATAGATTTGTATAGTAGTTGTTTTATTTGTTCAAGTTGATTGCTATTCACTTTCCCCTTAAGTGTGGTTGGGCACTCATTATCTATAGGTCATAAAACGACAATTATGTAATACAGATATAGAATATTTTATGCATGATGTAAAATGTATTCGTTAATGGGACTGGGACTTGTTTTTATATCTAGCATCCTCCAAACCCATAAACAATTCTTCATGTGATGCACGCACTTTACTAATAAAAGCAAAAGTGTCGCATGGTATTCAACAAGCATGCCTCCTCACAAATTTGAGATTCATAAAATAAATCATCCTATGGAGTAAAAATGTATCAGGACAAGAGGTTGAAGACATAACATGCCATACTCAAATTAAAATCTACTTTGATCATCATATGCCCTACTAATTGCATGTTTGTATACTGGGGAGAATTAATTGATATCTTGACATTAACGGAACCGTAATAACCATTTTATAATTTTACTTTCCACATATTTATTGCATTATCTTGTAAATGCAAAATGATTGGCACTGACCATTTTGAGTTTTCTAAGTTGTCTCCTTGCAGTCTTTTCTCTCCACCGACATTGCATAGTTATTGATGCCCATTTCAGTTTCTTATAATATGAATAATCTATATGATGACGCCACTGAGCCTGCAAATAATTCCTCAAGGGTCATCATCTTTAAGAACATAATAAAGATCTAAACTTGGTAATTTAAGTATGTACTATATGTTCATGTAACAACCTGAATAATAGTTGCTGCTTTCATCTGCCTATTAAATGTAAATTCATTACGAGCTATCATTCCTCTAAGACCATGGTAACGGCGCAAATTCTTTTGAACTTTGAGAGCAGCAACGTCCCTTCTCATCCTTTCATATAATTTGCAAGCTTGTCTTCCTACAAATCATATCACATAATAAAAAATCAGAAACAACGACTTAAGCAGCTAACAGATCTGTTGAATGCTATGCAATAGAGGTGGCTGAAAAGAAAATGGAAAAAAATAATGACCTCTTCACTGGTAGATCAACTAGAAAAATCCAGGGCCATTTCTAGCAATAGCGCTAGTAGTGAATTTAGGTTTTCTCAAGGAATTCATTTCATATTGCTTATTACAAAGGAAGACCATACCTCTCCATGAAGATTGCACATGAATGGAAGACCTCCTCAATTCAATATATTGTGTCCTAGCAATATGTCTCCGTGCATGACACTGAATAGACTTTGCTACCCTGCTGAGTATCTTGGTTCTCCATGCATCGAGTTTAGCCATCAGGCCTGTTTGTAGGAATATCTTTGTTTTTCCCATCTAGAAAACCGTAAGTCATTTGAATTATAAATAATGTCACAAAATGTTGCTGGAAGCATAAGAATGCACAGTGGATTTAAAAAAACTTAATTATATAAATGCTAAGCAAACTTCAATGTATTCATAATTACTCCAAGAACAAGAAAGGATTATCTTATCTCACCGAGGAACTAAAAAAATTTAAGTTTAGAAGCAAAATTTTCATCTGCAAGTGTTATTCTGACCCAAAACAGGTGGGCCATTTTTTATGTATTTTATTTTAGGGGTGGGAGGGATAGAGTAATTATTAGTATTTGAGGGAAACATAGAAGGGAAAGAGGAGGCCAAGAACAATTGGAAATATCCCCACAGACATCATTTGGTGTTGAAAACCAGGACCAGAAACTGCCTGATACCCTTGCAACCCCTTCTTTTCAAAATATCTGTTAAGAAATGCAAAAAGTACGGGAAACACTTAAAATGATCAACTATTATCATTGCCCAACTGGAATTTAGGCTTCAGACCAGTTAAGCACATCGCATCCTACCTGTCACGATCAATGTTAAACACATTAAGTAGAAAATCCAATATCGCAAACACGATATGAAATGAGAAAAAAAAATAGAGAAGCAGAAAACCTCCTTTAAGAATATCTGACTGTAAAATTCCTTAAGCAATAATACAGTATTCACCATTTTAGAGGAAGAAATACAAGCTATCGGAAAAACAGGAACACGTGAAACGAGACATGCCAAAGTTAAAGAACAAAATTGAAAATCAATCAAAAAGTTAGATGAATTTCAAACAAACAGTAAACAACCATTTGAAGAAACAGTAAACACCTATACTAATTTGTGGAGAGGATCCAAAGTAAATATACTGGTAGATCGCACTTTACCTGTCAAGATAGATATTAAATACATTAAGTAAAAAAATAATATCACAAAAACCATATGGAATGCATTAGATTCTCTCTTAGAAAGGCCAACCACATGTATCTAGTACAATCATCCACTATCACCATGAAATTTCTCTTCCCTCCAATACTTTCATGTTGGGTAGGTCCAATCAAATCCATATGCAATAACTCTAGAGGTCTAGAAGTTGCAATCAAATTTGTATGTTTGTGAGCTGTCCTAATTTGTTTTCTTTTTTGGTAATCTCGACATATGGATTTCTCAGATCGGCATACTTTGGGCAACCCCTTTATATGATCACTTAATTTGGGCAAATCTCTAAAGTTTACATGTCCAAGTCTTTGGTGCCATAGTTCAACTTCACTTAATTTGGACATGAAGCAAGAGTGTTTGGTAGGAGTGGATTCACTATCCAAGACATAACAATCATTAGAAGTAAGAATCCCATTTAAAACGATATCATCTTCTTTAGAATAGACTTAACAATCATTTTTTTTCTGGAGGTGACTTGATTATCTTTGGAATACAATTGAGATATACTTAACAAATTACGTTTAAGGCGATCAACAAGATATACATCATTAATCACATTAGAAGTTGTAAGATTTAAGGAACCTTTACCAATAATATTTTCCATATTTGTTGTATCTTGTCATCATGTTTTACATTTATTACTCGCAAGCGTACGAACCATGTATAATATAGTAGTATGAGTGCGAGGTCCAACCCAAAGGAAATCCACAAATATATGCTTAAAAATAAATTAAATTGAATTGGTACCCTTTAAAAAGACATGATCTATGAAATGGAATTAAATCTATAAGTTGAAAAAGAATTCTAATATATGGAATTTTAAATTAACTTAGATCTAAATGAAAAAAAATAATTTAAAACATATTAACAAGTTTGAATTAGCTCCATCAAATTCCTCATCTTTTTATTAAAATGGTCAAACAATAATTAAATTGTCCTCATCTCAAATTAAAATTACAAGTTTAAGAATAAAATAATACATGTCCAACCCAGATAATAAATCTTGAAAGAATTGATTACATAAAGATTACATGAAATACTCCACAAGAATAAATTGAATAAACAACAAAGTAAAACAATGAATAAGTTGAATCAAATAAATAAATAACATAACAAAATAAAAAAGAAAATAATTTGACAATTAAAGTAAATAACATAACAAAACAAAAGATATTTTACACTAGGATTAGATCAATCACAGCCATCATTGAACATCATATTAAAACTTATTAACAAATATGAGATTTAGATATGAAATTCGCTTAAAAATTCAACTTTCAATTCCAATCTTTCATTATAATTAATGTAACGCCCTGCCCTTTTTCACTCGCTGAAAATCAGAGTGTATTTTTTTAAAAAAAATTAAAGAGTGAGAGAGAGAGAGCGGGAACTCCATGACGCGAGTTAAGTCCGAGTTTCCAAATCCGACCCTTAACTGACCAACAATACGTGTGCGTGGACCAAGTCCAGTAAAACAGTTCACACGCTAACGATTAACTGCGAAAATATTATATGAATGGAAACCATCCATAAACATGATATTATATGTAAGGAAGCCAATCAATATAAATTAACTTAATCTCAAATAATCATCATTTAACCATAGCAAAATAAATCTAGTTATTACAATCCAAAATGCTAATTATCTCAAATACATTGTTCCAAAATAAATTAAGCAAAATACATAGAATCTACCCAAGCTCCTAAGCTTAGCTTCTTTCACGTCCATCGTCCGTTCCATTCCCTGTTCCATCATCTAAAGGGTAGAAGTAGGGCGTTAGTTAACGCGCCCAGTAGGAATTCCAAATAGGGTTATACACAAAGGATCCATATAAAATCAGCATAAGAATATCATATTAAAACTGTAAACATATCATAGTACCAAAAACAACGCATGATAATCATATCCAAGTCATGCAATGTATGTGTCATGTCATGGGTGTCATATTCCAATGATCTCTCACCCAATCTCCATATCATCACCATACAAATCAAATCAAGTGTTCCTTTGGCCAATTACTTCCACAGTGTTTTGTGACGTACCACCAGGTCACTATTATACCTCCCCACATATGTTATTCGGAATTACCGAATGGAGTATGGACTCCTCCCCACGTATGTTAATCGGAATCAGTGTGGACTCCTCCCCACGTATACTAATCGGATATACCGATGGAGCGTGGACTCCTCCCCATGTATGTTAATCGGAATCACCGAATGGAGCATGAACTCCTCCCTCATTTCCCTCCCATGCCATGCATGAGATCATGAATGCAGAAATGTCATTTCATATCAAATCATATTGAAATTCAGTTCATAAAACTTTCACCATTTGATTTACCAAAATAAACATTTTATTGAATTAAAAACCCATAACATATAAGATCCATATGCATATAACCTAGGTAGGAATCCTACCAAATTCAGTATACTATCCTTGTTGTTCCGTGAAGATACTTCACCGATCACGTTAAAACCGAATTGCAAACACTTTGCGAATCTCCTTTTGCTTATTACATTTAGCGTATATATAAATCAATTTGATGATCCATTTGATTTACATTATTCCCTACATCATTCCAGATAAACTGAACCTCTGGAAAAATTATTTAAAAAATTTCACTTTTAAATTCAGTCGACTGAATCAAGGATCAGTCGACTGAACCTGGCAGATTACCGTCCGTTACCCATCCTGCGGACTGTCGAAACCCGTCCCGTAGATAGCGCAACCCGTCCGCGCCCACAACACCATGTCCATGTCTGTTACCCATCCCGCGGACAATCGAAACCCGTCCTGCAGATGGTCGAAACCTGTCCACGGACGGTAATACCCGTCCCATGGGCAGTGCAACCCTTGTTCAATCTTCTCTATTTGATTATTTTGTAAATCCTTTCTTCATGAAATTCATTCATTAATCATTTCTCAACATGTATTAATCATTTATACATATAATCAATAGATGTACACTACTCAATAACCAAAGTTAGGGTCTTTTCCCGTAATTCTTTCAATCCTTGATTTATAATCTAGATTCGAATATCACCTTTCCTTCTTATTTCAACCCATTGATCAATCCATGAATGGGTTCCCACTTCCATGATCATATAATCATTTTGATCATTTATTCTAACCACTCTTGGAGTCCATGGATTCGGCCACCCATGGCCAAGTCCATGACTTCTTTAATTACATTCCCATCTGAATAAACATTAACATACCTTTTCCTCTTCTCCTTCGTTTCTTTTAATCTGAACTCCTTCCTTAATCTTTCAATGGTTCTTCAGCAACCTTCTCCAAGTTTAACAACGAAAATGGGAGAGGGAGAGAGAAGAGAAGATGGAATCTCTTTGCTCTCAATGGAGAGAGGATCGGCCAAAGGTGTAGTTGAGAGAGAGAGATGAAAAGAAGAGGAGATGAAAATCTCCTTGATGTCAAGATGAAAATTCGGCCAAAGGGGTGGGGTGTGCCCCTTGGGCTGGTGTCCTTTGTAACAGCCTCACACCTTCTCACTTCCCTCATAATGGTTGTGTCTTTCCAAGGTGTCCCTTGGCTTCAATCAAGACACCCCTTGGGCTCCCAACGTGTGCACCTTGGGTTCCATCCTTTGAGATGGAAACCCTCCATCTCCCCTTTGACTCACCTTGAATGGAAGTCTCCTCAACTTCAATCTTGACTCATCCCCAACTCAAGCATTATTTATCCCACTTGAACTCATTCATGCAACTCTTAAACTCAAGACTTGAATTTATCTCTTAATTAAATAATTCCTTAACTCAACTCAATTCACTTAACTCCTTTGAACTCACCCATGGTTGACCAAGTCAACCATGGCTTAGCAGACCATGCATGTCACCTCACCCACTTGACACCTCACTTGATGAGGTGGATTTTCCGTCTTAATTGGGTAGTTGACCCAATTAAATTAAGTCTACCCATTTTCCTTCAAATTGGTTCATCTATGACCCATTGGGTCCCAATTGGGCAATTGACTCATTTATTTAAGGCTTTCCCAATTATTTCAAATTGAACCTTATCCATGACCCGTTGGGTCTTAATTGGGTTATTGACCCAACTTTTACCCATCTAAGGTCCACTTCACCCATAAATCTTAAATTCAACTAATTTAACAATTTAAATAGACAAAATCCAATATATTTATGCATTGAAAAATCTGGGGTGTTACAATTAAAATCGATATCCTTTAATTTAATTAAGTGAACCTTAGATCCTTAGATTTAAAACAATTAAATTCAAGATCTAACTATTTCATTATGTCCCATCGGAACCTTAGATCTGAATCTAATGAAACCTAAGTCATAACTATTTCATTATGTCCAATCAATTAAATAAAGAATAGAAATTAAAAATAAATCAGACAATCATCAAGGAAATTCGAAAATTGGATGTTCTAGGATTCTAAAAGCTTATCTCAAATTTATTAAATGGAAAAATTACAACTCTTTGGAAAAATACTATAACGACCTGCCCTGACCTTCTTGCACAACATTGTCCGCTTTGGTCCTGTACCTGGGCCCGCATGGCTATCCTCTGAGGACCCAAGCCAGGAGATCCCTCAAAAGGCCTTGTGCTAGATGGAGAGGAACCAACCTTATATATACCAGAGGATTCCAAGCCCCTCTGGCAATGTGGGACACTTGAAACACCCCCTTTGGCGCAAATCCCCCATCCTGGTGATTTTATCTCCATCATTTGGCACCCTCTGGTCCATTCAGCTAGGCCCCCATCTGGGGTGGGGTACTTCAAATACATCAAAGACAAAGATTAAAAATAAAATTACAAAATAAATTTTTACTTTGTAAAATATGAATTATGCTCTTCTCTCTTGATTTCTCAGTGCTCCAACTCCAATATGTTTTTCAGCTCATGTCCTAGTTCGAATTTTGTGTTCCCCTAACCTCTGTATTATAGGCTTCAGGTTAGAATGGATGGTGGAGATTTAATCTTGGTGCAGGTGTTGATTGAAAGGCTTTGATTAAATCTCACTAAACATGGATGGACGGGATTAAGAAATGAAAGAGATTAGGGTTACATAGGCTTGGGAATCAAGTTAGCTTGGTGGCTAAGCAGAGAATTTCGAATATGTAGGGATTTGGATTGGGTATGGGCAAATTTGACACATGGGATTAGGGTTTGTGTTATGCAATGCATGATATGAATGGATGAGATTAAAAGTTGAGATGAATGGGAGATGATGTGGAGGGTGGACTCTGTGAAATTTGAATGAGGTGCATGGGATATGAGAAAACTGTGTAGAGTGTTAGATGGATAGGTGATGAGGCGTACATGACAAGGCAAAATCGAGTGGATGGGGTTTTGGTTGCTTGGAGTGGAAGTTCGGTTAGATCTAGGGTTTTATGGATGAATGACTTAGATTAAAAATGCTTAAATCTAATGATCCTAGTGATGGATGGTTAAGATGGGTTATGTAAAAGGTAAGATGATGCATGGAGGGTATGTTAGGGCCTCGGTTTGACCGAGTCAATGTATTGTCAATTGCATGACCAAGCATGACCGTGTGTGTTGGACTTTGCCTTGGAAGAATGTGAAGATGTCAGAAGATCTACCATGCATAGAAGAGTCTACACCAAACATATGATTGGCACACGGGTAAGTGAACCTTAGTAGACCTTAGGCTAAGCCCAATAACTTAGAAGTCAATAGTTTAACAACTGAAAAATTAGAAAATGATGACTTCCAGCCTCGAGGCCTCGTGCAGTTTGTCGAGGCCTCATAGACAGTCTTTAGCTGCGTGATATTTGTGACAGTTGTAACTCAACAAGGTCTAGTGTCTTTTGACCGAGTATCTTATAGATTTAATTAAATAAATCTGTAATCCTTAACTAGGAGTCTTTTATGGAAAAGGAAGATCCGCTTTTTGAAACTCCAATTGCCACCTCACAGTTTGAACAAATTTGCTTGGGAGCCTAGCAACTGTCTTTTACTATTTCGGAAAGGCTCCTCAATTTATCTAAAGTGTGATTGACAATAGATTTGGAAAATATGTTTAAAACCTTTCTATGTTTTCAAATGGTCAATTACGCACAAGTGGCATGTTGATTGGCTGGTCATTATCTTAATTCACTAGCACATAAGTTGGAATTACAGAATCTATGCTCTGTCTTTCCTTTTACCGCCACGAGGCCTCATAGGAAACCTCGAGGCCTCAGAGACGTGACTGGACACAAAATAGACGGTCTTATTTCTATCTTGTTGGCTGAATGAAATAAACACAGAACCTTTTGAAATTCCGTTACTAGAGTAATGTACGACCTAGAGGGGGGTGAATATGTTGGTTTTCAATTTTAATTCCCTTTTAAAAATTTCTCAACCGATTTATACTTTAAGTAAATAAAATATTCAATGAGTTATTTTCACCTTCAAATTAACTGTTGTTCATAAAACTGACCGATCAATCTATATGTGTGATATGTGAACAAGTATTCAATCCAAGCATTTAATACAAAGCATCAGCCACATATAAACAAATATTTTATAGTGGTTCGGTTTCAACAAACCTACATCCACTGTCAAACTTCCCAACTCTAGGGTCGTCCCAAATATACTATGTATGGGTCTCACACCCAAATAATACAGCCTAATTTTTTATAGATGTTCAACCCAATCGGTCTAATCCTCTACACCTATTTTTTAGAGTGGTTTGAACACACTGTCTAATTCACTTTATAATGGATAAAATAAAAAGAAGAATAAATACTTACCTTGGGCTTTATCAATTTTCTTTTAAGCTCTTTCTTCTTTACTGAATCTGTGTGCTCATTTCCATCAAATTAGCATCATCAAAGTATTCATCGGTACAACAGTATAGGACTTGGGTATGACTGGTTTTAAGGTCCTATGTGAACATCTTAATCTCATCAGAACTGGGGCAAAAATTACCTAAACATTTATGAAGGAAGATGATGAAGAAGGTGTAAATAAGGAAAGCTGAATGATCTGGACACACTGTGATACTTTTCCAGTTTGTTCTCTGTGTGTCAGTCGGTCTTACATACAACTTATAGTTTATTTATAAGACTGTCTGCAGTATTGCAGTAAGTCACGCCCACGAGGCCTTGAGGCTTCCAATGAGGCCTCGTGGCGGTAAATATGGAAAGACAGATCAGATATTCATAACGTATTTATGTCTTTCAAAACAGTAAGTATCCAGCCACCTCATATGCCAACATGCATGATTGACAGTAAATATATCTCAGACATCAATCAGGATTAGATTGAAGATTGTAAATGATTTTACAACTCATGGAGGAGCCTTTCCATTCTTGTCACATACGGCCAGCTCCCCAACGGCATTAATTCAAAACATGTGAGGTGGCAGTTTTGAGTCTCACCATGAGGATATATTTTTTTACCATGATTAACTCCTAATCAAAAGGATACATATTTTTCTTCCTAAATCTGTAGGAGACTGAGTCAGCATGACACAAAGTCAGATGGGTTACAGTTGTCCAAAGGCAACTCAACACAACTCAGCACAAGACTGGCTGCGAGGCCTCGACAGGCTGCATGAGGCCTCGAGGCTGAAAGTCACTTATTGTCTTATTTGTCAGTTTATAACTAAATGACTTCTAAGGTATTTGACATAGCCTAAGGTCTCCTACGATTCACTTACATGTGTGCCAACAATGTATTCAGTGTAGCTTCTTCAGCTTCATAGTAGATTTTCTTATACATCCAAGACCATTCCAATAGAGTCACGTAATTGACAATAAGGGTGACTCGGAAGAACCGGGGCACTTACAATCTCCCCCTTTGTCAATTTCGTGACAAAAACCTAAGATCTACCCATTGCACCAATTTTCCAAAAATTATATATGCACATAAGCCACTCCTTAACAAATAAAATTACTCTGATATTAAACCCTCTAATATCACAAATGTCTCCCCCTTAATTGTGCCTGCAAAGACACAATCATTTTCCTGCATGCACAAAGATAGATACTGGTGGGACTTGTATGCTCCCCCTGAACATTAGCACATTATTTTACTCCCCTTTTTGTCAAGATATTGACAAAGGTAAGTCAAACAAAAAATAGAAGATATGCAAATATGTAGCACAATAAATCTGACAGTAACACAATAGACAACAGAGGGAGAACGAAAATTCAGAGCAGTTAAGCATAAACTACACAGTAAGAAAAAGTTTAACTGTTACAATACCAAAACTAGTTTAAAGGTAAACAAAATAAACAGAGTTCCATTATAAAGACTTTAATCATGAGGAGACGAGGGAGGAAATTCTGCATCATTGCAGCGGCACGAATCTAAAATCTGCTGAAGAGAGTGGAAGATGCGCTGATGGATGTTCTGACGTATACGAAGAGCTCCTGATGTTGATACAGGAGGCGATCTTAACGTTTCCTCATATCAGACAGAAATGACTCTTGACGCTTTTCCAACTCGGCGAATCGCTCATCGAAATACTTGCGATCAATGGAATGTGAAGGACTGGTAGCACCCTTGCGACTCCGGCGATCAATAAAGGGAGCGAAAATGGGTGAGCCTCCAGATGATGGGCGAAATGAGCCAATACTTCTCTCAATTCCTGTCTTTGTCAAGCGTTGCACATTGAGAGGAACTTCTCAAAGATAAGACACCATCCCGAAATGAGTACCAAGGCGGGGTAAGGAGATGGCAGAAGAGCACGACACCATGACCAGAAGATTTCCAGAAACGCTTAACACGTTCACAAATCAGGGCAAGAAGACAGATTTTTCTCCCCATAGCTAAAGCATACAGAACATTGACCATGTAGTCACTAAGCTGGGACTTATTCATCAGACGAGGATAGATGTTAAAAATAAAGATCAGATGAAGGATCTTGTACTTGGGAAGGAGAGAAGAAGAATGCATTTGAAGTTTTCCTTCCCTGTTTACATCACCACCACAGAGTTTGCAAATGATCTTGTTGGAATCTTCAGGGGCTACCTCATGTCGGGATGCAGAGATATCCCCACCTTTAAACAGAGGGATGTTCATGAGCTGAGAAACCAGCTCAGGTGTCAAAGAGAATTTTTCTCTATTGGAGAATTTTACTAAGAAGGAATGAGAGGGACCGTCTATGGATTTATGCATAGAAGAATACATGCCCTTGACCATAGAAGGGTAGGCATTGCCTCCCCAAGTTAAAATGTTTTCCCAACCAACCTTCTGAAGGATTTTGAAGGTACGATATTTTTCAAGGTCCGGGAGGTAACGAGTACGCTCGACATTGAAATGTTTGAAAGAGTGTTCCCTCGGAACCGATCCGAAAAGTCGTGCACTGGGAGGATCAAAGGAGGTGAGGAGGCATCAGAACCTTCAAGATGGATCTCAGACGAGTGAGATCGTGTGGATGAGCTAGGAGAGGGACGAGAAGAGGGTGAAGGAGCAGGGACTGGGGTTTCCTGAGGAGCAGCCTCTGGTTCTTCTTCTGAAGAGGAAACTGTCACAGAAGCAGATGGAATGGACCGATCAGGGTTTTTATACGCCCTTACTTTCTTTTGTCTAGGCGGTGGAGGAGGAGACTGGGTTGGGGCTGACGATGAGCGGCATGACTCTACAAGAATCTTTGGGTATGATGTCTTTTGACAGCCCCTGATTTCTTCCTAGGCATCTTAATTGACAAAATCAAAACAAAAAATAGACCAGATAGGGCAAAATCGGAGAAGAAAGAGTACCTGAAACCAAAAAATCAAAAAGATCAAGACACCTAGAGAGAAGAAGATGACCGGAAATGAAAAAACCCCAAAGATCCCTTTTGTTTTCGCGCGGTGCCGACTGTGGGAGCCCTAGCTGTGGTCTAACAGATCTTCCGAAAATAACTTGAGTGAAGTTAAAAAGAGGGAACCACAAGGAACGCGATGGCGAGGGCTCGAGTGAAATCACCGAGGCCTCGTTGACGGTGATGTTAAGCCGAACCGAACATGAAGAATAGAACTTGACCGTGAGGGCTCGAATGAAATCGTCGAGGACTCGCTGACGCTGATTTTGACAGAGAGGTACCGAACCCGAAAACAAGGGACTGAACTCGACCGCAAGGGCTAGAGGGATGGCTCGAGGCGTCAAGACTAAATCCCTTTCTTTTTTTCTTTTTCCTTTTTAATTTTTTATTGATTTTTGAAATATTATCTCCACTGACTGATCATAGTATCAAAAATATTTAGGATACAGTACACACCCCAATTGATTTTCTCAGAGCAAGAAAACGAATTGAGTCAAGTATTTTTATCATTATATCAGCCAATTGATTGTCAATGGAAATATACTCAAACTCGATGGTTTTTTCTTCAACTAACTCTCGAATGAAATGATGTCTAATGTCTAAATGTTTGGTTCGAGAGTGCTGGACAGGGTTCTTAAAAATATTGATGGCACTTGTATTATCACAATGGAGAGTCATTGTTCCTCCTGTCATGCCATAATCGACAAGCATTTGTCTCAAACAAGTGGAGTGCAGCAACTTACAACGGCTATATATTCAACCTCTACAGTCGAAAGGAATACTGAGGATTGTTTTCGACTGTGCCAAGCAATCAGACATTTTCCAATGTAAAAACAACCCCCACTGGTAGACTTTCTATCATCTAAATTTCTTACCCAGTCCGCATCGGTGTACCCCGCAATATGAAATGATGTATCAAATGGCTACCAAATTCCATATAGACATGTTCCCGATACATACTTTATTATACGTTTTACTGCTTTTACGTGGGATTCTTTATGATTAGCTTGGAACTGTTCACATGCACCCACACTAAAAGAAATATCGGGTCTACTCGCAGTTAAATACAAGAGACTACCTATCATGCTCCTGTACATGCTAGGATCAACATCTTTCCCATTTTCATCTTTTGATAGTTTAACAGTAGTACTCATGGGAGTGTTTGAGTGCTTACTGTCTTCAAGTCCAAACCTTTTAACAAGATCTTTAGCATACTTGGATGGTGAAATAAAGAACCCATCATTAAGTTGTTTAATTTGTAAACCAAGAAAATAATTAAGCCCTCCAACCATGCTCATTTCAAACTCAGATTTCATAAGATTAGAGAAATTAATAGCAGCTTGTTCATCAGTGGATCCAAACACCATATCATCCACATATATTTAAGCTATCAGTATAGCTTCATTGGATTTTCTAACAAACAGTGTTTTGTCAACAGTTCCCCTTTGAAAATCATTATCCAATAAAAACTGTGTAAGTCTTTCATACCATGCCCGAGGAGCTTGTTTAAGGCCATACAATGCCTTCTTTAATTTGTAGACATGATTAGAGTGTTTTTTATCCATAAACCCTTTAGGCTGCTCTACATAGACCTCTTCATTTAATAAACCATTTAAAATGCACTCTTGACATCCATTTGAAAAAGCTTAAATTTCAAATAACATGCAATGGACAATAAAATACATATAGACTCAAGACATGCTACAGGAGCAAAAGTCTCATCAAAATCTATTCCCTCAATTTGTGTATACCCTTGAGCAACAAGACGAGCCTTATTCAGAACTATTGTCCCATTTTCATGCATTTTAGTTTTGTAGATCTACTTGGTATCTATTACATTTGTATTTTTTGGTCTTGGTACCAAATCCCATACGTTATTTCTTATAAATTGAATCAGCTCTTCTTACATCGCATTTACCCAATCTTCATCTAACAATGCTTCATCAATATTATTGGATTTTAATTGTGAGGTGAAGCAAAAGCAGCTAGATATGTTTTCTAGTTGCTTCATAGTTTTTACTCCCATTATGGGATTCCCAATGATGTTCGACATAGGATTTTTTTACTTGGTTTAAGTTCAATGGATGTCGAAGACGACGAAGGAGGATTGTCAATTTGATTTGAAGATTGATCCACTCATCTATGGTTTGATGTACAAAAGAAGACTGGTCATCAATGGCTATATTAATGGATTCCATTATTGCACCGGTTCTAAGATTTTTAACTCTATAGGCACGGCTGGTGTTAGAGTATCCTAGAAAAATTCCTACATCACTTTTCGCATCGAATTTTTCCAAGCTTTCACGATCTCTAAGAATATGGCATTTACTACCGAAAACCTTGAGATACTTACAATTTGGCTTCCTACCGGTCCACAATTCAAATGATGTTTTATCTATGCCAGCCCTTAGATAAACTCTATTTATAATATAACATGCTGCATTTACAGCATCGGCCCACAAATTTTTTGGTAACTTCTTGTTATCTAGCATGACCGTGGCCATATCTTGGAGAACCCGATTTTTCCTTTTGGTCACCCCATTTTGTTGGAGTGTCTTAGGAGTAGAGAACTTACGATGTATACCATGTTTTTCACAATATTTTTGGAAACGGTGATTTTCAAATTCACCCCCATGATCACTTCTGATTCTATTTACGGGTGTTTATTTTTCAATCACAATGCGTTTTGCAATAATTTTAAATTCATGATATGCATCGGATTTTTCTCTAAGATAACCTACCCATGTGTATCTAGTGTAGTCATCAACAATAACCATGAAATACACCTTTCCTCCTATACTCATATTCTAGGTTGGTCCAACTAAACCCATATGTAGGAGCTCAAGAGGTCTAGTGGTAGTCACAACATTAACTTTCTTATGGACTGCTCTCACTTGTTTACCCTTTTGACACTCACCACAAAATGCTTGAGCTAATCTACTTATCTTGGACAGTCCTTTGACGCTTAATTTTAACAAATCTTTGAAATTTACGTGTCCTAGTCTCTTGTACCATAACTCAGCTTCATTAAGTTTAGACATATTACAATAATTTATGCTAGGAGTTGGACAGTTTTCAAGGGCATAACACTGATCAAAAGTTTTCAACTCTTTAAGGACAGCTTCACCTTCACTGTTATAGATTTGACAATCATTCTTACGGAAGGTAATATAATGGTCTTTCTCACATATTTGAGATATATTTAAGAGATTGTGTTTAAGACCATTAACTACCAGCACATCATCTAAGGTAAGGAAATCATTTAATTCTAAGGTCCCTTTCCCTACAATTTTATCCATATTTCCATCCCCAAAAGTAACCGAACCGCCATTGAAATCAACAAGGTTGGACATAAATGTTTTATCACCAATCATGTGCCTTAAACAGCCACTATCAAGGTACCATTTTGACTGGTTTGCAACCTTTAATGTTGTATACACAATCAGACTTTTGTATTTAGGAACCCATTTCAATGTGGTTGTTGTTTTTTAAATTTCTAGGGACTGGTTTTTGAAGATTATATCCGAATTTTCTGCTCATTTTTCATTTAAAGTTTTGTTCAATTTTTGAGCCAAATCTTCACGTTAATGATATTCTCTTTTTTCTTTTTCATAAATTTGCACTTCAAATTTTTTTTATTTGTTTTTTCCCATAAGTTTCTTTTTCTAAGTTTGCACTCAAATCTGAAGTGTGCCCTTTTAGCACAGTAAAAACAAGTGATATTTGAAGGTCTAAAAGAATGACCCTTAACAAATACAGTTTTGCTCACTGTTTTTACATTGTCTTGGTTGTACCCAAGACCAGTTTTCTCCCCATATTTTTACCTGATTTTAGCAATCTTTCTAATTTATATTATCTTTGGGTAAACTTATTTTCAAAGTTGAGTTTATGATTATTAAAACTGTTTATTTTATAATGAGCATTGATAATTTCTTCTGATAAGATATTTCTAATATCTTCCAATTTTTTAATATCATTCTCATAATTTCTTAACTTATTTTGTAACTCATTTTGAACTTGTTTTAATTTAACATTTTCTTCATTTTCTTTTTTTTCATTTCCTTTTTCTCTTAAAATTAAATTTTAATTTTTTTGACTTTTTAAAAGAAATCATAGACCTCTTGAAGATCGTCATCTTCATCATTTTTTTATTCACCTTCTGAATCACTTTCAACAGTTTTTATGGAGGCTATGAATCATTTTAGATCTTCAAATTTATCTTGAGTGGATTCATCAGAATCACTTTCCGATTGAGAGGAATTTTCATAAGTTCCTGTTAAGGTTTTTTTATTTCTTTTTGAAGGACATTCAACAACAAAATGTCCTTGACCTCCACAATTATAACATTTTTGTTCTTTGTCTTTGTCTCTTCTTTTTTCCTTCAATGAATTAAATTTGTTCGCGTCTTTTATTGTATTGAATCTGTTGGTATTTTTATCCCTTGACTCACTTCTTTTAAAGTTTTTAAACTGCTTCCTTTTATTGAAGTTTCTTAAGAATTTTTTAGCCAACAAAGCAACATCATCTTCACTGTCAGATTCAGATTTTCTTCTTTAAGTTTCTCAATATTGAGGATGACTTTAAAGTAACAGACTTCTTTTTAGGTATTTCATCTTCAAAATGAAGTTCATAAGTTTGAAGAGATCCTAATACGTCATCAATTTTCATAAATGAAACATCTCTATGCTCTTCAATAGCCGTTACCTTAGGTTTAAATCTTTTGGGCAGATTTCTAAGTACCTTGGTACATACTTTAGATTTAGGAATTATTTTTCCTAACGCTCACATAGAATTTACTATATTACTTAGATTAGAGTAAAATTCCATAAAAATCTCACTTTCATCCATTCGTGCACTTCAAATTTAGACTGGAGAATTTGGAGTTTAGACCTTTTAACAACAGAGGTACCCTCATGTTTTCTTTCTAAGATGTCCCAAGCATCTTTAGCTGTTAAACAAGTCATTATACGTTTGAACTCATCAGGTGAGACAACACAGTTAATGGCGTTTAACGCCTTTCCATTTGCTATGTATAACATGTTCTCCATGTTTGTCCAAGTGAAATAGTCTTTAAGTTTGGTACCAATAACTTGTTGTACAGATTTTCCAGTTTCATCTCTAGTAGATTTTTCTGTGATTTCCTCAATCGGCGGCTCCCAACCTCTTACTATTGATTCCCAAACAGCTCCATCTAGTGATATAAAAAAGTTTTTCATTTTTGCCTTCCAAGAGGCATAGTTGGAGCCATCAAAATAGGGAGGTTTAGAAAATGGGTGACTATCACCTTTGTGCATGATACTAGTAAAAGATCAACTCGGACGATTAAGTCCAACTCAGAGTAACCGAGCTCTGATACCAATTGAAATTCTATTACTAGAGTAATGCACGACTTAGCGGGGAGTGAATAGGTCGGTTTTCAATTTTAATTCCCTTTTAAAAATTTATCAACCGATTTATACTTTAAGTGAATAAAATATTCAATAAGTTATTTTCACTTTCAAATTAACTGTTGTTCATAAAACTGACCGATCAATCTATGCGTGTGATATGTGAACAAGTATTCAATCCAAGCATTCAATACAAAGCATCAGCCACATATAAACACAAACATTTTATAATGGTTCGGTTTCAACAAACCTACATCCACTGTCAGACATCCTAACTCTAGGGTCGTCCCAAATATACTATGTATGGGTCTCACACCCAAATAATACAGCCTAGTTTTTTTTATAGAGGTTCAACTCAATCGGTTTAATCCTCTACACCTATTTTTTAGAGTGGTTTGAAGACACTGTTCTAATTCACTTTACAATGTTTAAAATAAAAAGAAGAAGAAATACTTGCTTTAGGCCTTATCCGTTTTCCTTTAAGCTCTTTCTTTTTTACTGAATATGTGTGCTCCTTTCCATCAAATTAGCATCATCAAAGTATTCATCGGCACAGCAGTATAGGACTTGGGTATGACTGGTTTTAAGGTCCTATGTGAACACCTTAATCTTCATCAGAACTGGGGTAAAAATTACCCAAACATTTATGAAGGAAGATGATGAAGAAGGTGTAAAGAAGGAAGGCTGAATGATCTGGACACACTGTGATACTTTTCCAGTTTGTTCTCTGTGTGTCAGTCGGTCTTACATACAACTTATAGTTTATTTATAAGACTGTCTGCAGTATTGCAGTAAGTCACGCCCACGAGGCCTTGAAGTTTCCAATGAGGCCTCGTGGCGGTAAATATGGAAAGACAGATCAGATATTCATAACATATTTATGTCTTTCAAAACAGTAAGTATCCAGCCACCTCATATGCCAACATGCATGATTGACAGTAAATATATCTCAGACATCAATCAGGATTAGATTGAAGATTGTAAATGATTTTACAACTCATGGAGGAGCCTTTCCATTCTTTTCACACACGGCCAACTCCCCAACAGTATTAATTCAAAACATGTGAGGTGGCAGTTTTGAGTCTCACCATGAGGATATATTCCTTTACCATGATTCACTCCTAATTAAAAGGATACAGATTTAACTTCCTAAATCTATAAGAGACTGAGTCAGTATGACAGAAAGTTAGCTGGGTTACAGTTGTCCAAAAGGCAACTCAACACAGTTCAGCACAAGACTGCCTGCGAGGCCTCGACAGACTGCATGAGGCCTCGAGGCTGAAAGTCACTTATTATCTTATTTTTCAGTTTATAACTAAATGACTTCTAAGGTATTTGACATAGCCTAAGGTCTCCTACGGTTCACTTACCTGTGTACCAACAATGTATTCGGTGTAGATTTTTCAGTTTTATAGTAGATTTTCTTATACATCTAAGGCAAGTCCAACAGAGTCACGTAATTGACAATAAGGTTGACTCGGACGAATCGGGGCACTTACACCTTTTTGGAAAAATAATAGTGTGACCAGAGAGATTATCCACCTTCTCTTACACCTTCTTCAACATCTTCTTATAGAGATGTTTGGGTAATCAATACCTCAGTTTTGATGAAGTTAAATTTGTTATCTTAGGACCAGAAAAACCAGTCATATATTTGTCCTAAACTGTTATGCCAATAATCACTCTGGTGGATCAAATCTGATGGAAGAAGCACACAGATATTGAGTAAAGAAGAAAGCACTTAATGAAGATTGGATAAGGCCTAAGGCAAGTGTTTCTCCTTTCCTTTATTGTTTATCATTGTATGGTGGATTAGATCAATGTGATTGAACCACATTAAAAAATAGGTGTCAAGGATTAGACCTGGGCGGTCGAACCTTTCAAAACTAGGTTGTAGTGTTTGGGTATGACTCCCATACATAGTGGATTTTGGGATAGCCCTAGAGAGTGTGAGTCCAACAGTGGATGTAGGTTCAGGTGAACCGAACCACTATATATCGTTGTGCATGTGTGTTTTGCTTTAATGGTTTGATTCATTTGTTTATCACTTGCACATACATTTATTCCGCTGCACATATCGTTAAATCTGATTTATTTTAAAAAGGGAAATAAAATCATATCAGACCTATTCACCCCCCCCCCCCCCCCCTTCTAGGTCTTGCATGCTTCTAGTAACGGAATTCAATTGGCATCAAGAGATCGATTACTCTGAGTTGGACTTAATCATCCGAGTTGATGTTGTACTAGAATCATGCATAGAGGTAATAGTCATCCTGTTTCTAAACCTCCTTACTTTGATGGCTTTAACTATGCCTCTTGGAAGGCAAAAATGAAAAGTTTCTTTATATCTCTTGATGGAGCCGTATAGGAATTAATTGTAAGGGGTCGGGAACATCCTGTTAAGGAAATCTCTGAAAAATTAGCCAAAGATGAAGCAGGAAAATCTGTTCAACTAATCATTGGTACTAAATCTAAGGATTACTTCACTTGGACTGACATGGAAAAAACTCTATATACTGCAAATGGAAAGGATTTAAATGCCATTAATTGTGTTGTCTCACCAGATGAATTCAAGCGTATAATGACATGTGTGACAGCCAAAGATGCTTGTGACATCTCGAAAAGCACACATGAGGGAACCTCAGTTTTTAAGAGGTCTAAACTCCAAATCCTCCAATCACAATTTGATAACATACGCATGGAGGAAAACGAAATTTTTATGGAGTTCTATTCGAAACTAAGTGACATTATAAATTCCATGTGGGCCTTAGGTGAAATAATCCATGAATCTAAAATCTGTACCAAAATACTAAGAAATCTGCCCAAAAGTTTTAAGCCTAAGGTAGCCACCATTGAAGAATACAGAGATGTATCTCTAATGAGGGTTGCTGACTTGGTAGGATCCTTTCTAACCTATGAGCTTCACTTTGATGATGAAAAACCTAAGAAAAAAATCAATTGCTCTAAAATCTTCTCTAAAAACTAAATTTAAAAGGGATGAAGAATCTGATGACTCACAAAGTGATACAGATGAAGAGGTTGCCACTCTTGCTAAAAATTTCTTAAAACATTTTAGTATGAGGAAAGAGAGAAGAAGACTTAATAAAGAAGACTATAGAGAATTCAATAAAAGTAAAACACTTTTTTAAAAAGAAAAGTCAAAAGATAAATTAAAAAAAAAATATAAGGACAAGCCCAAAGAAACTCAATGTTTTAATTGTGATGGATATGGGCACTTTGCTAATGAATGTCCGTCTAAGAGGAGATCTAAAAAGAAAGACATGACCTGTGGTGGAAGAAGACATATCACAATCTGAAAGTGTATCCAATGTGTCAACCCATGAAGATGGTGTCAAGATGAAAGGTTTCATTGCTTCCATCTCTTATGATCCTCAAAATGCTCCAAATGTTGAAAGTGATAATGAAGGATCAAACAGTGAGGATGATGGCTTATAAGAAGCTTATAATGCTTTATTCTTAAAAAGCAAAGATTTAGCTAAAAACTTGGTAAATCTAAAAATGAAAATGTAAAATTGAAAAATCAATTAAAAACTGAAAAAGAAATATTTGAAAAAGACTTAAAAATTGTTTAAGATGGAAATCTAAGTCTTCAAGAAAAGCTCAAATTGGCTTAAGATGAAACTTTAAAACTAAAGAAAGATGAGTAAAAAATTAGAAGTGAAAGGCAAAAACTGAAATTTGACTTGAACCAGTTAAGGAGTCATAAAATAAAATTTGAAGATAAATTTACTCAAGGGGAAGAAAAACTTGAAAAACTCTTAAATATTGGAAAACAATTGGAGATAAAACTAGACTAGGTTTTGATAAGAAATCCAACTCCAAAACTGTTTTTGTGAAAGGTGAGCATTCCTTCTCTAAATCTTCTCGTGTGACATGCTACTATTGTGAAAAGTTGGGTCGCCTAAGGTTTGAATGTCCCCTAAGAAAGAAGCATCATAAAGTCCAATCAAAGGTACATCATAGAATGGACAATGTCAGGAGAAATTTTCAAAGAAGTGATCAAAATCAGCTCTTAAATCAAATAGTAACAAATTTACTAAAAGAACTTCTCAAACATAGAACTGACTCAAAGAATCTCAGTTCATCCCTGCGGCCATTTTCCTTCAATGCGAAATGGGTTCAGAAGGTGAGAGGGTGTGTTTAGGCCCCTTGATGTTTTCAGATCCTCCTTGTGCCTAATAGGAAAATGTATTTTTGAGGATCTGACAAATTGGTTGGTGGTGGATCTTTCTTATTTCAAATATTGGAATAAGTGCTTATTTAAAACTGATGTTTTGTTAAATCTATTTCTCTATGTTATTATTGTGTACTACCCTTTGTCAATTTATGACAAAAAGGGGGAGAAAAATGGTACTAATGTTGAGGGAGAAAAATTTCAAAAAATCCCACCTAGTTGCCTATGTCTTTTGCAGGAATTTTTTTACAAGCATCATTTCAAGGGGAGAAACAGAAAAAGGGGAAGAGAAGTGTTAGTGCAAGAAAATCAAGTCTTGATACGGTCATTGTTTAACTTGTATTTTTTTAAGGACTTGTATTTCATTATAAAGGGGCTAAATGAGATGTATTTGTTAGAGTATAGGTTTTGTCACGAAATTGACAAAGGGGGAGATTGTTAGGGCCTCAGTTTGACTAAGTCTATGTATTGTCAATTTCGTGACCAAACATGACAGTGTGTGTTGGACCTTGCCTTGGAAGAATGTGAAGATGTCAGAAGATCTACCATGCATAGAAGAGTCGACACCAAACATCTGATTGGCACACAGGTAAGAGAACCTTAGTAGACCTTAGGCTAAGCCTAATAACTTAGAAGTCAATAGTTTAACAACTGAAAAATTAAAAAAATATTGACTTCCAGCCTCGAGGCCTCGTGCAGTTTATCGAGGTCTCACAGACAGTCTTTAGCTGAGTGGTATTTGTGACAGCTGTAACTCAGCAAGGTCTAGTATCTTTTGATCGAGTATCTTACAGATTTAATTAAATAAATATGTATCCTTAATTGGGAGTTTTTTATGGAAAAACAAGATCCTCTTTTTGAAACTCCAATTGCCACATCACAGTTTGAACAAATCTGTTGGGGAGCCTAGCAACTATCTTTTACTAATTCGGAAAGGCTCCTCAATTTATCTCAAGTGTGATTGACAATCATTGATTTAACAAATTTGGAAAATATGTTTAAAACCTTTCTATGTTTTCAAATGGTCAATCAAGCACAAGTGGCATGTTGATTGGCTGGTCATTATCTTAATTGACTAGCAGATAAATTGGAATTACAGAATCTATGCTCTGCCTTTCCTTTTACCACCACAAGGCCTCATAGGAAATGTCAAGGCCTCGTAGACGTAACTGGCCACAAAACACCTTCTCTTACAACTTCTTCATCATCTTCTTATAGAGATGTTTGGGTAATCAATACCTCAGTTTTGATGAAGTTAAAAGTGTTATCTTAGGACCAGAAAAACCAATCATATATCTGTCCTAAATTGTTGTGCCAATAATCACTCTAGTGGATCGAATCTGATGGAAGAAGCACACAGACATTGAGTAAAGAAGAAAACACTTAATGAAGATTGGATAAGGCCCAACGCAAGTATTTCTCCTTTCCTTTATTGTTCATCATTTTATGGTGGATTAGATCAGTGTGATTGAACCACCTTAAAAAATAGGTGTCAAGGATTAGACCAGGGTGATCGAACCTTTCAAAACTAGGTTGTAGTATTTGGGTGTGACTCTCATACATAGTGGATTTGGGATAGCCCTAGAGAGGGTAAGTCCAACAGTGGATGTAGGTTCAGGTGAACCGAATTACTATATGTTGTTGTGCATGTGTGGTTTGCTTTAATGGTTTGATTAATTTGTTTATCACTTGCACATACATTTACTTCGCTGCACATATTGTTAAATCTGATTTATTTTAAAAAAGGAAATAAAGTCGATCAGACCTATTCATCCCCCCCCCTTCCCCCCCTCTAGGTCTTGCATACTTTTAGGCTGCGTTTGGATGGGGGGTAAGAGGGGGTAACCCCCCGTTACCCCTTGTTACCCTCGTTTGGTAACAAAGGGGTGAGGGTAAAAATTTAAATTTTTAACCCTCTTATCAAGATTTTGAATACCCCCATGGGGCTTTGGGTATTCACTCTTGAATACCCCTCCTTACCCCCCATTTTGATGTTTCCATGAGATTTTTTTTACATTTTTATTTATTTATTTTGGTGAGTACTTGTCTTTTTTTTTTTAAAAGCACTCTATTATTTCCATTTGTTAAATTTCATATCACCAACAACAAATTATATTTTTTTATCAAGAGATACGTAGAATTTTTTTATTCATTTATTGAAATTTAAAATAATAATAGTGGTTTTTTATTTTTAAGGAAATCTTGCCCCTATTTACCCTATGTCTTCCTCTATTTTTCAATTATATATTATATAATTGAAAAATTAATAGATTATAAATTAATAACAATTTATTTTTTAAATTATATAAATTTTCAACATGATGCATTTGGATGAGGAGTAAATTTTTACAGGGGTTACCTCAGGTTACCGTTGAGTAGGGGTAACCTAACATATTAACAATTTTAGAATAATTAATAATTTTATTTAACCTATACAATATAAAAATAAAAATAATTTTTTTAAAATGTATTTATCAAAATGTCCCATCTTTAAGGGGTGATTCTGTCGAAATTTTGATATGGTCTTAAAACTCTGAAAGAGTTTAAGGTTCATGTTAATCTCTTTCAGGGTAATTAAAAATTTATTCTGTTAGAAGTTTATTTTAAAAATGTGTCAACATTTTCAACTTGATGCATTTAGATGAGGGGTAAATTTTTACTGGGGTTACCCTTGAGTAGGGATAACTGTAAGTAGGGGTAAACTGACATATTAACAATTTTATAAGAATTAATAATTTTATTAAATCTATATAATATAAAAATAAAAATAAATTTTTCAAAGTGATGCATTTGGGTGAGGGGTAAATTTTTACAGGGGTTACCTTGAGTAGGGGTAACTGTAAGTAGGGGTAAACTGACATATTAACAATTTTATGAGAATTAATAATTTTATTAAATCTATATAATATAAAAATTAAAATAAAGTTTTCAACGTGATGCATTTAGGTGAGGGGTAAATTTTTACGGGGGTTACTCTTGAGTAGGGGTAAACTGACATATTAACAATTTTATGAAAAATAATAATTTTTATTAAATCTATATAATATAAAAAATAAAAATAAAATTTTATTAAACATATTTGTCAAAATGTCCTATTTTTAAGGAGTTCAACCCGTGATAGTTTTTAATATTAATTTTATATTTGTTGTGATTTATTAAACTATTATAATAGTTTATTATATTATATATTTCATGTTACCAATAAACAAATTATATTTTTTTATGAAGAGATATGTTGATATTTTTTTATTCATTTATTGGGATTTAAAATAATAATAACTATTATTTTCTTTATTTATTTTTTTACTGTTAGAATGCAAGTGTTCATTTTAAATTATAATAATAAAAAAGAATCTATAATAATTAGAATATATTAGATTTACTTAATGAATATTATTTAATAATTATATTTTATAAAATTTCTCATAAAATTGTTAATATATTAGGTTACCCCTGCTAATAGGTACCAAACAATATTTTTTACCCTTAGGATAAGTTCTTACTTTACCACTGTAATTATAAACAATATAAGGGTAACCCCTTTTCAAAGGTGACCCCTACTCAGCTGTAACCCCTATAAAAATTACCCCCATCCAAACGCAGCCCTAGTAACGGAATTTCAGGGTAGAGATCAAAAATTAATCTAGATGAAAGATCAAATGAATGTTCTAGATCTAAGATAATAAATGTATGCAATGGATAAGGAAATGTGGCTTTAGGGTTTACCTAAGTTTATGTATGCAATGAATGGTTTGGATTAAAGATGGACTGGATGATATGGAGGCATCTGGACTTAGGGTAAATTCGACTATGGGTAATTGGATCACAGGGTTAGGGTAATTGGGCTTCAACTTTGGACTTGAGAACAAGGAGTTGAACTTTGGCCTGCGGGACTTGAACTTGCACATTGGCCTGGCTCAGTTGTTAAATGCGCATAGGATACTGGAGCTTGGCCCATGGATCTTGAGTTTTAGACTTTGGCCCTTGAATTAGAGCTTCTCTCTCAAGAATTAAAATAATTAACTCACCATTTAAAATCTAAAAATATTGAATTAATCTAGACTCTCATAATTGGATCCAAATTAATTTGTTTACAATTAAAATCTTAAAAGTGGTCAGAAATTAATTATTAAAAACTCTGGATCTTCAATTTGAGCGCAAAACTTGCAATTTTCCATTGATTTTAATTGATTTCCTGTACTTTTCATTTTTATCTACAAAATTAACAAACAACATTAATTGTACCAATAAATACAAAATTGAAGGCTAACTAGTCCAATAGTTAGGGGTAAAATTGTCATTTTTCTTGTCTCAACAAATACCGCCATACTTATATTTTGCTAGTCCTCGAGCAAAACTACCTAAAATCTTTAAAAACAAAAAGAAAAATCCTAATCTAAACCTAGACTACATTACTTTCGTTGATTCTCTTGATTTGCATTTAGCCTATGCAGTAGGCCTTTAAACCCCGAGGTTTCCCCTATTGGACGAGCTATAGGTTCGTGAGGTCTTGCAGTGATGATACTACAAAGATCAACATCTTTAGTAGAAACACATAGACAAAAGATCTAAGCATCATACAACTCTAAAATTCATTTTATAAGGCTTATATACGGAGTGTAGTGCGTGCTTAGATAAATATTAAGATGACCCTCTTTTTGTAAATACACACAAGCTTTGCAACTACTTTTGGAAAATGTGTTTTGACTTCAAACCTCACATATATATCTCTCAGAAAGGCTAACGCTCAGAGGTTTAGGTTTATTTTCTCTCAAACGTATATGTGAGTGGAGTTTATGTATTCAAATCAAAATTTCTCACATATGTATTTAGAAAAGATGGCACAGATGAAAGAAATAAATACATCTCATGAATGGGTGCCACTTTCCTGAGAACGTTAAGTCAAACACCATCATTTTCCTTCCTCTATTCTCCACATGAAATACCATATAAAGACTTAAGATCAATAGGACGAAACATGGCTTCGGATCGGGTCATATCAAAGAAAGACAATAAGGCTCTAAAAATACTTTGAACAAAAAGAGTTAAAGGTCTTCAAAATGTGAAATGAGATATTTCTTCCTCTATTTTCTTTTCAGCACTTTTCAAAATATTTTTTTTTCTTTTCTTTCACATCCTTCTGGGATGTTTGGATGTTCCCTTTTTTTCTAATGCTATATATTTTTTTGTTTTCTTTTTGGATTTCTGTATCAATCACTTTTCTCTTCTTTTCAAGTGCCATTTTTTTTTTTTGGAGTACTATCCTAATGAAAAATTTATCTCTAACCCTTTCTAAGTTCCAGAATAGGTCACAGATATTTCAATAGGGCTCAAACTCCACAACCGGAGTGGGGTATGGTAAACATGGCTGACAATAAAATATGCTCATTTTTCAATAAGGCTCAACTAGAACTAACAAGATAGAATGACCAAATATGTAGGCTTGACCACTCAAACGATCCAAAAGTGGCCTATACCCTATCCTAAGCTTCATACAGTGATTTCGTTGCTTCAAATAAATTCAGAAAAATTTCAAATGTACTAACCCAAATTTGATGGCATTCTCAGTAATATGACCTGTAACGCCCCGCCCTTTTTCACTCGCCGAAAATCAGAGTCCATTTTTTTTTTTTGAAATAAAAGAGTGAGAGAGAGCGGGACGTCACAACGCGAGCTATGTCGAGCTTCCAAAGCCCGACCATTAACTGGCCAACCCTACGTGTGTGTGGAACTAAGTCCACGAGAACGGTTCACACGTAATAAGTTAAGCTTGTGGAATGTAAACTTAATTGCAGAATTATAATAGAGTCTATCATACCAATTATTAAATAGCAAGGAAGTACATCACTTAATGATAATTACCTCAAATTAAAACGTCCTAACCATAGCAAGTAATCTAAGTTATTACAGTCCCAAATACTAGCTACTCAAATTACATTGTCCATAATGAAACTTAAATAAAATGAGTCTAATCATCCAAGCTCCTAAGCTTGGCTCCGATCGCGTCCTTCGTTTCATCCATTCCTGTGTCACCATCTAAGGTAGAAGTAGGGCGTTAGACAACGCGCCCAGTAGTACTCCGAGTAGGGTCAACACATGGATTAGTATAACAAAACACATAGATATAAATAATATCAGAAACATGCAAGTCAATGCCATGCCATGGGTGTCATATATCATGAGTCCCACCCATCATCCATATCACCATCACATAACATCCCTCTTGATGGAAAATCCTCATCAAGGTATCACAATCATATAGTATCCCTCTTGATGGAAAATCCTCATCAAGGTATCACAATCACATAGTATCCCTCTTGATGGAAAATCCTCATCAAGGTATCACAATCACATAGTATCCCTCTTGATGGAAAATCCTCATCAAGGTATACAATCACATAGTATCCCTCTTTATGGAAAATCCTCATCAATCACATAGTATCCCTCTTGATGGAAAATCCTCATTAAGGTATCCTCATGATATGGACACCCCGAACGGAGCGTGGACTCCGGTTACAATCACAATCACATAGTATCCCTCTTGATGGAAAATCCTCTTTAAGGTATCACAATCACAATCACATAGTATCCCTCTTGATAGAAAATCCTCATCAAGGTATTACAATCACGTAGTATCCCTCTTGATGGAAAATCCTCATCAAGGTATCACAATCACATAGTATTCCTCTTGATGGATAATGCACATCAAGGTATCCCCATGAATGCCTTATGGACGCCTTGACGGAGCGTGGAACTCCAGTTATAATCACAATCACATAGTATCCCTCTTGATGGAAAATCCTCATCAAGGTATCACAATCACATAATATCCCTCTTGATGGAAAATCCACATCAAGGTATCACAACTCCATAGTATCCCTCCCATGCCATGCATAAGATGCAAGTGCAAGCATGCTATGTAATAATAAACATCATAGCGTTAAAATCCCATCATTAAGACATAACATTTGATACCAAATAATTCAAGTAAAACAACACATATACATATTCCATGGTTTTCAATGAGGTAGGAATCCTACCAACGACCAATTATCGTTGCCTTGCATTTTCGTCCAAAAACAGCTCGCCGATCGTGCCCCCAGTTGTGGAATCTTTTTACCTTAAATAAATTCCATAAAATAATCAAATTAATTGGTTTAACCCATTCCCTTCATCCTTCAAATTTAATTTAACCATTTGAAAAATCACATAAGTATTTCATTTTTAAAATCAGCTGGTTGCCCGCTGCCCCTACCCACTGTCCACTATCCATTGTCCACCGTCCACTATCCACTATCCACCGTCCACTGTCCACCATCCACTAGTGGGGTTTGGCCATATCTTAGGGCTGAAATATGTTTTAAGTCCACAATCACCCATGAGTGGGGTTCGGCCATACAACATGGCTAAACCTCACCCTTTTGGTTTGGTCCCCTTTTTAATCCCTTATCATTTTAATCATGTGGGTCCAAGATCATGGCATCTTTTTTGATTTATTAACCAATTACACATAAGTTAAATCATTTAAAAGACCCTAAGTCCACAAAACATTCCCCATGGGGGTTCGGCCATACACCATAGCCGAACCCATGGTCCTTTCATTGTCACCATATTTACCTCTTTGCCGTGATTCTTTCCATAGCTAATCACTCCTTTTATTTATACATACCTAGGTCCATAACTGATCCATAAACATAGATCCATAAATCATGACATAAAACCCTAATAATTCCCTCCATTCCTTAGCTTGATAATCCATTCATCTAAACATGCATAGATCCATGAATGACCCATTAACATGGTCCATGGGGTTCGGCCATACACCATGGCCGAACCCATGATGTCTCATTTCCATCTTCTCCTTTAATTCTTTCACAATCTTAGGTCCATAAACAAGGTCCCTCCATGGGCTGGGGTGGGGTGGGGGTGTGTGGGTGGGGGGAGGGGGGGTGGTTTAATCATACACTTAGGATATCATTTTACAACCCAAAGTCCATCAACATATCTCCATCATTATCATGGTCTAAATACATGTAAATAATTCAATATTTCTCCATGGGGTTCGGCCACACACCATGGCCGAACCCATGGTCCATGGTTCTCCACCCTTTACAACATTTGAGACTATTTACATTGTTAATATTCTTCCATCATTCTCACCCTTAAAAACCCTTTAAAAATCATTAATATACATCCATGGGGTTCGGCCAAACACCATGGCCGAACCCTATGGTCATCATCTTCTCTTAAAATCATATAACCATGTTTATATCCTTTGATGGGGTTCGGCCATACATCATGGCCGAACCTCATCTAAATCCTTTTTAGTTCTCATGATCCATATACATAGAAATCTAGGGTTTGGCCATGCAAGGGCCAAACCATGATCTTGATCATATACCTTATCTTAGACATGCATGAGGTCCTTTCCATGTATCCATAACAATTAGGGTTCGGCCATGCAAGGGCCGAACCATGATCCTTGACCATTTTTCATGCTTAAGCCATGCATGCATACATAGACCGTATATACATAGTGTCCTTAATATTCCATCATTTACATAGCCTATCTTACCCATTAGGGTTTATCCATTTTCTATCTCATTTCTTGGATGGATTTTACATCCATGGCCCATAACATTTTTGTCCAACTTTCCAATCCAAAATGAAATGTTTCCCTTAACCTCTTTCCAATTAATAAAATCTTGTCAAATACTACTTACCGATTCCGACTCCTCCGATTTCTTTTGCTCCTCCGATCTTCTCCTTGGGCTTTCTTCTTTCTTCCTCCTTGATCTTCGGCCAAGAGTGTGTTGAGGTCTTGAGATAAAAACCCAAAGAGAGGGTTCGGCCAAAGAGTGCAGGTTTGAAAGAGGAAGAGGAGGAGAGAATGAGATGAAACTCCAAGTCTTGTTCAATGAGAGTTCGGCCAAGCTTGAGAGAGGGAGAGTGAGATGAGATAAAAAATTCTCTAAGTCCTTTGTCTTGAGAGGGGGGATCGGCCTTGAGAGAGTGAGATGAGATGGAAAGCTCCCTTTCCATCTTGTTTAGGGTTTGCTTGGGTTAGACTCCACCCTCATCAATGTGGAGTCTTTCCCATGGGCTCTTTGACCAAACAAGAGGGTGCATGCCCTCCACATGGCATACACCACTCTCCTCCCACGGTTTTGGCTTGGGTTCCTTTGGTGGTTTGGGTGGTTTCCATGAGATGAAACCATCACCTCTCTTTTGACCAATGCATGGTCTAGCATGTCCTTCATTTATGCTCCTTGTCTAGCCAAAGGGGGTGCATGCCCTCCACATGGCACATACCACTCCCATGTCTAATGGTTTTGGCTTGGTTTCATCTTGGTGGTTTGGTGGTTTGGATGAGGTGGAACCATCACCTCTCCTTGGACCAATGCATGGTCTTGCATGTCCTCCATTTAAACTCCTTGTCTAGCATACCACCCTTATGTCCAAACGGTTTTGGTGGAGTGGTTTCCTTTGGTGGTTTGGTGGTTTCCTTGAGATAAAACCACCCTCTTGACTCACTCCACTTTTGGTCTTTTATGTGACTCACTCCCCACTTGACTCACTCCATTTAAATGCAACTCATTTCCCAACTCAATCATTTGAATTTATATCTAACTTAGGTCATTACAATTAAATAATTTAATTCCACCCATTACATTTAATCTTCTTTAATTTAACTTTGACTCACCCATGGTTGACCAAGTCAACCATGGTGGCCGGCCCCACATGTGTCTTGGTCCACACGCCACCTCACTTGATGAGGTGGAGTTGGGTCCCACTTGGCTGTGCCACTTGGATTTCCACTCCTACACTTGCCACCTCACTTGATGAGGTGGACCCCATGCCTTTGATCTCAATTGGGTCCATGACCCAATTAAATCCATTTCTTACTCATTTACCATAATGCTCAATCCATCTTGACCCATTGGGTCCCAATTGGGCATTGGAACCAATTGACCATCTTTGACCCAATTAATTGGAAATGATCCAATCCATGGTCCATTGGACCATACTTGGGCCATTGCCCCAACTTTGATCCATCTAACATCCATTTCATCAAAATTCTCAATTTCGACAATTAAAATAAATAATAGCCAATATATTTCTTGATTTAAAAATCCGGGCTATTACATGACCAAAATTAAAGAATAATGAGATCAACTACGGCTTAATGCTATTTATCAAAGAAAATTGGAATTTACTTATAAGCCTCAGAATGATAGAATAACTCTAAAGCTCACTGGGTTTATGTCTCTACTAGTATTCCGCTAGTGATCACTAGAGTATAAACATTTTTCTTTTTCAGACTAAACTTAATATGGCTCTGTACAAATATTTCCAACTACAAATCTCATAAAATGTTTCCGGAAAAGTATGATACAAAGATTTTTATTCATGTCTTAATGCTAAAATGTGACTCTTTTTACGCCAGATCGTCAAGACGCAAGTAATCTCTTTTAAACTAAAATTGACAGTGTTTATACCCCAAGAAGTCTCAGTCCTCACTTACTCTTCTTTAAAAATGATTCTTCCTATTTTTTTTTCTATGCAAGATTATGTCTCATTTAACGTTAGATTGTCAAGACGTTTATAGGTCGATAAACGAAAATCAGCAGTTCTTTGGATTTCAAGGCGTCTCAATCTTTCTAGACCTACTCTACCTTTGACTTAATCTGAATAAATTTGCCTATTTGTGTTTATGGGTCTATGCTTTGTTGTTGTCACACAATAGACTCCTTGATCAGATATTATTCCATTACAATTTCCATTCCATATTTGTGGCAAATACCTAGCCTCTTAGCTTTCCTTTTTGCAGCCAGAGTGCTTCGACCACAAAGAGGTCTGGGTTGCTCCTCTTAAATTTCCAACTTCCTCACCCTCATAACTAAGGAACTGATTTTCCTACACAAGTCTGGGGCAACTTGTGTTCTAGATAGACACAATGAGAAGACTAAAACTCGACCGTCTATGTGCATGATTCATATCCAATTCTTTAATGTCTGCTGGTCACAAAGACAAAGATGGATGTTGGATGCCAAATTTTTTTAAGGTGTCTCAGGTCGAACTTACTCTCCCTAAAGTTTTTTTCATATATGACCTTATGACCTTAGGACCCCCAAACTGAAATTGAACATGGTCGTCAATGTTCCCTAATCTACATTGGCCAGGTGTAAAAGAAGAAATATTTTAGAAAACAAACAATCGGGGTTTAGACGTATATTGGAATGTGCATGAAATGATAGACTATTGCCTATGCTAAACTGACTCAACGAAAATTGAAACTAAGGTCTCTAACTGACTTAGACATAGACAGGTGGGTAGGATGGGTAGATGGGTAATGGGAACTGATGTATGCGTATGGGTAAATGGGTATGGTTAAAATGAATGATTGCTTATCAATCCCGGTAGATTGGATCAATGAACAAGACTTCGACTTTTGCCTCTGGATTGTGATACTCTACGAATGGTTTTAATCGATGACCAGTGACTTTGAAAACATGACCATTCTTAGGATGTTTTTCTGAACTGTTTAATGTGGGAATACATATGTAACAATGAACGGACTCGACCATTTAGATTTCAATTTCCCAGGGAAGAGATGCAAGCGAGAATTGTACAAGAAGACCTTTTTACCAAGAGTAAACACTTTCCTAAGAATGTGTTTGTCATGAAATACATTCATCCGGTCTTTGTACTTTCTGGCTGTGTCATAAGTTTCATTTCTTATTTCTTCCAATTCAGCTAGTTGGAGCTTTCTGTGCTATCCAGCGCATCTAGAGCAAAATTAAAACCCTTAATAGTCCAAAAGGCTTTGTGCTCATGCTTTCCCATAAACCAAACGATAGGGTGACATTCCTATGGGTGTTTTAAAAGTAGTTCGGTATGCCCATAGTGCATCAGTGAGTCTGGAAGACTAGTCTTTCCGGGTTGGATTGACTGTCTTCCCAAGCATATGTTTAATCTCTCCATTTGAAATTTCCATTTGCCCACTTGTTTGCGGGTGATAAGGATTAGTGACCTTGTGCATCACCCCATATGATTTCATCACTTTTGGAATGGGCGAATGTAGAAGTGCTTTCCTCCATCACTAATGATGGTTTATGGAATGCCAAATCTAGAGAAAATGTTTTCTTTCAAGAAACGGATGACAACATGCACAAAGAGTTGGGGAATGGTCCCATGAAATCGATGCCCCAAACATCAAAAAGTTCAACAGTTAAGATGGGGTTTAAAGGCATCATATTTCTATGAGATAAACCACCTAGTCTTTCACATCTATCACATCAAGTACTGAAGGTATGGGTATCATGAAACATGGTGTAACACCCCAGGATTTTAGTTTTATAAATCACGATAATTATCTTTTAATGGCTGTAATGAAGTCGATGTATGCTCTAGGTGTCGAGAAATCTTAATATGTATCGACTGAAGTCAATATAGCTCATCTGAGAGCACATGATTTTGACAGTGCTTTTCAACCCGAAGTTTGAATTTCCAGTAGGATACATCGAGTTATGTCGATGTATCCTATAAGTTCCAGAATTCAAAGTGTATAAGGAAAATGAGCAGTATACATTCACTCAGAGGGATAAATTGACAAAGTCGATGTATCCAGCCATTAACACATCGACTTTTGTCGATGTATCATTCGTGCCCAGATCTGTTAAGTCAAGTTCGCACAACCACTTTATCTCTTGTCACAACATGCATTGAATGCACGAGGAGAGTTTACACAGTAACTCCACCTACCCATTCGTTTTTCCTCTTCAGCTCTAGGAAAACCGAGCTAAAGAAAGAGGGAAATTGGAGGAGAGGAAAGAAAGATGGAAAGAGAGAAAAGAGGAGAGAACGAAGAAGATAAGAGAGAAAAATGACATTCACCCATCTCCACTCTCTCGAACCATGGCCTAATCTTCCACATTCCTCTGATTTCACCCTCCCTTCTGTAACATCCCGGATTTTCAATGCAATTATTATATTGGATATTATCTATTTTAATTGTTAAATTTAAGATTTGTAGATGGAATGGATGTTAGATGGATAAGACCTCATCAAGTGAGGTGGCAAGTGTATGAGGTGACATGGAAGTGGCATAACCAAGTGGGACCCAAATCCACCTCCTCAAGTGAGGTGGTGAGTGGTCTAAGGTCACATGTAGGGCCGGCCACCATGGTTGACTTGTGAGTTCATGGGTGAGTTCAAGAGGGTTAAGTGAAGTGAGTTGAGTTAAAGAATTAATTAAATAAGAAATAAATTCAAGTCTTGAGTTGCATGGACGAGTTCAAGTGTTTGAGTTAGGGGAATGAGTTTCATTTAAAGTGAGTTGAGTTGAAAGGGATGTGAAGAGACTCTCATTTGAAATGAGTCAAAGGGAGGTGGAGGGTTTCCAATCTCATGGGAGAGGAAAGCCTAGACAAAACCGTTGGGAGTGGGGAGAAGGCTCCAAGTGTAAGCCATGTGTCTCCTTGGTTAACCAAGGGACACATGGGAAAGACCAAGAAGTGATGAGGGTGGTTGGGAGGCTAGGGCAAGATGCAAAGGGCTCATTCCAAACCCTAGGGCCGATCCTCTCCCTTAGACAAAAGAGTTAGAGATTTTCATCTCATCCTCTCCCTCTCTCCCCCTCTCAACCCACACCTCTTTGTCTGAACCCTCCCTTAGGAGTTTTTCATCTCAATCCCTTTCCCTCTCTACACTCCTTGGCCGAAATCCACAATTGTGGCCGAAATCCATCCCTTACATTCAAGAGATTGGCATCATCTCTCTCTCTCTCTCTCTCTCTCTCTCTCTCTCTCTCCCATTTCGGCTCTAGAGGAAGAACAAGGACTAAGGAAGGAGAAATTCAGAGGAGAAAAATCAGACCTAAAGAAACGGAGGAGACGCGGGAAAGGTATGTAAGATTCAACGAGAGCTTAATGGTTAAAAGAAACTAAGGGAACCATGGTTTCGGCTATGGAATGGCCGAAACCATGGGTTTCCAATTCGGATTGAAAAGAATGGCCAAATTGTTATGGGCCATAGAATGTAAAAATCCATTCAAGGAATAGCAATGAGATGGACATAAAAGTAAAGTATTGATCAAATTCTGAAATATGGTTTCAGAGATTAAAAAAAATGGACAAGACCTAACCTTGTTGGTGGGTAAGATAAGTTGTACAAATGAGTTGTGATGAGAAGGACTATGGTTATACATGATTAATGGATGATGATGAGGACTATGGTTAAATATAAGGAATGAAATTCATAAGAAAATAATCAAAGAACAAGGTTCGGCCTCCTGCATGGCTGAACCCTATTTTTATGGGGATCATGTGAGGACTCAAAAGGAGACTAGATGAGGTTCAGCCATGTTGTATGGCCAAACCCCATCAAGTGACCTAAAACATGTTGGATGTAAATGTTTAAGAAAAACCCATCCTCAAGATGATATAAGATGGAAAGAAAATGAAAAGGAATAACCATGGGTTCGGCCATGTTGTATGGTCGAACCCTATGGATGGTTTTTATGGATCTAGGTATGTTTAAAAAATTAAATGATTAACTATGGTTATCAAGTTAAGAAATAAAAAGAAAAGAAATGATGGTGGACCCGCGGTATTTAAAATAAAACAAGGATTAAAGGAAGGGGGTCAAAACCAAAGAGTGAGGCCATGTTGTATGGCCAAACCCCACTGATGAGTCTTGGTGGACATAAACACATCGTATGGCTGAAATCCCGTTGATGGTCTTAACCGGTTTAAGGATTATGATGCATAAATGCAATCGAAATAAAAAGTTGATTTTTAAATTGATAATTATGTATGATTTAAATTGATAAGGTAAAGAGACATGACTCGTTTTCACGTGATGGTTAGCGATTGTTCGTGCTAAACAAGATAAGGACAGTAGATCGGACTTGAATAGGATTCCTACCTTGTTGAAAACCTTAGACTATGTATATGTAATGGTTTTTAAATTCCATGTTTTGATGATCTATTTTGGTATCAAATGCTTATGTTTTAAGGATGTAATTTCAATGCTATTATGTTTAATATGAAATAGCATGTTTGCACTCACATCTCATGCATGACATGGGAGGGAACAAATGAGGGGAATCCACGCTCCATTCGGGTATCCGATAAACAAACATGGGGAGGGATTCGCACTGATTCCGATTGAGAAATGGTATATGATGTTTGAAATGAAAGAGGAGTCCACGCTCCGTTCAGTGGGACCGATAAGGCATACGTGGGGAGTCATGACAATGAATACCTTGATGCGGTTCATCAAGAGGATTATCTATGTATTTGAGATATGGTTGATGGGTGGGAAATCATGGCATATGACACCCATGGCATGGCATTGACTTAGCATGATTTTGATATTATGTATCTATTCTGTTTTTATATTAATCCATATGTTTGACCCTACTCGGAATACCTACTCGGCGCGTTGACTAACGCCCTACTTCTACCTTAGATGATGAAACAGGGAATGGACGGAACGAAGGACACGAAAGGAGCCAAGCTTAAGACCTTGGATAATTTAGACTTACTTTATTTTTCGGACAATGTAATTTGAGTTATTCAGATTTTGGGACTATAATAACTTAGAACTATCTTGCTATGGTTTGGTTATATTTTTGGACATTTGAACTTAAGTTAATTATTTGTGATGGACTTCCTTGCTTAAAAATGGATAGGGTTAGTAACTTTAATCTCATATTAATTCTGCATTACGTTTATTCTGCAAATATAGCCTTAATGCGTGTGAACCGTTTTAGTGGACTTAGTCCACACACACGTATGGTTGGCCAGTTAAGGGCCGGGCTTTGGAAGCTCGAACTTACCTCGCGTCGTGGCGTCCCGCTCTCTCTCACTCTTTATTTCAAAAAAAAAAAACAAATAGACTCTGATTTTCGACGAGTGAAAAAGGGCAGGGCGTTACGCCTTCTTCCCATTTCACATCTGAAAATGAAGAGAGGGGGAATCCGTGGAGCAAAGAGAAGAGGAAAGCAAGGAAAAGAAGAGGAGAAACAAGGAAGAAGAAGAGGAAGCTCGGGATTCGAACTTAAGGGTCCTCCCACACTTAAAATCTCCAAGATCCGTCAAGGTGTGTGGTCAATGTTGAGATTTAGAACCAAGAAATTAGCTTAGAACACTTAGAAGATAACTTAGGTAACATATTAGGAGAGAAAATGGGAAAATGGGAGACATGCAACTCGAGACGAAAAAGTAGCAGAGAAACCAGGTATACATATCGACTGAAGTCGATATGCACCTCTGGGTGTAAGTCCAGGGGATATGCATCGACTCTGGTCGATGTGTATCTCTAGGAACAGAAGCGAAAGAGATGAAAATAGGTCTTAGGATTTTCTGACTAAGCCCAGGAGTATACATCGATTGAAGTCGATGTGTATTACTAGGAGTGAAAATAATGGACGGAAGGAAATATTCTCACAGGAAAACTAGGTCCAAGGTACACATCAACTCTGGTCGATGTGTACGGAAATTGCCCTACAGGACATATCGACAGAAGTCAATATGTATTGCAGGATTTTTAACAGTTTTGGGATTTTGGCCTAAGCAAGATGATTCATGTATTTGGGATTCACTTGGACCCGAATGACCTTCACTAAATGATCCCTAGGCATTAATTAAGACCTATATGAATGAAATTAAAAGGACTATACATGATTATGATTAGAGATTTATACTTTGAATGCATGGAATGAACAAAGAAATTGGAGTAACACCGACATATTACAAGGACGTCCAAGGATCAATACCCCACCACCAATCCTTTGCAATCAAGTAAGTGTTCTTACATTATTGAAGTACAATGGTTATATATATATATAATTGTTATTTGATTTCAATTATGTATTTTCATTTATGAAAAACATGAGTTCTTCATATAATATCCAAAGGATTTTTAGTCACATTTATGGAAATGTATATCATGCATTTGCATGGGATGGGAAAAGCATGAGACCGAGATAAAGGGACGACATACTTTACTCAAAAACATTTATATACTTATAATATGAAAAACCATTTAGTTGGCCGTGTCCATGAACACAAAATATGGCATACTATTTGGGCAGAAAGCTCCAGGATCAATAGAAGTCCCGAAACGTGCACAGGAGTACCCCAGTAGTCTCGGTTAAATTGCAAGTATTGGGTAGTAGCTCCCAGCCGGTGCCCCGGGAAAGCTACGGATATAAATGGCCAATGTTTATAACCGTTGATTGAGAAAACAGATTGACCAATTCATTGGGCATGAAAAGGGCGTGCATAAATTCATGTCACCATAGCATAATTCATCATCTTGATTTCTAAGTACATTTGAAAATATTCTGATTCTTTTTAGTATGAAATGAGTATGAAGTGGATTTGAATGATTAGTTTATATGATGAGTTGAATGAATGATGTCTTAGTATAAGTATGAAATAGATTTTGAAAAGTGGGATTTGGTATGTTTTTCTAATGAGAAGTATAATATGCTTGATACATACGATTGTTTTCTGTTTTTATTATATCACATAATGGTACCTACTTTGATTGGAATTCCTATTGGGCATGTGACTAAGCTCACACTTCTTTTCCCTTTTTAGAATCTAATGTAGATAAGGAGAAAGACGATGGGCCAGACCGAGTAATAGCCAAGCGTGAATAGAAAGAAAGCAAAAGAAAGAGCTTCGAGAGATTTACTCATTTTTGATATTTTGGAAGAAGACTTAGATACTTTTTTTATTTTGGAAAGGAATGTAATTTTGTAAGAGTTATGAGCGCGGATGTAATAACTTTATTGTAAACTCCTAGACTTTTAGACATTCAAACTTTGTATTGTTTGTAATTTAACTGTTATGAGAACCCAACTACTTTGCTTTGATTGAAATGAGAATGGATATATTCAGACCCATGAAGGATTATGATTCATGTGATAAATGTTATAATTGCTTCCGCAGGTTATAAAAATGTGTTGCAAATGTCAACATGGATTGTCCACGTGCACACACTAGATGGGCCAGTCAAGGGTCGAGTCTTTGGACTCGGACTTGGCTCGCGTCGTGATGCTCGCCTCTCTCCCCACTCAAATATTCTTATTATATTACTCTGATCCTAGTCGGAGAGGGAGGGGCGTTACACATAGAGGGTCAAAAAAATTCACACTGCAAAATTTTGCAGTTGTCTTTCTAGCTGTGAAATGGCCTCCACAAGCCTGGTCATGACAGAAACTTATGACGCTTTGTTGTTCCTCTTCAGGGACACAACAAAGAATAATTTTTTCCACACAATGTTGAAACAGGTATGGATCATCCCAAATGAAACTTTTGACGTGTACCAGAAACTTGATCCTATCTTGCCCAGTTCAATGTGAAGTCATTTGACCGGTAATAAGATAATTGACAATATCTGCTAACCATGGTACTTGGGACACTGACATGAGTTGTTCATCTGGAAAGAATTCAGTGATAGGACGGTTATCATCAGTGAATTTAGTTATCAATTTAGACAAATGATCTACTACCGCATTCTCAGAACTTTTCTTGTTCCGAATTTCTATGTCAAATTCTTGTAGAAAGAGTATTCATTTGATCAAGCAGGACTTAACATCTTTCTTGGAAAGAAGATACTTAAGTGTGGCATGATCAGAATAGACAATGACTTTCGAACCCACTAAATAGGATCAAAATTTGTCCAGTGCCAATACGATAGCTAATAACTCTTTCTCCATGGTGGAATAGTGGAGTTGAGCATCATTACTTCATAATGGATAACATAAGGCAATTTGTTCATCCTTTGTCTTAACATGGATCCTATGGCGTAATCTGAGGCATCGCACATGATTTCAAAAGGAACATACCAATCAGGTGGCTGTATTATCAGAGCGAAAGTCAATGAAGAGGGAAATGATCATTTCTGGTGACAGTGTTTAGCTTACGATGGTCAATGCAAACTCTCCAACCTGTTTGAATTCGTGTTGGAACAAACTCATTATCCTCACTCTTGACTACAGTAACACCAAACGTTTTTGTAACAACTTGTATTGGACTTACCCAGGCACTGTTAGAGAACGGGTAGATGATACCTACTTCGAGAAGTTTTAAAATTTCCATTCTTACTACTTCCTGCATTGTCGGATTTAGTATTCTTTGTGGTTCCCTAGATGTCATGGTGTTTTCTTCAAAGAGAATTTTATGCATGACCACAAAGGAGCTAATTCCTTTGAGATCGGCGCTGGACCATCGAATAACTTTACGGTGATCTTTTAAAACAGTCAGGAGTCTAGACTCCTACTCAGAAGTTAAATCAGAAGCTATGATAATAGGTAAATTTTCTGATGGTCCTAGATACGAATATTTCAGAGTCTCAGGGAGTGTTTTGAGTTATAATTTTGGTGGCTTCTCAACAGAATGAGACAATACAGATGGACTAACAGGGAGAAGTTCAAATTTTATGACTTTCTGCTCAAACGAAGATGCATCAAATATAATGATTACTTCATGTGTACCATTTTCATTGAAGTTTGGCCTAAAGATGGACAGAGACTTCTCAAATGGGTCATCACAGATGAAGTAAATGAAAGATTCTTTGACAAAACTCTGGATCATATTAACCTCGCATGGTTCATCCGTGCAGAGAGGTCGTTGACACAAACAAAACACATTGAGTTCAGTTGTCAGATCTCCAAATGATAATCTAAGCATACAATTTTGGCAATTGATGACAGCTTTAGCAGTGGCCATAAATGGTCGTCAAAGAATAACTGAAATGTGCCCATTTTCATTCTACGTGGGTTGAGTATCCAATACCAAAAAATCGACAGGAAAGTAGAAATCGTCGACTTTCACTAGAACATCCTCTATCACACCTCTTGGCATTTTCACAGATCGATCAGCTAATTGCAATGTGATAGGGGTGGGTTTCAATTCTCCTAAACCTAACTGCTCATAAACAAAGTATGGCAGTAGGCTGACACTTGCTCCAAGATCTAGTAAGGCCCTGTCAATTGTGTATGTAGCAATTGTGCTTGAAATGGTTAGGCACCCAGGATCCTTATGTTTGATTGGAAATGATTGTTGGAGGAGTGCACTTGCATTTTCTACTAGAAATTCCTTTGTGGATACATTAGTTCTCCTTTTTGCCGTATATAGGTCTTTGAGAAATTTGGCATAAGAGGGAACTTGATTGATGGCATCCAGGAGAGGGATATTGATACTGACATTTTTTAATACCTCTAGTATGTCACCATAAGGAACTTCTTTCTTTGTATTCAACCTTTGAGGGTATGGAGCCTTAGGTACATATGTTTTTCTAGCAAAGTGATTTGGTACAATTTGGACTAGGGATGGACTCAATAAGTTATCCTCGTGCTTGGACTGACTAGGAATCTAGTCATCTTATTGTTTAGGCATTTCCACTTTGTTATCAACCTGTTTTCCCAATCTTAAAGTAGTAATTGATTTGACATATTCTGCTTTAGATGATGAAACCTTATATTGTCCCCTAGGATTATGAATAGGTTCACTCAGAAATTTGTCTTTCTCCCTGTCTCCTATCGCAGTGGCTAACTGACCAAGTTGTGTTTCAAGTTTGTGCATAGCCTGCTGGGTAGATTGCATGAACTGATGCAACGTATCCTTATGAGAAGGTCTACAATTAGACAGATTTGATTGATAAAACTTATTTGGCTGGGATGGTTGAAATAGCTGGTTTTGAGGTGGTTGGTATGGTTGATTTTGATATTGAGGGGGTCCATTACTCACTAGAGGTTGATTTTACCGCAAAGAGAAATTTGGATGGTTCCACCAGTTAGGATTGTACGTGGTAGAAAATGGGGTTCATTGCTGTCTTGAAAATTATTGACTGCATTGCCCTGCTCGGTTGAGCACTTAGTATTTGACACTGAGGACGGACAGTTCGGGCAGTGTGTCCAAGGTTCGAACACAACACACAAACCTCATTGTTCAATCCTAATGGTGGGTTTATCACCTGAGTTACTGCTAACGCATCTATCTTTTTCGTTGAGTTTGCAATTGCAAGCTTAACGTCAAAGTCATTGCTAACTTCATACAAATCTCCTCTCTTAGAAGTCTGAACTGAACTCTCCCTTTTAGAGAAGTCCCACCGCTGAAAGTTTTCTACTAAAGTTTCCAAGAAATTCCATCCTTCATTTTCATTTTGTTCCAAAAACGCCCCATTTTTCATAGACTCGACCAAAGTACGGCTAGATGTGGTTAAACCATCATAGAAAAATTGTACGAGTCTCCAACTTTCAAAACCATGATGAGGAAATTTGCTCAATTTTTCCTTTAATCTTTCCCATGATTCTGAGAATTGTTTACCCACTTTTTGTGCAAAATTTGAGATTTTCTTTTTGACGGCGTTCATTTTAGACATGGGGAAAATTTTATTCAAGAATTTATTAACCAATTGATCCCATTTTCTAGTGGAATTTGCAGGCAAGGAGTTCAACCATGATTTCTTTTTTTCTTTGAGAGAAAAAGGAAACAGGTGAAGTTTAACAAATTCTTCAGTGACATTTTGAATTTTAAAGGTGGCACGAATCTCTATGAATTCTTTGACTTGTAAATATGGGTCATCACGATCAAGGCCATGGAATGAAGATAAAATATGTAAAAGGGCAGGTTTAAGTTCATAGGCTACATTGGTTGGTGGGACGGCTACACTGGAAGGTGTATCAGCTATGACCGATGAAAAGTAGTCTCGAAGAGTTTTCGTGTTTCCAGGTCCTTCGGCCATTATGGGTGATGGATTGGATGACGATTTGGTGGACTGTGTATGTCTAAGATTGACCCCAACTGGGCTGCGGACGCAACGATCAGTAAATTTAAGGGCAATGTAACTCGAACCAAGCGATTGGCAAAATTACGAGGCATACACAGATACGATCATTTACGCTCAACCAAATATCACACATAATATGCCTAAGTCTAAGATTCAAATTGCACTAGTGCAAATGAATTTAATTGACTAAAGGAACCCTAAAACTAACTTAATGGTTCCTAAGTTGATTTTGTTAAAGGAGATGCATGAACATTTTACTATCTTGTTTTTTATATATTGTGAAAAATGCAATCCTACTTTACCAACACAACATTTAAGTAAATATGCAAACAATAATAGAAACAAATATAAGCTAATGCATGAGTACTAACATCCTAAATGCATTGTAACGCCCCGCCCTTTTTCACTCACCACAAATCTGAGTATATATATTTTTTTTAAATGAGTGAGAGAGAGCGGGTCGCCACAACGCGAGTCAAGTCCTGATTTCCAAAATCCGACCCTTAACTGGCCACCATTACGTGTGCGTGGACTAAATCCACTAAGACATTTCACACGCTTTTCTGAATACTTACGGAATTATTTATATTAATAAGATACTATTCATATACATGTCATTATAAGGCAAGGAAAGCCAGTCACCATACACTTCAAATAAACTTAAATATTATCAAACCATAACAAATAAGTCTAAGTTATTACATTCCAAAATATAGCTCCCAATACATCATTGAAGTTAAAACTGAGTAATTAAAATATAATCTTCCTAAGCTCTCCCAAGCTTCTTTTCATTACAATTCCCTGTTCCATCATCTATAGGGTAGAAGTAGGGCATTAGCCAACATGCCCAGTAGGTATTTCAAGTAAGGTTATGGTACACATAGGAATAATATAAATCAATGTACATACATCATATCATATTGGCAAAACATCTCATAATGTGGTAAAAACAATGCATGATGACCATAACATAATCATGTTTAATTATGTGTCATGTCATGGGTGCCAATGCCAAATGATCTCTCATCCAATATCCATATCAAATCACATCATAAGTAAATATCATAGGTTTCCTTGATAAATCGCCATATTAAGGTTTACTTTACGCCGGCAACGTTTTGTGACGGCACCACCAGGTCACTGTATACCCATCCACAAATTAATCGAAATTATCGATGGAGTGTGGACTCTTTCCTCTGCACAGGGTTTCGGGACCTTCCCAAGAGCTCTTTGGCCCAAATTACACCGTACCTATTTCTAACAACCCGGACAAGGCCAAATCTCAATAGTTCAAATAGCTTCATATAAGCTAGTCTCAAGCCCAAGTCATGTCCGGACCGCTCAGAACTTGGCTTGCTGGTCATATATGTTCCCTCCCATGCCATGCATGAGGAAATGTATGCAAGAATGCCATTTCATTTAAAATATATCACATCATTTGAAAAATCAGTTTATAAACATACACAATTTGTATAATCAAAGTAATCATCATATTTGAAGTAAATCCAGTATCATATCATATTCCATTGTGTTCTCAATAAGGTAGGAATCCTACCAATGTCAGTACACTATCCTTGCTGTCTTGTGAAGATAATGTTAACGATCGCGTTGAAACGAATCATAGTCTCTTTGCGAATCTCTTTACCTTATGAAATTCAACAACATATATAAATTTGATTTTCCATTTTAATTTCATCATCCCTTCCATCCTAACAGATAGATAGAGGTATCTGGAAAATAATCCAAAATACACACCTAAATACCATCTGTTCTATACCCGCAAACATTCATTCGACTGAATCATAAGATTCAGTCGGCTGAACATACAACTAGGTACTGTATAAACTTGACCCGTACACTTTCAGTCGGCTGACTTTGGGTCAAATCCTATGTGTTCTCGGCCAATACACATTCAGTCAACTGAATCACAGATTCACTCGGCTGACTTTGGATCAGATCATTTGTGTGTTCGGCCAGTATACATTCAGTCGACTAAATCAAAGATTCAGTCGGTTGAATTACCAAAATCGTTTACGTGTTTGGTAAGTATACCTTCAGTCGACTGAATCTTATGATTCAGTTGGCTGAAACACACCAGATCACTTACTTGTTTGGTACGTATACGTTCAGTCGATTGAATCAAAGATTCAGTCGGCTGAAATACCAATAGACCCCATTTGTACTTAGCCAATGTACTTTCAGTCAACTGAATCATAAGATTTAGTGAGCTAAAACTCCCAGATATCCCTTATGTGCTCGGTCTGTACATTTTCAGTCGACTGAATCATGGCTGAAATACCCAGATATCCTTTCTTTGCTTTGCCAGTACAGGTTCAGTTGACTGAATCCTGAGATTCAGTCGACTGACTTTTTGTCAGTTCTCTCTGTTTGCATGCATGGTTAAGCTTTTCTTCGTGAAATCCATTCCTAACATTATTTAAACAAGGATTTCAACCATACTTTAATTAGTAACTTTACTCTACCCATTAGCCAAGGTTTGGGTCTTTTCCATAATTCATTCAATTCTTAGTATCATAACATGGATTCGAATATCACCTTATTTTTGTTTCAACCCATTACCATTTCTTAGATGAATTTCCAACTCCATGGCCTTATAACAATTTGGCCATCCATTCCAACCAATTATGGAACTCATAGGTTCGGCCACACCATGGCCAAACCTATGGTTTCCTTGAAATCATTCATATGTTACTAAGCCTTAAACATACCTTCTTTCCTTCTCCTTCTTTTCTTTTTTATTTGTCTTTTCTTCCTTAAATCCTTCTTCTTCTTTCTTTGCTCTTCCAAGTCTTCAAGTATAGAGGTAAAGGTGGGAGAGAGAAGGGAAAGGAGAGGAAAAAAACTCTTGTGTGCAAGAGGAGGAGTCGGCCAAGGGGTGTGGAGTGCCCCTTGGTTTGTGTCTTTTTGTATAACAGCTAGTCCTTTCATTTCCTCTCATCATGGCTTGGTTTAACCAATGTGTCCCTTGGTTTAACCAAGGAGACCTTGGCTTAAACCAAAGAGACCCCTTGACTTCCCAATGAGTCCTTTGGTTTCATGCCCCTTGAGATGAAAACTCTTCATCTTCTTAACTCAAGCCACAACTTGAACTCACTTGTGGTTGACCATGTAACACCCTGGATTTCCATTAAGTATAAATATATTGAATTGGTCTATTTAAATTATGAATTAATGGAATTTGAGACTTAAATAGTTCAAATGAACCTTAGATGGGTAAAGAGTTGGGTCAATTACCCAATTAAGACCCAATGGATCATGGGAAAGTCTGATTTTAAAATAATTGAGTAAATACAAAAAAATTGGTCAATTACCCAATTGGGACCCAATGGGTCATAGATGAACTGATTTTAAAGTAAATGGGTAAGGTCAAATTTATTGGGTCAATTACCCAATTAAGATCCAATGCATAAATCCACCTCATCAAGTGAGGTGGCATGTATGTGAGGTGGCATTGCCAGGTAACATACATGGAAGCCAATTAGGCAAGGTGCCACATCATCAAAAGATATGGCTAAGATGGGACCCACGTGCCATGTACATGCAATGTCAGCTAAGTAATGGTTGACTTGGTCAACCATGAGTGAGTTCAAGGGAATTGAGTTAATGATTGAGTTGAGTTGAGTTGAACGGGAAGTTGAGGAGACTTCCATCTCAAGATGAGTTGAAGAGGGAAGATGGAGAGTTTCCATCTCATGGGGGATAAAACCCAAGGAACTTGATGGAAAGCCAAGGGTCTCCTTGGTTTAGCCAAGGGACTCCTTGGTTAGATAAATCATTAAGAGAGGAAGTGGAAGGGTTGGACTGTTATACAAGAGACACAACCCAACGGCACACCACACCCCTTGGCTTAACTCCATCTCTTGCACATCAAGAGATTTCTCTCATCTACCTTTTCCATTTCCATCTCTATACTTTGAGGAAATCGAAGAGCAAGGAAGGAGGAAGAACGACTAAGGAAGAAAAGATTACAAATCGAAAAGAAACGAAGGAGACGGGAAAGAAGGTATGTTCTAAGTTGGAAAAACAAGATGGGATTAAGAACAAGGGAAGCCATAGTTTTGGCTATGGTGTGGCCGAACCTATGGGTTCTGTAACGCCCCGCTCTTTTTCACTCGCTTCTTCCCGTAAATTCAGAGTCTATTTTTTTTATAGCAGAGTAGAGTGATAGAGCGCAGGATGTCACGACGCGAGCTAAGTCCGAACTTCTAAAGTCCGACCCTTAGCTGGCCAACCCTATGTGTGCATGGACTTAGTCCATCAAAAACGGTTTACACATAGCAACATAAACATGCGGAATAAAAATCATAACATGCAGAATCATAATAGAACACAGTTCTATTCCATTCAGATAGTAAAGTAAGTCAAGTCCTTAATCATCGTTATCAAATCATAAGTATTTAGTAAGATATCCAACCATAGCAAATTCATCTAAGTTATTACAATCCGAACTCTAGATACTTAAAATACAAGCCATGAGTATCTTAAACAAAATATAAACTATGATCCTCCAAGCTCTTATGCCTTGCCCGTTACGCGTTCATCGTTCCCTTCGTTTCCTGTATCATCAACTAGGGTAGAAGCAGGGCATTATTACAATGCGCCCAGTAGGTATTCCAATTAGGCTTAACACATGGGTTAGTACCAAAAATCCAGATATAATATATATCAAAACCAGTTATAATAAATCATTCCATACTTTCAAAGCATTGTATTCAAAACAATATATGATAATAGAGATCCAATCATACCGATAAAAGCAGAAACCTTGCATGATAATAAAGATCATAATCATGCCAATTCAATGCCATGCCATGCTATCATATGCAATGAATCCCGCCCATCACAAAACATACGGTATACTCTTGATGGAATTCTCCTCATCAAGGTATCTTCCTGGTGGAATTCTCATCACCAAGGTCTTCTTTCTTGATGGAATTCTCTTCATCAAGGTATTCCCCACAGCTGCCTTACAGACATTCTGACGGAGTGTGGGCTCCAGTTACTTAATATCTTCTTGATGGAATTCTCATCATCAAGGTATCCCTTGATGGAATGCTCATCACCAGGGTCTTCATACATAGTGTCCTCTTGATGGGATTCTCATCATCAAGGTATCCCCCACTAGTGTTTTACGGACGCCCCGACGGAGTGTGGGTACCCGGTTACTTGTCATCCCTCCCATGCCATGCATGAGATGCAAATACCACATGCTATGCAATTATACAAAATCATAGCATTTAAAAGCTCATATTTAAAACACATGCTATTTTATCAAATTAACATAGTATATGTAACGCCCGCCCCTTTTCACTGAAAATCAGAGTCTATTTTTTTTTTTTTGAAATAAGAATGACAAAGGCGCGGGACGTCACGACGCGAGTTAAGTTCCGAGCTTCTAAAGCCCGGCCCTTAACTGGCCAACCCTACGCGTGCGTGGAACGAAGTCCACGAGGACGGTTCACGCGTGGGAAGTAAGCTCGCGGAATATAATTACATGTGGAACATTATAATAGAGACTATCCTACCAGTTTTAGATAGCAAGGAAGTACGGCGCTTAAATTACTAAAATACCCCTATACTCATAATTATATCTCAAAATGATAACGTCCAGAGTACAGTCCAAACCATAGCAAGAAATAAAAATTATTACAATCCGACGAGCTAAGCTACTCAATTACATATTCCAAAATAAATTTACATAAACTAAGTAGCTTACTTCCCCAAGCTCCTACGCTTGGCTCCCGTCGCGTCCTTCGGTTCCGCCATCTCCTGCTTCATCAGCTAGGGTAGAACTAGGGCGTTAGACAACGCGCCCAGTAGGACTCCGAGTAGGGCTAACACATGGATTAGTGATAACAGGCACATAGGTAATAATATAACGAAAAACCATAAAATGAATGCAATGCCATGGGTGTCTTATTTCATGTGTCCCACCCATCATCCATACCATCATGATATCCCCATGTTTGTTTCTCGGTCACCCCAACGACGGAGCATGGACTCCGGTTATATCTCAACACATCAAAATATCCCCATGTTTGCTTCTCGGTCGCCCCGACAGAGCATGGACTCCGGTGATAGCATATCAAGCTATCCCCATGTTTGCTTCTCAGTCGCCCCGACGGAGCATGGACTCCGGTTTCTTTATTTTCCCGTCCATGCCATGCATGAGATGTAAATGCATTATGCTATGTAATATATATAATTCATAACCTTAATATATAATACATAGCCTTAACATATAATGCGTAACCTTAAAATATAATTCATAGCATTAACATATAATTCATATCTTAAAACCCATCATAAGACAAATCAAATAATTATCAAAATAAAATAAATTAAAAGAACCATCACACATCTATGGCTTACAAAAAGGTAGGAATCCTACCGAATACCGACTAGCGTCCCTTTACGTTTCCGTTCGATAAACCGGTCGCCGACCTCGCACTGATTGCGATGTCCCGATACCTTATTATACATTACCAAATTAGTCCATGTTTTAACCATTCTTAATTCCATAAATCATACCTTAGTGGGGTTCGGCCATACCCCATGGCCGAACCTCACTATCTAGGTTTTGTGGGTCCCATTTGATCCATCGATTATCTTAATGATGTGAGTTAAAAATCCAGCACCCTAGGCTTCATCAACCACACCTAAGGTCATCATTTATAACACATAAGTCCATGATCAACTTACATGGGGTTCGGCCATGGTTTTGGCCAATAATCACGGTTTTGCCACTACTCTTCCATGGTTTAATACTTCCTCCATCCATGTACATTTTTGTCCACAATTAACCCATACACTTAGACCCATTAATGATTCATTAACCATGACATAACATCCCTAAAATCAGCCACTTAATTTAATCAAATTTCCAATCATCTAATCCCATACATAGACCTTGATCTTAGCCTAAAAATGACTCACAATTGGGTCATGGGTTCGGCCATGGTGTATGGCCGAACCCATGATACCTCTTTCCCATTTTTCTTAGGCCTATTTACCACATTTAGATTTAAAATCAGTCCCTCAATGAGGGGGTTTAAATCCTACCTTTAAATCATCATTTTAAATCATCATTAATTATATTTTTGGGTCCATCAACTTAGTCATAATTCCCTTTTATTTTCATGGTCCTAAAATACTCAAGTTCACCAAAATCTCTCCATGGTTTTCCTCATTGAAAAACCCCTTTTAAAAATCACTAACATTCATTCATTTTAAACTTTTTAAACTTCCAAAACATTAACACATTAATCCATTTTTTCTATCCTTTAAACCCATTTAACAACCACCATTACATCACCATAGGGTTCGGCCATACACCATGGCTGAACCCATGGTTCAAGGTTCATTCATCCATGCCTTTTAGGCCATTAAGAATCATCAATATTTCCCATGATTTTTCTCATCAAAATCCCTTTAAAATTACCCACATTTAATCAATAAAAACTTAAAACCCTAAATCATCCTCCATGGCTTCCATTCTTCATAAACCCTATTAAATCACTTAATCACTCACCATGGGGTTCGGCCATACTACATGGCCGAACCCTATGGCCCATAATTTCTTCCAAAATTACATCCCTCCATGCTTACATAATGTCCTCAATCCATTTATTTTTCTTAACCCTAATTTACCCATTAAGGTTTTATCCATTTTCCATCCTTCCATTGGATGGATTTGAGATCCAGGGCCCATGACAATTTGGCCACCAACCAATCCAATAAATGGGTTCCATAATTACCTCTTAACCCTTAAAATGTAAAAATTCTTGTTTAAGAATTACTTACAATCCGACGACTCCTCCGGCTTTTCTTTCTCCTCTTGATTTCCTTAGCCCTTTCCTCTCTTCTTCTCCTTGATCTTTGGGTCAAGATGCTTGATCAAGATGGAGTCTCCAAGGTTTGGGTTTTGGCTAAGGTAGGGTTAGATTTGAGAGAGAGAGATGGGGAGGAAAGGTCTCAAGTTTTGATCTTGAGATAGAGGCTTATACTTACACTTCTCCTCTCTTTTCTTCTCTTCTTAGTTTTTCATTCTTCTTCTTTTCTCTTGGTGTAGGACGGTGGTGGAGAGTAAGAGGGGAAAAAAGTGAAAGAGAATGGGATTTGAAAGATGAGATGAAACCATCTCTTTTTGGTTGCTTAAGTTATACTCAACATTAATTTTCCCCACCAACCACATGGGCTAATGTGCTTAGTGGTGGTGGTTGGGATAAAACCACCACCCTAAGCCCATGGTATTTTTTGTGTTTTCTTTGAGTAGTTTGTGTTAGTTAAAAACCACCCTTTGACTTATTTGACCAACTTTTGATTAGATTAATTAATTAGTTACTTAACTTAGGTTAATTTGTTCCCACTTAACCTAATTCCATCTCTTTAAATTCCCTCCATGTATCCACCCATGGTTGACTAATTCAACCATGGTGGCCGGCCCCACCACTCCTTGGTCCACACGCCACCTCACTTGGTGAGGTGGAGGTGGGTCCCAATCGGCCATATCACCTTGGTCAATTCATCACCAACTTAGGTGATTTAATTAAATCCATGTTCAACTACTTGGATCACCATTGGGCCCATGGCCCAATTACATTTATTTCCTACCCATTTATCTTAGAGCTTAATCATCTTGACCCATTGGGTCCCAAATGGGTATTAGACCCAATTTGACCATCCATGACCCAATTACTCATCATTGACCAATTAAATGAATTAAATCCAATCCATGGTCCATTGGGCCATACTTGGGCCTTTGTCCAAACTTGGATCCATTTACCATGTATTCCATCAAATTTCTCAATTTCCATCATTAAAATAAATAATATCCACATTTATACTGATTTAAAAATTCCATGCTATTACAGCATATAAAATTACCATTTGAAGCATATCTTTTGCAATATAAAATCATTAAATCAAGATAAAAACAATGTACATAAACCCATGGTTTCAAAGAGGTGGAATCCTACCAAAGACCGCTACGTGTACTTGCGTCTTTCGTCCGGTAACCGCTCACGATCGTAAACTCCTTGTGAGGTCCCGTTACCTTATAATATAAAATCAATCAAAACCAAGTCCCACTTGATTTACAATTATTTTAAATCCTTAAACCAATCCCATGGTTTATCATTTTCAGCCGTTATTACCAAATTGCCATTGGTCTAATCCTTAATTAACAATTCATTCATTTAATCCAACGTACGTAACCCTATGTTCATCAAAACAATTACCATGGGGTTTGGCCACACACCATGGCCAAAACCCATGGTCCCTTATTTTCACTTAATTACCAAAATGTCATTATACATATCCATAGCCAATTACCTTCCCTATTCTCATATATTTACAAGATTGCCATCCATGGCTAATATAACCCAATATTCTTATTTACAATATACTTAGGCTAATAATTAACCCATTAATCCAAATTCATGGGGTTTGGCCATACCCATAGCCGAACCCATGATCTTTCATTTTAGGTGATAATTACAAAATTGCCATTCAAGGCTAACCTTCCTTTTTAGCAAGTATTTACAACCTTGCCATTGCCTCCAACAACTTAGGCTTAGGTTCCAACACATAGGTCCATTTATTTATTTTAAACATGCTAGGTCCATACACGAACCCTAAAAAAATACCTTAATCACTTAAGTCCCTAAAGAACCTCATGGGGTCGGCCATACACCATGGCCAGACCTATGATCCTCCATTGTGGCCTTTAATTACTCTTTTGCGATTCATAACATTTCGTGACCAATAACATACTTAAATCCATTGTTTTCTTGCTCAAACATCCAATTATTTATTCATGGTTCACATTACCAATAGCCCATAAAAATGGTCCATCATCTTAGGTCCATAATTAGAAAGTTTATAAATAGAAACTTTCTAAATTCAATATACAACTTCCATAAATAAAAGCTTTTTAATTACTATCCAACTTCCATATTTGAATCTATAATTCAAGTTGCCTTCCTTTTTGATCAACAAGTCCATATTCACAATTTAGCACTCATTCTTCCATAATTGGAAGGTTTTCCAATTTTAATCTCTACTTTCCATAAATAGAAACTTTCCCATTTTAATTCCCATCCTTCTATTTAATCATTCAAGGTCCATGATTAGATACTTTCTAATTTTATCACCACCTTAGATCCTTTTCTAAATTATTATCATCTTCTACTTTTATCAAAGGTCCACAATTAGAAACTTTCCAAATATTAGTTATGCCATGAATGGAACGAGCATAAACTAATTATGATCACGTGAGATATGCACCCATGCCACAATTTAAATAAAGTAAGCATAAACTATCCAAGCTCCTAAGCTTGGCTTCTTTCACGTCCATCGCCCGTTCCATTCCCTGTACCATCATCTAACGTAGAAGTAGAGCGTTAGTCAACGCGCCCAATAGGAATTCCAAGTAAGGTTATACACATGAGATTAGTATAAAATCACGATAGATACATAATATCAAAGCTGTAAACAACTTGTAGTACTAAAATTAGCGCATGATACTCATAACAAAAATCATGCTAATTTAATGCCATGCCATGGGTGTCATATTCCAATGAATTCCCACCTAACAACCATATCACAAATCACATTGTTAATCTTCTTGATGAACAAGCCACATCAAAGTATTCACTGTTATGCCTCCCCACGTATGCCTTATCGGTCCCACCGAAAGGAGCGTGGACTCCTCTTACATTTCAAACATCATAAATCTCTTCCCGTATGTCAATCGGAATCAGTGTGGATTCCTCCCCACGTTTGTTTATCGGAAACCCCAATGGAGCGTGGACTCCTTCCTTGTGTTCCCTCCCATGCCATGCATGAGGTAATGAGTGCAATGATGCTATTTATATAAAAGTACATAATAGCATTGAAACTCAGTTCTTAAAAGCATAATCATTCGATACCCAAAGTACATCATCAAATATGGAAATAAAAACATTACATGTATATAATCCACAGTGTGTCAACAAGGTAGGAATCCTACCAATGTCCAAGATGATATCCTTGTTGTTTTCGTGAAGATATCGATCACCGATCACGTCAAAGCAGATTGTACACCCGTTTGTGAAATCCCGTTACCTTAACGAATTCATCACACACATATGTTAATTTAATTACCCATTCAATTCCCATCATCCTTTACTCATCTTAAACAATCTGGAAAAATTATATTAAAAATTTCACTTTAAAATTCAGTCAACTGAATCAAGAATTCACTATACTTAACTCGGCAGATCACCGTCCGCACCCGTCCTGCGGACGACCCATCCGCGGATGGTCGAAACCGGTCCTGCGGACATTCCACACCTGTCCGCAGACAACACAGTCCGTCCGCGCCCACAATACCTGGTCCTCCTCTGTTACCCGAGACCCGCTACCCGGTACCGGTTACCCGGTACCCGAGACCCGCTACCCAGTACCCGTCACTCGTCACCCGTCCTGCGGACAGTCCACACTCGTCCCGCGGACTATAGAAACCCGGCCTACATACATGCAACCCGTCCACATACAACATCATATTCATGTCTGTTACCCGTCCGCAGACAACACCATGTCCAGCCTATTACCCATCCCACAGACAGTCAAAACTCGTCCTGCGGACGATAGAAACCCGTCCGCTGATGGTGATACCCGTCTGCAGACAACATACAATCCCTGTCTGTTACCCGTCCGCGGACGATAGTACTCATTCAGCAGACAGTGTAAACCTTGGTTGTTTGTTATTTCACTTATCCATTTTAAACATGTATTAAGTCATTTATACATAAAATCAGTGGACATACTTTACCCACTAACCAAAGTTAGAGTCCTTTTCATAATCCATTCATATCTTAAGACATTAAACATAATCATCAATTAAATCTCTTGATTGTTGTTTTCCAATACATATTCATTCTTCAAATGGATATCCACCTTCATGGCTTGCAACGGTTTAGCCAATCCTTTCAATCAAATCTGGAACTCGTGAGTTTGGACATGCCGAGAGCAAAACCACAGTTTCCCTTAATCTTAATCTAACACTATGAACATAGAACCTTACCTTTTTCCCGTCTCCTTCGTTTCTTTTTAATCCAAACTTGCTCCTTAGTCCCTCTCCTTCCTTTGTTGTTCCTTGCTGATTTCTCCAAGTGTAACCGTGTAGAGATGGAGAGAGAGAGAGATTGGGGAAGGTTTCGGCCACAAAAGTAGAGCCGAAAATGAGAGAGAGATGAGAAGGGAATGCAATCTCTTTCTTCCAATGAGATCCAATCGGCCAAGGGTAGTTGAGAGAGGGAGAGAGATGAAAAATATCTTTGTTTTCTTATCATGGAAAATCAGCCAAAGGAGTGTAGTGTGCCCTTTTTGTAAATCAGTCCCCAACTATCTCATTTCCCTCATAAATGTTTTGTCTAACAAAGGAGTCCATTGGCATAACCAAGGTGACCCTTGGCACAAACCAAGAAACCCCTTGGTTCCAACGTGCATGGGTTTCCATCCTATGAGATGGAAACCCTCCATCTCCCCTCCTTAGCTCATATGAAAGTCTCATCAACTTCCCATTCAACTCAACTCAAACACACTTTAACTCACTTAATTTACTTGAACTCATTCGCCACTTAACTCAAGTGATTTTAATTTCCAACTCAACCTTTGAACTCACCCATGGTTGACCAAGTTAACCATGGTTAGCCGACCATGCATGTTACATTAACCACTTACCACCTCACTTGATGAGGTGGATTTGGGTCCCACCTGGCCATGTCACTCACATGCCACCTCACTTGATGAGGTGGATCCCATGCCATGGTCTTAATTGGGTATTTGATCCAATTAAATTAATCTTTTACCCATTTACTTTCAAAATCCGTTCACCTTGACCCATTGGGTTCCAATTGGGTAGTTGACCCATTTAATCAAACATACCCACGTATTTCCAAATCGAATTCCATCCTTGATCCATTGGATCATAATTGGGCTATTGACCCAATGCTTACCCACCTAAAGTCCATGACATCCATAAATCTTAAATTCAACCAATTTAATAATTTAAATAGACAAAATGCAATATATTAATGCATTGAAAAATCCTGGATGTTACATTCCATATTTGGTTGAAAGGGCTGGCCAAATTATTATAGGGCTATGGAATTGGAAATCCATTTGAGAAATGGATATGTGTCGAAAACCAACAACCAAAGGATTGAATTCAAAATTATATTTTAATGGTACAAAGTTTGGAATGAATAATGGAAAAGACTCTAACTTTGGCTAGAAGGTAGAGTAAACTCACTGAGAGTGATATGAATGGTATTATCTATGATTAAAAGTGATAATGAATGGATTCCATGAGGAAGGATCAAGCCAAATAAGTAAACACAAGAGATTGACAAATAGACAGTGGACTGAATCTGGGATTCAGTTGACTGAACTAGAGTTGGCCGAAGCAAAAAAGAGTTTCTGGGAGTTTCGCCCGGCTGAATCTTAGGATTCAGTCGGCTGAAAGTAGACGTACCGAATAAGTAAGGGATCTGTTGTGTTTCAGCCAACTGAATCTATGATTCAGTCGACTGAAGGTAGACTTACCAAACACGTAAACTGTTGGTTGATGATTCAGCCGACTGAATCTATACTGGCCGAACACACAGTTGATCTGATCCAAAGTCAGTCAACTAAATCTGTGATTCAGTCGACTGAAAGTGGATTGACTGAGAATACAGAGGGTTTGACTCAGAGTCAGCCGACTGAATCTATGGTTCAGCCGACTGAAAGGTTACGAGTCAAGGTTAAACAGTTCCGAGTTGGATTTCAGTTGACCGAATATTGTATTCAATCGGCTAAAAGTCTGCGGTAAGACAGAGGACTGCATCTGGGCATGATTCAGTCAACTGAATTGAAAAGTTTAAATTTTTGAATATTTTCCAGAAACTTCAGTTTAGCTAGAAGGATGTAAGGGATATGGAAATTAAATGGATAATCAAATTGACATATATATGTGATTGAATTCATTAAGGTAAAGAGATTTCGCAAAAGAGTTTGTGATTAGTTTCGGCATGATCGTTGAACGTTATCTTCACAAAAAACAGCAAGGATAATATACTGGACATTGGTAGGATTCCTACCTTATTGAGACACTGGATTATATATATGCTACTGGCTTTTATTCCCAAACATGTTGGTTTACTTTGGTTAAACAAATGGTTATGTTTTATGAACTAAATTTCAATGAAATTTGACATTAAATGGCAAACTTGCATTCATTATCTCATGCATGGCATGGGAGGGAGTACATGGGACAGCAAGCCAAGTTATGAGTTGTCCGGACTAGCTTGTATGAAGCTATGTGAACTATTGTTATGTTGGCCTTGTCTGGGATTGCTAGAAATGGGTACAGCATAGTCTGGGCCAAAGAGCTCCTGGGTAAGCAATCACGAAACCCTGCATAGAGGGAGGAGTCCATTCTCCATCGGTAATTCCGATTAACATAAGTGGGGAGGTATAACAGTGACCTGGTGGTGCCGTCACAAAATACTGCGGACGTACATGGCCATGGGAACACCTTGATAAGATGTTGTTATCAAGGAAACTGTTATACATGATATGGATGGATATGGAAGTGGGTGAGTGATCATTTGGCATTGACACCCATGGCATGATGCATAAGTAAGCATGATTATGTTTTGGATATCATGCATTGTATTTTATTACTTATGGGATGTATTTGACAAACATGGTATGATGTTTTCTATATTGATTTTATATTGATCACATGTGTACATAACCCTATTTGAAATTCCTACAAGCCATGTTGACTAACGCTCTACTTCCACCCTCTAGATGATGGAACAGGAAATGACAAGGACATGGGACATGATGGGAGCCAAGAGTAGGAGCTTGGGCAGATTTATTCTTATATTACTTAGTTTGATTTTGGAATGATGTATTGAGAAAACTGATATATTTTGGATTGTAATAACTTAGAATTATTTTGCTATGGTTTGATATTAATTAAGTTTCAATTAATTATATGTGATTGGCTTCCTTGTTTATTGATGTCATGTTTATGGATGGAATCGTATCCATACGTTTCTTCCACAATTATTTTGTTAAGGGTGTGAAGTGTTTTAGTGGACTTAGCCTACGCACATGTAAAGGTGGCCAGTTAAGGGTCGGGTTTGGAAATTCGGCTTAGCTCGCGTCGTGACGTTCCCACTCTCTATTCTTCTATTAAAAAAAAAATTATACTCTGATTTTTGGTGAGTGAAAAAGGGCGGGGTGTTACAGTTGGAATCAGAGTGAAACCGGAAGTGTTGAATCTTTCAAAGTAAGATTAATTTGGTATCATGTCTCACTGACAAGATAAAAATCTCAACTGATAACTCTTCGGAGTCTGCTGCACAGGGGCCAGATTAATTTACTTTTTGAGAATCAGACTATAAGCATTCAATCTAAGAACAACACTTGATGAGGAAAATAACAGCAAGGGAAGGACAATCACTATGAATTGTGGATATATCAAACATAGCAAATATGACGTACCTCCCCTGAACAAGAAACATCATGATGAGAAACACTACATGATACGTAGGAAAATTTCCCCAACACAAGAAATACAAGATGAGTATTAAGCAATTTTCCCCAAGTATGTGAACATAAAACTTTATGAGAAAACTAAGTCAAACAATGTTTCGATGACTTAGGAAAATGCCTCCGAGAAGAAGAAATACCCAACAAAACCGGTATCAGGAAGAAGAACAGAACAGAGAGGGACAGAACCCACACCAGGAAGAGGGACAGAAACATTCCAGTGAACTGGCCCCATGTCATCCTGTTTCTGGATCAATATTTTCCAGAGGACGAGAAGGAGCGCCAGACACAAGCATTCATATCTCTAGTCTAGGGCACAATGACTGTTACGGACTATTATCATGAGTTTCTTTGTCTATCATGTTATGCTTTTACATGGTAGACACAGAATACAAGAAGGCTCAGAAGTTTAAATGAGGCATGTGACCTAACTTAAGAGCCAAAGTCACTATCTTCAAGTCAGCTACTTTGGCAGAAGTGGTCAGTCGAACTAGCATAGCCAAACAAGAGTTGGCAGAGATAGACAGGTTTGTGGATAACCAGCGAGGTCAGAGCGGAGGAAATATTTTCCGCCCGAACAAGAGATTCAGGCCCAACTTTGGGAGACCCTCACCTTCTACTGGGTCCACTGGAGGTTTTCGTCCCAATCAGCCCTCCACATCAGGACCAGTCTCTCAGGTTCCTCGACGTGTTACCACCTTTTCCAGTGCGGTCAGCAAGGCCATTTCAAGAGGGAGTGTCCACAGAACAATATACCTCCTCACTCTAGAGGTTCCTTCCGTCCTCCAACTCGACCAGCTCAGTCACAAGCATCTAGAGCACATAACCAAATAGGACAGGCACCTATTCCCACAGGATCTGGACGGTTGTATACTTTGGTTCCTCCTCCAGAGACAATGGATCATTTAGTGATTCAAGGTACGGCAGTAGTTGGTAGTTCATATGCCTTTGCACTATTTGATTCAGGAGCATCCCACTCCTTTATATCTGTTACCTTCATATCTGCTAATGGTACTCTAGTACAACAATTGTCCACTGCACTTACCATTGTATCCCCTATTGGAGACACATCACTGGGTTTGATATGCACTTCTGTAGACACTGAACTTGTTGGGTTCAGATTTAAATTCAACTATCTGGTACTCGAGATGACAGAATATGACATTATATTTGGCATGGATTGGTTAGCTAATTTCCAGGACGGCATTGACTGTCATCTCCACAGAGTGATATTTTGGTCACCAAGGGAAAACTATATGTAGTACATGCCGACAGACAGAGCATTCCTGTGACCAAAAGTTTGCATGAAGAAATGAACCATCTACTATTGAACAACATCAGACTAGACAAGGCGCCGATGGCTGAACTACCTACGGCAGTGAAAGACTACGCAGAGGTATTCCCAACAGAACTCCCTGGTTTGCCTCCAAAAAAGGAGATTGACTTCGAGATCAAACTTTATCCTAGCACTACTCTTGTATCATTGCCGCATTACCGGATGGCCCCAACAGAGATGTCTAAGCTGAAGAAACAAATTGATGAATTACTCATACTAGGATGCATCCGGAACAACACTTCATCCTGGGGAGCACAGGTATTATTTGTAAAGAAGAAGGATGGTACTCTTCGGATGTGTGTATATTACAGGAAACTGAATCAACTGACGGTCAGGAACAAGTACCCTCTACTAGAATTGATGATCTGTTCGATCAACTCAGAGGTTCCAGATATTTCTCCAAAATTGATTTGATGTCAGGCTACCATCAAATTCGTGTTAGGGATGAAGACATAGTGAAGACGGCTTTCAGAACTCGGTATGGACTATATGAATATGTAGTCATGCTGTTTGTACTCACCCATGCACCAGTCATGTTCATGGATCTGATGAACAGAATATTCACAGCTTATCTGGATAATTTCGTGATTGTTTTCATTAACGATATCCTGATTTATTCCATCAGTCGGGAAGAGCATGTTGAGCATATGAGGATAGTCTTGGACACCCTGAAGAAGAATCAGTTATACGCCAAAGCAAGCAAGTGCGACTTCTGGCTATCTGAGGTGAATTTCTTAGGACATGTCATATCAGCAAAAGGAATAACCGTGGACCCGGCTAAAGTGGCAGCAGTTAGAGACTGGAAAGGTCTAAAGAATGTGACTGAAATCCGCAGTTTTCTGGGATTGGCCAGTTACTATCGAAAGTTTATTATGGACTTCTCCAAAATTCAGCTCCACACACCCGACTCACTCAGAAAGGAGTCAAATTTGAATGGTCGGATGTATGCAATCGAAGATTCGAGGATCAGAAACAGAAGCTCACCACCGCTCCTATTCTGATTTTGCCGGAAAGAGGCAAGGGATATAAAGTATATTGTGATGCTTCAGGAGAAGGACTTGGGTGCTCTCTCACTCAAAGTCATCATATAGTGGCATACGGTTCATGGCAACTAAAAATTCATGAATGCCACTATCCCACTCATGATCTGGAATTAACTGCAGTGATCTTCGCTCTCAAAAATTGGTGACACTATCTATATGGTGAGAAATTTGAAGTATTTTCTGACCATAAGAGTTTAAAGTATTTGTTTGATCAGAAGGAACTCAATATGAGGCAGCGCAGATGGATGGAATATCTGCAAGATTATGAGTTTGCATTACGATACCATCCTGGCAAGGTGAACAAAGTGGCGGATGCCCTCAGTCGCATGTCACATGCAACAGTGCCCAATTTGATTATGAAGGAATGGGAAATGCTAACGACCATCCGAGAGTTCAATTTGTACATCAAGGACCGTGTGAGTATGTATAATTTGATGGTACGATCCAGCATGGTTTCTAAGATGAGCAAGAACAGCAGACAGATCCGGAACTAGGAGAAATATGGGCCAAGATGTCTACTGGTAAGGTCATACCTGAATGGGAATTACGACCTGGACAAGGTCTCTTATGCAGAAGCAGGACATATGTGCCTCAAAGCTGCAGAAGAGAGTTGTTGATCGAAGATCATCAAACAAAACTCTCTATTCACCCGGGTAGCACCAAAATGTACCATGATCTGAAAAGACATTATTGGTGGCATGGAGAGGCGTAGTTGATTTTGTCTCTCACTGTCTTACTTGTCAACAAGTCAAGACAGAACATCAGAAACCGCTAGGATTGCTCAAACCCTTACCAGTGCCGGAATGGAAATAGGATCATATTTTCATGGACTTTGTGACGGGATTACCAAGATTCTTCAAAAGGTAACAATGCAATCTGGGTTGTAGTGGACCGTCTAACCAAGTCTGCACATTTCCTTTCGATCAAGATGATTGACTCGTCTGAGACTTTGGGACAACGGTATATCAAGGACATCATCAAGCTACATGATATACCCAGAACGATTGTATCCAACAGAGATGGTAGATTCACTGGTAGAGTGTGGCAGAGTATGCAGTCGGCTATGGGAACAAACTTGTTATTCAGCACAGCTTTTCATCCTGTGACTGACGGATAGTCAGAGTGAACAATACAAACCTTGGAAGATATGCTGAGAGCTTGCATGTTAGACTTCAAGGGTGGTTGGGAATATCATTTACCACTGGTCGAGTTCTCATACAATAACAGTTACTAAGCAAGTCTCAAGATGGCTCCATTTGAGGCATTGTATGGTAGACCTGCAGATCTCCAGTGTGTTGGACAAAGGCCGGAAAGCCTGCACTTATTGGACCTGAGCTAGTTGCAAAGACTAGGGAACAGATTAAGGTGATACGACAACATCTGCTCACTGCACAGAGTCGTCGGAAGAGCTACGAGCGGACAAGAAAAGGAGATTCCTTGAGTTTGAAATAGGAGACTTAGTGTTCTTGAAAGTCTCGCCATGAAAGGGACACATGCGATTTGGAAAGAAAGGGAAGTTGTCACCCAGATTTGTGGGGCTCTTTCCAATCCATGAGAGGGTGGGGGAAATAGCCTATCATCTGATACTCCCTCCACAGTTATCATCACTACAAGATGTATTCCATGTTTCTATGTTGACGAATTACAATCCTGATCCATTGCACATGCTGAATGTGTAAGACATAGAGGTGCAAAGGAACGTGTCTTACGTCGAAAAGCCTATCATAGTGATTGAGACCGAACAAAGGGTGTTACGGAACCGAGCAATTCAGTTTGTCAAGGTGGCGTGAGACCGACATGATAATGAGGAAGCCACTTGGGAACTTGAATTAGAAATGAAAGCAGTTCATCCTAAACTATTTGTATAATTTGTTTCAAACCCTACTTCGCTCAATTTTCGGGACGAAAATTTCAAAAGAGGGTAATATTGTAACACCCAGGATTTCCATTACGTATAAATATATTGGATTGGTCTATTTAAATTGTGAATTAATGGAATTTGAGATTTAAATAGTTGAATTGGACCTTAGATGGGTAAGGAATTGGGTCAATTACCCAATTAAGACCCAATGGATCATGGGAGAGTCTGATTTTAAAGTAATTAGGTAAATGCAAAGAAATGGGTCAATTACCTAATTAAGACCCAATGGGTCAAATATGAACTGATTTTAAAGTAAATGGGTATGGTTAAATTTATTGGATCAGCTACCCAATTAAGATCCAATGCATAAATCCACCTCATCAAGTGAGGTGGCATGTATATGAGACGGCATTACCATGTGACATACATGGAAGCCAATTAGGCAAAGTGCCACATCATCAAATGATATGGCTAAGATGGGACCCACGTGCCATGTACATGCAATGTCAGCTAAGTCATGGTTGACTTGGTCAACCATGAGTGAGTTCAAAGGAATTGAGTTAACGATTGAGTTGAGTTGAGTTGAATGGGAAGTTGAGGAGACTTCCATCTCAAGATGAGTTGAAAAGGGAAGATAGAGAATTTCTATCTCATGGGGGATAAAACCCATGGAACTCGATGGAAGGCCAAGGGTCTCCTTGGTTTAGCCAAAGGACTCCTTGGTTAGATAAATCATTAAGAGAGGAAGTGGAAGGGTTGGACAGTTATACAAGAGACATAACCCAAGGGCCACACCACACCCCTTGGCCGAACTCCATCTCTTGCACATCAAGAGATTTCTCTCATCTACCTTTTCCATTTCCATCTTTACACTTGGTGGAAATCGAAGAGCAAGGAAGGAAGAAGAAGGACTAATGAAGAAAAGATTATAGATCAAAAAGAAACGAAGGAGATGGGAAAGAAGGTATGTTCTAAGTTGGAAAAACAAGATGGGATTTACAACAAGGGAAGCCATAGTTTTGGCCATGGTGTGGCCGAACCTATGGGTTCCATATTTGGTTGAAAGGGCTGGCCAAACTATTATAGGGCTATGGAATTGGAAATCCATTTGAGAAATGGATATGTGTCGAAAACCAACAACCAAGGATTGAATTCAAAATTATATTTTAATGGTACAAAGTTTGGAATGAATAATGGAAAAGATTCTAACTTTGGCTAAAAGGTAGAGTAAACTCACTAAGAGTGATACGAATGGTATTATCTATGATTAAAAGTGATAAGGAATGGATTCCATGAGGAAGGATCAAGCCAAATAAGTAAACAAAAGAGACTGATAAACAGTTAGTCGACTGAACTGGAGTTGGCCGAATCAGAAAAGAGTTTCTAGGAGTTTCATCCGACTGAATCTTGGGATTCAATCGACTGAAAGTAGACGTACAGAATAAGTAAGGGATCTGCTGTGTTTTAGCCGACTGAATCTATGATTCAGTTGACTAAAGGTAGACTTACCAAACACGTAAACTATTGGTTGATTATTCAGCCGACTGAATCCTTGATTCAGCCAACTGAATCTATACTGGCCGAACACACAGTTGATCTGAACCAAAGTCAGCCGACTGAATCTGTGATTCAGTCGACTGAAAGTGGATTGACTGAGAATACAGAGGGTTTGACTCAGAGTCAGCCGACTGAATCTATGGTTCAGCCGACTGAAAGGTTACGAGTCACTTAATTTACTTGAACTCATTCGCCACTTAACTCAAGTGATTTTAATTTCCAACTCAACATAATTCAACTCAACCTTTGAGCTCACCCATGGTTGACCAAGTCAACCATGGTTAGCCGACCATGCATGATACATTAACCACTTACCACCTCACTTGATGAGGTGGATTTGGGACCCACTTGGCCACGTCACTCACATGCCATCTCATACACATGCCGCCTCACTTGATGAGGTGGATCCCATGCCTTAGATCTCAATTGGATATTTGACCCAATTAAATTAATCTTTTACCCATTTACTTTCAAAATCCGTTCACCTTGACCCATTGGGTTCCAATTGGGTAGTTGACCCATTTAATCAAACATACCCACTTATTTCCAAATCGAATTCCATCCTTGATCCATTGGATCATAATTGGGCTATTGACCCAATGCTTACCCACCTAAAGTCCATTACATCCATAAATCTTAAATTCAACCAATTTAATAATTTAAATAGACAAAATGCAATATATTAATGCATTGAAAAATCCTGGGTGTTACATTCCATATTTGGTTGAAAGGGCTGGCCAAACTATTATAGGGCTATGGAATTGGAAATCCATTTGAGAAATGGACATGTGTCAAAAACCATCAAGTAAAGGATTGAATTCAGAATTATATTTTAATGGTACAAAGTTTGGAATGAATAATGGAAAAGACTCTAACTTTGGCTAGAAGGTAGAGTATGTAACACCCCGAATTTTCAATATATCCATATTTACGAAAATGCCATTTGAATGGTGAATTAGAAAGATATGAATCTTAGATGGGTAAATATTGGGTCAATAGCCCAATTATGATCTAATGGATCAAGGATAAAATTCGGTTGGAAATATTTGGGTATGTGTGATTAAATGGGTCATGGTGCCTATTTGGGTCAAGAAGTTCAATTGGGACCCAATGGGTCTAGCTTGACCATGTTGACCACGTTGACCATGTGGACCATCAAGTGAGCTAAAAGGATTGATTTAAATTATGTTGAGTTAGGGCTGAATTGAGTTGGAAATGAATCAAACAATTGAGTTGACTCAAGTGCATTAAATGAGTGGTATTAAATGGGTGAGTTGAGCTAATGAGTTGAATGAGTTAGATTGGAAGCTATGGAGACTTTTATGTCAAGTGAGTCAAGTGAGAAGATGAGGGGTTGAACTTGTTTCAAAGACCCAAACAAAGACACACATTGGTTACTTGGGAGTGGTATCCCATGCATGAAACCCCCACATGGGGCGTTAATGAGAATCAAAGGGGAGATGGGCAGTCTCATATGACACCACCAAGGGTTGCAGCTGATTGGATTTGGGAGGTGAAGAGGCATGGGTGTTTCATCACAAGGATGAAACCCCCAAGTAAACCATAGAGGAGATGAAAAGACATGGTGGTTACCAAGGGGTGTCACCAAAAGACACCACCTTTGAGTAACTCTCATTAACCAAGGAAGTTAGAATTTTACATCACTCTCTCCCTCTCCTTTCCTTGGCCGTCCCTACCTCTCAAAGACAAAGAAATACTTGGAGTTTTCTCATCGTACTCTCTCCCTCCCTCACACAAAACCGATCATTCATCAAGACCAAAGGAGCAAGAAGGGAGGAAGGAAGGATCAAAGGCAAGAAGAGAAGCTAAAAAGATTGATAGTACTCCGTGAAATTTGGTTAAATAATGATTCGGCCATTGTATGGCCAAACTTATCAATGGGTTAGATCATGGATATTGATGTTTGGAAAAAGTAGAAGATGGATCATAGGGTTCGGCCACTTTGGATGGCCGAACCCCATGAAAGTGATTTGATAATTTGTATGGTTTTTTGAGAGATAAAAACCATACTATGTATGAAGACTTTAAAAGGTTTTAAAATGGAGATAAGGTTAATGTTTAGGTCGGCCATTGGATGGCTGAACCATATGGTTATTATGGCTAAAGTGTTGAGCCTAAATTATATATAAATGATGGAATGATTGAGTCAAGAGAATCATAGGTTCAGCCATGTGTATGGCCGAACCCCATGGACAATTTTGATGGGATAATCGGATTAAGAATATGTTTGGAAATTATGAATTGTTATATGCTTTTGATTTAAGAATCACATATGGTTATTTATGGATTTAGTATTAAAGTGATTAACCATGATAGATGATGGAACAAGGGATAAAAATCCATAGGGTGAGGTTCGGCCATGTAGTATGGCCGAACCCCACTAATGGTCATTTGGTGGACTTAGTGGTTAACTTATAACGTAATTAGAGATGGATGTATGAAGGATTTAAAAGACCAAATTAAGATGGTGAGGTTTGGCCATATTGTATGGCCGAACCCACTAAGGTGGATGTTTGTGGATATTGATTGTTAGAAATATTAAACAAGGCTTAGGGCAATGGCAATATGGTAAATATGAATGAATTAATCAAAGGACTTGAAAAAGGGGCTCAAACCAAAATGGTGAGGTTCGGCCATGTTGTATGGCTGAACCCCACCAAGTGATGTTTGGTAGATTAAGGTTTTTAATAGGTTATTTGGATGGTGTTGATTAAATGAAAGGAAAGATCAAATACAAGTGGGTGAGGTTCGGCCATGGGGTATGGCCGAACCCCACAAAGTGATTTTTGGAACTTAGATGCAATTAGAAATCAAAAGGATATGTGATTGACTTGCTGTTATACAAAAAATGTAACAGGACTTGAACGGTGCTCAAATCGTGAATAGGAGACAGTTAAGAAGAGCGGATGGTTTAAGTAACTTTTCTGTAGGTTTCCTACCTCTTTGTAACCACATTTTCCATATGGTTTAATCTTGATTTTTATGAGCTTTTGATAAAGTATTATGTTTTCAAGTTAATTGGAATGCTATGATTCATTTACAAATAGCATGTATCATGTATTCATTAACATCTCATGCATGGCATGGGGTGATATATAGGGAAACCGGAGCCTACACTCCGTCGGAATGTCCGTGATTCAACTGTGGGGCCTCCTTAGGTGATGAGAGTCCCACCAGGAGGAATACCTTGATGATGAGAGTCCCATCAAGAGGAAACGAAAGAACACTGTGGATTACCTTGACGATGAGAGTCCCGTCAAGTGATGGCTATGTATATTTGTGATGGGTGGGACTCATTACATTTGCATACATACATAGCATTGTTATGTAAGTATTTGATGATCATGTATTATATGTTATATGCACGTTTTTATACTAACCTTGTGGTAACCCTAATCGGAAGACCTACTGGGCGCATTGATCTAACGCCCTATTTCTATCCTTAGTGGATGACGCAGGAAAAGGAAAAGGAAAAGTCAAGGATCGGGAAAGCCAAGCATAGGAGCTTGGATATGGAATGGAATTATTTATTGACATTTGAATACTTTTATATGGACATGTAATAACTTAGTAATACTGCTATGGTTTGATTTGGATTTGCTATGGTTTGGTTTGTTTGATTTGGATATTTGATTTAAGTAATTTTGGTTAGGACTTGTACTTGTTATCTCATTTGGAATAGGATTGTTATCCTATTGATATTCCACCTATTTGATTTATTCCGCAAATCTTATTTAGTACCATGTGTGGTTTGGTTTTAATGGACTTATTCCATGCACACATGGGTGGCCAGTTAAGGGTCGGACTTTAGAAGTCCTGACTTAACTTGCGTCGTGACATCCCGCTCTTCATCACTTTTGTTTATTTTTTAAAAAAAAAATAGACTCTGATTTCGAGTGAAAAGGCGGGGTGTTACAGAGTAAACTCACTGAGAGTGATATGAATGGTATTATCTATGATTAAAAGTGATAATGAATGGATTCCATGAGGAAGGATCAAGCCAAATAAGCAAACAAAAGAGACTGACAAACAGTTAGTTGACTGAATCTGGGATTCAGTCGACTGAAATGGAGTTGGCTGAAGCAGAAAAGAGTTTCTGGGAGTTTCGGCCAACTGAATCTTGGGATTCAGTCGACTAAAAGTAGACATACCGAATAAGTAAAGGATCTGTTGTGTTTCAGCCGACTGAATCTATGATTCAGTCAATTGAAGGTAGACTTACCAAACATGTAAATTGTTGGTTGATGATTCAGCCAACTAAATCTATACTGGCATAACACACAGTTGATTTGATCCAAAGTCAGTCGACTGAATCTGTGATTCAGTTGACTGAAAGTGGATTGACTGAGAATACAAAGGGTTTGACTCAGAGTCAGCCGACTGAATCTATGGTTTAGCCTACTGAAAGGTTACGAGTCAAGGTTAAACGGTTACGAGTTGGACTTCAGTCGACTGAATATTTTATTCAATCGACTGAAAGTCTGTGGGTAAGACAGAGGACTGTATTTGGGCATGATTCAGTCGACTGAATTGAAAAGTTTAAAATTTTGAATATTTTCTAGAAACTTCAGTTTAACTGGAAGGATGTAAGGGATATGGAAATTAAATGGATAATCAAATTGACATATGTATGTGATTGAATTCATTAAGGTAAAGAGATTTCGCAAAAGAGTTTGTGATTAGTTTCGTCTTGATCATTGAATGTTATCTTCACAAAAACAGCGAGGATAATATACTGGACGTTGGTAGGATTCCTGCCTTATTGAGACACTGAATTATATATATGTTATTGGCTTTTATTCCCAAACATGTTGGTTTACTTTGGTTAAACAAATGGTTATGTTTTATGAACTGAATTTCAATGATATTTGACATTAAATGGCAAACTTGAATTCATTATCTCATGCATGGCATGGGAGGGAGTACATGGGACAGCAAACCAAGTTATGAGTTGTCCGGACATGACTTGGGAGCTTGAGACTAGCTTGTATGAAGCTATGTGAACTATTGTTATGCTGGCCTTGTCCGGGATTGCTAGAAATGGGTACGGCGTAGTCTGGGCCAAAGAGCTCCTGGGTAAGCAGTCCCGAAACCCTGCACAGAGGGAGGAGTCCACGCTCCATCAATAATTCCGATTAACATACGTGGAGAGGTATAACAGTGACTTGGTGGTGCTGTCACAAAACACTGGGGATGTAAATGGCCATGGGAACACCTTTATAAGATGTTGCTATCAAGGAAATTGTTATATATGATATGGATGGATATGGAAGTGGGTGAGTGATCATTGGCATTGACACCCATGGCATGATGCATAAGAAAGCATGATTATGTTTTGGATATCATGCATTGTATTTTATTACTTATGGGATGTATTTGACAAACATGGTATGATGTTTTCTATATTGATTTTATATTGATCATATGTGTAAATAACCCTATTTGAAATTCCTACAGCCCGCGTTGACTAACGCCCTACTTCTAATATAGATGATGGAACAGGAAAGGACAAGGACATGGGACATGATAGGAACCAAGCGTAGGAGCTTGGGCAGATTAATTCTTATATTGCTTAGCTTGATTTTGGAATGATGTATTGAGAGAACTGATATATTTTAGATTGTAATAACTTAAAATTATTTTGCTATGGTTTAATAGTAATTAAGTTTCAGTTTATTATATGTGATCGGCTTCCTTTCTTATTGATGTCTTGTTTATGGATGGAATCTTATCCATATGTTTATTCTGCAATTATTTTATTAAGCGTGTGAAGTGTTTTAGTGGACTTAGTCTACACACACGTAAAGGTGACCAGTTAAAGGTAGGGTTTTGGAAACTCGGACTTAGCTCACGTCATGACGTTCCCTCTCTCTCTCACTCTTCTATTGAAAAAAAAAAGTATACTCTGATTTTTGTTGAGTGATAAGGGCGGGGCGTTACAGACCAAGTCAACTATGACATGGTTAGCCATGCATGTGGGACTTGGCACTTGGGTCCCATCTTGGCCATGTCACTTGATGATGTGGTACCTTGCTTAATTGGTTTCCATGTGATGACATGCGTGCCACATCACTCACATGCCACCCCACTTTATGAGGTGGACTTTAATGCATTGGGTCTTATTTGTGTAATTGACCCATTTACTTTAAACTTACCCAATTACTTTAAAATCAGCCCATCTATGACCCATTGGGTCTTAATTGGGTAATTGATCCATTTCCTTGCCCATCTAATGTATATTTCAACCATTTAATCTTAAATTCATTTAATTCGTGATTGACCAATCCAATATATTTACACTCTAAAGAAAATTCGGGGTGTTACAATATTACCCTCTTTTGAAATTTTCGTCCTGAAAATCGAGCAAAGTAGGGTTTCAAATAATTTATACAAATAGCTCAGGATGAGCTGCTCTGATTTCTTACTCAAGTTCCCAAGTGGCTTCCTCATTACCGTGTCGGTCTCATACCACTTTGACAAACGAAATTGCTCAGTTCTGTAACACCCTTTGTTCCATCTCGATCACTCTGACAGTCCTTTCGACGTAAGATACGTCGCTTTGCACTTCTATGTCTTGCACATTCAGCACGTGCGATGGGTCAGGGTTGTACTTCCTTAGCATGGAAACATGGAATACCTCGTGCAGTCCTGACAAATGTGGAGGAGTATTAGACGAAAAGCCACTTCCCCCATCTTCTCATGGATTGAAAAGGTCCCAAAAATCTAGATGACAGTTTCCCTTTCTTTCCAAACCTCATATGTCCTGTTCGTGGCGAGACCTTCAAGAATACTAAGTCTCCCACTTCAAACTCAAGAGGTCTTCTTCTCTTGTCAGCGTAGCTCTTCTGACGATTCTGTGCAGTGAGCAGATGCTATCGTATCACCTTGATCTGTTCCGTTGGTTTCTACAACCAGATCAGGTCCAATAAGAACTAGCTCACTGGACTCTGTCCAACACACTGGAGATCTCCAGGGTCTACCATACAATGCCGCAAATGGAGCCATCTTGAGGCTTGCCTGGTAACTATTGTTGTATGAGAACTCGACCAATGGTAGATGATCTTCCCAACCACCCTTGAAGTCTAACATGCAAGCTCTTAGTATATCTTCCAGGGTTTGTATTGTTAGCTCCGACTGACCGTCAGTTTGTGGATGGAAAGCTGTGCTGATTAGCAACTTTGTCCCCATAGCCAACTGTATGCTCTTCCACACCCTGCCAGTGAATCTGTCATCTCTGTCGGATACAATAGTCTTGGGTATACCATGTAGCCTGATGATGACTTTGATATACCGTCGCCCCAAAGTCTCAGACGAGTTTGTCATCTTGATTGGAAGAAAATGTGCAGACTTGGTCAGACAATCCACTACTACCCAGATTGATCGTTACCCTTTGAAGACCTCGGCAGTCCTGTCACAAAGTCCATGGAAATGTGTTCCCATTTCCATTCGGCCACAGGTAGGGTTTGAGCAATCCTGGCGACTTCTGATGTTCTGTATCTTGACTTGCTGACAAGTAAGGGAGTGAGAGACAAAATCAACCACGTCTCTTTTGAATCCATGCCACCAATAATGCATTTTCAGATCATGGTACCTCTTGGTGCTACCCGGATGGATAGAGAGTTTTGATTGATGAGCTTCTGTCAATAGCTCTCTTCTGCAACCTTGAGGTACATATGTCCTGCCTCAGGATAAGAGACCTTGTCCAAGTCGTAATTCCCATTCAGGTATGACCTCTCCAGTCGACATCTGGGCCAAATTTTTGCCACTTCAGGATCTGTCCGTTGTTCCCGTTCAATCTTGGATACTATACTGGACCGTACCATCAAGTTATACATTCTCCCACGATCTTTGATGTACAAATTGAACTCTCGGATGGTTGCCAGTATTTACCATTCTTTCATAATCAGACTGGCCACAGTTGCATGTGAAATGCGGCTGAGGGCATCCGCCACTTTATTTGCCTTTCCAGGGTGATATCGCAGTGCAAATTCATAATCTTGCAGGTACTCCATCCATCTGTGCTGTCTCAAATTGAGCTCCTTTTGATCGAACAGATATTTTAAGCTCTTATGGTCTGAAAACACCTCAAATTTCTCACCATATAAATAGTGTCTCCAGCTTTTGAGAGCGAAGAACACTGCAGCTAATTCCAGATCATGAGTGGGATAGTTGCGTTCATGGATTTTCAGTTACCTTGAACCATATGCCACTACATGATGACTTTGAATGAGAGAGCACCCAAGTCCTTCTCCTGAAGCATCATAGTATACTTCATATCCATTGCCTCTCTCCGGCAAAATATGGATGGGAGTAGTCGTAAGCTTCTGTTTCAGGTCCTCAAACCTTCGGTTGCACACGTCCGACCATTCCAATTTGACTCCTTTCTGAGTTAGTCGGCTGAGTAGAGCCGCAATCTAATAGGAGAAGTCCATAATGAATTTCCGATAGTAGCCAACCAGTCCCAGAAAGCTACGGATTTCGGTCACATTCTTCAGATCTTTCTAGTCTCTAACCGCTGCTACTTTAGCCGATGCACGGCTATTCCTTCTACTGATATGACTTGTCCCAAAAAGTTGACCTCAGATAGCCAGAACTTGCACTTGCTTGCTTTCGTATACAACTGATTCTTCTTTAGTGTGTCCAGGACTATCCTCAGATGCTCAGCATGCTCTTCCCGACTGGTGGATTAAATTAGAATTATCGTCAATGAAGACAATCACAAACTTATCCAGATAAGGACGGAATATTCTGTTCATTAGATCCATGAACACAGCTGGTGCATTGGTGAGTCCAAATGGCATGACCACATATTCATACAATCCATACCGAGTTCTGAAAGCCGTCTTTTCTATGTCCTCATCCTTAACACAGATTTGATGGTAGCCTGACATAAGATCAAGTTTGGTAAATGGCTGGAGCCTTTGAGTTGATCGAATAGATCATCAATTTTGGGTAGAGGATACTTGTTCCTGACAGTCAGCTGATTCAACTTCCTATAATCCACACACATACGAAGAGTACCATCTCTTTTTTTATGAACAATACTTGTGCTCCCCAGGATGAGGTGTTGTGTCGGATGCATCCTAGTATGAGCAACTCATCAATTTGTTTCTTCATCTCAGACATTTCTGCTGGGGCCATCCGGTAATGAGGCAATGATACAGGAGTAATGCCAGGATAGTTAATCTCGAAATCAATCTCCCTTTTTGGAGGCAAACAAGGGAGATCTGTCGGAAATACCCCTGTGTAGTCTTTCACTACAACAGGTAGTTTTTTCATTGGCCCCTTGTCTAGTCTGATGTTGTTTAGTACGAGATGGTTCATTTCTTCATGTAATCTCCTAGTCATAGGAATGCCCTTTCTGTGGGCATGCACTATAAACCGTTTTCCCTCGGGTGACCAGAATATCACTCTACCAAGGTGACAGTCAATGCCGGCTTGAAAGGTAGCCAACCAGTCTATGCCAAATATGATATCATATTCTGTCATCTCGAGTACCAGATAGTTGAATTTAAATCTGAACTCAGAAAGTTCAGTATCTACGGCGGTGCAGATTAGACACAATGATGTGTCTCCAACAGGGGATACAATAGTAAGTGCAGTGGATAGTTGTTGTACCAAGATACCAGTAGCAGATATAAAGGAGTGGGATGCCCCAGAATCAAATAATGCAATAGCATGCGAACTACCAACTACTGTCATACCTTGGATCACCGAGTGGTCCACCTTCTTTGGAGGAGGAACTAAGGTATATAGTCATCCAGATCCTGTCGGAATGGGTGCCCGTCCTGTCTGATTATGTGCCCTGGATGCTTACGACTGAGTTGGCTAGGCTAGAGGACGGAAAGAACCCCTGGAGTAAGAAGGTCTATTGTTCTGCGGACACTCCTTCTTCATATGGCCCTACTGGCCACACTGATAACACGTGATAATACCTCGAGGAGACTGAGAGACTAGTCCCAATGTGGAGGACTGACTGGGATGAAAACCACCAGTAGAAACAATAGAGGTTGAGGGTCTCCCAAAGTTGGGTCTAAATCTCTTGTGACGGCGGAAAGTATTTCCCCCACTCTGACCTCGTTTGTTGTTCACAAATTTAACTGTCTCCATTAGCTCTTGTTCGACTATACCGGCTCGACTGACCACTTCTGCCAAAGTAGCTGATTTGAAAATGGTGACTTTGGCACTGATGCTTTGTCCCAGGCCTCGATCAAACTTTCGGTCCTTCTTATATTCATGTCCACCATGTACAGAGCATAACATGATAGACGAAGGAATTCCTGATAATATTCTGCGACGGTCATTGTGCCCTGGACCAAGGCTATGAATGCCTGTGTCTGGGGCTCTTTCTCTTATTCTGGAAAGTAATAGTCTAGAAACATCCCAGCAAACTGATCCCAAGTTATCTCTGTTCTGTAACACCCCGCCCTTTTTCACTTACTTTCCGAAAATCAGAGTCTATTTTTTTTTTAAAGTGATAGAGAACGGGACGTCACGACGCGAGCTAAGTCCGAGCTTCCAAAGCCCGACCCTTAACTGGCCAATCATACGTGTGCGTGGACCAAGTCTATTAAAATGGTTCACAAGTACATCAAGTTAAACATGCGGAATAATAATAGAATAACAATTCAATTCCATTTTTAGATAGCAAGGTAGTCCAACACTTAACCATAATTATCATAACTTAAATATCCAAACATTAACCATTCAATCCATAGCAAATATATCTACGTTATTAAAATTCCGAATGCTAGCTATTCAAATACATAGTCCATGAATAACTTAAACAAAATATAACTTAATCATCCACCATGAGATGTTCTATTCGTAAGAACATCACTCGAATGCATCACTACATGACTGTGGCAACAATATCAAATCATAGACGTACCCCGACCCCTAGTAAGACTTAGGGCCCATGACTTACTAAGCGGAAGACCCACGTCCGACGTGATCAAGTCTACCCCGCCCTACATCCCTTTACCCCAAGGGTGATTCAATCATTGATATGTTTTTTGTTGTTATGATACAGATATATCGAGCAACGTTGAGTATACAGAGTTGTGGGATAGAGAAACCCCTAGCAATCCAATAGATCTGGTATCTTCTTCCAACAACTCTAACAGGGAAGTTAACGTAGACAATCAAGAGGGATTTCCCGATGAGGTTGAAGTGAATCTAGCACCTTTTCCAGAAGAGCATATGGAAGATATCCTAATGATAAGAGGGTCTGTAGGGGAGATAAAGCCCGATTATATGTGCGAGTTGTGCAATCAGGATGGACACAACTGTACATACTGCCCCCACCCTCTTGAAGTTGTTTGCCTGTTTTGTGGACTTCATGGGCACGGGAAAGAAAGGACTAACTGTCCTTACATTGGAGGACCAGGAATAATATCCTGTCTGACGTGTGGAGTATTGGGACACATGTCGATGATGTGCCTGGATTAGTTATCCCATGAATGAATTATACCCTGAGGAGGGTTATATTCATGGATGGTTATTAATCATGGATAGATGATACTCACTGATATAGTGGTACCAGGGATGAATGTGTATAACCGTGGATGATGATTCCCATGGTGGTTTGGATTTATGGCCGGGTATCGGTACCATGGTAGACATGTTGATAATGTGATGGACCTGTTGGTCTCATAGATGACATATTGATCCAATGATTGGGATGTGTTTCCATTTACATCCCACGCTATAAGAAAAAGGTGTTAGTCGTATTACGACTTGTATCACAGGAAGGTTGGTGTTGAGAGATACTCAATATCGTGTAAATTTAGAACAAAAGGTGTTAGTCACATAGTGACTTATGTGCAAAGGAAGATGTGCTTAATTTTGGAGATGTACTTAGTGAAAAAGTTAAGAGTCTAGTGAACCTCGAATGGGAAGCTATGGGCAACTGCCGAGTTAGTCTAGCTAGCTGACTCTGTAGTTAGCTGATGAAGTTCCAGGAGAGTGCAACTAGAAACCTAGTTAAAATGAAACTAGAAAAAGCTTCGAGCATAGGCTCGCATTGGCAGGCTACCTCACACAGAGAGTAGATGAAAGAACGTATTGAGAAGGTACGTATGGAAAATATCATGGGAGCAGCTAAAGTGAAACAGAGTATATTGATCTATGTGAGATCACAAATGGTTCACGAGAAAAATATATAACATGAGACAGAACAAAAGGTGTTGCAGTTGGTATCAGAGCGAAACGGGAAGTTGAATCTTCAAAGTAAGATTAAGACAGTTTCATGTCTCACTGACAAATAAGAATCCCAACTGACCGATTCTTCGAAGTCCGCTGACTGGGGGCCAGATTAATTTATTTCGATAGACTCAGACTGAACAATCAATCTGAGAACAACAATGAAAGATAGCAAAGCAAGTACAATCATCAAATTTGGATTTATCAAACATAGCAAAATAGCATACATTTCCCTGATATCCTCAAATTGAGCAACAAACAATAGGAATTTAGAGATTTCCCCCAGAAACAAAGGAAAACAAAGAGTGATGATTTGGCAATTTCCCCAAACAAGATACATTATGTTATACATAAGAAATTCCCCAAAACAAAGGTTAGTTTGATTGGAACTGCTATTGTTATTCATGTGTCCTATTGTTATTCCGCCTATTTGATTTATTCCGCAAGTTTATTTGGTTCTATGTGTGGTTTGGTTTTAATGGACTTAGTCCATACACACATAGGTGGCCAGTTAAGGGTCTAACTTTAGAAGTCCTGACTTAGCTCGGGTCGTGACACTCCGCTCTTATCACTTGTTTATTATTTAAAAAAAAAAAATTAGACTCCGATTTTCGGAAGGGTGGAAAAGGGCGGGGCGTTACGTGTTCTATTCTCCACTAGAATTTGCGCTTGTTGATGTTCAAGAACCTTCCACCATTTGCAGGCATCATCTACCAGTTGTGAGGTTGCCAGCAGTATTCGGTCCTGGTCATCGGTGATCTTGAACAGCTTCAAGATCTTTGTAATATTCTCAATCTATTCTTCGCTCCTGCGGGTCCCTCATTCCCTTTGAAATAAGGGGGACACTGTTGTTGGAAATCTCTAACCATGGTTCGGTCCTAAAATTCATTAGAGGTTGTGCTTCCATTGCCGTTCTGGTGTTGCTGTAGAACGGAGGTGACCACTACCTGTACTAAGCTCTATAGCTCGGGAAGCACCTTAGGAATATTTACACTGTCCTGTCCCTCTTCCTGATGTGGGTTCTGTCGGGTATTTCTTCTTCTTGGAGGCATTTTTCCTAAGTCATTGAAACATCGGTTGATTTAGTTTGTTAATAAGAACTATTGTTCACATAATTGAAGTTACACGTTATCATATAATCATAGGGAGGGGAAAGTTCTGTTTAATTCTCCTATATATCATTTGTGTTCCTTTCTTGGGAAATTGTCTAAGTGATATCTTGTATTTCTTGTTTTGGGGAGATTCTCTAAATATCACATGATGTTTCTTTTACGGGGGAGGAACTACCTATTTCGCTATGTTTGATAAATCTATAATTTATAAGGATTGTCCTTCCCTTGCTGTTTGTTTTTCTCATCAAATGTTGTTCTCAGATTGAATGCTTATAGTCTGATTTTCATCAAAGTAAATTAATCTGCCCCATGCAGCAGACTCCAAAGAGTCGGTAAGTTGGGATTCTTATCTATCAGTGAGGCATGATACCGTATTAATCTTAATTTACAAGATTCAACACTTCTGGTTTCGCTCTGATACCAACTGTAATGCCCCGCCCTTTTTCACTCGCCACAAATTGAGTATATTTTTTTTTAAATGAGTGAGAGAGAGCGGGTCGCCACGACGCGAGTCAAGTCCGGGTTTCCAAAACCCGACCCTTAACTGCCCACCATTACGTATGCGTGGACTAAATCCACTAAAACATTTCACACGCTTTTCTGAATACTTGCGGAATTATTTATATGAATAAGATACTATTCATATACATGTTATTATAAGGCAAGGAAAGCCAATCACCACATACTTCAAATAAACTTAAATATTATCAAACTATAGCAAATAAGTCTAAGTTATTACATTCCAAAATATAGCTCCCAATACATCATTGAAGTTAAAACTGAGTAATTAAAATATAATCTTCCCAAGCTCTCCCAAGCTTCTTTTCATTACAATTCCCTGTTCCATCATCTATAGGGTAGAAGTAGGGCATTAGCCAACATGCCCAGAAGGTATTTCAAGTAAGGTTATGGTACACATAGGAATAATATAAATCAATGTACATACATCATATCATATTGGCAAAACATCTCATAATGTGGTAAAAACAATGCATGATGACCATAACATAATCATGTTTAATTATGTGTCATGTCATGGGTGCCAATGCCAAATGACCTCTCATCCAATATCCATATCAAATCACATCATAAGTAAATATCATAGGTTTCCTTGATAAATCGTCATATCAAGGTTTACTTAGCCAATTACGTCCGCAGTGTTTTGTGGCTCCTTCCTCTGCACAGGGTTTCGGGACCTTCCCAGGAGCTCTTTGGCCCAAATTACGCTGTACCTATTTCTATAAACCCGGACAAGGCCAAATCTCAATAGTTCATATAGCTTCATATAAGCTAGTCTCAAGCCCAAGTTGTGTCCGAACCGCTCAGAACTTGACTTGCTGGTCATATATGTTCCCTCCCATGCCATGCATGAGGAAATGTATGCAAGAATGCCATTTCATTTAAAACATATCACATCATTTGAAAAATCAGTTTATAAACATACACAATTTGTATAATCAAAGTAATCATCATATTTGAAGTAAATCCAGTATCATATCATATTCCATTGTGTTCTCAATAAGGTGAAGTATAATACATTGCTTAAGGGTGAATGTATAGGAAGAAGAGTATAATACATTGCTTAATGATGAATTGATGTGGTAAGGTAAATGTGAGTTAAAATGTGAGAATTGTAATAGGATATGAATTAAGAAAATAAGAGCCGTTTAGAATGCTATAAATAAAAGGTTGATATATGAATCATGAAGTTAAAGTATGTGATTTTTCCAAAATGATGATAATAAGAGAATGAATGTTTAGAAATGTAACATATTATGTTATGATTTCAAGTAGGAGTCCTCTATTGTGAAAATGAATATGGTTGGAGGATATAATTTAATACTTTAAATATGAGTTGAGAAACACCTTATGTTTTGATAAATATATATTATTATGATAATGAATGAATTTTGGAAAGAAAGTGAAGTACTTATAATTTCAAGATTTTCGATGTATGAGAATAAAAGTACATGTATATTGTTATAATGATACCTAGTGCATATCTATGATTGGGATTCCTATTGGGCACGTTCACTAAGCCCATAAATCTCCCCTAGATGTGTATGCAAGTTTAAGAGATGCAGACGAGATCGGACCAAATGATGGACGGATGTGGACGAGTGTCGACGCAATGGATACGATAGAGAAGCCTGAACATCTTGAATTCAATTTTGTATTTTGGAAGTTTGAGAACCATGTATTATTGTAAAAATGTATATTTTGGGGAATGTAATAATTGAGACTGTGATATTTGTAATTAAGTTTTGTATTAGACTCTTATGTGGTTGGGAATTTCCTTATCTTATTTGAGATGTGAATGACTATTCATGCAATGGAATAAATGTTTTAAATTTCCACAGGTTTTCATGTTAGTGTGTGCAAAATTATCATGCACACACTAGTTGGGCCAGTCAAGGGTCGAGTCTTCGAACTCGAACTTGACTCGCGTTGTGACGCTTCCTCCCTCTCCACCAAACATTCTTGATGAACTACTCCGATTAAGGGTGGGAGAGGGAGGGATGTTACAGATTTAGGGTTTTATGGATGAATGGCTTAGATTATTGCTTAAATCTAATGATCCTAGTGATGGATGGTTAAGATGAGACACTAAGTATTTGAACTTGATAACTGATAGGACACTGTGAAACCTAAGGCATATTGTTATTAATTTTTTTAAAAAAGAGAAATAAATTTACAAGAATAAAGCTTATGTGTTTAACTTGCCGAACCTCTTCATTGACTCAATTTAATAATTGATCAAATCTTTATTTGATTCCCTTAACTCTATTTAAAAATAATCAATTAAGTATGTAATATATCCACTGATAAATCAAGCTTAAATTGAACTATTATTGAAATATTTAATACATATAATAATTGACCAAGATAATTTTAATTTGAGAACTAAAGCTTAAATATCCAAATGATCCTACAAATAAGGCAAAATTTAGTATTATAATTTTTTTTAATAAACTCAGACTTTTGTAGGACTCATCGATCATATCATATGTAGGTTGTTTATCAAATCTATCAAATCATAAGAAAATATTTTTAAAATATTATATTTATCAGTTATAAAGTGAAAAAAATCTAAGTCTTAAAATTAAAATTTTAAAAGTCAAATAAAGATCTGCAAAGTTATCTTTTATTTTTATTACTTTATATTAACAATTAAAATAATCAAATCAATTATATAATTAAATAAATCTAACAAATATATTTTATATAAGAATCGACCTTATGAGTTCAATACCAATTTTGTTGAAAGAATCCCTACGCCACCGGAAAAATTGCATTGGCATCCTCTCTTCATTGCAAAAGAGTAGCATGCTGGCAGAGCGACAAGAAGAAGAAAAAGCAAAAGAAACCGCACGCTATGAGGGCAGTACCAATTGTCTGCAACATCACCGCTTCTTCCTTCTCCGTTTCTCCTTCTCTTCTTCCCTCCAAATTATCTCTCTCATTTTCTTCTCCTCCTCCTCCTACTTCTTTCTCTCTCAAAACCTCTACTCGATCTCTTGTCACCGAGACTGTCCAAGGTCAGACGGCAGAAGACACGCTATCCAAATCTCGCCGTCTGATTCTGCTCCGCCATGCCAAGAGCTCTTGGGCAGACCGTTCTTTGAGAGGTCTATCAAGTCCTAAATTTACGTTTGATTTCTATTTCTTTCTTTTTCCCCTTCAATTCTTTGTTGTCATCATCGTCGTTCCATTCTAGATTCCATCCATATTGAGCTTATAATGCAATAAAAGAAAAAAATCACTAGGGTTTATTCCAAATTCTAGGGTTTTTTAATTTTCATTCCCATGTTATATAAACTTATGGGCGCGTGTGTAATTACTCTTCAATATGTCTGACATGTTTTTTTTTTTTTTTGTGTGTGTGAGAGAGATCAATTTGTGTGGTTGGTAGAAGGAAACTGAGAATCTGAAGTGGTTTTGGAATTATAGGGAGTCGGGCTTAAATTGCAATGTCTTCGAAGCTGTGGGTTTAGGTTGCAATTATCTTATGCTTCATGGATTTGGCTTATTGTGTTAGTATTTCAGGTACATTTTAGAATCTGAAATAGTTTGGATTTCTAAGGGATAGGTGCAGGGACTGCACTTTTTTGTAGTACTATTTTATTTTCTTCTTATTTTTCAACCTGTATCTTTGGCATGTCTTCATGAATATTGAAGTTGTGAACGGGGATACTGACCATCATTTCATATGGGAACCTCTGACACGTTATGGTGCTATAACATGTTCTTGTCTCTAACGCCTGCTATTAATATTTGCCAGAACTTGTATTGAGATTTTTTAAAGGGGCAAGCCTCATCCTTTAACAAGAAGGAATTTTCTTATCATTTGCTAATGACAATGTCAATGTCTGAAGGTGATACATATGAATACTTACATTTGAGAATGTCATTGGTTGATAGTTAGGGTTAGACAGCTTATTGTGTTGTTACTACATTTTGTTCCATCATACTGGAATTTCCATGTCCTAATCAAATTGAAAGAGTGTGTTATCCACAATCAGTTAGAATCTTTTAACTTTTATAGACACATGTATCTAATGTCCAAATATATGATTCAAAAAAGAAATATCTGATGTCCAGATATTTGTTTGAATTTTGAACAGATCATGACCGCCCTCTAAGTAAAACTGGACGCCGTGATGCTGCCAATGTATCTCGCCAACTTCAACAGATGGGTTGGATACCTGAACTTATATTATGTAGGTTAGGAATTTTTTACTGAGTGATAACAAAATTCATGTTGGCATTGCTTCCTATCATCTTCAGGTTAGAATATTCTTCTACTCATGTGTAATAGCAAATAACAGAGTGCATAACTTGAGATAAGATAAACACACTTCATTTCCTGGATTGTTACTATCATCTTATTAGTTTTATTATCCAGTTTTCAACTCTTCTTATGCATTCTTTGTTCAGAATTAATGTTGGCAACAATGCAATCCTTACCTTTTCTTTTTTAATAATTGGCACCAAGTTTAACTTTAAATGATTTATTGATGCAGTGATGCTATTCGGACAAAGGAAACACTTAAAATAATGCAGGAGCATGTGCAGGGCTTTATAGAAGCTGAGGTGCATTTTGTGGCAAGCTTCTACTCAATTGCAGCAATGGATGGGCAAACTGCAGAGCACCTTCAACAGATCATCTGTCATTACTCAAAGAATGAGATAGTTACCGTGATGTAAGAGCTTAGTCAATTTTGAAACTTCAATCTTATTCTTTGTGCAATGTAACTTGAGACTCATTATTGGTTCTAGGGATCCAGTGTCTTTTGTGCAGTCTGGAGTTCTGCATTGTGCCAAAATGTGGGATGAGTGTCATAATGTTTATTAGGCCCAATGAGGCACTGTTCCCACCAGATAGAGGTGGCGATTGTAGATTATGCATCTTATGTAAAACTCACCTTATAAGAAATTTAAGAGGCATCCAATTTGGGGCCATGTAACCATGATTGTATTCCAATTCTATTTTTCTGAGTTTGGCTTATGCATTTTACTTCTCCAATCATCATTTTAAGACAGCCAGATTCTTTTTCAATTTCTACCTGAATATGAACTGTTTCTTTTCAAGTCCTTATTAACCCTGTCCCCCCTTCCAGTTAGTTCCATGAAACAACAAACTCTCAATTTTTTGAACAAAACTTTATTTCTCTAGTCTTTTGAGCACATTGTCAAACCATCTCAACTGTCATTCCCTCCCAGTCTCTTCTACTAGAGTTACTCAATTGATTACCCTTATATTCCCTTATATACTTGTCACATCACTAATTCCATCACTATTTTTTTTCCACATATGTAGGTCTCACTATTACCTTATAAAAAATCCCTTGAATCCAAGGACCATTTGGTAATCACATAGATCTATTTTTTGTCTCCTCTCTACACGTTTGGTGCAAATCCTATTTACAATATCTTTAGTAAATCTTCCACTTTGTTCTATAGTTATACCAATGAAGCTGTCATTTTTTTATTATTAACTTTCAAGAAAAAGATAAGGAGCCGTCATACTAGTATATATAATAAGTGATATTAAGCCATGAAAATAATGATGGAAAAATCAAATGTTGCTAAAATTGAATCATATCACGAAATCTTTTTATGTCTTGAATCACAAATTATGAATTGTAAATCGTAAAGTTGTAAGTTTCGTGAAGTGTTTCTATTGAAAAATATTTAAATATATTCAACAACACAAGATATCTTTTTTTTTTTTTTTGAGCGGTAACAAAGGATCATATATAAAAAAAGAGCAGATACAAGAAAAGGAAAAAAAAAGGTCTAACGGGATTAGACCCAAAACAAGAACAGAAAAAAGGAAAAAGAAAGAAAAGAAAAGCATAACAAAATACAAAAATAACCAAAATAAAATCTCCTCCGAACTCAAAAGAGGAACACACCAGAGGAAAGGCCGGTGACACCAAACTTGGCTAAAAAGTCAGCCACTTAGTTCGCTGTTCGGCCGATGTGAGTGAAGGAAACATCCATCCCCGAAACCATCTTCCTAATCTCCCTAACCAAAGTGATCAGTTTCCAGGGCGGGCTCTTATGTCCTTTTGCCTACTTAATTGCATTTGCCAAATCCCCCTCAATGATGAGTTTTCCTTGACCATACAATTTCCAGGTAAGTAAAGCTCTTCTAATGCTATTGATTTCCGCCTCGTTGGAATCTTTAGTTCCCACCGACTCAATGAAGACAATGGATGTGGTCCCCTCATGATCTCTAAGCACCCCACCAATCCCAGTGGGTCCAGGTTTCCCTCTTGCTGCCCCATCTACATTGAACTTCATGACGTTTTGTTCAGGAAGCCTCCAATGTTCTCTTATCTTCACTTTCCTTCTAAACCCATTCAAACAATCCTCCGAAGAAGATAAGAGGTCGGTTAGTCTAAGGCCTCTAAACTCAATGCAAAGAAGAAGCCAAACACAAAGTCTCCATAATGTTACTTGAAAAAGTTCATCCATATCTGTTGATTTGCCTTAAAAAATTCTAGAGTTTCTTTCTTTCCAAATGGACCATAGAATGACTCCTGGGACGGTATTTCATGCAAGTTTAAACCTTGGAGTAAGCCTTGATATAAACCATGAATCCAAAGCTCCAGCGCAGGTTCTATCAAACACCCAGGGTACCTTGAATAACTTGACAAAATTATTCCAAAGGTAGCTAGCCAGTGGACAATGCAAAAAAAGGTGATCCACCTCTTCCTCATCTTTCACGCATATGGGACAAATGGGGTCCTCCTATTGGTATAAGAAACCCTTCCTTTTAAGTGTCGTTCTGGTGAGAACACCCTCTCTTTAAGAAGACAACAAACAAAGATTTGGACCCTGGGGGTACCTTTCCAAGCCAAATTGGTTATAGGAGTCCCATTGGACTGTCTATTTAACATCGCATCAATCAATCCTTTGCCAAAGAAATTGCCCGAAGAATCCCCACTCCAGATCAGATCATCATCCTCTCATGCAGAGATGGGGAACTCCCTTAACTGACCTAAGAGATTCCTTTGGCTATCTTCTTCAAAAGTCCGTAGGTCTCTTCTAAATTCCAGATGCCAGGATACTAAATGCCCCTTGATCTTATAACCACTTCGAACCAACATGTTCTTATTCCTTGAAATTCTGTAGTCTTGGGAAAACATCTTTTAGGGGCATCTCTCCAAGCCAAAGATCTTTCCAAAACATAATTCTATCTCCTTTACCATCCAAAAGTCTAGAACTGATCCTGAAAACGCTTCCTATTTCCTCTTCACCTCTTCCTAACCTCCACTATACAAGATATCTAAAAAGGAATAATTTAAGCAATTCTTCAATTTTCTTTCAACATTAAGTAGACCTTTCTTATATATTACAAAATGGAATAAACAAATATATAACTATTCATTGGAGCTCAAGTTTGAGAGCTTCAACTTCTAAAAGCATGACACTACAATATACTCCAAATGATGCTATAAAAGGCCAATAATAAACTACAAAGCCCCCTACCCCAACTCACCCACCCACCACACACAGGAAAAAAATAATTCATAGACACCCAACAACTCAAGCTTTAAAACCATCAAAGCCAAAAGTTTCATGCTTTCAAATTCTAAATAGCTCTCTTACTCCTTTCATCCATAGGAATTGTAACATTTCTAAATAGATATTAATTGTTCCTCTTATAATATCGTATGAATTGTAAAATAGAATCGTCTTTCTTAAGATTTTAACTACAATGATGGAAATGCAACTCAATAGTTTTTTTTCATCATCCATTTTGTTAAATAGGAAAATAAATTAAAAATATAGAGACAGAGAAGGAAATTGAGATTGTCTATGCATTTGAGTTTCATTCCATATATAAGAATGCGTTTCGATCTCTACCCTTCAGCATTGTAGAAATCCTGTCTCATAGAAAAGAGATTGGTCAACCGAAACAAAAATGGCCTGATGCAGGATAAGGGATAGGGTAACCCTAAATGCCTAATGTGGTTAAGAAAAGATTAAAAGTGATGAAAATAATGCACTGTAAATCTAAAATGGACTGAAATTAAATTCCAATTAATACTTGCACTTAATTAATATAAAATTTACCACACATAATCATGCCAAATATCCTTGGAATCTAATTAACTAATTAATAGTTTGAATAATGAAATAATAGAGTTAACTAGATATTTAATGGTCAATGGAAAAAGTCAAATGGGTCACAAAGTCTAAGGTCTTACATGAAAAGGGCTAAGAGGGGTCACGAAAGCAAGGAAAAGAGGCTTGCGACAACATATGAATGGGTAAAGAGGGTATGGCAGCACTATAGGGGCTTCTTATGGGTTGCGGCAACAAGGAAGAAGGAATAGGGAAGGTGCGGCAGCAATGAAGGTCTTAGAAAGCGGCTGTGACAGCAGTAGGGGCATTAAGGAAGGGGCTTTGACAAAGTCAGATGGCTAAAAGTAAGGGTGGCGACAAGGAATAGGGACCTTTGGAGGTACGCGACAAGGCCGAGGTGGATATGGGATGGTACGACAACAATAGATGGGTTTAGAGAGGGTCACGGAAGTAAGGAGGGATAGATATGGTAGTGGCGGAAGTAGGCATGGGACGTGGAAGAGTTGGCGAAGATTGTGGGGTGTTTGTGAAAGAGGGACGACAGTATAGGGAGGTGTGGCAAGAGTAGGACGGGTAGGCTTGGTTTCGAGTAAACCAAAAAGAAAATAAATGAGAAGAGGGTGGAAGAAGAGAAGAAGAGAGAAGGAAAGAGAGAGAGAGATAGGAGAAAGAAATCGTACTTGGATAAGGGGAAGGCTTCTCACCTCCATGGCTTCTCACCACCGTTCTTGGCTTCTCACCAAGGGTTCTTGGATTCTCACCAAAAGGGCTTCGTGCGCTGCAAGGAGCAAAATTTCCTTCGTCTTTTTTTTTTGGTTCCTCCGCAGGAGGGTTATAACAACCCTAAATGACCTTAAGTTGTGGCTGGGCCTGGCTTGAGACTGGGCTTAGGCCCAGCTAGGCTGTTGAAGCGGAGCAGCAGATCCATATACGAATATGGAGTTGTTAATTTTTTTTTTTTTTATTATTTATTTCTATTTTCGAATTGGGTTGTAATTAGAAATTAGGACTTCCTATTTTGAGTGAGTTATTTTCGTTTCAATGTATTTAGAGGTTTCCAATTTTAGGTGTTGCTATTTTCTTGCTTTGAGATTATTATAAATACTCTATTAATCCCTTTTTTGGGGTAAGGAATGAAATAAAATTGAAGCTTTCTTCCACAAGCATTGTGCGACGAAAATACCTTTGGAGCGAATCCTTTGGAAACTTCGGTGAGAAATCGAGGACGGGCGAGAAGCCTTGGCATGAGGCCACATCTTTATCAGGTTCTTCTTCTTCTTTCTTTCTTCTTCTCCTCTTTTTCTTCTTCCCTTTGTTCTTTCCTAAGTCCTAATCCTTGACCATATTCCATCCCCAAATCGAAAGAAACACAAAAGAAAACCCCCTCCCCTTTCCGCCCCCTTCGCCAGTCCCAGATCTCCTCTCCTAGCAGTCATCCCTACTTGTAACCTCTCTTTCCTTTGTCGCCGCAGCCATATACCCCTCCTATTGTTGTCGCAGCCTTATAAAACCCACCCTTGGGCCTTCGTTTCTTCCTAACACCTACCCCTTGACTTCTGTTCCCTTGAAAAGTCCATCTCCACATTGTCGTAACTCATGTTATCCTTTCCCACATGACCGTAACCCCAAATAACCCTTTCCTTACCCATCGTCACCTTCCTTTCTTTTATTTCTTCATAAAAGCACATCCTTATTTAAAACCATATGCCCTCTTCAATTAGAACCACATGTGCCCATTTAAATCTAAAGTATTCCATTCTTTTATTTAATTTCTCATGTATTTATTTACATCATATTTTGCATGATTATTTGTGGTAAATTTATATTATTTAATTGCTAGTATTAATTGGATTTTAATTTCAGCTCATTTTAGCTTAGGGTGCATTATTTTCATCCCTCATAATATTTAGGAAATCAAATTTAGGCGTTTAGGGTTACCCTATACCCTGTCCTGCATTAGCTGCTCTGCATCAATCCTCCCATCTAAGAAAAACTCGACCTCGAGTTCTCAGATGAGAAGGAAGCAAACTAAATCACACATGCGCCTTCCTAGTGTGAGGTTTTCATATGATATCTGTGCACATGTGAGGTCTTCAATGTCATATAGTCGGGCTGTCATCGAGCTACAATGGTGGTGTTGTAGCGGCTCTCCTCCGCCAACGATGATATATGCGGAAACCTGCTTTGTCGCCCACTCTTCCCGGATGAGAAGAATGCACATCTAGTGAGATAGAACTCCGATATCTCTCCAGAAGATCCGGGTTAAGTCACTGAAGCTCGCTCTCGGTCAACCACGTAGTGTCTGTAATGCCTTTCCACTTAACAAGGTACTTTTGGTAACCTCTGACACGTGTTGAAACCACTTTCTCGTCCATGATAAATTCTTTCTCATCTCTCTTGGGTGACGAGGAAGGTAAAGTGGGTGGAAGGCTGAGAAGGTTGTGTCGGTGTATACCATGGGTTATGAAGTGGGTTAGGTAGGCCAGTATGTGGGTCAAGGTGATAATTTAGATTGAAGGGAGTTCTAGACTGTGAGGGTGGGCTAGATGGTGGCACAGGTAAAGGCTGAGGGGACTGTGCTGGTAAAGGTTGAGGGGACTATACTGGTGTATGCCATGGGTCATGGAGCGGGTCATGCTGTGGATTAGGCTATGGGTCAAAAAGGCAAGTAGGATCAGCGTGAAGCTGTGGGTCAAGAAGGCAAGTGGATGATCAGGATCATGTTGATGTGGGGTGGGGCGAGTCTGATGTGGCTCAGGGTGAGTCTGATGAGGATCAGGGTGTGGAAGTGCAGTTGCTGGACACTCGGAGAATACTAGATCCACCACATAATTATCCACATCAACTTCCTTGAACCTGCAATGACTATCTGTAGCAGACTCATACTTTTATCACTTATATTAATTTGACTTTCAATTTCAGCTTGTAAATTGTGAATGTGCTGTGCAGACGAGGGTACAAATTCGGACGACTCTACTTTTAAAGGCTCTTCATGCCGGGGATATTATACTTTTTCTAATGGTATGTCATCCCTGGGAGGCTCTAGTTTTTTAGAAGTCTCATCTTCCCTGGGAGGCTCTACCACGTCTAAAGGAGCAAAGTCAGATGGCTTAGGTGACACTAATACTGGGATGGGATCCTTTGACGTGATAGTTTTGGGTAACCTGTGAGATTGTATCACCTCTGATTCATCCTTACTTTCACCATATGTGTCAAGTTCCCGAAGAATTGGGTGATTAATGAGCATGCAACGATAGAAGGAAGGGACATATTTCGTAATTAACTGTTTCTTTATTTCGTCCCATGCCAAATCTAGGGGGGCTTATCTTAACCTCCTACTTTTCTGTTCCACCGCCATCTAGAAAGTCCGGACTTGTTCCACCAATTTCAATTTGGCGTAACGGACTCGTCAAATTTCTCACATGTCATGCCACTCAAAGTAGCATTCCATGTCTGATAGCCAATCGAGAAAAACTTTGGGATCTAAACGTGCATCAAACTTCCGTGCTTCGATAGGAATGGTTTCCAAGACATGTTTGTCATTTTTGGTAAATTCCTGAGGCTTATGAAGCTGAAACCCACCACGATCAACTCCTCGGAGTTCAATCAACTGATTCCACCAAGCTGGAGGTTGTTCTCCTGACATTTCGCTGGATGGCACTAAGATTCCTCTAGACTCACAAATAGAGGGATTGATTATGACTATATGCTGTGAAGGTCTATATGCAATGAATGTAATGATGTAATGAAAATAGATTTTTTTACTTTTATTTTTTATAAACACTAAATTTATTTATTTTTTCAAAAATAAAATGCAATCCAAGATTGTGGGTGTTTAAGGAAATAACCCAACCTTGCTCTGATACCAAATTTGATGCAGGACAAGGGATAGGGTAATCCTAAATACCTAATGTGTTTAAGAAAAGATTAAAAGAGATGAAAATAATGCACCCTAAATATAAAATGGGTTGAAATTAAATTTCAATTAATACTTGCAATTAATTAATATAAAATTTACCACACATACTCATGCCAAATATCCTTGGAATCTAATTGACTAATTAATAGATGAATGGGTTTGGATAATGAAATAATAGAGTTAACTAGATATTTAATGGGCAATGGAATAAGGCAAAAGGGTCACAAAGTCTAAGCTTGTAAATGAAAAGGGCTGAGAGGGGTCATGAAAGAGAACACTATAGGGGCCTCTTATGGGTTGCGGCAACAAGGAAGAAAGAATAGGGAAAGTTGCGGCAGTAATGAGGGTCTAAGAAAGGGGCTGCGACAGCAGTAGGGGCCTTAGGAAGGGGCTGCGACAAAGTTAGATGGCTAAAAGTAAGGGTGGCGGCAAGGAATAGGAACCTTTGGAGGTAGGCGACAATGCAGAGGTGGATATGGGATGGAATGACAGCAATAGATGGGTTTAGAGAGGGTCACGGAAGTAAGGAGGGATAGATCTGGTAGTGGCGGAAGTAGGCATGGGACGTGCAAGAGTTGGCGAAGGTTGTCGGGTGTCTGTGAAAGAGGGACGACAGTATAGGGAGGTGCGGCAAGAGTAGGGAGGATAGGCTTGGTTTCGGGTAAACCAAAAAGAAAATAAAAGAGAAGAGGGAAGAAGAACAGAAGAAGAGAGAAGGAAAGAGAGATAGAGATAGGAGAAAGAAATCATACCTAGATAAGGGGAAGGCTTCTCACCTCCGTGGCTTCTCTCTACCGTTCCTGGCTTCTCACCGAGGATTCTCACCAAAAGTGCTTCATGCGCTGCAAGCAAGGAGCAAAATTTCATTCGTTTTATTACTATTTTTTGTTCCTCCGCAGGAGGGTTATAAAAACCCTAAATGACCTTAAGTTGTGGTTGGGCCTGTCTTGAGACTGGGTTTAGGCCCAGCTGGGCTGCTTTGCATCATGGTCCCTACCCAATAGGCCGGTGTAGGATTCAAGATCTGACCACCTGATGCAGGCCAAGTTGCATATGATTTTTTAGACCTTGGATTTTACGCCGAATCAAGGATTTCAATGAAGAAACCCACGTGTTCTCGAGTTCTCACATGAGATAACTCAAAGAACTTCTAATGAATTATTTTGGGGAAAATTGTGGAGTTCACGTTTAATTAGAATAAATGGAAAAACAGTGCATTAAAGAAGATTCAAATGCAATTAATAAAATTCAATTAGTCCAATTAAAATAATCCAACACAATTAACAAAATAAAATTCAAAAGATAAATCAACTCACCGACCTCGGGAGAAGATGGATAAAAGAATGCCTCAGTTTTTCCTTCAATTTTAATAACTCGAGTTCCCTTTTACAATACTTGGCCATCCCATATTTATAGGCCTTATTTACAATCAATAATAAAAAAGAAACTAAAATAAAGAAAATCCAAATTATTCTTCATTCGGTTTTGTCGAATCAGCGCCTGCTGGGCTTTCTTCTTCTCAATACTATGAATTTCGAACAATGATGATCTTCCTCTGTATTTTCGTTGCCAACACCTTTGGGACCTGCTTGCTTTGGCTGGATTTGAATGGGCTTTCTTTACCTTTCTTTCCTTATTTCTTCATTTCCATCTTATTCTTTCTTTATTTGTTTGCCGCCATGCTCGGCTTTCTCCTGTATTCTCTTCCCTATCTTCTCACTTTTTACTTGCAGATCCAACCCTTACTTTTTGCCTAGGTTTTGGTTTCCTAATCTTCCTGATGCGGAGCAGCAAATCCATATACGAATGTGGAGTTGTTAATTTTTTTTTTTTTATTATTTATTTCTATTTTCGAATTGGTTGTAATTAGAAATGAGGATTTCCTATTTTGAGTGAGTTATTTTCTTTTCAATGTACTTAGAGGTTTCTAATTTTAGGTGTTGCTATTTTCTTTCTTTGAGATTATTATAAATACTCTATGTAATCCCATTTTTTGGGAACATACGATTGATGAAATAAGATTGAGATTTTCGAGCAAACCTTGCTTGTGCCATGCATTGGCGTGAGAAGTGAGTCCTTTTGGCGTGAGGCCATCTTTCGATTCCCGGGTACATCTTTCTTCTTCTACTTCTCTCTCTCTTTTCCTTTTCTTTTCTTCTCCAAACGCCACCCCGGTGCTGTCCTTTGCTGCCGTGACCCCTTTTTAGACACCATTACCTTCGCCATTCCCAAACCACCTAGATCCATTCATTTTTCACTCCATAGCCGTGACCTCGATTCCCAGATCCACTTCCGCCTCCTCAATTAGACCTTTTAAAGCCTTCGTTACCCATTCAAACCTCAAGATCCATTGTCCCCTCCTCTTTTTAAGGTCTCCTGGCTTTGCCGCAACCTTTTTCTCCCTCATCTTTCGCCGTTACCTCCCAAATCCATCTCCACTGCTGTGGCCTTTCAGAAACCTTATCTTCCTTGACTTTCCTTTAGTCCATTCGTATCCCCATTGAAACTTATATGTTTATTTAGAACCATATGCCATTTAAATTAAAACCCCATGTGCCCAGTTCGTTCAAAACCTTTCAACCTTTTATTAAGTCTTCCATATATTTGTTTATATCATATTTTGGGAATATTTTGCATGAGTATCTCTTATTCCTCTCTGTATACAGATTAAAGCAGTCCCACTAATTGATCTTACCTTCTTTCTTTCATTCGTATCTTAACTCTAGATTTCTTTCTAGTTTTGGTTCTGTAGGATTTTTTATAATCTCTCAAAGATTAGCCGCTTGATTTTCTCATTCACATTTCCTTTTATGTGTTACCATGGTGGATTTTCAGCATCCCACCTAATGTAGGACACGTTGCCGAGATACTTACGTGGACACTACTATTTTTATTTTATTTATTTTTAGTAGATTTTACTTTTGTTAATTTCTTTTTTGGTGTCCTAGATTAATTAGGAAACGGAGTTGCTGTTTTTGTTGGAGTCCTTGTTTTAGTAAGGAAGCCAGGTCGGTAGCTTTCCTAGATTGTCTAGAGTCTTACTATTTTTGTGTGTTTGTGTTCTTGTAAATACTGATGGATGTAATAGAGATGATATACACGATGGATTTTCAATAAAATTAAATTAAGGCTTAGCCTTTTCCTATCTTTCTTCTTCTCCTGTTTAGCTATTGGCATATCTGCTTCTTCTTCCTGCCTAGTTGCAGGCGTGCTTCCACATCAAGTGGTTTAGAGCCAAGGTTCTCTATATCTTTGTTATACAAAGACGAGCCCGATCAGAGCCAAGTCCTTTTGTTATCAGGACAATCCTATTCGGTTTTTTTAGAGAGAGAGAGAGAGAGAGAGAGAGAGAGAGAGAGAACCATATCCTTGCGTTATTAGGGACATTCCTATTCTTTGTCCTCAATTTTGAAAAAAAAAAAAAACTGATGAAGAAAAAGCTCACCTGTGGTGCTACCATTTTGCCTCCTTCCTCGAGCCTTCCGTTGCCATACGGAGATCCCTTTGTGGCCAGCGAATAGTCTATAGCCCATGTACAAGCAGGTCCCCTCTTTCCCATCTTCTATCTTCTTCCTGCTGCGATCCCTCTTCTTTCCCTTCTCTCTTTCTATGCAATTCTTTCTTCTCCTATCTTCTCTGTCTTTCGCCGCCGTCATTGTCGCCTAGTCCTATTCATGTTTTCCCCCTTTCTTTTCGCCCCTCTCTTACCGTGCCTTTCCCCAAGTGTGGCCCTAATTTCCAACTTATTCCCACATGTGAGAGTCGCCTTCCTCTTAAATCCCATTCGTAACTCCTTTTTCCCCCTTCACTTGAAACTTATTTCCTCCCCACGTGGCCATCAATTATTCCTTTAATTCATTCGTTTGACAAGCTATTTGTCCCCTTTGACTGCACCTATTTCCATGTCTTACCATTGGGTCCCACCTCATCCATACATTAAGCCATTTACCCGGTCCTCCTCATACCCCTCATCTAATCCCATCACATATCCATCTAACCAATTTAATGAGCCCTATCACTCCCTCTGTTTGTTTTTATTCCCATTCCCCTGTGTCACCACGTTATTTCTAACCCCCGTCCAGCTCCAACCGTCGTGTCTTGGACTCTGTGGCACCCCAATCGCTTGTGTCACCACGTTATTTCCAACCCCCGACCGGCTCCAACCGTCGTCTCTTGGACTCTGTGGCACCCCGATCTGATTACCCGCATCACGTAGACCCGATCGCATCCAACAATGGTGATCAATATGTAAGCGCATCTGAGTTCATTGCATTAAAATCTGAGTTCACAACTATTATATTTGAAGGTCTATTTGAATTGAGATCTGACTTTCAAGATGTTTTACCACAATTTAAAAAACTATTGCATGACAGAAACTATAGAGGCACGGTAAAGGTGAACGCCATCTTGAAATGTGTGCCTGATTCCTTGAGATGCTTGCCGACTCCTCCAGAGTCACCATCAGAGTTCGTGGCTGCCCCGGAGTTAGACTTAGAGTTCCTGCCTGCTACTCTAGAAGTCATAACCCCCACAGCCATTGCCCGTGTTGGAGAAAGAGCCAGTTGTGTTGCCGGCACCATAGTCAATGCAACTGACAAGTACCGAACCTCCACCACCATCACCACCACCACTGCAAATTACCCAACCACCTCCCGTCCCCACACCCGACTGTGTTACGGATACCAAGAATTCATCTATGTTTATTCGTACATTATCCTACTCACCTCCTATCCTCTCATTGGTGCCTCATCCAACAAATCCTTAGGACCGTCTGTTTACTCCAGTGCCATATGACGACCCCTTCGCAATCAGCTTGGTTTGTCCATGCTTGAGCCCGTTTGCGGTCCTTGTCTTCATCGTCCCATAGAAGGAATGCTCTCATCGTCTGTGCATTGCAAGTTGTGCAATTACAAGCTCCGAACGTCAATGGAGGATTTTACATTGGGCATTTTGGTGGGGCCCATTTGGCTAGTGACATGGAACCCAATGTGGGCCGTGTAATGCTTGATCAACAATTGATGTGGCTGTGCATGGAATTTAGGATGGGGCCCTTTCTTCTTGCCGTCGGTCGGATCATAGATTTGAATGATCATTTTATCAATTTTCTTCAATTGGGTTCATCGGCTTTGATACCTACATCACTAGACATGCTTTTGATAAGGTGTCAAATCACCCATTGCCCATAAAATCTTTGAAAACTGAATTTTCGACGACTAGATCTACACCCACAACTTTCTCCATCACTTGATCTTCAATCATAACCTTTTGATTTTAATGTCTTTGACCGTTTGACCTTCTGAGCAAGATTTTTCGTCATAGAATATTTTGGCACTGTATCTTCTTGTGGATCAGCCTTACTTGATCTCAGAAACCCAATCACATTCTTATTTATTTCAGCCCTTTTTTTCAACTATTGAATTCCTCTTTTGTCACCTTTGAAGGAGCTATGCTTTTATTTTATTTTTCAAGAAAAATCCTTTAGAAAATTGAAATTCATCCTTTGATGTAGAATGAGATAGAAAAGTAGTAGAAGAGGAAGAAATCTTAGAAACTTTGAGATTGAAGAGAATAAGAGGAAAATGATACCTTCGACCAGAGATGAGAAAGAAGATGACGACAATAATCTACCACCAAAGCATGAAAAAGGTAAAAAAAAAATAGATAGATTGTCTCAATAAGTATACTTTCAAGAAGGAAAAGAGGATATAATCTCGATTTCAAGGAGGAAAAATGCTAGTTAAAAAATCACCAAATAACTTTTAGGAATGATTAGGGTTGGTTGGCTGAAATTTAGCTCATTTTGGTGTAATTAGAAGTTCTATTGGTCGTTGAATACTAGTTTGTCTTCAGTTTAGTATAATTTCTGACTGTGTTGCAATGGTCTGTGAAATTCAACCTGATTAGTTGATCATATATCGTCTGTTAAGAGGTTTTCAAAATGGGCTAGTTGAAAACAACAGTTCTAGACTTCATCGAAATAAACTTTTCAAAGACCCAAAAATTGTGGAAAATATGAGTATACCAAATATTTGATTATGCTACATACTAATATTTTTTTTTGCATTATCACGTGACAAATTTCACATTGTCACATAGGCCTTGATTGTGCTTACATGCTTCCAGTTATAGCCCAATGCAAGCAATTAGATGGCTTCGTACAAATGTATTTAGTGTTGGTTGATTCACTGTATCAGCCATTAATTTGAATCATCACAAGTGGGCATTTTCAGTAATACTTTTGACCTCTACATATATGGGCATGTGCTATAATACTTTTGACGCTGCATATATTTGAAGTCAAATCCCAATTTCAAATTCAAATCTCAAAGTTTATCTTTTTTATTGGTCAAACACTGTCAGCTTTTTAATGAAATGTCGTGTAAAAAGGAATGTGGAAAATGTTTTCCTTTTCTTTATTTCCTAAATTTGGTGATTTTCAGGTGCATGGGACATAACAGGGGCTGGGAGGAGGCAGCATCAATGTTTTCTGGTGCCTCAATAGAATTGAAGACATGCAATGCTGCACTGCTTGAAGCATCAGGAAAATCTTGGGATGAGGTAACACTGATATTGTTTCATGAACACTATGAGATTACCTTTTTTGATCTACACAGTTGTGTTAGAGTTTGCACATGAGGGTTACTTTGAATTGTTGTAAATATGCAATAGATGATTGGTAACTCTGGTAAGATTTTCACTGCTCTAGGAATAACAATTATGTAATTTACCACATGGTGAGGTAGATATGGGATTGGCAATGGGTTGTGTTGGGTTGCGTCAATTGACCACATTTTGCAACTCCCCAACCCATTTGTTAGTCAGATATGTGTAAACCCATTTAATAAATGCATTGAGATTCTCAACCTGAACCTTTTTTCCCCAAGTTGGGTCAAGTGACTTGGATTTTAACCTCTTTATTTAGCATGCTCAGGTTAAGTCAACCCCTTAATTACGTGAGTAGAACTCAACTTGAACTCTTTTTTCTAGGTCATGGTCAGAAATCGCAGCCCTTAGGTAGATGAAGAATGATTTTCTGAGGTTGTGTGCATGGGAAGTTTCCATGCACTTGATCACATCTGCCATTCATTTAGTCCAACAATTGAGATTAAGGGTGAGCTTGGCAATTGTCAAATTTTGAACTTATAAGATTTCCAACTTATTAGATTTGAATAAAATTTTACCATTTAGCAACTGTTAGAAAATTGTAATAGATTAGAATATTGTTGTTTGGCGAATCTCACAAAACACTGTACAGATTAAAATATCACTATTTAGGAACTATCAGAAAATCCTGTCAGCAATTGACTAGTTATTTAGAAAATTCCATTTACCAAACTAATTAGATATTCTCAATATTTTGACTATGAAAAATAAGTTTTACTTTAAAATATTTTTATCCAGTTAATTTAAACAAATGAAATCAACAATTGACAGGGTTAGACTTTAGCCATCCATTTTATATGGTTTGAATCTAATGGCTATATATGTTGAGACTTGATCTACTTAGATGTTCATATCAATTTTTCTTTAATTTTGTAGTCATTGGACCCCACCTTCTTTCCAAATATCATTTAATCCAAACTGAGTTCCAATAATCTTGTGATTCAATTATGTTGGCTTAGTGTTGACCGTAGGGAAGAGAGCACATTCAATGTCGCCATGACATTTCTTTCAAGTAAGATAACATGTGATATCCATGGAGACTGTAGATCATATCATTTGAAAGATGTTATAGTATCTAATTAATTATTTTTAAAATATATCTTATTTATTTGATATATGACTACAAAAATAGATGAAAATATATAGAAGTAGATTTTAAGGGCTTTTTAAATTAAAAAGAAATTTAGCCATTGATTTCTGTATTTTTTTATCAGATGAATAAAATATATTTTATATTTAATTAAATGTAATAAATTTTTATCAGAGAGAGAGAGAGGAGGTGGATGGGTTGTTGGGTAAAGAGTGGGATATAGAATGGGTCACCAAGATTTCACTCTGCTGAAAGAAACAAGTCCCTTCACCCTATGAAATTGAATCCTAGAAATACAAAGGCCCAATTCATATATTCACCCGTTTATCCTTCACCTTCCACTCCTTTCTGTATTCAGTTTATCCCTTTCAGCAAGAACCCAAATAGTTTCTAAAATAACCTCAAGGAGTTGCCTCAAGAAGCCTACCTCAAGAAGCGGGGTCTTAAGTTTGTTTCACACTCAGCCCCAATGGACCAGTCCCTTTGGTTGTGATCCCATGTGTGGTATTGAGAGGACTGCAGATACCCCAAGGATTAGTTAGGTGAGTCCCCAAGTCCACAATTATTTGAATGAAATGCCATAACACCACTTATGTAAGTGCGATGGAAGGAGAAAGGGTTTATGGCTAATCTGTAATTGGCATAATTGGCAGCATGTGATTTGCCAAATTCCCTCCAACAAAAATCATCAGATTGGCTCCTAAAGGGTATCTCCCTTTGCACTGAATATACAACTTCATTTAAGATTTTTGCAGTATCTGGGTTTTCTCAAATGCGCAAGGGTTTTCTCAAATGCGCAAATCTCAGCGTAATAGATTTTCCCAGTTCAAAATTTCTGATCTTGCGATGATATTGCGAGAACCTTCGTTTCCAAACATACACTAAAGGCTTTGTAAAACCATTATTCTAATGTTGTTATTTCTCCTACTGTCCAAGCTCTTTGGCCAAACTTCTGTTTCTCTGCTACGGATCCCTGCCATCGTAGTCTAGATGTTCAATCATATGCAACAGAGAAGGTGATAGAACGTAGCTCCTCTGGATCAGTTACAAATTTTTTTGGACCAAATAAACTCTCAGTTATAAAAAACATTCAGGGCAATTAATTCTACTAATCATTTTAAAAAAGGTGGGGGGTGGGGGGAAGGGGGAACTGTAAGTCTGTTGTATCTTCTCCCCACTTGTGATTTGATGTAACTTTTTGTGCAATGTTGTGGCATATTCTCCCAAAAATCTGTTTTTATTTTATTTGTGGATTTTTGCTTGCCATAGTGACTGAATTGTTCTAAAACCTACCCGTTTTAAGTATTACCATCAATTGATAGGTGAATCCAAATTTAACTTCTAATTGGTTCTGTCAGAATGTCATTTGTTCAGCTTCTCTCTGAGGCTGTGTGCATGCATGCAAGAGAGAGAGCGAGAGATCCTCATGTATCTGTAACAATTTTGTCAGCATCATCAGTCTTTGAGATTGGGATTCTAGAGATCAGCATCATCAGTTTTTAAAATTGGGATACCAGAGAACCGTAGAAGGGGAGAAAGTAAAATTTGGCTGGAGTGCTTGAGCAGGAAGAGAAATGAACCCTTTAATCTTTGCTTCATTTGCTGTTTGAGCTACAATCAGCTAGAATAGGTGTTTCTCAAAGCCTTTTAATCTCTTGGCCATTGGACTAAATGAACGGTAAATGTGGTTGAGCATATGGAGGCCTCCTATGAGCAGAACCTCATCATTTCTGTAGGTAGATGTATCACAATATGTTCCCTATTCAATAGGGATCATGTGGAGTGGCATGAATTATCAATTACCGCTTTGATGTGCATGCATCAATTTCATGATCCTAACCAATACATGTGAGATGAACTGTCATGTTTCATGTATGTTTTAAGTGCTCATCATTACAATTGATGTCACTATCTCAAATAAAATAAAATAAAATAAATCGTAGTGTGCATCTGGTTTGTTGGCTGTATTCAGTAAGAAAGCTTCAGAACTCTTGCATTGGGGTGGCATTTTTGACAGGGCTCTTTGATATCAGTATTGTACGTGTGAGCAGTACACGCTTGTAAACGCTAAGCATGAAATTTAGATTCTCCTGTTCTAGCTGAAATTTTGCATTCTAGTTTCTCTCCCTTTTTCCTGAATGATCATCAACTGTATGATTTGACTGGAGAATTAACTCCATGTATTTATTTACTGCAGGCTTTTTCGTCAGCAGGTCTCGGTGGGTGGAAGCTCCACGGCATTGTGAAACCCAATATGTAAAAGAGCTTTTCAGTTTCAGTATCAGATGATCGCTGTCATCTTTTCCCCTTGCTGAATATCTTCACCGTCATTGTCATTGTGATTGTAACCTTCTCCTTCTCCTGTCTACTGGGGTGAATTTTTTTTTCTCTCTCTGATGCAGAATCATTTGACCGTATAACCTTGACAGTTGTTCCTTTGACAGTTGTTCCTTTCCCTGGATCCTGCCTTTACAGCAGCAAATTTTTTTACGAGAGTTCGAAGGTGTAACGATGCATAGTCGAAAGAAGGCTCTTCTAGTAGTTAAAACCAAAAGCCCCAGCATTTTCTGCCAGTGTATATTGCTATTTGATGGCAAGATACTGTGAACATTGGATTTAGTGCACTGGCAGAGTGTTGTCCATTACGTGAATTATGCGTATTTGGGAAGGAATAGCATGAGAGTGGATCATGAGGAGGCAACTCTTGTAAGCGCACATAAGCTTAGAACCTGTTTGAATGCGTGGACATTCGTTTGACTTGAATTGTAGACAATAAGTATCAATGAGCTGGATTGGCTAAGCTGAAGCCCAATTCCTTCCAGTCACACAGCTTTTGTAAATGATATGGGCATAGACATACGCTTTGAATTTTTGGAAAGTTTTATTATTTTATATTAATGTTAATCTTTTTTTTTCCTCTTTATTTTAACTCTATTTTTTATGACCAAGGTGTCCAGAGGTAGAAATCTCATATCGGCTAAGATATCGGCCGATAAATTTCTCTCCTATTGTTTTTTTTTTTTTACAAAAATCACCAATATCAGTCGATACATATTGTATCTGCAAATATATAAAGGTTTAAAAAATCGATTTATATCGGGTGATATGATACATATCGGTCGATATTATTACTTTTGGTCTCACTTGTATTTAGACAGAAGACATTTTAATCCGACTAGTGCTTGAGGTATGTATAAGCTTCTTAATCTCACACACTCCGAGTAACCAACTATGGGGAGTAGTTCAGAAGAGATTTCAACTCTATTTTTAGGTCAATTAATGATGATTTAAGTCATTAATTTAAAGTATTGCTAACCTTGTATGTAATAGAAGAGAGATTGTTATCTAAGTAGAAAAGAAAGTATGTTTTAACTCATAAGCTTGACTGAAAAACTTGACTACGACTCAATCAATTTTATATCGGTTGATATTTTTATCTCTCCAAGCGATTTTTTATTTTTTTTTAATTTTTCAAAAAAATTTAGAAAATTACAGAAAATGAAGAAAATTATGGACTTCATAGATATGTAATTTTTTTATTAAATATATGTCATTTACATGTTTAAATATTATTATCAAGTTATAAATTCAAAAATTTCAAATGCTTTTTAAAAAATTAAAGAAATTGCAAAAATAAATAAATTACAACTAATATGTTAAACTTAAGGAATTGATGGGTGCATCAATATTTTTACTTTAGGTGTACCAAAATTAAGTGAAGTATTCATTTTACTTAAATATTCTTCAATCTCTTATTTTTCTCTTCCCATTTGTTTCGATAAAATGGATATTTCATTTAATTTTAGTGCTCGTGGGGTAAAAGTGTTGGTGCATCAATCAATTTCTTAAGCTTATTTTTTAAATTACAAGGGTGGTTGACCCAAAAATCTCTTCATTAAACAACTATTATCTAAAATTTATCTTCTAATTACAAGTGGTCGACCAAATAATTTCTCAATTATTCCTGAATTTCTAAATTCTAAACAAGCCAACGGTCCACATGTTTTGTGGCTTTATTTTTGAAATAAAAACAAGAAAAGGAAATATAAACTCCACCAATTTCGTTGGCAGGTCCCTGTGCTCTATTTTTTTTTTTTCTCTACTCTTCTTTTTCTTTCCTTTTGTTTCTTTCTTGTGTTTGAATGCAGCATAATCGGTCTTCTTGATTCATTCCTTCTTTAATTTCAGCCATCTACTGCAACTTCTCTCTCATTTGCTGGCAACAATCAAGACTTCATTCTCTTTCTTTTTATATTGTTTTTCCTTTAATTTCTTTCCTCCAAACGAATCATCAGTACCTAATTTGTTGCTGCCTCAAAACTGATTTTTCTTCGACAAATCTGTCTGATGGTGCTAGGCTGCATGAGATACCTCTTGCTATATATGGTTTAAACTTTAAACGCATGGTTGTCCCAAGCCTTCTTGGTGATTTAATTTTTTAGGAAATTATTAAAATAGCCGAATTTAAAATATCAGTAATTTTTTATTTTTTATTCTTCTACAAAAAAAGTAGTTTTTTTTTTAAAAAAATATCAGACCTTGTTTTTGTTACTTCTTTGAATGTGTTTTGGTCCTCTATTAAATCAGCGAGGGAGTGAGTTGCTCAAGAAACCTCAAGCAACTCTTTTGAGATTCAATACCTTGCCAGTCCTTGAGGGGCAACTTCTTGAGAGGTTTCCTTATATCCTTATCAAGGGGAGAATTATACATCCTCTTATTTATATAAGTGTCTAATAATGTTAAATATTCAAAAAAATAATTTAAAGTGATCAAAATTGTGATAACTACTTTTATGGGTATAGCTCAACTGCTAATCTCCCGCCTTAGGAAGCAGGAGGTGCCAGGTTCGAGTCCTATGGCCTTACTTGGTTTGCCATAAAGGCAATGAGTATCATCCATGAGGGTTTTACATGAGGTTTTCCACCGTTTTTCACACGTAAATTAAAAAAAAAAAAATTGTGAGAACTTAAAACATATGATTTTTAACATTAGATCAAGTATTTTGATAGGTTCCATGTTTATGTCAAAATCTTGGGCGATGGAACGGAGTAAAAGTTGCTATCATGTAGGAGGAAAATTATTGGGATTTAAAAACAATATAAAATAATTAATGTGATTTTTTCATAATATGTTTATAGATGAAAAGATCTACTCCAAAGAACCCATCATAGGGGAAAGTTGCTTTATAAATGATAGTGAATAAAAATAATAATTTGAAGCGCTTTAGAATATAGTTTCAAAGGTTGCTTTTATAATATGATCATCGTGATTTTGTTTAGTTCATACTTAATTAAAGATCGTTGATGTATTACACTAGATAAAATTGGATCAATTATCAATAAATTAATGGTTGATATTCATTTGATGACTTCATATCAGGTGTCACTCGTTGCATAGGTTACACCTAGTCTACTTTCTTCTTTTTTAAGAAATTTATTTAAATCCATAAAATAACCAATTGTATAGATTAAAAGTACCCTTTATTAGATGCAACTACACCAAATTAAGCCTAAACTCAATTTTTAAATCTTAACAATCAAGATCACCTAGCATCCTTGATATTTTCTAAAAGATGCCTCGTAATTTCGACCATTGAGATCAATTAGTAAGAAATCAATTTTAGGGTTGAAATTTGATACCTTTGTGCTAGTCAAGTGAAACTTTCAATCAATAAAGTTTATGGAATCAAAAAAAAAAAATGAATAGGTGTGAGTTAGGAACTTCATTGCAGCCGTGTAAACGGACCCTGATCCGGCCCGGCCCGGCAGGGCAATCGGACTGTCAACGGCCCGGCCCGATAATGCAGGATCCATATACTATTGAATCCGGCCCAGCCCGATCGGGCTATCGGACCGTCCGCGGCCCAATAAGAGCCCGTTTGTCTGTACAGCCTGAAGTTTTGTATGAGACGTTTTAAATGATGAATATTTTTTTAAATAGTTTTTAAATTAGATGATTTGATAAAAAATGATATTTTATGAAGCATCATAAATAGATTGATTATAATAAATTTTATATTTATTAAATTAGCATTTTACAAGATCGTAATTGGGTTCACCCAAATGCAACATGAAGTCAATATAATAACAGAAATGAAGTGAAACCAACATGAAATACTTTTTTGTGAGCTGTATGTAAGATGTTGTATTTGAATTATGACAAGTTCATTAAAGAAAGGAGAATGGTAAAAGATAAGAGAAAAAGAGAAGCTGATCATGGCCCTCTATCCCATCCCAAGTGTCCTTTTCCATTTCACCAAGACTAGACCATTCTCCTTTAAAATCCCTGCCCCCTCTCATCAATCTCACTCAAACCCAACACTGTCTGTCTCTTCTTCCTAGCATTCTCTTCTCCCTCCATTTCACCTCACTAGACATTCTTACCTAAAACATCTTTCCTCTTCCAATCAAATCTTTCTTGAACCACAATGTCCACCACCTCTGGAACTTCAGATAAGACCTCCACAGCTGAGAAAACTCACTTTTCTCAAGCTGGTTTTTCTCCAATCCAACTAAACGCATCTCCATCCAATTCAAATGAGAGAAAGTTACCTTTTATTCGTTCATTCATTCATTTATTTATTTTTGACAGGATATGATGAAGTTGGATGAAAAGGAAAAAATACTTTCAAGAGGTCCGCCCAACATTCGTCATGTGAATAGCTCTAACATGGTATGCTCTACTATTTTGGTAATGGTAGAACTGTAGTTCATTGAGCTTGCAAAGAGTGACATGCATACATGGGAAAGATTGCAGTTCTTTGTGTTTCATCTCCTAGTATAATTAATTAATCAATTAGGGGTTCGAGGGAGATTATTTGGTGATGTTATCAGGGGATGGTGGAAGATTATAAATTTATTCCCCTAATAATCTACTTGTATGTAGATCTAATCCCTAAAAATCATAAATTTATAGGGTATATCTTTAGCATATAAATTTATATTAAGATTGTAGCTCTAATCTCTAAAGATTGTACATACGTTTGTCCTCCAGCTTTTGTGGCTACACCTCTGTAGTTGTATGAAGTTATGCCAAGGAGCTGTGGGGTCCAGTTTTGGGAAGATATTTGGTTAGGTAGGTCTCTTGCTGTTTGGTTCTAAATATCCATGGGTTATCAAATAAAAAGGATTTCCGTGTGAAGTTGTCAGTAGCCAGGGGTTGGAAATCAATTTCATATGTTTCTTTAGGTCTTTTAAGTGAGTGGGAGCTAATGTTCTAAGTCACTAGTCAATTAAATTTTGTGTTCAGGGAGAAGCCATCATACCGTAGAAGGTTGTGAAGTTGGTCCTTACTGGTGCTTTTGTTTTCCTACCTTAAGGTATTTAAGTGGGTGGGCAGTAGACTAGATGCTTCCTATTGTTGGGCTGGCTGATCTTGCTGTAGTATATGTATTTTATTCATTTATGGAAAGGAGTACATAAATTAGTTTAGTCGTGAGGATTATTTATTTCCTAGAGTGGTACTTCCCCTTTTGTTATATAATTTTGTCTATGTAAGGTAGCTTTGTAACCATATTGAGATGTGAATGAGAAATTATATTTCTTCCCCAAAAAATGCCATTGTCTCCTTTTCCTTCATTCTTTATTTTCTCAAACAACAGATCTTTGTAAGATTGTTCTTTTAACCAACATCAAATGGATCCATATAAAAGTTATGATGATTGGAGGCTTCTCCTTATCATTGTATGTGTGAATCGATGTCATCTTTATTTCATTGATCTGTCGCCACCTTTTTCCAAGCAGAACTCTTGACATTTTAAGTTATTGATCTCTATTTTATTATAAACTGTGGAATGATGGAGGAAGTGCTTTCTTGATAGTTCAGTGAAGGCAGAACTTAGAATGCCTATCCCAAATAGATGGGTAAATAGCTTTAATATGATAATGACCTCTATTTTATGGTTGTAGCAACCTTTGTTCAAGGAATACCTGTGGACCCCTTTTGGAATCAAGTGTGAATGATAATGAACTACAAAATCTTTCAAAAAATGATAATGAACTACAAAAAGATCATACTTCCCTTCTAAGTGAAATAGGTTTCGAAGGCCAATCTTTAGTAACACCAATATGATCCTTTTTTTTTTAAAAAAGAAGAAGATTTAAATTAAGATCCTTGGTTAAACCGCTATGATTGACAACATTACATGTAAGTAATGGATATTATAAGGGGAGAAGGTGATGGAAGAGCATATAGGAGAATGCCAATAGCAAACTAGCCTCTTACAGCTAAACCTCATAATGACATTTTTAGGTGCAAGAGGTGGAGATTGAAAGCTGGTTTGTGGGGAGAAGATAGAAGGATTTTTGGGCAATGGATATTCTAGGTTTCACACCATAGAGGCTGTCTATTTATTGATAAACGTTTTACTCAGAATACTATCAAATTACACTGTAACTTCTGTTTCTGCTTTGATTTACAAAAGTTAAGACAAATAATCTCACATTGGCCTGCATTGTCGCTGTTCATTATGAAAATCCTATATCTTAAAATTCTAACATTCATCAAAGTGGATGGTGGAGATGTAAGGTCTGATGGTAGCACCATCAGGTCTCTTGTATGTTGTCATTTCTCCAACAGTTCATACTTAATGTACATTGCATATTCTCTCATCCATCTATCCTTTATCCTCCCTCAAACTGGTCATACGCAACTTGTATTCAATTTGAAGTCTACATTGCCCTAGACCCTTGCTGTAGGTGTATGTCACCTGATTATTTCTGAGTAGGCCTGTGACAGTCCGTGGCCCGGCCCAGCAACGCGAGTCCGGTTTGCCTTAGGCCAGGCCCGGCCCGAAAAGTCTGACGGACAGTCCGCGGCCCAATAAAGGCCCGTTTGCCTATTTTCAACCCATTACTCTAATAATCTGAATTAGAATTTGAAATTAAGACTAGATTATATGGTTCTAGTTAAAAAAAAATAACTTTTGAATTGTTCAACTTAAATTTTTATTGAGTCAAATTAATTCTAACTAAATCAGCCAAGTTTTTCAAGTTTTTAAACAAAAATATTGGATTTAAGGCACATTAAATACCTCCTTAAAATAATTTTAAAGAAAAAATAAGATATATTTGAACTTTTCAATTGATGATTTTTTTTTAAAAACAAATTTAAGACATAAAAGATTACCACTCATCAATCCATATATAACCCAAACTCATATTACTAAGTCCAGCTTCAAGCGAGCCCAAATTCTTTCCACCTAACATAAAATAAGAAATATTGATCCAGTGAGGTGAATGGATTTACTATTTTAATTTAAATGATAAAATTTTATAATTAAATTTTAGTTCAAGACATCATTTTCATTTTAGAAGAACTTTGGTCATTTGCTCTCAAAAAAATTATCATATTTATTAGTTAGTTTGGCACCAAGGACAAAAAATTTAGGTTAAGGAATTGAATGGTTCAGTTAGAGACTAAGCAATTGCATTAGAAAAATGCTTTTAAAGTCACTGAATTGACTCGGTTTGCATTAGAAAGACCAAAGTGAAAGTCCTGGATCCTTTGCTTCAATTATTTGTGATTTACTTTCCAACATGACAACAATGAACAGCCTTCTTTAACAAGGTTCTTAACTTTTAAGTCCTAGATTAAAGAACTATAAAAAAAGTCAGCCACTCAAGCCAATTTAATAAGATAAACCAGTGATGCCTGGACAATTCCACAAAATTTCATTCAATTCCTCAAGCAACAAGTAATGAAGTACAGAGTAGACAGCATAATCGCATCACTCAACTGAAGATGTATAGTTAATTTTTTTAATCAAACTATCAGGCATAAGATTAGTGATAAAGAACATGATCTCTCACTTGTAAAAAAAAAAAAAAAATACAAGATCATGTTTCCAAAACATATTCTTGTTTCTTTCAATGAGTACCAAATGCAAGCATTGGTGTTCAATTCTTCATCCATCATCATGACCCCCCAACTTCTTCCCTTCCCACAAATTGTGGTCTTCCTCCAAGCATGATGTGCCTGAACACCTGGCCTCAAGATATTCCACAAAATGAAAGCCCCAAACTTTTCCAATCTGAAAGGATCACATCTCAACTCCGAGTAGTTCTAGAGAGCTTAAACCCAATCCAGCAGTGACCTGTACATTGAGATGTGCTTCCAAAACCTTCTACCCACTAACTATGTCTTCAAATCTTCAAAGTAGAGGGGAGGGATCTCCGAAGGAGGACACAACACAAACTTGAACTGTATGCAAAACAGCCAATTTGATTGGAAATGTAAGAGAGAGAGAGAGAGAGAGAGAGAGAGAGACCAGTACAATGTTCTGTAGCCAATTACCCTTGTGCCCAACTCTTTATTGTATATTGTATATACATTGGGTCACATACTTTCATGAGGATATTCAATTTGCTAAGGGGCCAAAGGAATCTATGTTGATGATTCAAAAGGCCAGCATACAGCAGATTCCCAACCTTTTCTACTTCAAAAATACAATAAACAAGCAAACATTGTTCATTGGAAACATGTGATCGTTTACCTTATGGTGTGAGTACTTGTTCGTATTGCCTTTAGAGAGCTTCCTCTCTTACTCATTTGTAACTCATGTATGACCTGGACACACTCTTTAAGCTCTGAAGGCCTATAACCCGAGCGGTGTTGCAGTGTTGAGCTCTGAAATACATACATCAAATGATTCAATGAATCCAACATTCAAGGGAATAAAGTAATCCACTATTGAAAATCAAAATAACATAAATGTTGTTCTCACCCAAGGGTGAATCGTTGGATGGATGGTTAATCTTGAGAGAAATACAACTGAGGCAGCAACCATAGATGGCAAGAAACGTACACAGCCATAGTCCAATAAGCTTAACTCCGCAAGGTAATTAGACAAGAACTCAAATTGCAGATTCGGAGGCTGTAGAAAGTTTTGTTGTTACTACTTGACTATATCAGAAATTAGAAGCCCATTTGCAAAAGAAAAGGGCAAGGGATTGATTGGAAGTGAAGCAGCTTTTTTTTCTATTAACTGTTTGTGTCTTAACACAGGAAAAATCAATCTGACAATGTGATTTCAAGTTTCCATGTTGCCCCGGATTCACACATAAATTTTGAGATAGTCCAATAGAATATGCTCAATCCAAACAAAGAGAAAAGCAGAAGAACAAGATCAGGAGAACTTACTTTTTTATCCTCTTGAGCAGCCCTTACAAATCTCCTGCAAATCAACACGAGATGAACTATAATTAGTCCAACACTGCAGTAGAAGCTAATCAAATCAGGTGTAACAACTATTAAAAGGGATTGACACCAGCAAACAGGGAATGTTTTAATTATTTGTTCCTCTTTTCCTTGGATCAACCACAAGAATTTCTAAAGATCTTACTTCCCTGATATGATTAGAAACAAAAACGGATATTGAAAAAACGCTACACAATGACATTTACATTTTTATTTATTAAACACAAATATAACTCATTCCCCAACAGAAGTATCCATAACATTGGACTCCCCTAATAAGGTAACAACAGAAGAACATATGAAAAAACCAAGGAAAAAGACAACCAAAACTCTGGCTGCAAATTTCAAGCTTCTTACCTGAGGAAAGTCTTTACATTGGGATTTCCCATCTCAAAGTTCAAAAACTTTAGAATGTCAGTCTCCATATTTACCACCTGCAAGTGAACAAGAAACATTCAAAACCCCAAAAATGGATAGCAAGATGAATGGATAGACAAACAGAGAAACACACAGTATTACCAGAGAATGGCATTACCTCTTGCTTAGTGTAACTATTATCAGTTATGTAACAGAAATCCTCAACATGAGGAGGGCTGATCTCTTCATACTTTCTGCATTGCCACCATAAGTAACATTGTCATAAGAGAAGAAAACAATCAAAGACCAAACAGAAGAAAAGAGAAAGGGCACAGTTTGGTCACATACGATGCAATTAGCATACAAGAAACACCCAATAACTGGAGCTTCCCTCTGTTGATAGGGTGTGAAGAGAGGAAGCGATCAATGTGGGAGACAGTAAGATAAAGAGTGTCACAAACAAGCTTGTACTCCTCAGCAACCTCAACCAACCAATCCACCAGAACTCCTCGCATGTTGGCAGTCACATCAGTTTGAATGGCTTCAATGAAATTGGGTAATGGCCGTCTCTTTGGCTCTATCTGAATAGGAAAAAGGAGAGTATCAGTAAAGAACAATAACCAAGAGTTACAGAACTGGAAACATTAAGCAAATGTATTGTATATGAGAAGGTGAAGGCCAAAAGCAACCCACTTCTAAATCAAAGGACAAAACCCAAGCCAAACAAAATCAAACACCAAGCATAAAAATAACTTGCATTCCAAATAGAATCCCAAAAAGACTAAAATCTGATCCCTGGATAGATGATCTGAAAGCCAGAACCCTAAAATAGACAGAAATGGTATAAACCAAAATTCAACATCCTGGAAAATTAAACAAATATGAAACCCAGGATCCGAAATTTGCCAGAAGAATCCATTCAAAAGACAAATGAAAACCTACAAATGAAAAGAGAGATCCGGTGAGGTGAGAGGGAAATCTTTCCAGAGCGGCGAGTATGAGAGAGCGGCGAGCGTGAGAAGGAAAAGAAATTGCAATAGGGAAATGAGAATGAGAAGCGACGGTAAAGCCCTTTTCATTTTCATTAAGTCATCGCACTGGCGGACTCGCGGACAGTCCGCGGCCCGCCCGGATCCTAATCGGCTCTAAAGTCCGGTTCGCTGATGGACTTTAGGATTCGGGCCGGACAGTCCACGGGCTGAGCTCTGAGGCATAAGGTGCAGATATTCTTCCTTTGAAAACCTTTACATCAATGAAGGCGATGATCCACATCAATGTGCATGGAGTGTTTGAGGAAGATTGGATTTGGCTGTCCAGATGCACTGCATCTTGATTATCACGACATCCAGGTATAGACAATTTAGAACCAAGTCCTTTTTCAGAAACATGTAAAGCCATAGATGTGGAGTCACTTTATCATGTATTGCACATTGCAATATGGGCCGTGGATTGATACTTAGCTGTTGTATCAGTGAGTGCACCCACAATTTTCTCTGGCTTGTCTATGTTAGAATATCTCATGTGATGGAGATGAAATATCTAGAAGTTGACTGATGATCAATGTGTGAGTCAATCGGTAGGTATTGGGTGAACTCTGGACTCCTGAAAATCAATTGATTTTGGTTTTATAGGCAATGCTGGCCCTTCTGGTATTGGTGTAATTCTTTTGGAACACTTGGGAAGTGTAAGATGCCATTCTTGGTAGTGCTTGCTTGAAAGAGTCAGAACAAAAGGTGTTAAGGGAAGACTTGAGGCTAAGTATGTCACTGTAGGGGCTGATTTATTAGTTGATGTATACTGTAAAAATGATGTGTCATGTGCCAAGATCCTAACAAAAAAAAAAACATGAATTAATAAATAAAACAAAATCTGAGATGTCACGCATCCATCTTCAATAAGATTTGACTAGCTTCAAGTGAGATAATTCTTCACTCATACAAAAGGTCATTCTTAACCTCCATTTCATTTATTTTATGGAAATTAAAATCCTAAGTTTATCTCTCTGCCCAAAAAATTCCCTTGTTTCTTTTTCCCATTCTTTTTGCCTAGATCCTTTTTTAGTTGCCCCAATTTGTGCACATGAGACTTAAAAGGTAAAAATCAACCAAATCTAGAAATGCTTCTCACAATGCTCAGGACATATTTTTTTGAGCAGTTACAATAAGAAGAATATATTAATAGAAAAGCATTACATATACATACAACACAAGTGTGTCTAAGAAACTTAAACCCAAAACAAAAGAAGATAAACACAATCATATTGTTCCCAAAAGAGAGAAAGAATGCAATCATCCCTAGAGAAGGACAATCTCAATCAGACCTTACATCCATCAGGTTAAAAAGAGAGAGAAAATAAGGTGTTAAAGGACATAGATAACTATTTGAGCTCAATTTTAACCTGTTGTACTTTCAACTAGGGATGTAAATGGGTTGATTTTGGGTTGGATTCAAGTAAAATCCCACATCTGGAACCACCACCTATCACATGACAAAAGCTTAGTAGCAATCATCACAACTTTAATGATATTATCATTTTGAGCTTGGACCTAGACAACACAATTGTCAATCTCTACATTCGATAGGATCCATCTTGTAGACTTCATAAATGACTATAATATCAACATGACAACATACCACTATAATAACAACTTGATCCTTTTCACCTTGGAAGTAGGTGGTTCTATGAAAATGGGCCAACAAATGGCTATGATATAACTGTTGTCATTTGTGCATTTTCACCCGTGGGTCTATAGATAGATAAGATAATGCAATGTGACAAATAGAATGTCCATACATGAGAGGAGATAAGATAATGCAATGTGACAAATAGAATGTCCATACATGAGAGGAGATAAGATAATGCAATGTGACAAATAGAATGTCCATACATGAGAGGTTATGTATACTGTCAACTAAAATTTCCCATCTGCAATGATCATGGAACATTGTATAATAAAGGTCAACACTGGGTGTAGCACTAGAGATGCAATCTTCACAACCTTTCAATAGTACTAAAGTGATCCCCTCACCGCACTTGTCCTTGGAAAGAAGTTGCTGTGGACGTTCCATGAAATAAATCTGTTCAATATACTGCCTGAAGGTTGGGGTTTGAAGACTAATTCTGGCGTCTATTGGGAACAGCTTATACCACCAATGGTTTTTCTTTTTGTGTCTGGGTCTCCCATTAGCATGTGATCAATTATATTTTCCAGAATAATTTCCACCTTCACTGTAATTTATTCTATGGCACCTTAATTTTGGGCCAATTGCAATTTTGACAGTCATCTTAGATTTGTACCATTAAGTTGACCCTCCAAACTACCCAAGTCCTACCACATTTACATTGTAATTAACTAAATACAATTGTTGATTGGGTGTTTTGTCCATTTAGTTTCTACAAATTGCATGCGATGTAATAAAGGTAATGTTGCGAATGATACATGACATGGCATCTGAGGAAGCTTGTTATGTCCTCTTTTTGCAGGTTGGACATTGGCAATGGCAATGTCAGAGATGTTGATCTGAAGGAATGCTCAAGAACATTGCTTCACCAACATTGCATTAAATACGTGTGCCCTGTAAGTCTGTTGTTTTGCGGTTATTGATTTCGTTTCGGACATCTTGAAAGTTAAAAAGCCAATGATTCTAGAAGTTGAATATGACAGCCATAATTTTAAGTAAAAGGAGTTAAAAGCTCATAGTTTTAAAATTTCAATATAATAACCCAGACTCTGATAATAATAAATATGCTTCTCACTTCAGGCAAACTTTGACCTGAACTGAATGTTAATGAGAAATTAGCTCTCTTCTATAGAAAAAAGTGCAGTACTGCAAGATTTCCACCTTCCCACGAAGTATATTCCAAAATTTTGGTAGATTTCCAACCTATTATGTGTTTTAAATTTTAATTTTAGTTCATGTATGTATTTGATTTATTTATTACACTTTTAATTTAAATTATGCTTTTACTTAATGTCTTTAATTTAATTTATGCTTTTTACTTGATGTCTTTAATTTAATTTAGGTATGCATTTGAATTATTGCTTTTAGGTATGTCTTTAATTAGATTCTTTTATTCGATGCTTGCTCTCCTTCAAAATCCTAACCCTACCCACAGCTGATCTCCTCCCTTGCTGCCCATCGTTCCCACTAACCCGCCCAACTTACTTACTAGTCGTCTACTCTACCCTCCATTGCTGCTATATCCCACCCCTAACCCTTATCCATCCGTCACCGACTCTCTCCCTTTCCTCCTATATAAAAATCTCCACTCCCTCCATTTGATTTTAATCCATCTCAATTTCTCTCCCTTCTCTCAATTTTTCCCTGTTCCTCACGGTTTCCCTTCCCTTTCTTGCCGCAGCTTCTCCACCCTTTGTCGACCGTTGGCCACCACCGAAAAACCACGTAGGTAACACATTTTTCCCTTTTTCTTTCCTCTCGTTTTTCTTCTTTTACCTCAATTTCTCAAGATTTCTCTGATTTTAACCCCACTCAGTTTTTCTTATTTTGAATCTGCTGAGTGATACAATCGAGTTGCGACTCGCAGGATATCATGAGTTGGCTGATTTTTAAAGGAGGCCCTTCAACCCACTTCAAAGAGCATGTCGACACTGATTTTGGGCTTGATTCAGTTTCCAAAAACAAAACTTAGGTTTATTTTATCGATTGTGAAGTAGGCAGATTAAACCAATTTTTTGGTGGATTTCCAACCTAGTATGTGCTATAATTTTTTTTTTTAAATTCATGTATGTCTTTAAATTATTTTTATTATGATTTTAATTTAATTTATGCTGTTATTTAATGTCTTTAATTTTATTTATGCTTTTATGTCTTTAATTTAATTGAATTTTGCATTAACTTTATTCATGTATACTTATTTTTGTCTGGTAAATTAGATATTATATTATTTCTCTTATTCCACTCTTCCTCTCATTTAAGACCCTCACCCTAGCCGCCCCTTCCCCCAGTTGATTCCTTACCATACTGTCCATCCTACCCTCTAGCTGCCCAACCTACTCTATAGCCGTCTAATCTACCCTCATTTGCCTCCCTTTCCTACCCCTAACCCGTATCCCTCCGTCACCGACTCTCTCCCCTTCCTCTTCAATAAGTCTCCACTCCCTCCCTTCAATTTTCATCCCCTCTCACTCGATTCCTCTGAATGACTCTCCGTTCTATCCTTTTTTTCCCTTTCGTCTCCGTTTCCCTTCCCTTTCTCGTTGCCGCTCCTCCACCCCTTGTTGATCGATGGCCACCACCCAAAAACCACATAGATGACCCCTTATTCTTATTTTTTTTCTCTCATATTCTTATTTTTTCTCAATTTTCTATGATTTCTCTCATTTTACCCAACCTCAAATTTCCTCTTTTCTGACTCAACCGTGTGCGACAATTGAGTCGTGACTCGGTGGGGCATGATTTGGCTGGTTTTTAAAAGAGGCTTTTCAGCCTGCAACCTGACAGATTTTTTGCTTGACTTGGTCCTTAACTCGGTCCCCGAATGCAATGGCTCGCACTTGTTATGAAGCGTAGAAGTGTACGCTCTCATGGCCTGTTGTCACAAGGGTGCGTCTAGAGGCAATGAGAGAAATTCGCCTGGGTGGGCGAGTTTAATAAAGTCCCACATTGCCTCGCCATTGCCTCCTGAAGTGGTTTATAAGCTAATGCGTCCTCCCTTTTAGCATAGGAAGCCTTTTGGGCTCATGTGTGACACATACACCATTGCAATGCCATGCGGGTTTGGGGTTTAGGCCTAAAGTTGACAATATTGTGCTAGCAGGACGGGTTGTTACAAAATCCTATGCGAGTTCGGGGTTTAGGCCCAAAAGCTGCACCTATTTTGGAGTGTAGAAGATCACTCTCTTGTGGCATGCAATCACGAGGGTATGTAGGATAAATGATGAGAGAATTTCGCCAGGGAGGGCGACTTTAAAAAAGGGCCCACAACGCCTAAGCATTGCCTTCTAAGGTGGTTTTGTAGCCTCATCTCTTCTAGCACAAGGTCTTTTGGGCACATGTTTGACACTTGTGCACCATTGCAAAGCCGTGCAAGCCCTGGTTATAGGTCTAAACCTGACAATATGTGCTAACGGGACGGGTTGTTAAAAAATGGTATCAAAGTTCGGCTCAACTCTTGGACCAAGATTTGGGAAGCTGAAATAAAGCCGGGGAAGGCTCTGGCCTAAGGGGCAGGATTGTAAATGTTTGGCACGAGAGTATGAAGTTCTACACCTCAAAACAGGAGGAGAGTTGAGGGAAGAAATTCGCTTCGGAGGGCGAGTTTAAAAGGGCCCCACATCGTGTAGGCATTGCCACCTGGGGCGGTTTATAATCTAATGCATCCTCCCTTCTGGTAGAAAGCCTTTAGGGCACATGTGTGACACATGTACTAATATTGGAAAGTCGTGTGGGTCCGAAGTTTAGGCCGAGAGTGGACCATATTTGTGCTAGTAGGACGGGTCGTTATAAAATGGTATCTAAGCTAAGGACGACTCTCGTCCAATGTGGGGAGATTGTGATGGCCCGCACATGTTGTGAAGTGTCGAAGTTCACAGTCTCGAGGTACGCAGTCACAAGGGTGCGTGGTGCAATGAGCAGATAATTTGCCAAGGACGACGAGTTTAAAAATGTCCTACATCACCTAGGCACTGCATCCTGAGTTGGTTTATAAACTAATGCCTACCCTTCTTACACAAGGCCTTTTGTGCACATTTGTGACACATGTGCACCATTGCGAAGCTGTGCGAACCCAGGGTTTAGTCCCAAAGCGAACAATACTGTGCTACGGGACGGTTTGTTACACCGAAAACCAAACTCAGGTTCATTTTGAGTTGGTGGATTCAAACCAAAATTTTGGTGGATTTCCAACCTATTATGTGCTTTAAATTTAAATTTAAATTAATATATGTTTCTAATTTATTTATTTACGCTTTTAATTTAATTTATTCTTTTATTTAACGAATACCATTGATATATGTGCTTAATTTAATTTTAATTTTGAATAATGCATTAACTTTATTCGTGTTGGCTTAATTTTGTTGAGTCATTAAATATTATACTATTTCTATTTTACCTCTTTTTCCCTCCTTCAAAACCCTAACCCTAACCGCCCTTACCCTCTTCCGATCCCCTCCCTTGCCGCCCTATCCTACTCTCTCTCTGTCGTCGACTGTCTCCATTTCCTCTTCTATAAATCTCCACTCTATCCCTTTAATTTTCATCCCTCTCACTCAATTTCTCTCCTTGCTCTCCATTTCTCCCCTTTCCACTCGATTTCCCTTCCTTCTCTCACTGCCGCTCCTCTACCTCGTTGGACACAAATGAAAAACCATCCAAGTAACCATTTCTTCCCTTTTTAGTTCTCATTTTTTTCCCCTCAATTTTCCATGATTTCTCTAATTTTACCCTAACTAAATTTTCCCTTTTTATGACTTAGACGAGTTAGACAACCGTGTTATGACTAAGTAGGACCAGAGTTGCCTGATTTTTAATGGAGGTCGTTCAACGAACTTCAAACAGCAAATGATACCGATTTTGGGCTTGACTTGGTTCTTAACTCGGTCAGGTATGCTTATACTTGGTGTCTTCGATTTATTTATTATGCTTTTAATTTAATTTATGCTTATACTTGATGTCTTTGATTTAATTTATTCTTTTTTCTCTTTATTTTAATTCAGGTATGCCACTGAATTATGCATTGACTTTATTTATGTATCTTTAATTTTGTTTGGTCATTAGATATTATATTCTTTATTTTATTCCACTTTTTGTCTCCTTCAAAATCCTAACCTTACCCTTGGCTGATCCCCTCTATTGCCGCCCATCCTAAACTCTAGGTGCCTACTCTACTGTCCATTGCCACTCTATCCTCCCCACACTTATCCATCCATCACCGACTCCCCCTCCCTCCCTTTCCTCTTCTAAAAATCTCTTCTCCCTCCCTTAGATTTTCATCCCCTTACTCAATTTTTCTCCATTCTCTCAGTTTTTCCCCTTTCCTCACGGTTTCCCTTCCCTTTCTCGCCGCGGCTCGTCCACACCTTGCGACCGTCGGCCACCACCGAAAAACCACGTAAGTAACACCCTTCTCCTTTTTTTCTCTGATTTTTCCTCATTTTCCCAACATTTCTCAGATTTTAACCCAACTTCGTTTTCCCTTTTTCTGAATATGCAAGTGAGACAATTGAGTCTTGACTCGCAGGGCTTAAGTTGGCTAATTTTTAAAGGAGGCCATTCAACCCACTTCAAAAGCATGCTGACGCTGATTTTGGGCTTCGCTCGGTCCCAAAATCAAAACTCAAGTTCATTTTGTCGATTTTGAGGTAGAAGGATACAAACCAAAATTTTGGAGGATTTCCAACTTAGTATGTGCTTTAAATTGAAATTTAAATTCATGTTTTTATTTAACTTATTTATGTACGCTTTTAATTTATTTCATGCTTTCATTTAATGAATACCATTGATTTATGTCTTTATTTTAATTCAAGTATGCCTTTAAGTTAAACTTTAACTTTATTCATGTAGGCTTAATGTTGTTGTGTCATTTGATATTATATTATTTCTTTTCTTCTTTTCTTTCTATCCTTCCAAACCCTAACCCTAGCTGCCCCTACTCTGTGTTGATCCCCTCCATTGCTGCCCCTCCTGCCCTCTAGCCGCCCATGCTACTATCTAGCCCCTACTCTAAACTCCCTTCTCGCCCTATCCTACCCTTAACCCTTATCCCTCTCTCGCCGATTCATTTTTTCCCTCTTCTGTAAATCTCCGTTCTCTCCCTTCGATTTCCATCCTTCTCACTCAATTTCTCTCCCTGCTCTCGGTTTCTTTCCTTCCCTCGCCGCAGCTCCTCCACCCCTTGCCGACTGTTGGCCACCACTGAAAGACCACGCAGGTATCCCTTTCTTCCCCTTTTTTTTTTCTCTCATTTATTTCTTTTCCTCAATTATTCATGGTATCTCTCATTTTACCCCAACTCAATTTTCCCCTTTTCTGACACAGTCGAGTGAGACAATTGTGATGTGACTGAACATGACTTGAGTTGGTTGATTTTCACTAGAGGTCCTGCAACCATCTTCAAACAGCATGCTGCCACCGATTTTGGGATTGACTTGGTCCTTAACTCGGTCCCCGAAAAACAAATTAGGTTCATTATATCGATTTCGAGGTAGGAGGATTAAAACCAACATTTTGGTAGATTTCCAACCTAGTATGTGTTTTAAATTTTAATTTTAGTTCATGTATGTATTTGATTTCTTTATTACGCTTTAATTTAATTTATGCTTTTACTTAATGTCTTTAATTTAAATAATGTTTTTATGTCTTTAATTTAATTCAATTATGCCTTTAAATGATGCTTTTAGGTATGTCTTTAATTATATTCTTTTATTTGACACTTCATCTCCTTCAAAATCCTAACCATACCCTCGACTGATCTCCTCCCTTGCCGCCCATTCTTCCCACTAACCGCCCGACCTACTTTCTAGTCGCCTACTCTACCCTCCATTGCCGCTCTATAACCAAACTTATCCATCCGTCGCCGACTCTCTCCCTTTCCTCCTATATAAATCCCCACTCCCTCCATTCGATTTTCATCCCCCTCACTCATTTCCTCTCAATTTCTCTCCCTTCTCTCGATTTTTCCCCGTTCCTCATGGTTTCCCTTCCCTTTCTAGCCGCAGCTTCTCCACCCTTTGCTGACCGTTGGTCAACACCGAAAAACCATGCAGGTAACACATTTTTCCCTTTTTTCTCTCATTTTTTTTCTTTTCCCTCAATTTCTCAAGATTTCTCTGATTTTAACCGAACTGAGTTTTCCCTTATTTTGAATTTGCTGAGTGAGACAACCGAGTCGTGACACGTAGGGCATGAGTTGGCCGATTTTTAAAGGAGGCCCTTCAACACACTTCAAAAAGCATGTCGGCACCGATTTTGAACTTGACTCAGTTCCCGAAAACAAAACTCAGGCCCATTTGATTGATTTTGAAGTAGGAGGATTAAACCAAAATTTTGGTCGATTTCCAACCTAGTATGTGCTATAAATTTTAATTTAAATTCATGTTTGTATTTTAAATTATAGTTTATATGATTTTAATTTAATTTATGTTGTCATTTAATTTTTTAATTTTATTTTTGCTTTTATGTCTTTAATTTAATTGAGGTATGCCTTTGAATTATGCTTTAACTTTATTTTCGTATGCGTAATTTTGTCTGGTAATTAGATATTATATTATTTCTCTTATTCCATTCTTCCTCTCATTCAAGACCCTCACCCTAGCCACCCTTTCCCTTTGCCCATTCCTTACCATACCGCCCATCCAACCCTCTAGCCTTCTACTCTACCCTACCTTGCCTCATGTATCCTACCCTTCGTCGCCGACTCTCTCCCTTTCCTATTCTATAAATCTCTACTCCTTCCCTTCGATTTTCATCCCTCTCGCTCTATTTCTTTGAATTCCTATCCCTTCTATCGTTTCTTCCCTTCTGTATCCGTTTCCCTTCCATTTCTCATTGCCGCTCCTCCACCACCCCTTGTTGATCGTCAGCCATCACCCAAAAACCACATAGATTACCCTTTATTCTTTTTGTTTCTCTCTCATAATTTTCTTTTTCCTCAATTTTCTAAGATTTCTCTCATTTTACCCCAACTCAGACCCCTCTGGGCGGGGTAATACAACCTACTCCAGTTAAGACCAGAGCCGCCCCCGGCTGGACATCCGGTTGAGACTCGCACTAGCCTACACCCTAAGTCCGAGAGTTGAACCGTGCTTTGATTCCATTAGTAATGACCTGCGTATTGCTTAAAGATTTGAATGATTCACATCAGATATTCTTAATGGGATGGTATTTGCGATATTTTGTTTGTTACCTATTGTGTTTAATATCTATCTTTCCAGGTAGGCTACGATCTAACCAAGTACGTAATTCGGATCTTCTCCATAGATTGACATCGGTTTACTTATTTTTATTGGTTCTTCAAAGGGTGCTTTATAGTTTGATATTGATCTTGACAGGTAGGATGCGATCTAACAGAATATGTATTTTGGATCCTTTCCACAAATTGGCACAGGTGTATTTATTTTAATTGGTTCATCGAAGAGGGGTTCTAGTTTGTTTTATGAAATACATTTTACTTTTTGATGGTCGGGATGGATTTTGAATTCGATTGTTGAATTTTGACATAACTTGTTTTTATTCCTCAGGAATGGTGAGTACCGTATTCGTGCTTAACGAATTGTATGTGTCACATCAGATATTCTTAAAGGGGGGGTTTTCCGCTTCTTTAAAAAAATTCTCATTTCATATGGTTTTTGCGATATTAGATTTTCTACTTAATGTATTTAATATCTACCGTGACAGGTAAAATGCGATCTACCAGGATATTTATTTTGGATCCTCTCCACAGATTGGTATAGGTATACTTATTTTAACTGGTTCTTCAAATGATTGTTTACTGTTTGTCTGAAATTCATCTAACTTTTAGAAAGATTTTGAATTCTGTTCTGAACTTTGGCATGTCTCGTTTCGCGTGTTCCTGTTTTTGCGATGGCTTGTATTTCTTCCTCTGAAATGGTGAATACTGTATTCTTGCTTAAGGAATTTTATGATTCACGTTAGATATTCTTCAAGGGGGTTTTCTGCTTCTCTATTTTTTTTTCTCATTTCATATCTTGTTTGCGATATTAGATTTTCTACTTAATGTGTTTAACAGAATATGTATTTTGGATCCTCTCCACAAATTGGCACATGTGTATTTATTTTAATTGGTTCATCGCAGAGGGCTTCTAGTTTTTTTTAAGAAATACATTTTACTTTTTGATGGTCGGGATGGATTTGGAATTCGATCTTTGAATTTTGACATGACTTATTCCTCAGGAATGGTGAATACCGTATTCTTGCTTAACGAATTGTATAAGTCACGTAAGATATTCTTAAAGGGGGGTTTTTCCGCTTCTCCAAAAAAAAATTCTCATTTCATATGGTTTTGGCGATATTAGATGTTCTACTTAATGTATTTAATATCTATCTTGACAGGTAAAATCCGATCTACTAGGATATTTACTTTGGATCACTCGAAGGATTGGTATAGGTGTACTTATTTTAATTGGTTCTTCACATATTTGTTTACTGTTTGTCTGAAATTTATCAAACTTTTTGATTGATTTTGAATTCTGTTCTTGAACTTTGGCATGTCTCTTTTCGCGTGTTCCTTGTTTTTTGTGATAGCTTGTATTTCTTTCTCTGAGATGGTGAATACTGTATTATTGCTTATGGAATTTTATGATTCACGTCAGATATTCTTAAAGGGGGTTTTCTGCTTCTCTATTTTTTTTTTCTCATTTCATATTGTGTTTGCGATATTGGATTTTCTACTTGATATTTTTAATATTGATTTTGACAGGTAAGATGCGATCTAGCAAAATATGTTTTTTGGATCCTCTCCACAAATTGGCACAGGTGTATTTATTTTAATTGGTTCATCGAAGAGGGGTTCTTCGCATTTCTTCTGAAAGTTGACTAACTTTTGGATGGACTTGGAATTCTGGTCTCGCTTCTATAAGAATAGCGATTGCCATAATCTTCACTTTAGAGAATCGTACATTCTATTGGATACTCATAGGTGGGTGTTTTCAGCTTCTGAAAAAAGATTTTATCATTTCATAAGGATTTATGATATTGGCATTACTACTTAGTGTGTTATCAATTCTTCTCAGTTGAATGCTATGTGAATCAGTATTAATTACTCTCCGCAAGTGGGCAGAAGTAAAGTTATTTTAATTAGTTCTTCAAGGGGTGTTTTGCAGGTTATCTTAAACTTATCTATCTGTTTTTATGATGTGGATGGATTTGGAATTTTGATATTTAATTGTGGCATCTTGGGTGTTTCTTTTTCAGGAGTCAATATTATTGAGAACAATAGGATACGCTATGGATATGTTTAATGAGGGTAATCAACTTCACAAAGAATTCGAGGAGGTTTGCGGTTTAGAAATTCTTTGATCTTTTTTATGGCAGATTGATTGGATTTTGTAGTTGTATTTTAATTTTCATATTGATCGTCAATTTTGCAGTCTATTTGTGCCTCTAAACTTTTCACAGTTCGAAGGTCACATCACTTATGGAATAGTGCTGAAGGTGCTTCATAAGCTAAGGTGCTGGGATTGTGATGACTAGTACCAAAAGTCACGAAAGTGAGTAGTGACCTGATGAGAGAGAGAGCATTAGTGAGGGTAGTTGGGGCGAAGTGAAAATAGCTAGAGAGTTGAATTTCTAGGTCCCACATCGCCTAACATTGCCTGCTGGCTTGGTTTATAAGCTTGCGGCGCCTCTTCTCCTCACAAAAGTCCTTTTGGGGTTGTGCATGAATGTAGACCCCGAAACAAAGCCATGCGGGTTGGAGTTAAGCCCAAAGCGGATAAGATTGTGTAAAGCGGGGTGGGTCGTTATAAATGGTATTAGAGCACCATTCAAATTTGGACCTAGAGTTGGAAGATTAGATATTAGAGCCGATGGCAATTCTAGTCCAAGGGGAGGGATTGTGATGACCCATGCCCATGGTAAAGTCTCGAAATGAGATGCAGTGAAGGCATGAGAGGGAAATGAGAGAAAGTCACCAGAGTGGCACAAATCTCAAGGTCTCATATCGCCTATGGACTAGTGCTGAAGGTGCATTATAAACTTAGCGCCTCCTCCCTACTCTAGCACAAGGCGTTTTGAGATTGTGTAGGAGTGCACATCTCGAAGAAAAATCGTGAGAGTCGAGAGGATAGGTCCAAAGCGGACAGTATTGTGCTTAGCGCGGACGGGTCGTTACAAAATGGTGTTAGAGCACGGTTCAACTGTCTGACCATTAGTGGAAAGTTGAGTTCCATAGTCGAGGACGGCTCTAGACTCAGGAGGTAGTATTGTGATAACCCATACCCAAAGTAACTTTTTGATTGATTTTGAATTCTATCTTGAACTTTGTCATGTCTCGTTTCGCATGTTCTTGTTTTCACGATAGCTTGTATTTCTTCCTCTGAAATGGTGAATTGCTTAAGGAATTCTAAGATTCACGTCAGATATTTTTAAAAGGGGTTTTCTGATTCTTAATTTTTTTTTCTTCATTTCATATCGTGTTTGCGATATTTGATTTTCTACTTAATGTGTTTAATATTGATCTTGACAGGTAGGATGCGATCTAACAGAATATATATTTTGGATCCTCTCCACAAATTGGCACAGGTGCATTTATTTTAATTGGTTCATCGCAGTGGGCTTCTAGTTTCTTTTAAGAAATACATTTTACTTTTTGATGGTCGGGATGGATTTGGAATTCGATTGTTGAATTTGTAAATGACTTGTTTTTATCCTCAGGAATGGTGAATACCGTATTCTTGCTTAACGAATTGTATAAGTTACGTAGGATATTCTTAAAGGGGGGTTTTTCCGCTTCTCTTAAAAAAATTCTCATTTCATATGGTTTTTGCGATATTAAATTTTCTACTTAATGTATGTAATATCTATCTTGACAGGTAAAATGCGATCTACCAGGATATTTACTTTGGATCATCTCCACAGATTGGTATAGGTGTATTTATTTTAATTGGCTCTTCAAATGGTTGTTTACTGTTTGTCTGAAATTCAGCTAACTTTTTGATTGATTTTGAATTTTGTTCTTGAACTTTGGCATGTCTTGTTTCGTGTATTCCTGTTTTTTGCGATGGCTTGTATTTCCTTATCTGAAATGTTGAATACTGTATTCTTGCTTAAGGAATTTTATGATTCACGTCAGATATTCTTAAAGGGGGTTTTCTGCTTCTCTATTTTTTTTTTTCTCATTTCATATCGTATTTGCGATATTGGATTTTCTACTTAATGTATTTAATATTGATCTAGACAGGTAGGATGCGATCTAACAGAATATGTATTTTAGATCCTCTCCACAAATTGGCACATGTATTTTGTTCTATTTCTTTTAGACTTTTTGTTGTTCTACTATTTCTTATATGAATGAAATATCTTTGTTATTGCTAAAAAAAAAACCCTACTATTTTAGAAATTTGCTTTAGAACTATCTCAATTGAATGAATTAGAAAATTGCTTAAACGGTGTCCACAACTGGTATACTTCATGGACCTTCAATTCATCAAATTTGATCTTAAAATTCCTTTTTCCCTCTATGTTAAGCCCATTTTTTGGCTCAAAATTACTTTTTTTTTTGGTTTTGACATGACAATGGTAGGCCAAATCCATCTTATTTAAATCCAACTGAAAATATTTTTATATTTTTTATCCATTTTTTGTGTAAATTTTCCTTATTTTTTATGTGTGACAAGGTTGGCTAAATCTTTCCAACTGACATGTTATTTCTAAAAACCTTTTCTTCCTATTGTTATCAATTTACAAAATTATCTTCTTTTTAGGTTAAGATAGACCAAATCCTTCCAACTAACCAAATTTAATCCTAAGACGTTTTCTTCTATTATTAGAAAAGTTTTTACTTGATTTTTTCATATATTGTGTAGGCATTAATATGACAAGAGTGGATCAAATTCTTCCAACTCACTAAATCTAATATTAGAACTCCGTTTTTATATTTTTGAACAAATTTTTACATGATTTTTTCTTATTTTTAGGTACTGACATGCCAAGAGTAAGCCAAACCCTTTAGATTCACCAAATGCACTCCTAATTTTCCCATTTTAAGCCATTTTTTTTTAAACAAAATTGTCCTTTTTCAAGATATGGCAAGACAAGGCATTGACAAATATTAAAAGAAGAAACAATTATAAGTAAGATGTACAAGCTTGGCATAAGAGAATTATGCCAAAAGATTACCTTGAAAATCATATCAACTAAAGATCCTACCCATACAAGAATCATTCCCCACATACCCTTTACCTCCAACAAAACCCAAGAACTCAATAGTCAAAAGACCCCATCTAAAGAAATATCAAATTGGTAAGTTCTACCAAGTTGTAGAAGAAGGAATAAGGAAGAAGATAGAAGAAAAAGGGGAGAGACACAGATGGGAGGAGATAAAAATGTATGTACTCTGAAAAGTGATTGTATCTTCCTTGGGGAAGATATATTTGTGAGGATTAATTGCAAAATTACAGGAAGGTACATCCCTTAAGTAGATTGCAATCAATTAATAAATGGTCAATCTTGTTAAATTTGCTATACAAAATGGTACACTAAGGGATGCATCGAAACAATATACTTACCACAAATAATGTGTTTTTCAACTTTATATTTTCTCGTAATGTCAATTCATGCTTTTCAGATGTTGATGGAAAGCAAGCCTTTGCAGTGCATTGGGAACCACCTCCAGAAAGTGCTTATATATGGAAAAACAAGCGGCCTAAAGTGCCACCATCTCTTCGAATATATGAATGCCATGTTGGGATAAGTGGATCCTTTGATGAATTTGCCATGAAGGTACCTCCCATAAGTTGTTTGCCTCTTTTGATTGCATCAAAATCGTCCTTCAAATTTGTACTTTTTGGCATTTTTTTTCCATCTTGGTGCTTCCACATGTTAAAAAAGCAGGATACAATGCAATTCAGTTGATTGGTGTCCTTGAGCACAAAGATTATTCGTCTGTTGGGTATAAGGTGAGTTGATTATGTTTCTTCTCAAGTCTAATTTTTAAATTGTATAATATGTTGTCCATTTGCATGCATTTTTATTGATTGTCCACTATTTACTATCTGCCTTTGCATTTGACAATGCTACTCTTGTGCAATTGATGACTGTATTTTATTCCTTTCTGCAAACTCTTGCTTTTATGGTGAACATTAGTGACATGTTTGTGTTTCGATGCATATTTCGACTCACATTAGGTGTTTTATTTTTCACTATGAAGTCACAAAGTTTTCTTGGTTACCTCAGGCTACACTTTATCCTGGGCTATGTGAGGAAACTACTCAAGGAGGATCGGGATTTGATTACTACATAAATATTTCTGCATCGGAAATGTGGTTATGGTTCCTCAAGAATGTCCCTGATCATGAGTGGAGCATGGATAAGGTTCAACTTTTTGACTGTTGAATTTAATGATACTGTATTTCAGAATAACACTAAAAAAAGATAACATATTTCAGATTGATTCTCTATTTTTTTTTTCAGTCCATTGTATTTTGGGTAATACTTGCATTTTATATTTTACTTCAACATATTAAATCTTATATGCCTACTTTGGTTTTGCTTGCCTTTTTCATCTATACTCTTTATAAGCTTAAGACAAGTCCAATGTGAGTTCATTTTATGCTTCACGAATGTTATTTATGCTCTTTCTGAAATTTCCTCTCATAAGCTTCTGATGCGTAGATAACAAAATTTTCATCCCTTCTTCCTTTTCTTTGTTAACAACACTAAATTGTGTTTTTTCTTGTCACCATCTCAAAATGTTGCCGCGGGGGGGGGGAGGGATGGGGATGGGGAATAGGAGGACTTACTTTTGTATTGGTTTGGATTTATTAGGCTTTATTTTTTTTTTTTATACTGATAGAAAGTTATGATTTGTGCAGATCGTGAGTGTTCTGATGAGCAACAAACAAAATGCGTCCAATTGTTAGTTTCTAGGGCATGTCTCCATGTAACCCTATAATATAACTTAAATGCTACTATTTGTAGATTTATGAGGTTCTATTTATTCATTCTGTTGGTTTTTTCCTATGGTTAGTTGGTATTTGATGGCTTCTATCATTTTATTGATTTTGAGAACGACCCTTAGTCTATTTGTAAAGCATAGCTGGGTTGGAATAAATTATATTTGTCGTTATCTTTACATCTTTTACATTTCTAATTGTTTTGGAATAAATTCTCACTTTTTGATCTGACTTGTCATTTTACATTTCACATGCCTTAACCATCTAAAATACGATTCCTCAATCTACCCTTTTGCATCCACTCTTAAGCCTCATTTTTTTTTGTTCCTCATTTTATCCTTTTCTTTTACTTATCGAAACCATGGTTGGAAACTTGGAAAAATTATTATAAGTAGGTTTGGTTGATACTTGTGACAGGGCCATCTGAAGAAGAAAAACAAACTGCAACCATTTAAAGAGAAACTCAAATGGAAAATTTTCAGGAAGAATTTAATTAGTGACAAGGGTCAGCTGACATTGGAATGAACTGCTCAAAAAAAAAAGAAAGAGCTGACTTTGGAATGAATGAATCATAGATCTTTTGATGTAGTATTGGTTGACTAGTTTGCTTATTGAAGTGTATTTAAGTCAAGCCATTTAGCTTTTTTCAAACATCACAGGTTATGTGTAGGAACTCACACAATTGAGTTTCACATCAGCTAAACTAATTAAGATCAAACTGCTCTAGCGATAGCAGATATATGATGAAATTGATACTCTTGCAATGTGATACCAAAGTTGCACTGTTCTTGTAGAAAACCATACTAGTTGGCATTTTGATTTTATGCTAGATTGACTTCCTATTGCATTCATATATTAAATACTAGATCATTTTCTTGTTTTATACATACATCTAATGGTGATCCATTTTGTTGATGCAATGCAGTCCATTTCGGGAGGGAGGTCATTTGCTGAAATGTTGTTCGGTGAAGTCAAAGAGCACTCCTTGGGTTCACCAGATTCAATCTTTTGAGGGTCTTCATTGTACAAAGTAGGACCATGTACCTGCTTATTTACTTTCTTAGCATGTCATCATCATCTTGTCATTATCACCATGAAACCCTTTGTCCCATACATCTGGGATCAACTTTTTATCAACTCTAACCACGTATCCTTTTTAAATTTTTAAAGTTGCATATGTGTCCTCATTCTCTATTGTCATTCTTGTGTTCACACTTGAAACTAGTTCGTGACACCAGTTATGAATTATTTGAACATTTTTATTTTATTTCAGATGATCAGGTTAACTACATTTACAATAAGTGGGTGTGCTTACCTCAACTTCATGGGCAATGAATTTGGGCATCCAAACGTGAGATTCCTTCCATTAATTCATGGGTGAACATTATTTCTTTCTGTTTGATATTTACTTTTCATCTTGTTCTAGAGAATTGAGTTCCCCATGCCGAACAACAACTTTAACTTTTCCCTAGCTAGACGTCAATGGGATTTACTGGATAAAGGATTACATAGCAATCTCTTTGCCTTTGACAAGGTATGGATATATCCTCTTGATCATCATCTTGGTATGTAGCATTCTCTCTCTCTCTCTCTCTCTCTCTCTAAATTCACAATTGTATTCATTAGGAAAAGATACAGTATATCTCTCTCTAAATTCACATCTGTATTCATTAGGAAAAGATACAGTATAAGAGAGCTATACTGATCGTCTACATAAAGGCGAGAATCAAAGCAAAAACAAAAACAAAAACAAATACATGTATAAGATACCAACATCTTGAAAATTACAAATGACCAACAAAGCCTTCAACCCTGTCCACCCCTACTTGGATAGGAAATCTGCCACACCATTAGCAAACTTCCTAACCTGCCTAAAGTAGCATTCTTATATTTTGAAAATCCAAAATTTCATCTACACATTTTTCAATGAGCCATAATTTTTTTTCTAAGCTTAATGTTGATTTTTCTTTTTACTTGGATATTGTAATGGTTAAGAATGCTTGATCTAAACTTACCAGCCTTTTATGTTTAGTTCGACGACCTGAAGGACCCAACCATAATGAAATAGTTGATTCATTTTTTCGGAGCTTCCTAAACCATAACCAAGAACAAGGGGACTCCTTGGTGAACTCCTCCCATTGATCTCGAAGGAACTCCAAGCAGAGGTTGGCAACTACTTGTAAAACAATGAAGATGCATGAGTCCATTGATGAGGGCATCTCCACCAGCTCCATTCAGAAAATGAGGTTGAATTCGAAGATGAATTAAGTTCATTCATTGAAGACAATTTGACATTTTCACCTAAAATCACAGTAGAATTTAATGGCACAGAATGTGCCCAAAATGAATTCCATTGGGGTCCAAAATACTCAAATTAAAGGCTCATGGGCTTGGGTCATGCCTTCAAATCCATTAAAATAGGCCCAAGCAAATATTCCATTTGCTGGCCACAAGGAGGAGTGACGAGAAGAGGAGAGGAGATCATTGTCCACATGTGCAATTTTAGCCAAAATGGAAGACACTCTCATCCAAGCAAGTATGGGCGCATGAGCAGCAAGAATGGAACTCTCCTCTCCAAAATCAGCCAAATTAAGAATAAATTTGAATGTGTGGTTGACCATGGTCCCAAGGATCCTTAGATCCATATATTTTGACACCAAATCAAGCATATTCAATTGTAGGGATTTAGGATCTCCATGGGAGAATTTGGGAGTTTGGATCTTAGATCCAAGTTTGTAGTTGCTAGATCCATGATTTTCTCACATTACACCTCTGTATAAAGAGGTTAGGGTCGACCATTGTAGCACACATTCAAATTGAGCAATAAAATTTCTGCAACACCCGCCCTTTTTCACTCGCTTTTTCTCGTAAATTCAGAGTATATTTTTTTTTATAACAGAGTAGAGTGATAGAACGCGAGACGTCACGACGTGAGTTAAGTCCGACTTTCCAAAGTCTGACCCTTAACTGGCCAACCCTATGTGTGCATGGACTAAGTCCACGAAAATGCTTCACCCATAGCAATATTAATATGCGGAATAAAATCATAACCTGCGGAATCATAACATCGAAATGCGGAATCATAATAGAACCAAGTTCTATTCCATTCAGATAGCAAAGTACGTCAAGTCCTTATCCATAGTCAAAACCTCATAATTATCCAATAAATCATCCAACCATCTAAGTTATTACATTCCGAAATCTAAATACTCAAATACAAGTTCATGAGTAACTTTATTCAAAACATGTAAAATAAGTCTTCTAAGCTCCTATGCCTAGTCCGTCTTACGTTCATCGTTCCCCTGATTACCTGTATCATCAACTAGGGTAGAAGTAGGACGTTAGAACAACGCACCCAATAGGTATTCCAGTTACGGTTAACACATGGTTAGTACAAAACATATATAATAATATAGTGATGTCAAAACCATATAAAATCTATGCCATGCAATGATGACAAATATGCAATGAGTCCTACCCATCACATGTACATAAATGTACCCACCACATAGGTCTTCCGGACGCCCGGCGGAGTGTGGACCCTCCGGATTCTTCCTGATGGAAAATCACATCAAGGTAACGCACATAGGTTTTTCGGATGCCCCGACGGAGTGTGACCCCTCCGGTTATAAATCCTCCACCCCATGCCATGCATAAGATGCCAATGAAACACATGTTATTTTATAACATAAACATAGCATTGAAAATCACCTTTTGAAACATATCCAATACATGTTATTTAAACAAATAAACATAGTATTTAAAATTCATATAAAGCATATCCTTTGAAACATAGATTTCACCAAACATAAGATAAAACAAGTGTACATAAATCCATGGTTTCAAAGAGGTGGAATCCTACAAAGACCGCTAACGTGTGTTTGCGTCTTTCGTCCAAGAATTGATCACCGATCACGCACCACTTGCGAGATCCCATTACCTTATAATATAATAATAAATCAACACCAAGTCCCACTTGATTTAAAAGGTTCTAAGTCCATAAACAAAACCCCATGGGGTTCGGCCATACACCATGGCCAAACCCATGGTCTAATCTTTAGTTAATTACAATTTTGCCATTGTTCATAACCATAGCCCTTTTTCCTTGCTTAGGTTCCAAATAATCCATTCATACTTCTTGAATCCAATCTCATAGTCCAATAATTAAATCATGGGGTTCGGCCATACACCATGGCCGAACCCAATGTTCAATGCTTTCACAAAACTACAAAATTGCCATTGATTCCCTCATTCATTTAAATTTACCATAACTAGAACTTATAAAATTTCTTAACCAAATCAGGTCATCAAATACACCTCATGGGGTTCAGCCATACATCATGGCCGAACCCATGATTCTCCACTTTGGCATGTAATTACATTTTTGCCACTACCTTCATCATCAAACCATAACATACATTTGTATCCTTCACTTTATTTACAAAACACAAGCCTAACCTACAATTTTGATTCATGGAGTTCGGCCATACACTTGGCTGAACCCATGATATCTTTGTTTCCAATTTTTATCTCCACTATCTATTTTTAGAAGGTTTCCAAATTAATCTTCCACCCTTCCATAATTTGAAGGTTTCCATAAATAATCTCTACCTTCCAATATTAGATAGTTTCCATAAATAAACTCCACCTTTCTATAATTGGAAGGTTTCCAAATTAATCTTCCATGGTCTATAATTAGATACTTTCTAATTTCAATGTCCACCTTCCAAGAATAGAAACTTTTCATAAATACCACTTCTTAATTTGGCAACCTCCTTCCTTAATTAAAAGCTTTCTAATTTAGCCAACTCCTTCCATAATTGGAAGCTTTCCAAACTTAGCAACAAAATGCATTTACAAATCCAAAACAACCCCATGGGGTTCGGCCATGGTGCATGATCTTGATTATTTAATCCCTTGAAAAGCTACATATCAATAACATTAACCTCTTATTAAATTTAACCGATTACCATCCATTATAATCAATTAAAAACATAAATATAATTGATGGGGTTCGGCCATACACCATGGCCGAACCTCACCCCTTTCTTTCCCATTCTTTTGATCCAATCAACTTAGCCATAAAGCAATCATGGTTCGGCCATGCCATGGCCGACCCACATCTAACTATATCTCCATTTAAAATCCTCTTAAGACATAAGCATAAATCCATGATCTTCATATTTGAAAACCCCATGAAGTTATTAATAACTTCCATGGTTTTCATTCTAAATAACCCAATGAAATAAACCATATCTTCCTTTAATCAATCATGGGGTTCGGCCATTCACCATGGCCGAACCTTATGGTTCTTTTCTTTCCATTTAAAAATTATCAAATCATCATCCAAACTTCTTCCATGGGGTTCGGCCAAACACCATGGCCGAACCCTATGGTTATTTTTATTTCAAAACAATTTTATCAAATAAAATACTAACCGTTTCCGACTTCTTGTTCTTCCAATCCTTCTCCTTTCTTCTTAATTTTTCCAAGCCAAATAAACCTCTTGCTGGCTGCCTTCTTCTTCTCCTTGCTCTTTGGCGAGAATGAGAGATTGATAGAGATAGAGAGAGAGAGTTCGAATAGGGTGTAAAACCATGAGCCTCCGTATGTCTCCCCTTTTATCACTTCCTTTTGATCCAAAATTAGAAGGTGCTAAGATACACCATGCCCCATTGCCATGTACCCTCTTATCTAGATTAGATAGTGCCGTGAGCCCCTCCTTCTTTCCAATTAATCCCATAATAGAAAGTACCATGCGCCCCTTATTTATTTTTGGCCATTGCCGACCTTGGCTTCCCATTCCATGCCCATAACATATAGATATTCATATCTCTCATTCGGCCATGCACATTTATTTTTATTCTTAGATATCTTCTTTATTTAATTTTAGACAATTTCTTGGATATGCAAATCCTAAATATTTTCTCAAAATATTCTAGCATATCACATAGATATGCATATCACTTATGCGCATAAACTTGGATTTAATAATTAAAATTCGGCCATGCACTATCCCATACACGGCCATACAATCTTTAAATATCTTCTCAAGATATTGTAGCATATTATTTAATTTTTAGTCCCATTTAATTTTCATTGGAACCAATCCCCCAATTCATTGGGTCCTAATTGGGTCATAGCCCAATTCTTTATCCATATAAGATCCAAGACTAATATTCACAATTTAAAAGAATAATTTTCACATAAAATAATAAATTGAAAATCCGAGGTGTTACAATTTCAAGCCTTGTGCTTTGGATCTCTCCAATATTGGTGAGTCAAGTCCTTTTGATTTCTAATTGATTTTATATTGAATTACTTTTCTTTCATACATATGGTTTATGAACTTTGCATTTTGCACTCGACCATATCATATTGAAATTAATTCCATAATTCAATTTTGATTTCTATTGAATTTACAATTTCATTAGTGACTTAAGCATGGTGATAATTTTCTAATGAGATATTGAGCCTAATTCCATTTTTTGTGAGTGAACTGGATTGGGTAATCCATCTAAGCTTCGAGTTATCTCCTAACCAGAGTGTTGCAAAGTTGGTGAACTAGGAATTCTAAGATTTGAATTCCTTTATCCAATTTGCAGACATTCAGTCTAAATTGACATTTTGTTGAAGACTCGTGGAAGGGTGCAAGCTTTTTGCAGTTTCAACCATAGGCATTCATCATCCATGTGCCCCAAATCCTTTTGGCTCTTGCCTATAGCAAGCATTGTAGAGAATATGGCCTTCGATAAAGTTGTCAGTCTCTTCCATTATGAGTTGTTTGTTAATTTCTTCAAGAAAATCACTTCTTGTAAAACATTATGTTTGGTTTCAATGCAAGTCATTCGATGAGTGCTGTGAAGTTGGCATTGTGTAGGCCATGGAAACCCAACATTTTGGTTGTTTACGTCAAAACATTTATTTCCATTGAAAATAAACAAAATGTTGTCTTTCCAATTGAGGAAAACCCTCAATTTTTCCCCATTAAATTTTTTGATCCCTCTCCTCCCTTCCCCCTCCCCTCAAGAGGAAATGGACTCCTTGGAAGAAGAGGGAAAACTCCCTTTTTGTGTGTGTGTTTGTGTGTTTTCTCTTGGCAAAGAGCTTTTATTCCATGGAAGAAGAGATATTGGTTTCATTTTCTATTCTCATTCATTTTCCATATCTAGAAAATGACAGACAACCCCACCAAGTGTGTAAATCAAACCACAGGATCAAATCAGTGATAAAAAGGCTTGCATAGAATTCTCATGCTTTATTTATTCCTTCCCACTTTTCCCATTTCTACAGAACTGTCTCATATATCATTACAAAAAAATTGAAACAAAAATAAGAGGGGCAAATACAAGAATACAGTGGGCCCATTAAAAAAAAAAAAACAGTGTTGTTGTAATAACATCATCTAGACTCTGACTTCACCCTTCTAATCTCCAGTGAAGATTAAGCCAATGGAGAATAAATTTTCCTTACTAAGACTTGTCTCAAAACAGACACAAGGAGAGCCCTAAAACACACATGGGACCAGGGGTTCAAAATTCGGTATCGATCGATATCGGATGATATTTTTCTATCTCTATGTTCTTTTTAACAAAAACGACTAATATCAGCCGATATGATACGGCCGAGATATCGACATATCGGCCGAATATCAGTGCATACGAATCATATCGGCTGATAATTGGACCCTACATGGGACAGTATCCTTGAAACAAGTAGTACTAAACCAAAAATAGCCTTCAATCTCTTCATCATCCCTAACCGCCATTCTTCCATAAAACTTGAGAACTTTTCCCAATTTTGTTTGAATTAATCTTCTTTGGTTTTTTTTTCTAATGGTTATGGAGAATAAATTTTCTTTACTAAGACTATTTGATATGCAATTTTCCGTGTGAGATTAAACGACCCATATCATAAGACATTTAAATAAATGGTACAAATTATATTCTAGTAGGATTTTGAGTTCCAAATTTTAGAAGTTTTCTTGATGGAACGTGGAACCATATAAGAAATATAACCCAAAAAGTTCAGTCACTTGTTTAAGAGAAAACAAGGTGGTAGCAAATATAGGAGCAAAGCAGTCTCCATTGCATGGACACTAAAAGCAATGCAAAATGCCAAAGGCATTCTAATCTTGCACATTGTAAAGAATAAGACATGAGTGTGGTGTTTTCTGGTGAAATGCCTTTCCAGCTTTAGAGTAAATTAACTATTTAAATTTTTATTTTCATTTATATCCCTATAACAGATCAGTCATATGCAAAAAAAAAAATTAGTGACAGCTTAATTAGTAATCATGATAGAAGCTTTACACAAATTAAGCAGAATTCAAATCACACTCTATATTTTCAAATTCGGTTGTCACTTCAGGAGAGTATTCCAAATAGCAGCTTCTTCAAATGACACCACTCCTTGCCTCTCATCCCCCGCTTGTGACATCAGTTGGCTCAAGCATGCCTTCAACTGCATCACTAAGGCGGTTGCCTCTTCTTGGACCACAGAGATAAAATCCTATTTGTAGCCTGTCAAACTCTACACACTGGAGTTTTGTTTGGTCTTCTACTAACATGATAAAACCACTTCAAACAATTTTCTCTCGATTTGTCATCTACTGAAATTATTCTTAACCTATTCCTGATGTGCTCATTTCTAAATCTATCCTTTAAGGTTAATCCACTTATTTAATGCAGCATATGCATCTCCAATCTTTTATCATATGAAACCCCACTATCTTGTCTATATTCTGCCTACCCCTCTTCTATCCATCTAAAAGTTTTCAAGGTGTACTATGAAGAATTGTCTAATAATAAAATTTAGATCATTTATAGCTAATACTTATCTAATTTAATGATACTAAAATGATGGCCAATTTTAGAGTTTTTTATTTTAATAATCTACATTCATTTATACACATAAGTTTATTTCTTGTCAGAACCAGAGAGGAAAACCAGAGAGGAAGTCGAAAACATCCACGACTTTTTATTTTATAGTAACTATTACATTTGTTCCAAACCATTTGTTTTCCTATTTTCCGATGCAAACATTAAAATTTAAAGTAACAACATGTTATCATGCGTCATTGATGTTGAATCAAATATTCCTGTGTCCATATTGCTAATCAATGACCGAAATTTACTCTTTGCACCTCCAAAAATATTGAACTGGCTCCATAGGGAATCAAACTTGAATGTTGGTAAAAAAACTCATTATATGTTGGATTCTATACTTTGATGATTTGTTTGGTAGTCAAATTTAAATTTAAATTGATTTCTTTTTGTACATTTTATAAGTCCGATTCAACTAAGTCACAAGTATGTTCATTAAAAGAAATACATACCACATTGAAATACTTGATATTCTCTCTTTATGCTTGAATCAGAAGAACATAAAACAGGAGTAAACCTTCTATCCAACTCACCCACTCATCCAATCATATATATATATCAAAGACACGAACTTTTCATGAAAAATCTTTACCATTGAGATGGGCATGGATTTGGAAAATGTTCAATAAGAAAATTGGGCTTCGAAAATGATTACTATGAATGGTCAGGTCCTATATGAATGAGAATTAATTTTATTTACCAAGTACTATTAAAATCTCTACTAGAGTAGAAAAACACCAGCAACGACTGCTTAAGCCACTTGGTTTTGTGAGATGTATAATATGTTACCTGGATTAAAGTGTGTAAAATTTCATCTCTACTTTTATGATTTTGATTTTTGAAATTTGACTTTTAAGAATTTGGAGTGATGATCAGGAACCCGTCTAAGAAAATGAGAGTCTTGATTTCTATTTCCACTCCATCCAAAAAGATCACTTCCTATAGAATTACTCAATGTGTATGAGCAGAGAGGCTTACACATACCCTAAGAATTAATCAGGTGCTCTGAGAAGTCTGAATACCTTAGTTATCAATAATAATAATAATAAAAAAATAAATTCCACCATGTGAGAGTAAGATGACTGGATTGTTCTGAATTTTCACACATTTCCATCCATGTCCCCTAATATGTTGAAATAAGCCATATAATATTATGGCAAATGGGGACAAACTGATCAATGGCTACTCTGGAACCAGACCTAAGTCAAAGTTCGGCCCCATTTGGTCAAGATACTAATTTATTTCATTGTCATAGATATTGTTCTCAAAATATTAACAACAATCAATAATATTGAAGTTTTATCAAAAAATAAATTGAAAAATCTCATAAAAAATATAATATTCAAAAAATAATAAAAATCTTAGTAAGAAATTCAACAGTAATTTTCCAAGAATTTATGTAGATACTATCGTAATATTTCTATTTATCGCATTTTTAACGCAATTTTATCAAAAATTTACTGCACCACTAATAAATGTGTTGTTAATGTGGTAATGATATTTTATTGATAAAACTTGATAAATTTGAAAATATCACTGATATTAATGATATTGATTTATATTATATAGTACCACATACTGGCCGAATTTCAATAAAGATGGCCATTGAATTTGTAAAAAAATTATATTTCACAACATAGTATTATCTATATCTCCCTATATCCATTGACATATGGAACACCATTTATATACAAAGTTTTAAATACTAATAAAATCAAGCACTCAGATTTAATTCAGGCCTCAGCCTAAAGTGAGACTCTGTTGAGTTGGGCTACGAAGTTTAGGGCCCATGCCCTGCCTGATTTCAACTTAGGCTGAGACTGGGTTAGACTGACACGGATGGATCCAGCCCAAGTTGTCCCGAACCTGGCAAAGTGTCTCTAATGCAAACAGCAAACCAGTAAAAATTGCACAAAATCCCCCATACTGTATGTACCATCCATATCCAGACTTGATAATTGGAATAGGTTCAACAGATCATTAGAGGCGACAGAGACGGATAGGTTCCATGAAAACTATTGTATACCATTTCAAAACTGATAATTTTCCTCTACATTCAATTTTCCCTTTTCAAATTGCCAAACTGTTTCCTAATTTGGGAGCCAAGACAAAGTATCTATTTTCAGGCCTTGTAGAAAAATGGGAGGTTCAAACTTGTTGTATCTGTTCTTATTATCATTTACAAAAAAAAAGTTGTCCAAAATTGGGTGGATGGCCAACTTCAAGTCTTCATAGAATCGTTGCTCTGAGAACTGGCCTGCACGTTTTCGTGCAGCTGTGGCCATCTTTAGTCTCTCTGGTTCCGGCATCTTTAAAAGCTTAAGAATAGCTTCTGCATTCTCTTCCACACTACTAGCAAGAAATCCTGTTGGTTGTCCATCTTCTTCTTGAACTATGTCCATTCTTGGGCCTGCTGAATTGTGAGCTGAAACAGGGGGAAAATAATTTGGGATTGAAACAAGCAAAAAGGATTTTTCTGAGAAATGAGAACTATAAAAAATGTTATTTGGAAATGACACTGAGAACTTCAAACTAATACTCACCTATTGGGATTGTGCCTGCTGCCATATACTCAACGACACTTATGCCAAAATGCTCGTCGACCATAGAATGAATTCCTGCAAAAGCACCTCCCAGAAGTTCTTCCAAGTCCCTGCTTGGAATGAGAATATCCTTAGCATCAGAATAATATACAGTAAGCTGAATGCCTAAATCAGATGATTTGAAAATTTTAGATTTATCTGGGGCATTGATGTTCAGATCTTCAGAATGGAACACATTCACATGTAAGATACAGTAGCACACACCACGTTCATGGCCTCCAACCATCCACACCCTACGGGGTACGATCAGAACAAGCATTTACTTTCATCTTTTATTTTTCATTTTGTGTAAGGAAATTAGCACAGAAATAGACATAATCATAGATCTTAGAAACAGAACCATACCAACAAATAAGGAAGCTCTGCCAGTACTGTCAATATATGTTTTACCTTGTTTATATAACAAGAAGTCAAGATACTATCCATTTGATTTCCAATTAAATCTAAGTCCAAAAACCACCTTGTGGGGTTCGGCCATAGACCATGGCCGAACCTCACCTACTTGAATTTGATCACTCCAACACCATCCAATTAACTTAATTTAAACACCTCAAACTACAAACATTCCTTGGTAGGGTTCGGCCATACAACATGGCCGAACCTTACCACTTTGGTTTTGACCCCTCTTTCAAGTCCTTTGATCATTTCATTCCATATTTACAATATTGACACTGGCCTAAACCCTTGTTTAATATTGCTAACAACCAATGTCCAAAACAAATCCACCTTAGTGGGTTCGGCCATACAACATGGCCGAACCTCACCATTTTAAATTTGGTCATTTAATCCTTCATACATAAGACTAATTACCAATCTATTCATCTAATTATCTAGCCCTTAATCATCCACCATTGTCACTCTATGGGGTTCGGCCATACACATGGCCGAACCCTATAGTTCCTTATTTCCATTAAAACCTTTATCCATCTATGAATGGTTCTCATAATTCTATCCATTTGAATATTTTTAGACCTTTTAAAGCAAAACACCATACATAGCACTTGGTGTATGGCCGAACCCTATGGTTCTTTACTTTCCTTCAAACTATAACATACAATTTTATCATTTGATCCTTTGATGTTTCCCATTCATACTTCCATTTAGTCCCTTTAGAAATACATAATAACCTTCCATTTAACATATCATTTATCCTTCATTTTCTTCCATGGGGTTCGGCCATACACATGGCCGAACCCTATGGTTCCTTGTCTCTTCCTTTAAACTTCATAGCCATAATTATACCTTTTGATGGGTTTAGCCATTCATCATGGCCGGACCTAATCAACCTCTTTTTCATACTCAATGGTTTTCGTATATCCCTTTTAGGATTTGGACATACAATAGCCTGATCATGTTTCCTTGGCTATCTTACTTAATAAAAGTTTATTGAGCACCTACCGTTTCCGCGACTCCTCCGATTTGATCTTTGATTCAGCTTGTTCTTCCGTTTTCCTTTTGCTCATCTTTAATCCTTAGCCTTCCTTCTTCTTCTTATCTTTGATCTTCGGCCAATATATGAGCTTGATCAAGATAAGATCACCCAGGGTTGGTTCGGCCAAGATGGAGGCAGGTTTGAAAGAGAAGCTTAGCACAATGCTTCAACCCTTTTTGGTCTTTGAGAGGAGAACCGGCCTTGAGAGAGGAGAGAGAGGGAGAGAATGAGATAGAATTCTCCAAATGTTTGATCTCTTTTTCCTTAGAATGCTGGTCGGCTAAGAGAGAGTGTGAGGGAGAGAGATAGCCAAATGGGAGAGGGAGAGTTGAGCCTTGTTTGAATTTGAAAATTAAACCATAACCATCTCCATTATCTCTCCATCGTGTGCTTTTGAATTTGAAATAAACCAATACTCTTCTATTTATTTGAATTTGAAAATTAAACCATAACCATCTCCATTATCTCTCCATCGTGTGCCTTTGAATTTGAAATAAACCAATACTCCTCTATTTGTTTGAATTTGAAAATTAAACCATAACCATCTCCATTATCTCTCCAACGTGTGCCTTTGTAATTGAAACAAACCAATACTCCTCCATTTGTTTGAATTTGAAAATTAAACCAACACTCCTCCATCTCTCCAACGTATATCTTTGTTTTGAATTTGAAATGTGTAACCAAAACTTCCCATCTCTCCAACGTGTATCATTGTTTTGAATTTGAATTAAACATAACTTCTCCATCTCATTTGTTTGAATTTCAAATATAAAACCGTCCACCCCATTTGCTTGAATTTCAAATGTACTCAATTTGGTTGAATTTCAAATGTAAAAACGTCCACCCCATTTATTTTGAATTTGAATTTTAAACCACCTTCATCTCTCCAACGTATAACCATTGTTTGAATTTGAATTTGAAATGTAAACCGTCCACATTCAACTCATTCAACTCACCATTTTAATTTAAGCTTGAGCTCACCCAAGGGTCAAACAAGTCAATCCACGACCCATTGGGTCCCAATTGGGTCTTTTGACCCAAATAATCACCTTGACCCAATTAGATATACATTACCCATTTAATTTAATTTGATCCTTATAACACGTAAATTGGGTCTTAATTGAACAATGGGCCCCACAATTTTCTCATCTACGGTCATAACCTCTTTAATTCATAATTTCAATAACAATTTTCGTAAATATTGCTATATTGAAAATCTGGGATATTACAGTTTGGGGGTTGATTCAAAGTGACCTCTTTGGCCAAACCCTCCATTAGGAGTTTTTCATCTCAATCTCTCTCCATCTCTCATCACCTTGGCCGAATGCTCCATTGAAGATCAAGGAGGCTTTCAATCTCTCTCCCTCCCATTTTGGCTCTAGACTTGAAGGAAGAACAAGGACTAAGGAAGGAGAAGGACGGAGGAGCAAAATCAGACCTAAAGAAACGGAGGAGACGCGGGAAAGGTATGTAATGTTTAACAAGGGTTTAATGGTTCAAAGAAGCTAAGGGAAACATGGTTTCGGCTATGGAATGGCTGAAACCATGGGGTCCTATATTTGATGGATAGGATTGGCTAAACCGTTGCAAGCTATGAAGTTGGATATCCATTTGAAGATGGGATATGTTTTGGAATAAATGATCAAAGAGTCAGTATCCATTCAAGGAATGGGTAGGTGTTGAGGACCAACAACCAAGGGATGGAATGAAGAAATATGGTTGACGTTTAAAATGTTTTTAAAGAATAAGGAAACAAATTTTAAAAGGAAGGATTAAGTCTAACATCAAACAAATGAGGACTGATTTCGGATTTTTATCATCTGCTGGATGGGTGGCGGACGGGAACCCCATGAATGATTTTATAAGTCCATGAATGATTGTATGAGTCCATGAATATTTAAAAGTTCATTGATTAACTATGGATTATCAAGTTATGAAATAAAAAGAAAGGAATGATGGTGAACCCGCGGTATTTAAAATAAAACAAGGATTAAAGAAAAGGGGTAAAAAAACCCAAGGAGTGAGGTTCGGCCATGTTGTATGGCCGAACCCCATTGATGGGTCTTGGTGAACAAGATAAGGACAGTAGATCGGACTTGGGTAGGATACCTACCTTGTTGAAACACTTGGATTATGTACATGAAATGGTTTTTATTTCCATGATTGATGATCTAGTTTTGGTATAAAAAATGCTTATGTTTTAAGAATGGATTTCAAGGCTATTATATAACTTAATATGAAGTAGCATGTCTGCACTCACATCTCATGCATGGTATGGGAGGGAACATATGAGAGGAGTCCACGCTTTATTCGGGGTTTCCGATAAACAACCGTGGGGAGGAATTCACACTGATTCCAATGGACATACGGGAAGAGATGTATGATGTTGAATTGTGAGAGGAGTCCACGCACCATTCAAGGTTTCCGATAAACAACCGTGGGGAGGAATCCACACTGATTCCAATGGACATACGGGAAGAGATGTATGATGTTGAATTGTAAAATGAGTCCACACTCCATTCGGTGGGACCGATAAGGCATTCGTGGGGAGAGATATATTATGTTTGCAATGTAAGAGGAGTCCACGCTCCATTCGATGGGACCTATAAGGCATTCGTGGGGAGAGATATATTATGTTTGCAATGTAAGAGTAGTCCACGCGCCATTCGGTGGGACCGATAAGGCATTCGTGAGGAGAGATATATCATGTTTGCAATGTAAAAGGAGTCCATCCTCCATTCGGTGGGACCGATAAGGCATTCGTGGGGAGGCATGACAGAAATACTTGATGTGGCTTATTCATTAAGGGGACTACTAATGTGATTTGTAATATGGATGTTGGGGGGGGGGGCTGAGCATTGGCATATGACCCCATGACGGGGGGTGATCATTGGCATATGACCCCATGACATGGCATTACATTGGCATGATTTTGTTATGAGTAGCATGCACTGTTTTGGTTTTATCAGCATGATTATGATCTTTATTATCATGCTCTGTTTTTAGGTATTATGTTTTACAGGTACGGTATGATGTTTTGTATCTTGACTTTATACTAATCCTATGTGTATAACCCTACTTGGAATTTCTACTGGGCACGTTGACTAACGCCCTACTCTACCTTAGATTGTAACGCCCCCCCTTTTTCACTCGCTTCTTCCCGTAAATTCAGAGTATATTTTTTTTTTATAACAGAGTAGAGTGATAGAGCGCGGGACGTCACGACGCGAGCTAGTCCGAACTTCCAAAGTCCGACCCTTAACTGGCCAATCCTATGTGTGCATGGACCAAGTCCATGAAAATGGTTCACACATAGCAATATCAACATGCGGAATCATAACATCAAATTGCGGAAACATAATAGAACCAAGTTCTATTCCATTCAGATAGCAAAGTACGTCAAGTCATTAATCATCATTATCATAACACAATTATCAATAAAACATCCAACCATAGCAAATTCTTTTAAGTTATTACAATCCGAATTCCGGATACTCAAAATACAAGCCCATGAGTATCTTAAACAAAATATAAAACTAAAAGCGTTCCAAGCTTCTCTGCTTGTCCCTTTTCGCGTTCATCGTTCCCTTCGTATCCTGTATCATCAAGTAGGGTAGAAGTAGGGCGTTAGTACAACGCGCCCAGTAGGTATTCCAATTAGGGTTAACACATGGGTTAGTACCAACAATCCAGACATAATATATATCAAAACCAGTTATAATAATTCATTCCATACTTTCAAAACATTGTATCCAAAACAGTGTATGATAATAGAGATCCAATCATACTGATAAAATCAGAAACCTTGCATGATAATAAAGATCATAATCATACCGAATCAATGCCATGCCATGCTATCATATGCAATGAGTCCCGTCCATCACAAAATATAGGGTATACTCTTGATGGAATTCTCGTCAACATGGTATCTTCCTGGTGGAATTCATCACCAAGGTCTTCTCTCTTGATGGAATTCTCCTCATCAAGGTATTTCCCACGGTTGCCTTACGGATATTCCGACGGAGTGTTTGCTCCGGTTACTTAATATCCTCTTGATGGAATTCTCATCATCAATCAAGGTATCCCCTGATGGAATGCTCATCACCAGGGTCTTCATACATAATGTCCTCTTGATGGGATTCTCATCATCAAGGTATCCCCCACTAGTGCTTTACGGACGCCCCGATGGAGTGTGGTCCCCAGTTACCTGTCATCCCTCCCATGCCATGCATGAGATGCAAATACCACATGCCATGCAATTATACAAAATCATAGCATTTAAAAGCTCATATTTAAAACACATGTTATTTTATCAAATAAACATAGCATATAAAATCATCATTTGAAACATATCATTTGCAATATAAAATCATTAAATCAAGATAAAAACAATGTACATAAACCCATGGTTTCAAAGAGGTGGAATCCTACCAAAGATCGTTAACGCGTGCTTGCATCTTTTATCCAAGAATCGATCACCGATCGAGCACCGTTTGCGAGATCCCGTTACCTTATAATATAATAATAAGTCAACACCAAGTCCCACTTGATTTGCAATATTTAAATCCATAAACCATACTTGTGGGGTTCGGCCATACCTGTGGCCGAGCCTCACCCTTTTTGTTCATTTATTCCATTAATTACCAAAATGCCATTGGTCCAAACCTTAGTTAATATTCTATTTATTCTAATCCAAAGTACATAACCCTAGGTCCGCCAATCAATTCCCATGTTTAGATCCAATTACATAGATCCTAAACATCTAAGTTCTCCAAATAATTTCTCATATAATTACCTTATTGCCATACAAGGCTAAACTTCCATCTTTAACAAGTATTTAAATTTTGCCACTCATGGCTTACATAACCCATAGTTTCTTTTAAAATCATTCACCCGTTGCATGGTCCATAATAATTTCTCAACAACTTAAGTTTATACTTAGAAAGTCCACATTTAGAAACTTTCTAATTTCATTATCCAACTTCCATACTTAGAAAGTCCTTAAAATGGAAACTTTCTAAATTTATCATTTCCTAATCTTGGATCCATAATTCCAAGTTCTTTCCATAAATAGGTCCTTTCTAAATTAAAGACTTTCCAATTTAATCCTACCTTCCAAAAATAATTAACATACTTTAAAAAATGCCATTACAACTCCATGGGTTCTGCCATACACCATGGCCGAATCCTATGGTTCATAAGGTTCTCTTTTAAAATCCATACATAGTATTCAATGGCTTTCATCATTCACACTTTCATAAATAAATAGTTTCCAAACTTAATCTCCACCTTTCCATAATTGGAAGGTTTCCTTACTTAAACTCCACCTTTCCATAATTAAACTCTAACTTTCCCTAATTGGAAGGTTTCCATAATTAATTCATACCTTCCATTTTAATCCAAGATCCATAATTAGAATAGCTTCTTAGATTAGATAGTTTCCTTTAGATCAAATAAAATCCAACAACCTTAATAAAACCACTCCATGGGGTTCGGCCATACACCATGGCCGAACCCTATGGTTCACCATCTCCTCTCTAAAATTAATAATAAATCCATTTAATCAATCATCAATCCTTTTAGAATAAATCATTTTCCTTAAAAAAAATCATATAACATTATCAACAATTCCCAGGGTTCGGCCATACAAGTTGGCCGAACCCTATGGTCCATTAATTCCTTATTTCATCATTCAAACTTCTATCAAAGATTCACCAAAGTTCTTCCATGGTTTCCAACCCAAAAACCCATAATTTAAACCATGACTTTCCATGGTTTTCATCCCTTAAAATGTAACCAATACCTTCCATTAAAGATCACCAAAACATCTATTAAGTAATCCATGTTTTTCCATGGGGTTCGGCCATGGTATGGTTCAACCTTTCCATAAAAATTACCATTATCATCTCTTATTCTTCTTCCATGGGGTTGGGCCATACCCCATGGCCGAACCCTATGGTTCCTTATCTTAAATAAACAAAAATCATAAGATCACTTACCGGTTCCGCGACTCCTTCGGTTTTCCGTCGGTGGATCTTGTTCTTCCAATCCTTTTCCTTTCCTTAGCCTTTTCTCCACTTCTTCTTGATCTTTCACAAACTAAGAACACCTTGTTGCCAATGTCTAATGCCGTGAGCCCTTGTTAAAATACTCCCAATTGGTCTCACTTGCTAAGATAACAAATCACAATTCATGCAAGCCGTGAGCTCCTTTGTCTCTCTAAAATAGACACTCCCAATTGATTTCCTCTCTAGGCAATGCCGTGAGCCCTTTGTGCTTGCTGCTGCCTCTCTTTTTAATGTGATGCCGTGTACCCCTTTCCCTTGCTTATAAGACTTCCAATTAATCCCATTTTAGAATGTGATATGCGCCCATTGTGTTTAACAATTGCCTTAGTTAATCTTCCAATTAATTCTATCTTAGAAGGTACTAAGAAAAATAATTCTTATGCCATGCGCCCCTTTGTCTCTCAAAAATAGCAATTTGCTTACTTTCACTCTTCACAAAGGAAAAACCTCTTTTTAGATGATCATGTGCGCATAAACAAGGATTTCTCATCAAAATTCGGCCATGCACAATCTAACTTAATTTTTTATTATCTTCTTAAGTTAAATATCCAAAATTAAACATTCAAACCATAGCAAAATATCTAAGTTATTACATGCCCAAATGCTAGCTACTCGAATTACATAGTCCATGAGTAACTTAAACAAAATATAATTAAACACATCCAAGCTCTTATGCTTGGCTCCGATCACGTTCATCATTCCCTTCAATTCCTGTGTCATCCACTAGGGTAGAAGGAGGGCGTTAGACAACGCGCCCAGTAGGTATTCCATATAGGGTTAACACATGGTTAGTACCAAAATCATATGTATAACATAATCACAAAACCATGTAAAACAATGCCATGCCATGGTGTCATATACAATGAGTCCCACCCATCACAAACACATGTATCCTCTTGACGGAATTCTCCTCATCAAGGTATCCCCATAGTTGCCTTACGGACGCCTCGACGGAGTGTGTTCTCCGGTTACTTCTTGATGGATCATGCACATCAAGGTCTTCCCACGGATGCCTTACGGATGCCTTGATCGAGCGTGGCCTCCGGTTACAAATCATCCCTCCCATGCCATGCATGAGATGTAAATGTCCATATGCTATGTAATTGTATAAATCATAGCATAAAACTTCCATATTTAAAACATAACATTTGATACAAAATAACTCATCAAAAACATGAACTAAAATCATATTACATGTTCCGTGGTTTCAAAGAGGTAGAATCCTACCAATGACCATAGTGTATCCTTGCGTTTTCGTCCGAAAACCGCTCACGATCATACACCGCTTGTGAGGTCCCGTCACCTTATTACATATCCACAATTCAAGCCAATATCCCATTTGATTTCCAATCATGCTTAAATCCATAAACCAACCTTAGTGGGGTTCGGCCATACACCATGGCCGAACCTCACTCTTTGGTTTCTAGGTCCTGCTTTTAAGTCCTTTGATCTTTTAATTAAGTCCAAGATCATTCATCCTTTGATTCATTAATCCCAACATACATAAGTTTTATCATTTAAAATTCTAAGTCTGCAAAATAAACCCTAGTGGGGTTCGACCATACACCATGGCCGAACCTTACTCACTTGACTTTGGTCCCTCTTTTAATCCTTGATCTTTTAAAAAAGTCCAAGATCATGCCATCTTTGAATCATTAATCTAATCACATATAAGTTAGTCCTTTAGTATCAACAAAACCTAAGTCCACAAAACTTCCTCCATGGGGTTCGGCCATACACCATGGCCGAACCCATGGTCCGTCATTTTCACCTATATTTACATCTTTGCCATTGTTTTATCCATGGCTAATTACCTAACTTATTTGCACATGACTTCTAGTCCAAAAATGATCCATAACTGATTCCTTAATCCAAACATGATCCACAAATGAATGACCCCTTAAAAATTGGTTCATGGGGTTCGGCCATACACTATGGCCGAACCCAGGATGTTCATCTTCATCCTTTAAATCATTTATCATATAACTCCATAAATCAAGTCCCTCCATGGTGAAGTTTAATCATACTCATAGGTCATCATTTACAATCCCAAAGTCCATCAACATGACTTCCATTTTAAACCTTTTAAAAACATTAATAACCTTCCATGGGGTTCGGCCATACACCATGGCCGAACCCTATGATCCATGGTTCTTTCACCATTTACAACCTTACAGACCATTTACAAATCGACAACATTCCTCCATTATTCTTCTCTTTTAAAACCTTTTAAATCACTAACACCCTTTCATATAAAACCTTTTAAAATTATTAATAATCCTCGACGGGGTTCGTAATCTTCTCTTAAAATCATTCATCCAAGATTATAATCCTTTGATGGGGTTCGGCCATACATCATGGCCGAACCTCATCCAACCCCTTTTTGGTCCTTGATGGTTCTTGTATATACCATTTAGGGTTTGGCCATGCAATGGCCGGACCATGTTCCTTGACCAACTTACTTACTAACAAACTCATTGAGTACTTACCGATTCTGCGACTCCTCCGATTTTCCTTCGCTCCGACTTGTTCCTTACATCTTTTCCTTCCTTAGCCTCTTCTTCCTTCCTTCTTGATCCTTGTGAGAGGGTCGGCCTTAGGTTCTTGTGAGAGGGAGAGGATCTTGAGATGAAGCTCTAAGTCCTTCCTCCTTTGTCTTTGGAATAGGTCGGCCTTGTGTGAGAGGGAGAGAGAGATAAAAATATTCTAAGTGCCCCTTGTTTGAGGTGTGGTTCGGCCAAGAGAGAGCTTGAGAGAGAGAGTCTAAGATGCAACCCCTTAGTCTTTTCTTGTTTAATGAAATTCAGCTAAAGGTGGTGTCCTTTGGTGCCACCCCTTTGTAACTCCTATGCCCATTTGCCTCCCTCGTTAATCTTCCATTTGGGGGTTTCATCTATAAGATGAAACACCCATGTCTCCAATGGTATTTTCTTGACTTGGACAACAAAACCGTCCACCTCCCATTGATAATTCATTTGGGGTTTTCATCCATGAGATGAAACTCCCATGTATCCAACTGTATTGTCTTGACTTGGACAATAAAACCGTCCACCTGCCATTGATGATTCCTTCGGGGGTTTCATCCATGAGATGAAACTCCCATGTCCAACGTGTAGGCCTTGACTTGGGTTTTTGAAATGCATCTTTCCATCTACTCCACTCACTTAAGTTCAAGGTCCCATTAATTTCTATCCAACTCACCATAACTCAATTATTTTTCATTCTTTTAAACTCAACTCACTTAACTCACCTAAAATCAACTCAATCACATAATTCCATTTCCAACTTAATTGAGCCCAATATAATTAAGCTTCAACTCACTTGGTGGTCAACCAAGTCAACCACGACCCATTGGGTCCCAATTGGGCATTTCGACCTAATTGACTATTTTGACCCAATTAAAGACATCTCACCCATTTAATTCAATTGAAACATAACCACCATCCGTTGGGTCTTAATTGGGCAATTGATCCAACAACTTACCCATCTAAGGTCCATATCCAATAATTCACAAATTAAAAGGGCAAATTTTATATATATTGATAACTTGAAAATCCGGGTGTTACATGAACTGCATCTCCTGCAGAAATCCACAAGTTTGGGGACATTGGGAGGAACCTATTTCATCACCGGTTAGCTCCATTCACCGTGCTAGTTTATCAACCCATCTTCCTTCTGAAGAAAGAGAAGATAATTCGACTCCCTTTGAAGCCTTGCTACCTAAACTAAGCCAGAAGGTGAGTCTTCTTGAGCATGAATTGGAAGAGGCAACAGCAACACTCAAGGCCGAGGAATCAAAGTTGCTTGAGCTTGAAAATATTTTAAACCTAAACCAGTTGCAAAAAAAAAAAACAGGGATACTGTGTAATAGCCTGAATTTTTAATGCAATAAATATATTGGCTATTATTTATTTTAATTGTTGAAAATTAAGATTCATTAATGAGATGGATGTTAGATGGATCAAAGTTGGGGAAATGGCCCAAGTATGGTCCAATTGACCATGGATATGATTAATTTTACTTAACTGGGCCAATGTGGTCAATTGGGTCAAATGCCCAATTGGGACCCAATGTGTTAAGAACGATTGATGATTAGGGTAAATGGCTAAGAAATGGATTTAGATTCATAGATGGAATGAATGTTAGATGGATCAAAGTTGGGGCAATGCCCAAGTATGGTCCAATGGACCATGGATAGGATTAATTCCATCTAATTGGGTCAATGATGGTCAATTGGGTCAAATGCCCAATTGGGACCCAATGGGTCAAGACGAATTGAGCATTGATGATTCATTTGGGGGTTTCATCCATGAGATGAAACTCCCATGTCCATCGTGTAGGCCTTCACTTGGGTTTTTGAAATGCATCTTTCCATCTACTCCATTCACTTAAGTTCAAGGTCCCATTAATTTTTATCCAACTCACCATAACTTAATTATTTATCATTCTCTTAAACTCAACTCACTTAACTCACCTAGAATCAACTCAATTACATAATTCCATTTCCAACTTAATTCAGTCCAATATAATTAAGCTTGAACTCATTTGGTGGTCAACCAAGTCAACCATGACCCATTGGGTCCCAATTGGGCATTTTGACCCAATTGACTATTTTGACCGAATTAAATATATCTCACCCATTTAATTCAATTGAAACATAACCACCATCCGTTGGGTCTTAATTGGGCAATTGACCCAACAACTTACCCATCTAAGGTCCATATCCAATAATTCACAAATTAAAGGGGCAAATTTCATATATATTGATAACTTGAAAATCCAGGGTGTTACAATACAACCCTCTTTTTAAAATTTTCGTCCAAAAATCGAGCGAAGTAGGGTTTCAAACATTTACATAAATAGCTCAGGGTGAGCTGTTCTCATTTCCGATTCAAGTTCCCAAGTGGCTTCCTCATTACCATGTCGATCCCATACCACCTTGACGAACTGAATCGCTCGGTTTCGTAACACCCTTTGTTCTGTCTCCACCACTCTGACAGGATTTTCGACGTATGTCACGTCGCTTTGCACCTCTATGTCTTGTACATTCAGTACATGTGAGGGATCAAAATTGTACTTCCTCAACATAGATATATGAAACACATCGTGCAAAGATGCCAACTGTGAAGGAAGTGCCAATTGATAAGCCACCTCCCCCATCCTCCTTATGATTGAAAACGGTCCCACATATCTAGGCGACAGTTTCCACTTCTTTCCAAATCTCATGTGTCCCTTTCGTGGCGAGATTTTCAAGAACACCATGTCCCCCACTCAAATTCAAGGAACCTCCTCCTCTTGTCAGTATAGCTCTTCTGATGACTTTGTGTAGCCAATAGGTGCTGCTGTACCAACTGTATCTACGCTGTAGTCTCTGCAACGAACTCGGGTCCAATCAGTGCAGGCTCACCGCCTCTGTCAAGGACACTAGTGACCTACAAGGTCTACCATATAAGGCCTCGAATGGAGCCATCTGAAGGCTTGCCTGGTAACTGTTATTGTATGAGAATTCTACCAGCGACAAGTGATCCTCCCATCCACCCTTGAGATCTAGCATACATGCTCTCAGCATATCCTCCAATGTCTGTATTGTCCTCTCAAACTGCCCATCAGTTTGTGGATGGAATGTTGTGCTAGTCAGTAGATCTGTTCCCATGGCCGACTGCATGCTCTGCCACACTTTGCCGGTGAATCAACCATCTCTATCGGACACAATAGTCCCGGGCATACCATGTAATCTGATGATATCCTTGATATACTGTTGATCCAAGGTCTCAGATGAATCTGTCATTTTGATGGGAAGAAAGTGTGCAGACTTGGTCAATCGGTCTACCATGACCCATATCGCATCGTTGCCCTTTGAGGACCTTGGCAACCCTGTTACAAAATCCATGGAGATGTGCTCCCATTTCCATTCCGGCATTGGTAAGGGTTTGAGTAACCCTGGTGGCTTCTGATGTCCTGTCTTAACTTGCTGACAGGTTGGGCAATGAGCCACTAATTCTTCCACATCTCTTTTGAGTCCATGCCACCAGTAATGTCTTTTTAGGTCGTGATACATCTTGGTGCTGCCCGGATGAATGGAGAGTTTGGTTTGGTGTACCTCTATCAACAACTCTCTTCTGCAGCTCTTAGGCACATATGTCCTATCACGGAATACAAGACATTGTCCTGGTCATAATTCCCATTCCGATATGACTACACCAGTAGACATCTTGGCCCATATCTCCTCCACCTCCGGATCTATCCGTTGCTCCTGTTCAATGTTGGAGACCATGTTGGACCGTATGATCAGATTGTACATACTTCCATGGTTACTAATGTACAGATTGAATTCTCGAATGGTATTCAACATTTCCCATTCTGTCCTGATCAAACTAGCCACTGATGCATGTGATATGCGGCTGAGGGCATCAGCCACTTTGTTCGCCTTACCATGATGATAACGAAGCGGGAACTCATAATCCTGCAGATATTTCATCCATCTGCGCTACCTCATGTTGAGCTCTTTCTGATCAAATAAGTACTTCAAGATCTTATGATCTAAAACCACTTCAAACTTCTCGCCATAAAGATAGTGTCTCCAGCTTTTGAGAGTAAAGACCATTACCGCTACTTCCAGATCATGTGTGGGATAGAGGCGTTCATGTATTTTCAACTGTCTTGAGCCATAAGCCACCACACAATGACTTTGACTGAGAGAACACCCAAGTCCCTCTCCTGAAACATCGCATTGTACCTCATAGGCCTTGCCTCTTTCTGGCAAAATAAGGATAGGAGCCATTGTACCACTCAAACTTGACTCCTTTTTGAGTGAGTCCATGATAAACTTCCTATAATAACCAGCCAAACCCAGGAAGCTACGAATTTCAGTCACATTTTTCGGTGCTTTCCATTCTCTCACTACCGCCACCTTACCCTGATCTACGGCTATACCTTCTGCTGATATAACATGCCCCAAAAAGTTGACCTCAGATAGCCAAAATTCACACTTACTTGCTTTGGCATATAGTTGGTTCTTCCTCAGGGTGTCCAGAACTATCCGTAGGTGCTCAGCATGTTCCTCCTGACTTTTAGAATAGATCAGGATGTCATCAATAAATATAATGACAAACTGGTCCAAGTAAGGACGGAAGATCCTATTCATTAGATCCATGAACATAGTTGGCGCATTGGTGAGTCCAAACGGCATGACTACAAACTCATATAGTCCATACCGCGTTCTGAATGATGTCTTCTCTATCTCCTCCTCCTTAACCTGGATTTGATGGTAGCCGGACATCAGATCAATCTTAGAGAAACGGCTGGAACCTCTAAGTTGATCAAATAGATCATCGATCCTGGGTAGAGGATACCTGTTCCTGATAGTTAGTTGGTTCAATTTCCGGTAATCCACACACATACGCAGTGTACCGTCCTTCTTCACAAATAATATCGGGGCTCCCCAAGACGATGTATTTTTCTGGATGCATTCCAGTCTGAGCAGTTCATCAATCTGCTTCTTTAACTCGGACATTTCAGCTGGTGCCATCCGATAATGTGGCAATGACACTGGTGTAGTGCCAGGGTACAATTTGATCTCAAAATTAATCTCCCTCAAGGGTGTCAAGCTAGGGAGTTCTTTTGGGAATACATCCGCGTAGTCTTTCACTATCGCCGAAGGTTCAGCCACCGGTGCCTTGTTTATTCTGATACTATTCAATACCAGGTGATTCAACCCTTCATGTACTCTTCTTCTTATAGGGATGCTGTGTTTGTCAGCATGTACCACATATTGCTTTCCCTCGGGTGACCAAAATTTCACCCTGCGAAGATGGCAATCGATGTTGGCCTGAACGCTTGTCAACCAGTCCATGCCAAAGATAATGTCGTACTCAGTCATATTGAGTACCAAATAGTTGAACTCAAATCTGTATCCAACGAGTTCAGTATTCACTGCTGTGCATATAAGCCCCAATGATGTGTCTCCGACGGGGGATACAATAGTGAGTGATGTGGACAGTTTTTGTACTAATGTGCCAATAGCAATTATGAATGCAAAGATATGAAAGAGTGGGATGCTCCAGAGTCAAATAATGCAAAGGCGTAGGAGCTACTTACTACAGCCATACCTTGAATCACGGAGTGATCCATTGCTGCTGGAGGAGCTAAAGTAAACAACCATCCAGATCAGGTAGGGTTAGATGCCCGTCCTGCCTGGTTATATATCCTGCCTCCTCGTGAATTAGTTGGTCTAGCTGGTGGGCCAAAAGAACTTCTGGAATAAGAGGGTCTGCTAAGTTGTGGGCATTCTCTCTTGAAATGGCCCGGCTGATCACAATGAAAATAGTTGTTCACGCCTCTGGGAACCTGAGAGACTGATGCAAATGGGGAGGGCTGGATGGGACGAAAGCCCCCCGTTGACCCAATAGAAGGTGAGGGTCTGCTAAAGTTCGGTCGGAACTACTTGTTGGGCTGAAATGTACCTCTCCCATCTGACCTCGGCGGTTGTCAAACCGCACTATCTCAGCCATCTCTTGCTCCGCTACGGTGGCCCTGCTGACCACCTCTGCTAGTGTAGCTACTTTGAATATGGTTACCTTAGCCCTAATGCTTGGCCGTAGGCTCCGCTCAAACTTGCGAGCCCTTCGGTACTCCGTATCCACCATATAAAGTGCATAACAGGACAGACTGAGGAACTCTTGATGGTACTCTGCCACCGTCATAGTGCCTTGTACCAAAGATAGAAATGCTTGAGTATGGTGCTCCTTCTCCTCCTCGGGGAAGTAATGGTCAAAAAATATAGCTGAGAACTGTTCCCAAGTCATTGCAGTCCTTTCTCTTTCCGGAAGGAGTGCTCGCTGCTTCTCTACCACCTCCCACCATTTACCCGCATCATCAATCAGTTGTGATGTAGACAATAATATTTTGTCTTCATGACTCGAGATCTTTAACAGGGTCAAGATCTGAGTAATCTTCTTTAACCAGTTTTCTGCTCGACAGTCCCTTCTTTCCCCTAGAAGTAAGGGGGGCGCTGTTGCTGGAAATCCCTAACCATGCTCTGGTCATTGGCGTCACTGGTGTTTGCATTTCCATTCATGTGCTGCTGCAGAACAGAAGTGACCACTGCTTGGACCAAGTTTTGTAGTTCGGGAGGAACCACGGGTATGTTCACACTGTTTTGTTCCCCTGATATATGAGGTTGTTGTACCTTCTTTTCATTCCCACTTGGGTGTTGTTGGGTTCTTCTTCTTCTTCTCGGAGGCATTTTTTCCTAAGCCATTGAAAACATCTTGACTTAGTTTTATCATAAAGTTTGTGTTTCCACACTTTTGGGGAAATTACCAAATAAGCACTCTTTGTATTTCTTTGTTTTTGGGGAAACTTCCTAAGTATCTTTTGTTTGTTTCTCAATTTGGTTATATCGGGAAAGTATCTCCTAATTTGCTATGTTTGGTAAATCCAGTTATTTTGACTGTACTTCCTTTGCTATCATTCGTTGTTGTTCTCAGATTGAATGTTTCAGTCTGAGCCTAACGAAGTAAATTAATCTGACCCTCGTGTAGCGGACTCGGAAGAGTCAGTCAGCTGGGATTCTTATCTGTCAGTGAGACATAAAACCGTCTTAATCTTACTTCAAAAGATTCAACCTTCCCATTTCCCTCTAACACCAACTGTAACGCCCCGCCCCTTTTCACTATGCCGAAAATTAGAATCTTTTTTTTTTTTTTGAAATAGAAAAATGAGAGAGTAGAACGCCACGACGCGAGCTAAGTCTGAACTTCTAAAGTCCGACCCTTAACTGGCCAACCATACGTGTGCATGGACTAAGTCCACGAATATGGTTCACAAGCAATAAGTTATACATGCGGATTAAATCATAACTGCGAAATTATAATAGAACCTAATTCTATTCCATTTTAGATAGCAAAGTAGTCCGTCACATAACCATAATTATCTTAAGTTAAATATCCAAAATTAAACATTCAAATCATAGAAATAGCTAAGTTATTACATGCCCAAATGCTAGCTACTCGAATGACATAGTCCATGAGTAACTTAAACAAAATATAATTAAACACATCCAAGCTCCTATGCTTGGCTCCGATCACGTTCATCATTCCCTTCAATTCCTGTGTCATCCACTAGGGCAGAAGTAGGGCGTTAGACAATGCGCCCAGTAGGTATTCCATATAGGGTTAACACATGGTTAGTACCAAAATCATATATATAACATAATCACAAAACCATGTAAAACAATGCCATGCCATGGTATCATATGCAATGAGTCCCACCCATCACAAACACATGTATCCTCTTGATGGAATTCTCCTCATCAAGGTATCCCCACAGTTACCTTACGGACGCCCCGACGGAGTGTGTTCTCCGGTTACTTCTTGATGGATAATGCACATCAAGGTCTTCCCACGGATGCCTTACGGACGCCCCGACGGAGCGTGGCCTCCGGTTACAAATCATCCCTCCCATGCCATGCATGAGATGTAAATGTCCATATACTATGTAATTGTATAAATCATATCATAAAACTTCCATATTTAAAACATAACATTTGATACAAAATAACTCATCAAAAACATGAACTAAAATCATATTACATGTTCCATGGTTTCAAAGAGGTTGAACCTACCAATGACCACTAGTGTGTCCTTGCGTTTTCGTAGAAAACTGCTCACGTTCATACACTGCTTGTGAGGTCCCGTCACCTTGTTACATATCCACAAGTCAAACCAATATCCCATTTGATTTCCAATCTATGCTTAAATCCATAAACCAACCTTAGTGGGGTTCGGCCATACACCATGGCCAAAACTCACTCTTTGGTTTTTGGGTCCATCTTTTAAGTCCTTTGATCTTTTAATTAAGTCCAAGATCATTCATCCTTTGATTCACTAATCCCAACATACAGAAGTTTTATCATTTAAAATTCTAAGTCCACAAAATGAACCCTAGTGGGGTTCGGCCATACACCATGGCCAAACCTCACTCACTTGACTTTGGTCCCTCTTTTAATCCTTGATCTTTTAAAAAAGTCCAAGATCATGCCATCTTTGAATCATTAATCTAATCACATAAGTTAGTCATTTAGTATCAATAAAACTTAAGTCCACAAAACTTCCTCCATGGGGTTCGGCCATACACCATGGTTGAACCCATGGTCCATCATTTTCACCTATATTTACATCTTTGCCATTGTTCTATCCATGGGTAATTCCCTAACTTATTTGCATATGACTTCATGTAACGCCCGTCCCTTTTCACCGAAATATCAGAGTCTATTTTTTTTTTAAAAGGAAAGTGACAAAGGGCGCATACGTCACGACGCGAGTTAAGTCCGAGCTTCTAAAGCCCGGCCCTTAACTGGCCAATCCTACGAGTGCGTGGAGCCAAGTCCACGAGTACGGTTCACGCGTAAACGTAGCTCAAGGAATATTACTTCTCAGTGCGGAATTAATAACAAAGACTATCCTACAGATTTGAGATAGCAGGGAAGATAACATTCACTTAAATTTCTATAATACCTCAAAACCATAATGTCCATAATAAAATCCCAAAACATAGCTAGTAATCTAATTTATTACATTCCGACAAGCTAAGCTACTTAAATTACATTTTTCCAACATACACTTAAACAACATAATTAATCTGCTTTCCCAAGCTCCTAAGCTTGACTCCCGTCCCGTCCTTCCGTTTCGCCACCTCCTGCGTCATCAGCTAGGGTAGAAGTAGGGCGTTAGACCACGCGCCCAGTAGGACTCCAAGTAGGGCTAGCACATGGATTAGTAATAAGAACATGCAGATAATATTATAGCAAAACCATGCACTTTGGGCAATGTTATGCAATGGGTGTTCTATGTCATGAACCCCACCCATCCATCTCATCCTCATCGTATAATGTCCCTTTTTCAACCATACACAGTGTTCCAAATAAAATCCATACCATCATCGTGCCATGATCCTCTTGATGGAAAAGCCTCATCAAGATGCGATCCACACTAAGCATCCCCCTTGATGAAAGAACCATCATCAAGGTATAACAATAAATACAACATCCCCCTTGATGGAAAACCATCATCAAGGTATAATAATACATAATGAACATCCCCATGCGTTTATCGGTCGCCCCGACGGAGCATGGACTCCGATTTCATTTCATCTTTCCCCTGTCATATCTCTCCCATGCCATGCATGAGATGTAGATGCCATGTGCCATGTAATATATGTAGTTCAATAGTAACACAAAACCCATCTTAAAACAATTACTTGATTATCAAATAAATCAAAGGGAAAAACATCCCATAATATTTAATCCAAAACCCATCTTAAGACATTCCCATGATTTCCAAAATAATTTAAAGGAAAACATCACAAGATACATAATCCAAAACTCATCTTAAAGGCAACCACATGCTTTCCAAAATAAATTAAAGAAAACATCACCCAATCCATGGCTTACAAAAATGTAGGAATCCTACCGAATACCGACTCGCGTCCTTTTACGTTTTCCGTTCGATAAACCCGGTCGCCGATCGCGTACCGCCTGCGATGTCCAGTACCTTATTACACATTCATCATTAGTCCATGTTTTAACCATTTCTAAGCCCATATGAAAAACCGGTCACTATTTAGGTTTTGTGGGTCCGGTCCCATGTCATCTATTAAACCTTTTACTCCCATAAGTCTTAAAATTTGGCCACCCTAGGCTTGATCAACCACTTATAAGGTTATTACATTAGAGCCCCTCATTCCATGATCAATCTCCATGGAATTCTTGAATTTGGCATTTAATTACGGTTTTGCCACTACCTCATTTTCCATGGTTAATCACCCATTTATCCATGCATGATTAAGTCCAAAAATTGATCCACAACCTAGGTCCACTAATGATCCCTAACCAAGTTACAAGATCATTAAAAATCAGCCCTTAACTTAGCCTCATTTCCATTGATTTAAACACATGATAATTCCAAATTTTTAGCCCTTTAAGCATTCTAATTTATGAAACTAAAATGCATCAACCCCAAGCTTAATTTAATCATTATAAGGTCATCTTAATGCACCCAAATTCATGTCCAACATACATGGGGTTCGGCCATGGTTCTTCATTGTGACCCATAATTACGGTTATGCTGTAATAACCCGATTTTTTGATAAATATATATATTGGCATTTATTCATTTTAAATTGAAGTTTGATGTAATAAAATGCCAAATGGACCAAATTTTGGGACAATGGCCCAAGGATGGCCCAATTGGGCCATGGGTTGGATGAAATCCATTAAATGGGTCAATGAGGACTAAACGGGTCAACGATGGTCAAAGTGGGCCCGATAGCCATGTGGGGCCCAATGGATCAAAATCGGTTCAAACCCTAAGGTAAGTGGAAAAAGGAGGGAATCTAATTGGGCCATGGACCCAATGGTTACCCAATAAACCTTGAATCGGAATTGATACATGTAATTGGTCAATGGTAAGTAATCGGGTCAAAGATGGTCAATTTGGGTCAAAGAGCCATGTGGGACCCAATGGGCCAAGGTAACTAAACCCTAAGATAAATGGGTAAGACAAGAATCAAATTGGGCCATGGGCCCAATGATGATCCAATAAAAGGGATACAATTAATAAAATTTAAATCACCTAAGTTAGGTGATAAATGGACCAAGGCAACATGGCCAATGGGGCCCACCTCCACCTCACCCATTGAGGTGGCGTGTGGACCTAAGAGTAGTGGGGCCGACCACCATGGTTGACTTGGTCAACCATGGGTGGATCATGGAGGGAAATTAATGGGATTAAATTAAATAGAAAGTGATTAATTAAATTAATCATGGGATCAAGGTGATCTAAGTTAATCAACCTAAGATTAAAATGGTCAAATGGTTAAATGGTCAAAACCACTCCAACAAACACAAACCACCTCAAGAACACACAAATTAAAACCATGGGCTTGAATGGTGGTTGGGTCTCAACCACCACCACCAAAGTCAAGCCAACCCATGCTTGGTTGGTGAGAAAGTTAATGCTTGAGTGAAGACCACTCCAACCACCTCCATCTCATGTCAAACTAACCATTTCACCCTAGCTCTCCCCACACACACATGAAATTCGTCCCTCACCTTGCAAGAGAGGAGAAAAGAAAACTTAGAAGAAAAACTTAGAAAGAAAGAGGAAGAAAAGAGAAGAAAAAGATAAGTCTTGGGCCACCCCAAGATCAAGAACCTTGAAGATCTCTCCCTCATCTCCATACTCTCTTTCTCTCTTAACCTAACCTCATTTACCTTAGCCAATCCAAGCATGTCCCACCATTGATCAAGCTCATCTAGCCGATCATCAAGAAGAGAAAGAAGGAGAAAGGGCTAAGGAAAAAGAAAGAAGGACCGGAGGAGTCGTCGGTGCGGTAAGAATTTCTTAAACAAGAGTTTATATTTTTAAAGATAGGATGTGGAATCCATTTCTTAGACTAAACATGGCCAAAAATGTTGTGGGCCATGGATCTAAAGTTCATCAAATGGAAGGCTAAGAAATGGATAAAAATGGAGGAATGGATTAAGAAAAGAGGAAATGGAAAAAAATGGAATTTTTAAGTCTTTATTAAGCATAAGAAAATGGGATTTTAATGGATTAATGGGCCATGGGGTTCGGCCATGCGATGATTTTTAATTAGGGTTTGAAGGTTTAAAAGTATGGAGAATGATCAATGGTTTTATGAGGATTTCAAGATGTTAAAATGATTAAAAGTTGATAAATTTTAAGAGGTTTTGAATAAGGAAATTTCATGAAAATATGGGTGATTTTTCATGGCCTTGAAAGGCATAGAATGGAATGAATGGATGACCATAGGGTTCGGCCATGTAGAATGGCCGAACCCCATGGTGAATAATGAGTGATTTATTAAGGTTATTAGGTTTAAAGATAATGAAGAAAAATGATAAATGTAAATGGACTTATTGAGTATGGAATGTGAGGTTTAGATGGAATGAAAATGGCGATGATTTAGTGATTTGAAAATAGATTATTTTGGGACAAAATTAATGATTTTTATGAAGATCTTAAAGTTGGTAATAGATGGTATTTTGTTGATGGAAATGAGGAAATGATTGGTGGTAGAAGTGGAATTTAAATGTAATTAAAAATCCAAGATAAAAATAAGGGAAAGACATCATGGGTTCGGCCATGGTGTATGGCCGAACCCATGACCCATGTTTTAGGTCATTCATGGGCTAAGTATGGTTTATATATGTGCTTAAACGAAATGGAAATTAAGTTAAGTTAATGATGAAATTTAAATGGATGTTACAAGTATGATATGTGATGTATTTAAATGGAATAAAGATAGTGATTGAAATGGATGATTTAAGTTTCATTGGAGGTATGTTTAAATGGGTAATTGAAACCAAGAAGGATGGGGAAAGAAACATCATGGGTTCGGCCATGATGTATGGCCGAACCCATGACCCAAATTTTGATCAATTTTAGGCTAAGGTTAATGCATGTATCAATGCCTAGGAGGTTGTTTTAAAGGGCCAAAATGAATGAAGATTTGTGATTTTTGAAATGGATTATTTTTGGGACAAAATATGAGTCTTTGAAAATGGTACCAATAAAAGTGAGCCATGACCCCTTTGGGAGCCATATTATGGGCTAGGTATGGAATTATATATGGGATTAAATATTTACAAATTTAATTAAACTAGATGGCTGATTTTATGATGTTATGTCATGATTAAGAAACTATAAATGGGTCCAAGTTTATGGGTCAAATATGGACTTAAATATGCATGGATAAAAGGGGTAACTTAACCATGGAAGAGGAGTGGCAAAACCGTAATTTGTGGCCACATTGAAGGACCATGGGTTCGACCATGGTACATGCCCGAACCCTATGTGGGTTGGACATGAAAATGGATATATTATGAATGAATAAATGAAGCGGATAGTTGCTGCATTTTAGGCTCGTAAATCGGAATTTTAAATTTGGCCAAAATTGGATTTATGTATGAGTCTAAAACCAATGGATAATGGGCTAAGTTAGGGACTTAATCATGGATGATGTATGGACTAATTCGGTAAATGTAATAAGGTATCGGGCGTCGCAAACGGTACGTGATCGGCGACCGGATTATCCAACGGGAAGCGTAACGGAACGCAACACGGTATTCGGTAGGATTCCTACCTTTTTGTAAGCGATGGATATGTGATAGTGTTTTAAATTATTTTGACTTGGCTTATTATGGATTTATGATTATAATTTATGATTTATGGGACTTGCACTATGATGGGTTTTAACTTATGAATTACATGATAGTATCATGGATTATATTTTAATATTATGCATCATATGACTATGTATGGTATATCGAATATGGTCTATCTATATACTACATAGCATAATGCACCTACATCTCATGCATGCATGGGCAGAAAAAAATAAACAAACTGGAGTCCATGCTCTGTCGGGGAGACCGAGAATCAGACATGGGGATTGCCTGAGGGCTATAACCGGAGTCCATGCTCCGTCGGGGCGACCGAGAATCAGACATGGGGATATCCTGAGGGCTATAACCGGAGTCCATGCTCCGTCAGGGCGATCGAGAAGCAAACATGGGGAACAGGATATTGTATGATCATACGGATAATGGGTGGGACACATGACATAAGCACCCATGACATAGCATTCATCACATACTTATTTTGTTGTATTTTATGTTATCGGTATGTGTGTATCACTGATCCATGTGCTAGCCCTACTCGGAGTCCTACTGGGCGCGTTGACTAACGCCCTACTTCTACCCTAGCTGATGACGCAGGAGAGCAGGAAGCGGTGGACATACCAGAGGCCAAGCTTAGGAGCTTGGAAAGCGCAGTCCTAGTTTATATTATGTTTACATTTTGGAGATGTAATTTTAAAGTAACTTAGCTTGTCGGGTTGTATAAATTTACATTTCTTGCGATGGTTTGGACGTTACTTATGGACGATACTTTTTGTGATATAATCATGAACATAGGGGCATTTTGGTAAATTCAATGTTGTATCTTCCCTTCTATCTAAAAACCGGTAGGATAGACTCTATTATCATGTTCCGCAATAATTATAATCCACGAGCTTACTTCTTACGCGTGGGGTTGGCCAGTTAAGGGTCGGGCTTTAGAAGCTCGGACTTAACTCGCGTCGTGGCGTCCGCGCCCTCTCTCACTCTTCTATTTCAAAAAAAATATATATATATACTCTGATTTTCGGAAAATTGGTGAAAAAAAAGGGCGGGGCGTTACATATGCCACTAAACTTCCATGGTTTAACATCTCCTCTATTCTTGTATATTTTAAGTCTAAAATTCATCCATAACTTAGATCCATTAAGGATTCACTAACCATGACTCAACATGAAACACAATCAGCCATCAAATTTAGCCCCGTTTTCCGTGGTTTAAAACACATCCATAAATCCAATTTTTGGCCATTTTAAATATTCCAATTTGCGAACCTAAAACGCAGCATCTATCCGTTTCATTTAATCATTCGCAATGTATCCAATTTTTTTATGTCTAACATTTATAGGATCATTAAAATCAGCCCCTTTAGTTTAACATAATCTCCATTCATCCTACCGGATTAACAGCGACCTCTGAAGATGTTCAAAACTGTACATTTCAATTCAGTCGACTGAATTACCAGTTCAGTCGACTGAATCACAGATTCAGTCGGCTGACTTTGAATCAGAGCGTATACTTGTCCTGCCAGTTCAGTTTCAGTCGATTGAATTACACATTCAGTCGGCTGAAACATGGTTCATACCCCTTTCAGTCGACTGAATCACAGATTCAGTCGGCTGACTTTGTATCAGGTCATCTGTTTGTTCTGTCAGTTTATTTTCAGTCGACTGAATCATAGATTCAGTCGGCTGAACTATCAACCATCCATTTACGTGTTTAATAAGCATCCCTTCAGTCGATTGAATCGTATATTCAGTCGGCTGAAACTTCCAGAACCCTTTTCTTATCCGAGAAGTTTGTGTTCAGTCGACTGAATCATCAGATTCAGTCGGCTGAAACTCCCAGAAACTCATTCTATTATCAGCCACCATTAGTTCAGTCGACTGAATCCCTAATTCAGTCGGCTGAAACTCCTAGAAACTCTTTTCTGATTCGCTTATCACCAGTTCAGTCGACTGAATCTATGATTCAGTCGACTGACTCTTTTGTCAGTCTTCTCCATTGCATATTTTGTATATTTTTCCTTCATGCATTTTAAAACCATAAGACTCCATTGCATTTTTATCATAAACTCATTTTAAAACCTTACTCCCATGCATTCATTAAAACCCTAAATTCATTAATCAAAACCCTAACCAATTAAACCAACCACCAAATCACCCACCATGGGGTTCGGCCATGCTACATGGCCGAACCCTATGGCCAATAATTCTTCTTCCAATCATCCCATTCTACGCTTAAATTTCATAAATTACATAATGCACATAACCCATTTATTTATTTTCTTAACCTAACCCTAATTTTTCCCACTTAGGGTTTCCTCCATCTTCCACCCTCACATTTGAGGTGTTTAACATCCATGACATATATCCATGTAACCACCATTAATTTTTACAAAAATAAATTCCAATTCTTAAACCCTAAAAATCCCAAAATTTCTTGTTTAAGAAATACTCACTATCCGACGTCTCCTCCGATTTCCGCCTCTCCCGTCGGTCTCCGTAGCCTCCTCTCTCCTTCCTTTTGATCTTTGATAGGTCAAGATTCTTGATTAATGGTGGCAATCCCCAACCCTAGAATCGGCCAAGGTAGGGTTTGTGTGAGAGAGGGAGAGGGAAAAATCATGAGAGGAAAAATGTTAGCCCTCACCTTAGAGTGATTTCCCTCCAATTTCTACTCCTTTCTTCTCTCCTTCTCTTCTCTTTTCCTTAGCTCTCTTTCTCTCCTTCACTTGGATGTAGGGGACGACCATGGGAGAGTGGAAGAGGTGGAGTTTGTGAAAAGAAAATGAGAATGGGAGGACCAACAAAACTTATCTCATTTGGTGACTTAAAGACTTTTACTTTACATTAATTGGTTTCACCAACCTTATGAGATATTTTTAAGATCTTTTCTTTGCTTTATGGTGGTGGTCATCTAAACCACCACCAAGCCCAACGTGTGTAAATTTTGAGGTGGGGTAGCTTGGTCTCCATTTGACCAATTTTAACCCCATTTGGCCACCAATTTAATAAATTAATTACTTAATTAATTTGATAATTACCTTAGGTTAATTCATTTGTATTTAACCTAATTCCCATTATTCCACCCATGGTTGACCAAGTCAACCATGGTGGCCGGTCCCACCAATCATTGGCCCACACGCCACCTCACTTGTTGAGGTGAAGATGGGTCCCACTTGGCCACATTACCTTGGTTTACTTCCAAATAACTTAAATGATTAAATTTCATTCCATTCATTTTAAATGGATCCCCATTGGGCCCATGGCCCAATTACATTTCCATCTAGCCCATTTACCTTAGAGCACAACCATCTTGACCCATTGGGTCCCAGATGGGTATTTGACCCAATTTGACCATTCTTGACCCATTTAACCCTCATTAACCATTTAAATAAATTTAAATCCAAACATTAGTCTATTGGGCCATACTTGGGCCTTTGTCCAAATTTTGGCCCATTACCTTTTATCCCACCAATTTCCCAATTTTCATCATTAAATTAACTTATATCCACATTTTTATTAATTTAAAAATTCCGGGCCCTTACACTTCAAGTCCAAAAATGATCCATAACTGATTCATTAATCCAAACATGATCCACAAATGAATGACCCCCTTAAAAATTGGTTCATGGGGTTCGGCCATACACTATGGCCGAGCCCATGATGTTCATCTTCATCCTTTAAATCCTTTATCATATTAACTCCAAAAATCAAGTCCCTCCATGGGGAAGTTTAATCATACTCATAGGTCATCATTTACAATCCCAAAGTCCAACATGACTTCCATTCTAAACATTAATAACCTTTCATGGGGTTCGGCCATACACCATGGCCGAACCCAATGATCCATGGTTTTTTGACCATTTACAACCTTAGAAACCATTTACAAATCGACAACATTCCTCCATTATTCTTCTCTTTTAAAACCTTTTAAATCACTAACACCCTTTCTTATAAAACCTTTTAAAATTATTAATAATCCTCCATGGGGTTCGTAATCTTCTCTTAAAATCATTCATCCAAGATTATAATCCTTTGATGGGGTTCGGCGATATATCATGGCTGAACCTCATCCAACGGTATTGTCTTGACTTGGACAACAAAACCGCCCACCTCCCATTGATGATTCATTTGGGGGTTTCATCCATGAGATGAAACTCCCATGTCCCAACGTGTAGGCCTTGACTTGGGTTTTTGAAATGCATCTTTCCATCTACTCCACTCACTTAAGTTCAAGGTCCCATTAATTTCTATCCAATTATTTTTCATTCTTTTAAACTCAACTCACTTAACTCACCTAAAATCAACTCAATTACATAATTCCATTTCCAACTTAATTGAGCCCAATATAATTAAGCTTGAACTCACTTGGTGGTCAACCAAGTCAACCACGACCCATTGGGTTCCAATTGGGCATTTTGACCCAATTGACTACTTTGACCCAATTAAATACATCTCACCCATTTAATTCAATTGAAACATAACCACCATCCGTTGGGTCTTAATTGGGCAATTGACCTAACAACTTACCCATCTATGGTCCATATCCAATAATTCACAAATTAAAGGGGCAAATTTCATATATATTGATAACTTGAAAATCCGGGGTGTTACATGAACTGTATCTCCTGCAGAAATCCACAAGTTTGGGGACATTGGGAAGGAGCCTATTTCATCACCGGTTAGCTCCATTCACCATGCCAGTTTATCAGCCCATCTGCCTTCTGAAGAAAGAGAAGATAATTCGACTCCCTTTGAAGCCCTGTTGCCTAAACTAAGCTAGAAGATGAGTCTTCTTGAGCATGAATTGGAAGAGGCAACAACAACACTCAAGGCCGAGGAATCAAAGTTGCTTGAGCTTGAAAATATTTTAAACCTAAACCAGTTACAAAAAAAAAGGGATATTGTGTAATAGCCTGAATTTTTAATGCAATAAATATATTGGCTATTATTTATTTTAATTGTTGAAAATTAAGATTCATTAATTAGATGGATGTTAAATGGATCAAAGTTGGGGAAATGGCCCAAGTATGGTCCAATTGACCATGGATATGATTAATTTTACTTAATTGGGCCAATGTGGTCAATTGGGTCAAATGCCCAATTGGGACCCAATGGGTTAAGATGGATTGATGATTAGGGTAAATGGCTAAGAAATGGATTTAGATTCATAGAAGGAAGGAATGAATGTTAGATGGATCAAAGTTCGGGCAATGGCCCAAGTATGGTCCAATGGACCATGGATAGGATTAATTCCATCTAATTGGGTCAATGATGGTCAATTGGGTCAAATGCCCAATTGGGACCCAATGGGTCAAGATGAATTGAGCATTAGGGTAAATGGGTAAGAAATGGATTAATCGGGTCATGGACCCAATTAAGGTCAAAGACATAGGGTCCACCTCATCAAGTGAGGTGGCAAGTGTAGGAGTGGAAATCCAAGTAGCATAGCCAAGTGGGACCCAACTCCACCTCATCAAGTGAGGTGCCGTGTGGACTATGGCTCAAGTGGGGCCGGCCACCATTGTTGACTTGGTCAACCATGGGTGAGATCATACGTGAATTAAAGATGATGAAGTGAAGTAAGTTGAATTTAATTATTTAATTAGATCACCTAAGTTAGATGGAAATAAATTCAAATGATTGAGTTGGGAAATGAGTTGCATTTAAATGGAGTGAATCACATAAAAGATCAAAAGATGGAGTGAGTTAAGAGGGTGGTTTCATCTCATGGAAACCACTCCACCAAAACCGTTGGGATGAGGGTGGTGTGCGCCATGTGGAGGGCATGCACCCCCTTGGCTAGACAAAGAGCTTATGTGGAAGGCATGCATTGGTCAAAGGAGTGGTGGGTGGTTTCATCTCATGCAAACCACTCCACCAAAATCGTTGGATGAGGGTGGTGTGTGCCATGTGGAGGGCATGCACCCCCTTTGGCTAGACAAGGAGCTTATGTGGAAGGCATGCATTGGTCAAATGAGTGGTGGGTGGTTTCATCTCATGCAAACCACTCCACCAAAATAGCTGGATGAGGATGGTGTGTGCCATGTAGAGGGCATGCACCCCCTTTGGCTAGACAAGGGCCTTATGTGCAGGGTATGGATTGGTCAAAGGAGAGGTGGTGGTTCCATCCCATGCAAACCACCAAGAGGAAACCACAAGCCAAAACCGTTGGTGGGAGTGGTATGTGCCATGTGGAGGGCATGCACTCCCTTGTTTGGTCAATGGACTCATGGGGAAGACTCCACAATGATGAGGGTGGAGTCTAACCCAAACAAACCCTAGACAAGATGGAAATGAAGCTTTCCATCTCATCTCACTCTCTCCCTCTCTCTCTCAAGGCCGACCCTCCCTCACAAGACTAAGAAAACACTTTGTTTCTTTTCATCTCAAGCTCCTCTCCCTCTCACAAAGACAAAGGAAAAAGACTTAGAGTTCCATTCTCTCCTCCTTTCCCTCTCTCAAACCTACACTCCAAGGCTGAACCATCTCCTTGGGTTTTTCATCTCGAGACCTCTCAAGCACCACATCTTGGCCGAAGATCAAGGGGGAAGAAAGAATAGACTATGGAAGGAGAAAAGCGGAGGAACAAGTCGAAACGAAAGAAATCGGACGAGTCGCAGAATCGGTAAGTACTTGATAAGATTTTATTAAGTAAGAAAAGAGGTTAAAGGAACATCCCGTTTTTGGATTGGAGAGTTGGCCAAAATATTATGGGACATGGATTTAAAATCTATCCAAGAAATGAGATGGAAAAGATGGACAAAACCCTAATGGGTAAGATGGATTACTAAGGACATTATGTATATATGGTTTATATCAACATGCATGGCTAAACATGAAGAATGGTCAAGGATCATGGTTCGCCCCTTGCATGGCCGAACCCTAATTGTTATGTATATATGGCTAAGGACCTCATGCATGTCCAAGATAAGGAATATGATCAAGGATCATGGTTTGGCCCTGGCATGGCCAAACCCTAGATTGTTATGCATGGACCATTAAGGACTAAAAAGGGGATTGGATGAGGTTCGGCCATGGTGTATGGCTGGACCCCATCAAGTGATCTAACCATTGGTTTTTGATGGATAAGAGAAAAATAATGAACCATAGGGTTCGGCTATGTTGTATGGCCGAAACCCATGGAAGGATGTTGGTAATTATTAATGGGTTTTTAAGGATGAGAATCATAGATGTATGGTAGTAATTTTAAAAGGTTTTAAAGGATGATGAAGATGGAAGATTATTGTTGATTTTAAGTGGATTTGAAATGTTGTAAAACATGATTTAAAATGAGGAGATGGTGAAGAACCATGGACCATGGGTGTATGGCCGAACCCCTTGGAGAAATATTGAGGTATTTACATGTATCTAGACCATAAAAATGAACATCATGGGTTCGGCCATGTTGTATTGCCGAACCCCATGAACCATGTTGATGGATCATTTATGGATCCATGCATGTAATGCTTAGCTATGGATCTATGTTTTGGACCTAAGTCATGTGTAAATAAGCTAAGTGATTAGCTATGGAAAGAATAATGGCTAAGATGGAGATATGGTGAAAATGAAGGACCATGGGTTCGGCCATGATGTATGGCCGAACCCCATGGAGAATGTTTTGTGGACTTTGGGTTTTACAAATGTTAAATGATTAACTTATGTGTGTTTGAATTCATGAATAAAAAAGATGGCATGATCTTGGACCCACATGATTAAAATGATTAGGGATTAAAAAGGGGACAAAACCAAAAGGGTGAGGTTCGGCCATGTTGTATTGCCAAACCCCACTCATGGGTGATTGTGGACTTAAACATATTTCAGCCCTAAGATATGGCCAAACCCCACTAGTGGACAGTGGACGGTGGACGGTGGACAGTGGACGGTGGACGGTGGACAGTGGACAGTGGACAGTGGACAATGGATAGTGGATAGTGGGCATCAGGTAACCGACTGATTTTAAAAATGAAATACTTATGTGATTTTTCAAATGGTTAAATTAAATTGGAAGGATGAAGGGAATGGGTTAAACCAATTAATTTGATTATTTTATGGAATTTATTTAAGGTAAAAAGATTCCACAACCAGGGGCGCGATCGGTGAGCAGTTTTCGAACGAAAACGCAAGGACACATTATTTGGTCGTTAGTAGGATCCCTACCTCATTGAAAACCATGGAATATGTATATGTGATGTTTTACTTGAATTATTTTGGTATCAAATGTTATGTCTTAATTATGGGATTTTAACGTTATGATGTTTATTATTACATAGCATGCTTGCACTTGCATCTCATGCATGGCATGGGAGGGATACTATGTGGTTGTGATACCTTGATGAGGATTTTCCATCAAGAGGGAAACTATATGATTGTGATTGTAACCGGAGTTCCACACTCCGTTGGGGCGTCCGTAAGGCATTCGTGGGGATACCTTGATGTGCATTATCTATCAAGAGGAATACTATGTGATTGTGATACCTTGATGAAGATTTTCCATCAAGAGGGATACTATGTGATTGTGATTGTAACCGGAGTCCACGCTCCATTCGGGGCATCCAATAAGGCATTCGTGGGGATACCTTGATGAGGATTTTCCAACAAGAAGGATACTATGTGATTGTGATACCTTGATGTGGATTTTCCATCAAGAGGGATACTATGTGATTGTGATACCTTGATGAGGGTTTTCCATCAAGAGGGATACTATGTGAAAGTGATACCTTGATGAGGATTTTCCATCAAGAGGGTTACTATGTGATTGTGATACCTTGATGAGGATTTTCCATCAAGAGGGATACTATGTGATTGTGATACCTTGATGAGGATTTTCCATCAAGAGGGATACTATGTGATTGTGATACCTTGATAAGGATTTTCCATCAAGAGGGATACTATGTGATTGTAATATGGATGATGGGTGGGACTCATGGCATATGACACCCATGGCATGGCATTGACTTGCATGGTTTTGATATTATTTATATCTATGTGTTTTGTTTATACTAATCCATGTGTTAACCATACTCGGAGTACCTACTGGTGCGTTATCTAACGCCTTACTTCTACCTTAGATGATGATACAGGAAATGGGTGAAGCGAAGGACGTGATCGGAGTCAAGCTTAGGAGCTTGGATGAGATAGATTGATTTATTTAAGTTTTATTCATGGATATGTAATTTGAGTACTTAGCTTGTTGGACTGTAATAATTTAGACTACTTGCTATGGTTTGGACTTTTACTTTGGACATTTTAAGTTAAGGTAATATTTGATAAGTGACGTACTTCCTTGCTATTTAATAATTGGTAGGATAGAAGTCTATTATAATTCTGCATTAAGTTTAATTCCGTAAGTATAGCCTTTGTACGTGTGAACCTTTTTAGTGGCTTAGTCCACGTACACATATGGTTGGCCAGTTAAGAGCCGGGCTTTGGAAGCTCGGACTTAGCTTGCATCGTGACGACCAGCTCTCTTTCACTCTTTTATTTCAAAAAAAAACAAATAGACTCTGATTTCCGGCATAGTGAAAGAGGGCGGGGCATTACATATTGTTGCATCCCTTCAGGAGTTGTGTAAAGCGTTGGAGATTGAGCTCGAGGATATGTTCAAGAGCAAAATAGAGGCTAATGTTAGCCGAAAGCAGAGAAGAAAAGGGGATAAGAAGAATTTGAATTTGAACTGAAGAAAGAAGATTGGTCTGCAAAGAGATAAGGGGAAGAGATAGAGTTAGCTGAAAGAAGAGATAAGGGGAAGAGATAGAGTCAGCCGATCCTTAGCTGGGAATTTGGAGAGATGAAGATAAGGCAGCTGCCGTGTAGCAGTTGGGATTCAAGAAGAAGAACAGATGAGGAAAAGAAGAGAAGAAGATAGAAGAAAATAGAGATAAGGATAAGAAAGGACAATCTTTTCCTTTCAAAGCAGAGAAAAAAGATGAGATAAAAAAGAGTTTGAACTAAGAGCTGAGAAAGAATAAATCCGGCTGAAAGAGAGAAGGAGCCGTCTGAGGGAAGAAGCCGATTACAACAGAAGAGAGAAAAGATAGGGATAAAAGACAAGGCTTACACGGCTAAATTTGAATTTGAATTTAAATGGGTCTCTTATCCCGGCTGAATTTGAAGGGTCTCTTATCTCATCCCTTCTCGTCTATAAATTCATGTGTTTGAGACCATTGAAGGTTGAACTGGACAAGACGTCGAAGGGACTGAAGTTGGACGACCAAAGACAAAGAAAAATATTTAATTTCTTGCAAGTTATTTTTTTTTATTTTTTGTAATGTCCAAAGGATTGTATTTCATTTTCAAACTTTTAAATAAAAATTCGTGGCAATTGTTTAGATTTATGGTGTTCCCAGTTATTAAAATATTTAATAGTGATGGTTTGTTATTTTATTTTAATTCTTTTTATGAACATTATGTAAGAAATTATTTTTAAAATTTTTTTAAGGAAAGTAGAACCCCTGTTAGGATCAGTGGGACTTGACCGTTTTTCCAGTCTAAGGTTCTTATCAGGAACAATTTGTTTTAGATTTGGGAAATGCAAGTTTAAACCCCGCTCAAGCCTAGGGCTTGAATTGAAAAAAATCTGATTTAATGGATGACATAAATATTCTAATTAGAATTTTAATAGGAAATAAATTTGAATTATATTTTATAACTCTAGAATATTTCATAGTCTAGGCCATGGTATTATTTTTTTAAATATGATAACATGCCACCTTCGATATTTGACCCGATTCCATTGTAAAATATATAAACAATTTATTATTCTTGATTTATTTGATTTTTTCTTAAAAATCATCAAAACAATTTAATTAGGTTAGAAACATTTTATTTGTTTCTTAAATTTACAATTTAAATTAAATTCAGGTCACTTAAATTTACTCCACTATTTTAATCAAAATTTATGTTAACTACTAAAACTAGATAATCGATTAATTAGTGTGCTAAATTAAGATTATAAATATATGTTTTCAAAAATTATTTTATTAAATCACATTATTTAATAGTGCCATTTTTTATTTCGTACATATATTTTGTGGATTTACATTGGATATGACCTCGCACTCTTACATTATACTATCACTGGTTCGTGCGCTTGTGAGTTAATTTAAAATCACATCAAACAATTTTTTGGAGTTCAAGGTGTCTCAGTCTTTCTGGACTTACTCTGCCCTTAATTACATCTAAAAATATTTACCTATTGGTTCACAAAACGAATTTGTTTGCTGTCACACAACGGACTCTTTGATATGATATTATTCCATTGTAGTTTCTACATCCACATTTGTGACACCTAGCTAGCCTCTTAGATTTTCTTTTTGCTGCCAGAGTGCTTCGACACAGAGAGGTCTGGGTTGTTCCTCTTTGATTTCCAGCTTCCTCACCCTCATAGCTAAAGAAATGATTTTCCTACATGAGTTTGGGGGAACTTGTGTTCAAGACAGATACAATGCAAAAATGAAAAATCAACCGTCTACGTGCATGACTTCTATCTAGTTCTTTAACGTCTGTTGGTCACAAAGACAAAGATGGATGATGGATGCTAAATAATTTTTTTTTAAGGGATCTCAGTTTCAAACTTACTCTCCCCTAAGAAATTTTTATGGAACATGATACATGATGACCTTAGTACCCCCAAACTCGAACTGAACATTGTCCTCAATGTTCCCTAATCTACACTGGCCAGGTGTAAACGAATAAATATCTTAGAGAACAATCAGAATATGAGTTTTGTAACGCCCCGCCCTTTCCGAGATTCAGAGTCTAATTTTTTTTTTTTATAGATTAAACCGGACAAGGGTGGAGAGACGTCACGACGCGAGTTAAGTTCGGATTTCCCAAGTCCGACCCTTAACTGGCCACCCATGTGTGCATGGACTAAACCCATGAAAGACAAACCACACATGGAACTAAGTAAAACTTGCGGAATAGACATAACTGATTGCGGAATAAGTCAAATATGCAGAATTATAAGCAATACTCAGACTGCTCCATTATCAGATAGTAAAGTACAAGTCAAGTTTGCTTTAACATAATAACCTCATTAGACTATTCTCAAACTTAGCATTTATCCACAATAACTTAATTCATATATCCAACATCAAGACTATAATTCAAACCATAGCAAAGATACTAGCTATTACATGTCCATAAAGATGTATTCAATATAACAGTAATATAGACATCCCAATCATCATTCAAGCGCTTAAGCTTGGCTCCCCTCCTAGTCATCGACCTTCTCTTTCCCCATCCTTGTTCGTGCATTATCCTCTAAGGATAGAATTAGGGCATTAGATCAACGCGCCCAGTAGGATTTCCGATCAAGGCTACCACATGGTTAGATTATAAATCATACATATATCAAATGTATGATTATCAAAAACATATAAAACCATACGATGTATGTATGCAAATGTAATGAGCCCCACCCCATCACACATACATATAGCCCTCACTTGACGTGACTTATATCAACATATTAATCCTCCTGGCGGGACTCTCATCGCCTAAAGAGGCCCCACAGTTGCATCAGGGCATTCGATGGAGTGTGGCCTCCAGTGTCCATAATCATCAGATAATCCTCCTGGCGGGACCTTCATCGCCTAAGAAGGCCCACAGTTGCATCGCGGGCATAGCCACGGAGTGTGGGCTCCGGTTTCCACAATCATCATCCCATGTCCATGCATGAGATGCCAATGTATATATAAAACATGTAAATAATATCCATCATTTCAAAACCAATAAAATAGAATATGAGTCTCATAAAAACCAAGATAAAACTGTGGTTACAAGTAGGTAGGAAACCTACCGAAGATTAGATTCGGTGTTTGTTCTTTTTCACTTGATCACGACTCGCACGCCGTTTATGTTCCGTTACCTTGTTTATACAATCAGCAAGTCAATACTTGATCTTCTTGATTTCTAATCAAGTTTAGGTCTCATATACCATCTTCTGGGGTTCATATATCCAATCCTATGATCATTTCATCTATAATTACCATTATGCCATTTAGGCTAACCTTTTGTTTAATTTTCTTAAAACCAATAACCATAACTAATCCACCTTAGTTTGGTCCTTTACATCATTCATACATACATATAAATTAACCACTAAGTCCATCCATCAACATTAGCAACTACACACTAGGGTCACCAATGACCATTAGTGGGGTTCGGCCATACTTCATGGCCGAACCTCACCAATCTAATTTTTGTCCTACTTTCCATCATTATCATGGTTGATCAAATTAATATTAGATCCATAACTAAGCATAGGTGTTTCTTAGAACAAAAAGCATAAAACAAACCTTAGCTTCCAACATAATTTTAATCCAAATCTCCCATCAAAAACAGTCCATGGGGTTCAACCATACACATGGCTGAACCCTTATGGTTCTTTTGCTCAATGATTCCATTATTTGTATACCAATTGGACTCTACCCTTTAGCCATGTTAACCACATGGTTCAACCATCCAATGGCCAACCCAAAACAGCAAACTTATATTCATTTAATTCCCATAAAAACACCATAATCTTGTATGGTTTTTATCTCTCAAAACCATCAAAATCACCATACAATAATCATTTGATTTCATGGGGTTCGGCCATACTCATTGGCCGAACCTTATGGTCTATGATTTAAACCTCTTAAACATTTATCTTATGTCTAATTTAATCATCCAAAACAGTCCATCATTTGCATGGTTTTAACTTACAAAAATCATCAACATGACCATAACATTTCATGGGGTTCGGCCAACCAAGGTGGCCGAACCCTATGGCCCATATTTTCTAACTTTTAAATCTCATCATACAATTTTTAAACCAATGATTAATTCGTCCATACATGACCAAATCATGACCTTTAAATCCCTGATTCATAATCCTTTATCTTGCATCTTAAACACATATAATTCTCCATAATTTTTGCATGGTTTTTAGCCTCCAAAACCATCAATCTTAACCAAATAATTTCATGGGGTTCGGCCATCAAGGTGGCTGAACCCAATGATCTTTTTTATCATTTTTAAACCACCATTACCCAAGGTTTAAACCTTGATGCATTCGGCCATACCCATGGCCCAAAACATGTTCCATTTGTCCCATCTTATTAAACAAAAATCCATGGAAATGCTTACCAAATTCCAAGCTTCTCTTCTTGTCTTTGCTCTTTGCCTTCTTCCCTCTTGTTTCCTTCCTTCTTCCTTAGCTTCTAGCCGAATTGACCTTACTAGAATCCCTTGGAGTGATTCAACCAAATAAGGTTTGATTGAGAGAAAAACAGAATTTCAGCCTTGATGTGAACGATCACCACTTTGAGGTGCAACTTCTTTGTTCGAAGTCCACTAACCTTGGTGGTGTGATCCGCCAAATGAGTGATTTGTGGGAGAGAACCGGCAGCCACGGTTTTGTCTCTTGGAAGGTGAAAGAATGATCAAAGGAGAGAGAGAGATAAGATGGATGTGCTTAAGTGTTGGGAGTTAACCAAAGGTGGTGACCCTTGATGGCACCCCCATGGTAACTCCCCTCCCCATCATGTCTTTAATTTATTCCCTTTGTTAATCAGCCCAACCTCCCTCATCTCTCCTCATGAATCCTTGATAAAACCAAGGAGGTATTGGGTGCCATCCAAGGCACCCCTTGGTACCAACCGTTGCAACCTTTCATGTAAGCCCATGCATCTCATGAGATGAGATGCATGCCGCCCATGCTTGGTGTCCCTTGGCTTTGGCCAAGGCACCCCTTCATCCAACGGCTAGTATTCGTCCATCTAGGTTTTGTGTGAGATTAAAACACCTTTCCATTTCCCTTGACTCACTTGACTCATGAACCTTTTTATTCCAACTCAACTCATCCAACTCAACACACTTAATGCACCATATTTGAGTCAATTCTTTTCTTAATTAAAACCCAATCCAAATTAGTCCAACTTGAGCTGTACTAACTCATACTTGAGCTCACTTGAGAGCCCACACGGTCAGTCGTGGTCAACCTGGTCAACCCGACCCATTGGGTCCCCTTTTTAGCTCCTTGACCCATTTTGACAACATGACCCATTTATGGTCTGTTTTAGCCATTTGCATTTGGTCTTCACTTGTGCATCAAGCCTACCCATTTTTGCTCTACTTGATATCCAATCAATTCAGCTTAACCCCATTAAATTTGGGCTCACCCAATGGTCTAATAAGTCCATTATGACCCATTGGGTCCAATTGGGTCCTTTGACCCAATTACCCATATTGACCCAAATTGATGTACATTACCCATCCAATCAAATTTGACATTTATAATGTGCTCATAGGGTCTTAGTTTGAGCAATGGACCCCACCATTTCCTTATTTATAAACACATTTATTAAATTCACCAATCTAGTGGCATTTTCGTAAATATTCCTATTGTTGAGAAATTGGGGTGTTACAATATAACCCTCTTTTTAAAATTTTCGTCCCGAAAATTGAGCGAAGTAGGGTTTTCAAGTGATGTACATAAATAGCTTAGAGTGACCTATTCTCATTTCCGATTTCAAATTCCCAAGTGGCTTCTTCATTACCATGTTGGTCCACACCACTTTGACGAACTGAATCGCTTTGTTACGTAACACCTTTTGTTCTATCTCATGTTATATTTTTTTCTCGTGAGCCATTTGTGATCTTACGTAGATCAATCTACTCTGTTTTACTTTACCTGCTCTCACAATATTTTCCATACGTACCTGCACAATATGTTCTTTCATCTACTCTCTGTGTGAGGTAGTCTGTCAATGCGAGTCTATGCTCAAAGCTTTTTCTGATTCCATTTTAACTAGGTTTCTAGTTGCACTCTCCTGGAATTCCATCGGCTAACTATAGAGTCAGGTGATCAGTCTAACTCGACAGTCGCCCATAGTTTCCCATTCAAGTTTCACTAGACTCTTATCTTTCCCGTTAAATACGTCTCCAAAATTTTGCAAATCTTCATTTGCACATATGTCGCTATGTGACTAACACCTTTTGTTCCAACTTCCACGATACCAATACCCGGCATCAATCCAAACCACCATGGGAATAATCACCCATGGTTAAATACATCCATCCCTGGTGTCACTCTTTCAGTAAATATCATCTATCCCTGTTTAATAATCATCCATGAATATAACCCACCTATGGGTATAATCCATTCATGGAAAACAATCCATCCTTGGTATCACTCTGACCATGAGCATCATCTATCCACAGTTAATAACCATCCATGAATCTAACCCACCTATGGGTATAATCCATTCATGATAACAATCCATCCTTGGTATGACTCTGTCCATGAGTATCATCTATCCATGATTAATATCCGTAAACAACATTCCAATGAATCACTATAAGACTGTTGCAACCATATCAAATCACAAATATACCTCGACCCCTTAGCAAGACTTAGGGCTCATGACTTACCAAGCAGAAGACCCACGTCCAACGTGATCCGGTCTACCTCGCCCAGCATCCTTTCACCTCATAGGTGATTCAATCAAGCTCTAAGGCGGTCGATCCGCATCTGATGAGACTAGTACCACCCCTCGAGGTAAAATAGTACCTAGCTCTGCGCATTCCCGTACATCTAATGTGCCAAATAGCCGTGAGAGCGCCCTCCAGCGCGTAGCATGCAAGGGACCCACTCCTCAACGGTAGCCCTACGGGACCAAATCTGTATTTCGTATCAAGGTTCCCACAGTCTCATAGCTACTCTAAGCCATACTCATGAAGTCTATATTCTTATCTCATCAATACCATGTGAGGGACGCACCCATACCATATCTCAATCATCAACATCACGTGAGGGACGCACCCATACCACATCTCAATGTAATCAAGTGACCTCGTCACCTACATCTTAGTGCCAAAAATCCTCTTAGAATCATAAAATTGCATACTTTATATATATTCATAATTCATCTTGTAGAAGGGTTGATAGGGTAAAACAAACCCTTAGAATAACAAAATGCATCCTTACAAAATATTTCCATTTCTCTAACCTTTCTTTCTACCTCTTAACCTAGTTTTCCGTAGAAGACCATGCATCATCAGCAAACTTGAGGTGATTATTAGGACACGTCATTGACATGTGCCCCAATACTCCACATGTCAAGCAGGGTATTACCCCTGGCCCTCCAATATAAGGACAATTAGTCCTTGCCTCTCCGTGCCCATGCAGTCCGTAAACCGGGCAAACCACTTCCAGAGGGTGGGGACAATAAGTGCAGTTGTGCCCATCCTAGTTACACAACTCACACATAACATCAGGCTCTATCTCCCCAATTGATTCCATTATCAAAGGAACATCTTCCATAGGATCCTCCGGAAAAGGTGCTATATCCTCCTCAATTTCCTCGGGAGGTCCCTCCTGAAAGTCCATGTACAACTCCGAATACTCCACGTTACTCGACATATCTGTATCATCTCAGTAGAACACAAGAATATTCAACAACAATTCTAAATAAACCACTCTTGGTTTTTAGGGGAATTTGGTTATGTATAATATCATGTACTTTGTTTGGGAAGATTGCCAAATCATCACTCTTTGTGTTCTTTTGTTTCTGGGGAAATCTCTAAATTCCTGTTGTTTGTTTCTCAATGTGGGGATATCAGGGGAGTGCATCCTACTTTGCTATGTTTGATATGTCTAGTTATGATGACTGTACTTTACTTTGCTATCTTTCATTGTCGTTCTCAGATTGATTGTTTAGTCTGAGTCACTCGAAAATCCGGCCCCCAGTCAGCGGACTCCGAAGAGTCAGTCAGTTAGGATTCTTATCTGTCAGTGAGACATGAAACCGTTTTAATCTTACTTCGATAATTCAACTTCCTGTTTCGCTTTGATACCAACTATAACGCCCCGCCCTTTCCGAGATTCAGAGTCAATTTTTTTTTTTTTTTATAAATTAAAACCGGACAAGGGCGGAGAGACGTCACGACGTGAGTTAAGTTCGGACTTCCCAAGTCCAACCCTTAACTGGCCACCCATGTGTGCATGGACTAAACCCATGAAAGAAAAACCACACATGGAACTAAGTAAAACTTGCGGAATAGACATAACTGATTGCAGATAATCAATACTCAGACTGCTCCATTATCAGACAGCAAAGTACAAGTCAAGTTTGCTTTAACATAATAACCTCATTAGACTATTCTCTAACTTCGCATTTATCCACAATAACTTAATTCATATATCCAACATCAAGACTATAATTCAAACCATAGCAAAGATACTAGCTATTACATGTCCATAAAAATGTATTCAAGCGCTCAAGCTTGGCTCCCCTCCTGGTCATCGACCTTCTCTTTACCCATCCTTGTTCCTGCATTATCCTCTACGGATAGAATTAGGACGTTAGATCAACGCGCCCAGTAGGATTTCCGATCAAAGCTACCACATGGTTAGATTATAAATCATGCATATATCAAATGTATGATTATCAAAAACATATAAAACCATGCTATGTATGTATGCAAATGTAATGAGCCCCACCCCATCACACATACATATAGCCATCACTTGACGTGACTTATATCAACATATTAATCCTCTTGGCGGGACTCTCCTCGCCTAAGGAGGCCCCACAGTTGCATCACGGGCATTCCGACGGCGTGTCGGCTCCGGTGTCCATAATCATCAGATAATCCTCCTAGTGGGACCCTCATTGCCTAAGGAGGCCCCACAGTTGCATCACGGGCATACCGATGGAGTGTAGGCTCCAGTTTCCACAATCATCATCCCATGTCCATGCATGAGATGCCAATGTATATATAAAACATATAAATAATATCCATCTTTCAAAACCAATAAAATAGAACATGAGTCAAAAACCAAGATAAAACTGTGGTTACAAGTAGGTAGAAAACCCACCGAAGATTAGCTTCGGTGTTTGTTCTTTTTCACTTGATCACGACTCGCACGCCGTTCACGTTCCGTTACCTTGTTTATACAATCAGCAAGTCAATACTTGATCTTCTTGATTTCTAATCAAGCTTAGGTCTCATATACCATCTTGTGGGGTTCATATATCCAATCCTATGATAATTTCATCTATAATTACCATTATGCCATTTAGCTAACCTTTTGTTTAATTTTCTTAAAACCAATAACCATAACTAATCCACCTTAGTTTGGTCCTTTACATCATTCATACATACATATAAATTAACCACTAAGTCCATCCATCAACATTAGCAACTACACACTAGGGTCACCAATGACCATTAGTGGGGTTCGACCATACTTCATGGCCTAACCTCACCAATCTGATTTTTGTCCTACTTTCCATCATTATCATAGTTGATCAAATTAATATTAGATCCATAACTAAGCATAGGTGTTTCTTAGAATAAAAGCATAAAACAAACCTTAGCTTCCAACTCCAAATCTCTCATCAAAAACAGTCCATGGGCTTCGGCCATACACATGGCCGAATCCTTATGGTTCTTTTGCTCAATGATTCCATTATTTGTATACCAATTGGACTCTACCCTTCAGCCATGTTAACCACATGGTTCAGCCATCCAATGGCCAACCCAAAACAGCAAACTTATATTCATTTAATTCCCATAAAAACACCATAATCTTGTATGGTTTTTATCTCTCAAAACCATCAAAATCACCATACAATAATCATATGGTTTCATGGGGTTCGGCCATACTCATTGGCCGAACCTTATGGTCTATGATTTAAACCTCTTAAACATTTATCTTATGTCTAATTTAATCATCCAAAACAGTCCATCATTTGCATGGTTTTAACTTACAAAAACCATCAACATGACTACAACATTTCATGGGGTTCGGCCAACCAAGGTGGCCGAACCCTATGGCCCATATTTTCTAACTTTAAATCTCATCATACAATTTTTAAACCAATGATTAATTCGGCCATACATGACCAAATCATGACCCTTTAAATCCCTGATTCATGATCCTTTATCTTGCATCTTAAACACATATAATTCTCCATAATTTTTGCATGGTTTTTAGCCTCCAAAACCATCAATCTTAACCAAATAATTTCATGGGGTTCGGCCATCCAAGGTGGCCGAACCCAATGATCCATTTTATCGTTTTTAAACCACCATTACCCGAGGTTTAAACCTTGATGCATTCGGCCATACCCATGGCCCAAAACATGTTCCATTTGTCCCATCTTATTAAACAAAAAGCCATGGAAATGCTTATCAAATTCCAAGCTTCTCTTCTTGTCTTTGCTCTTTGCCTTCTTCCCTCTTGTTTCCTTCATTCTTCCTTAGCTTCTAGCCGAATTGACCTTACTGGAATCCCTTGGAGTGATTCAACCAAATAAGGTTTGATTGAGAGAAAAACAGAATTTCAGCCTTGATGTGAACGATCACCACTTTGAGGTGCAACTTCTTTGTTCTAAGTCCACTAACTTGGTGGTGTGATCGGCCAAATGAGTGATTTGTGGGAGAGATCCAACAGCCACGGTTTTGTCTCTTGGAAGGTGAAAGAATGATCAAAGGAGAGAGAGAGATAAGATGGATGTGCTTAAGTGTTGGGAGTTAACCAAAGGTGGTGACCCTTGATGGCACCCCCTTGGTAACTCCCCTCCCCATCATGTCTTTCATTTATTCCCTTTTTTAATCAGCCCAACCTCCCTGAGCTCTCCTCATTAATCCTTGATAAAACCAAGGAGGTATTGGGTGCCATCCAAGGCACCCCTTGGTACCAACCGTTGCAACCTTTCATGTAAGCCCTTGCATCTCATGAGATGAGATGCATGCCGCCCATGCTTGGTGTCCCTTGGCTTTGGCCAAGGCACCCCTTCATCCAACGGCTAGGATTCGTCCATCTAGGTTTTGTGTGAGATTAAAACACCTTTCCATTTCCCTTGACTCACTTGACTCATGAACCTTTTTATTCCAACTCAACACACTTAATGCACCATATTTGAGTCAATTCTTTTCTTAATTAAAACCCAATCCAAATTAGTCCAACTTGAGCTGTACTAACTCATACTTGAGCTCACTTGAGAGCCCACACGGTCAGTCGTGGTCAACCTAGTCAACCCGACCCATTGGGTCCCCTTTATAGCTCCTTGACCCATTTTGACAACATGACCCATTTATGGTCTGTTTTAGCCATTTGCATTTGGTCTTCACTTGTGCATCAAGCCTACCCATTTTTGCTCTACTTGATTTCCAATCAATTCAGCTTAACCCCATTAAATTTGGGCTCACCCAATGGTCTAATAAGTCCATTATGACCCATTGGGTCCAATTGGGTCCTTTGACCCAATTACCCATATTGACCCAAATTGATGTACATTATCCATCCAATCAAATTTGACATTTATAATGTGCTCATAGGGTCTTAGTTTGAGCAATGGACCCCACCACTTCCTTATTTATAAACACATTTATTAAATTTACCAATCCAGTGTTATTTTCGTAAATATTCCTATTGTTGAGAAATTGGGGTATTACAAGTTTTACCGTGGGATGAAATGACTGACTTCTATGCTAGATTGACTCAAAGAAAAAGTAGACTCAAATAACAGCGAGACACTGAAGACTCTGATCAACTTAGACCAACTCAGACATAGACAATTGGGTTGGTGGGTCTGGGTAGAGATGAGTGGGTAGAGGTAAATGGGTTTGGGTAAATGGATCGATAATGGATGTGCAAACCAGTTTTGGGAAATTAGATCAATGAACAAAACTTCCTCTGTTCCTTCTGGAGTGTAGGGTTCTAATAATGGTTTCAAACGATGATCATTGACTTTAAAAGGATGACTATTTTCAGGATGCTTGATCTGGATGACACCATGTGCAAATATGGTTGTGACAATGAATGGACCGGACCTTTTCGATTTCAATTTTCCAGGAAAAAGATGCAACCGAGTACAATAGGACTTTTTGACCAACAGTAAACACTTTCCGGAGAATGTGTTTATCATAAAAGATTTTCATTCGGTCTTTGTACTTTCTAGCCGTATCATGAGCTTCATTTCGGATTTCTTCCAACTCAGCTAATTGAAGCTTTCTGAGTTGTCCAGTCGAGTCTAGAGCAAAATTGAAACACTTGATTGCCCAATAGGCTCTGTGTTCTATTTCGACTGGAAGATGACAAGCCTTTCCGTACACTAAGAGATAGGGTGACATTCCTATGGGTGTTTTCAACACAGTTCAAAAAGCCCATAGTGCATTAGTGAGTCTGGAAGACCAATCCTTCCGAGATGGATTTGTAATGCCCCGCCCTTTTTTCACTCGCTTCTTCCCGTAAAATCAGAGTCTATTTTTTTTTTTTATTTATAAACAGAGTAGAGTGATAGAGCGCAGGACGTCACGACGCGAGCTAAGTTCGAACTTCCAAAGTCCGACCCTTAACTGGCCAACCCTATGTGTGCATGGACCAAGTCCACGAAAATGGTTCACACATAGCAATATCAACTTGTGGAATAAAAATCATAGCCTGTAGAATCATAACATCAATTTGCAGAATCATAATAGAACCAAGTTCTATTCCATTCAGATAGCAAAGTACGTCAAGTCCTTATCCATAATTAAAACATCATAATTATCCAATAAATCAATCCAACCATCTAAGTTATTACAATCCGAAATCTAGATACTCAAATACAAGTTCATGAGTAACTTTAATCAAAACATATAAAATAAGTCTTCCACGCTCCTACGCTTGACCCGTTTTGCGTTCATCGTTCCCCTAATTTCCTGTATCATCAACTAGGTAGAAGTAGGGCGTTAGAACAACGCACCCAGTAGGTATTCCAGTTACGGCTAACATATGGTTAGTACAAAAAATATATTATAACATAATATATAAAATCATGTAAAACCATGCCATGCAATGATGACAATATGCAATGAATCCCACCCATCACGTGTACATAAAAGTTCCCACCACATAGGTCTTTCGGACGCCCTGACGGAGTGTGGACCCTCCGGTTTCTTCCTGATGGAAAAGACATCAAGGTACCCCACATAGGTTTTTCGGACGCCCCAACGAAGTGTGGCCCCTCCGGTTACAAATCCTCCACCCCATGCCATGCATGAGATGCCAATGAAACACATGCTATTTTATAATATAAACATAGCATTTAAAATCATATTTAAAACACATGCTCTTTCCTCATATAGACATAGCATTTAAAATCATCATTTGAAACATATCCTTTGCAGCATAAATTCATCAAAAATAAGATAAACACAATGTATATAAACCATGGTTTCAAAGAGGTGGAATCCTACCAAAGACCATTCACGAGTCCTTGCACTTCCATCTAAGAATTGATCACCGATCGCGCACCACTTGCAAGATCCCATTACCTTATAATATATTAATCAATCAAAACCAAGTTCCACTTGATTTGCAATATTTAAGTCCACAAACCATACTTGTGGGGTTCGGCCATACCCATGGCCGAGCCTCACCCTTTTTGTTCATTTTTTCCATTAATTTCCAAAATACCATTGGTCTAAACCTTAGTTAATCCAAAATACATAACCCTAGGTCCGCCAAACAATTCCCATGTTTAGGTCCAAAAACATAGATCATAAACATCTAAGTTCTCCAAATAATTCCTCATGGGGTTCGGCCATACACCATGGCCGAACCCATGATCCAACACTTTCACTTATATTTACAACAATGCCATCCATGGTTAACATTATCCCTTATTCTCATTCATAATGTACTTAGACTAATAATTAACCCATTAATCCGATTCACAAAATAAACCTCATGGGGTTCAGCCATACACCTTGGCCGAACCCATGATCCTCCAATTTATTTAAAATACACAAAACGTAACCCACAAATTTGATTCATGGGGTTCGGCCATACATGTAATGGCCCGGAATTTGTAAATCAATATATTGGCGGATTTTATTTATTTTAATGATGGAAATTTGGAAACTTGATGGAATAAATGGTAAATGGGCCAAAATTTGGATAAAGGCCCAAGTATGGCCCAATAGACCATGGATTGGATTTAAAATCATTTAAGTGGTCAATGATGGTCAATTGGGCCAAGGATGGTCAAATGGGGCCCAATACCCATTTGGGACCCAATGGGTCAAGATAATGTAAGGTCTAAGATAAATGGGTATGGATAAATGTAATTGGGCCATGGGCCCAATGAGGATCCAATTGGTTAGAATGGACTTAGTTAAAGCTAAATCACCTAAGTTGGTGATGGAATTAGACCAAGGTGATGTGGCCAATTGGGACCCACCTCCACCTCATCAAGTGAGGTGGCGTGTGGACCAAGAATTGGTGGGGCCGGCCACCATGGTTGACTTGGTCAACCATGGGTGGATTATTTAGAGGGAATTTAATGGAATTAAATTAAGTAGGAAATAAATAAACCTAAGTAATTATCTAGTTAATTAATTAAATAAAATAAACAAAAGGGGGTCAAATGGTCAAAGAAGACCAAAAGCCATCTATCTTAACACCCAAAAACGTTGGGTGGTGGTTATCCCCAACCACCACCACCACCATAAAGCAAGATAAAAATCTAAGGTGGGTTGGTGGGAGGAAATAAATGGTAAAGTATAACTTAAGATAAGCATTATTTTTCCCCATCTCTTATCCCCTCCTCATTTTATTCTCTCCATCTCTTTCACTCTCCAAAAAACGTCCCACACCTAAGGAGAAGGGAAAGGAAGAAAACCAAGAGAAAGAAGAAGAAAAGCTTGGAAGAAAAGAGAGGAGAAACGCCAAGATCAAGTCATAGAATCCTATTTTCTCATCTCCATCCTCTCCTCTCCCTCTCTCAAATCTAACCCTACCTTGGCCGATCCTAAGTTTGGAGGGTTTCACCATTGATCAAGCATCTTGGCCTACCAAAGATCAAAAGGAAGGAGAAAGGAGGCTAAGGAAGCCGACGGGAGTGGCGGAAGTCGGAGGAGACGACGGATTGTGAGTATTTCTTAAACAAGAAATTTTGGGTTTTTAGGGTTTAAGATTTGGGATTCATTTTGTAAATTTAATGGTGGTCAAATGATTTTATGCCATGGATTTTAAATCCATCAATTTGAAAGATGGAAAGTGGAGGAAACTCTAATGGATAAATTAGGGTTAGGGAAAGAAAAAATAAATGGATTAAGGGTTATGAAATTAATGTGTGAATTTTTAGGGTTTTAAAGGAATGAAGGATAGTATGTAATTAGGTGTTAATTAAGCATGGAAGTGTGGGAATTGAATGAATTAATGGACCATAGGGTTCGGCCATGTGGTATGGCCGAACCCCATGGTAAATGATTAATGGATTTAATTAGGGTTTTATAAGAATGGAAGTATGGAGAATGGTTTAGGGTTTTAAGGGCTTATTGATTAAATGTGGTTAAGTTTAAATGGGTGTTTATAAGAAAAATGATGGAGAAGATTAACAATTTTTAAATGGACCTTAAGCATTGTAAATGGGGTTTCAAAAACAAAAACTATGGAAAGATTTTATGGATGGAATGTTGGTGGTTTTGTTGTACCAAAATGAACCTAGTGTTGATATTTGTAATGGACTTCAATGTAGTTAAAGATGAAGGTTTTATGATGGTGTGATAATGGTTATGAATAATGGAAAATAAATGGGAGTGTTGGTAATGTAGATGAATCAAAAAGAGACCTAATGTTGATCAAAGGGGTGATCTAAAATGTATGATAAAATCCCCACATGGAGGGACTTGTGATGGAATTAAGTGATATATGTTGACCAAGAAAAAAAAATGGGAAAAGGACACCATGGGTTCGGCCATGGTGTATGGCCGAACCCATGGCCCAATTGTGAGCTTTTTGGTGGGTTAAATTGGAGGGTGAATGATGTTTATGGCCTCCAAAGGGAATGAGTGGGTAATGGACTCATTGTAGTTAAATGCATGAAGTAAACCCCATGGGAAGATTTGAGGAATGGGGTATTTTGAACCCATGACCCAATTTTATGAGACAATTGATGGGTTAAGTATGGGACTATATGTGTGTTTAAATTAATAAAGATTAGGCTAATTAGATGGTGGAATTTTAGTGATCTTGTGACATGTTGATGAATCATTGATGGATCCAAGATCTTGGATCTATCATGGGTCTAAGAATGGAGAAATAAAAATGAGTAATTAATTATGTGAAGGAGTAGTGGTAAAATTGTAAATAATTGCCAAATTCAAGAACTCCATGAGAAGTGATCATGGACATAAGTGCAATTATGGTAACCTTAAGTATGTGATTAATGGATTTAAAAGGTTAAAAAACATGGACTAATTATGTGTATGTAATAAGGTATTGGATATCGCGAGCGGTGTAATAGCCCGAATTTTCGAATCAATATATAGTTGGCATTTATTGATTTTAATTTGAATTTTGATATGATGGAATACCAAATGGATCAAAAGTTGGGACAAGGGTCCGAGAATGGCCCAATTGGGCCATGAATTGGATGAAATCCATTTAATGGGTCAATGAGGACTAAGCGGGTCAACGATGGTCAAAGTGGGCCCGATAGCCAGGTGGGGCCCAATGGATCAAAAATCGGTTCCAACCCTAAGGTAAATGGGAAAGACAAAATATAATTGGGCCATGGACCCAATGGTGATCCAATTAAGATAAATTAAATAGATTAGATAATTATAAAACTATCTAAGTTAAGATGTATCAAGATTGAGTAATATGGTCAAATGGGGCCCACCTCCACCTCACCCATTGAGGTGGCGTGTGGACCAAGGAAAAAAGTGGGGCCAACCATCATGGTTGACTTGGTCAACCATGGATAAATTTAAGAAGACTAAGGTGGATTAAGGTAAATTAAATTGATTAAAATTATTGTAAAATTATCTAAGTTAAAATCAATGGAATTAAAATAACATGGCCAAGTGGGGCCCACCTCCACCTCATCAAATGAGGTGGCAGGTGGGGTAGGTATAGGTGGGGGCCGTCCACCATGGTTGACTTGGTCAACCATGGGTGGATTTATTAGATAGATAATTTAATGGAATTAAATTGGATGGAAATTAATTAACCTAAGTGAGGACTTAACTTAACTAATTAGGTTGATTAATTAGGGTCAACATAGACAAGTCAAAGAGGACAAGGGAGCCATGCTTGGTGGTTGGGTCTCAACCACCACCACCAAAGTCAAGCTAGCCCATGCTTGGTTGGTGAGGAAGTTAATGTTTGAGTGAACGCTACTCCAACCATCTCCATCTCATTTCAAACAAACATTTTTCACTCTATCTCTCCCTCCCACTCTCAAAAACCGTCCCATACATTGGAGGAAAGAAAAAGAGAAGAAAACTTAGAAGAAGAAGAGAAGAAAAGAGAAGGAGAGAGCAAGCCTTGGTCCACCCCTTCAAGATCAAAGGCTAAGATCTTGTTTTCCATCACCTTCCCCTCTCCCTCTCTCAATCTAACCCCATCTACCATAGCCGATCCAAGCATATCTCACCGTTGATCAAGCTCATCTTAACCGTACATCAAGGAGAAGAAGAGAAGAGAAGACTAAGGAGAGTAAGAGGAGAAGCAAAGAGAGACCGGAGGAGTCGTCGGGTGGTAAGATTTTCTTAAAACAAGATTTTATTTTTTTAAGGATATGGAATCCATTTCTTAGACTAAATGTGGCCAAAAACGTTGTGGGCCATGGATCTAAGATCCATCAAAAGGGAGGATAAGAAATGGATAAAAATGGAGGAATGGATTAAGTAATGGATTAGGGATGTTAAGTATTTAAAATAATTGTTATGGATTTGTGAGGAAACTTTGGGCCATAGGGTTCGGCTATGTAGCGTGGCCGAACCCCATGGGGGCAAATTAAATGATGGATGATGGAAGTATGGAAAAATATGGAGAAAAGGTTAGGTTTCCTAAATGCAAAGTAATTGATGATTTTATTAAGGTTAGAAGGTTTAAAATGTTGGAGAATGATTTATGATAATTAGTTTTCAAGTGATTTAAAATAGGTGATTTTAAATAGGGTTTAGAAGCATAGAATGGAATGAATGGATGACCATAGGGTTCGGCCATGTAGCATGGCCGAACCCCATGGTAAATAATGGGTAATTTATTAAGATTATAAGGTTTAAAGATAAAGGAGAAAAATGATAGATTTAAATGGATTTATTGAGTATAGAATGTGATGTTTAAATGGGATGAAAATGGTGATGTAAATAGATGATTTAATTCAAATGGGGGTATGATGTTTTAAGGAAATCATGGACTATAGGGTTCGGCCATACAAGGTGGCCGAACCCTATGGTTAGTGATCTATGAAGGTTAGGGCTCTTAGATGCTCAATGGTTAATGTTATCTAAAGTTTGAAAATTATGAGTATGGTAAGTGATTTTAAAATGGATTATTTTTGGAACAAAACATTAGTCTTTGAAAAATGGCATCCATAAAGGTGAACCCTAGGGTGGTGATTTGTAAGGTCTCGGAATTTGGGAATTAATATAAATGTGAATATTAATTATTTTAATGATGAAAATTAGAAAATTGGTGGAGTAAATGGTAAATGGGCCAAAATTGGATAAAGGCCCAAGTGTGGTCCAATAGACTATGGTTTGGATTTAAATTTACTTAAAGGGGTCAAGAATGGTCAAATTGGGTCAAATACCCATTTGGGACCCAATGGGTCAAGATGGTTATGCTCTAAGGTAAATGGGCTAGATGGAAATGTAATTGGGCCATGGGCCAATGGTGATCCATTTAGAGTGGGCTTACTGAAATTTAATCACCCTAAGTGATTTGGAATTAAACAATGGTGGTGTGGCCAAGTGGGACCCACCTCCACCTCATCAAGTGAGGTGGCGTGTGGACCAATGATTGGTGGGGCTGGCCACCATGGTTGACTTGGTCAACCATGGGTGCAATAATGGGAATTAGGTTAAATAAAAAATGAATTAGCCTAAGTTAATTACCAAACTAATTAAATGCTTAAATTAATAAGTTGGGGGCTAAATGGGGTTAGATTGGTCAAAGGGAGACCAAGTTACCCCACCTCAAATTGTTAAACACGTTGGGCATGGTGGTGGTTTAGATAACCACCACCATAAAGCAAATAAGAGATATTTAAAAATATCTAAGAAAATATCTTAGGGTTGGTGGAGTAATAAAGGCTAAACCAAGTTAAGTTGAGTCCATTTTTTCTTTACCATTTCTTATTCTCTTTTCATTCTACTTTCTCCATTTTCATTCTCCATGGCCGTCCTCTACATGTCCAAGTGAAGGAAAGAAAAGAGGAGCTCAAGAGAGAACAAAGAAGTAAAAACTTGGTGCAAAAATTATCTAAGGTTAAGGTCATCATCTTCCTCTCATTATCTTTCCTCTTTTCCTCTCTCAATTTAAACCTAACATGGCCGATTCTAGGGTTGGGAGTTGCCACCCTTGATCAAAGATTTTGACCTATCAAAGATCAAGAGGAAGGAGAGGGAGGCTACGGAGATCGACGGGAGCGGCGGAAATCGGAGGAGACGTCGGATAGTGAGTATTCTTAAATAAAATAATTTTGGATTTTAGGGTTTAAGAAATGGAATTTATTTTTGTGAAATTAATGGTGGATAGGTGATTTTATACTATGGAATTTAGGTGCATTAAATGGAAGGGTGGAAGATGGAGAAAACCCCATGGTGGGTGAATTGGTGGTTGGTTTAAATGGCTTAGGGTTTTAAGAATGGAAAGCAATGTGGGTTCTTGATTAATGAATTAGGGTTTTAATGAATACATGGGAGTAATGTTTTAAAAATGATTGTATGATGAAACATGCAATGGAATGGTGATGAAATGGTGATTAAATGAAGGGTTTAAGAGTAATGTGTTGATGAATTTTGGGTTTCAAGTGAACAAAAGTGATGATCCAAATGGGGCTAAGAATATGGTTTAGTTGCATGATTTAAACCCCTCAAGGAGGGATTATTGGTGGATCTAAAATGTAACAATGGACCTAAGAAAAAATGGAGAAAGGAACATCATGGGTTCGGCCATGGTGTATGGCCGAACCCATGCCCCAAATTGTAAATCCATTTGGGTTTAAGGTCAATGGGTATATATGTGATTAAGTATGGGGTTTGAATGGGTTTAAATGAGTAATGGTTAGATTAATTACATGACAAATTTTAATGTTTTGGTAAGTCAATGATGGACCTAAGTTGAGGACCTAGGTTGTGGATCAATTTTGGGCTTAAATAGGCATGAATGAATGAGTAATTGGTTATGTAAAGGGGTAGTGGCACAAATGGTAATTATTGGCTAAAATGAAGAAACCCACTAAGTTATGATTTTATGGGCTCGGAAATGATTAAAACTTGGATTGATTTGGTAATTTAATAAGGTACCGGATAACGCGAGCGGTACGCGAGTCGGTAGCCGGATTGTCGGACGAAAACGAAGTAAAGACGCGAGTCGGTATTTGATAGGATTCCTACCTATTTGTAAGCCATGGATGTGTGATGGTATTCTTATCATATTTTATTGATTTTGGTATTATCTTATGATGGGTTTTTACAATTATGGATGCTATGTTTAAGATGGATTTTATTTTAATGGCTATGAACTATGATTAAGGTTATGCATTTATAAATTAAGGCTATGTATGATATCTTAAGGCTATGAGTTATAAATAGTAGCATAATACATTACATCTCATGCATGGCATGGGCGGAAAAAAATAAAAAAAACGGAGTCCATGCTCCGTCGGGGCGACCGAAAACAGGCATGGGGATATTTTGATAACAGGAGTCCATGCTCCATCGGGGTGACGAGAACAAGCATGGGGACACCTTGACGAGGCTTTGCCATCAAGGGGGATATTTTGCGGTTGGACATATCTTGACGAGGTTTTCCGTCAAGGGGGATATGACAGTATATGGAAGAATGATGGGTGGGATTCATAACATAGACACCCAGGGCATGGCATACTTTATATTTTCACCATACGTGGTTTATCAATTTTCATTGAGTTATTATCAGTATGCTGTTATTACTAATCTATGTGCTAGCCCTACTCGGAGTCCTACTGGGCGCGTTGTTCTAACGCCCTACTTCTACCCTAGCTGATGATGCAGGAAATGGCGGAACGGAAGGGCGAGACGGAAGCCAAGCTTAGGAGCTTGGGGAGGCGGATTAATTATTTTGTTTTACGTTTATTTTGGAAAAGATGTATTTGTATAGTTAGCTTGTCGGAAATGTAATAATTTAGGTAGTTTGCTATGTTTAGGTATTATTTTGGATAATACAGTATAATGGCATTTTCGTAATTAATTGGGTATTTCTTCCCTGCTATCTGAAGAACTGTAGGATTGTTCTATTATCATCTGCAGTTATTTTTATGTTCCGCGAGCTTACTTCTACGCGTGAACCGTACTCGTGGACTTATGTTCCATGCACGCGTAGGGTTGGCCAGTTAAGGGCCGGGCTTTAGAAACTCGGAACTTAACTCGCGTCGTGACGTCCGCGCCTTTTGTCACTGTAAAAAAAAAAATAGGCTCTGACTTTCGGTGAAAAGGGGCAGGCGTTACATGATTAGTGGTTTTAATAAATGGAAAATGATGTAGAAGATTGCTAGATTTTAATGGATTTATGAAAATGATATGTGAGGTTTTAAATGGGATGAGAATGGGGACTTATATGAATTCATTGGTGATAGGATTAAATGAGACAAAATGGACCCAAAAGAAGGGAGATAGGGTGCCATGGGTTTGGCCATGGTGTATGGCTGAACCCATGATCCCTTTGTGGGCCACCTTTAGGGCCAAATATGAAATGACATATGGGATTAAATGTTTTTCAAAATTAAATAATAGGTGGTTGATTTTAGATATGTTATGGAATCATAAATGGGTCTAAGTTATGGATGAAATTTAGACTTAAAATAGACATGACTGGGTGAATGATTAACCATAGATGAGAGAGTGGGAAAATGGTAATTATTAACCACTTTGAAGAACCTTGGGTTCGGCCATGGTACATGGCCGAACCCTATGTGGATTAGACATGAAATCGAATGCATTATGAATGATTAATTGGAACGGATAGTTGTTGCGTTTAGGTTCGCAAATTAGAGTATTTAAATGGCCAAAGAAATTGGATTTATGTATGTGTTTTAACCAATGGATAATGGGCTAAGTTAAGGACCGATTTTTGATAAACTTGTAATATACTTAAGGATCATTGAATGGATCTAGGGTTATGACCAGTTAGGAACTTAATCATGGATAACGTATGGACTAATTCGGTAAATGTAAATAAGGTATCGGGACGTTGCAAACGGTACGCGATCGGCGACCGGATTATCGAACGGAAAGCGTAACAGAACGCTACGTGGTATTCGGTAGGATTCCTACCTTTTTGTAAGCGATGGATATGTGATGGTATTTTAGATTATTTTGATTTGGCTTATGATGGATTTATGATTATGATTTACCTTATGATGAGTTTTAAGTTATGAATCATATGGATTATATTTTAACATTATGCATTATATGGCTATGTATGGTATATCAAAATTATGGTTTATCTATATACTACATAGTATAATGCACGTACATCTCATGCATGGCATGGGCGGGAAAATAATGAAACCGGAGTCCATGCTCCGTCAGGGGCGACCGAGAATCAGACATGGGGATAGCCTGAGGGCTATAACCGGAGTCCATGCTCCGTCGGGGCGACCGAGAATCAAACATGGGGATAGTTCTTTAACCGGAGTCCATGCTCCGTCGGGGCGACCGAGAAGCAAACATGGGGATAATACATTGTATGATCATACGGATGATGGGTGGGACACATGACATAGGCACCCATGGCATAGCATCCATTATATGCTTATTTTGTTATATTTTATTGTATCGGTATGCGTGTTATCACTAATCCATGCGCTAGCCCTACTCGGAGTCCTACTGGGCGTGTTGACTAATGCCCTACTTCTACCCTAGCTGATGACGCAGGGGATGGCGAAAGCGGTGGACATGACAGGAGCCAAGCTTAGGAGCTTGGGAAGCACAGTCTTAGTTTATTTACGTTTACAGTTTGGAGATGTAATTTTAAAGTAACTTAGCTTGTCGGGTTGTATAAATTTACATTTCTTGCGATGGTTTGGACGTTACTTATGGACAATTACATTTGGTGATATAAATATGATCATAGGGGTATTTTGGTAATTTAATGTTGTATCTTCCCTTCTATCTAAAAACCGGTAGGATAGACTCTATTATCATGTTCCGCAATGATTATAATCCGCGAGCTTACTTCCTACGCGTGAACTATTCTCGTGGACTTAGTTCTGCGCACGCGTGGGGTTGGCCAGTTAAGGGTCAGGCTTTAGAAGCTCGGACTTAACTCGCGTCGTGGCGTCCGCACCCTCTCTCACTCTTCTATTTCAAAAAAAAAAAAAACAGACTCTGATTTTCAGAAAGCGGGTGAAAAAGGGCCGGGCGTTACAAACGGTACGTGTCGGTAGCTAGATTATCGGACGAAACCGAAAAAGGACGCGAGTCGCATTCGGTAGGATTCCTACCTATTTGTAAGTCATGGATTAGATGCTATGTAAATGGTTTAGTGGTTTATTTTTAATTATATGATTGGTTATATGATGGTCTATGAAATTATGATTTATATGTATTTTATGGCATATGGCTAGACTATGAGTTATATGTTAATGATATGAGTTATATGTAAAGGCTATGGCCCAAATATATTACATAGCATAATGTATTACATCTCATGCATGGCATGGGCGGAAAAAAATAAACAAACCGGAGTCCATGCTCCGTCGGGGCGACCGAGAACAGACATGGGGATAGTCTGATAGGCTATAACCGGAGTCCATGCTCCGTCGGGGCGACCGAGAACAGGCATGGGGATACCTTGACGAGGCCTTGCCGTCAAAGGGGATATGACGTCATGGTGTTAGGGATGATGGGTGGGATTCATAACATAGACACCCATGGCATAGCATTCATTGTATAGTTTCATTACATGATTGTCTATCAGTTTTCATTATACTATTCTCGGTATGCTTGTTATCACTAATCCATGTGCTAGCCCTACCCAGAGTCCTACTGGGCGCTTGGTCTAACGTCCTACTTCCACCCTAACTGATGACGCAGGAAATACCGGAGCAGAAGGACGAGACGGGAGCCAACTTAGGAGCTTGGGGAGACGGACTATTTACTTTGTTTAAGCTTTATTTTGGAAAATGTATATTTGAATAGTTAACTTGTCGGATTGTATATTTTAGACTTACTGCTATGTTTTGGATTTTATTTTAGACATATGATGTTCTGGCATTTTAGTAATTAAATGATGAAATCTTCCCTGCTATCTAGAAAAATTGGTAGGATAGTATCTATTATCATTCCGCATTTAATGTATTATTCCTTGAGTTTACTTCTACGGGTGAACCACTCTCCGCGGACTCCGTTCCACGCACCCGTAGGGTTGGCCAGTTAAGGGTCAGGCTTTCGAGGCTCGGACTTAACTTGCGTCGTGACATCCACGCCCTTTATCACTTTCATTTAAAAAAAAAAAAAAAAATAGACTCTGATTTTCGTGAAAAGGGGCGGGCGTTACAATACATATGGCCGAACCCATGATGTCCTTGTTTCCTATTAATAATCCATCCTTCCATACTTTAGAAGGTTTCCATAATTAAAAGGTTTTTATAAATAATCTCCACCTTCCCTTATTTGAAGGTTTCCAAAAATAAACTCCACCTTCCATGATTAGAAGGTTTCCATAATTAAACTCCACCTTCCATTATTAGAAGGTTTCCTAAATTAGTAACCATCTTCCTTAGTTAGATAGTTTCCTAGATTAGAAATCATCTTCCATAATTAGATAGTTTTCCTAAATTAGTAACCATCTTCCTTAGTTAGATAGTTTCCTAGATTAGAAATCATCTTCCATAATTAGATAGTTTCCTAGATTAGAAACCATCTTCCATAATTAGATAGTTTCCTAGATTAGAAACCATCTTCCGTAATTAGACAGTTTCCTAGATTAGAAACCATCTTTCCATAATTGGAATGCTTTCCAAATTTAGCAAACTCCTTCCATCAACCATTCCAAAATAGTAACCATCTCCATGGGGTTCGGCCATACACTATGGCTGAACCCTATGGTTCATGATCTTGACCCTTATTTCAGTCAATTAAAATTCAACAATAATACTTACATATTTCCATGGGGTTCGGCCATACACCATGGCCAAACCCTATGGTTCAAGATCCTCTGTTTAAAATCACCAATCATTGATCTCAAATACTTATTTAACAATTAACCAAACACCTTCCATGGTGCATGGCCGAACCCTATTGTTCCATATTCCCTCTTTTAAATCCAAAACACCTAACCGTCCAAGGTTTCCATGATCTAAAATCTAAGAACATAAACCCATAATTAGACCATGACTTTCCATGGTTTCGATTTAACAAAATGAACCATAACTTTCCATGGGGTTCGGCCATGCACTATGGCCGAACCCGATTGTTCTTTCTTTCCATTCAAATCATTAAACCCATCTCCAATCTTCTTCCATGGGGTTCGGCCAAACACCATGGCCGAACCCTATCGTTCTTTTATTTCAAAATAAATTTATTAAACAAGATACTAACCTCTTTCCGATTTCTTGTTCTTCCAATCCTTCTCCTTTCTTCTTAAGTTTTCCAAACCAAGAACACCTCTTGCTGGCTGCCTTCTTCTTCTCCTTGCTCTTGATCTTGGCTAGAATGACAATTGAAAGAGAGGAAATAAAATATGGCTATGGGGTTGTAAAACCGTGAGCTCCTCTATGTCTCCCATTTTTTCACTTCTTCTTGATCCAAAGTTAGAAGGTGCTAAGATAGCCAACTCTCTCAAAGTCGTGCACCCCTTGCTATTTAATTGGGACTTGCCGACCTTGGCTTCCCATATTTAGAATGTGCTTAAAACCATGCCCCATTGCCGTGTGCCCTTGTGTTTAATTTAGACACTTCTTTTATTTAATTTAAGACTATATGCATACCCTTTTTAAAAGATCCCATGCGCCTATCATAGATATGAAATATCTTTATACACGGCCTAAGTATCATTCTTGTATATGCACCTCTAAAATTCGGTCATGCAATATTTATTTAATATTGCATTATTAACTAAATTCAATCCCCATTTAATTTTTATTGAAACCAATTTACACAATTCGTTGGGTCCTAATTGGGCTAATGACCCAACTCTTTGTCCAATTAAAATCCATAACTAATATTCACAATTAAATGGGTAATTTTCATTCAAATTAATAAATTGAAAATCCAAGGTGTTACAGGATTGACTGTCTTATCAAGGATATATTTGATTTATCTATTTGATATTGCCACTTGTCCACTTGTTTGAGGGTGATAGGGGGTAGCTACTTTGTGAATCACCCCACATGATTTCATCAATTTTTCAAATGTGCGATTACAAAAATGCTTACCACCATCACTGATGATAGTTCATGGAATACCAAATCTAGAGAAGATATTTTCTTTCAAGAAACAAGTAACAACCTTGTGATCATTGGTTTTGCATGCCACTGCTTCTACCCACTTTGATACATAGTCAACTTCTACGAGGATATATAGATTGCAAAAGATTTAGGAAAAGGTCCCATGAAAACAATGCCCCAAACATCAAAAAGGTCAACAGTTAAGATTGGGTTTAAAGGCATCATGTTCCGCCAGGATATATTTCCTAATTTTTGACATCTATCGCATGAAAGCAGAAGGTATGGGTATCTCGAAACATGGTGGGCCAATAAAATCCACATAGGCAGTTGTCTTTTTAACACTGAAATGGCATCCACAGGCTTGATCATGATAGAAACTTATGACATTTTATTGCTCATCTTTAGGAACACAACGATGAATAATTTGGTCCGTACAATTCTTAAACAGATATGGATCATCCCAAATGAAAATTTTGACTTGTGCCAGAAATTTAACTCTATCTTGTTTAGTCTAATGAGGAGGCATTTGACTAGTCAGTAAATAATTAACAATGTCTCAGAACCATAGTACTTGGAAAAGGGACATGAGTTGCTCTTCAGGGAAGGACTTAGTGATAGGACGGTTATCTTCTCTAAACAAATGTTCTGCTACCACATTTTCAGAACCTTTCTTATCTTGAATTTCAATATCAAATTCTTGTAGCAAAAGTATCCATCAGATCAGGCGGGGCCTAACATCTTTCTTAGAAAGAAGATACTTGAGTGCAGCGTGATCTGAATAGATAACGACCTTCGAACCTACTGCTAACAACTCTTTTTCCGTGGTGGAATAATGAAGCTGAGCATCATTCACCATTTTGATATCATAGTAGATAACGTAAGTAATTTGTTCATTATTTGTCCTAACACGTCTCCTAATGCACAGTCTGAGGCATCGTACATAATTTCAAAAGGTACAGACCAATCAGGTGGTTGTATGCTTTGAGCAGAAGTCAAGGCACATTTCAATATTTAAAAGGCTATGACACATTTTTTGTCAAAATGGAAAATGAGATCCTTGCTCACAGAGAGGTCTTGATATGTCACTGAATTCTTTGATAAACCTTCTGTAAAATCCAGTGTGACCTAAGAATGACCTAATCTCTTTAACAGTTTGTGGTTTTGGCAAATTAGAGATTAGGTTAACTTTGGCTTTATCCACTTCAATTCCTTTTTTTGAAATGATGTACCCAAGTACCATGCCTGATTTCACCATAAAATGACATTTTACCCAATTGAGTACTAAGTTCTTTTCTTTGCATCTGACTAACACAAGGGTCAGATGGTGCAGGTACTGGTCAGAAGTTGATCCAAAGACTGAGAAATCGTCGATAAAAACTTCCAGAAAACATTCTACCATGTCAGAGAAAATATTGATCATGACCTTTGAAATGTGGTAGGTACATTACACAGTCCGAAGGGCAAAAGACGATGGCCGAACGTACTGAATGGACAGGTGAATGTTGTTTTCTCCTGATCTTCAGGAGCAACATAGATTTGGTTATAGCCGAAATAACCATCAAGGAAACAAAATAACGAATGATCGCCTAAACGTTCAAAGGTTTGATCAATGAATGGAAGAGGGAGGTGATATTTTCGAGTGGCAGTGTTCAGCTTCCGGTAATCAATACAAACTCTCCAATCCGTTTGAACGCTTGTTGGAACTAATTCATTTTCGTCATTTTTTTTTATTACCGTGACACCAGACTTTTTCGAGACAACTAGGATTGGACTTACCCATGCACTATCTAAACTTGGGTAAATGATTTCAGCTTCGAGAAGTTTCAAAATTTTAGCTCTCACTACTTCCTCCATTGCTGGATTTAACTGTCTCTGTGGTTCCCTAGATGTTTTGGAATTTTCTTCCAGATAAATTTTGTACATGACCACACATGGACTAATTCTTTTGAGATCCGAAATGGACCGTCCTATAGCTTTACGATGATCTCTTAAAACACTCAGAAGTTTAGACTCCTGATCAAAAGTTAAATCTGAAGCTATGATAATTGGCAACTTGTTTGAAGGTCCAAGATATGAATATTTGAGAGTTTCAAGAAGAGCTTTGAGTTCTAGCTTTGGTGGCTTCACGATAGTTGGGATTGACACAGATGGATTGACAGAAAGAGGTTCATATTTGGTGATATCATTCACTTCAATGGAATTTAAATCCTTGTCTAAGATAGACAGTGATTTTTCGAACTGATCAATACAAATGGAGTGAAGGAAAAATTCATCAATAGAACTTTGAATTAATTTAACCTCGCGTAGATAATCTGTGCAGAGAGGTTGTTGACAAAGGCCAAAAAACTTGACTTCAGTTGTTAAATCTCCAAATGATAATTGAAGCATACCATTTTGGCAATTGGTCACTACTTTTGCAGTGGCAAAAAATGGTCGTCCAAGAATGCCTGGGATATGTCCATTATCGTCCTGAGTTGATTGTATATCCAATACCACAAAATCTACAGGGAAGTAGAAATTGTCAACCTTAACTAGAACGTCTTCTATCACACCTCTTGGAATTTTTAACAGAGCGATCAGCTAACTGTAGTGTGATAGAAGTGGGTTTTAATTCTCCCAAACCTAACTGTTTATAGAGAGTAGGCTAACACTAGTTTTAAGATCTAATAAGGCCCTGTCAATTGTGTATGTACCAATTGTACAAGCAATGGTTGGACATCCAGAATCCTTATGTTTGATTGGAAATGTTTGTTGGAGTAGTGCACTCGCATTTTCTGCTAGAAAAGCCTTTGTGGAAACATTGGTTCTCCGTTTCACCGTACATAGGTCTTTGAGATATTTGGCATACGAAGGTACCTGATTGATGGCATTCAATAGAGGGATATTGATGCTGACATGTTTAAGAACCTCTAGTATGTCACCATAAGGTATCTTTTCTTTTGCTGATAACATATAAGGATATGGAGCCCTAGGTGAAAATGTTTTCTTAGCAGATAAATTCGATGGATTTTGGACAGGGGATCAACTCAGTGAGTTTTTCGATTTCTTTGATTGATCATTGATTTGTTCTTTCTGTATTTCCACTTTGTTATCTACCTATTTCCTTGATCTCAAGGTAGTAATTGATTTAACATTGTCTGGTCTGGATGATGAAACTTCATACTGTCCCTTAGGATTTGGAATAGGTTGACTAGGAAATTTTCTTTGTTCCCTATCACCAATAGCAGTGGCTAATTGTCCAAGCTGTGTTTCAAGCTTTTGCATAGTCTGTTAGGTAGATTGCATGAACTGCTGCAACGTATCCTCAATCGAAGGTTTACATTGTTGTGAAGGATAAGACTGATTTGACTGGGGTGGTGGCTGATATGGAGGTGGTTGAAATGACTGATTTTGATATTGAGGAAAGTTTTGATTCATTGGAGATTGATTCTGTCGCCAAGAAAAATTGGGATGATTTCGCCAATTAGGATTATATGTAGTAGAGAACGGGGTTCCTTGTTGTCTTCCAAAATTGTTGTGTGCACTTACTTTTTCAGTTGAACACTCAGAATTTGATTCTAAGGAAGATCAATTTTGAGTTGTGTGCCCGGACTAGAACATATAGCACAAATTTGAGCATTTGCTCCTATTGATGGATTCATCGCCTGAGTCATTACTAATGAGCTGATTTTTTTTCGTTAGGTTTGTGATTGCTAACTTAACGTCAAAATTACTACTGACTTCGTACAAACCCCCTTTTCTTGAGATGTGTTCTAGAATATCTTTCTTGTAAAAATCTCATCGGTAAGAATTTTTCACCAATGTTTCCAGGAATGTCCGCCCATTGCTTTCAGTTAGCTTCAAAAAGTCCCCATGTTTCATAGACTCGACCATTTGACAGGTAGGTGTGGTTAAACCATCATAGAGAAATTGGACAAGTCTCCACGTTTCAAAACCATAGTGGGGGCATTTTGCTAATATTTCTTTGAATCTTTCCCATGCTTCACAGAATTGTTCACTCTCATTTTGATTGAATTTGTCATTTCTTTCTCGAGAGCATTTGTTTTTTATACTGGGAAAAACTTATTCAAAATTTTATTAACTAGCTGACCCCAAGTGGTGATGGTATTCCCAGGTAAAGAATTTAACCATGATTTCGCTTTTTCTTTGAGAGAAAGAGGAAATAATCGAAGTCGAATAGATTCATCGGTAATTCCTTGGATTTTAATGGTGGCGCAGATCTCTAAGAATTCATTCACTTGGAGGTACAGATCCTCTTTATCAAGACCATTAAAGGTTGTGACTGGTGAGAAGTAATCTTGGAGAGTTTTCTCCGCAACTTCTTCTACCATGGCAGATGATGGATGAGTAGATGGGGTTGATGATGATGGTGAAATAGGTGAATCGTTTATGTCTATGATTGAGCTGGACTGAGCTCCGGACGCAACAATCGATGTACTGACTGGAAGTGTAACTCTAACGAAGCGATGGGAGGAGTTACGTGACCAATGATGCATATACAGACACGATCATACACGCTAAAAAAATTCACACAGGAAAATGCCTAGTTCTAAATTTAAATTGCACTAACACAATCAAATTTTTTATTGTTAATAGGACCCTAAAAATTGTCTCTAGACTTACTCCTACTTTTTTCTCCAAACAATCTAAGTCTCCAACGATAGTTCAACCACAAGATGGCCAGGTAAGTTCCCAGTTAAGTGGGGGAGTACACGACATCTCGTCCCAGCTTATCCATAGGTCATTCTCGACCGCATGCCTTAGTGACAGAACTAGCCTTAGACACCATTCTTGATGATGAACTACTCATTGGTTCCAAAAAAATTATTTGAATTGAAAAGGTTCCTAATGAGCATGAAACCCTAAAAATCCTGTCTAATGGTTCCTCAATTGATTTTATTAGGAGATGCATAAACCATTTTACTATCTTGTTTTTCTAGATATTGTGAATGTAATCCTACTTTACCACACAAACATTAAAGTAAATATGCAAAATAATAATAAAACAAATCTAACTAATGCATGAATCTAACACCCTAATATGCATGAGCCATTTAAATACACAATTAAATTAAAGAACACCCTAGAAAATTTCTATATGAATGCAAGATAAAAGTGACAAATAAAATAAAATGATTAGGAACTCACCTTAGCCTAGCTTGCATATTTCCATCAATTTTTAAGCAATTTTCAGCGATTTTCAAGAGAATTGCGAGCGCGCATTTTAAAATCCTGCAAAACAACACAAGTAAACTGTGGTGTAGAGTCTAAATCAAAGAATGAATGATATCTAAACTAAAAGTGTAACGACCAATCCCGCTACGGGCACATTAAAACTGATACAGACTCTTAAAACCGATCCAATGCAATTTTGGGTACCTTTTTTTTAAAAAAAATGGGAGACACCACTCCCACAACCAACATTAATCATAGCAATCCACAAATAAACTAAAAACCGTAAGCATCAATCATAATTACAAATTATAGCATCATCCCATTATTACATTTATCCAGCTCAATGAAAAGTACATATATCTCAAATACGTTAGCAAGCCCTCAATTACAAAATGAAACTATGACAAAGTACAAAACTGCAGCTCTACGTCCAATGCCCGATTGAGGGTCCCGCCGACCCTTCTCTATGAAGTACCTGTGTGGCAAGGGGTGAGCTCTACATGCCCAATGAGGGTAACACAAGAACCAGATGTCATCAAGCATACACTGCATATAATCATGTGGGCAGATCAATGTCTAAGATGTTTACATGCACGACCACGCAAACGTGTGTCCTATCCCTAGCACACAAGCCCACGTCTACCAGACCACCAGTACACCTCTAACCAACTCAAAGCAACACTAAGACAACTCCCACATGTCCCTATCCGCTACGGTTCACCTACCCATGGGTACACAGACCAATCCCCAACAGATCAAGGTCCCTGGTCCTCAAACGGTGTTGTGGATCTGCCATAACAACTCACATTCCAATCGCAACCAATCCATGAGTTGGGCTCACTAGAACCCTAGATAGACAATCACACGGGAGTAACTACTGCGCTAGTCCCCAACGGATTGCAAACTATACACATATGTGGTCTCCTCAACCGAGTTCCAGACCCCCGATAGTCATACCTGTGACCTCAGGCCCCACTCGCCGGTCTCCAAACAACCGGCATAAGCACCCTTCACGGGAGCCCACACACACTATAGATCATCCACACCCCAAAGGTGTCCTAGCCTGGAATACCATACCTCAGACTGTACCTACCCTGTAGGTGTCATAGCCGGGAATGCCATACCTCAGACTGTACCCACCCTGTAGGTGTCATAGCCTGGAATACCATACCTCAGACTGTACCCACCCTGTAGGTTTCATAGCCTGGAATGCCACACCTTAGATTGTACCCACCCTGTAGATGTCATAGCCTAGAATACCATACCTCAGACTGCACCCACCCTTCAGGTGTCATAGTCTAGAATATCATACCTCAGACTGTACCCACTCTACAGGTGTCATAGCCTGGACTACCATACCTCAGACTGTACCCACCCTGCAGGTGTCATAGCTTCGACTACCATACCTCAGATTGTACCCACCCTACAGGTGTCATAGCCTGGAATCTCATCACACCACACCGCAGGTTGTCCCCACCCTACAGGTGTCATGGCCTGGAACATCACACCTCACCATCCCTCGGCCAATGAGTGGGCGAGCACACCCTCAGCCTACTCGGCATCTTGGGATCACAAATCATACTAGCAGGAGCTGTCCCTCACCGCATCATCCCTCGACCAATGAGTGAGCGAGAATATCCTCAGCCTACTTAGTCATCTTGGGATCATAAATCATACTAGCGGGACTGTCCCTCACTGTAACATCTCTCGACCAATCAGCAAGCGAGCACATCCTCAGCCTACTCGATCATCTGGGGATCACGATCCATCATCCCACCCTCTTGTCTCCACACCGGTGAACAACTCAACCCATCAGACCACTGGGGACGCCTCATCCGCCACGCACTCGTGTAACGTGTCTGTGATGACCTCAAGTCGGCCCCAGAGGTTTCCAAGACCACCTAGCAACATGTCCCTCCTAGGACTCTCAGTACTTCGTCCTCTAAACTGGACCACACCTCCCTCATAGGCGTGTTTGAAGATCACACCTAACAATCAATCCCATACCAGGAAATACTTCAACCCATGTCCAACCACGCTTCCACTGCGCGGTCCCACACAACATCCCCACTCTAACTACCCGATAAGATAGGGGGAGTCTTTAAATCCTGATGTGGCCTAGTACCCATGCCCCACCGGCATCCCACATATGCTAGCTATATGTATGTACAATTATCTCTAGACCTACACATCCTACACATCCTATTAACATAGTCCATCACATAATAATCCAGTGTATACATCAGTATTTATCACGGGCTGGCATGTTAACATCCAAACATGTTATAATGTCTAACAGTCGAAACTAATTATCAAATAATCATACAACATATTATCAACATGACATATCACACCAGAATCAGGCATATACCACCACATATCGCATGTTCGCATGTTGGCATCTTAACATATTATCAACAAAAATAAACTCTAATCATGTCACCATACAATCAATCGATCATGACATCAGATGAGCAATTCATGCATGCCTCTGCAAACATCGGATACGAATACACCCGGATGGGGATCCACCACATAATGGTATCAACAGTTCCCCTGTCGAGTGACTCTTAATAACAGGGACCCCCATTCACCGCATTCTGTACCCACACATTTGATAGAGTAGTAATATGCATAGATGCATGCTAAGAATGGTGGTAAGTTCCCTCACCTGTGTGCATTTTGAAATCAACTTCTAGAAACTGGGTCCACTGTGTTGAAGGGTGCTCGATTTGATGAAAAAGAAATACAAGGATGGACAAACGGGTTAAAATGGGCTAAAACAAGTTTGGGCCACAAACGGGCCAAACATGGCCCAAAACTGAAAACCAGAAAAACTAGGTCAGGTTCGGGATTGGGCATAAAACTGAAAATTGAAGCTAAAATGGGCTAGATCTGAGAATTGGGCTCTAAGATGGGCCGGGCCCAAAGCTGGACTGGGCTTGAAATCGGGCTAGGCCAGTTGGAACTGGGCCAAGCCTGAGGTGGAATGGACCTGACTGGCCCAGTCGGGTTTGGGCCTGGGTGGGCCGGACCAAGTCTGGCGAACTGGGTCGGGCCCGACACTGGGCCTGGCTGAAAGGCCAAGTCCACTGGGCTACACAAAGGACTGAGCTTGGGTTTCCCCGAAACTGAACTAGGCGGAGTCGACTCGGTGACTCGACTGTGTTGGCTCAGCAGCCCAGTTGGAAAACTGGGAAACTGAGGGTAAGAGGGGGAAAAAATGGGAAAGTAGGGGAAATAGGGGAAAATGGAGAAAATGAAGGAGAAGATAGAAAGAAAGGAGAGGTACCTGAGATTGGACTCTGACGGTGGGAAGGAACCTAGAATCCGGCAGATTTGACGAAGCTGGGGTTGCTCGGGTCAAGAAGGAGGGGAGAGCGGCAGCAGAGAACCGGGGTTAAAGATCGGGCCGAGAGTAAGAAAAGAGACAAAGAGAGAAGAAAAGATCGAGAGAGAGAGAGAGTGAGAGAGAGAGAGTGAGAGAGAGAGAGAAGGGAGTGGTAGAAGCGCCTAGGGGGAAAGGGAAGATTAGGGTTTTAATGAAAGAGGGAAGAAGAAAAGGAGAATGAGAGAGGGGCCCGGCGGCACTGTAGCAAGCTGCTATAGTGCTGCGTGGAAATAGGGGTATCACCGATTAGGGTTTTGGGGGGAGGGAGTTTTAAATTAGGATTTCTTTTTTTTAAAGATAGATAAAAATAAAATCTTTAAATTTCCAAAGAAAATAAATAAATAGATTAAAACTCATTAAAAATCAAACATCGAACATTGGGGAAGATAACGTGTGATTTTCAAACTTTTTACATTATAAAATATTCAATAATTCAAAATTACCAAAGTGTCGTTTGAATGTTTGAACTCAAAATCGGGCAAAATAGGATCGAACACGGGGTCCACACTCTCTCCACTGCTACCAAGACCCCAAAACTCCGAAAAATCGGGTCGGATATTACTACCTCCTTTAAGGAATTTAGTCCTTGAAATTGAAACTGAACTCAAACTAGTCTCATGCCTTGCAAGTAAAACTCAGGTAAAAACTATCTCCATACAGTTAAAACTCACTCTCAAGCCAATCTTTTCGCCACAAGATGATGCCACCACACCCAATCCAATAAAACAACCCTACCACGAAGCAACACGAATGGTTGAGCCACCTGGACAATAGAGTGTACCACTCACGAAACCAACTGTCTCTACCTGACCAATCTCATCTGCTCAATAGTCCTTCTGATCATACTTGGTTCCCACAAAATTGCATCAAGGTCTTCGCCCAACACTAGGGCAATCTATACAGTTGGTCACATAGTGCCTCGCACAAAACCATCAAAATGCCAGTCTGTCGCTGCTGTCGTACTCAAACTCTATCAGAAACCAACAATCCTCTTAGCTCTCCTCATAATCAATGGCGTCAAAACCTAAGACATGTCCTTTGGAACCTGCATGGTCTGACTTGACCGACTGTCTATCCACATATAGTTTGTTGAGCTAAAACACGACTGGACATACAACTCTCTCAGCAACACTGTCTGATCTGATGGGCATGACTTAAATCTTGATCTGACACTGTTGACCCGAGCACCTCGCACAGACTAGTTTTTGCTCAACCCAAACCGATCCAAAAAGCTCTAAGAAATCGATCATCCTCACCATTAGGAGATAGGTGAGTTCTGCCAATCTATCCACTACCATCCATATCACTAAGCCATGATGAAGAAGGAGTTGAAGTGTCTACACATGGTACCATCGATGCTGAGCAATCACTAATCTGCACTGCAGAGTCAAGTCACCATCTGGTCTCACTGTCTAGTTATCTGGCCTACCGCCGCACGTCATAGAATCTCATAGTCTGAATATCGTTGTACCTGAATGTTAAATCTCTCTGGCTTTTCTAGTCAACACTGGTTGAATACCAAACTGTATAGACTGGTGGTCTAGTCTCTGCACATGATCAACAATCAATCCATGAAGCTTCATCAGTCATGTCTGCTTCATGCTCGATCCTTCTTAAATAACCAAGTACTCAAAACCACGACGATGGGGGAATACTTAGAACCTCCCTCAACACAAACAGATACCTCCAACCCGAGCACAACATCATCACCATCCATCCTGAACTATGAGTGAAAAGGTTCTGCCCATCAATCTCAAGTCATCTCGCACCAGAAGCCACCAATTATCCATCCTATGTCAGCATACAACTCTTACGATCCCTGGAAACATCACAATGAACAGCACACATGCGGCCTTTCTCTGCCTCCAGTACAACCATCACTGTAGTGGTCGTCTGCCTCCATTCAAGAAAAATTGCCTCACTACCATCGTATCAAGAACTGACCGCTCCCTCTGGCCAATTTAACTGTAAGTACGACCAGCTGCAGTAATCTAATAAACTACCAAACACGACCACTACCTCATCCTAACAAACCTGCCTCACTACTTGCCGAAAGCATATGGCCAGACAGTTGTACCTCTGGAGTCAAAACTCGTATCTGACAAGGTCCCAAATGAATACACATTATCGAGAAGCATCAGGGATCCCCTCCACTGTCTCAACAAGTCGTCAATCCTTGATAGAAGATCCTCACCCTATTCTGTAGCTCTACTTAATCGTCAACCACTGGTACAAAACCTCACCGAGTCATCACTCTCCTACGCCAGCAAAGTTGGTGTGTCCCTATGTCAAAAAGTTGGGTGAAATGGTCCCACTGACTCTAGCCCACGGGTCTGGTCTCTAAGTCCAACGCCTCTATCGGTGTCATCAAATTGAAGGTATTTGAGGTGGGCGTGGCACTGAGAACAAATCAACAATGAACTCAAACCTCGACGTGGCAGTGACTCTGCCAACCTCCCGGGAGGAGACCCGGAATCTCACACACCGCATCGGGCATCTCAACGCCTGGCCTCCCAGTGCCATCTCAACTCAAACTGATCGACAAGCCACACCACTCTGCATCGTAACCCTTCAACATCATGCCCGATGGTAAATCCCTGTCTCTCTATAAAACACCTCAAACGAGTAAAAGATATGTCATAGATCATAATATGCTATCAGTAATTCTGCACAATACTTGCTGTTCTCTCCAACGGAGACCTGATCAACAAGGCGTCCCCATCACATCTACTCCTAAACTCAAACAACAATGATGCTCACAGTCACTGAGATATGGAGATATCTGAAATGGTCAAGTCTCCGAATCCAAAAACAAAGAAGCACAAACACATTACTCACATTCATAGAATGTATCGACCCACAAAGGGGTGCCACTGCCACACTCTGATCAAATACCATGACTTCCCGTTGGCAAGATACTTTGGGTCTTGAGCATATACATATTGATTACGGAGATAAAATATCTACTCACCAACACTTAGCTCTCCAAAGTCTTTATCATAGGTCGGGGAATCTCTAAGGTCTCCAGGTTACTATTCCTGGTACGATTTCCCTACTCTAACAAGTGCTCATTCTGGTCGTCGATCCACAAGGAAAAATACGACCACTCGACACCAGGTGAGTATCCAAGGCAAAACACATAACACTTAACATTAAGGATGGCTCCATCAGGCTCACCACAACAACCTAGGGAAGTCCAAACATTACCCATGGAACTCGGCTCCATGCACCCTATCACATAGGGGATGAACCAATCTCTAGTCATCATCACACATATCTCTGACCCATACACGGTCCGAGAGTTGAACCGTGCTCTGATACCATTTGTAATGACCATTCCTGCTATGGGCACATTAAAACTCATACAGACTCCTAAAATCGATCCAATGCAATTTCGGGTACCCTTTTTTTTTTTTAATTTGGAGACACCGCTCCCGCAACCCACACCAATCATAACAATCCACCAATAAACCAAAAACCGTAAGCATCAATCATAATTACAAATTATAGCATCATCCCATTATTATATTTATCCAGCTCAATGAAAAGTACATATATCTCAAATACGTTAACAAGACTTTAGTTACAAAATGAAACTATGACAAAGTACAAAACTGCATCTCTACATCCAATGTCCGATTGAGGGTCCCGCCAACCCTTCCTCTATGAAGTACCTGTGTGGTAAGGGGTGAGCTCTGCATGCCCAATGAGGGTAACACAAGAACCAGATGTCATCAAGCATACACTACATATAATCATTTGGGCATATCAATGTCTAAGATGTTTAAATGCACGACAATTCAAACATATGCCCTACCCCTAGCATATGAGCCCATGTCTACCGGGCCTCCAGTACATCCTCTAACCAACTCAAAGCAACACTAGGACAACTCCCACATGTGCCCATCCGCTACGGTTCACCCACCCACGGGTACACAGACCAATCCCCAGCTAGATCAAGTTCCATGGCCCTCAACCGGTGTCGTGACTCTGCCATAACAACTCGCATACCTATCACAACCAATCCATGAGTCGAGCCAACTAGAGCCCCAAATAAACTATCACTGCGCCAGTCCCCAACGGACTGCAAATCAGACACATCTGTGGTCTCCTCAACTGAGTACCAGACCCCCGATAGTCACACGTCTAACCTCGAGCCCCGTTCACAGGTCTCCACGCTATAGGTATAAGCACCCCTCACGGGAACCCACACACACTATAGATCATCCACACCCCGAAGGTGTCCTAGCCTGGAATCCCATACCTCAGACTATACCCATCCTGTAGGTGTCATAGCCTGGAATACTATACCTCAGGTTGTACCCACCCTGTAGGTGTCATAACCTGGAATGTCACACCTCAGACTGTACCACCATGTAGGTGTCATAGCCTAGAATACCATACCACAGACTGTACCCACCCTGTAGGTGTCATAGCCTAGAATATCATACCACAGACTGTACCCACCCTTCAGGTGTCATAGGCTGGACTACCATACCTCTGACTGTACGCACCCTACAGGTGTCATAGCCGGGAACATCTCATCACATCACACCGCAAGCTGTCCCCACCCTATAGGTGTCATAGCTTGGAACATCACACCACATCATCCCTCGGCTAATGAGCAGGCGAGCACACCCTCAGCCTACTCGGTCATCTTGGGATCACAAATCATACTAGCGGGAACTGTCCCTCACCGCATCATCCCTCGACCAATGAGCGGGCGAGCACATCCTCAGCCTACTCAATCATCTTGGGATCACAAATCATACTAGCGAGAGCTGTCCCTTACCTCATCATCCCTCGACCAATGAGCGGGCGAGCACATCCTCAGCCTACTCGGTCACCCGGGGATTACGATCCACCATCCCACCCTCTGGTCTCCACACCGGTGAACCATTCAACCCATCATACCACTGGGGACGCCTCATCCGCCACACACTCGTGTAGCGTGTCTGTGATGACCTCAAGTCGGCCTTGGGTGAGGTAACACTCAACCCAAAAATTTCCCGGAGGTTTCCAAGACCACCTCGCAACATGTCCTTCTTAGGACTCTCAGGTACCTCGCCCTCTAAACTGGACCACACCTCCCTCATAGGCGTGTTTGAAGATCACACCTTGCAATCTATCCCATACCAGGAAATACTTCAACCCATGTCCAACCACGCTTCCACTGCGCGGTCCCACACAACATCCCCACTCTAACTACCCGATAAGATAGGGGGAGTCTCTAGATCCTGATGTGGCCTAGTACCCATGCCCCACCGGCATCCCACATATGCTAGCTATATGCATACACAATTATCTCTAGACCTACACATGCTATTAACATAGTCCATCACATAATAATTCGCTGTATACATCACTATTTATCACGGGCTGGCATGATAACATCCAAACATGTTATAATGTCTAACAGTCCAAACTAATTATCACATAATCATATAACATATTATCAACAGGACATATCACACCAGAATCAGGCATATACCACCACATATCACATGTTCACATGTTGGCATCTTAACATATTATCAACAAAAATAAACTCTAATCATGTCACCACACAATCAATCGATCATGACATCAGATAAGCAACTCATGCATGCCTCTGCAAACATCTGATACGAATACACCTGGATGGGGATCCGCCACATAATGGTATCAACAGTTCCCTTGCCAAGTGACTCATTATAACGGGGACCCCCATTCACCGCGTTCTGTACCAACACATTTGATAGAGCAGTAATATGCATAGATGCATGCTAAGAATGGTGGTAAGTTCCCTCACCTGTGTGCATTTTGAAATCAACTTTTAGAAACCGGGTCCACTGGGTTGAAAGGGGCTTGATCTGATGAAAAAGAAATACAAGGATGGACAAACAGGTTAAAACAGGCTAAAACAAGTTTGGGCCACAAACGGGTCGAACATGGCCCAAAACTGAAAACCAGATCCAAAACTAGGTCGGGTTCGAGACTGGGCCTAAAACTGAAAACTAGAGCTAAATGGGCCAGATCTAAGAATTGGGCTCTAAGATGGGTCGGGCCCAAAGCTGGACCGGGCCTGAAATCGAGCTAGGCCAGTTAGAACTGGGCCGAAGGTTGGACCTATTGGAACTGGGCGAAGCTTGAGGTGGAATGGACTTGACTAGCCCAGTCGGGTCTAGGCCTAGTTGGGCCGGACCAAGTCTGGCGAACTGGGTCGGGCCCGACGCTAGGCCTGGCTGAAAGGCCAATTCCACTGGGCTACGCAAAGGAATGGGCTTGGGTTTCCCGAAACTGAACTCGGTCGAGTCGACTCGGTGACTCGACTGAGTTGGCTCAGCAACCCAGTTGGAAAAATGGGAAACTGAGGAAAGAGGGGGAAAAGAAGGGAAAGCAGGGAAAATAGCGGAAAACAGAGAAAAGGATGGAGAAGACAGAAAGAAAGGAGAGGTACCTGAGATCGGACTCAGATGGTGGCAAGGAACTTGGAATCCGGCATATCTGACGGAATTGGGGCTGCTCGGGTCAAGAAGAGATAAACAAAGAGAGAAGAGAAGATCGAGAGAGAGAGAGAGAGAGAGAGAGAGAAGGGAGTGGCGGCGGCTCCTTGGGGGAAGGGGAAGATTAGGATTTTGATGAAAGAAGGAAGAAGAAAAGGAGAATGAGAGAGAGGAGGGAGAGAGGGACGCAACAGCACTGTAGCGAGCTACTACAGTGCTGCGTGGAAATAAGGGTATCATTGATTAGGGTTTTGGGGGAGGGAGTTTTAAGTTAGGATTTTGTTTTTTTAAAAGAGAGAAAAATAAAATCTTAAATTTTCCAAAGAAAATAAATAAATAAATAAATTGATTAAAACTTATTAAAAATCAAACGTCGAACATCGGGGAAAATAACGTGTGATTTTCAAACTTTTCACATGATAAAATATTCAATAATTCAAAATTACCAAAGTGTCCTTTGAGTGTTTGAACTCAAAATCGGGCAAAACAGTATCCAACACGATGTCCACACTCTCTCCACTACTACCAAGACCCCAAAACTTTGAAAAATCGGGTCGGGTCGTTACAAAAAGGTAACAAGTTGAAGTAATGGTAATGTACCGATAGGTCGGTCGCACCGAGGGGTCAGTAACTAGAAATGTTATCGTTACAGTTCCGACCGTTGTGTATTAAGCGCACTCCCAACGATAATATTATTTCCCGGTCGACATGTCGTTGTCGCCGATGGGTCGACAGTTATGGTACCAAGAGGTCGTTTCATACGAGACACTCGTTCTGGTGCAAAACATGCTTAACAGTAGTTTCCACTTTGGAAACCTGTTAGCCAGAACGAACTGTCGTCCATTACCGAGGGGTCGGTCCAAGTACTCTGGATCGGTCTTTTATTGCGGATATGTCTGTTTCTTCTAGAGTTCACATGAGTTCAGAGTTTCAGAAATCTAGATCTTGATCGAGGAGTCTTTGACCACGAGGGGTCGTTTCAGCCTTTCACCAAGGGATCGGTGCATACAAGACTCTCGATTAGAGGTAAACCCAGAATGACAGTTTAATGTTCCAGTACCTAATGTCATTCTGGCCGACCAGTCTTTGACAACAATGAGTCGATCCTGTAACTCCCCGCCCCTTTCACTATGCCGAAAATCAGAGTCTATTTTTTTTTTTTTAAATAAAGAGTGACAAGAGAGCAGGACGTCACGACTTCAGCTAAGTCCGAGCTTCCAAAGCCCGGCCTTTAACTGGCCAACCCTACGTGTGCGTGGAACTAAGTCCACGAGAACGATTCACACGTAATAAGTTAACCTTGCGGAATGAAAACTTAATGCAGAATTATAATAGAGTTCTATCTTACCAATTAATAAATAGCAATGAAGTACATCACTTAATTAATAAATACCTTAACTTAGAATGTCCAAAAGTAAAGTCCAAACCATAGCAATTAGTCTAAGTTATTACAGTCCGACGAGCTAATTACTCAAAATTAAATTCCCATAAATAAAACTTAAATAAATCAATCTAGCTCCTCCAAGCTCCTAAGCTTGACACCGATCACGTCCTTCACTTCCTTCATTTCCTGCGTCATCATCTAAGATACTCCAAGTAGGGTCAATGTAACACCCCGGATTTTCAAGTTATAAATATTTACGGAATTTGCCATTTAAATTGTGAACTAACGGATATGGACCTTAGATAGGTAAGGTGTTGGGTCAATTGCCGAATTGAGACTCAACGGATATGTTATAAGGCTCAATTTAAAATAAATGGGTAAGATGTGTTTAATTTGGGTCAAGGTTGTTATTTGGGTCAAAATGCCCAATTGGGACCCAATGGGTCATGGTTGACTTGGTTGACCACCAAGTGAGTTCAATCCTAACTTAATTGGGGCTGAATTAAATTGGAATGCAATCAAGTGATTGAGTTGATTTTAAAGTGATGAGTTAAGTGAGTTAAATAGATTTGAATTAAATTAAATGAGTTAAGTTAAAGAGGTGAGTTGGATGAAAAGGTCTTGGGGGTTATACAATTCAAACCCATAGTACATGTTGGCATGGGAGTTTCATCTCATGGATGAAACCCCCACTTGGATCATTAATGGGGGGTGAGGAGTTTTGGTTATTTCAAAATTCAAACCAAAGATACATGTTGGAGGGAGAGTTTCATCTCATGGATGAAACCCCCAAATGGGGAATTAATAAGGAGGGGGACGGTTTCATGTGTTACACAAGCCAAAATAAAGGCCACACAGTTGGATCCTTGGAGTTTCATCTCATGGATGAAGCCCCCAAGTGGAGCATTGAGGGTGGTTAATGAAAATGGGAGTTACACAAAGGACTTTACCAAAGGCATCACCCTTGGCCGACCACCTCATTGGAACAAAACAAATTGGATTGTCATCTCACTCTATCCCTCTTGGCTGTTTTCTCTCCTTCAAACCATCTCTTGGCCGACCACTCCCCAAGACAAAAAGACTTAGAGCTTCATCTCAAGGTTCTCTCCCTATCACTCAAGGATGAACTCTCTCTCTCTCTCAAGATTCACTCTCGGCCAAAGGATTAAGAAGGAAGGAGGAAGAGGCTAAGGAAGGAAAGGATCGGAAGAACAAGTTGGAGCGAAGGAAAACTGGAGGAGTCACGGAACCGGTAGGTATTTTAATGGATTTTGTTTAAATAAGGAACCATAGGGTTCGACCATGGTGTATGGCCGAACCCCATGGAAGAAAGATTAAGGGATGAATGATGAGGTTTAATGAAAAGGATGAACTATCATGGCCGAACCCAATGGAAGGACATTGTTAACATTTTTAATGGATTTGAAAGATGTAAATCATAGAAGTATGCTTGTGATTTTAAAAGGTTGTAAAGGACTTAAATGGAGGTATGTATGAGAACCATAAAGAATTGAAAAGAAGGGCGCAAAACCAAAGGGTGAGGTTCGGCCATGTTGTATGGCCGAACCCCACCAAGGAATATTTATGGACTTAGGGTTTTCTTAGATATTGAATTTATGTGGATTGTTTAATAATTTTAGTGGGTTTCAAAGTATGGAAATTGTAGATGCATGTTAAGGATTTTAAAAGGGCTTTAAAGGAAGGAATACAAATCATTTTAAATGGTGTTAAAATGATAATTGGTGAAAGAACCATGGACCATGGGTTCGGCCATGGTGTATGGTCGAACCCCATGGAAAGTTATCAATGATTTTTGAAGGGATTAAAGGGAAAAATATTGTTGGACTAAGGTGATTTTAGATGATGGGGAATTGTGGTAAGTTTAATTGATTTTAAACATGGTAGATGATGATAAAAAAGAATGAATCTAAATATATGGTTAAACCCCATGGAGGGACCTTGGTTTATGGACCTAAGGAGGGTAAATAATTCAATGGATAAATTGGATTTAGACATCATAGGGTTCAGCCATGGTGTATGGCCGAACCCCATGAACCATTTTGTGGATCAAAATATGGACTTAAATATGCTTTAATGAATGAAATGTTAGCCATGGATAGATTAATGGCAATGTTGTAAATAAGTAAAAATAATGGACCATGCGTTCGGCCATGGTGTGTGGCTGAACGCCATGAGGAATGATTTGTGGAGTTAGAGTTTAGATGATCACCTTAGTGGTGTTTGATTAACAAATCAAAAGAGGGGCTAAAACCAAATAGGTGAGGTTCGGCCATAGTGTATCGCCGAACCCCACAAAGTGTGTTTTTGGACTTAGACATTATTGCAAATCAAATGGGTTATTGGTTTGACTCATGGATATGTTATAAGGTAACGGGACTTCACAGGGGGTGCACGATCATGAACGGTTGCCGGATTAAAGCTCAAGGACAATTTAGTTGTCTTTGATAGGATTCTACCTCTTTGAAACCATGGGTTATGTATTATGGTTTAATCTCTTATTTTGATGGTTTATGTTGTAAAACTATTATGCTTCAAATATGTGGTTTTAATGTTATGATTATTCTATTACATAGCATGTGGACAAATACATCTCATACATAGCATGGGAGGGATGTTTGTAACTGGAGCCTACGCTCCGTCGAGGCGTCCGTAAGGCATTAGTAGGAAGACCTTGATGTGCATATCCATCAAGAAGAATCCGGAGAACACACTCCGCCAGGGCGTCCGTAAGGCAACTGTGGGGATACCTTGATGAGAAGAATTCCATCAAGAGGTTATATGTACTTGTGATGGGTGGGACTCATTGCATTTGACACCATGACATGGCATTGTTTTTATATGGTTTTGACATTATGTTATTATATATGATTTGTACTAACCATGTGTTAGCCCTACTTGGAATACCTACTGGGCGTGTTGTCTAACGCCCTATTCCTACCCTAGTGGATGATACAGGAAACGAAGGGAACGATGAGCGTGATCGGAGCCAAGCATAGAAGCTTGAATGTGTTTAATTTTATATTTTGATTAAGTTACTTATGGACTTGTAATTTGAGTAACTAGAATTCGGGCATGTAATAACTTAGATATTTTGCTATGGTTTGAATGGTTTATGTTGGATATTGTAGTAAGTTAATTATGGTTAAAGACTTGAACTACTTTGCTACCTAAAATGGAATAGAGTTAGGTTTTATAATAATCCGCAGTTTATGTTATATTCTGCATGTATCTATAAGTACGTGTGAACCGTATTCGTGGACTTAGTCCATGCACACGAATGGTTGGCCAGTTAAGGGTCGGGCTTTAGAAGCTCGGACTTAGCTCGCGTCGTGACGTCCCACTCTCGTTCACTCTTCTATTTATATAAAAAAAAAATACTCTCATTTTCGGAAAAGCAAGTGAAAAAGGGCGGGGCATTACAGTCAACACATAGATTAGTATAACAAAAACACATAGATATAAATAATATCAAAACCATGCAAGTAAATGTCATGTCATGGCTGTCATATGCCATGAGTCCGCCCATCATCCATATCACAATCACATACTCTTGATGGAAAATGCACATCAAGGTATCCCCATATTTGTTTATCGGTCGCCCTGTGGAGCGGGGACTCCGGTTACAACTACAATCACATAATATCCCTCTTGATGGAAAACCCTCATCAAGGTATCACAATCACATAGTATCCCTCTTGATGGATAACGCACATCAAGGTATCCCCACGTTTGTTTATCGGTCGCCCCGATGGAGCGTGGACTCCGGTTACATCTCCAATCATAGTACCCCTCTTGATGGATAATGCACATCAAGGTATCCCCACGTTTGTCTATCGGTCGCCCCGACAGAGCATAGACTCCGGATTCATTTCATCCTTCCCATGCCATGCATGAGATGCAAGTGCAACATGCTATGTAATAATAATATCACCATAGCATTAAAATCACATCATTAAGACATAACATTTGATACCAAAATAATTCAAGTAAAACATCACATATGCATAGTCCATGGTTTTCAATGAGGTAGGAATCCTACTAATAACCAACTAATGTGTCCTTGCGTTTTCGTCCAAAGATCGATCACCGATCGTACACCGCTTGTGAGATCCCGTTACCTTATTACATATCAATAATCAAACCAATGTTCCATTTTAATTTCCTACCATGCTTAAGTCCACAAAATACCTTAGTGGGGTTCGGCCATACAATATGGTCGAACCTCACTCCCTTGGTTTTGGGTCCCTCTTTTTAGTCCTTGATCGTTTAATTAAATGTGGGTCCAAGATCATTCCCTTAGTTAATCATTTACATTAATGAAAGCCTTAAATCCATTAGACATTTTCCATGATTCAATCATACCCTTAGGTCACTTATACATACCTAGATCCAAAAACATGATCCATGGGGTTCGGCCATACACCATGGTCGAAGCCATAGTCCTTTAGTTTCACCATTTGGTCATTATTTCCTTCCATAGGTAATCACCTATTTCCTTACCCAAACTTAGGTCCATAAATGACCCATAAACATAGATCCATAATTAAATCCTCCATTTCCTAGCTTAATCATTCATTCATTTAAACATGCATGCATAGATCCATAATGTCCATAAAATGGGTCATGGGGTTTGGCCATGCAACATGTAACGCCTCACCCTTTCCGAGATTTAATGTCTAATTTTTTTAAAAAAAGATAATATAATAACACCAAAAGAGGGTGGGCAACGTCACGGCGCGAGTTAAGTTCGGACTTCCAAAGTCCAAACCTTAATGGCCACCCATGTGAGCATGGACTAAACCCATGAAAACAAACTACACATGGAACTAAACAAGTCATGCGGAATAAACTAGACCAATTGCGGAAGTAAACTGAATAGATAGCAAGCATAAGTCTCCCATTAAAACTAGTTAAACCAACTATCCATTATCAAACTATAAACAAACCATAGCAAAGTTACTAGCTATTACATGTCCATAAAATTGTAATTCAAATGACAGTAAAATATAAATCCATTCCAACACTCAAGCGTTTAAACTTGGCTCCCCTCCTGGTCCACGACCTTCTCTTTCCCTTTTCCTTTTCCTGCATTATCCTCTAAGGATAGAATTAGGGCGTTAGATCAACGCACCCAATAGGTTTTTCGATCAAGGCTACCACATGGTTAGTATATAAAACATGCATATATCATAGTATATGATCAACAAAACGTCTGAAATCAATGCTATATATGTAAGTGCAAATGTAATGAGTCCCACCCATCACAAGTATACATAGCTATCACTTGACGGGATTCTCACGTCAAGGTAATCCAGAGTACTCCACATTTCCTCTGAATAGAACTCTCATGTCAAGGTAAGCCAGAGTACTGCACATTTCCTCTGTATAGAACTCTCATGTCAAGGTAATCTAGAGTACTCCTCATTTCCTCTGGATATGACTCTCATCATCAAGTTATTCCATAATCATCACCCCATGCCATGCATGAGATGTCAATGTATATATATGTCCTTTGTAAATATATATCTCATCATTCAAAACCAATTTGAAACATAATATCAATAACAACATATCTCATAAAAACATGATAAAACCAAATATAACATTGGTTGCAAGTAGGTAGGAAATCTACAGAAACTTCGCTTAAGTGTCCGTTCCTTTTTAAGCTTCACCCGATCACGACTCGCACACCGTTCAACTGTAACGCCCACCCCTTTTCACACTAAAAATCAGAGTCTATTTTTTTTTTGAAGTGACAAAGTAAGAAGAGTGATAAAGGGCGCGGATGTCACGACGCGAGTTAAGTCCAAGCCTCTAAAACCCAGCCCTTAACTGGCCAACCCTACGTGTGCGTGGAACGAAGTCCACGAGGAATAGTTCACACGTAGAAGTAAGCTCAAGGAAATACTAACCTAAGTGCGGAAATTACAATAGAGGCTAACCTACTATTTTTAGACAGCAGGGAAGATTTCATTCATTTAACTAACAAAAATATCTCAACATCACAATGTCCAAAATTAAAACCAAAATATCGCAAGTAATCTAATTTTACAGTCCGACAAGCTAAACTATTCAAATATACATTTCCCAAAATAAACTTAAATAAAGTAAATAGTACATGGGGTTCGGCCATACTACATGGCCGAACCATATGGTCCATCAATTCATTCAAAACCCACACTTCCATGCTTAATTATTTAATTACATATCATCCTTAATCCTTTTATTTATTTTCCTTAACCCTAATTTTTTTCTCCATTAGGGTTTTGTCCATCTTTCCTCCCTTCATTTGATGGATTTGAGATTCAAGGCCATGATTTGACCACCTCTAAATCCAAGAAATGGATTTCATAGCATCTTAAACCCTAAGAAAATCCAAATCTCTTGTTTTAGAAAATACTTACAATCCGTCGTCTCCTCCGACTTTCTTTGCTCCCGTCGGACTCCTTGGCCTCCTTTCTTCTTCCTCTCCTTGTTTGATCGGCTAAGATGCTTGATCCTTGGTGAAAACCTCAAGGCTTGGGTTCGGCCAAGGTAAGGTTAGATTTGAGAGTGAGAAGCGAAGAATGGAGATGAGAAGGTGTCTCAAGGTTTTTACCTTGAGGTGGTGGGCCAATACTTGGCTTTTCTTCCTCTCCCTAAGCTCTTCTCCTTCTTCTTCCAAATTTTCCTTCTTCTTTCTCTTCCTAGTGTGGGACGGCCATGAGAGAGTGAAAGAGAGGAAAGAGTGAAATGAGGATGGAATTTGAGAGATGAGATGAAGTCATCTCTTTTTCTTTGATTGGTTAAGATACACTTTATATTAAATCTCCCAACCACCCATAAGATATTTTATATGCTTTATGGTGGTGGTTGGGATAAACCGCCACCATGCCCAACGTTTTTCATGGTGTTAGAGATAAGATGGCTTGGTCTCCCATTTGACCACCTTTTGACCACCATTTTAACTTAGCTTAATTAATTATTTAATTGGGTCATTAGATTAAGTTAACTAATTCCCACTTGAACTTAATTCCTTTGGCTTAAATTGCCTTCATACATACACCCATGGTTGACCAATTCAACCATGGTGGCCGGCCCCACCAACCTTTGGGTCCACACGCCACCTCACTTGGTGAGGTGGAGGTGGGTCCCCATCGGCCACATCACCTTGGTGATTTAAACCCATTCCATACACTCCCACTTATTGGATCACCATTGGGCCCATGGCCCAATTACATTTACCTCCTACCCATTTACCTTAGGGCTTACACCAACTTGATCCATTGGGTCCCAAGTGGGTATTGGGCCCAATTACATTTACCATTGTGGATATTAGTTATTTTAATGATGGAAATTGGGAAAATTGATGGAATAGATGGTAAATGGATCAAAGTTTGGACAAAGGCCCAAGTATGGCCCAATGGACCATGGATTGGATTTAATTTATCTTAATGGTCAATGATGGTCAAATTGGGCCAAAGATGGTCAAATTGGGCCCAATATCCACTTGGGACCCAATGGATCAAGTTGGTGTAAGCCCTAAGGTAAATGGGTAGGAGGTAAATGTAATTGGGCCATGGGCCCAATGGTGATCCAATAAGTGGGAGTGTATGGAATGGGTTTAAATCACCTAAGTTAATTGGAATTAGACCAAGGTGATGTGGCCGATGGGGACCCACCTCCACCTCACCAAGTGAGGTGGCGTGTGGACCCAAAAGTTGGTGGGGCCGGCCACCATGGTTGAATTGGTCAACCATGGGTGTATGTATGAAGGCAATTTATGTCAAAGGAATTAAGTTCAAGTGGGAATTAGTTAACTCAACCTAATGACCCAATTAAGTAATTAATTAAGCTAAGTTAAAATGGTGGTCAAAAGGTGGTCAAATGGGAGACCAAGCCATCTTATCTCTAACACCATGAAAAACGTTAGGCATGGTGGCGGTTTATCCCAACCACCACCATAAAGCATATAAAATATCTTATGGGTGGTTGGGAGATTTAATGTTAAGTGTATCTTAACCAATCAAAGAAAAAGAGATGACTTCATCTCATCTCTCAGATTCCATCCTCATTTCACTCTTTCCTCTCTTTCACTCTCTCATGGCCGTCCCACACTAGGAAGAGAAAGAAGAAGGAAAATTTGGAAGAAGAAGGAGAAGAGCTTAGGGAGAGGAAGAAAAGCCAAGTGTTGGCCCACCACCTCAAGGTAAAAACCTTGAGACACCTTCTCATCTCCATTCTTCACTTCTCACTCTCAAATCTAACCTTACCTTGGCCGAACCCAAGCCTTGAGGTTTTCATCATGGATCAAGCATCTTAGCCGATCAAATAAGGAGAGGAAGAAGAAAGGAGGCCAAGAAGTCCGACGGGAGCAAAGAAAGTCGGAGGAGACAACGGATTGTAAGTATTTTCTAAAACAAGAGATTTGGATTTTCTTAGGGTTAAAGAGTCTATGAAATCCATTTCTTGGATTTAGAGGTAGCCAAATAATGGCCTTGAATCTCAAATCCATCAAATGAAGGGAGGAAAGATGGACAAAACCCTAATGGAGAAAAAAATTAGGGTTAAGGAAAATAAATAAAAGGATTAAGGATGATATGTAATTAAATAATTAAGCATGGAAGTGTGGGTTTTGAATGAATTGATGGACCATAGGGTTTGGCGTAAATGGTTGAGGATTTTAATTATGGTTTTAAGGTCTAAAGCCATGGAGAATGATTATGACTTTTAGGGTTGTAAATGATTAAATGTTGGAAAATTTAAAGGGGTCTAAATGAGGAAAAATCATGGAGTGTGTGAATGATTTTGTGGCCTCAAGAGGCATAGGAAAATGATTGGTCATGAACCATGGGTTCGGCCATGGTGTATGGCCGAACCCTATGGTGATCAAGTGGTGGATTTAATGGTTATGAATTATGGAAAAATAAATGGGAAATGTTGGTGGTGTTGATGGACCAATGTGAACCTAATGTTGATAGTTGGGATGGGCATGTGGTTAAGTTAAATGGACTTAAATGTGATTAAGGAATGATGAATCAAATGTATGGTTTAGGTTCTCTCAATGGAGGGACTTAGGATGAATCTAATGTGTAACCAAAGACCAAGGAAAATGGGGATTTGGTTAAGTTAAAAAGGGGTTGATTTTTAATGAACCCAATGGTAGATCATTTTTGGCCCAAGACTAATGTGTATGTATATGTTTAAAGGAATGAAGTTTAGGTTAAATTAAATGGCTGATGTAAATGGTCATGTAACGTGGTTGAATGGATCATTAACGGACCTAAGTTAGGGATCCAAGTTTATGATCAATTATGAAATTAGTTAGGCAAGGGTGAATGAGTGATTAACCATGGAGAAGAGGTAGTGGCAAAACTGTAATTAATGGCCAAATTCAAGAACTCCATGGGAGAGGACCATGGATTTAGGGGCAGTAAGTAATAAGTTTATGTATGGTTAAATAAAGCGTAGGAGGCTGATTTTTAGACTCACGTAATTAAAATATGTAATGGATTAAATGGGACCCACAAAACCTAAATAATGACCGATTTTTCATATGGACTTGGAAATGATTAATGGGCTTAGAAATAGTTAAAATATGGAGTGGTTATGTGTATGTAATAAGGTATTGGATATCGCGAGCGGTATGCGTGTTGGTAGCCGGATTATCGGACGAAAACGTAAAAGGACGCGAGTCGGTATTCGGTAGGATTCCTATCTTTTTGTAAGCCATGGATTGTGTGATGGTTTCTTTGATTTATTTTGGGAATTTTATGGTTTATTTTATGATGAGTTTTAAATCATGATTTATGTATCTTATATGGTATAATGCAAGACTATGGTTTTTATGCTAAGTTATGAATTCTATATTAAGATTATAGATGATATATATTACATAGCATAATGCACCTACATCTCATGCATGGCATGGGTAGGAAAATAATGAAACCGGAGTTCATACTCCGTCGGGGCGACCGAAAAGCAGACATGGGGATATCTGGATATGTGGAGATATAACTGGAGTCCATGCTCCGTCGGGGCGACCGAGAAGTTAACATGGGGATATCATGATGGTACGGATAATGGGTGGGACACATGACATAAGACACCCATGGCATAGCATTCATTTTACGGTTTTCATTACATTATTATATGTATGTTTGTTATCACTAATCCATGTGTTAGCCCTACTCGGAGTCCTACTGGGCACGTGGTCTAACGCCCTACTTCTACCCTAGCTGATGACGTAGGAAATGCCGGAGCAGAAGGACGAGAAGGGAGCCAAGCTTAGGAGCTTGGGGAGGCGGACTATTTACTTTATTTAAGTTTATCTTGGGAAATGTATATTTGAATAGTTTAGCTTGTCGGACTGTATAATTAGATTACTTGTGATATTTTGGTTTTAATTTTGGACATTGTGATGTTGAGATATTTTTGTTAGTTAAATGAATGAAATCTTCCCTGCTATCTAAAAATTATAGGTTAGCCTCTATTGTAATTTCCACACTTAGGTTAGTATTTCCTTGAGCTTACTTCTACGTGTGAACTGTTCCTGTGGACTTCGTTCCACGCACATGTAGGGTTGGCCAGTTAAGGGCCGGGTTTTAGAGGCTCGGACTTAACTCACTTCGTGACGTCCGCGCCCTTTATCACTCTTTGTCACTTTAAAAAAAAAAAAAATAGACTCTGATTTTTAGTGTGAAAAGGGGCGGGCATTACATCAACTTCCGTTTCCTTGTTTATACAACAGCAAGTTAATACTTAATCTTCTTGATTTCTAATCAAGTTTAGATCCCATAAACCATCTTGTGGGGTTCGGCCATACACCTCACCCACTTTGGGATTTAATCTTCCTTTTTCATTTGATAACTATTTAAACACTTTACCTTTCAAAACATGTCTTGGTAGGGTTCGGCCATACAACATGGCCGAACCTTATCACTTTGGTTTTAGACCCCTCTTTTCAAGTCCTTTGATCAATCCCTTCATATTTATCATTTGACTTGTATTTACGGTTTTTACCATTGGCCTAACCAATGCCTAATTTTGTTTCATAGTCAAAGCCCATATAACCAATCCACCTTAGTGGGGTTCGGCCATATTACTTGGCCGAACCTCACCAATCCAAATTTGGTCCCTTAATCCTTTATAATTAGGATTAACTACTCATCTATCCAAGTGATTAACTAGCCCTTAATTTTCCATCATTTCATTGGTTCCAATCATCACTTTCATCCACCAAAACTACTCCATGGGGTTCGGCCATACATATGGCCGAACCCAATGGTTCCTTTATCCATTATACTTCATCATAAAGTCATAGCTTAGACCCTTTAAAACATTACAAAACAATCAACAACTTTTAATCATATACTTGAATCCAAATACCCATTTAATGGTCCATGGGGTTCGGCCATACACATGGCCGAACCCAATGGTTCCCTTGGTTCAATGATTCCATCATATGTACATACTTTAGGCTTAACACTTTTTGCCATAAGAACCATATGGTTCAGCCATCCCATGGCCGACCCAAGATATTGAACTTTTCTTCATTACATGATATGGATTTTATCCCTTAAAAAAACATAAACTCACCATAAGCTTGACAACTCCTTTCATGGGGTTCGGCCATCCCAAGTGGCCGAACCCTATGACCCATGATTTGGACCTTTTTAACTTACAACTTATGTTTATTAAAAACATGTACAAATCACCATAGTATTGCATGGTTTTTACCCTTCAAAAACCATCCAAATACCCAACTAACTTCATGGGGTTCGGCCATCCAAAGTGGCTGAACCCAATGATTCACTTTTATCATTTAAACCACCTTTACCCAAGGTTTAAACCCTTGATGCATTCGGCCATTCTATGGCCAAATCATGACATTCAAATCCATGATTTAAACCTTTTTAACAACTATTTTGCCCCATCAAAACACGCACCAAACTCCATGGTTTTACACGGTTTTTAGCCTTCAAAACCATCAACCTAACCAAATTATTTCATGTGGTTCGGCCAACCAAAGTGGTCGAACCCTATGGTCCATGTTTTCCATCTTTTTAAACATCAAAATTCATATTCTAAACCTTTGGTAGATTCGGCCATCCCATGGCCAAATCATGTTCCATTTAACCCATTTTATTGAACAAAATTCCATGGAAACACTTACCAATTTCCTTTGCTTCTCTTCTCTCCTTTTGATCATTGCTTCCCTCCTTCTTGCTTCCTTAGTCTCTAGCCGATTATGAGCTTGAACAATGGTGAGAACACCAAGGGCTGGTTCGGCCAAAGAGATGGGTTTTGAGAGAGTGAGAAGAGATGGAATTCTAAGCTTTTCTTTGCAATGTGTAATTCGGCCAAATGGGGTGTGTTTCCATTTTGCCAATCAGTCCATAAAACCTCTCATTCTCCCTCATAACTTTTGGTTTAACCAAGGAATCACTTGGCACAACCAAGACATCCCTTGACACTCCCAAGGTATCCTTTGGCACTCCCATGCAACCTTATCCCATCTCATTTAAATCCATTTAAACTCATGCATGGAGATTGCCATTACAAGGTCACCAACGTGTGGGACTTGTTTTGGGTTGTTTAAGATCAAGACAACTCTTCTCCTCCCCTTTGACTCACTTGAACTCAAGACCCCTTTGATTTCCAATTTAACTCACCCAACTCATTAGCTCAACTCAGCACATTAAATGCCATTCATTTAATGCACTTGAGTCAACTCAACCATTTAATTCAAATCCAACTCACTTCAGTCCCAACTCAACATGATTTAACTCATATTTGAGCTCACTTGAGGGTCCACACGGTCAACCATGGTCCACATGGTCACCCAAGTATGGATGGTTTAGCCCTTTGCTTAAATTTGATCCTTATAATATGTTCATAGAGTCTTAATTTGAACAAGGGCCCCACCATTTTCTCAATTACAATCACATCTATTAAATTTACCATTCCAGTGGTATTTTCGCAAATATTCATATCATTGAGAAATTGGGGTGTTACACAACATGGCCGAACTATGATGTTCATTTTCATCCTCCCTTTAAAATCATTTACAACATTTTAGACCCATAAACAAAGTTCCTCCATGGGGGAGTTTAATCATACACTTAGGTCATCATTTTACAACCCAAAGTCCATCAACATGTCTTCCATCATTTCCATGGTTCAAACCCATCTAAGTCCATCGATATCTCTCCATGGGGTTTGGCCATACAACATGGCCAAACCCATGGTCCATGGTTCTTCACCATTTACAACATTTGAGAGCATTTGAAATAATTAATATTCCTCCATTATTTCCCTCCTTTAAGACCCTTTAAAATCACTAACATACATCCATTTAAAACCTTTTAAAATCATTAACTCCCTTCCATGGGGTTCAGCCATACAACATGGCCGAACCCTATGGTTCATCACCTTCTCTTAAAAATCATACAACCATGATTATATCCTTTGATGGCGTTCGGCCATACATCATGGCCGAACCTCATCCAATCCTTCCTTTGTCCTTAATGGTTTTTATAAATAAAACCCTAGGGTTTGGCCATGCAAGGCCAACCCATGATCCATGATCATAATCCTTATATTGTTCATGCAAGAGGTCCTTAGCCACATTTACATAATGTCCTTAATATTCCATCATTTACATAGCCTATCTTACCCATTAGGGTTTGTCCATTTTCTATCTCATTTCTTGGATGGATTTTAAATCCATGGCCCATAATATTTTGGCCAACTCTCCAATCCACAAATGGGATTCCATGGTTTCCTTTAACTCCTTCAAATAAAAAAAATCTTGTCAAGTGATGCTTACCGATTCCGCGATCCTCCGTTTTCTTTTGCCCCTCCGCTCTTGTCTTTCCTTAGACTTTCTTCTTTCTTCTTCCTTGATCTTCGGCCAAGAGTGTGTTGCTTGAGAGGTCTTGAGATGAAAACCCAAAGAGAGGGTTCGGCCAAAGAGTGTAGGTTTGAGAGAGGGAGAGGAGGAGAGAATGAAAACCCTAAGTCTTTTCTTGTTCAATGAGAGTGGTCGGCCAAACTTGAGAGAGGGACAGTGAGATGAGATCCAAATTTCTCTAAGTCTTTTTTTGTCTTGAGAGGGGGATCGGCGTTGAATGAGAGGGAGAGAGTGAGATGAGATGAATCAGGTCAAAAGTCCTCTTTCCCATCTTGTCTAGTGTTTGCTTGGGTTAGACTCCACCCTCATCAATGTGGAGTCTTCCCCATGAGCCCATTGACCAAACAAAGGAGTGCATGCCCTCCACATGGCACATACCACTCCCATGTCCAACGGTTTTGGCTGGTTTCATCTTGGTGGTTTGGTGGTTTGCATGAGGTGGAACCACCACCTCTCTTTTGACCAATGTATGGCCTCCACCTAAGCTCTTGGTCTAAGCCAAGGGGGGTGCATGCCCTCCACATAGCATACCACCCTTATGTCCAAAGGTTTTGGTTTGCTAGTGGTTTCCATGAGATGGAAACCACCTTCCTTGACTCACTCCATTTTCTATGTGACACACCCCCATTTGACTCACCTTATTTTAATGTAACTCAACTCCCAACTCAAGCATTGATTTTATTTCCATCTAACTTAGGTGATTCAATTAAATAATTTAATTCTACTTATTTCGCTTGATTCACTTTTTAATTCATCTATAAACTCACCCATGGTTGACCAGGTGGTCGGCCCCACATGTGTCTTGGTGCACACGCCACCTCACTTGATGAGGTGGAGTTGGGTCCCACTTGGCTATGCCACCCCATGCCTTTGATCACAATTGGGTCCATGAGCCAATTAAATCCATTTCTTACCCATTTACCATAATGCTCAATCCATCTTGACGCATTGGGTCCCAATTACGCATTTGACCCAATTGACCATCATTGACCCAATTAAATAAAATTGATCCTATCCATGGTCCATTGGACCATACTTGGGCCATTGCCCCAACTTTGATCCATCTAACATCCATTTCATCAAAAATTCTTAATTTCAACAATTAAAATAAATAATAGCCAATATATTTCTTGATTTAAAAATCCGGGCTATTACAATATTACCCTCTTTTGAAATTTTTGTCCCAAAAATCGAGCGAAGTAGGGTTTCAAACGACTTATACAAAAAGCTCTGGATGAGCTGTTCTCATTTCTGATTCAAGTTCCCAAGTGGCTTCCTCATTACCATGTCGATCCCATACCACCTTGACGAACTGAATGGCGCGGTTCCGTAGCACTCTTTGTTCCTTCCCGATCACTTTGACCGGCTTCTCCATTATGTTACGTCGCTTTGCACATCCACATCTTGCACGTTCAACACGTGTGAAGGATTAGGGTTGTATTTCCTCAACATGGACACATGGAACACATCGTGCAAAGATGATAACTGTGGAGGAAGTGCCAACTGATAAGCCAAAGCCACCTCCCCCACCCTCTTTAGGATTGGAAATGGCCCCACAAACCTTCTTGAATCGCATGTGTCCCTTCCATGGAGAGACTTTCAAAAACACTAAGTCTCCCACCTCAAACTCAATGAACTTTCTCCTATTGTCAGTGTAGCTCTTCTGACGACTCTGTGCAGTAAGTAGGTGTTGTCGTATCAACTTAATCTGCGCCGTAGTCTCTGCAACTAACTCAGGTCCAATTAGTGCAGGCTCAACGGCCTCTGTACAGTACACTGGCGATCTACATGGTCTACCATACAAGGCCTCAAATGGAGCCATCTGGAGGCTTGCCTGGTAACTGTTGTTGTAAGAGAACTCCACCAGCGGTAAGTGATCCTCCCATCCACCCTTGAAGTCTAGCATACATGCTCTCAGCATATCCTCCAATGTCTGTATCGTCCTCTCCGACTGTCCATCATTCTGTGGATGGAATGTTGTGCTAGTCAATAGATCTGTCCCCATGGCCGACTGTGAGCTCTGCCATACTTTGCCGGTGAATCGGCCATCTCTGTCGGATACAATTGTCTGGGGAATACCATGTAGTCTGATGATATCCTGATGTACCGTCGACCCAAGGTCTCAGATGAATTTTTCATCTTCATGGGAAGAAAATGCGCAGACTTGGTCAATCGATGCACCACGACCCATATTGCATTGTTGCCCTTTGATGACCTTGGTAACCCTGTCACAAAATCCATGGAAATATGCTCCCATTTCCACTCCGGCACTGGTAAAGGTTTGAGTAAACCCGGTGGCTTTTGATGTTCTGTCTTAACCTGCTGACAAGTTAGGCAGTGAGCAACAAACTCTGCCACATCTCTCTTGAGTCCATGCCACCAATAGTGCCTCTTCAGATCATGATAAATCTTGGTGCTGCCCGGATGGATAGAGAGTTTGGTTTGGTGTGCCTCGATCAACAACTCTCTTCTGTAGCTCTTAGGCACATATGTCCTACCTCAGAATACAAGACCATGTCCGGCCGTAACTCCCATTCTGGTATAACCTCACCAGTAGACATCTTGGCCCATATCTCCTCCACTTCCGGATTTGTCCGTTGCTCCTGTTCAATTGTGGAGACCATGTTGGACCGTATGATCAGTTTATACATACTCCCATGGTTCTTGATATATAAGTTGAACTCTCGAATGGTATTCAGCATCTGCCATTCCTTCCTAATCAAACTGGCCACTGTTGCATGTGACATGTAGCTGAGGGTATCCGCCACTTTGTTCGCCTTGCCAGGATGATACCGAAGCGCGAACTCACAATCTTGCAGATATTCCATCCATCTTCGCTGCCTCATGTTGAGTTCCTTTTGATCAAATAAGTATTTCAGGCTCTTGTGATCTGAGAACACCTCAAACTTCTCACCATAAATGTAGTGTCTCCAGCTTTTGAGAGTGAAGACCACTGCGGCTAGCTCTAGATCATGCGTGGGATAGTGGTGTTCGTGAATCTTCAACTGTCTTGAACCATAAGCCACTATGCGTTGGCTTTGAGTGAGAGAACACCCAAGTCCCTCTCCTGAAGCATCACAAAATGCCTCATAGCCCTTGCCTCTTTCTGGCAAAATCAGGATAGGAACAGTTGTAAGCCTCTCCTTCAGCTCCACAAATCTCCGGTTGTACACATCTGACCACTCAAATTTGACTCCTTTCTGAGTGAGTCGGGTAAGTGGAGATGCAATCTTGGAGAAGTCCATGATGAATTTCCTATAGTAACCTGCCAATCCCAGAAAACTGCGGATCTCGTTCACATTCGTCGATGCTTTCCACTCTCTCACTGCCGCCACTTTAGCCGGGTCCACGGCTATACCTTTGGCTGATATAATATGCCCCAAGAAGTTGACCTCGGATAGCCAAAATTCACACTTGCTGGCTTTGGCATATAATTGATTTTTCTTTAGGTGCCCAAGGCTATCCTTAGATGTCCTGCATATTCCTCTCGATGGTTGGAATGAATCGGGATATCGTTCATGAAAACGATTACAAGCTTGTCCAAATAGGGATGAAAGATTTTGTTCATCAGATCCATGAATATAACCCCTCTATGGGTATAATCCATTCATGGTCATAACTAATACCTTCGTAGGATTAATTTGTCTATCATAGGTTAGGTCTAACACACGACCTATGCGTCGACTATGGAATCAAAATGTCTATCATAAGACCATTATGTTAACTTATGGGACCAAATTGTCCCTCACATTACCAATACATCTACCATAGTGCCAATATCCTGGTATCAACCCAAACCACCATGGAAACCCTCATCCATGGGAAGGTAGTATCTATCCATAGAACTGTCACTTTTACGATGGAACCGCTGTATCTATCGGGGGATCGATATACCCACCAATTGTCGTCATCGACACATTTATCGACTTAGTTTCTCATCAAGATCTACGTTCACATACTTGGGGAAATTGTCTAATCATCATCTTGCATTCTTTGTTTTGGGAAGTTTTTCTATGTATCACATAATGTCTCTTGTTTGGGGGAATTACCAAATAAGCACCATTAGTTTTGAGAAAACTTCCTAAGTATCAAGTGTTCTTTCTCAACTTGGGGAAATTGCCAAATAAGCATCTTGGTATTTTGGAGAAATCGGGGAAATATCTCCTATTTTGCTATGTTTGAAAATCCATCACTATTTCTCAACTGGGGGAAAAATCCAGATGTTTCTCATTTTCTGGGAAATTTTCCTATGTATGAAATGTTGTTTCTCATTTTTAGGGAAGTATGCCCTATCTTGTTACGTTTGATAAATCCAACTTATAGTGACTGTCCTTCCCTTGCTATCATTCATTTTCATCAAATGTTGCTCTCAGATTGAATGCTTCAGTCTGAGTCTAACGAAGTAAATTAATCCGGCCCTCGTGCAGCGGACTCCGAAGAGTCGGTCAGTTGGGATTCTTATCTGTTAGTGAGACATGATACCGTCTTAATCTTACTTCGAAAGAATCATTCTTCCGGTTTCGCTCTGATACCAACTGTAATGCCCCGCCCCTTTCACTATGCCGAAAATCAGAGTCTATTTTTTATTTTTTTAAATAAAGAGTGACAAGAGAGCGGGACATCACGACGCGAGCTAAGTCTGACCTTCCAAAGCCCGACCCTTAACTGGCCAACCTTACGTGTGCGTGGAACTAAGTCCACGAGAACGGTTCACACGTAATAAGTTAAGCTTGCGGAATGTAAACTTAATGCGGAATTATAATAGAGTTCTATCCTACCAATTATTAAATAGCAATGAAGTACATCACTTAATTAATAAATACCTTAACTTAGAATGTCCAAAAGTAAAGTCCAAACCATAGCAATTAGTCTAAGTTATTACAGTCCGACGAGCTAATTACTCAAAATTACATTTCCATAAATAAAACGTAAATAAATCAATCTAGCTCCTCCAAGCTCCTAAGCTTAGCTCCGATCACATCCTTCACTTCCTCCATTTCCTGTGTCATCATCTAAGGTAGAAGTAGGGCGTTAGCCAACGCGTCTAGTAGGTACTCCGAGTAGGGTCAACACATGGATTAGTATAAAAAAAAACACATAGATATAAATAATATCAAAACCATGCAAGTCAATACCATGCCATGGGTGTCATATGCCATGAGTCTCACCCATCATCCATATCACCATCACATAGTATCCACTTGATGGAGATCCCGTTACCTTATTACATATCAATAATCAAACGAATGTTCTATTTTAATTTCCAACCATGCTTAAGTCCACAAAATACCTTAATGGGGTTCGGCCATACAACATGGCCTAACCTCACTCCCTTGGTTTTGGGTCCCTCTTTTTAGTCCTTGATCTTTTAATTAAATGTGGGTCCAAGATCATTCCCTTAGTTAATCATTTACATTAATGAAAGTCCTAAATCCATAAGACATTTTCCATGATTCAATCATACCCTTAGGTCACTTATACATACCTAGATCCAAAAACATGATCCATGGGGTTCGGCCATACACCATGGACGAAGCCATAGTCCTTTAATTTCACCATTTAGTCATTATTTCCTTCCATAGGTAATCACTTAATTTCCTTACCCATACTTAGGTCCATAAATGACCCATAAACATAGATCCATAATTAAATCCTCCATTTCCTAGCTTAATCATTCATTCAGTTAAACATGCATGCATAGATCCATAATGTCCATAAAATGGATCATGGGGTTCGGCCATACAACATGGCCGAACCCATGATGTTCATTTTCATCCTCCCTTTAAAATCATTTACAACATTTTAGACCCATAAACAAAGTTCCTCCATGGGGGAGTTTAATCATACACTTAGGTCATCATTTTACAACCCAAAGTCCATCAACATGTCTTCCATCATTTCCATGGTTCAAACCCATCTAAGTCCATCGATATCTCTCCACGGGGTTTGGCCATACAACATGGCCAAACCCATGGTCCATGGTTCTTCACCATTTACAACATTTGAGAGCATTTGAAATAATTAATATTCCTCCATTATTTCCCTCCTTTAAGACCCTTTAAAATCACTAACATACATCCATTTAAAACCTTTTAAAATCATTAACTCCCTTCCATGGGGTTCATCCATACAACATGGCCGAACCCTATGGTTCATCACCTTCTCTTAAAAAATCATACAACCATGATTATATCCTTTGATGGGGTTCAGCCATACATCATGGCCGAACCTCATCCAACCCTTCCTTTGTCCTTAATGATTTTTATACATAAAACCCTAGGGTTTGGCCATGCAAGGCCAACCCATGATCCATGATCATAATCCTTATATTGTTCATGCAAGAGGTCCTTAGCCACATTTACATAATGTCCTTAATATTCCATCATTTACATAGCCTATCTTACCCATTAGGGTTTGTCCATTTTCTATCTCATTTCTTTGATGGATTTTAAATCCATGGCCCATAATATTTTGGCCAACTCTCCAATCCACAAATGGGATTCCATAGTTTCCTTTAACTCCTTCAAATTAAAAAAATCTTGTCAAGTGGTACTTACCGATTCAGCGATCCTCCGTTTTCTTTTGCACCTCCGCTCTTGTCTTTCCTTAGACTTTCTTCTTTCTTCCTCCTTGATCTTCGGCCAAGAGTGTGTTGCTTGAGAGGTCTTGAGATGAAAACCCAAAGAGAGGGTTCGGCCAAAGAGTGTAGGGTTGAGAGAGGGAGAGGAGGAGAGAATGGAAATCCTAAGTCTTTTCTCGTTCAATGAGAGTGGTCGGCCAAACTTGAGAGAGGGACAGTGAGATGAGATCCAAATTTCTCTAAGTCTTTCTTTGTCTTGAGAGGGGGATCGGCCTTGAGTGAGAGGGAGAGAGTAAGATGAGATGAATCAGATCAAAAGTCCTCTTTCCCATCTTGTCTAGGGTTTGCTTGGGTTAGAATCCACCCTCATCAATGTGGAGTCTTCCCCATTAGCCCATTGACCAAACAAAGGAGTGCATGCCCTCCACATGGCACATACCACTCCCACGTCCAATGGTTTTGGCTTGGTTTAATTTTGGTGGTTTGGTGGTTTACATGAGGTGGAACCACCACCTCTCTTTTGACCAATGTATGCCCTCCACCTAAGCTCTTGGTCTAGCAAAGGGGGGTGCATGCCCTCCACATGGCATACCACCCTTATGTCCAACGGTTTTGGTTTGCTAGTGGTTTCCATGTGATGGAAACCACCCTCTTTGACTCACTCCATTTTCTATGTGACTCACCCCCATTTGACTCACCTTATTTTAATTAACTCAACTCCCAACTCAAGCATTGATTTTATTTCCATCTAACTTAGGTGATTCAATTAAATAATTTAATTCCACTTATTTCACTTGATTCACTTTAATTCATCTATAAACTCACCCATGGTTGACCAAGTCAGCCATGGTGGTCTGCCCCACATGTGTCTTGGTCCACACGCCACCTCACTTGATGAGGTGGAGTTGGGTCCCACTTGGCTATGCCACCCCATGCCTTTGATCACAATTGGGGACCCAATTAAATCTATTTCTTACCCATTTACCCTAATACTCAATCCATCTTGACCCATGAGTCCCAATTGGCCATTTGACCCAATTGACCATCATTGACCCAATTAAATAAAATTGATCCTATCTATGGTCCATTGGACCATACTTGGTCCATTGCCCCAACTTTGATCCATCTAACAACCATTTCATCGAAAATTCTTAATTTCAACAATTAAAATAGATAATAGCCAATATATTTCTTGATTTAAAAATCCGGGCTATTACAGATCCTAGCTGCACCGAGGGGTCGGTGAGATAAGACTAGACGAGCTAACAGTGAAACCAAATACATATTTCCAAGATGGGTTCCAATTCACTGTCAACCTTCCTAACTAGGCTTCATATGATTTTAAACATTTATTTTTCTAAGCCTAGGGATAGTCCTCTCTAAGGTATGGTACCACCTATAGTCATATATGGCCATTTTACCTATTTTGTGATTGCCATAACGATGAAGTTCAATCCGCTGGAGCATGATCTTTTATCTTAATCATCTTGGGTCTTCAAGCTTCCAGCAAGTGCTTCTTTCCAAATCATGGAATTGACAAACATACGGGCTTAGCCAAGCCGAGGCACTAACAATCTCTCCCTTTATCAATTTTCTGACAAAACTTAAAAACTAACCCATTTATAGACCCATCCTTATTACAACACATTTGAATACAAAATATTACATTGATTACATGTACATATTCAAATGGAAAATAAGACTATGGCCTTCGCATATTCTTCTTCAGTTTGCTTCATTTCATTTTCATGTTCAAGTACATAAGCAAGAAACAATAGAAAATCATTAGAGGGGTTAGTCCCAAAATATAAATATTCATTCATGGACTAAACAAGATTACTCTTCACACTCCCCCATACTTCCTGATTTCCTAGTGACCAACACTCCCCATATATTGAGAATATTTCTCACCCAATCTTATTTGAGTTTGATCTCCCAAACTCCAACCATAGACATACTCCTATGTCTAGCACTAAAATGTCTTCTAGCTTCTACAAATTTCTCTCCCATTTTGTCATTCAATTGACAAAAATTATTAGGCAGACATCGAGATTTAAGCACTCCTCATGCTTCTTCGCATTTAGTGTTTGACTAGGTTTTACTCTAACTCATGGTTTTCCCTTTTGGGTTAATGTACACTTCTCGTGTATCAAGATTAATTTGTCCCTGCACAAATTAAGATTTCAGCATTGCTGATATCAGCCATGAGCGGAGCAATTGTCCTAATATTCCTAGAGTCTTCTCCCCCATTCTTCAAGTTATCTCCTTTAGCTTTCTTGACCCAGTTCCCATAAACTTAGCTGCCTCTAAGTTTATTTCTCTCCAAGCTTTCTGACAAGCTTGCATCATCTTCCTCCTTAAGCTGTCATGACCAGTGACAAATACTAATCAACACATATTTTGTGTTTCCCCCATTCTTCTAGGATGTGTGTAACATCTCATTCCGATCCTTATCTCCTTAACATGCAATTACAACCCAACACACCCAAACCTGCATGTTAATCTATTTTACAAAATCCATGTAAAAAATAGACACGAGAAAGAAGATATTTCAGGCCTATAGTGTTAGGAGAGATGAAGATTCTCTTCGATACCACTAAGATTAGGTTTCAGGCAGGATGGCATCATCATGTTCAGAATCGGAGGACACAATGATGATCGAGGAATTGTTCCTTGTCATTTTTAACCACCAGAGAAGAAAGGAATGTACTGAGCTTACCGATCAATGGAAATCATAGAATCCGTGATTTTCAAGCTACTGGAGACAGGAGAACCAGAAACCCTTTGGTTTTCTGGTGAGATTGTGCTCAGGGAAGTCCTATTGACTAGTCTAGGGCACAGGAGGAGAGGAGGAAATCACCAGAACTTCAGTGGGAAGGGAAACGACGATTTTAAAGTGATCTGTCTTTTTCGCAGGAAGAGACCCTTTTAACTTACTCTTTCTGATACACCGACTTGTCTGTGTCGATATGTCGATATGTATCGACCTATCTCCTTTTGCAATTTTCCCCTTGTTAGACACTGTTCTGAAATCCAACAGTACCAACTTGTTTGTTCCTCCGACTAGTCTATCCTTCGGCCTGGGTTTTAAAATGAAAAATGACTTGTTATGTGTATGTGTGTGCGTGTTTGTGCTTGCGATGATGATAGTTCATAGAGCTTTGCTTATACACCTTTTAATGTCAGTGACGATACTTACATTCATATTGCATCTGTGTCATTTGAAGATTCAAGTTACCATTCTGAAAATAGGCACAGACCATGGATTACGGATCTCTTTTCCTGGATCCAAATTAATCCAAGATTCCTGGACACATTTAATTCACCAATTTAAGTGTATTGTCCAAGTGTGTGATGTCATGAGGTGCGGCATTTCCAGGCTTTTAGAAAAGGCAAGACATATATGAACATAATTCATTCCGCAATGGACATTGGAATGAAACACAAGACACACTAATCATACATTCATTTCTTGATTTGACAACAAAATCAACATTCTGAAATGATTCATGACACTACATACAGAGCTCTTAAGTTTATTATCATGTTGTTACCCAAAACATGATAATCACTCTTACCATTATTTCAAGAAGGTTCTAACTTCTTGAACAGAGCTGGTACTTAAATGTATTATTCGATCAGTACTTTTGGTAGGTCACACCAAAACAATGTAATCCATTTAAAGACATAGAGCATGTTTCATTCCATATGGCATTCACAAGTTTAGGATCTTGGAATGAAACGACACTATGTATGTATACCATACACACCCTATACATAAGGTAATGCATATACTACATTCATTTCCAAAAGATGCACAAATCACATGGTATATGAAATGAAATGAGATAAGTATATTCCAATACAAGAGTGCATACCAACATGTACAAACAGGTATCTTGCATAAGATCAATCCAACTAGCAAACAAAAACATGGATTGAAGGCAACATACAAGGTGATTCCAAAAACATGTTTCAAATGTAAATTCCTTTACACATTTGAACACAGTCATTTTAAGACTTGGAATCTAAGTTCACAATTTAGTGTTGGCCTTTTCTTAAATCTAGTTTTAATTTTGGGTACCTTCCCATTTGATATTTTGAATCAAAATTTCCAGATTTTGCACCACGATGTTAGTCTCTAATCATCTCGATACATGGCCTTTTACGACACTTAGAGGATACTTCCTTAATCAAGTTCCTTTATTCGACCCTCTTCTTCTTTTAGAGGATATAGCTTGAACTTTTTCAATGGATGAATTTAACCAATCACCTATACTTTTAACACACAAATTTATTGATAGGTGATGTTATCCATTGGGCTAGAAAAGGCAATTTTTCAGTGGATTCTTCCAACCTCTTTTGTTGTTTCATGTCTTTTAATTATTTTGACAGCATATCATGAAACAACACTAAATAAAATTATTTCAAAATGCATTGTGACTGAAAAACAAACACCCATAAATAGAATTAGAAGTGATCATGGGGGTGAATTTGAAAATCACCGTTTCCAAAAATATTGTGAAAAACACGGTATACATCATGAGTTCTCTGCTCCTAACACCCCAACAAAATGGGGTGGCCGAAAGGAAAAATCGAGTTCTCCAAGATATGGCCACGGTAATGCTAGACAGCAAGAAATTACCAAAAAAAGTGTGGGCTGACGCTGTAAATGTTGCATGTTATATCATAAATAGAGTTTATCTGAGAGCTGACCTAGATAAAACAACATTTGAATTATGGAACGATAGGAAGCCAAATTGTAAGTATCTCAAGGTTTTCGTTAGTAAATGCCATATTCTTAGATATCATGAAAGCTTGGGAAAATTCGATGTGAAAAGTGATGAATGGATTTTTCTAGGATACTCTAACACCAGCAGAGCCTAAAGAGTTAAACATCTTAGAACCGATGCAATAATGGAATCCATTAATGTAGCCATTGATGACCAGTCTTCTTTTGTACATGAAACCATAGATGAGATGGATCAATCTTCAATCAAATTGACAATCCCCCTTCGTCGTCTTCGACATCCATTGAACTTAAACCGAATAAAAAACATTCTATGTCGAACATCATTGGGGATCCCATGACGGGAGTTAAAACTAGGAAGCAACTAGAAAACATATCTAACTGTTTTTGCTTCACCTCACAATTAGAACCCAAGAATATTGATGAAGCATTGTTAGATGAAGATTGGGTAAATGCTATGCAAGAAAAGCTGATTCAATTTACAAGAAATGACATGGGATTTGGTACCAAGACCAAAAAATACAAATGTAATAGGTACCAAATGGATCTACAAAAATAAAATGGATGAAAATGGGACAATAGTTCGTAATAATGCCTGTCTTGTTGCTTAAGGGTATACACAAATTGAGGGAATAAATTTTGACGAGACTTTTGCTCCTGTAGCACATCTTGAGTCTATATGTATTTTATTGTCCATTGCATGTTATTTGAAATTTAAACTTTTTCAAATAGATGTCAAGAGTGCATTTTTGAATGATTTATTAAAAGAAGAAGTCTATGTAGAGCAGCCTAAAGGGTTTATGGATTCAAAACACTCTAATCATATCTACAAATTAAAGAAGGCATTGTATGGCATTAAACAAGCTCCTCGGGCATGGTATGAAAGACTTACATAGTTTTTATTGGATAATGATTTTCAAAGGGGAAGTGTTGACAAAGCACTGTTTGTTAGAAAATCCAATGAAGCTATACTGATAGCTCAAATATATGTGGATGATATTGTGTTTGGATCCACTAATGAATAAGCTGCTATTAGTTTCTCTAATCTTATGAAATCTGAATTTGAAATGAGCATGGTTGGAGAGCTAAATTATTTTCTTGGATTACAAATAAAACAACTTAATGATGGGTTCTTTATTTCACAATCCAAGTATACTAAAGATCTTGTTAAAAGCTTTGGACTTGAAGGCAGTAACCACTCAAACACTCCCATGAGTACTACTGTCAAACTATCAAAAGATGAAAATGCGAAAGATGTTGATCCTAGCATTTACAGGAGCATGATAGGTAGTCTCCTGTATTTGATTGCGAGTAGATCCGATATTTCTTTTAGTGTGGGTGCATATGTACGGTTCCAAGCTAATCCTAAAGAATCCCACGTAAAAGTAGTAAAATATATCATAAAGTATCTATCGGGAACATATTTATGTGGAATTTGGTACCCATTTGATACATCATTTCATATTGCGGGGTACACCGATGCGGACTGGGCAGGAAACTTAGATGATAGAAAGTCTACAAGTGGGGGTTGTTTTTACATTGGAAACTGTCTGATTGCTTGCATAGTCGAAAACAATCTTCAGTGTCCCTTTCAACTGCAAAGGCTGAATATATAGCCGCAGCAAGTTGCTGCACTCAACTTATCTGGATGAGACAAATGCTCATCGATTATGGCATGAAAGGAGGAACAATGACTCTCCATTGTGATAATAAAAAGTTCCATAAATATTTCTCAGAACCCTTCCCAGCACTCTCGAACCAAACATATAGACATTAGACATCATTTTATTCGAGAGTTAGTTGAAAAGAAAACCATCGAGTTTCAATATATTTCCACTGATAATCAATTAGCTGATATAATGACAAAACCACTTGACTCAATTTGTTTTCTTGCTTTGAGAAAATCAATTGGGGTGTGTACTGTATCCTAAATATTTCTGATACTATGATCAGTCAGTGGAGATAATATTTCAAAATTAAAAAAAAAAAGGGTTTAGCTCCTTGTTTTTGGTTCGGTACTTCACTATCAAAATCACCGTCAGCGAGCCCTCGACCCATCCTTCGAACCCTCGCGGTCGAGTTCAACTCCTTGTTTTCGATTCGATACTTTTGTCAAAATCACCGTCAGCGAGCCCTCAAGCCATCCCTCGAGCCCTCGTGGTCGAGTTCTATTCTTCATGTTCTGCTCGGGTTAACATCACCGTCAGCGAGGCCTCGGTGATTTCACTCAAGACCTCGCCATCGCGTTCCTTGTGGTCCCCTCTTTTAAAAATTCACCCAAGTCATTTTCGGAAGATCCGTTAGACCACAGCTAGGGCTCCCACAGTCGACACCGAGTGATAGAAAAGGGGATTTTTTGGGCTTTTCACTTCCGGTCATCGTCTTCTCTCTCGGTGTCTTGATCTTTTCAACTTTTCGGTTTCAGGTACTCTTGCTTCTCTGATTTTGCCTATCTGGTCTATTTCTTGTTTCGATTTTGTCGATTAAGATGCCTAGGAAATCAGGGGTTGTCAAAAGAAATCATACCCAAAGATCCTTGAGAAGTAATGACGCCTCACCGTCAGCCCCAACCCAGTCTCCTCCTCCACCGCCTAGACAAAAGAAAGTCAGGGCGTATAAAAACCCTGATCGAGTCATTCCATCTGCTTCTGTGACGGTTTCTTGTACCAACGAAGAACCAGAGGTTGTTCCTCAGGAAACCCCTGTCCCCGCTCCTTCACCCTTTTCTCATCCCTTTCCCAGCTCATCTGGACGATCTCACTCGTCTGAGGTCCATCTTGAAGGGTCTGATGCCTCCTCACCCCCTTCTGATCCTCCCCATGCTCGGCTTTTCCGATCAGTTCCGAAGAAACACTCTCTCAAAAATTTCAATGTCGAGTGTACATGTTACCTTCCGAGCCTTGAAAAATACGATACCTTCAAAATACTTCAGAAGGTTGGTTGGGAAAACATTTTAACTTGGGGCGGCAATGCCTACCCCTCTATGGTCAAGGGCATGTATTCTTCTATAAATCCATCGATGGTCCCTCTCATTCCTTCATAGTAAAATTATCCAATAGCGAAAAATTTTCTGTGACAGCTGTGATTTCTCAGCTCATGAACATCCCTTTGTTTAAAGGTGGGGACATCTCTGCAGCCCGACATGAGGTAGCCCCAGAAGACTCCCACAAGATCATTAGCAAACTCTGTGGTGGTGATGTAGACAGAGAAGGAAAACTCCAAATCCATTCGTCTTCTCTCCTTCCCAAGTACATGATCCTTCATCTGATCTTTACTTTCAATGTCTATCCCCGTCTGATAAACAAGTCTCAGCTGAGTGACTACATGGTCAATATCTTGTATACTGTGGCTATGGGGAGAAAAATCTGTCTTCTTTCCCTGATTTGTGAACATGTTAAACGTTTCTGGAAGTCTTCTGGCCAAAGTGTTGTGCCCTTCTGCTACCTCCTTACAGCCTTGGTACTCATTTCGGAGAAGTTCCTCTCAATGTACGACCCCTGACAAAGATAAGAATTGAGAGAAGTATCGGCTCATTTCGCCCATCATCTGGAGGATCACCCATTTTCGCTCCCTCTACTGATCACTGGAGTTGCAAGGGTGCTACCAGCCCTTCGTATTCCATTGATCGCAAGTATTTCGATGAGCGATTCGCCGAGCTGGAAAAGCGTCAGTAGTCATTTCTTTCTGATCTGCGTAAGCTTCAAGATCGCCTCCTGTATCAACATCTGAAGCTCTCCGTCTATGTCAGAACATCCATCCGGCGCATCTTCCACTCTCTCCAGCAGATTTCAAATTCGTGTTGCCGCAATGATGCAGAATTTCCTCCTTCGTCTCCTCATGATTGAAGCCTTTATTATGGAACTCTGTGTATTTTGTTTATCTTCAAACTACTTTTGGTTCTGTAATATTTAAACTTGCTCTTACTATGTAGTTTATGCTTGACTACTCTGTATTATAGTTCCTCTTATATTGTCTATTCTGTTCATGTCAGACTTACTGTGCTAAATATTTGTATATCTTCTGTTTTTGTTTCACTTACCTTTGTCAATTTTATTAACAAAAAGGGGGAGTAAAATAATGTGCTAATGTTGAGGGGGAGCATACAAGTCCCACCAGTATCTATTTTTTTTTTTTTGTATGCAGGAAAATGATTGTGTCTTTCTAGGCAGAAGTTAAGGAGGAGAAATTTGTGATATTAGAGGATTTAATATCATTGTAATTTTATTTGTTAAGGAGTGGTCTTGTGTGCATATGTAATTTTGGGAAATTGGTGTAATGGGTAGATCTTAGGTTTTTGTCACGAAATTAACAAAGGGGGAGATTGTAAGTGCCCTGGTTCGTCCGAGTTACTCTTATTGTCAATTACATGACTCAGTTGGACTTGCCTTGGATGTATAAGAAGATCTACTATGAAGTTGAAGAGTGTACACCGAATACGGTATTGGCACACAGGTAAGTCAAAAACCTTAGAAGTCAATTGGTTATAAACTGGAAAAGAAGATAATAAGTGACTTTCAGCCTCGAGGCCTCATGCAGTATGCCGAGGCCTCGCAGCCATTTGTGCGGAGCTGTTCTGAGTTGAGCTGAGTTGTCTTTTGGACAACTATAATTTAGCTGACTTTGTGTCTTGTTGACTTAGTATCCTACAGATTTAGGAAGTTAAAATTTGTGTCATTTTGATTGGAAGTTAATTATGGTAAAAGAATATATCCACATGGTGAGATGCTGCCACCTCACATAGTTTGAATTTAAATACCGTTGGGGAGCTGGCCATGTATGACAAAAATGGAAAAGCTCCTCCATGAGTTGTAAATCCATTTGCAATCTTCCCCTCTAATCCTTGATTAATGGCTGAGATGTATATATATATATAATGCAAATCATGCACGGTGGCAGATTAGTGGGCTGGATTCTTACTGTTTTAATAGACAGATTAACTTATGCATATATGTGTTGTCTTTTTATATTTACCGCTAGAAGGCCTCATTGGAAGTCTTGAGGCCTCGTGGGCTTGACTTACTGCAATGTTGTAGACAGTCTTATAAATAAACTGCAAGCTGTATGTAAGAGGGACCAAACACAAGAAAAACAGGAAAAGTATAACAGTGTGTCCAGATCATTCAACATTCCCTCTTTACACCTTCTTCATCATCGTCCTTAGTGAATGTCTGGGTAATCAATACCCCAATCCTGATGAAGAGTAAGGTGTTCATATAGGACAATAAAACCAGTCATACCCAAGTCCTACTGCTGTGCCGATGAATACTTTGATGATGCTGATTTGATGGAAAGGAGCACACAAATTCAGTAAAGAAGAAAGAGCTTAAAGGAAAACAGTTAAGGCCCAAGGCAAGTATTTCTTCCTTTTATTTTAAACATTGTAAAGTGGATTAGAACAGTGTGATCGAACCACTCTAAAAAATAGGTGTAGAGGATTAGACCGATTGGGTTGAACCTCTTTAAAAAACTAGGTTGTACTATTTGGGCGTGAGACCCTCACATAATATATTTGGGACTACCCTAGAGTTGGGAAGTCTGACAGTGGATGTATATTTGTTGAAACCGAACCACTATAAAATATCTGTGTTTATATGTGACTGAATGCTTGAATTGAATACTTGTTCACATACCACACACATAAATTGATCGGTCAGTTTTATAAACAGCAGTTAATTTGAAGGTGAATATAACTCATTGAATATTTATTTACTTAAAGTATAAATCGGTTGAGAAAATTTTAAAAGGGAATTAAAATTGAAAATCGACCTATTCAACCCCTCTAAGTTGTGCGTTACTCTAGTAACGGAATTTCAGCAAGGATAGTGTATTGGACATTGGTAGGATTCCTACCTGATTGAGAACACTATGGAATATGATATGATATTGATTTTTACTCCAATATGATTATTACTTTGGTTAAAAAAATTGTATATGTTTATGAACTGATTTTCAATGATATTATGTATTTTGAAATGAAATATCATTCTTGCATATATTACCCCATGCATGGCATGGGAGGGAATACATATGACCAGCAAGCCAAGTTCTAAGTGGTCCGGACATGACTTGGGCTTGAGACTAACTTGTACGAAGCTATGTGAACTGTTGAGATTTGGCCTTGTCCAGGTTATAGAAATAGGTACGGCGTAATTTGGGTCAAAATACTCCTAGGAAGGTCCCGAAACCTTGCGCAGAGGGAGGAGTCCACACTCCACCTATAGTCTCGGTTGTTAATTTGTGGATGGGTATAAAGTGACCTGGTAGTGCCTCCACAAAACACTGCGGACTTAATTGTCCAAGTAAACCTTGATATGACGATTTATCAAGGAAACCATTAATATTGATTTATGATGTGATTGGATATGGAAATTGGGTGAGAGATTATTTGGCATTGACACCCATGACATGACACATAAGTAAACATGATTGTGATATGGACATCAAGCATTGTTTTTACCACTTATGAGATATTTTGCAAATGTAATATGATGTATATACCCTTGATTTATATTATTCCTATGTGTACCATAACCCTACTTGAGATACCTACTGGGTATGTTGACTAATGCCCTATTTCTACCCTATAGATGATGGAACATGGAATGGTAATTAAAAGGACAATGGACCTAAAAGGAGCAAAGCATAGGAGCTTGAAAAGATTATGTTTAATTCACTCAATTTTAATTTCAATGATGTATTAGGAGGACTATATTTTGTAAACTTATTTGCTATGGTTTCATAATGTTTAAGTTTTATTTTAAGTATATGGTGATTGGCTTTCATTGCCTTGTAATGATGAGTATATGAATAACATCTTATTCATATAAGTAATTCCGCAAGTATTCAGAAAAATGTGTGAAATGTTTTAGTGGATTTAGCCCACGCACACGTAATGGTCGCCAGTTAAGGGTCGGGTTTCGGTAACTCGAACTTGACTCGCGTCGTGGTTACCTGCTCTCTCTCACTCATTTATAAAAAAAATATATACTCTGATTTTGTGAAGGTGAGAAAGGGCAGGGTGTTACAACCTTCTTTGCCAAGTTCTCACTTTCAAGAGACAGAGGTTTGTAAGATTCTTGAAGGTCACCTTCCTTATTCAGATTTTCTGTACTATCCTCATCTACACTTAAGTATCCCTCTTGATCATTACCCACAGAGGTTATGAAACATTTCAATATTTCACATTTCTCCTGATTCTTTAATTTGTTACTGAACGTGGAATCTTCTCTTGAATTCTCAACAGTTGTACAAGAATTTTCAATAGACTCATTTTGAATACAGGTCCAATTATTTTTATCGTGGGATGTATTCTTGTTTTTTATTTTTATTTTCAGATAAGAATAAACAAACAATAGATAAAAATGAGTACCCATGATGTTGTTCTAGCACAGATCAACTCGGATGAATAAATCCAAATATGTAGAGCAAATCGCTTTGATACCAATTGAAATTCCCAGTGTGCTAGTACACGATTGACCCTAGAGGGGGGTGAATAGGTCAATCTCGAATCGTTGTTCCCTTTTTAAAGTTAACTTGATTGATTAGTCTAAGTGTGGCTGACACAACAATCAAGTAAGTGTGTTAGCTAAAGTGATTAAACAAATAATACAAGAAGTTAGCTCTAACACTACAATCTCAAGGACATACAATATAAAGTGGTTCAGTTAACCAACCTACATCCACTGTTAGGACTCACCCATCCTTGAGCTATCCCCAAATTTACTAAATGGGGACTTACACCCTCACAATTAGAGTGAGAATTCACATCAGTCAATTGGCTGGGAATTCCTGTAACACCCCGCCCTTTTTCACTATGCTTTCCGTAAATATTGATAACATGGAATTCCGAAGTGTTACAATACAACCCTCTTTTTAAAATTTTCGTCCCGAAAATCGAGTAAAGTAGGGCTTCAAACATTTACATAAATAGCTCAGGTTGAGCTGTTCTCACTTCCGACTCGAGTTGCCAAGTGGATTCCTCAATGCCATGTCGATCCCATACCACCTTGACAAATTGGATCGCTCGGTTCCGTAATACCCTTTGTTCTGTGTCCACCACTCGGACAGGCTTTTCGAAGTATGTCACATCGCTTTGGACATCTATGTCTTGTATATTCAGTACATGAGAGGCCCCAGGATTGTACTTCCTCAACATCGATATATGGAACACATTGTGTAAAGATACAAACTGTGAAGGGAGTGCCAATTGATAAGCCACATCCCCCATCCTTCTTATGATTGAAAATGGTCCCACATATCTTGGCGATAGTTTCCCTTTCTTTCCAAATCTCATGTGTCCCTTTTGTGGCGAGACTTTCAAGAACACCATGTCCCCCACTTCAAATTCAAGGAACCTCCTCCTCTTGTCAGCGTAGCTTTTCTGACGACTCTGTGCAGCCAATAGATGCTGCCGTATCAACTGTATATGCGTTGTAGTCCCTGCAACCAACTCAGGTCCAATCAGTGCAGGCTCACCGTCCTCTATCCAGCACACAGGTGATCTACATGGTCTACCATATAATGCCTCAAATGGAGACATCTGAGGCTTTCCTGGTAACTATTGTTATATGAGAATTCTACCAACGGCAAGTGATCCTCCCATCCACCCTTGAAAGCTAGCATGCATGCTCTCAGCATATCCTCCAATGTTTGTATTGTCCTCTCAGACTGCCCATCAGTCTGTGGATGGAATGCTGAGATAGTCAGTAGGTCTGTTCCCATGGCCGACTGCATACTCTGCCATACTCTGCTGGTAAATCGACCATCTCTGTCGGACACAATAGTTCGAGGAATACCATGCAATCTGATGATATCCTTGATATACCGCAGACCCAAAGTCTTAGATGAGTCTGTCATCTTAATGGGAATAAAATATGCAGACTTGGTCAGTCGGTCTACCATGATCCATATCGCATCTTTACCCTTTGAAGACCATGTAACCCTGTCACAAAATCCATGGAGATGTGCTCCCATTTCCATTCCGGCACTGGTAAGGGTTTGACTAACCCTGGTGGCTTCTGATGTTCCGTCTTAACCTACTGACAAATTAAGCAATGAGCCACAAATTCTGCCACATCCCTCTTGAGTCCGTGCCACCAGTAATGTCTTTTCAGGTTGTGATACATCTTGGTTCTGCCCGGATGAATAGAGAGTTTGGTCTGATGTGCCTCAATCAGTAACTCTTTTCTTCAGCTCTTAGGTACATATATCCTTCCTCGAAATACAAGACCCTATCCTGGTCGAAACTCCCATTCCGGTATGACTTCACCAGCAGACATCTTGGCCCATATCTCCTCCACTTCCGGGTCTATCCGTTGTTCCTGTTCAATCTTGTCAAGTACCACTTAATTACATCAAAGTCACTCATATCAACCTATGAGTTTCATTATCGCAGAATTTACTCTGTCTTATGTTATCTCTTTTTCTTGTGAATCCATTTGCGATCTTATGTAGGTCAATGTATTCTATTTCACTTTACGTGCTACCAAGATATTTTCCATACGTACTAGCTCAATACGTTCATTCGTCTACTCTCTGTGTGAGGTAGCCTGCCAATACGAGCATATGCTCAAAGCGTTTTCTGATTCCATTTTAACTAGGTTTCTAGCTGCACTCTCCTTGAACTCCATCGGCTACCTACAGAGTCAGGTGATCAGTCTAACTCCGCAGTCGCCCATAGCTTCCCATTCGAGTTTCACTAGACTCTTAACCTTTCCACTAAGTACATCTCCAAAAGTAAGCATATCTTCATTTGCACATAAGTCACTATGTGACTAACACCTTCTGTTCAGCACTTCTATGATACCGAGTATCTCTCCACACTAACTTTCCTGTGATACAAGTCGTAATACGGCTAACGCCTTTTTCTTATACCGTGGAATGTAGATCGAAACATGTCCCAATCATTAGATCTATATGTCATCTATGAGGCCAACGGTCCATCATACTACCAACATGTCTACCATGGTACCGATACCTGACATTAAACCAAACCACCATGGGAACCACATTCCGCGGTTATACACATCCATCCCTGGTATCACTCTATCAGTGAGTATCATCTATCCATGATTAATAAGGAAAAAGAGGTTGAGTGGGAGTGAGACTCCTACTTCAAATAGGACTCTTGTTTATCTTTATATATATATAGCAGTTGTAATTTGTAAAAAAATATAATAAATAAATCTCTCCCTCTTTCCCTGGTTTTCCCATTCGGGTTTTCCACGTAAAATCTTGTCTCTACTTGTGATTGTTTATTGATAGATTGTTTTCTACATGGGGTTAGAGGAACGGTTCAATCCTAAGGTTTGCCGTTGAGAAATTTGTTGCTGCACGAGCCTCTAAAGTCCTCCTAAGCGGACGTCGTTGGACCTATCTCTGGATCTGGGACAGCCAAATCTGAAATTGCCACCCAGATCTTTTTTTTTCTTGCCACAAAATGCGAACTGAAGGATTTTCTTGCTTGGGTTCTCAGGACTACTCACTACCACTTTTTACTTGTATTGGCTCTTAGAACTGCAGCAAATCTATTTTCAAATCTTCATGTATTGATGTTGTTCCGGTCGTGTGATCTACAGCAGTGTTTGCAGCCCTCCTATTTTCATATTTGGATTGTTTCATCAAATCTGCACTCTAGATCTCTTTCGTCCAGATCTAGTGTTTTTGCATGCTGTTGACCTGCTCCTCCACCGTCGAGATGACTCACTTGCAGCTCTCGAGATTTGTTTGAGTTGTCGATTTGATTCTGGCCAATTTGTGGTTTGCTTGAGGGACACTCGAGCGACCCTGCCCTGTTTTCTCTCTATTCGTTACAACTTGATAATCCCATATCTGCATCATTTGTGTACAACAGAACGGAAAAGAGACAAGAACCCCTTCCTGTTTTTGAGATCTCTACTGTGTCGAGAACAACAAGGGGCATCCAGCCTTCCGTCGTGGGCTGCTCTCAACTAGCGCCCCCACTGTTCTCGGGATCACCTGCAACTATTGACCCCTGCAACTAGGTTTTAGATCTGACGCGAGAATCAAAGCTTAAAAGAAACAAATCTGCTTCTTCTGCAGTATATCAATTTAGTCCTACAAATCTACAATTTTGGGTGACCTTCAACAACAAAAAAAAAAGGTTTGCAGTTCTGTTTTTTCTTTTTCTTTTTTATCATTGAAGGAGTCTCAATGGGTGAATCCGATTGTAATCCAAGTTTGATGTTGACCTCAGTCCTATTGACATAATTATGTTCAGTGGTCAAGACCAGTTACTTTATCACTCAGTAGCAAAAAAAAATTGGATCTCATAAATGGCAAGACAGTTTGCCCTCCACCTGCATCTGCATCTAAAGTTCTCGAAATAACTATAGAGGGGACTTCCGTTACAACTATTAATTCCTCTTATGATGATTGGCTATCATTTGACCAGCTTGTTCGTTCATGGCATCTTAATTCAATGGAACCACATACTGTTGGCATTTGTACTTTCTCTGATTCTGCAAAGGAGTTATGGGATTGACTTGTAGGAATGTATGGGAGTACAAATAATATTGCTCGTGTATTTCAAATTAAAAACGAGATTGCAACTGCACTACAAGGAGATAGAAAATTTTGAGACATGCTTCGACATATGAAAAGGTTGTGGGATGAATTAAATTTGTATCACCTACATACTACTGATGCACAAACTCTCTTGCAACGAGTGGAAGAGGACAAGGTATCTACATTACTCAGTAATTTGAGGTTGGAATATGAACATCTGAGGAGCAATATTCATATGATTGATCCTCTTCCCTCCTTGACCAATGTCTGTGCTATCATTCAATGTGAAGAAACTCGAAAACTGACTATGGATTCGAATCACCAGTCTTTCACTGAGAGAGTTAACTCTAGTGCTCTCATGGCTAATAGTAATAGCAGACAAACCTTTCAAGCTGAGAAAAAGAAAGTTCTTGGTCGCAATAAAGGAAGAAAAAAAAAAAATTCGTCGTGAACATTGTGACAAAAATGGGGACGCTAAAGATCGATGTTTCTCTGGCCAATGGAACTATGGTTCCCGTGGTCGGAAGTGGTAAAATTGACTTTTTCTCATAGTATCCCTTCTGGTGTTCTTGTTGTTCCCTTTTTTCCAACTCAACTTTTATCCATTGGAAAAATTACTAATTCTTTAAATTGTGATGTTATTTTCTCTCATAATTCTATCGTCTTTCAGGATCGAACGTCAAAGAAAACAATTGGTGAAGGCTCTTATTCCAATGGGTTATACTTGCTACATCCCCCTAATAAGGCCTGTCATACCAAGGAATTCGAAGAGGGCCACAATCTGCATCAACGGCTTGGACATCCTTCAAATCGTATTTTGTCATGTCTTTTTCCATCTATTACCATACCATCTAGTCTTTGTGATATTTGTCAATTTTCTAAATAAACTCATTTACCATTTGTTACATCTATGTCTAAGTCTGTTGAGTGTTTTGACCTGATTCATTCTGATGTGTGAAGTGATCCAATTGCTTCGTATGATGGGTTTAAATATTTTTGTTATTTATTGATGTTGGACTCTTGTTACTTGGTTATACTTACTCAAATCTTAAAGTGAGGTGTTATCTACTTTCAAAAAGTTCCACAACATGGTCACTACCCAATTTAGTGCAAAATTAAAAAAATTCGATCTGACAATGGCACCGAATATGTAAATGTACCTTTCACTGAATATCTTCATAGCCAAGTCATCATTCATCAAAATAGTTGTGTCGACATGCCACAACAGAATAGTGTGGCAGAACGAAAAAACTGTCATGTCTTTGAAACAACTTGAGCACTTATGTTTCATATGCATGTTCCTAAACGGTATTGGTCTCATGGAGTGTTGACTACAATCTATTTGATTATCGACTTCCTAGTTGGATTATCAACTTTAAGTCACCGTTGGAAATGTTGAAGACTCAACAACTTGATCTATCTCACTTGTGTGTGTTTGGTAGTGCATGTTATGTTCCTCAACAAGCAATTTATCGTGATAAGTTGGATGCCCGATCTCTCAGATTTGTATTCTTTGGCTATTCTTCCAAACAAAAAGGGTACATTTGTTATAATCCCATTTCTCGTAAGATTGTTGTCTACTATGATGTTCACTTCGTTGAATCTAAATCTTATTTCGAAGCGAAAGGTGATTCTTATACCTCTTCCTACTGTAACTGTTGATATCCTTTCCAGCTGAAATACTAAGGTCATACCTCCAAAAAGTCCACCAATGTTTGCAGCAACTGAACTATCAACAACCGACTACCAGCAACTGAAATACCAACATCTTCTACTTAGATTCTCTCTCCAGAAAGTCAGCTAATGTCTACAACAACTGCAATACTGTCTCCTCATCTTCCTCTTCGAAGATCGAGTAGAAAGACTCGTCCTCTAAAAAGAATGAAAGATTTTTTTCACTTACCATGTTTTATCCTATCCAGTGGAGGCTTACTTGACATATGGCAATGTTATTCAGTTTCATTTGGCCTTCTTCAATGTACTATCTACTGAACATGAGCCAAAGACATTTCGTGAAGCTAACTCCGTTCCTGTTTGGAGACAGACTATGAAAGAAGAATTGCAGGCACTTGATGATAATAAAACATCGAGTATTGTCAAATTGCCTCCTGGAAAGAATATGTTTGGATGTTTGGATATACAAAATAAAATATAAGAGTGATGGAACTGTGGAACGACACAAGGCGAGACTAGTTGCCAGAGGATTTACGCAAACTTATTGAGAGGGTTATAAAAAAAAAAGAAAAAAGTTTTGCAACAATTGCAAAGATGAACACCTTCCGAGTGTTTCTTTCTTTGGCAGAAAATCAAGGTTGAGAATTATCTTATATGTATATTAAAAATGCATTTCTGCATGGTGATGTGGAAGAGGAGGTTTATATGAGTGTTCCACCTGGTTATCTGCAAGAATCTAAAGTTGGACTTATGTACAAACTTAAAAAGGCCATAGTAGTCTCCTCGTGCTTGGTATGCTAAGCTCAGTTCTGTTCTCATGAGTAACATGCTTAAAAAGAGTGCAGCTAATTCTTCTTTGTTTGTCAACAAAGGTGTGTCACGTACAACTGTTGTTTTAGTGTATGTTGATGATATAGTTATCACAGGCAATGATCAAAATGAAATTATAAGACTTAAGACTCTCCTGCATGAGAGATTTTTCATCAAAGGCTTGTGAGTGTCAAAGTATTTTCTTGGATCAGAAGTTGCATACTCAAAAAGGGCATATTTCTTAAGCAAAGAAAATATGTGCTAGACCTTTTAAAGGATACTAGGAAGATAGGAGTTAAACCCTCAGATACTCCAACTGACAGTGGCGGTAAGCTTTAGTGATGGTGAATTATTCTATGATATTAGTCAGTTTCAAAGATTGGTTGGTCGATTGATTGATCTAACCATTACTCACCCAGATATTTCTTATGCGGTTAGTTTAGTCCGCAGATTTATGCATCCACTTACAGTTACTCACATGAATGTCGTCAACAGAATTTTATAATATTTGTTGGGTTCACCAGGAATGGGTATATGAATGCTAGGAATGAAAATAGTTCTATTATTGCTTACACTGATGCTGAGTGAGCAGGTTGTCTAGTTGATCGACGGCCTACAACATGAAATTGTACCTCTGTAGGAGGTAACCTAGTAACTTGTAAGACTAAAAAGCAGAGTGTTGTTGCAAGATCAAGTGCAGTAGCAGAATATCATGCGATGGCCTCAACCACAAGTGAAGTTATTTCATTTCGGTCTTTATTGTAAAATTTGGGTTTTCGTTTTACTCAGCCAACACAAATGTTTTGTGATAATCAGGTTGTGTAACGCCCCGCCCTTTTTCACTTGCATAAATTAGAGTATATTTTTTTTTTATAGGTGAGAGAGGACGGGTCGTCAAGATACGAGTCAAGTCCGAGTTTCCAAAACCCGACCCTTGACTGGCCACCATTACTTGTGCGTGGATTAAGTCCACTAAGACATTTACACACACTTATCTTATTGTTTGCGGAATAATTTATATGAATAAGATGTTATTCATTCTCTTGTCATCATTAGGCAAGGAAAATCAATCACCATAATATTCCAATAAACTTAGGGATAATCAAACCATAGTAAATAAGTTCTAAGTTATTACAATCCAAAATGTAAGTCCTCCAAATACATCATTGTAATAAAAAAGCTAAGTAATTTAAAATTAAATCTTCCCAAGCTCCTACGCTTGGCTCCCTTCCGGTCCCACGTCATTTTCCTTATCATTTCCTGCTCCATCATCTATAGGGTAGAAGTAGGGCATTAGTCAACATGCCCAATAGGTATTCCAATTAGGGTTAGGATACACATAGGAGTAATATTAGATTAACATAAATCAAGGGTATATACATCATTAATGTCATATTTGTAAAACATCTTGTATGTAATAAAACAATGCATAATGTCCATATCATAATCATGCTAACAAAAGTATCATGTCATGGGTGTCAATGCCAGACGCAATCCCATCCAATGTCCATATTCAATCACATCATAAATCAATCAATCGTTTCCTTGGCCAATTATGTCCAGAATGTTTGAAGTGGCAACCACCAGGGCACTATATACCCATCCACAAATTAATTGGGATTACTGATGGAGTGTGATCTCCTCCCTCTGTGCAAGATTTCGAGACTGACTACCCAGGAGCTCTTTGGCCCAATTACGCCGTACATTTTCTATCAACCGGACGCGGTAAATCTCAACCGTTCATATAGCTTCATATAAGCTAATCTCAAGCCCAAGTTATGTCCGGACCGCTCAAAACTTGGCTTGCTAGTCATATGTATTCCCTCCCATGCCATACATGAGGTAATGTATGCAAGAATGCCATTTCATTTAAAATACATAATATTTTTGAAAATCAACTCATAATCATATACAATTTATTAGCCAATGCATTCATCATATTTTGAATATAAACAAGTGTCATATTATACACTTTAGTGTTCTTAATGAGGTAGGAATCCTACCAATGTCAGATATATTATCCTTTATTGTCTTGCATGAATAACGCTAACGGTCGCGTCAGATGAATCGTAATCCCTTTGCGAACCTCTCTACCTTAACCAATTCAACCATATATATTAATTTGATTTTCCATTTTAATTTCATCACCCCTTCCATCCTAACAGATAGATAAAGGCATCTAGAAGATAATCCAAAATAAAGCATTTTAATTCAGTCGACTGAATCTGGAATTCAATCGACTAAAACACAATCGGATCCCATCTGTATTTGACCTGTAAACTTTCAGTCTACTGAATCATAAGATTCAGTCGGCTGAAATACAACCAGATATCATACGTACTTGGCCAGTACACTTTAAGTCGACTGAATCATAAGACTCAGTCGGCTGAAATTCAATCAGATATCATACGTGCTTGGCAAGTACACTTTTAGTTGACTGAATCATAAAATTCAGTCGGCTGAAATACAACTAGATATCATATGTGCTTAGCCAGTATACTTTCAGTCGACTGAATCACAGATTCAGTCGGCCGAAATACCAACAGATCCCATGTGTGTTTGACCCGTAAACTTTCAGTTGACTGAATCATAAGATTCAGTGGGCGGAAATACAACCAGATCTTTTACAAGATTGGCCAGTATACTTTCAGTCGACTGAATCATAGATTCAGTCGGCTGACTTTGGGTCAGATCCTTCGTGTGCTTAGCGAGTACACTTTCAATCGACTAAATCACAAGATTCAGTCGGCTGAAATACAAGCAGATCATTTGTATGCTCGGCCAGCACTTTCAGTCGACTGAATCACAATATTCAGTCAACTGAAATACAAACAGGTCCTTTGTATGCTCGGCCAGCACACTTTCAGTCGACTGAATCATAAGATCAATCGACTGACTTTGCGTCAGATCCTTTTGTTTGCATTCATTGTAAGTCCCTTCTCCTTGAAATCCATCCTTTATCATATTTAAACATGGATTTCAGCTTCCATACTTCACTTAGTAAATTTACACTACCCACTAGCCAAGGTTAGGGTTTTTTCATAATCCATCCATTCATAGTATCATAGCATGGTTCGAATTTAATCCTATGGTTGTTTTGTTTCAACCGTAACCATCCTTTGGATGGATTTCCTACTCCATGGCCTTATAACAATTTTGGCTATTCATTCCAACCAATCATGGAACCCATGGGTTCAGCCACACCATGGCCAAACCTATGGTTTTCTTAGATTTATTCCCATATTACTAAGTCTTAGACATACCTTCCTTCAATCTTCTTCCTTTCCTTTGATCTGTTTCTCCTTCCTTAATTCTTCTTCTCCTTTCTTTGTTCTTCAAAGTCTCCAAGTGTATGGAGGTAGAGGTGGGAGAGAGAGAGGAGAGGAGAGGAGAGAAAACTCTTGCTCAAAGAGGAGGGATCGACTAAGGGGTTTGAGCAGTCCTTTTGTTTGTGTTTTTAAAACTAAAACTCTTCCCTTCATCTTCTCATAATGGCTTGGCCTACCAAGGAGGCCCTTGGCTTAACTAATGAGTCCCTTGGCTTCCCAAGGGTGGCTTCATGGCTCTTAAGATGAAGACCCTTGGGTTCCCAAGTATCTAACTACAATGTAATTAGACAAGCTACCCCATCTCATCCCTTCATCTTCTCAACTAAAACAAAAAACCTTAATTCAAGACTTGAACTCACAAGTGGTTGACCAAGTCAACCCATGCCATGATCGACCATGCATGTGGTGACTTGGTCACCACATGGCACTTGGGTCCCACTTTGGCCATGTCACTTGATGATGTGAGCATCCTTGCTTAGTTGGCTTCCATGTGATGAGATGTATGCCACATGGCAATGCCACATCACTCACATGCCACCTTACTTGATGAGGTGGACTTTAATGCATTAAGTGCACTAATTTATCCAATTTAACTAATTTAATTAAACTTACCCAATTACTTTAAAATCAAACTCACCCATGACCCATTGGATCTTAATTGGGTAATTGACCCATTTCCTTGCACATCTAATGTCCATTTAAACTTTTTAACCTCAAAGTCAATTAAATTGCAATCCAAGTGGGCCAATCCAATAATTTTATTAGCTAAGGAAATCCGAGGTGTTATAGGTTGTGATACAATTGCTTCAAATTCAGTATTTCATAAGCAACCCAAACACATTGACATGGATTGTCTTTTCGTTCAAGAGAATTTACAAGCTAATATAATTTCTACTCTGTTTGTTCACAGTGAACAACAGTTAGCCGACATATTCACAAAAAGTCTTCCCGCTGTTGAATTCCAAGAGATATTGTCCAACTTGGGCTCCATCGATATCTTCGTACCAACTTGAGAGGAGTGATGAATAAGGAAAGAGAGGTTGAGTGGGAGTGAGACTCCTAGTTCAAATAGGATTCTTGTTTTTCTGTATATACATACAACAATTTTAATTTGTAAAAAAATAGAATAAAAAAATCTCTCCCTCTTTCCCATGGTTTTTCCCGTTTGGGTTTTCCACGTAAAATCTTGCCTCTCATTGTGATTGTTTATTGGTAGATTGTTTTCTACAATCACAATTCACCATTAATGTCCCATCCCCAGGCTAGACAACATGTTAGATATGATGGCAGGAGATAAGGTCTTCTCAAAAGTTGACCTCCGCAATGGCTATCACTAGATAAGAATTCGACTAAGCGATGAGTGGAAAACGACATTCAAGATGCATGAGGGATGTCTAAATGGGTGGTCATGCCTTTTGGCATGTCCAATGCCCTGAGCAGTTTCATGCGACTAATGAACCTAGTGTTGTGCCCTTTCATTGGGAATTTTGTTGTCATCTACTTCAACGACATGTTGATATACAACAAGGATGAATCGACACATCTAGACCATTTTAAGCAAGTTTTTGATGATCAAGAAAAGAACAACTATATGGATCTCTTTCGAAGGAATTGAAGTCATGACCCAATATCCAAGTCCATGAACCAATTATTTAAGTGTCTTGGGCCCAAAAGGATTCTTTAATGGACTCATTTTGCTCCCTCAAATTGTTCATGAGATTTGAGTACAATCCCTATAATATTGTCATTAACTTGCAAATAAAATTCATCAAATAATCATTCATGGGCCCATTCTTGTGTAATGGGCCTTTCTTAATCTTTCTAGGTTTGATTGGGTTTCTGTTGGTCGTATCATTCCCCATGGGTTGGTTTTTCGATCACGTTTAGTTGGTTTACGTGGGAGATATCACAATGCGCTTTTAGGCCACCATTTTTTGCATTGTCGCTTAAATTGGTAGTGGAGGGATGGTACATGAGTATGTTACCACCTCCATATTGATCACAGACCCTCTTTGTAGAACCTGTCTAACAAACACAGTATTCGTCAAATTAATTCAAGTATATGAAGTTTGTATCGAAGGCCTCCCAAACAGATCTGCATATGATTCAAATAAATGTTCAATGCCCTTATAGACTGGTATAGTTGTATTTGGATCTTCCACCGACCTTTCTTGACACACAACCACTACCAAATCTGGAAGTAAAGTAATTACCACTATTTCTTAAGCAACGTCTACGATCATTTTTTCTCGATCTAAAGTCTTAGGTGCAATTATACATTTGTTGGTTAAACTAGATCAAGTGTTTTCTCACCTTCCACCAAAGTGTCAACCATAGTGGTGATGAAGGGTAGGGGCTGACTTTAACACCTTCTTGTGCCTCCAATGTACAACTATGGATTCCGCATGATCCAACCTGAATTCAATGCAAATTCAAGAAAACCCGAACTCGAAGAATCCCAAGTGAAATTCCGTCACTTGAAGTATGCAAGACCTAGAGGGGGGTGAATAGGTCTGATCCGATTTTATTTTCTTTTTTAAAATAAATCAATTTAATAATATGTGCAGCAAAATAAACGTGTATGCAAGTGATAAACAAATAAATCAAACAATTAAAGAAAACCACACATGCACAAAGATATATAGTGGTTCGATGCACCTGAACCTATAACACCCCAGTTTCTCAATGAAGTGGAAAATTACGAAAATGCCCCTGAGTTGTTAAATTAATTATTTTGTGGTGTTAAGGAAATAGTGGGGCCCATTGCTCAAGTTAAAATCATATGAGCACATTATGAATGATAAGTGTGATTGGTTGGGCAATTTACATCAATTGGGTCAAAAATGGCTAAATGGGTCAAAGGGCCCAAATGGGACCCATCGGGTCAAAATGGATGATTTGACCATTTTATGAACTTAAATTAAATGGGGTTTAGCCTATTTGATTAGAAATCAAGTGGAGAAAAAATGGGTAGGCTTGATCCATATGTAAAAACCAATTGCAAATGACCAAAATACCATAATTGGGTCATGAAGTCAAAAACGGGTCAAGGAGCTAAAAGTGGACCCAACGGGTCAAGTTGACTATGGTTGACCGTGTGGAGCCTCAAGGCAGCTAAAACACGAGTCAAATCAGTTGAGTGGGACTGAAGTGAGTTGGAATTAAATCAAGTAGTGAGTCAACACATGTGCATTAAATGAAATGCATTAAGTATGTGAGTTGGGTGAGTTGGGATGGAAATCTAAATATCTTGACTTGGGCGAGTCAAAAGGGAAGTTGAAGGGGTTGTAAACTCACTGAGCTAAGTAGGAATTTGAAGAGGTTGGCTGGTCTCAAACCAACCAAAACAAGTCCCACACGTTGGGGACTTGTTTTGGTGAGTTCCATGGTGAATATTAAATGTATATGATGGGTTTTGAGGTGAGTTACATGAGAATATGAATGGCTGCATGGGTAGAATAAGGGGTGCTTTGCTTTGCTGCAAGTTACTCCTTGGTTTGTGCAAGGCTTGATGAGGAGTAAATGGTGATGGGGTGGCTGAAAATACAAAAGCAAACAACACCCATTTTGGGCGTGTTTTATCATTGTGGAAGCCTTACAATCCCATCTCTCTCCCTCTCTCAAGAACACCTCTCTTGGCCGAATTTTATCTTGGTGATTTCACCAGTGGTTCATGTTCTAACCAGCTGAGTCAAAGGAAGAAAGAAGGAAAGCAACAAGAGGGAAGAAGACAAGGATCAAAGGCATAAGAAAAGCTTGGAATTTGGTAAGTATTTTCCATGGACTTTTGGTTAATAAAATGGTGTGTGTTGGGCCATGGTGATGGCCGATTACACCAGGGTTTAACCTTGATTAGTGGAGGATTTAAAATGGTAAAAATAACCATTGGGTTCGGCCACCATGAAGGGCCGAACCCCATGTAAGAGATGGCTTGGTTTTCATGTTTTGAAACATGAAAACCATGGATTTTGTGGACTGTTTTTGGGTTTTGATTTAAGATTTAAATACATGTTTTAGAATGGTTAAAAACATGGATCTGAATGACATAGGGACTAAATTTTATATGGTCTAAAATCAGTGGATTAAAAGATGGAAATGGACCATTGGGTTCGGCCACTTAGCATGGCCGAACCCCATGGAAACAAATGGTTGTTTTTGATAGTTTTTGGAAATTAAAACCATATGATTTGGAACTGATATTAGATGTTATTGTTGGATTTGGAATGCATGTTTTAAGGAGGTTAAAACATGGATTTGGGTGTTGGTTTCAGACCCAAGATAAAGGGTTAAATGTTCAAAACCAATTTCATGGTGTTCGGCCAATGAGCATGGCTGAACCCTATGAAATTGGGCTAATGTTTGGATATTTGTTTGAAAGGTAAAACCTGATTTTAATATACTGTTATTACATGATTATCTGAGGTTTAAAAACAGTAAACATAACCATTGAGTTCGGCCACCATGGAGGGCCGAACCCCATGTAAAAGAATGTTGGTTTTCATGTTGGAAAACATGTAAACCATAGACTTTTTATGGACTGTTTTTGTATGGTTTTTGAAAGGTAAAATCTGATAATATTATGCTGATTCTTACATGATTTAATGGACATGAAATGTAAGTGAAAAAGGGTCCAAAGCATGGGTATAGGGCCCCATAAAATTGGTTGATAAGTTGGTATGGTTTTGGAGAGATAAAACCATACCAAATTGTGGAGATTGTTATGTGTTATGGTCACTGATTTTGGGTTGGCCATAGGATGACTAAACTATGGGTTTAACATTGCTAAGGGGTAGAATCAATTAGTATGTAAATAAAGGACATTATTGAGCAAAGAACCATAAGGGTTCGGCCATGAGTATGGCCGAACCGCATGGACCGTTTTCATGGGTCATTTTATGGATGTGTGTGTGATTAAAAATGGAATTATGTTTGCTGATTTGGTCAGCTTATGGATGGCTGAACCATGTAATAACCTTGGAAAAAAGGTATAGCCTAAGTTAAATACCTAGGTTAAAGTTATTGGAACCAATGGCATGTTTGTAAATTAGCGTCACAACCATGAATTGGTATTTGTGGACTTAGACTCAAAAATGGGAATCAAATAAAGTAAGGGATTAAAAGTTGGTTCATGATTTATGTGAATAAGGTGACGGATATCTGTGACGGTGCACGACTGCGAGCAGTGACCGGATAAAGCCTAAGAAAGAACAGACACTGAAGTGATTCTTCAGTAGGTCTCCTACCTACTTGTAACCACGGTTTTTACCCAGTTTTTCTTATGATACTCTTGTTTTAATATATGTGTTTCAAATGATATATTATGCATTAACAAATGGCATACAGGCATTGGCATCTCATGCATAGACATGGGATTATGAATGAGGTTCTACAGTGTTTCAAGTTATAAGTTACGTCCTGCCTCGGTGGTGCAAGTCACGCCAGGAGGAGTAACATGATGATCATAGTCACATTGGTCTCCTTAGGAGATGAGAGTCCCGCAGGAGGACTAATACGTGATATGAATCAGTCAATGATGAAGAGATGGAAGTTGTATTGTATTTTACCTTGACGGTGCAAGGCACGTCAAGTGATGGCTATGAATGTACATGATGGGGGATGCTCATTGCATGTTCATACATCATAGCATTGTTTTACCTATTTTGATGATCATGTATTATGATATGTATATGCATGTTTTATATGCTAACATGTGGTAGCCCTGATTCGAGAATCTATTGGGCGCGTTGATCTAACGCCCTAATTCTATCCTCAGAGGAGATTGCAGGTACAAGCAAAGGGAAAGGAAAGGTCGTTGACCGGGAGGGGAGCCAAGCCTAAGCGCTTGAATGAAGGACTGAACTACTTTATATTACTGTCTTTTGAATACTTTTGTGGGACATGTAATAATTCATTACTTGCTATGGTTTGATTAGGTTAATAACCTTTGGATGGTTGATCTATGTTAATTAATGTTTAAGACTGTTACTTGCTATCTAGTCTTTCTATTCCGCAATTAATCTAGATTATTCCGCATGTTGATGTTAGTTCCATGTGTGATTCACTATCATGGTCTATTCCATGTATACATGGGTGGCCAGTTAAGGTTCAGACTTGGGTAGTCTGAACTTAACTCGCGTCGTGACGTCGCCCGCTCTCTTTCGATGTTTTATTATTACTTTTAAAAAAAAAAAATTAGACTCTGAAATTCTCGAAAAGGGGGGGGCGTTACAGAACCTACATCTATTGTTGGACTTACCCTCTCTAGGGCTATCCCAAATCCACTATGTATGGAGGCCACACCCAAACATTACAACCTAGTTTTGAAAGGTTTGACCACCCTGGTTTAATCCTTGACACCTATTTTTTAAGGTGGTTTAATCACACTAATCTAATCCATCGTACAATGATAAACAAAGAACACTTGCCTTGGGCCTTAACAATTCTTCAAAATGTTTGTTATTCTTGTAGATGTCTCTGAGCCTTCTTCCTTTAGATCAGGTCCATCTTTGTTGAGTATTGGCACAGCGAAACATGGGTAATAGGACAGGGATATGACTGATTTTGAGTCCTTGAGAAACATCCTCATCTTCATCATTAATGAAGTATTGAATACATGATTATATCCTTGTTATAAGATAATGAAGACAGAGAGATGAGGGGCTGAAAGCTCTCTGATAGCTGTTCTGTATTTTCCAATGTTCAGAACTGTAACACCCCGCCCTTTTCACTCGAAATCAGAGTCTAATTTTTTTAAAAAAAAAATAAACAAGAGTGATAAAGAGCGGAATGTCACGACGTGAGCTAAGTTCGTGAAACACCCCTGATTTCTCAATGAAATGGATAATTACCAAAATGCCCCTGATGCGTTAAATTAATTATTTTATGATGTTAAGTAAGGAAATAGCGGGGCCCATTGCTCAAATTAAAATCATATGAGCACATTATGAATGTTAAGTGTGATTGGTTGGGTAATTTACATCAATTGGGTCAAAAATGGCTAAATGGGTCAAAGGGCCCAAATGGGACCCATCGGGTCTTACTAAATTATTTGACCATTTTGTGGTTTTAAATTAAATGGGGTTAAGCCTAGTTGATTGGAAATCAAGTGGAGAAAAAATGGGTAGGCTTGATCCATATGTAAAAACCAATTAGAAATGACCAAAACACCATAATTGGGTCATGGAGTCAAAAACGGGTCAAGGAGTTAAAAGTGGACCAACGGGTCGAGTTGACTATGGTTGACCGTGTGGACCCTCAAGGGAGCTAAAACACGAGTTAAATCAGTTGAGTGGGACTGAACTGAGTTGGAATTAAATCTAGTGGTGAGTCAACACATGTGCATTAAATGAAATGCATTAAGTATGTGAGTTGGGTGATTTGAGATGGAAATCTAAATAGCCTTGAGTTCAAGTGAGTCAAAAGGGAAATTGAAGGGGCTGTAAAATCAGTGAGTTGAGTGGAAATTTGAAGAGGTTGGCTGGTCTCAAACCAACCAAAACAAGTCCCACACGTTGGGGACTTGTTTTGGTGAGTTCCATGTTGAATGATAAATGCAAATGATGGGTTTGAGATGAGTTACATGGAAATCTGAATGGCTGCATTGGAAGGTGCCAAGAGTGCCTTGAATGGCACCCAATGCCCATCGACTTTATCAAGAAGTTATGAGGGAATTGAGAGGTCATGGTGGCTGAAATACAAAAACAATGAACCCCAAGGTTAGCCGATTTTTATCATTGTAAACTCAAGTTTTTCCCATCTCTTTCTCCCTCTCCCCAATTTGTGTTCTTGGCTGGAGCAGCAGAGGTTTTTGGCACCAGTTATTCAAGAAACCAGCAAGGAATTAAGGAAGAAAGGAAGAAATAAAAGGAAGAAGGCAAGGAGTAAAGGCAATAGGAAGAGCTTGGAATTTGGTAAGTGTTTCATGGACTTTTTGATTAATAAAATGGGTGTGTATTGGGCCATGGTTATGGCTGAATATACCAAGGTTTTAACCTTGATTAATGGAGGTCTAGAAATGGTAAAGATGACCATTGGGTTCGGCCACCATGAAGGGCCGAACCCCATGTGAAAGATTGTTTGGTTTTCATGTTTTGGAAACATGAAACCATGGGTTTTATGGACTGATTTTTGGGTTTGATTTAAGAATCAAATACATGTTATTGAAAGGATTATAGACCTGTATCTGAATGTCAGAAAAGGCTGAAGTTTTTATGGTCTAAATTAGTGGATTAAAAGATGGAAATGGACCATTGGGTTCGGCCACTTTGCATAGCCGAACCCCATGGAAACAAGTGGTTGATGTTGATGGTTTTTGGAATTTAAAACCATATAAAATTGGGACTGTTATTAGATGTTAGTGTTAGTTTTAAAATATGTTTTAAGAAGGTTAAAACATGAATATGGATGATTGATTCAGACCTAAGATAAATGACTGATTGTTTCAAAACCAAAGGTCATAGTGTTAACCCTATGAAATTGGGTTGGTTTTTATATGAATTTTTAAAGGGTTGAACTCGGTAATAATATGTTGTTTATTACATGATGATTGGAGGTTTAAAAATAGTGAAAATAATCATTGGGTTCGGCCACCATGGAGGGCCAAACCCCATGTAAAATATTGTTGGTTTTCATGTTGTGAAACATCAAAACCATGGACTTTTATGGACTGTTTGGATGAATTTAATTAGATGGATTCTAAGTGGTTTAAAGGCAGCAATATGATACTGATATTGCATGTTTAAATAATGCCTAAAGCATGTGTGAAAGATCAAAACATGGACATAGGGTTCGGCCACCTTGGATGGCCGAACCCCATGTAAGTGAGTAATGGGTTTTAGTGAAGTTTAAATGACTGTTTTGGTGGTTGGTTATGTGGCTGAACCATGTGTAATTCATGGTTGGATTAACATGATTAAATCATGAATAATCATGGGAAGTTGAGGGATCAATCAAATCAAGTGAACCCCATGGATTGCTTTAGGGTTTTTATTTGATTTACATGGAGTAATGTTGGTAGATAAAAATGAGGATTGGAACCAAGTGATTTGAATGGTTGTGAAGGGATTAAGAAATACAAATTGGATTGGTAGGGTTCGGCCAAGTAGTATGGCCAAACCCCACTAAGGTAGATTACTTTGATGAACTTTGATTATGAGCAAGATTAGACATTGGTTAGACCAATGGCAAATCTGTGAATACAAGCCAAATGAAAAGATTGATCAAAGGACTTATAATATGTTTTAGGTCTCATATGTGAATGGACATGTAAATGAGAGTATGATTTACTTATTGTTGCATAATAAGGTACCAAAAGTTGAACGACGAGCGAGTCGTGACCACGAGAAGCTCAAAAAGGAACGAATACTTAAACAAAGCTTCAGTAGGTTTCCTACCTACTTGTAGCCACGGTTTTTACCCAGTTTTCTTATGAGATTCTTGTTTATTTATGTGGTTTCAAATGATATATTATGCATTATTAAATGGCATACAGCATTAGCATCTTATGCATAGACATGGGATGAGGAATGAAGTTCTATAGTGTTTCAATTATGGGTTACGTTCTCTTTGGCGGTGCAAGTCACGCCGGGAGGAGTAACATGATGATCATCGTCACATTGGTCTCCTTAGGCGATGAGAGTCCGGCCAGGAGGACTATATGTGATGTGAATCAGTCAGTGATGAAGAGATGGAAGCATATTGTGTTTTACCTTGTCGGTGCGTGGCACGTCAAGTGATGGCTATGAAGGTACATGATGGGAGGGTCTCATTGCATGTGCATACTTCATAGCATTGTTTTACATGTTTTTCACTAATTATGTATTATGATATATCTGCATGTTTTATATGCTGATCATGTGGTAGCCCTGATCGGGAACCTACTGGGCGCGTTGATCTAACGCCCTAATTCTATCCTCAGAGGAGAATGCAGGTACAAATAAAGGAAAAGAAAAGGTCGTTGACCAGGAGGGGAGCTAAGCCAAGCCTGAGTGCTTGAATGCTGGAATGAATTTATAATTGTTGTTATTTGATCCTTTATTATGGACATGTAATAAAGTAGTTAATTGCTATGGTTTGATTAGGATAAATACTTTAGATGGTTGTATTATGTTAATTAATGTTTGAGACTGTTACTTGTTATCTATTCTTTCTATTCCGCAGTTAATCTAGGTTATTCCGCATGATGATGTTAGTTCCATGTGTGATTCATTATCATGGTCTATTCCATGTACACATGGGTGGCTAGTTAAGGTTCAGACTTGAGTAGTCTTAACTTAACTTGCATCGTGACGCCGCCCGCTCTCTTTCGATGTTTAATATTATTTTTAAAAAAAAAAATAGACTCTGATTTCTCGGAAAGGGCGGGGCGTTACAGTTGGTATCAGAGCGAAACGGGAAGTTGAATCATCGAAGTAAGATTAAGACGGTTTCATGTCTCACTGACGGATAAGAATCCCAACTGACTGACTCTTCAGAGTCCGCTGCCTGGGGGCCGGATTAATTTACTTCGAGTGACTCAGACTGAACAATCAATCTGAGAACAACAATGAAAGATAGCAAAATAAAGTACAGTCATCATAATTGGACAAATCAAATGTAGCAAGGTAGGATGAAATCCCCACACTGAGAAACAAAACAACAGGAAATTAGAGATTTCCCCAGAAATAAAAGAACACCAAGAGTGATGATTTGGTAATCTTCCCAAACAAAATACATGACTTTATGCATGATCAGATTCCCCTGAAAAACCAAGGTTGGTTTATTTAGAATTGTTGTTAAATATTCTTGTGTTCTATTGATATGATACAGATATGTCGAGTAATGTGGAGTACTCGGAATGGCACAGCGGAACGCCTAGCCATCCCATAGACTTGGTGTCTGCTTCTAACAACACCAACGTAGAAGCTCATGTGGACCTTCAGGAGGGACCTCCTGAGGAAGATGATATGGACTTAGCACCTGTTCCAGAGGATTTGATGGATGACATTCCTGGGATGGTGGAGCCTCCTGAGGAAGAAGAGGAGGATCTGGGATTCTTTTATGAGGATCCTATGGAAGATTTTCCTATAATATTGGAATCGGCGGGGGAGGTAGATCCCTACGATACCTGTGAGTTGTGTAATCAGGATGACCACAACAGTTTGTATTGTCCTCATCCTTTAGGAGTTGTATGTCCGGTTTGTGGACTGCACGGGCATGGAGAGGCGAGGACTAATTGTCCTTATATAGGAGGACCCGGATTAATACCTGAACAACATGTGAAGTATTGAGGCACACGGCGATGACGTGTCCTGATAACCGTTTCAAGTTCGCTGATAATTTCTCGGAAAGGGCGGGGCGTTACAGTTCGAGCTTCCAAAGCCCGACCCTTAACTGGCCAACCATATGTGTGCGTGGACCAAGTCCATTAAAATGGTTCACACGTACTCAAGTTAACTTACAAAATAAATCATATATGCGGAATAATAATCGGATAACAATCCTATTCCAATTTTGATAGCAAAGTAGTCCAACACTTAATAATAATTATCATAACTTAAATATCCAAACATTAACCATCCAATCCATAGCAAATAAATCTACGTTATTACAATTCCGAATAACATAAACAACATATAGCTTAATCATCCACGCTCCTAAGCTTGGCTCCAATCACGTCCTCGTTTCATTCCCTTCCTGTGTCATCAACTAGGATAGAAGTAGGGCGTTAGACAACGCGCCCAGTAGGTATTCCAATTAGGGCTAACACATAGGTTAGTATATAAAATCAGATATAATATACCATATCATAGTTGTAAAACATCATATCCAAAACAGTGTATAGTAATAGAGATCCAATCATATACATAAAAACTAGAAACCTTGCATGATAATAAAGATCATAATCATGTCGATTCAATGCCATGCCATGCTACCATATGCAATGAGTCCCACCCATCACAAAATATAGGGTATACTCTTGATGGAATTCTCCTCATCAAGGTATCTTCCTGGTGGAATTCTCATCACCAAGGTCTTCTCTCTTGATGGAATTCTCCTCATCAAGGTATTTCCCACAGTTGCCTTACGGATATACCGACGGAGTGTGGGCTCCGGTTACTTAGTATCCTCTTGATGGAATTCTCATCATCAAGGTATCCCCTGATGGAATGCTCATCACCAGGGTCTTCATACATAGTATCCTCTTGATGGGATTCTCATCATCAAGGTATCCCCCACTAGTGCTTTACGGTCGCCCCGACGGAGTGTGGGTCCCCGGTTACCTGTCATCCCTCCCATGCCATGCATGAGATGCAAATGTCCATATGCTATGCAATTATACAAATCATAGCATGAAAATCCCATAATTACAACATATTGTTTAATACCAAAATATCTTATCAAACATGAATTAAAATCATCATAAGTACATAATACATATCCATGGTTTCAATGATGTAGGAATCCTACCAATGATAACTAGTTTGACCACCCATTCTTGTCCGAAAACCATTCACGACCGTATACTGTTTGTGAGGTCCCGTCACCTTGTTACATAACAACAAGTCAAACTAAATTCCCATTTGATTTAATGTCCAAAATTATATACACACCTTGTGGGTTCGGCCATACACCATGGTCGAACCTCATTTATTTTGTTTTAGTCCCTCCTTTGGGTTCATAAGCCCAACAACACAATTCCATTGATTTATCCATTTATACATTACTCATCTAACCCACATAATAACCTAAGTCCAAAAACAACAAATTGTGGGGTTCGGCCATACACTATGGCCGAACCTCACCTATTTGACTTTATTCTTGCCTTTGATTCATTACTTCCTAATTTCTTAGTTAATCACTTAACAATAAATCATCCACCATTGGTAACCACCTAATCCATAAAACCTTGGTCCATGAAAATCCATCTCAGTGGGGTTCGGCCATACAACATGGCCGAACCTCACCATTTTGGTTTTGGCCCCTTTTTCAAGTCCTTTGATCTTTTCATTCCATATTTACAATATTGCCATTAGCCTAACCCTTGTTTAACCTTTCATTTACTTTAATCCATCATACATAAGTCTCCATTTTGATTTGACCAATTATATTACAAGTTGACCACTTCAAAAGAAACTAAGTCCACCAAATAACCCGTTAGTGAGGTTCGGCCATACCACATGGCCGAACCTCACCATATTGATTTTTGTCCCTTTTGTCATCATCTATCATGGCTGATTACTTACTTAATACTAAGTCCCAAAATAATCATATGTGATTCCTTAATCAAAAGCATAGAACCATTAATAATTTCTAACCATGTTCTTAACTCCAATTAACCCATAAAAATGGTCCATGGGGTTCGGCCATGTGGTTTTCATGTTTTGCATACCTCTAAAATAAATCAGTCCATAAAATAACCCTAGTGGGGTTCAGCCATACTTCATGGCCGAACCTCACTTAATTATCTTTGGTCCACCTTTTTAATCCTTGATCTATTATTTCCATCCTTTAATCATCCAAAATGTGTTATCCATTTATTTAATCCTTATTTCCATTACATAGAAACAATTATCTTTTCATGGGGTTCGGCCATACATATGGCCGAACCCTATGGTTCATCTACTCCTTTTAAAATCCTTTTTAGACCCAAAAACCTCCTTAACACTTTCCATGGCATGGCCGAACCCTATGGTTCATCATTGGATCTTTCCTTCATCCTTTTGACCCATTTAAATTCCTTTAGATCATCACAATATTCCATGGTTTTCCATCAATCAAAAACCCATAATTTAACCATGTTTTTCCATGGGGTTCTGCCATTCATATGGCCGAACCCTATGATTCATCTATTTCTCTTAAAACCATCTTACATTCCTTCATTTTCCTCTATGGGGTTCGGCCATACCCTTGGCCGAACCCTATGGTTCTTATTTAAATACAATCCATCAAGAAAAACCTACCGATTCCGCGACTCCTCCAGTTATTCTTTTGCTCCGGCTTGTTCCTTTCCTTTCCTTAGCCTCTCCTTCTTTTCTTGATCCTTTGGCCGAGACTGATCGTGATGCAGTCCTGGAGTGGTTCAGCCAAGGTATAGATTTGAGAGAGAAAGTGAGTGAGAAACTTGGGATGAAAAATACCCAAGTCTAGTCTTGAGGATGGTCAGCCTTGTACGAGAGAGGGAGAGAGTGAGATGAGAACACCACAATTTTTCCTTGTCTTGTGAGGTAGGGACGACCAAGGAAAGGAGAGGGAGAGAGTGATGTAAAATTCTAACCTTCCTTGGTTAATGAGAGTTGCTCAAAGGTGATGTCCTTTGATGACACCCCTTGGTAACCCCCATGTCTTTTCATCTCCCTCCTTTATTGTTTTCTTGGGGGTTTCATCCTTGAGATGAAACACCCATGCCTTTTCATCTCTCATATCCAATCGGCTGTAACCTTTGTTGTGTCCCATGAGACCATCCATCTCCCCTTTGATTCTCATTAACGCCCCATGTGGGGGTTTCATCTTTGAGATGAAACTCCCCCCTTGTTTTCCTTCAACGTGTAGTGTGGTGTGTGAGTTTGAAACCTCAACCCTTCAACTTCACACTACACTCCTTTGAAATAAATATCTCCATGATTTCCCATCCAACTCAATTGACTCAACTCACCCATTTAATTCATCATTTTAATTTAACTCATTTCACTAATCACTCCAAAGTCAACTTACTCATTTAATTATTTGTTTCCATTTCTAACTCAAATCAGTCCCAACTTAGTTAAGCTTGGACTCACTTGGTGGTCAACCAAGTCAACCATGCCTCATTGGGTCCAAATTGGCCATTTTGACCCAATCAACAAATTTTGACCAAATTAACAATCTTGACCCAATTGAACATACCTTACCCATTTATTTTATTTCAAACACATAACCCGTAGCCGTTGGGTCTTAATTGGGCCATTACCCAACACCTTATCCATCTAAGGTCCATGTCCATTAATTCATAATTTAAATGGATAAAATTCATGTAAATTGATATCTTGAAAATCCGGGATGTTACAAGAACTGTATTTTGAATTCAGTCAGTCGTACATTTATAAGATTGTTTTAGAACAATTAAATCTCTAGGCCTCTAGATTTCCTTCGAGGCTTCAAGCCTGTATTTGGAAGTACAGCTCACTAAATTTCCAGATTTCAAACCTTTACTTCTAATGATTTTTAGTCAATGACCAGCTCACTAATTCTCCACCTGTTTGTGATTGCCAATCAGAATATTTAACTACCAAGTCATGAGGTGGCAAAAATGATTTCTCAATAATCCTTTAGGGAACCTTTCCAAATATGTATTAGATTGTCATGCTTAGCTTCAAAAGATTTGTTCATGAGTATGAGATGGCAAACAAATTTTTCATAATCTCATCAAATCCATAGAAACCTTTTAAGATCTTCATATTTCCATAAGGTTTCCAATCATGATGAGGCATAGGATTTTTCAAAACCCATGAACAGCCTTTCCCTTTTTTAAAATCTTTATTACCATATCTTGTAAGATATTTGGTCAGAGGCCAGATGACCATGAGATTACACGCTGGAATCCATCTGTCATTTTTGCTCAGTTGTGGACAGTCTTTGAGGCCTCGACAAACTGCTTGAGGCCTCGAGGCTGAGACTAAACATTTTTCAGATTTTCAATTTATTAACCATTGATTTTTAGTAAGTTTATTCTTAACCAAAGGTCCACTAACTTTCACTTACCTGTGTGCCAATCACATGTTTGGTGTGGACTCTTCAATGCACAGTAGATCTTTTGACATCTTCATAATCTTCCAAGGTAAGGTCCAACAAACACGGTCATGGTCGGTCACAAAACTGACCATACATAGATTCGGTCTAACCGTGGCCCTAACAATCTCCCCCTTTTATCAATTTCGGGACAAAACCTTGAATCTAACACATACATCTCATTTAACCCATTTAAAATGAAATACAAGCCTTTGAAAAAAAGAATACAACTCAAACAATGACCATATCAAGACTTGAATTTCTTACACTAACACTTTTCTCCCCCTGAAATGATGCCTAAAAAAAATTCCTGCAAAAGACATAAGCAACTAGGTGGGATTTTGAAATTTCGCCCCCTCAACATTAGTACCATTTTCTCCCCCTTTTTGTCATAAATTGACAAAGGGTACTAAAAACTATTCCGTTAATATAAAGTAATCATACTATCCTACTTGTGCCTACAAAAATAAATACACCAATATTATCACAATGGCACAAATTAAATTGGATTTTTCAGATCATTTAATTTTTTAACTTATTTTAAATTTTGATCTAACATATCCCTTTATTCAAATTGGAATTTGGACATTAGATACTCATTATTCTAAATACTTAGTCACAATCCATTTGAACAATGAAAAGAACACTCATTAATATTTTCTAATTGAAACATGGAGTGTTCATGCTTGCATCCTAATAAAATAGCCTAATTGAAGGATGAAAAGGTGTATGAGTGTGAGATATGTAAAACATTTTAAGAACACTCACATTGATGCATACATATATAAATGTTCATTCCACATAATCGACCACAACATGATAGTAAAGAATGAACAACTCAAAGAAAATGTTGCATTTCAATATTTGATTGCATGATATGGCAACCCTTTCAAAGCCATATTAGTAAAAATATCTTAACCATATAATTCAAATATTCATTTCTCAATGAAATACCACCTTATATGATCGTAGAAATAAATATATTATGCAACACTATGTATGCATAAACATTCAATCACACACCAATTTGTGCCTTTTGAAGATTTGTACCATTTCATCCATGTTGGTACAAATTTAAATTTGAATTCTAGATCATTTAAGCCTTTTGAATCCACTTGAAATTTTGATTCGGTCCTTTCTTCTCAAATTTACGGATGTTGGGTGTTTTGATTCCACATCTTAGAATATTTAACCCATATCCGGTAAATTGAGATAGGAACCTCATTATATTATTCCAATTCATAACATTTGGAGGTCTTGTCACATCCCCATAAGATTTGCCAACGTAGGGCTGATGTCTATGGTGTGGAGCATTGTTTTTCTTAGAGAAATTCACACTAGAAAAATAATTTTCTTCGCTCTTTTCCGGTGTGATTTTCCTCTAAAATTATTTTTCTTTTTCTTTGCACCTTTTGAATGATTTTCAATATTTTTATTTTCAAAGTTTAATGTCCTTAACTTGCATTCATGTTAAAATGGCCAGTTTTGTTAAAGTAGAAGAAAGTTTTTTTTTTCTTTTTTGGTCTTTTGGGTCAAGATGGACAAAACAACATCCTTCAATTTGTGACCAAGACCAATCTTGTTCTTAGAATCTTTAGCACCATTTAGAATGGTGTTCTTAGAAACCACATATTCTACATCAAGATCATTTTTCAGTGTAGTGTGTACTACAAGGGCTTTATGTGTAGGATCTTGGTTTATGTTTGCCTCATGGTAAGATTTGGAGGTTGTGAGGATTCTGGAATTCTCATCAATAGTTATACCTTCAAAAATTCTTTCCATATATTCCCACACCTCCTTGGCTGTTTCAAAAGTCTTGATTACATTTAAATCATCAGCGGAAATAGAACACATGATGGCATTGAGAGCTTTGAAATTACCATCAAACATGCTTCTCTCAATGTCATACCAAAGGTTCAAGATTTTTGGTCTTATCATTTTATGTGAATCTATGTACACTTCTTCTATAGGATGTGACCAACCTTTCATGATGGCTTCCCAAGCGATTGGGTCTAAGGAAATTAGAAATATTTTCATTTTTATTTTCCAATAATTGCAATTGGAGCCATCAAAGTAAGGAAGTCTATTTATATCTAAACTTTCACTCAAATGCATAGTTCTAGCAAAAAGGATCAAGACGGTTAAGTCAAATACAGAGTAACCTTGTTCTGATACCAATTGAAATTCCGTTACTAGAAGTATACAAAACCTAGAGAGGGAGGGCGGTGAATAGTCTGATCCAATTTTATTTTCTTTTTTAAAATAAATCAATTTAATAATATGCGCAGCGGAATAAACGTGTGTGCAAGTGATAAACAAATGAATCAAATCATTAAAACAAACCACACATGTACAATGATATACAGTGGTTCGGTTCACCTGAATCTACATCTTTGTGGACGAGAATGTCAGAGTCAAATCGTTTGAAAATTAGTATAACTAAAACATAATACATGAAATATAACTTTAATGGGTTAGACAATAGTGAGGGTAACTCAACAAAAATAGGAAATGACTTAGTTGCACATTGTGATAAGTTTAGTTACTTGGACTCTATGATAGAATCTCAAGGAGGTTTCAACTTAGATATAACGAATAGAATAGCAACAAGGTGGGCAAAATGTTGACAAGCTGTGGGGGTCTTGTACAATGAAAGAGTCCCCCTTCGCCTAAAAAGACAATCTTATAAAACAATAATTAGATTTACAATGATTTATAGAGCAGAGTTTTGGCAATGAGAAAAAAAAAGACAAATAAACAAAGTCAAGACAACAGATATATGTATGTTAAGTTGGACGAGTGGTTTAATCCTAAAGGATAAGTTAGATTCGAATGCATTAAGGATAGTTCAAAGATAGCTCCGATGGATGACAAACTAATAGAAATTTGAGATGGTTTGGTCATGTTAGTAGAAGACTAAGCACAACTATAGTATGTAGAGTGGAAAGACTATGAATCAAAGGAACCATGAGAAAATGGCGACCTTCGAAAAGATAAAGAAAGAGATAAAAAAAAATGACATCTTAGACTGTAGGGTGACTGATGGCATGATTTCTGATAACATTAATTAGAGAAGAATAAGTCATAAATCCAATCTCAGATAAATGGGATAATAATTGTTGCTCCTACTTATGATGATGATGAATAGCAAACTTGAGAAGGGTTGACACCTAATCTCGAGACACTTGGATTCTTGCCTACACCCAAGTGGTCTTCCCTAACGATAAAGTTCACCTATTATCTCTATCTAATGAATGGGGGAAAAGAATGCAGGTAGAACAATAGAAAGTAAAATCAGGCTTAACCAAATCACATTCATCAAGAGAAGAATATAGAGGTGCAAGCTGAAAATTCGTTACTAGAAGTATGCAAGACCTAGAGGGGGATGAATAGGTCTGATCTGATTTTATTTTCCTTTTTAAAATAAATCAATTTACAGTATGTGCAGCGGAATAAACGTGTGTACAAGTGGCAAACAAATGAACCAAACCATCAAAGCAAACCACATAAGCACACCGATATATAGTGGTTCGGTTCACCTGAACTTACATCCCTTGTCAAACTTCCTAACTTTCGGGTCATCCCAATATACTATGAATGGGCTTCTCACCCAAATAGTACAACCTAATTTTTTATAGAGGTTCGACCCCCATAGTCTAATCCTCAACACCTATTTTTTGGGGTGGTTCGAACACAGTGTTCTAGTCCACCTTACAATTGATTCAAATGAAATGAATAGAGGACACTTGCCTTGGGCCTTAGCCCATCTTCAAAGTGTGTTCTTCTTGCTGAAATGTCTGCACCTTCACCATCAAATCTTGTTCATCTTTTGGAGAGCATTGGCACAGCAGAACATGTGTTCTAGATAAATATGTGACTGGTTTTGGGTCCATGAAAAACTGTTTTCATCTCCTCCAAGAGTCAAGCATTGAATACCTTTAATATCATTGTGAAAAATAAAAGGAGAGCGAAAACGTCTGAGGAAGGTCTCTGATAAGGTTAGGGTTTTCAAAGTTTCAAGTCAGTTTATTAAAATAGAACAGCCAAGTATTTATAAATAAATCTTCCAACAGTTCAGTCTCGAGGCCTCCAAACTGTATAAGAAAATACATCACGCTAGATTTTCAAACTTCAAACCTTAATTCTAATGATGCTTAGTCCAAGATCAGCTCATTGTCTCGCCACCGGTCCTTGATTTCCAATCAGGATATTTGACTTAACAAATTATGAGGTGGCAAGATGATTTTCAAAAATCTTTTAAAATCAAAGGGAGCCCCTTGAAATATTCCAGATTTAAGATTGGCAATCATGATAAGATTGAGTTATTAAGAGGTTAAAAAGATTTTCCATAATCTTTTAAATAAGGAGTCTCCTAAGTTTTTCCAGTTTTGTAAACTTTTCAAAAATGAGGAACCTCTAAAGATTTTCCCTCCTAGATTTTGATTGACATTAAGTCAAAGGACAGCTAGGCTTAGGTGCACACATCAGAATATGCTGTGAAGATTTTTCATGTCGATACAGACGATCTTGAGGCCTCCAAAGACAGTTCGAGGGCTGGGGACTGGGAGCCAAGGAATTTTACAGATTCAGCCAGATTCACTTTCACATGTTTCAGTCTCGAGGGTTCAAGACAGAGGTCGAGGGTTCAAGATAGAGCTCGAGGACTCGACGCTACAACCCATTTTCAGATTTCCAATTTTTAAGCCATTCACTTCTAAGGTAATTGGGCTTGACCTAAGGTCCACTAGGGTCTACTTACCTGTGTGCCAATCATGTGTAGACTATAAAACCTTCAATGCATAGTAGATCTTCTAGCAAATTTCTGACATCTTCAAATTCTTCCAAACCAAGGACACACACACGGTTACGGAATTGACAAAACATAGAGTCAGTCAAACCGAGGCCCTAACAATCTCCCCATTTGTCAATTTCGTGGCAAAACCTAGACTCTAACAAATACATCTTATTAAACCCCATTTACAAGAAATTACAAGTCCTTGACACAAAAAAAAAAAAAAAATACAACCCATACAAAGACTATATCAAGACTTGAATTTCTTGCAGTAACTCTTCTCTCCCCCTTTTTCTTTTTCTCCCCCTGAAATGATGCCTGTAAAAAAAATTCCTACAAGAGACATAGGCAACTAAGGGGTAATTTGAAATTTCCCACCCTCAATATTAGTACCATTTTTCTCACCCTTTTTGTCATAAATTGACAAAGGGCACTACACGAAAAATATCAAGGAGATTAAGATTCAACAAAACATAAGTTTTTTTTTAAAAAAAAAAAACATTCCCATATTGAAACAAGTAAGATCAACCACCCAATAAATTTGTCAAATCCTCAAGAACACATTTTCCTATTAGGCAAAAAAAGGATCTGAAAATAACATAGGGCTTAAACAAACCCTCTCACCTTCTGAACCCATTTTACATTGAAGGAAGATGACCGGAGGGTTGAACTCGAATTCTTGGAGCCAGTTCTATGTTTGAGAAGCGCTTTTAGCAAATCTGTTACTATTTGGTTTAAAAGCTAATTTTGATCTACATTTGGTTGGACAGAATTGAACTTCTCTTGGTGATACTTCTTTCTTATGGGACATTCAAACCTTAGGTGGCCCAAATTTTCACAATAGTAGCATGTCACACTGGAAGATTTAGAAAAGGAATGCTTACCTTTCACAAATATAGTTTTTGAGTTGGGTTTTTTATTTATTTTATCATCAAAGCGTAGACCAGTTTTATCTCCAAATTCTTTTCCAATGTTTAGGAGTTTTTCAAGTTTTTCTTCTCCTTGAGTAAATTTATCTTCAAATTTTATTTTGTGACTCTTTAACTGGTTTGAGTCAAATTCCATTTTTGATTCTCACTTCTAATCTTAGACTCAGTTAAGTTTCATTATTACTTCATGAGCCAATTTAAGTTTTTCTTTGAGACTTAAATTTTTTTCTTGAATATATTTTAATTCTTTTCCATAGCTTTCTTTTTCACACATTAATTGATTTTCCAATTTAATAATTTCATTCTTAGAATTACTGAGTCTTTTAGCCAAATCTTTGCTTTATAAAAACAATGCATCATAAGCTTCGTGTAAGCCATCATCCTCACTTTCTGATCCTTCACCATCACTTTCAACATTTGGAGCATTTTGAGGATCATAAGAGATGGAAGCAACTAAACCTTTGGAATTAACAACATCTTCATGGATTGACACATCGGATTCACTTTCGAATTGTGATGTATCTTCTTCCACCACACTGGTCAGGGCTTTTTTTAGAACCCATCTTAGAAGGACATTTATTATCAAGGTGCCCATATCCATCACAATTAATAGATTAAGTTTCTTTAGGCTTGCATTTTTCTTTATTCTATCTTTTTGACTTTTCTTTTGAAAAATGTGTTTTAATTTTATTGAAATCTCTATAGTCTTCTCTTTTAAATCTTCTTTTGTTTTTCTTTTTATTAAAGTGTTTCATGAAATTCTTAGCAAGTATTGCAACATCTGCATCTAAATCACTTTCAAAGTCATCAGATTTTTCATCTATTTTATTTTCAGTTTTTAGAGAAGATCTTAGAGCAATAGACTTCTTTTTGGGCTTTTCATCATCAAAGTGAAGTTCATAAGTTAGATGAGATCTGTTGAGTCTAAAAATCTTACATTTTTACCCTTCAATTATGATTAAGTTTTCCTTGATTTTGTATATAAAAGATACATTTAAAGGTTTTTTCTAGTTTTGAGGATAAAAAGATGAAAAATAGGATTCACGCATAAAACAGTCGATAATTGCCAGAAGAGAGCTTAAAATGGAAATTTTATAATTTTATAATTAAATCATGCCACTTTAAGTTTTTTAATGTAACTTGGATAATCTATATCCATTTATGATAGTCTAGATTTATTCAATATTTAGAATTATAGTGGTATTGATTAATTATTTAATTTTAAATCAAAGTTGCAATAAAAAAGACCAAGAGTTGAAGAAATCAAGATCCATGGGCGAGAGAAACACTGTAATTGGGCCAAGCTTTGCTCCAAATGCCAGATATTGGGCCAGGCCAAGCATTTCAGGTGCATTTTCCAATGTGGGCCAGGACAAAGTGAATTCAAACCCAGCAAGCTTAAGTCCAAGTCTCCAATTCAAATCCAAGCCCAATTTAAAGATCCAATGCTCCAGGTTCAAATCCAACTTCACCAATCCAAAGCCCAAATCCATTTTAGGTCCAAACCCAAAAGCCCATATCCATGACCCATCTTACCAACTAATCTTAACCATCCAATTTCCAATCCCCCATCCACACCATCCATTAACCCAATCAACCAATCCAAACCGTTCATTTCATTCATCATATTCATCTTATCTATTTCATATCATCAAACCCTAGATCCACTTAGTTAATATAACCCGCTCATCCATCATCATGATTAGATTTATGACATTCAATTCATCCACCATATAGATAAACCTTAGGATTAGAATCATCCATGCATTATCTACCCATTCTTCCATTTAGATTACCCATCACCCATCATAGCCATTAGATCTAGGCCAATTAATCTTAGCCATTTATTCATAAACCGTAATCTAATGCACAAACCCTAGATTTTAGGTGTCCATGCGCATAACCCTTAGTGCATCACACGAAAATCCCAACTTTAGGAAGCCTCCATCGCATAGATCCTCCTAGGTTTTCTCTCCAAGCTTGACACATCTCTTAGATCCTAACTTTTCTCCCAATCCAATCCAAGATTAGCCACGCAATTTTTCCACCTCCTCTCCTTAGGTACACACGATTTTAGCCCAATAATTTCTCAATGCACTTAGACAAACATGCATCCAAATAAACTCCTAGGATCCCTACACATCTCATCATCCCAATCCTCCATGCTTCACACGATTTTTTCCTATCTTCTTCCTATCCCATTCGAATTTCATAGGTCAACCCTCCACCTCATCATCTCTTCCATTCATTCATCCATCCATTTAATCTTAGCCTTTCATATCATTGCACAACCCAAAACCCTAAAACACAATGCCAAATTCGAAAATCACAGAGCCAAATCCTAATCCCAATTTTCTCTTGTTCCTTGCTTGCACTACTCTCCAAGCCAACCCACCACACCAAATTTGTGTACACCCTTTGTAAACCCCAACCTTTTGTAATTTTTAATCCTAGCCACCCATGTTAAATTACATCTAGCCATCCATTCAATCCCAAGTCCTATACATAGCCCAATAACCAACATACCAAACTTGAATTTGACTCTGAAGCCAAAGAGGACCAAAGGATTGAAGAGAAGACCGAGAGAAGACTCAAGGATACACAGAGAATTTGAATTTTACAGTGAGTTTCTTTTACAATTTCAATTTCCAAATATCTTGTATTCAATCAATCCTATATTTAATTTTTCCAATAAATAATCAAAGGATAACCGTTTAGAATCTTGAAACATCTAATTTCTTATTTCCTTTTATGATTGTCTTTGATTCGATTTTAAAATTGTATGCTTTAATTATTTAATTGAACATGAAACAGTTAGGACTTAGGTTAAGATTGTTAGATCTAAGTTACTAAGGTTTGATTTTATAATTTAAAGTTTATGATTTTTAATGTTGATGATAAACATGAACTAGAACATAGATTTTTACGTGAATTTTAAATCTAGGTCATTTGTTTATTTAAATGTTTTTGGCGATGAACGGTCTTTTTCCAAACAACCACTTTTACGTTACTGCATTTTTATTTATGTCACTTATTTTTCTTGCCAATTTATTTTTCATGTTTATTTTATTTCACTTGAATGTTGTATTTTAGTTTTTATTTTCAAATCTTTAATTCTTTTAAAATGTATTTACTTCATGTATTTAAAACTTCCCTAACAACTTGATTAACTAGTTAAGATTAAATTTAATTAGGACTTTGATTTTGTGAATTAGAATAAGTGATGAGATTGTTTATAAATTCTTGATGAAAACATTATTTTAATTCACTTTCAATCAATGCTCTAAAATTGTAGATCTATTCATTTGAATAAAGACCTGCTTAACTTGGAAATATACTTTTAAACATTAAAATTGATTTTTTAACCTAGATTTAGTTTTTAATCTTGGTTTTCTAAGGAACATAAAAATTGAAGCGTGTGTATTTTGAATTTCATATATTTGAATGTTTCTTTGAATTCGACTTCGTACTCAATCGTTGTACTATGAATGGTTTGTGCGCTTACAAGATTTACAAATTTAAAACACATCATCAAATTTTTGTTGCCGTTGCCGGGTAAACAATCAAAGTACATATTCTTGAATTTATATGGTTTTAGAAAGCACATTTATATTTGGAATCTGTTAATTTAGGTAAACTCTCTAAAATTGGAAATTTCTAATTTTAGAAACTCTAATTTGGAAAAGTTTTCTCAAATTAAATTTTTTTTTAAAAATTTGAGAGATTTAGAATTTCATCTTAGTTGTGAATTTTTTTCTAAATTTAGATATTGTATTGAATTTTTTTAACGTTTCTATTTTTGTAGAAAATTTCCATTTTGGAACAAGTTTCTATTTTTGTGGAAATTTTCTATTTTTGAAAAACTTATTAAATTATTTAATATCTTCCTTTAGCCTCTCTTTAATCTTATAAATATAATCTTTTTAATTAAATCTTTATTTTGTAAATAAATCTATTTTTGGAAAATTTTAAAATTTCTGTTTGTGGAAAATTTTAAAATTCTATATTTTTGTAAACAATCTATTTTTAACAATTGCCCGATTTTGGAGACGTCTAATTTTGGAAAATTTTATTTTTGGAAAGTTTTTAAATTTGGATCTTTGACTAAATTTTAATTAAGTGATGGCTTTTAGAAATTTATTTGCAATCTCACACTATTCTAGGACATTTAGTTAGGACTAATTATTTTAATCTTAGTCTAGTTGTAGTTTAGGATCTTACATTTAGTTAGTTCATGCATTTTTAGTTAGAATTTTTACCTAGGTTCGTGTGTTTTATTTTTCAGGAGTTTTGAAAATCGCGAGTCAAAGCTGCTAGAATTTGCGTGCATTGGCTAAGGTAAGTGCCTAACTATATTCTTTTAATTTTTATTTTCTCATGCATTCATATAGCTTTTATTAGGATGTTTGGCATATATTACTTGCATAAAAAAAAAAAGATTGCATATTTATTTTGCTCATGCATTTGGTTGCTAGATTCATGCATTTAGTGTAGTTTGTTTGCTTATTATTTTGCATATTTGTTTGAATGCTTGCATTGTTAGATTAGGTTGCATTCACATAAAAAAAAAGATTAGTAATAAATGGTTCATGCACAATAGGACAGTCTTTTCTTCAAGTAATTTTAAATAACCAATACTAGCTTTTCTTCAATCATGGTGTCTAGGATTAGTTCTGTCAAGAACGTATAAACAGCCTAAAGATGGAACATAAGCAGATGTCACGTGCTCCTCCACTTACCTGGGAACTTACCTGGCCATGATTGTGGTTAAACTTTTAATTGAAGATTTAGAATTCTTGGAGAAAAGATTAGGAGCTAGTCTAGGGACACTAGGTTAGTTTAGGTTTTATTTTTAGTTTTTGGTCATTTATTTTGTTTGAAATTATTTCGTCTTGTGTGGTCCTTGTTTGAGTAATTATGAGCACCTGGAGACGTGATTCAACTAAGAGATTAGTTAGAATTAGGTCACCAATTGGTGGAACCCAAATTAGTCATCAATCTATTTCGAAAAACAATAGGGTTTGTGAAGTCATGTCGATGTCATCAACATCCGAGAGCTCTTTTTGAAGTGAGGGGAGTCTAGTTGGGGTAGAACAAATTGGAACGATATAATTAAGGGTGATACTATCATAGGTGATGGTCCCAAAGAACCATGGCTTTATTTCATGCCAGAAGGAAAACATCTTGATGAAAACCGAATTATTGCCTATGATACATTATACTCAATTAAGCATATTGACCACTACCATCTGCAAAGACGTATGGAACTCAGTGACAAAGGACTACGTTGTAGAAAGTGTGCAAAAATAATAGAGTATGGATTATTCACAGGGTTTTTGCAAAAAAAAAAAAAAAAGGAGTTAGTCTAGAGAGTCAGTTTAGGTTGAGTGAGTATTTTTTATTTTTAGGTTGTTTCACTTAGATATGTCAAAACCCAAAATTTAACAATGTCCTAACATTTTGCATCTAACCGTTGAACATTGAGGACAATGTGAAATTTATGCTTGGAGGTATCTAGGAGTTACATTAGTAGAGGCCAATAAGAAAAGAATTGTGTCTAAAAAAAATTAGGAAGAGATTAAGTTCGAAAGAACCGAAACCCCTATTGAAAAGTTCGAGGGAAGAGTAAGTTTACAAACACAAAATGAGACTACCCTTGAAAAAAAAAATTCAATCAAGGGAAGAGTAAGTGAAGACTGAGATTAATCCTTGAGAGAAAAACAAAAAAAAAAAATACTCTAAAGTAATTTTTCTACACTAAGAGGTGAATAAAAAATTTTATATCACACTTTTTCAATAATTTGTTTTTATAGAATTTATATTCAGAATAAATTTACACAGCCATGTTAAATTCAGTTAGAAAATAATTTTTTTCACAAATCTAGTAGTCAACAAAGGAACACTAGTGGAGACTTAACCCAATGAGCTTTAGTGGTAGTCTATTTTTCTAAGGGATTTAAGTCAATCCATTTTTATTTCCTTACTGCGACAAGTCGTTGTGGATCTCATCAGTCTTCAATTTTGGTCATAATTACTGAGAATGCTATTAAATTTGAGTTAGAACATTTGAAATTTTTGGAAGTTATTTAAAACAAGGAAATCACTGTATAAAACTTAGGATATGATTAAGCCATTTTTAGATCGTTTGAGCCTTCATTCCTACCTATCTTTGGTCAAATTTATCCTGATAGTTCCCAGTTGAACCTTTAAGTTAGCATGTTTTCTTGATCAGCCATGTTTACCAAACCAAACTTCGGTTTTGGAGTCTGAGCCTCATTAAAAATATATTTATGACCTATTCATAGAAAATGTTAGAGATGACAAATATTGGGACGGTACTAAAAACAAGGGCACAAGAAAAGAAAAAGAAGAAAATAGCACAAAAAGAAAGGGAACATACAGACATCAAAAAAGGATGTGAAAAAAAAAAAGGAGAAGCTGAATGTTTTGAAAAGTGCTGAAAAGATAAAAAAAAAAATAGAGGAAGAAATATCCTATCATATATCTTAAAGACCTCTAACCTTTTGATCAAAATATTTATTCTTAGAGTCTTATTATCCATCTTTGATTTGACATAATCCCAAGCCACGTTTCATCCTATTAGAAGTCCTGTTGATCTTAAGTTAAAAAATGGTATTTCATGTGGAGAATAAGGGAAGAAAAATGATAAGTATAACTAAACGTTCTCAAGAAAATGGCGTCCATTAATGAGATCCAACAAATATTTTCTTTGTCATGTGTTGTCTTTCTAATACATATGTGAGCAATTTTGAATTTGAATGCACAAACTCTGCTCACATATACCTTTGAAAGAAAATAACCCAACCTCTGAGGGTTAATCTTACTGAGAGGTATCTAGTGAGGTTCGAAGTCAAAGCCCATCGTCCGATGTTGGGTACAAAACTTGTGTCTATTTGGAAAAAGAAAAATATTTTTAATATTGGCTAAGCACACACTACACTCCGAATATAAGTTTTAAAATAAATTTTAGAATCGTACGATGTCTAGATTTTTATGAACTTGTTTTTGCCGAATCTGAAACTAAGACCATACAAAATTGGATGTGTAACGCCCCGCCCTTTTTCACTCGCTTCTTTCCATAAGATCAGAGTATATTTTTATATATATATATATATAAACGAAGAGTGATAGAGAGCGGGACGTCACAACGCGAGCTAAGTCCGAACTTCCAAAGTCCGACCCTTAAGTGGCCAACCCTATGTGTGCATGGACTAAGTCCACGAAAATGGGTCACACATAATAAGATCAACTTGCGGAATAAAAATCAAACTGCAGAATCATAACATGTGGATAATAATAAAACCAAGTTCTATTCCATTCAGATAGCAAAGTACGTCCAGTCCTTAATCATCATTCAGATATCATAATTATCAAAATAAACATCTGACCATCTAAGTTATTACATCCCGAAATCTAGATACTCAAATACAAGTCCATGAGTGACTTTTATTCAAACATATAAAATAAATCATCCAAGCTCCTATGCATGGCCCTCCTTGCGTTCATCGTTCCCCTGTTTTCATGTATCATCAACTAGGGTAGAAGTAGGGCGTTACAACAACGCGCCCAGTAGGTATTCCAGTTACGGCTAACACATGGTTAGTACAAAACATACATTATGCCATAATATCCAAAACCATGTAAAACCAGGCCATGCAATGATGACAAATGCAATGAGTCCCACCCATCACATGCACATAAAAGTACCCACCACATAGGTCTTTCGGACGCCTCGATGGAGTGTGGACCTTCCGGTTTCTTCTGATGGAAAAGCACATCAAGATACCCCACATAGGTTTTTCGAACGCCCCGGCGGAGTGTGGACCCTCCGGTTACAAATCCTCCACCCCATGCCATGCATGAGATGCCAATGAAACACATGTTATTTTATACAAATAAACATAGCATTTAAAACTCAATATAAAGCATATCCCTTGAAACATAATTTCATCAAAAGTAAGATAAATCAAATGTACATAAACCCATGGTTTCAAAGAGGTGGAATCCTACCAAAGACCACTACGTGTCCTTGCGTCTATCATCCGGTAACCGCTCACGATCGTAAACACCTTGTGAGGTCCCGTTACCTTATAATATAATAATAAATCAAAACCAAGTCCCACTTGATTTACAACATTTAAAGTCCATTAACCAATCTCCATATTTACAAGATTGCCATTCATGGCCAACCTTCCATATTAGCATGTATTCACAACTTTGCCCTTGGTTTAATCATTTCAAACCTTCTATTCATTAACACATAAACCTAAACTCATAAAATAGGTTCATGGGGTTCGGCCAAGCGCCATGGCCGGACCCTATGAGGTCTAAATTTCCATTTTCATCAACCTCCATTATTAGCAATTCCATAATTAACAAGTCCACAATTAGAAGGTCCATATTTAGAAAGTTTCCAAGTTTAGCATGCTTCCTTCCATAATTAGGTAATTTCCAAATTTAACGTGCAACTTCCATAATTAAAAATCATCTTCCATAAATAAACTCTAGTGGGGTTCGGCCATACACCATGGCCGAACCTCACCCAATTGAGACAATCCATTCACTTTCTAATTTAATATGACTTCCATAAATAAAAACTTTCTAATTTAGCAATGTCCTTCCATAAATAGAAACTTTCCCATTTTAATCTCCTCCTTCTATTTTTAGAAGGTTCCCAAATTTAATAAATAACTCCATGGGGTTCTGCCATACTCCATGGCCGAACCCTATGGTTCATACTCTTTAGAAATCATCTTCCATTTAATCCCTTTCCAAATTGCATAACATTAACATCAAACTATTATTTAAAATTAACCAATCCAACTCCATGGGGATCGGCTATACACCATGGCCGAACCCTATGGTTCTTTAATTTCTTTGAAAATCATACATTCCCATTCATCCATTAATTTGTCCTTCCATGGATTTAAAACCATCAACCATACATCCATTTAAAAATAAATCAATGTTCTTTCCATAGGATTCATCCGTCAAAACCCATTAAACAAACCCAATGTTCCTCCATGGTTTTCAATCCTCAAAACCCATGAATTAAACATGTCTTTCCATGGGGTTCGGCCATGCCCTATGGCCGAACCCTATGGTTATTTCTCTCCATTAAAATTCATCAAACCATCTCCCAATCTTCTTCCATGGGGTTCGGCCAAACACCATGGCCGAACCCTATGGTTCTTTTATTCAAAATAAATTAATCAAATAAGATACTAACCGTTTCCGATTTCTTGCTCTCCAATCCTTCTCCTTTCTTCTTAATTTTTCCAAACTAAGAACACCTCTTGCTGGCTGCCTTCTCCTTCTCCTTGTTCTTACCGTGAATGAGAGCTTGAGAGAGAGAGAGAGAAAGAAATACAATTCGGCAATGATGGGTGTAACCGTGTGCCCTTGTCCTCCTCTCCTTTTATAATCTTCCCTTGGTCCAATATTAGAAGGTGCTTAAGATACAAATTGTCGACCTTCCTATCTTTCTTTAATAATCATCCCAATCGGCTCATGCTAAGATAAGAATAGCAATGCCGTGAACCCTTTCCTTGTGCCTCTTTTAGGAGGTGCTATGCGCATAACCCTTGTGTCTATAATTAGTAGTTGCCTACCCTTTTTTAAAATATTCTAACACCTCATGTGCATATCTCTTAGATATGCAAATCCCATTCACACGGCCATGAAATCTTCATTTGATTTTTGAACATCTCCTTGGATATTCAAATCCAATAATCGGCCATGCACAATCATTTGTTTAATTTTGCATTACTAATTAAATTCATCTCTATTTAATTTTTATTGCAACCAATTCCAAAACCGTTGGTCCTAATTGGGCCAATGACTCAACTCTTTACCCAATTTAAGATCCATAACTAATATTCACAAATTAAATGAATTATTTTCATACAAAATAATTAACTGAAAATTCGAGGTGTTACAGGATGTTTGTGGGTATCATCACTGCAAGCCCTCCGAGACTATAACTCATCCACTAGAGGTAACCCAGGGGTTTAAAGGCTTGTTGCATACGCTAAATATAATTGAAAGTGCCAGCCAAAGTGATGTAGTTTTTAGGTTTAGGTTTAGCACAAAAATAAAACTTTAAATTACTTTTAGGTTTAGATTTAGATTTTTTTTTTTTTGGTTTTGAATTTTTAGAATTAGGTTTTTATTTTAAATTTTTGCTCTGGGACTAGCAAAATATAAATGTGGGGGTATTTGTTGAGTCTAAAAATCTTACATTTTTCCCCTTTAATTATGATTAAGTTAGCCTTGATTTTATATATAAAAGATACGTTTATTAGATTTTTCTAGTTTTGTAGATAAAAAGATGGAAAAACAGGATTCATGAATAAAACAATGGATAATTGTCGGAAGAGAGCTTAAAATGGAAATTTTAGAATTTTACAATTAAATCATGCCACATTAGGGTTATTAATGTAAATTGGATAATCTGGATCCATTTATGAGAGTCTAGATTTATTCAATATTAAAATTATATTGGTATTGATTAATTATTTAATTTTAAATCAAAGTTGCAATCAAAGAGACCAAGAGTTGAAATCAAGATCCATGGGCCAGAGAACCACTGTAATTGGGCCAAGCTTTGCTCCAAATGCCAGATATTGGGCCAGGCCAAGCATTTCAGGTGCATTTCCCAATGTGGGCCAGGACAAAGTGAATTCAAGCCCAGCAAACTTAAGTCCAAGCCTCCAATTCAAGTCCAAGTCCAATTTAAAGATCCGATGCTCCAGGTTCAAATCCAAGTTCACCAATCCAAAGCCCAAATCCATTTTAGGTCCAAACCCAAAAGCCCATATCCATGACTTATCTTACCAACTAATCTTAACCATCCAATTTCCAATCCCCCATCCACATCATCCATTAACCAATCAACCAATCCAAACCATTCATTTCATTCATCATATTCATCTATGCATTTCATATCATCAAACTCTAGATCCACTTAGTTAATTTAACTCGTTCATGCGTCATGATTAGATTTAGGACATTCAATTCATCCACCATATGGATAAACCTTAGGATTAGAATCCCCCATTCAGCATCTACCCATTCGTCCATTTAGATTACCCATCACCCATCATAACCATTAGATCTAGGCCAATTAATCTTAGCCATTTATTCATAAACCGTAATCTAATGCACAAACCCTAGATTTTAGGTGTCCATGCGCATAACCCTTCGTGCATCACAAGAAAATCCCAACTTTAAGAAGCCGCCATCGCATAGATCCTCCTAGGTTTTCTCTCCAAGCTTGACACATCACCTAGATCCTAATTGTTCTCCCAATCCAATCCTAGGTTAGCCACACACGATTTTTCCACCTCCTCTCCTTAGGTACACACGATTTTTGCCCAATAATTTCTCAATGCACTTAGACAAACATGCATCGAAATAAACTCCTAGGATCCCTACACATCTCATCATCCCAATCCTCCATGCTTCACACGATTTTTTCCTATCTTCTTCCTATCCCATTCGAATTTCATAGGTCAACCCTCCACCTCATCATCTCTTCCATTTATTCATCCATCCATTTAATCTTAGCCTTTCATATCATTGCACAACCCAAAATCCTAAAGCACAATGCCAAATTAGAAAATCATAGAGCCAAATCCTAATCCCAATTTTCTCTTATTCCTTGCTTGCACTACTCTCCAAGCCAATCCACCACACCAAATTCGTGTACACCCTTTGTAAACCCCAACCATTTGTAATTTTCAATCCTAGCCACCCATATTAAGTTAGATCTAATCCCAACCTTTCATCCATCAACTTAAATCTAGATTTGATCCTAGCCATCCATTCAATCCTAAGTCCTATAAATAGCCCAGTAAGCCACATACCAAACTAGAATTTGACTCTGGAGCCAAAGAGGACCAAAGGATTGAAGAGAATACCAAGAGAAGAATCAAGGATACATAGAGAATTCAAATTTTACAGTGAGTTTCTTTTACAATTTCAATTTGCAAATATCTTGCATTCAATCAATCCTGTATTTAATTTTTCCAATAAATAATCAAAGGACAACCCGTTTAGAATCTTGAAACATCCAATTTCTGATTTCCTTTTATGATTGTCTTTGATTCGATTTTAAGATTGTATGCTTTAGTTATTTAATCGGACATGAAACAGTTAGGAGTTACGTTAAGATTGTTAGATCTAAGTTACTAAGGTTTGATTTTATAACTTAAAGTTTATGATTTTTAATGTTGATGATAAACATGAACTAGAACTTAGATTTTTAAGTGAATTTTAAATCTAGGTCGTTTGTTTATTTAAATGTTTTTGGCGATGAACGGTATTTTTCCAAACAACCACTTTTACATTACTGTATTTTTATTTGTCATTTATTTTTCTTGCCAATTTATTTTTCATTTTTATTTTATTTCACTTGCATGATATATTTTAGTTTTTATTTTTAAATCTTTAATTCTTTTAAAATGTATTTACTTCACGTATTTAAAACCTCCCTAACAACTTGATTAACTAGTTAAGATTAAATTTAATTAGGTCCTTGATTTTGTGAATAAGAATGTGTGATGAGATTGTTTATAAATTCTTTATTAAAACATTATTGTAATTTACTTTCAATCAATGCTCTAAAATTGTAGATCTATTCATTTAAATAAAGAATTGCTTAACTTGGAAATATACTTTTAAAGATTAAAATTGCTTTTCGATCCTAGATTTAATTTTTAATATTGGTTTCCTAAGAAACATAAAAATTGAAGCGTGTGTATTTTGAATTTCATATATTTTGGATATTTCCTTTTGGTTCGACCTCGCACTCAATCGATGTACTATGAATGGTTCGTGTGGGTTTAAATGTTTTGGTTAGGTTCCTTAATATTTTGGTAAAAATCTTTGAGTTAGGAATTATTTCACCTAAGGTCCACATGGAATTTACAATGTCTCTTAGTTTCAAATAAAACTCCATAAACATTTTATTTTCCTCCATACGTTTGTTATCAAACTTTGACCGGAGGATTTCAAGTTTTGACCTCTTAACCATTGAGGTTCTCTCATGTGTTCTTTCTAAGATGTCCTATGCATCTTTGGCTATCACACATGTCATTATACGTTTGAACTCATCTGGTGAGACAACACAGTTAGTAGCATTTAAGGCCTTTCCATTTGCAGTATATAAAGTCTTTTCATATCAGTCAGCTGAAGTAATCCTTAGATTTAGTACCAATGATTTGTTGTACAAATTTTCCTACTTCATCTTTGGCAGATTTTTCAGTGATTTCCTCAATAGGATGTTCCCAACCTCTTACTACTGATTCCCAGACGGCTCTATCAAGTGATATAAAAAAACTTTTCATTTTTGCCTTCCAGGAGGCATAGTTAAAGCCATCAAAGTAGAGAGTTTTGAAAACAAGGTGACTATCACCTCTATGCATGAATCTAGTACAAGATCAAGTCGGACAATTAAGTCTAACTCAGAGTAAATGAGCTCTTGATGCCAATTGAAATCCATTACTAGAAGTATACAGACCTAGAGGGGGTAAATAAGTCTAACCTAATTTTATTTCCCTTTTTAAAATAAATCAATTTAACAATATGTGTAGCGGAATAAACATGTGTACAAGTGATAAACAAATGAATCAAATCATTAAAGCAAACTACAGAAGAACACCGATATATAGTTGTTCGGTTCACCTGAACCTACATCAAAAGTTAGCCTTTCCAACTCTCTGGTCGTCCCAATATACTATAAATGGGCTTCTCACCCAGATAGTACAACCTAATTTTTTACAAAGATTCGACCCCAATGGTCTAATATTCGATGCCTACTTTTTTTTGGGTAGTTCAAACACAATGTTCTAGTCCACCTTACAATTGAGTCAAATGAAAAGAAAAGAGGAAAACTTGTTTTGGGCCTTAACAGATCTTCAGAGTGTGTTCATCTTGCTGAAATCCTTGCACCTTCTACCATCAAATCTGGTTCATCTTTTGGAGAGCATTAGCACAATAAAACATGGGTTCTAGGATAAAGATGTGACTGGTTTTGGATCCTAAAAAAGTTGTTTACATCTCCTCCAAGAGTCAAGCATTAAATACCTTTAATCTCATTGTGAAAGAGAATGAATGAGAGTGAAAACGTCTGGTAAGGTTAGGGTTTTCAAAGTTTCAAGTCTACTTATTAAAATAGAACAACCAAGTATTCACGGTTCAATCTCGAGGCCTCTAGGTTTTCTTCGAGGCCTCCAGACTGTATAAGAAAATACAATACACTGGATTTTCAAACTTCAATCCTTAATTCAAATGATATTTAGTCAAAGATCAGCTCATTTATTCATGTCTTTGATTTCCAAGCAAGATATTTGACTTGACAAATCATGAGGTGGCAAGATGATTTTCAAAAATCTTTTAAAATCAAAGGGAGCTTCTTGAAATATTTCAGATTTAAGATGGGCAATCATGATAAAGATCGAGTCATTAAGAGGTTAAAAAGATTTTCCATAATCTTTTAAATAAGGAGCCTCTTAAGTTTTCTCAGATTTGTAAACATTTCAAAAATGAGGAGCCTCCAAAGATTTTCCAGTTTTGTAAACTTTTCAAAAATGAGGAGCCTCTAAAGATTTTCCCTCCTAGATTTTGTTAACATTAAGTGAAAGGATAACTACGCTTAGGTGCACACATCAGATACATGCTGTCAAGGATTTTCATGCAGATACAGACGATCTCGAGGCCTCCAAAGATAGTTCAAGGGCTCGAGACTGTGAGCCAAGGAATTTTACAGATTCAGCCAGATTCGGTTTCAAATGTTTCAGTCTCGAGGGCTCAAGACAGAGTTCGAGGCCTCGAGGCTGCAACGCATTTTCAGATTTTAAATTTTTAAGCCATTGAGTTCCAAGGTAATTGAGCTTGACCTAAGGTCCACTAGGATCTACTTACCTGTGTACCAATCATATGTAGACTGTAAAACCTTCAATGCATAGTAGATCTTCTAGCAGATTTCTGACATCTTCAAATTCTTCCAAGGTAAGGACATACACACGGTCACAGAATTGACAAAACATAAATTCGGTCAAACTGAGGTCCTAACATTAGTAACACAAAACTACACACGAATCATTTTTCTCAGATTCCTATAGCTTCTTACACCTATTTAGCAAAACTCCCTTTTTTTCTCGCTGATCTAAGACACTAACACTGGCAAATTTTTGCTAAAGAATTATCGTGTTAATATTTTGAGAAGAAAATGAGCTTGTAAAGGGAAGAAGCAATCTGGTGACACATGGTAGTTGCAACCCAAATGTTTGCCACATGCTTTTAATTTGTAGATAAAAGGGGGATTAATGGAATATTTTGGTTGTATAACCTCGATAGGAGTGAGTTGTTTAATCAGCTTCAAGCTAACTCTCATGTGTTATTCTTTGTCATGACTATGGTAGTTTCATTCCTCACGATTCATCTTTGCTTCCCTCTGGGGAACTCCTCCATCTCGAACCTCATACAATAATAAAACATAAATTATATACGAAATATTTCAATATTAATTATATGAAATATTCAAGTATCATAATAATAAATATAGCTTGTTTTTTTTTCAATACAGAGAAATTTATTAAAGTGAAAAATGATCACCACCACATTGGTAAGAGGCCTTGCATACCTAGGCAAGAGGCCTAATAAATGAGTATCGATTGATCCGTTATTAAAGGTCCTTTTTTCAACATGTAATTTAATCCTTAGTTTGATTAAGCTGTTAAATTTTTTAAGTTTTTTAAAATTTGATTAGTTTATTTTTTTATTTTTAAATTTTACAGCTTGTAAAATTATGGTTTTTAGTGATCTAATTAAAGTAATTTTCGGATGTCTCATACTAAAATAAAGACCTTTTTCAATAAAACCATTATCATTTATTTAGTGAACCTCATGTCTAGATGTGTGGAATAATACCACAAATCTAATAAAGTTGATTATCCATTTTTACTAAATGGTAGGTTTTACCATCTTGTAGCCAATTTATAAATGAATTGATTTCATATTTAAAGGTATTGATGTGACATAAATGAGATAAAAATTGAATATAAGCTTTTAAAGAAACAAACCAAAGGTAGGAATTAAAATAACACCAATTATGTAAAAAGATTTTTGCATCTTAACTAAATTTTAAATATTGGAAGGGTCATATAGAACTTTGTGGAGGTCAACAATCAAAACTTTTTAAAAATTCTGTAAGGTCCTATATTGAAGAATCACAAAATATGGAATAACTATAGCTCCATCTGCCTCCTTTCAAATCTGCCCCTTTTTGTGCTGCTGATAGCCTGATATGACAACTTGCCCAAGCTTCAGTCCTCAGCATCTTAATGTGCTGTCCTCTTTTTTTTTTTTTTTAATATTTCTCCATAGAGAAAACAATAATATTATTATTGATTATTTTAATAAGACCTAATTAATTATTACAAATACAATGGACTTGGCCCTCTCTAGTTTCAAACTGGAATCAACTGTCCAATGTGAAGTAAATTCCATTAATAATTAGGGAGCTTATCTTCAGTGTGAGCAATGACAAGATCCTATGATTGAATATTTGAATCCTTGGAGAGGCAGATTGGAGACATGTCCATGAAAATAATGCGATGCAATCCTCTTTTAAACAACCAGTTAGTAGTTATCGACCCATTCTCTTCAGAAGTGAAGCCAGCCCAAACAACAATAGGGATAGTTGAGGAATTCAATGGATCAATTTTGTGACTGGTACGGATGACACATGATTGAGTCCAGTCAATTTCAAAGAAACCAAGGTGTGGTGGATGATAACCATTGCCTCTGATGTAGAATAGACATCAAATCTGCCTCAATCTGATTATCCGACTCAACCCATTTAATAATTGGATAAACCCATATCAGACTGGTTATTGAAATATATAGAATCAAATCTATTTATGAATGGATACAGTTGATCCAAACTTATTTATAAATATGTAGGCCCAACTAACACAATTATTATTAAGTTTATATGTAACACATCCAGTTATACGAAGTCTAGACTTATTTAAGTAGCCATCTTAGTATGAGTCTCATAAAAGTTCTCTTTAATCAGATAGTAATGGATTATCAAATCTTATCTGAATATGAAATAGGCTCTGAAAATCCCTTTATCCACGGTGCTAGAATAATATGATTGACTCTAGAGGGGGGGTGAATAGGTCAATCCCATTTTCCATTGTGTTTACAAATTTCTTGATTGTTTTAAGTGCAGTGGAACATTAATCAAGAGATTTGTTTAGTGTGATAGATTGTTTATAAATTCTTTAAACATTCACACTAAGATTATGACTCTTTATATATTGCTTGATTATCGATGCTTCTGCACAATGTGTAATATAAGATAATCAATATGCAAATTGATGTGTGTTGAGGACAGTACTTAAATGGTAAATACAAACACACAAGATCAAACACCATAAGACCAATTTAAAGTGATTCGGTTAGCCAACCTACATCCACTGTTAGGACTCGTTCAATCTTGAGCTATCCCAAAATCCACTAACTGGGGACTTACACCCTCATAATTAGAGTAGGAATTTCACCTCACTCAATCGGCTGGGAATTTCACCCACCACTGTAAATAAGAATTCCACCTATCCATTTGGCTGGGAATTCCACCCACCACATGTACCGGAGACGTAGTGGTTCCAGAACCAAACTTCCTTAATCCACTTTCAGAACAAAGGTTTTAAAACAAATTTAAAACCAAGAAGCACTTGGCTTTGAAGCTCTTTTTATTGATGTGTGCTTCTTCAAGATCCACCCAATGTGTGCCGGTGCCGACGATCCTCATTATAGCCGTCGTAAAGCAATCACAATCCAGGGCGACAAGGAAATTGGTTTTTACCAAAGGTTTCCTAGCTTATGTTCTTTTCTTTCCCCTCTCTTTCTCACTTTCAAACTCAATCAAAAGATTGGTTGTTTATGAGTTTACCTTCCTCCTCTCTCTCTCTTCACAAATTCAATCCAGATGATTGGTTGTATTTGATTCCCCAAGTGTAACCACGAGAGAGAGAGAGTGATCATTCTGTTGGCCTTTGTTTAAGCTCACTGATAATGATGAGGGCCCAACTGATTTTGCCAAAGGATGCCAACTCATTGCATGAAGATTAGTTTATATAGATAAGGCAACCAGTTGCAGCAACGGTAATGTACCGACAGGCGGGGCGCACCGAGGGCTTGGTGACTAGAAATGTTACCGCAACAACCCGACCGTTGTACAATAATGCACTCTCAACGGTAATATTCTTTCTCGGTCAACATGTCGAAGTCGCCGATGGGTCGAAAATTATGGTACCGAGAGGTCGGTCCATACGAGAGGCTCGATCTAGGGCAACACCATGCTGATAGAGTTTCAAATCCATAAACCAGTCCCAGAACGACCTGTCGCCCTTTACTGAGGCGGTCCTTGCTACTCTTGATTGGTTTTTGAACGACTGATATATATATATATATGTTTTCTCGAAAGCCCACCTGAGTTCTAAGTTTCAGAACTCATAAATCTTATCGAAGAGTCGTTGACCATAAGGGGTCGTTTCAGCCTTTCACCAAGAGGTCAGTGCATACGAGACTCTCAATGAGAGGCTTTCCCAGAATGAAAGTTCAATGATCCAGAACCTATGTGAATCTGGAAGACCAATCTTTGACCATGATGGATCAGTCATGTCTCCACTGAGGGGTCGGTGAGAATGACTGGTCGAGCTGACAGTGAAACTAAATACATATTTCCAAGTTGGGTTCCAATTCACTATCAAGCCTCCTCTCTAGGCTTTTTATGATTTAATCATTTGTTCCACTAAGCCTAGGGATATTCCTCTCTAAGGTGTAGGTACCACCTAAAGTCATCTATAACCATAATACATGTTTTGTGATTGCCATAACGATGAGCTTCAATCCGGTGGAGCATGATCTTCACTCTCGATCACCTTGGGTCTTCAAATTTCTAGCAAATGCTTCTTTTCGAGTTATGGAATTGATAAACTTAGGGACTTGGCCAAGCCGAGGCACTAACAGGCTCAAATTAACTGAACTTATCTAACAGTTAGATTTTGTAGAGCCTAATTATCAGATATATACTAGTCTCATCGTGGGCTGAATTTTTTAATGGAGGACAACTATTGTAATACCCACCTGGGTGTGTGTGAAAAAAGAGTCCCACATCACCTAGGGAGATGGGTTGAGATGGGATTTTAAGAATGGAGCACCCTCCCACAAGCATGAGGCCTTTTGGGTCTGGTCTAGTGGGCTGGGCCCAAAAACAAAACTTTGAGGGTTAGCTCGGTCACCAAGAGTTAATGGGTTGGACTGAGGGCTCAAAGAGGACAATATCATGCTTGGGGAGTCGGGTCAGGGTCGTTACAAATTGTATCAGAGAAATGTTCAACACTTTGCCTGTGTTGGACCTCTACCTATGTGATTGACAGAGTCGGGGACGGCTCTAGTCTTAAGGGAGTGGATTGTAATATCCACCTGGGTGTGTGGGAAAAAAGTCTTACATCGCCTAGGGAGCTGGGTTGAGATGGGATTTTAAGAGGGGAGTCCCCTCCCACAAGTATGAGGCCTTTTGGGCCTAGTCTAGTGGACCGGGCCCAAAAACAAAACCTTGAGGATTGGCTCGGTCACCAATAGTTAATGGTTTGGACCGAGGGCCCAAAGAGGACAATATCATGGTTGGGGAGTCGCGTCAAGATCGTTACAATTGGTATCAGAGAAATGTTCAATTATCTGCATGTGTGGGCCCTCTACCTGTGTGATGTGACAGAGCCAGGGATGGCTCTAATCTTAAGGAGGGTGGATTGTAATACCCACCTGGGTGTATGGGAAAAAGTCTCACATTGCCCAGGGAGCTGGGTTGAGATGAGATTTTAAGAGGGGAGCACCCTCCCACAAGCATGAGGAACCCTAGGCCTGGTCTAGTGGGCCTCATGCAGGCCTAGGGTCAAATCCGTGAGAATTCGCCAGTATGTCTCAATTTCAGAGTGTTAGACGATTCAGATCTACGGCGTCTGAGAGCCCACGTAGCTAATCATAGTTTGTGAAAGGATTCTACCTTAGTCAAAGGTCCATTAAACAAATCGAAAACTGAAACAAGGTTACCAGGAATTTAATTATGCTAATGGATTTCATATTATGGTCTCGTTAATCCAATTTGATTTTTAATTGCAGAAGCACGTGATTAAAGAGATGAGACATTATGAATAAAAATTCTTAATCTAAAATGACATTATGAATAAAAATTCTTAATCTAAAATTCCATAGCAATAAGTAAACAAAAAAACCCAGTACTTACTTGTAAGACACAATCCAAAAGTTGGATCTCCAAAGCCTAGAAGCCACCAAATACTCGAGGGAGTTTTTCTCAAAAGAGAATTTTTATTCCAAAAATAATATGAGAAAATCGGCCAAAAATGTGCAAATTTATAAAAATTACAAAGCTTGAAAAAAACATGTAAAATTCGTTCCTAGCATTGTGAAATTGGTCCTACCAAATTAAGGCTATGAAAATGGAAAATATCTTGCAAAGTCCTAATTAAGAGTACCATCTACGGTCCTCTCTCATTATTCCATATAATCACATGCTAAAGCTATGAAAAAAATAATCTAAAAAGATACCACACGTTGTGGCTTGTTGACTTTTCACCTTGCACACACGTTTTGGAGTAGTGCAATCCCTTAAAACACTCCAATATGAGAGTTTTTAGGCATGCGTCTTATCTTCCAACTCTTGCTGACGCCAAGGAGGAGATAAAATACGCTTCTAACGGTGGAATGAATTAAGAGAGGATTTGTCATACGGGTTTAGTGAGTGATCATAGGAGAGAATCACCCATCTCTCTCTATCTTCTGCACACTCATTTTCTTTCATTTTTTGGCAATGCATTCTTTTTCGGACACTTGGCACACTATGAGACGTTGTAAAAGGTGGAGCTTTATTGGACTTATTGGAGTGGGCTTGTTGAGGTCTGGCCTGTTTAGAAGTGGGTTTTTGCTTAACAAGCCAGCCTGCTACACTTGGAGGAGCTCGGCCACGACTAATAATTAGAGAGGATTTATTGGACGGTGTCCACTTATGGTGACCTCGATCAAAATGGTCCATGTAAGCTATGGCCATCTGCTCTGCTAGATCAAGGTCCACTAATGATGAGTCCGAGTGTGAATCTAGTGGATCATTGGGCTTGATGCCCTCATCATCTCCCCCCAGCTGAGGAGAACTCGACCCCGAGTTAGATTGGGCGTTTGTCTAAAGGGGTTCATCTACGTGATAGGGCTTTGGATCTTGAATTTGAAAGTGTCTGGAAGGTGGAGATCAGCTAGCAACTCAACTTTGTAGGCGTTGTCATTGAGACGGCGCAAGATCTTGCATGGCCCAATGTTGCGTTGCTGTAACTTATTGTACTTGCCTTTTGGAAGTCTCTCTTTCCGGCTATGGACCCATACCAAGTCACCTTCGTTGAAACGGACCAGTTGCCATTTCTGATTAGCGTATGCCATGTAACTGTTGTTGCTTTCCTCGATCCTTGCTAACACATCTTCGTGGATCCTCTAGATTTCAGCAACTCTATCATCTGCGATCTTGCTAGTACCATGATGTGGCAGAGGTGCCAAGTCCAAAATAGAACACGAGTTGGATCCATACATGACCTCAAATGGGTTTTGTTTTGTAGTGCGGCTCCGTGAGCTGCTGTTGGCAAACTCGGCTTGGGGCAAGACTACGTCCCACTTCCTGGGTTTGGTTCCAACAAGACTCGTGAGAAGGTTTCCCAGAAACTTGTTGACCACCTCTGTCTCGCCATCAGTTTGAGGGTGGAAAGCGCTGCTGAACTTGAGCTCCGTCCCCAACTTGCGCCATAGACACAACCAAAAGTGGCTTAAGAATTTGGTATCCCAGTCAGAAACAATGGGCTTGGGCACACCGTGTAATCTCACTACTTCGCGCAAGAACAAAGTAGCGACATGGGTAGCGTCGGTTGACTTTCTGCATGGAACGAAGTGGGCCATCTTGGAGAATCGGTCCACCACCACAAAAATATAATCAAACCCTGCCTAGGTCTGCGGATGGCCTAATACAAAGTCCATGGAAATATCTTGCCATGGGCCTGCTGGAACTGACAAAGGTGAGTAAAGGCCCGAATTTTGGGTCAAACCTTTCGCTTTGTTGCAAATGTGGCATCTCCGCAAGTGTCGGATCACCTGCTTTTTCAGTTTTGGCCAAAAGTATTTCTCTTCCAATGCTGCAAGGGTTTTATCTCGACCAAAGTGGCATGCCAAGCCGGCGCCATGAACCTCATGCACCAACTTCTCTCGGAGAGAACTTAGTGGCCCGCATAGTCTGGAGCCTTTGAAAAGGTACCCATTACTCCTTCTTGGGTCCATTTTGCACGTCTGGCCATATGGGGCCGAAATCAACATCTTGTTCATACAAACCCACCAAAGAATCAAAGCACACCCACAAGCTAGCAAGTAAGCTGGCCCGACAGCTGAGAGCATCGGCCACCTTATTCTGCATCCCAGACTTGTGTTGCACAACAAAAGTAAACTCATGTAGGTAAGAGACCCACTTGGCATGACGTGCACTCAACTTCTGTTGTTCGTTGATGAAGGATAAAGCCTGATGATCAGATTCAACACAAAAGGCTTGCTGATTAGGTAATGTCTCCACATCTTCAAGGCTTCAATAATGGCCTAGAACTCAATGTCATAGGTGATGTAGTGCAAATGGATACCATCAAGATTCCAGCTGAAAAACACTATGGGCCTATGATCTTCTGACAAGACACCTCCAAGTCCCATGTGAGAGGCATCACAGTCGACCATGAACTGCTTGGAGAAGTCTGAAAGGACCAGCACTAGGGCAGTCAAAAGCTTCTGTTTGATGGAGTTGAAGTTTTTTTCTGTCGCAAGAGTAATATTGAACACCTTCTCTTTGAGGCAATCAGTAAATGGATCCATGATGGTGGTAAAGTCATGAATAAACCGCCGATAAAACGAGGCCAGCCCAAGAAAGCTACGAGCCTCGGTCATAGTCTTCGGGAGTGGCCAGTCCCGAACTGCCTTTATCTTTGATGGATCCACCTTGATACCATCTGCAGAAACAATGTATCCCAAGAAATTTACAGAGTCAGTAGCAAAAGTACACTTCTTAGTATTGGCATACAACTTTTCTCTATGTAGTACATCAAACACTTGTCTTAGGTGATCTAGGTGCTCCTCCTCAGATTTGCTATAAATTAAAATGTCATTGAAATACACGACAACAAACTTCTTGATAAAGGGGCGCAACGTTTGGTTCATCACTCGTATGAAGGTGGTGGGAGCATTGGATAGTCCAAAAGGCATGACTAACCACTGGAACAGGCCTTCGCGGGTCTTGAATGTCGTCTTCCACTCATCGCCCGGGCGGACACAAATCTGATGATACCCGCTGCGAAGGTCCACTTTTGAGAAGACCTTAGATCCTACCAATTCGTTTAGCATGTCATCTAAGCGCGGGATGGGAAGGTTGTAGCGAACAGTGATCTTGTTGATAGCCCTGTTGTCTATACACATCAGCCAACTGCCATCTTTCTTTGGAGTGAATAGGGCCGGCACTGAACATGGACTGAGACTTTCACGAATGAAACCCCAATCCACCAACCCTTGCACTTACCGATTCAACTCAGCACTCTCTGTAGGTGACATCCGGTAGGCGGGCCTGTTGGGCAAGGCCAACCCTGGCATAAGATCGATGCAATATTAATGTTGTGCATGGGAGGTAGTCCTGCTGAAAGCTCCTCTGGAAGGATATCCGCGAACTCTTTTAATACTGGCTGCACTGCTGGATGGATGGGCGAGTCAGGAGTAACCTCTTGTGGGACCAAGGCATACAACCCACCTCGACAACTACATGACTCCTCCCGCAACTGGCTAATAGTGACAAGTTTTTCTTCTATTTTACTCTTCTATCGATCTAACTCTTTCATAGGACCCAATGTATATTTGGTGCCATCCTTGAAGACGGTGTACAGGGTCTTGACGCCATCGTACTTTGTTTGTTTGTCATACTGCCATGGTCGACCCAACAGTAAGTGACATGTGTCGATGGAGACCACATCACAACAGGCGTTGTCCTTGTACCTGCCAACAGAGAAAGGAACTAGGCATTCTTTTTCTACAGTTACAACATTGCCAGTCTTAAACCATGAGATTTTGGTATGGTTTAGGAAGCCTCCGTGGTTTGAGCTTAAGCTTGTCAACCATATCTTGGGCTACAACGTTACAACTAGAACCACTATCAATAATCAAAGTACAAAATTTGCCCATAATAGTACATTTGGTTCTAAATATATTTGTTCGTAGCCAGTCTTTGCTTTGGAGACATGAGAACCCACTGTATGATGAAGTTCTCTCCGTCATTGTTGCCATAGATGATTTTATCTCCACCGGAAGCTTTTTTGTTCTCATCTTCAATCTCCACAGTGTCCTCCATACCATCTTCCTGTACTAGGGTCACACATCTAACAATACAGTCGGAAGCTATGTGACCTAGTTGGTTGCACTTGAAGCACTTTAGTGGCGGTCGTTGCGGCCGTTCCGTAGGTGGAACCTAAGGAGTTGACTTTGGAGCAGGCCTGGATGAGGAACCCCCCCGTTGAGGACTTAGGGTTCGTGGCCCGACTCTATATTGGTCCGATATGGTTACGTTGACCTTCGATCTGTTCGAATTGTAATTCCTTCTGTTGAGAAATGGACATATGAGTAATGTCGAGGCCAGTCATAAGGTCACTAATGGAAGTGCATAGACCTTCCATATACCGCTGGATAACAACCTGTTCAGACTCATGTAAATTGTTGTGGGTGATTAGAAGGTTGAACTCTTCTGTATATTCTGCAACGGTTCTATTACCTTGCTTGAGCTTCTGCAACTTAGAGAAGAGAGTTTGTAAATGGTTAGGAGAAGTAACACATGAGTTTAGTTTTTCCGAGGATTGGATTGGACCCTTGCCTAGGTTTTTTTCTCTCAGTTTTAACTCGCTTGTACCAGGACAATGCGCTCCCTCTAAATTTCATAATTACATGCTTTACCTGTTTATCTTGAGGTACATCAGCACATTCAAATATATTCTCAATTGTTTCCAACCAATCTAAGAAAACCTCACTAGAGAGACCTCTTAAAAATTCAGGAATGTTAACTTTGATGGGATGTGGTTTCTCTGCTTGACGACGATACGTGCGATTTGTATTTGTGCCATCGTCACTATTATGGTCCGATTCATCAGAAGTGGGTACATGATGAGAGGCATAAGACCTACAAATGGATGAAGACGATCGGCATCACTCATGGATAAGTTGCTGCATAGAATCATGAAATGGTATCCACTTGATGCTGCAGGGAGGCGATCTGGTGTGCTAATGCCGCAACAGTCTCCTGCAGGTCCACCATCTCTGAACTGTTTGTTTTCTTGACGTGGGATGTGGAGGTATCCTCAGGAGCAACTTCATCATTCTTGCCGATGTTTGAGCAAGTGTTGTGGTAGGTCCCAACTCAAGTATATAAATGCTAATATAACTTGTTTTCTCTTCAGGTGAGAAAAGTACCACAATTTGAATGCAATGATTTCTCCTCCTTTTATTAACAACTGATGGCTGCTTAAATAAGCAAGGCCACATACAAGCAAGCAAACTGAAATGAAAGAAACTAGGAACAAATAACTAGAAATGAAAGAAACTAGGAACAAATAACTGGACACCTAAGAACCCAACATAAGTGCATGAAGGAAAAGTGACGTAAAACTCTCAACCAACTGAGGACCCATTCAAACTCTCAACTGCATGACCCACTGAAGCTTATCTGTTATTCTACACGTGCAAGACCCACTGAAGCTTATCCCAAGTACTTGGGATTCGGCTTATAGCTCCTTGCAGAATGCCTTGGCTTATCATGTTGTACCCATGAGGCATGATGAAACAAGAAAAAGAGCACTTGAAATTGGGCTGAGTGTATGCTGCGAATCAACAAATGAATCACAAACAAAAGTCAGTCGAGTCATACAAGTACGATCTTGCTCAAATATATGGGCTCATATTATCAATGTCCCGAAAGTCTAAAAAAAAAAAAATTAAGCTTCCAATGAAAAGTACAATAGACTTTGACCACATAAGAGTAATAGATCACAAAAGAAATTTGCAGCAATCCCAAGATTTGTGACTCTCATATCCACTTGATCCAGGCCTAGGGTCAAATCCGTGAGAATTCGCCAGTAGGTCGCAATTTCAGAGTGTTAGACGATCAAATCTACGGCGTCGGAGAGCCCACGTAGCCAATCACAGTCTGTAAAAAGATTCTACCTTAGTCAAGGGTCCGTTAAACAGATCGAAAACTGAAACAAGGTTACCATGAATTTAATTATGCTAATGGATTTCAGTTTAAGGTCTCATTAATCCAATTTGATTTTAATTGCGGAAGCACGTGATTAAAGAGATGAGACATTATGAATAAAAGTTCTTAATCTAAAATTCCATAGCAATAAGTAAACAAAAAAACCCAGTACTTACTTGTAAGACACAATCCAAAAGTTGGATCGACAAAGGCTAGAAGCCACCAAATACTCCAACAGTTTTTCTCAAACTAGAATTTTCATTCCAAAAATAATATGAGAAAATCGGCCAAGAATGTGCCAATTTATAAAAATTACAAAGCTTGAAAAAAAGCACGTAAAATTCGTTCCTAACATTGTGAAATTGATCCTACCAAATTAAGGCTATGAAAATGGAAAATATCTTGCAAAGTCGTAACTAAGAGGACCATCTACGGTCCTCTCATTATACCATATAATCACATGCTAAAGGTATGCAAAAAAATTATCTAGAAAGATACCACACATTGTGGGTTGTCTACTTTCCACCTTGCACACACGTTTTGGAGTTGTGCAATCCCTTAAAACACTCCAATATGAAAGTTTTTAGGCATGCTTCTTATCTTCCAACTCTTGCTCACGCCAAGGAGGAAATAAAATAGGCTTCTCACGGTGGGATGAATTAAGAGAGGATTTGTCATACGGGTTTAGTGAGTGATTATAGGAGAGAATCGGCCATCTCTCTCTCTATCTCCTGGACACTCCTTTTCTTTCTTTTTTTGCCAATGCACTCTTTTCAGGAGACTTGGCACACTATGAGAGGTTGTAAGAGGTGGAGCTTTCTTGGACTTATTGAAGTGGGCTTGTTGAGGTCTGGCTTGTTTAGAAATGGGCTTTTGCTTAACAAGCCCGCCTGCTACACTTGGAGGAGTTGGGCCACAACTAATAATCAGAGAGGATTTATTAGACGGTATCCACTTATGGTGACCTCGATTAAAATGGTCCATGTAAGCTATGGCCATCTGCTATGCTGGATCAAGGTCCACTAATGATGGATCCTAGTGTGGATCGAGTGGATCATTGGGCTTGGTGCCCTCATCAGGGCTGGGCCCAAAAGCAAAACCTTGAGGATTACCTCGGTCACCAAGAGTTAATGGGTTGGACCGAGGCCCCAAAGAGGATAATATCATTCTTGGGGAGTAGGGTCAAGGTCATTACACTTATGTAATTTTACATTACACATGTGTAAACCCTAATCAAAGCAATATATAATATCTTTTTTTGTGAGAGATGGTAGATGAGTGAAATTTATAATAAGGGTCGGTTGTCTCTTCTTCGTTTCCTTCCTTTTGGATCTAGTGGATTTGCTTTGAACATGTGGATGTATCGAAAGGAAGTCACGTAAAATCTCTATGTCTTTATGTATTTTTTATTATTCCCAACACTAACCATATCGAAATAGACTCAAATAGAATAAGCACTTATCTAAATCCATTCGCGAGTCTAATGTAATAGGATTAGAAAGGTTGAGAAAAACAATAAGAAAGGTTCCTTTAGAGGGTCATTTTCAGTGGGTTATCTCACTTGTCACATGCGTAGATGTGTTTGTTGGAGGTGAGTGAGGGAGGCGACAGCCATAAGCACACAAAAATAATTGAATGTTTGAAACATAGCTAAGGAATATAAATGTTTAATGCTTACAAAAGACATGGGAAGGAAGGGCCCTCGTAGGTGGGGGACATGGCCTTGATTCTTGAAAGCTCCTTTCCTTTTGTCTGTTCTTATTTTCCCACCGTCTGAAATTCTAGAAACCATGTCGGCATTGTCTGATTGGTTGTGCTTTGATGGCCTTCTTTGAATGTAGCGAATCAGTGACGTTTAAGGCACACCAATGGTTGCTTGTCAAAGATGGTGGCTGTTGCCAGGAAATATCATTATATATTATAATATTTAAATCAATATTCGCTCATCAACACTATCCCCATATGCCTTTTTTAAGTTTTATCATCGAGGGAGAAGGATAAAAAAATTCATTTATCTATAGCCGTTAAAATATTACATGTCTACCTATCATATCTTCTACTACATAGTTTATATGAAAAATCTAAAAACTAATGATGAGAGGAGAATGAGATGGCAATGTGGGTCCTATGGGAACATGATCAAACATCAGTACATGTGCTATACAGCAACTTAGAATTAAATGCATGAAAAAATGCACGAATTTTCTAAGTGTCAAGAGAGAATTCAAAATCATATTTATTGGAGTTCAAATAATTAGCTCATGTGCTGGTACAATCGTGAAGTCTTCAGCCACAGGTTTAAAATTTAGTATAGTTCAAGGAAGCGACTCATTTACTAGCTGCATGAAAAAACTGTGGGAAATGCTTTCACGTACTTTTTTTTTTGCACCTCCTTTTTATTTTTGATAAGAGCTCCGAAAAGTGGACCACAAGATCTCCAAGCAAATTTTCCCGAGCCATGTGTAGAAGAAATCAAAGCAAATCAAATAATTAGTTCTCCAATTCTCCGAAGGCAGATTTTGGACAACAGATTAGCCATGATTTTTGCAAAGAATCGTTTATTGTGATTCATCATGATTTATGGGGACCGTCACCAGTAATATCTTTTCAACGCTTCTGTTATTATGTGATATTTGTTGATACATGAACTAGGTACACATGGTTCTACAGGCTCAAACAAAAATCAGATTTCTTTCAGTGCTTTCTTATGTTTTAAAAATATATTGATACGTAATTTGACAAGAAAATTGGATTTTTCAATCTGATAGTGGTGGTGAATTTGCTAACACAAAATTCAAAAATTATCTATTAGATCTTTGGATTAAATATCAAATGTCTTGCCAAAACCGCCCCAACAAAATGGGTTAGTTGAGCGAAAACATCGTAGTGTTACTGAGTTGGGTCTAACCATGATGTTTCACACACATGTACTTAAGCATTTTTAGGTTGAGGCTTTTAGTACAGTTGTATGGTTAATCAACAAACAACCTTCGCGAGTCTTGGGTTGGAAGAGTCCACATGCAACCATACTTCACAAACATCCAAACTATGGCTCACTACAGATTTTTGGAAGCAAATGCATCCCTTGCCTCCAAGATTATACCAAGAATAAATTTGAACCGCGGTCTCTTCCATGTATTTTTCTTTGCTACAGTGAACATTATAAGGGATACCGTTGTTATTATCCACCTCCGAATCGAGTTTATCTCTCGCAACATGTTCTTTTTTATGAAACACTGTTCCTTTTTTGAGATCCATGATCACTCTATCATTCCTCACATTCTATTGCTGATCTAATCGAGTTCTCTGACTGGTTTACAGGGGATCCAATATTAGATATGGGCTCAAATACTACTTCTTATGATACAAGATCTCCACCCTATTAAAACTATGTTCTCCCAATGAGTGCTTAACTTCTCTTGCACAATCTGCTTCTTCCAATAAGCTCGAATCACCGTTACCACCTGATTGTGTGACTGATCAACTAAGTACTGATCACCCTATGCAACCCATGGATTCTTCTGAGCAACATGATTCTCAAGACATTTTTCCATTAGGTGCAATATTTGACTCTCATGTTTCACCAACCAGGGTTACCACCGGCATCTCTTCCACTACTGTTTCTAGTTCACCAATGTCCACTCGTCGCAGCCATGGTAATGTCAAGTCAAATCCCAAGTATTTTAGTTCTAATTATTGTTTACTTGCTCAATCTGTACCATCAGAACCAAAATCAATCACCTCTGCCCTCAAATATCTAGATGGATTGCAGTTATGAAAGAAGAATTGTCAGTTCTCTCTCACAATGACACATGGGATTTAGTTCCTCAACACTCCAACATGAATATTCATGGTTGTAAGTGGGTTTTCAAAACAAAACTCAAGTTTGATGATTCGTTGAAACGATTAAAGGCTCGTCTTGTTGCAAAAGGGTACAATCAGATTCCTGGCATAGATTTTTCTGAAATTTTTTCTCCAGTTGTCAAGCCTTCTACAGTTCAGTTCATTCTCATTATAGCTCGAACTCATGGATGGGAGATTCGTCAATTAGATATCAAAAATTCATTTCTTTATGGACATTTAACTAAACATGTTTTTATAGAACAACCTCTAGGCTTTCAAGATTCCATGCAGCCGACTCATGTTTGTTCTCTCAAGCGTGCCCTCTATGGATTAGGTCAGGCTCCACGAGCATGGTTTGGTTTTGGGTCTGGACTTCTTTTGTAGTACAACTAACTCCTCATTATTTGTTTATCATGGTCGACAAGGTACTTTGTTACTATTGTTATATGTTGATGACATTATTGTTACAGGATCCAGCCCCGTCACACTTCATGGGTTCATTAGTCAGTTTAGTCAGGAATTTTATAATGAAAGATCTGGTCCTCTACACTACTTTCTTGCCATTGCGATTATCCCTTTCTTTGGTTGTTTATTCCTCAATCAAACAAAATATGCTTTTGATATTTCGGAACACGCTCAGATGCTAGGTTACAAACCCATCTCAACATCTATCATCAGAAAATTGCTCCTGAGCTCGACTGACAATGATCAGTTTTTGGATCCTTCATTTTATCGCAGCATTGTTGGAGGCTTACAGTACCTCAATATCACTCGTCCTAATATCTCCCACAACGTCAATTATGTGTGTCAATATCTGCAGCAGCATACCCTTCTGCATTTTCAAATGGTGAAGTGCATCCTTCAATATGTTCATGGAACTATCACTCTCGGGTTCCGTCTTCTGGCTATTGTCTATGTAACTCTATGCTTTTTCAGATGTCAATTGGGCAGGATCCCAACAACACATCGTTCTACCACCAGTTTCTACACCTATCTCGGAGGTAATTGTATCTCCTGGACTGCCAAGAAACAATCCATTGTGGCAAGGCCATATAAAGAAACGGAATATTGAGTGCTCGGCTCTACAACCGGTGAACTCATGTGTCTCAGTTATCTTATTAGTGATGTCGGCCTCCATCTTTTATCTCCTCCGCTGCTTCACTCGGATAATATCTCAATTTTACATCTCACCACTAAGCATGTTTTTTATGCTCGTACCAAACATATTGAAATTGATTATTACTTTGTTAGGGAAAAGGTTGCTCTTGGCTCTCTTGTTACAAAGTTTGTCTCGTCTTCAAATCAAGTTGCTGATATTTTTACCAAGGCTCTTCCACGCAAGACCCATAACACATTATGCACCAAACTGGGCCTTTGGAGTTCCCCACGGTCCAGTTTGAAGGGGGATATTCAACAAACAAATTCAAATTCAAATAATTCAAGGGATTAGATGGTTGTTGTAACTCCTTTTACATTGATGTATTTTTTGGTAACTCCTTTTACATGAATGTATTCTTTTCAACTTCTTTTACATTGAATATATATACAAAAGGTCTCCCACTTGAAAACTAACGAAGTGGAGAGAACCATTACATAATTTCTTAGTTTTCTATAAACTCAACCAATCCAGTTGCAGCTGCAAGATTTAAGAGGAATACAAAGTGATGGTTGCATAACATCCAAATCAGATAGGAGCAATGAAACCATCGGCAGCACATCATTTAACTCATATATTCAGAATATTGATCTATGTAGATTCAAATTGGTCATGCTTCGTAAACAATTGTAAAAGTGGTTCTATATTGGCTGACATTGTGAGTGGCAAGGTTTATCAATCATCTATAACGCAATTCAACCTATCACTCTTAAATGGTGTTTAATTTCTTACAGCGATTCAATATCAACAAAAAAGCGGCAAAATTAATGGTGATGGAAAATATATATGTTAGAAATTACATTATCTCTAGTTGCATAAGATCCTAACTCGATGACGAATTATTTTCAAGTATGAGAGAATGATGAGGCCATTACTGAAGACATTGCGAATAACACTAAAATTTAAAGTTAAGTGCATGAACCAGTGGAATGAAGAAAATGAACCAGTGGAATGAAGACAATGTTGGGATTGACACTAAATCACTTGAAATTTGTAGGTGCCAAAAAAGGGTACAAAATTACTCTTGCTAGGGCCCAAATTATTTAAATAATTGGCTCATGGGCTGATAAGATGGGTCAGGCCTTCAATCTATTGGATTTAAAGCTTATTTTAGTTGGGAAAGGACCCGTTTACTAGTTGCAAGGAAAAGTTGAGAGAATTGCTTCCACCTACTTTCATGTACCTCCTTTCTTTCACCTCCTTTTTATTTTGATAAGATCTTGAATTAATAAAGGAACCAAAAGATTTTCAAGTGAATTTGCCCAAGCAAGTGTGGAAGCAAATCAAGGCTAAACAAACAAATCCTTCTATAATTCGCTCGAAGGCAGATTTTGGACAATAGATTTAGACAGCAAACCAGCCACAAAGACAACTCTAAATTCATCCATGACTGATCGGGAAATATGATGTAATTGTTTTAATTTTTTTTAGGTAAGCCATATGGAAACTAGGGATTGGATGTATTTAATTTAGGAAAAATTAACAATTGTAAGGCCTTAGACGTGTAAAGCATAGTAGCAGATTTTTTTCCAACTTTCTTCAGCCAACAACCTTTATAAATTGGAGTCTTGGTCGACTATGTAGAGTATCCCTTTTGCCAATGTTCAAATAAGTTTTGTGTTATTTTGAATTCTAATTTCAATTTTGTTTGGAATTAAATTTAATTTCATGAAAGCATTGGCAGAATTCTACTTTTAGTTCATTCAGATCTAAATTTTCTATTTAATTACTGATTTCAGATTACATATTTTAATTTTCTTTCAAGCATTTTCAATTCTAGCTCTCATTAGAATTCAGTTTCATTGAGAATTTCACAAGGTGTTGATTTTCCTAAAGAAATTGTGCGTTTTCACATTTTTTTGGAGTAAATTGTGATCAGGTATTTATTTTCCAGTTGAGTTTCCGTTTGCTTAGAATTGAGGTAAAATTTCAGTTAGTGTTAGAAAGGAAAAACGATTTGAGAAACTTTTTGAATTTCTTGGTACATCAATGATTCGATTTTTCTCAAATGCCTAGTAAGTTGAACTAGATCTACGTCGCACCGAGTAGGTCAAATGGTATGCACTTTGGCTCAGGAACCAGAGTTCTCAGATTCGAGTTTTGCAGTCGCCTAATACTTGGGGCTTTTAAGGGTGTTGGAATAATTAGAGTTAGAATATAATTAGGATTATGATCTTGTGTTTATCTCTAATAAGAGAAATATTTGATTCATAATTAGTTTAGAGTTCGAGTCTAATTGTGATAACCCTAGGGTCGGCTAGAGGCTATATAAATACATCTAATAGCTTAGAGTTGAATACAAGTTAGTTTATTCTTTTTCTACATGGGCATAGAGCAGATAACGATCCTAGTTTGAGGGTCGATTTCTAGGTTCCTCTTCTCTCCCTCTACCCAAAGAATCTTGTTGGCAGAGGGAGGGGCGTTTTGCACTTGCTTCCACATGCTTCTCTGACTGGTTTACCATCTCAGATCCAACACAAGAGAGAACCCCAGCCATCGTTTTTCTGGTTTTTGGTTTTTTGCTCAGTTCGACGTCTCTCTACCAATTGAGGTTGCCGTCTCTACAAACCAGCAACCTGGGTCACAACTCCAGTAAACCTAGATCTATTGGTTAATCACTGTTCTGTTTCGGTCATTTCGTAGATAAGTTTGAAGCTTCGAGATCTCGATTGATTGAGTCTTGGACTGCTAAGTGATCACCATCGCTCGTTGGTCTTACCATTCGCCCTTCTGTTCCTCAGATCTGAACGGATTTAGGACAGGGTCCCAGTCCCTTTTCCACTGCTGCTCTTCCAACAGATCCCATCTAGCAGATCTCAGTCTGTGTTCGTAATCAACCTACCACCTCTGCTGCATCTATTCGAGTTTCTGCCCAGATCTGTTTGCAAGATCGGGACGGGATCCCTCAGCTCTGTTAATACTTCCGCCCTTCTTTTGTCATCGGCTCACCATTCTCAGATCCAAGCGTTGTCCTGCAATTTCGGTGCCTCCTGCTCGATTTGAGCCTCTACTGTTTGTGTACCCCTGCCGTCGTTGTTGCTTCCTACGTCCAAATCTCTCTGCTGCTGCAGCAAACATCTTCTTCAACGTTCTGCTCTACTTGGAACGTTCCTTTGTTGTTGCTCCATTCGAAAAATGATGTTGTCCCTTTGCTTGTAATTCTTTGTTGGCTGAATTTTTTTTATGGCGGCTGAGATGTTGGTAGCAATGCTGGTGCTTCTTTCTTGTTAACTGCCGATCAGACCTCTTCCTCTGCTCTTGGTTGGTTGCTACTGATGCTTGAGATGTCTGAATACTTGCTAATTGGTCTGCTACCCACCACCTCTTGTGGTTTCTTGGTTTTGGATGGATACCATGTTGGTTGGCTGCAACATTCAATTGTTTCTGGTTGATTCTGCTGTTTGAAACACTTTCTTTAAATGGTTACTCAATTACAACCTTTCTTCTCGGTGTTTTGTTGTTTCTTCTCACCATCTATGCCAAGAAGAAAGGGGGAGAGCTGAAGAAATGGACGCAAATTGCCCTTCTCCTCTAACTTTGTTGCCATTTGAACGTACCTAGTTCGCTGTTTCTCCAATATGAGACGATCTGTTTTGGACACCAGTCCATTTATTGTGGAATTCATCCACATTATTGTTTGGAGGACTTTGATTCGTCCTCTCTTTGTTGGCCTTTATGGATACAACCTTCTTATTTGCTGGAGCCTTTCAGTTTGCTAGTCTTTCCGATCTGATTGATAGATGTGATGGTTTCAGCCTTTTTTGGCATTCAGTCATGCCTCTTTATTTGTTTCAGGCCGCCATCAGTGTTCGCCACCTGTCATTTTGGAGCCAATTAGTGCCGCCACTTTAACACATTTTTGCAGCCATTCAGTGCACTGCCTCTTCAACAATTCTTGCAGCCAAACAGTTTGCTGCAAACAAATCTTCATGGCCTGTCGATGTGCCATTTTTACAGTTCACCTGTCGTTTCTTCACATTCCAAGCTTCTCGTTTATCCACGCTTCAGCGTGTAGGGGCGTGTTGGAATAATTAGAGTTTAGAATATAATTAGGATTCTTATCTTGTGTTTATCTCTAATAAGAGATATATTTGATTTATAATTAGTTTAGAGTTTGAGTCTAATTGTTCTTCACGTGTTTGCTCACCATGTACTCCCTCTTGATGGGCTTCTTCACCTCCTGTTTGATCTTCATTTTTCACTTGTTCGTCTACAAAAAGGGGTGCTTGAGGATGACGGATAATTCTTCGAGGACGAGGGCGCTCAATGAGTCCCATTTTCTACAAAGATGTTTTGTTGAGAGGGTTATGATACACAGTCTCCTCATCTAGGATTGGGACGCCTAATTTCTTGGCCAATTCTGACATGATATATCTGAAAGGGGCAGCAGAATGACCTTTGCAAAACCAATGATCAATGATGGTCTGACAAATTATGGAGGGAAGGCATATGTTTTGTTCAGAATCAACAGTAATCAGTGTATTTATCATAAGAGGAGTCAAGTCTCCTCTATTACCCTTTCGTGGATAAACATTGAAGAGGAACACTTGGTGCAGAAGACGGAATTTAGGGAGAAGCTCGGAAGCACGGAAAGCATTGCCCCCAATCCATTCGACGAATTCTCCACATAATTTCTCAGTTACCCATAATCTTTCTCAGGGATAGAGTCGTCAATAGACTTGAGGCCACCAGGACATAAGGGCACACTGATAAGTGAGGAGATGTGACTTGGTGTAATTCGAGCTTGGGATCCATCAGTGAATCTTATGGTAAATGACAAACGATCACGGTTCACACTACATATTGCACCATACATTTCTTCGGCAAGAGAAAGATAGGTGAGATCACCCCATTTCAATATATTTAGCTAATTGATATGCCCAAGAGTTTGTGGAACATCAAATTGTTCCAAACATTCTATATCACTGTGTCGTTCAAAAGTAATTCCATTTCTTGTAATGTATTCAGTTGTCTCTAGAACTACATCCATAAAAAGTCTCTCATGAGGATTGGTGAGAAATAGAGGTCATCTCCTATAGGTTTGAGTGTCGGGAGCAGCTTCATTCATACTTTGGAAAAATCAAGGAAAACGAGAAAAGGTACCAAGGGTGGAATCCTAAGTCACTAACAGAGATTTGCAAATGGAAGATTGGTGGAGAAGGACCCTAAGTAGAAAAAAATAACTTAATTAATACCCAAAGCAAGATGATTACCAATTTAGGACTGATTTTAGGTTGTTTGGCCCTTGAATTTCAGTGAAATCAATGAAAATCAGTGTTCCTTAGGGATTCTTCTCTAGATCTTGGGATGAGCTTGAGCCAAAAGCTCAAGAAATCAGTTTAAACCTAGAAGGCAAAGAGTTTATCAATAGATTTCAGGAAAATCCCAAAACTTAAGGTCGGTTTATGAGGGATTTGACAAATGTGCAGGAATCCAAGAAGAGGAACCCCAAAAACGAGATGTAGAGGAGAAAAGAAGCTTACCCGAAGAAGATGTACAGGACTTGCAGCAGAAGTTAGTGGAAGCAAGAGAGAGAGATTTGAAGGAGAGCTCGGAAGGAACGAGAAATGAGAGAGCAGAAGAGGGGAATCACGAACAGAAAGGAGAGGGGTTGCGGGTCGTGTTTTATAAATCTCGAAACTGTGTAGTTTCCGCATCTTCGGAACATTCGAAGTAAGTTGTTTCATTCTTTGGACGTTCCGAGGTTATCCAGAATAAAGGGCATATTGTGTATGTTCGGACTTTTTGAAGAAAGTTTCTTTCTTCTTCGGACGTTCCGAGCTCTAACAAAGTTGTTGGCCAGCATCACCACCTTCGGTTGTTCCAGAGAAGGACTTCGATACTCCCGAAGATTTCCAACAACGGAAGGTCTGATAAAGTTATTCGGAGCTTCCGAGATAGGCAAGATTCCAAAAAGAATTTAGATTTGAATTTTTATTTTTGAGCCTTACAGAGGTGTCCATTTGATCAGGGAAACTTGCTTAAAACACTAAGGGCAAGATGGAGATGGTGTTAGTTTGAGGTCCTAAAGTATCAAGAATCATGCAATTAAATATTTGAACAATGACCACTCTACTCAAGCATGATTCGCATATACCATGTTGCATGAAACACTACACTAATAATTTTCAATACAATCAAGCAACATTGTCAAAATTAGTCAATCACAAATCACCATAGAGTCCATTCGAGTGAATTTCAATTCAAGACATATAAATGGAAATAGTGAAAGTAAATATGATTCAACATTTCGTGATCACATTAGTATTGGATAGCATGATTGATTCAGGCACACAACAATCAATAATATTGGACCCTTGATAGGTTCAAGTCCACACATTTGTGACTCCACAAGCATGATGTACATCATAGCCAGGAAAAAATTTATCATTGCATTAAGAGTCAAGAGTTCAATACCAAATCATATAAATCACTCAAACTTGTCAACTGCAATGGTGAACCAATAATCATAATGCTATGCAAAGTATTCTACTTAGGTCCAATGATATTACTATTTACTCCAATTTTGGACCATAGTAGAACATGGTTGACACACACACATTATCAACAGAATATAGGCATGAAAATCATGGATGAAACAAGACAATCATGCAGTATTACATACATGATCAAATCTAATTTGAATATGTAAGATGGAATCATATGAATTCTACAAAAGTTCACACCCAAGATCATAACACAAACTAACCCACTATCCTAGCCATGGGTAACCATATGGCGTTTGAAAAGGTCTTCAAGGTCCACCGGTATTAAACACATGAACATTGGATTTTCTCTTTTTGGTGTTCTTGTTCATTTGACAAAATCTTGTGAATTCATTTAAGGCTTCAATCAATTTATGAGTTAAGGCATGATTTAGATTTCCATTTAAGTTCTTATGCCTTTGTTCATGATTTTGAATTCTTGTGCATAATTCCATTGATTTTTATATCTCTTAACCCTTTTCAAATTTTCTTTGTGAACATTTTTCTTTAGATTTTCCACCTTAATTTTATTGGCATTTTTGTATTTATTTTCTTTTCTTACTTTGCATTCAAACATGAGATGCCCGGATTGTCCACAATGAAAGCATTTTATGACTTTCATTTGAGAAGTTAAGGGAGACTTACCCTTAACAAAGATAGTTTGGTTCTTATTTCCTTTATCATTTTTCTTATCATATCTACCCGTTTTGTCTCCAAATGGTTTGCTTAGTTTTAGAAGCTTTTCAATCTTCTCTTCTTCTCTTGTGAACTCCATCTCAAATTTTCCTTTATATCTCTTTAAGTCATTAACTTCTTTTATCAATCTTTGATATTCATTTTCTAGATTTGATTGTGATTTAGGGACATTTGTTTTAGGGCCATTAAGTTGATTTTTAATTTTAGCATTTTCTTCTTCTTCACAGCTTAGCATAATTTTCAAATCTTCGTAGTCTTCTTTTAATGAATGAAGTTCATGCTTCAGTTTTCTTATATCATTTTCAAGATTCCCTTTTTCATTTATTTCTACTTTTAAGCATTCTTCAAGTTTTAAGCACTCTTTTTTAATAGCTTTTGGATTTACTTGATTTGCCAATGTTAGATCTTTTAGAATGTTTTCTTTTTCCAACTTTTCTTGGTTAAGTTCTTTTTTAGTTTTATATTTTCTTTACCAATTTTCTTAAGTTGCTTGTACATTTCATTTAATGTCTCACTTAATTTTTCTATGGCAGGTGTATTATCTTCTACATCTTCTTTATTTGTTTGTTCTTGTTGAGGTTCAAGTGTTTGATGGGTCCTAAATAATACACCACTTCTAAGTCATCTTCTTTCCTAGGTTTTTCATAAGTTTTCTCCAACATGTCCCATGTTTGCTTTGCGGTTTCACAAGATATGATATTCTCTAAGATATTTGGTGAAATGGCACAAAGTATCGCATTGAGGGCATTAGCATTTGAAGAATACATGCGCTTTTCAATATCATTGTATGAGGAGTAAATCTTAGAAGATTTAGTCCATCCACATAAGATTATTTCCCATAGAGCTCTATCCATTATCATTAAGTGCATTTTCATTTTGGCTTTCCAAATAACATAGTTAAAGCCATCAAGTATTGAAGTACATATCACGGCCATACAATCACCTTTAGACATTTCTAGCTTGAAAGATCTACTCTTAGACGGTTAAGTCAAATAGCAAGAGTCCTTACTCTGATACCACCTGTTGGTCCAGCTAGCCAAATGTTTAGAATAGTCCTAGAGGGGGGGAGGGGGGGTGAATAGGACTATGGGGAATTTTAATTTCTATTTAAATATTTGGCACTTTAATGAATGGTAACTACAAATTTGCTCAGTTTATCTTTCCAATATGATTTTCATGCAAGATTAAATTCAAGCAAACTAAGATGTAAGTTAAAGCAAGTGCACAAAGTAAGGTGAAGGAGATGAGAAGAGATGGAGAATAGTGACACAATGATTTTTACGTGGTTCAGCAACCTTGCCTACATCCATGCCTCGAGTACACCACTTGAGGATTTCACTAACCTTCTCCTTCACGGGTGAGAAGAAACATATTACAAATCTTGATCTACTTCACGGGTGTAGATCAACCTAATTACCAAGAGAACACCTCCCTTAAAACCCAATAGGGTTACACTAACCCTTTACAATATTTCACAAGTAATAGAAAGAAGTTGTGCTTTGAAATATACCAAGAACTTAGCCTTGAGTTACTTGAAGTAGTTTGGGCTTGTTCTTGAATGTCCTTCTCTTCTTGGCTCGATGTAGATGCTCCAATGAAGTCCTACCAAGATGTTAGTAAGGAGGTCTAGTGTAGATAAAGGTTTTCCTATGAGGATTAAGACCCTAGAGAGAATCTCCACTTAATACATTCAACTTGGAGCATAAAATGCTCAAGATATGCCTATGAAAGCTTTTAATGTGTTTGAGATTAAGATGCAAAGTTTAGAGTGTTTTACTATGGAGTATATAAGCTTTGGAAATTGTTGTGAAGCTTGGAAGAGTGTTGGAAAAATTTGCCCCAAGTCATCAATCTTTTCCTCTCCAAAAAGCCTTACTTTATAGGCTAGAAAAGTTCCAATGGATCTATCTTCGGACCTTCCGAAGATGGGTCTTGGACCTTCCGAGGTTGCAACGGTCGCATTCTCAACGGTCATATTACAACAGTTATTTTGACCTTGCAAAGGATAGTTTGACTATTTGGGACATTCTTTGGAACATCTGAAGAGTTCTGTTCAGAACGTCCGAAGGACCCTGGAATTCGGAGGTTCAGAACGTCCAAATGACTCATCTAGGACCGTCCAAAGGTATATTCTTGGACGTTCCCAAAATGTTCTCGAAAGTTTCCGAGCTGCCCAGAAAAACCATTTTCCACTAAGTGTTGGAAACTTGAGATTTTGTGAAAAACGTGGACATGGTGGAGAGCTCATGAGTGTTCTCTGCAATCAGTTAGATTTAACTATAATGATCATTTTAGATTGCAAGGACACATGAAAATATGGAGATATTTGGTAGATAGAAATAGCCCTCCACAGGGCAAAGAGTGGACTTAGAAACCATGTTTGTGTTATTCCAATTTTAACGAAAAAGCCTTTTAAGGCTTCTAGGTCAGTCCTATGGTCCATATACCTGTGATAGTTGGCAATCATGAGGATCTTCCGATTTCAGTGCGCTGCCTTTTAATCTTCACATGTTCTGAAGGTTCAAGATTGATTTGACTATACATGTCTTCTAGAGATGCGGTCTTGGACATGTAGACGGTCACGACTCAGTCCAAGAAATTGACAACTCAGGAATCAGTCGGACACAGTCACGGAATTGACAACTCAGTCTGACTCAGGAGTAGCATATTTAACTTTTAGACCAACAATAACATATGAAAAAATTGATAATTGGGTAAAGATATCAGCACACCCCCTCTTAACCACATGGAAGAAAGAGGAAAAAAATGACACAAATAAGAATACTTTTTCACTCAAGTGATGACAAATGGATGAAAAGACAAAGTCATCATTTTTATTATCAAAACACAAATATCTCTATCAATTTGTCTTATTATTAAAAATGCTAGTGATGCTGATATTTTTTATAATAGTAACATTATTATATTATTTTATTACTTAAATACGATAAATGTAATGACCTAACCTGATATTTCAGGTCTTAGAGAGCTTTGCGGATCTTCGGGTTGTTTTTGGTGTTTTAGTGGCAGTGGAGAGTGTGTGGGCTCCGTGGTAGTTTGCCTGATTCTAAGCTTGAAAGCTCGAAGGGCATTTTGGTATTTTAAATATTTAATTTTTGTTATCATTTAAATTATTTAAAAATTACATTTTGGTTGCCATTTAAAAATATTTATAAAAGTAGTGTTTTCCTTTTTTAAAAAAAAAAGTTCAAACCCTAGCTATATATTATCTCTTTCTCACCCTCTCCTCTCCTCTTGGAAACCCTAGCCGCCACCCCCTCTCTTTCCTCCTCTTTCACCACCCTTTAACCTTAACCCTAGGCTCTCCTCTCTCACCAAAAAGTCGCCACCGCCGCTACCTCTTTTGTCACTCTTGGCCCTCTCTTCCATTCCTCTCTTCATCTCTCGGATCCTTCTCTTCTTTTTCTTCTTCCCCTTCATCTCTCTCTCTCTTCTTTCCCCGCTCCCTCTAAGAAACTCCAGATCTAACCCTCATTTACCGCCGCCGCTCCTCTCCTTATCTTTCTATGTTATTTCTTTCCCTCTCATCCCCAATCGAAACCATAATCCATTGGGGTTTGCAGCCGTGTAATACCCACACCCACCCAGCTGTTGCTAGGCATGTGGGAAAAAGTCCCATATAGCCCAGGCGGTTGAGGGATGTGGGGGTTAAAAGAGAAGAGAGCAGCACACCTCAATAAGAGGCAATTTTGGACCTGGCTTTGTGGGCTGGGCCCAAAGCAAAACCTTGAGGGCATGTGGCCCAAAGAGGATAATATCTTGTTGAGTTGGGTCAGGTCGTGACAATTGGTATCAGAGCATGGTTCCAAGCTCGGCCTGTGTGGGCTCTCTACTCTTCTGTATTGTGTTCTCTGTGTAGACCCCCTATCAGTGTGACGTGACAGAGCTGAGGACGGCTCTGGTCTTAAGGGGGGTGGATTGTAACACCCACACCCAACCAACTGTTGCTGGGCATGTAGGAAAAGGTCCCACATCGCCCAGGCAGTTGAGGGATGTGGGAGTTAAAAGAGAGGAGAGCAGCACACCTCAATAAGACGCCGAAAGCAAAACCTTGAGGGCATGTGGCCCAAAGAAGACAATATCTTGTTGAGTTGGGTCGAGTCGTGACAAGCCGCCACCCTTACCCTCTTTTTTTCACTTCTTCTCCTTCTATTCTTTGTACTCCTCCGCCATTGACGTCGTCGATTCCCTTTCTTTCTCGAATGTCCTTCTCTCTCTTCCTTCCTTCTTTCTTTTCTTCTGTTCATTCCTCTCCCCTTCTTCACTGAATCAACGGTAAACCAAACCAATTCTGTCCGATTCAGCCCAGCGTGCGGCCTTATCTAGTCCAGTTGGGCACAACTCACTGCAACTCCAGCCCAGTTCATATCCAAGGTCTAGCCCTACAAAAGCAAGCCCAACTCGTCTCCAAGCCCAGTTCGTGTTGAACCCAACTTCTCGAGCCTAGCTCACCTTCTCGGCCCAATTTTGCCAGTCCAACCCTGTCCGGACCATTCCCTGGCCCAACTCGAACCCAACTTCAAATCAGGCTCGACCCATTCAGCTGCCTGGCCCAGCCCAATTCTAGGCCCTTTTCAGGCCCACTTTGGGCCCATTTTAGCTTCTTTCTGGCCCGCTTTGAGGAAATTTTTGACCGCTTTCTAGACCATTTGCAAGCCCGTTTCCATCCAGATTTGCGGGATCATCCCAATTTTGCAGGCCTGTCCCAGTTCTACAGGCCCGACGACTCGTACGCCGCTCCTTTCAACCCTGCAGCCTATTTTTATCGTTTGGATTTCGAAAATGCACACAAGTGAGGGGGTTTATCTCTGTTTTAGCATGCATTCGCATCTATTTAACCTTTAACCTTGGACATGGAGTAACTTGAATGGGGCCCTTCCTTTGTTAAATCACTCAGTAAGGGAACCATTGAATGAATCTGTGGCAAGGGACTCATTCAAGTGAACTCATGTTAACCATATGCGATTAAATAGGAAATTCTGACCGAACGAATGGTTATTGAACATGAAGTTTGAAAATTATTGATAACATGTTGTGTATTTAGCTATAACATGTGAATGAATTTATGATGAAAATAAGACATGTGTTGGATGTCGAACATGATGCTTGGGACTTAATAATAACATATTGTGTATTTATTTATAGCATGTGAATAAATTTATGCTGAGAGTGAGATATGTGTCTGGATATTGGATATCATGCTTGGAACTTGTTGATAACATGATGGGTGTTTACTTATAATATGTGAATGAGATCATGATGAATATGTGGACTTGTGTTTTAAGATCTTGTTATATGCTTATGTTTTTATACATGATCATGATATCATATGCATGCATGGGAGATAACCCACAACGGACAGCGCGTCGTTGGGTGTTGAGATGGAGGAACCATTCACATGTGTATATGTTTATGATGATGTGATGATGTTGGTCGTTCGGAAGACTTCTCCTTTACGCTCCGACAGTCGAGACCCCCATAGGGGATGCGGGTTTCCCCGTTGCGTTCCAGCGGTTGAGTTGTCTGCCCTAGAGCAAAGAGGTTATCTATATGTGTATATGTTTATGATGAGATGATAATTTGGTTGTTGGGAGGACTTCTCTGTTATGGTCCGGTGGTCGAGACCCCCATAGGGGATGCGGGTTTCCCAGTTGCATTATGGTGGTTAAGGTGCTTGTCCTAGAGTTTGGCTCCCACAAGCGTGGTCGGGAGGTTTTCCGACACGGCTCGTGTGGTTGAGGCAGTTGTGTATGATGTAGTCTCCTGTTAACATTGGTAGGGGGACCAAAGTTGTTGGATGACCCGATGTGGGCTACCGAGATGATGTCTTAGATTTGGTTGATGGATCATCAGTGAATCGGTTTCATGTTTATTTATGTTGCATAGTGTAACTCGTGATAAGCATTATCTCTTCATTAGGTTGGTTAGCTCACCTCTTACCTCCAGGTACCCCGATTGTGGAGGGGGCAGGCGGCCCCTTGAGGAGGTACCCGGGAAGGAGTAGCAGTAGTTAAATATCTTTATTATGTTTATGTTTTAGTTTTAAGAGATTCTTGTTTATATGGACTTATTATCACATTTTTTATTTGGATGATTGTATAACTATATTGAACAGTCAATGGTTGTTTGTTATGCTTATTGTTATGTTGGATTTGATGTTTATTAAATTGTTGAGAGGGAGGTAGTTACTCCATTTCAAAAAAAAAAGTTCGACATTCATTTATTGGTTATGTTTTGAGACTTTTCGGAGATGACTCACCTGTAGTGAACGATGCGTTATAATAAATAAATGAAAAATTAATCTAATATTTTAATATAAAAACACCCGCATTGGTGGTGTTGTGCCATCAATTGTATAAAATAGGCTTGTACTCGATGGGAGCAACACATGAGATTAATTTAGAGAGAAGTTGATGACAGAAAGAAAATGTCATGTTTCCGACAAGAAGGTTCCATTGAATGAAAAGAAAATGAGCAAACGTCGCATTGGAGAGGGACCGTCGTCTGTGTGCATTACGTTTGCCACACGCCACAGGAAATAAAATATATGTTGTGGGATGCCCTAGTTTTCATGTTTTATTAAAAAATACTTCTCTAATCATGCACATGTCACTCTCATAAAACATGCTAGGTAATACACAATAGAAATGGAGAAATATTTTTTCTCTAATAAGCTCCTTTGCAAAACAAAATAGCATAATTGCCCTTCGTTTTGGCATCACCTCAACTCTTTCTTAGTTGTAGGTGTGATAAAAGAAAGTTCAATTTATTTTAACTAATTGATCTAAGATTGTATTTTAAGAAACATTCGACAAAATTGGAGTAATACAGAGAATATTAATATAACTCGTGTAGAAGCATGATATGCACAAATCAAGAAATGCTCTAATTTTTAGACAATTGATTTATAACAATAATTTATCAAATTCAAATATAAAAGTCTTAACTCTAAATTAATAAGATAAATGGCTTAAATAATTATAATGATTTAAAAATGTATTAATAATTTACTTGACTCTAAAACAGTCGAGTTGTTCACCTGATGCTAACACCTTTATTGGTTGTAGTTAGGGCTAAAATCGAATGGGGTAGGGTCGAGTCGGGTTGGGTTGGATTTTTTAAAACTCAATATGGCTCGAGCTACTAATAAATGGAATCTGACCCGATTCGACCTGAACTTTTGATTCGGATGTCTCGACCCAACCCAACCCGAATTATAACCCGACTCAATCCAAAACCCGACCCGATCTGCATTTAAACATACTTTAGCCTACTTTTTATCAGGTCGAATCGAGTTTGATCAGGTCGGATCGGGTTAACTTAAAAATCTCTTAACCCAACCTAACCCAAATTCAATGAAGGTTTCTGACTTTTCAACTCGACCGGACCTGCTGACCCGACTTTCATAACCCGACCCGCATGATTTTCTAGTTGGGTCATGCGGGTTCGGGCCAAAACTCGACCCGAGTTTCACACCTACTTGTAGTTAAAAATATAATCTCATACGTCATAACTTTTGCCAACATTATAATCGCATCGGGTTTTTTTCATAAGTCAATATAGTGTAGATCTATTTAATTCAGTTGTTATTTATTATATGTGTCTTGGATATTTATAAATTTAATATTTTTAGTGATTGCTTAAGAGGTATCCTTTAAAATTAGATCAATCTCAAACAAACCAGTTATGAGACAAAGTTGAGCTTTCAATCTATAATCATGTCTAAATGAGATCTCTTCAATATCAAAAACTATTATTTAACTTAATATGTAACCTATGATACTATGTTTATAACTCCACATCTGATTAATTAGAGCAGATTGGGCAATTGGCCCTACATTCATAATGAACATCAAATGGTTATTTTTTCATACTAAAAATCTTCATAGGTATTTAAATTGGGTTGGGCTTCAAACTAGGGAGGAAACTCCAGAAGCAAGAAAATGGCTTTTAGATTTGCAATTAGTCTTTCTTAAAGCAATCTAAATACTTGGCCCAGTCCTTGATTCCTTAGAAAAAAAAAGTACTTGTTCTAACTCATAATAATAAGAATAGCTTCAGCCATTGGGGAAAAAGTCGACAATTCCTTGGAATGACATTTACACAATGTGCCACTTTAGATGTGATATGAGAGTATTGTTCTCTTAGCTTTTTCCTTCTGTTTTTTTTCCTAAGGAATCAAGGACTGGGCCAAGTATTTAGATTGGGTGAAATGACAGGAAAAAGGAAATGATGCTAATACATATGGACCATGAAAAAAAAATCACTTCTCATTAGCATAATAAATTATACTCTTTGAAGAATACCAATGAGCTAAACTAGTCAAATTATATATGAATTTCAATCGTCTAGTGGGTAAATTGGCTGTGGCTATCTATAATTTAATTCGGATCCTATAGTGCTACAGAACTAGGCAATGATGATGCTACCAATCAGTAGCCACCTTATGTACCGATTCAAGGGTAAATTGGTCATAAAAGATTTTAGCACGTACTAAATAATTGATTCAAGGGTAAATTGGTCATAAAAAAGTTTAGCACGTACCAAATAATTGAAATAACCAATTTTAATATTAATTACCCAGTGTTTCCCTTCTCAGGTGCAAAACTATTCATATGCTTCAATCTTTGTGATCTTGTTTCACCTCCGTTTCATTTTTATGACTCCAATCTATGTCCGGTCAGATAATCCTAATCAAGAATGACTTGCCTTGTTTTTGAACATGGTTCACCGCCCGGTCGAACAAACCACTGAATTCAAAGGGCGGCCTGTGGTTAAGAGCGAAAGCCTCTCCAACCTTATTCATTTAGGGCGAGTGGTTGTCCCTCCCCCTAAGTATGAACCGGATGAGGGAATGCAAGACATTAGTTGGGATTGAATGTCAGGTAGTGAGAACTAACTTCAGGAGTAGCAACCCTACCAAGGACTTGAGTACAAACCAACGGTGGCAATGGACTCGGGCCGAGTCTCGATAGCCAGATAACAGAAGTTCAATCATTAACAATAAAATATTTGAATTAAATTATGATAGCCACAACGAAAATCATGTAATTCCATATAAACCGTACAAAAACTCTAGTATAATTTAGTTGAATCGCAAGAAAATTGTCACCCAGTTCATTTTTCATAATATATTAATTTATTAGAAAATATTCTTACCAAAATAAATTAGAAATTGCATAATTTAATGATTATAAAATAAAATTTGCATCTTTATTTCAATCTTTAGTTTAAATCTGATAGTTTTACATACTTTATGAGACTAAATTCTGATAAAATTTTCATATTAATAATAATTTTATTGATTTTATAGGACTCAATAGGTTCTATCTCTTTACTCTTTTTACTAACTGTTGTATAATTTGACTTGTGTCAGAAGGCTCATATTCAAATATAGAGTACATATTTCAGTTTAAGTGGGCTCTAAATAAAACATGTTTCCATCAATGACAAGTGGACCAACTGGAAATCTCACTTGGGAGCAATGCTTGCACGGTGTACCCTTGAATATTTTGGATGACGTGCGCGGTGTATTATATAGACTTAATCCTTAAGGATATCAGTCGGGACGAGAAGGTGCAGGGTCTCCTAGATTAGTATAAGGACATGAGTGGTTTCCTTTACGATCACCAAAAGTTTTTGGAGGTGATGAGGAAGTACACCAAACATTGTGAACTATTGAGAACTAGTGTGACCCGCTTCGCCACAAATGCCATTACTTCTAGAATTATCTAAAGAACAATAAGGGGTTAATTAAGATGACAAAGATCATGTCATATTGGTCCGCAGTTGACCCGAGGTATCCCTAGCAGATGACACACGCTAAGTAAATAGTTCATCTTCTAAGCTCGCCATTATTCTGAGACTCTATTGTTTATGTGATTAACATCTCTACACCTCTACTGAAAGTGCTCCAGCTTGTCGATGGAGACGAAAAGCCAATATTTTTGTATGTGTTTGACGCAATCCTTTGAGCCTGCAACATGATTGTGAAAGTCAGTGAGTCAAACCGGTTTGTTGAGATGGTCAACACACAGATATCGGAGCACTTCATAACTTATCTGAAGTTCATTGCAGGTTCGTTGTTTATATATATAGTGATTTTTATTCATGCAACAATTAATAGTTATTTGTTTCTAGTTCATTTATTGTATATGTTTTTGTAGCGACTCGACTGTAAAATTAAGATTTATTTGGAGAAAAAAAAATATTTGAACACATGGGTGCGTGATTCACATGTATGGGAGTGTGTTGGGGACCTCCTTGTGTGACTTAGAAGGATTTTGTGGAAAATCTGGAAATTTTGATTGCTCAATTCTGGTCTCTGCTAAGAATGATAACTCGTTCCCTTTGAGAGGTCAACCAATCTTTGTTGTTCTGCACAGTTTTGGCCCCAGTTAAGAACGGTCGATCGTTCCCCTTTGACCAGTCGAACGATCTTCTATGTAGAATGCAGTTTTGGTCTCAGTTAAAACCAGGCAACCCATCTCCGCAAAGGAGGCGACCAGCCCTGCTGAGAGGGTGACAGTCCCCTAAGCAGGTAGCTGTTCTTACCGGGCGACCGTTATTAACGGTTGACCGATAAGCCTCAGTGGGCGACCGCTGCCGAGTGGTCGACTGATCTTTCCAGACCGGATGAACGGTCTCAGCCTGGGCACGACTTCAAAGGGCATCCTCCATTTATTAAAACCCATTTCCTCAACAGAGGCCACCTAGACTTAGAGAAAACCATTCCCAGCTAGATTAGAGCTCCTCCTCATCCCTCGTAAGCCCTCTAAAATACCCTTGCATGTGTGTGGGTTGGACCAAGCTCACCTCCATGCCCTTCCTTACTAGTGTTTCTCTCTCCCCCCCAAGGTAAATCTCGTTACTCTTCTATTTCCATTTGACTTTATTGGTGATTAACATGAAAACTAAGTTGAATGGGGTTAAAACGAGTGTTTATCTCTCTCCCCCAAGGTAAATCTCGTTACTCTTCTATTTCCATTTGACTTTATTGGTGATTAACATGAAAACTAAGTTGAATGGGGGTTAAAACGAGAATGTGAGCCAAGATGGGATGTAGTTGAGAAAGAAGGGGAGAGATTTCTTAATTGGTGCATGGAGTGGGTTGAGCCCCAAATTGAGTTTGGACTCTAAAGGGAGTAAAAGAAATCGGAGAAAACACTGGATTAAACATGTGGACTGATGGAGTTTGAGGATTTTACTTGGATTGAGCTTGAATAACCTAGAGAAGGGCTTGACCTTAGAGGAAAATTGGGGGTTTTGTTTTAGTTGGTAAAATAATCTTTATATTGACTTGCTTAAGAAACTTATACTTGTTGTATGTTGTTTGTTGTGTGAATAGTGCCAAACTTGTCACGTCCTGATCCAAAACATAGGCACGTGACGCGTAAAAAATTTACTTTTTCGAATATCACACGTGGGAAACACAAGTGTACTCTTAATTCAATCATCAAGATCATAAGTGAACTCAAATACCATTAATATCTCAAATGGTATATAAATTCTCTACCATAAATGTTATCATACATTCTAGAATTTATTACAACCAAATCCACAATGAATAAAATGGTATAAATAACATCACCAACTCAAATCAAATAAATAAAGCAATTAACTCAATATGTAGGACGTATCAATAAGCATGATAAACTAAGCACTTCCTCGGGGTCCCTCGGACCCAGCCGGTGAAACATTACCTGAAAGTGCAAGGACGTGAGTACAAACAATACTCGGTGAGGAAATATACATGCTACACACTCACTGTAACGACCCGTCCCGCTAGCACAATATTGTCCACTTTGGGCCTATACATATACCCGTTTGGCTTTGCTTTGGAGAGCCAACCCACTGTTGCTCCCAAAAGGCCTTGTGCTATAAGGAGGAAGGTTAATACTTATATAAAAGGGAATATCCAATGCCACTTGCAATGTGGGACTTTTTGGGACAGGTATTACAATCTACCCCCCTTAAAGCTAGAGTCGTCCCCGGCTATGCACACACAACAACCAAGCCCACACCCTCAGGCAGAGAGTTGAGCCATTCTCTGATACCATTTGTAACGACCTGTGCCGCTAGCACAATATTGTCCGCTTTGGGCCTACACACGAACCCGCACGGCTTTGCTTTGGCAAGCCAACCCACTGTTGCTCCCAAAAGCCCTTGTGCTATAAAGAGGAAGGCTACTACTTATATATCAGGGAATTTCCAATGCCACTAGCAATGTGGGACTTTTTGGGGCAGGGTATTACACTCACGCACCTACATAATAATAATGTATGAAATGGAATATAAATAAGGTTATGCTTTCATGTCATTCTATAAATCTCATCAATATAAACACAATGTCCACCCAAGGACACAAATCTCATCAACATGAACACAATGTCCACCCAAAAATACCTTTATGGAACGGGTTGTCAAACATTATGATCCCTTGATGGACATAAGCCACTATTTACAAGTGGAAGATCTCCATCAACATAGATAATCTACCTCACTCCGCGTCCATTCACTACTCTGGTGATTAAGTCAGCTCTAAGGTGATCAATATACGACTTACCAACCAAGTTAGTACTGCCCTATTAGGCTCACAAGTATCTAACCCTGCGCAATACGTCTTACTAAGTTAGTACCACCCAAGTAGGGCTCACAACTATCTAACCCTGCGTAATATGTCTTACTAAGTCAGTACTGCCCGCATAGACTCACGAGTAGCTAACCCAGCGCAATACGCCTTACTAAGTTAGTACCGCCCGCTTAGGCTCACAAGTATCTGACCCTCATAATCCGTCTTACTAAGTCAATACTGCTCGCATAGTCTCACGAGTATCTAACCCTGCGCAATGCGTCTTACTAAGTTAGTACCACCCGCATAGGCACACGAGTATCTAATCCTGCGCAAACTGTACACCAAGTTTACAAAATAGACGTGAGAGTGACCTACAACGAGAAGTGTGCGGGCTATACTCCTCAACGACAACCACAAACAGCCGTGAGACCGACCTACAGCTCGAAACATGATATGAGCTATACTCCTCGACGGGAACCCTACAAGACCAAGTCCCATAGCCGATGCCACCGTTCCAATAGTGTTCATTAAACCGAACCATTATCCTGTCACACCAGCCTCCTCTAGGGAGTAAAGTGTTGAGCACTGAAATCATACATTTTTACCCATGATTATTGGGCCAGTTAATCCTCAATTTTGTATGTAATGATGCATTTAATATAGTTTTTATGTTTTGTAGTAAAAAATGGAAAATTCAGAAAAATCAAGATAAAACAACAGATGATTGCAAGATTAAAGCTTCAAACAGAAGACCTAGAATTACTACAATTATTTTATGTTACTTTTAGGATTTTCATGTAAATTAATTAATCAAGATCCAGTTATGAGTGTCTATGATTAATTAATAATTTTTAGATTTAAAGTGGCTGAATAATTATTTAATTCTAGAGGTTAAAAGCTGCAATCCAAGTGCCAAAACCTGAATTTCAAGTCATTGGGCCAAGACACAATTCAAATGAGCTAACCTATGCTCCACAAATCTTCAATGGGCCAAGACACAAGCAAGCCCAAGCGCATTTCACACTTTGGACCAAGCCAGTGTGCAAACTCAATCCAACTAAGGCCCAGGCTCTCAAATCCAATTCAAATGGGTCTGAGTTGAGGTCTAGATCCAAATCCAAAAGCCCAATTCCAATGAACTCCATGGTCCATGTTTGAATTTCATATAAGTCCAACCCAACTACCTATGTCCAAAACCCATAACCAACTTCACATCCACACCATCCAAACTTCCATCTTAGATCTTAACCTTCCATCTCACATACCAAATTAGGTCCAACCTTAGATCCACCATCAAATCTAACCCATCCATTCATCTATCATTAGATCTAGGTCATCCATCATCATCATGATCATCTTAACCTTAGATAAGTATTCATTCATGCATCACCTATTAATCCTTGCATTTATTTCATGCATTGATCATCTTAGCCATTAGATATTAGGTAATCCAATCACATCCATTCATTCATCTCTTAGAAACCCTAGAGCCTCCACATGCATCCATCACATACATACATCATCTTGAAATTAGGTCATGCATTTCATCATCTCCCTAGGATCAACCTTTGAATCCAAACCCTCCATCAATCATCATCCATTTCTTTTATTTATTTTACACAAAATAACTTTGAGCCATTAGATTAAAACCCTATTTAATCTAAGCCCTCCATTCATAAAACCCTAAGCAATGAACAACTTGTGGTTCAAGCTAGCCTCCATGCGCATTTTACACATCATCATCCCTATGATTTTTGCAACCAAAAACCTCTCCATACACTTAGACTAAAAACCTTCTACATACACTCCTAAGATCCAAACACACCTCACCATCCAATCCCCAAGTATCCCACACGATTTTGCTCCATCCATAGCCACCTCATGCGCATATTGCATAGTCAACTCTCCACATCACTCCCTTCCGTCTCCACCATTCAATCATCCCATCTTCTAATCTCATCCATCCATTTATCATCTCATGCACAAACCCTAAAACTACATAGCAAATTCGAAAATCACTATTGCCAATCCAAATCCTATTTTTTCTCCTAATCTCCTATCTTCCCTCCACCTTGACTTAGCCACCAAGGAAAGCCACACAAAATTTGTGTGACCCTCCTTGTGAAACACTAAAATTGAAACTTAAATCTCCATCACCCATTCCCAATTAAATCCAATCTAATCCCTTGATTTTCCAACTTAAACCTTAATTTAATCCAAGCCATCCATTTCATTTTGAAGTCTATAAATACCCCATTACCGAAGAGGTAAAATTCGAATATGACCTGGAATTCAAGAGGACTAGAGGTTGAAGAAAAGACTAAAGACAGAGTACCACATGATTACCAAGTGAGCAATTTATTTTTCCATTTTAATTTTATTGCTCTTTGTAATTTCTTCCAAAGTCTTGTACTTTAATTCTTCCACTTAATAAAGTGAAGCATCATTTAGGACCTTCGAACATCCAATTTCTCAAACTCTTTTAATGATTATTTTACTTTTAATTTCAAGATTACAACCTTTGTTTATTTGATTGAACATGAGCGTATTCAATAGTTAGGATCTTGATTGTAAGACTTGAATCATCATTAGTAAGGTTTTAATTAAATTAAAAAGTTGTGGATCTTGTTTTATTAGTAAATATGAATTGCATTTTAGATCTTTACGTGAATTTTAGATCTACTCCTTTATTTTTTTTACACATCTTGGGTGATGAACGGTCTATTCAAAACAACCAACCTTTACGTTTCTACACATTTAATTTCAGTCATTTATTTTCATGCAATTTAATTTCCTACCTTTCAATTATGTTAAATCTCATAATTGTTGTGTAATAGTTGTTCTAACCCAAATCTTGTATAATCTAATCTTTTAATTCTTTAATTCATGATTCATTCTTTAATTCTTTAATTTCTTTTTAATCACTCTCTCTCTCTCAAAAATTCATTCAATTAAAGATTAGAGATGTGGTATTTTAAACTTATAACTTGTAATTTTGACCACCATTAAGATTATCATTTAATTAACCCTTTTAATTCAAGAATAATTAATTCACACATATTATTTGTTGATTTTCCAAGTTAGATACATGACACATATAAATGTTCTACTTCTTGAAAATAATTCTTTTTAAAGGAACACAAATTTGATTTTAATTCATATATTTTGAGATTTTCCTTTGGATTCGACCTCGCACTCAATCGCTATACTATACATAGTTCGTGTGCTTACGAGATTTACAAATTTAAAACATCAACAAGTTTTCGGCATTGTTTCAGAAGAAAATCATAAAATTCAATTGTATTCTCTTTAAAAATTAATTATTTTTAGGAAAAATTGTTATTTTTGGAAAGATCTATTTTTGGCAACTCTTTAAAAATGGAAACTTTTTCTATTTTTAGAAAGTTACTTTAAATAAGAAATTTTGAAAATCTCAATAATTTGAATCAATTTATTTTTGAAAAAAATTATTTTTTGGTAATTGATCTATTTTTGGAAACTTTCCAATTTTAGCAAAATTTTCAAACTTAGAACTTTTCTAAAATTTTAGAACTTTTATCTAACTTATGAAATCTTCAAAATAAGACGTCAAATCTTGGGAATCATGGAATAAATTTTTAATTTGGTGAACTTTGATTTAATTTCCATAATCTTATTAAATTTTAAAATTCTTGTTTATATATTGTAAATATTGCATCTCCTTCTTTAATTATAGTTATAGGAAAACAACAGTTAGATTAGGTTTCATGCATTCTTTATAGGGTCAGAATCTTCACTTTCTTTTGTGGTATTTCATTGTACAGGGATTTTGAATTGCGCAATAAAAATTTCTGACAGGAAAGGACTACAGTCCAAGGTAAGTGTCTAACCTCATTTTCTTTAATTTATTTTTTCCATGCATTCATATAGATTTTATTTAGGGTGTTTTGCATTTATTTTGCATAAAAAAAACAAAAATATTGGATATTTACTTTGGTCATGCATTTAGGTTGCCAGTTTCATGCATTAGATTAGATAGTTTGCTTATTGTTTGCTTATTTACTTTGAGTATTGCATTGTTAGATTTAGGATTGCATTCATAAAAATAGAAAAAATAAAAAAATTAGTAAATAAAAATGGTTCATGCACTCCCCAAGTAAAATCAATTGAGGAACCATTAGGCTAGATTTTTAGGGTTTCATGCTCATTGGGAACATTTTCAATCTAAATCAATTTTTGTAACCAATGAATAGTTTATCTTCAAGAATGGTGTCTAAGGCTAGTTCTGTCACCATGACATGCGGTCGAGCATCATTTAAGGATAACTTGGGACGAGATGTCGTGTGCTCTCCCACTACCAGGGAAATTACCTAGCCATTTGTGGTTAAACTCTTATTAGAGAGTTAGATTATTTGGAGAGAAAAGTAGGAGCAAGTCTATAGACAAATTTCAGGGTGCTATTAGCAGCCAATAAAAATTCAATTTGTCTTAAAGAAATTTGAATCTAGATTTAGGCATTTCTTGTGTGATTTTTGTTTGAACGTGTGTGATCGTGTTTGTGTATGCTTCATTGGTCTAGTGACTCCACCAATCGCTTGGTTTGACTTACACTTCCCGTCAGCCCATCGATCATTGCGTCCGGGACTCAGTCAAGCCCAGTCATAGATATGGATAGTCCACCCACATCACTATCACCACCACCTCATCAACCATTTCACCAACACCAGAATCAACACAGGATCCGCCCTATCAACCCATTGCCCATTTATCCATTTATCCATTTACCCATCCACCCATTTACCCATATACCCATCCACCCATTTACCCATATACCCATCCACCCATTTATCCACTCAGCCATTTAAACCATTTATCAATTTACATATCCACCCATTTACCCATCCACCCACACTCATTTACCCATATTCACCCACTCATCTTCCTTTATCCAGACCCACTACCCACCTATCTATTTCTGAATTTGTCTGTGTCATTAGTGTCTAGTTTTGGTTTGCATTGAGTCAGTCTAGGATTTTAGTTAATTTGTTCGAGTCAATCTAGGATTTTAGTTAATTTGTTCGACTTAGTCTAGCCTAGGATTTTTATTAAGTCAGTTTATGAATTTTGTTATTAGGTCTGTTTATAGGTTTGGCGATGTGAGCCCTTTTAGGTACATCTAAACCCCGTTAACACTGTTCCGATATTTTCAGTTTTGCACCTGATCACTGTAGATTAGGGAACATTGAGGACAATGTTCAATTCAAGTTTGGGGGTATTGAGGGGTTACACTTTAGGAAAAGATAGGCAAACTTAACTTTTTCAAGGGAAGAGTAGGCGAAAGCTGAGACTCCTTGGTGCTTAAAAAGACTGTCAATCTTAATTTGAGAAAAGCATGCGTCTTGACAATCTGACGTAAAAAGAGTCACATTTTTAACGTTAATACTTAGATAGAAATCTTTATATCATACTTTTTCAGAAAAACTTTTATAGGATTTATATTTGGAAAAACCTGTACACAACCATATTAAGTTTAGTTTGAAAAATAAAAAAATTCACGAGTCGAGCAATCACTAGAGGAATACCAATGGAGACTTAACCAAATGAGTTTTAGAGCCATTCTTTTCGTCTGAGGGTTATAAGTCAATTCCATTTTCTTTGGTAGCACAAATAAGGCGTTGTCGATCTCATTATTCTTCATCTTGGTCATATTATTGAGAACGCTATCAAATTTGAGTTCCTATACCTGAAATTTTTTGGAATTTATTTGAAACAAAAAAACCATCTTATAAAGCTTAGGATATGATATAGGCCATTTTTGGATCGTTTGAGCCTAAAAGTCCACCTATACTTGGTCATCTTATCTTGATAGTTCCCCAATTGAGCCTTCAGAATAGCCTGTTTTCTTGACTAGCCATGTTTACCATACCCAACTCCAGTTCAGGAGTATGAGCCAATTGAAAAAAATTCCATGACCTATTCTTAGAAAAGATTAGAGATGAAAAATTAAAGGATGGTACTCTAAAAACAAGGGCACAAGAAAGAAAAGAACAAGAAAAAGAAAAAGGAAAAAATAGCATCCAAAAAGGAAAACATCCAGATACCAAAAGAAGGATGTGAAAAAAGAAAAGGAAAAAAAATACTTAGAAAAGTGCAGAAAAGAAAAATAGAGGAAAAATGTCCCATTCAAAACAATGAAGACCTCTAACCAATTCAAAGTATTTATCTTTAGAGCCATCTATCCTTCTTTGATTTGACCGATCCCAAGCCCTGTTTCGTCCTAAGAGGAAGTCCTATTGATCTTAGTTCTAAATAGGGTATTTCATGTGGAGAATAAAAGAAAGAAAATGATGGTATTTGACTCAACGTTCTCAAGAAAGTGGCACCTATTGATGAGATCACTCATTTTCTTTGAATTAAGCTGTCTTTGCTAATACATATATGAGATACTTTGATTTTGAACACATGAATTCTGCTCACATATATTTGAGAGAAAATGAACCCAAACCTCTGAGTGTTAACTTTTTCTTAGAAATATATCCAATGAGGTTTGCAATCGAAGAGCATTTTCCAAAGGTGTGAACAAAACTTGAGTCTATTTGGAAAAAGAAGTCTATCTTAATATTAGCTAAAGCACACGCACACTCCAAGTATAGACCTTGTAAAATGAAATTTAGAGTTGTGTGATATTTAGACCCCATACCTATGTGTTCCTGTTAAATATGTTGATATTTGTGTGTATTATCACTGTAAGCCCTCACGAGACTATAACTCGTCCACTAGTGGTAAGCTAGGGGTTTAAAGGCTTTTTGCATACGCTAAATGCAATTGAGAGTACCAGCAAAAGTGGTTTAGCTTAGGATTTTCATTTTATTCAGTTGGTGTAGAATAAGAGTTCTGTGTGTCTAAAATTTTTTTTTAGCTTTAGTTTTGCTCGAGAACTAGCAAAAATCAGAGTTTGGGGGTATTTGTTGAGCACTGAAATCTTACATTTTTACCCCTGATTATTGGGCCAGTTAATCTTCAATTTTGTATATAATGATGCATTTAATATAGTTTTTTAGTTTTGTAGACAAAAATGAAAATTTCAAGAAAATCAAGCTAAAACAATAGATGATGGCAAGTTTAGAGCTTTAAAGAGAAGACCTAGAATTATTATAATTATTTTATGTCACTTTTAGGATTTTCATTTAAATTAATTAATCTAGATCCAGTTATGAAAGTCTATGATTAATTAATAATTTTTCGATTTGAAGTGGCCGTATAATTATTTAATTCTAGAGATTAAAAACTACAATCCAAGTGCCAAAGCCTGAATTTCGAGTCATTGGGCCAAGACTTAGTCCAAATGGGTCAACCTATGCTCCACAAAGCTTCAATGGGTCAAGCCACATGAAAACCCATGTGCATTTCACACTTTGGGTCAGGTCAGTGTGCAAGCTCAATCCAACTAAGGCCCAGGCTCTCAAATCCAATTCAAATGGGCCTGAGTTGAGGTCTAGATCCAAATCCAAAAGCCCAAATCCAATGAACTCCATGGTCCATGTTTGAATTTCACTTAAGTCCAACCCAACTTCACATCCACACCATCTAAACTTCTATCTTAGATCTTAACCCTCCATCTCACATACTAAATTAGGTCAAACCTTAGATCCACCATCAAATTAACACATCCATTCATCTATCATTATCTCTAGGTCATCCATCATCATCATGATCATCTTAACCTTAGATTAGTATTCATTCATGCATCACCTATTAATCATTGCATTTATTTCATGCATTGATCATCTTAGCCATTAGATATTAGATAATCCAATCACATCCATTCATTCATCTCTTAGAAACCCTAGAGCCTTCACATGCATCCATCACATACATACTTCATCTTGAAATTAGGTCATGCATTTCATCATCTCCATAGGATCAACCTTTGAATCCAAACTCTCCATCAATCATCATCCATTTCTTATATTTATTTTACCCAAAATACCTTAGAGCCATTTGATCAAAACCCCATTTAATCTAAGCCCTCCATTTATAAAACCCTAAGCAATGAACAATTTGTGGTTCCAGCTAGCCTCCATCGCATTTTACACATCATCATCCCCATGATTTTTGCAACCTAAAACCTCTCCATGCATTTAGACCAAAAACCATCTAGATACACTCCTAAGATCCAAACACACCTCACCATCCAATCCCCAAGTATCCGACACAATTTTGCTCCATCCATAGCCACCTCATGCGCATATTGCATAGTCAACTCTCCACATCACTCCCTTCCATCTCCACCATTCAATCATCCCATCTTCAAATCTCATCCATCCATTTATCATCTCATGCACAAGCCCTAAAACTACTTAGCAAATTGAAAATCACCAATTTCCAATCCAAACCCTATTTTCTCTCCTAATCTCCTATCTTCCCTCCACCTTGACTTGGCCACCAAGGAAAGCCACACAAAATTCGTGTGACGCTCCTTGTGAAACCCTAAAATCCAAACTTAAATCTCCATCACCCATTCCCAATTAAATCCAATCCAATCCCTTGATTTCCCAACTTAAACCTTGATTTAATCCAAGCCATCCATTTCCTTTTGAAGTCTATAAATACCCCATTACCCAAGAGGTAAAATTCGAATATGACCTGGAATTCAAGAGGACTAGAGGTTGAAGAAAGGACTAAAGACAGAGTACCACACGATTACCAAGTGAGCAATTTATTTTTCCATTTTAATTTTATTGCTTCTTTGTAATTTCTTCCAAAGTCTTGTACTTTAATTCTTCCACTTAATAAAGTGAAGCATCATTTTGGACCTTCGAACATCCAATTTCTCAAACTCTTTTGATGATTATTTTACTTTTAATTTCAAGATTACAACCTTTGTTTATTTGATTGAACATGAGCATATGCAATAGTTAGGATCTTGATTGTAAGACTTGAATCATCATTAGTAAGGTTTTAATTAAATTAAAAAGTTGTGGATCTTGTTTTATTAGTAAATATGAAATGCATTTTAGATCTTTACGTGAATTTTAGATCTACTCCTTTACTTTTTTTACACATCTTGGGTGATGAACGGTCTATTCAAAACAACCAACCTTTACGTTTCTACACATTTAATTTCAGTCATTTATTTTCATGCAATTTAATTTCCTGCCTTTCAATTATGTTAAATCTCATAATTGTTGTGTAATAGTTGTTCTAACCCAAATCTTGTATAATCTAATCTTTTAATTCTTTAATTCATGATTCATTCTTTAATTCTTTAATTTCTTTTTAATCACTCTCTCTCTCTCTCAAAAATCCATTCAATTAAAGATTGTAGATGTGGCATTTTAATCTTATAACTTTTAATTTTGACCATGATTAAGATTATCATTTAATTCACCATTTTAATTCAAGGATAATTAATTCACACATCTTATTTGTTGATTTTCCAAGTTAGATACATGACTCATATAAATGTTCTACTTCTTGAAAATAATTCTTTTTAAAGGAACACAAATTTGATTTTAGTTCATATATTTTGAAATTTTCCTTTGAGTTCGACCTCGCACTCGATCGCTATACTATACATGGTTCGTGCGCTTGTGAGATTTACAAATTTAAAACATCAACATTGAGACTCATACTAGTGGGGCCCAAACAAGAGAAAAATACATCATCAAGTCCTATAAACTCTTTGAGTCTCATCCCAACACTAGTAATTCTCAACATCATCATGCATATTAGCACAATATCTCATACTCACATCCTGGATAACCTCCTACGCACATATCAGTAAGTAATACAAAAAGGATCATATTCACAATTACATAGGCAACATATATGTCAAAATCACATAATGACCATAATTTCACAATGATAGCAACATAAAATATTCCATTACGTTTCATACATTCAACATAATTATGACATTGGGTTATTTTAGGGACATGGACTGCAAACCAACCTTGAGACACACACATCAGGTTTATTTACACATGTTTTTAGCCCTTACAATTTATTCAACCCGTCTCATGGTGGTTTAACATATTTAGTCCAACCACTCCCTTTTCATAGCATAAACCTAATTAACTTCATCAATAAATCATCTTAACCCTTCACAAGGGTCTCTAATAAATATCATAATTTTTATCATCATAACAAGATAATAGGTATGCTAAAAATCACATAATAGGAATTAATAACATCTCATGCATAGCATAGAGCACATCCATCCTATTTATCATGCATTAAACATATCAATAACACAGTACATTCTCTAAATCAAGGAAATAACATGCATGCATTTATACAATATGTGTGTAACAATCCTCACCTCAAAATCACGATGTCTCAAGTTGATCTTCGGGTCGTACTTCAAGGGGTTCGGGGTTCAAATGCTCTAATCAATAAAAAAAAAACATAATAAATCCCTATTAGTTCATCAATTAAGCCAAATGAAAGCTTAGAAGTAAAATCCCCAAATCTAGACCCAAGATTTACCCCTAATCAAGATTAATCCCTCAATCTAAGGGTAATCACCAAATCTTCTTCCATGAATCATCTCAAAAAATTAGCATATACTATTTTCCCTAATTTTCTTCCCTTCCCATGGGTTCAAAACTCAATTTTAATTAAGATCTACCCCCAAACAAGGTTCCAAAACAAAAATTCCCAATTACTTCCATGGATTCCTGTCCAAATAAGGCTTAAAAGCCATCAAATACTGCATTCTCAACACATCCCATTAAGATCTCATCAAATAAGAAGAAAGAGAAAGAGAAGGATCATAGATCTTACCTTTAAAGGTGAAGGAACCGTGTAAAGGGGCGCTCCAAGTTTAGGAAATCCGAATCCAATGCCTTTAGTGGGTGAAAATCAATATAGGGAAGGTAGAGGAAGCAATGGCTTGCTGTTAGGGAAGGGTTGGCTGTTTAGAAGAGGAATGAGGTGAAATAAACCTAATTTCGTGCAAACACGGACTTAATATTTTAATAATATTTATTTATTTTTTTCTTTGGGGTTGGGCCATTACAAAATTTACCCGATCCCATGTCGTTCAACCCAAGGATAACCCGGAGGCCAATTAGAGACCCCATGGTGAGGAAAGATACACACTCTGAATGTCAATTACATGCAATGGATGGATTTTAATGTGATGATTGAAAATGTAGAAGCATGATAAGGTGTATATGTGAATTCATGCTTGTGTGTAGAATGTAATGAAATCCTCATGTTCCAATGGTTGCTATGGTTTGAATGTGCTTGTGTGTACAATGATGATGTGGTGTAGACCATTCCTTGATGGAAGGTTGCATGTGGTGATGAGTGGAGGGAGTGGGGCCAATGCCACTTGAGTAATGACGTCAAATCATGCCATGGCGGGGACAAGCTCGCACAATTGGAATTGCAAGGAATGAACAGTTGAGTTAAAGACGAGATAATTCTGATTTCCCTCAAGGCAAGAGTAGGGTCACTCCCCAAGTTAAACCATGTTTGATATGGATTATGAAATTTATGGATTTATATGAAATTGCTATGCATGTTGAGTGTGGTGGAGTTTCTATATTATTGATTCCATGCCTAGATACATTTATATGTGTCACCCATTATGATGCATTGCTCACACATGTTCGACTAGATGATATTTCAACATGAGGATGGGTAGGTGTATGCATGAGTGGGGGCATGATGTCAAGAGAGAACTAGTGCATTAGGTACATGCATGGGAGTTTGGGTGGGGGGGGGGGGGGGTGGTGGGTTTGGTTGGGCGGGGCGAGTGGGGGACTAGTGAGTATGTGGTGAGTCCCTTGATGTAGACCCACTAGTGCTAGGATTTGGACACCCCAACCCCACCCCCCCTCTCTCTCGTGAGGCTTTGAGTAGCTATGAGATCGTGGGTTTAACGGCCCGCCCCTCCAAGGTGTGCGCCGTTTCAACTCCGCCCGGCTCATATAATATTGTCTGTTCTAGGCCCACAAATGGGTGGGGCTCGCACGGCTTTGTTCTGTGCCTGGCTAAGAAGGATAGGCCCAAAACGCTTTATACCGATAATGAGGGGCAGTTTTTTTATAAACCCCCTTATTTTTTCCTTCACTTCCGATGTGAGACTCCAAACAGCCCCCACCGCGGGACACATCACCCCAGGCGATGTATCCTAGTGCTCCTACTTCTTAAGGGCCAGGGTTCTACAACTTACCCCCCTTAAAACAGAGCTGCCCTTGGCTCAATTCACAACACACAGGGATAGGCTCACACAGCTCAAGTGTTGAACTTAGGATCTAATACCATCTGTAACGACCCGCCCCTCCAAGGTGTGAACCGTTTCAACTCCACTCGGCTTGGTTTAATATTGTCCGCTCTGGGCCCACAGATGGATGGGGCCCGCACAGCTTTGCTCTGGGCCTAGCTCACAAGGATAGGCCCAAAACACATTGTACCGATAATGAAGACGAATTTCTAAACTCCCTCATTTTTTCCTTCACTTCTGATGTGGAACTTCAAACAGTCCCCACCACTCGACACATCGCGCCAAGTGATGTATCCTGGCGCTCCTGCTTTGTAAGTGTTGGGGTTCTACAGTGGGAGTATTGATGTGACCACACGGGGGTTGTGTCAATGATGTGTATGTGGTTTGATTAGATAGGCACTATGGATGAGTAAGTCCCTCACGCGTGTATACCATGGATAGGTAGTCTCTCACGTGTGCGTGGGCACTATATGTGGGGGACATGTGGTCCGTTGAAATGGACAAGCAGGGCGAGATATCCACAGCCTATGAGTTAGGCTGTGCCGAGAGCGTCTAGAAGTTTTGGTCCATCGTGTTGGACACACAGGGCAAGATATACACAGCAAGTGAGTTAGGCCATGTTGTGAGTTCCTAGTAAGTCGTGGTCTGATCCGTCGAAGTGAAACGCGTCAATCACTATGTGTAGTGCTGGACACACAGGGCAGGAGGTCCTAAGCACGCGAGTTGTGCTAGATGCGCTTGGTAAGTAGTGGTCCTCTGAGTGTTGGGGGTCATGATAATTGAGACACCACATCCACGTGTTGGTTTATGCCCAAGGGTTGGGAACCCTGGACTGGACCTTTAGATAGCAGGGCATGGTGCATAGTGTGTGTTCATTTCATACATGGTCATATGGGTGCGTGAGTTTGTAGCATGCATTTATTTCCTCACTGGGCTTGCATGTACTCATTCTTGAAATTTCAGGAAATGTTTCGGCGACTGGGTCCGAGTGACCCGTGCATGGCCCTAGGAGCTTTGCACTTGTATAGTCCATAAAATATTTTATCATGGATTGTATTGAATGTGGTGTAATAGTCAAACCATACATATGTTATTTAAGTTAATGGACTATGTATTAAACTCAAATTATGTACTTGAACTCTATGAACATTACGCTTATGTTTTATTTGGAGATCATGTTGGAGTGATGGTAGATATGCCTTACGCGTGTGCTTCCTATGTGTACTTGGACTGATGTGTATCAGTTGAGAGTTTAAAAGAATAAAAATTTAGTCACAGGTCCCAAGAGTTGGGGCGTGACAGTTTTAATTGTGGTTTATCGGGATTGTTTTACACTTTACAACATTCTATTTGAACTCATTTTTGAAATTCCGTTACTAGAAGTATGCACGACTTAGAAGGGGGTGAATAGGTCGGTTTCAATTTTAGCTCCCTTTTAAAAATAAATCAGATTTAACAATATGTGCAGCGGAATAAATGTGTGTGCAAGTGATAAACAAATGAATCAAACCATTAAAGCAAACCACACATGCACTACGATATATAGTGGTTCGGTTCACCTGAACCTACATCTACTATTGGACTCACCCTCTCTAGGGCTATCCCAAATATACTATGTATGGGTCTCACACCCAAATAGTACAACCTAGTTTTTTTTAGAGGTTCAACCCAATCGGTCTAATCCTCTACACCTATTTTTTAGAGTGGTTCGAACGCACTGTTCTAATCCACTTTACAATGTTTGAAATAAAACAAAGAAGAAATACTTGCCTTGGGCCTTGACCGTTTTCCTTTAAGTTCTTTCTTCTTTACTGAATCTGTGTGCTCCTTTCCATTAGTTTAGCTCCATCAAAATGACTATCGGCATAGCAGTATAGGACAAGGGTATGACTGGTTTTATAGTCCTATATGAACACCTTACTCTTTATTAGGATTGGGGTATTGATTACCCAAACATTCACTAAGGAAGATGGTGAAGAAGGTGTCTAGAGTGAAGGCCGAATGATCACTCACTGGTAATCCTGTTCCTGAGTTTTTTCTGTGTGTATTCGGTCCTCTAAACAAAAGGTTTATTGTTATTTTATAAGACAGATTAAGTTCTGTAGTAAGTCACACCCTCGAGGCCTTGCTACTTCTGATAAGGCCTCGCCAGCAGTAATTCTGGAAAGAAAGTTTGCAGTTTTGCAGTAAGTCACGCCCCCGAGGCCTCGCTGCTTCTGATGAGGCCTCGCCAGCAGTAAGTTTAGCAAAGACAGCACATATGTGCAGTTTAATCCAATCAGACAAAATCCAACCAGATACCAGCCAACTCATATCCACCGTGCATGATTTGCAATTTATTTATCTTAGTCATCAATCAAGGATTAGATGGAAGATTTGCAAGATGGATTACAGCTCATGGAGGAGCCTTTCCATACTTGTCATGGACAGCTCCCCAAGGGTATTCAAATTCAAATTTAAGTGAAGTGGCAGCATCTCACCATATGGATAAATTTATTTACCATAATGAGCTTCCAATCAATTTACCATAATTACCCATCTCACCATGTGGATAAATTTATTTACCATAATAAGCTTCCAATCAATTTACCATAATTTCCTCTCAATTAAATAGACACAGACTTTAACTTTCTAAATCTATAAGAGACTGAGTCAGCTCGACAAAAGGTCAGCTGGACTCAGTTCAGCTCAACATAACTAGTTGCGAGGCCTCGGTAGATTGCATGAGGCCTCAAGGCTGAAAGTCACTTATTATCTTATTTTTCCAATTGACTTCTAAGGTATTTGACTTAGCCTAAGGTCTCCTACGGTTCACTTACCTGTGTGCCAATACCGTATTTGGTGTGGACGCTTCAACTTCATAGTAGATCTTTTTATACATCCAAGGCAAGTCCAACTGAGTCACATAATTGACAATAAGGGTGACTCGGACGAACCGGGGCACTTACAGTTTTCGTCCCATATCGAGGACTTGAGTGATACTGTAAACCACTAGCAAGTGGTCGATGTTACGAACAAGACTTTGGATATCATGTTGCAAGGTTTCAACAAACGAATTACGTGCTTAACGGATGTACTTTTACTTTAATTTAATTATTCTTATAAGCTGCTTAATTAAAATCATATTGCTTAAAATGTGCGAGTCCAACTAATAGAATTATTTTTTCCAGTCACAGTTGCTTTACTACGAAAACCGCCTTGGTTCATTTGGGAATTTTGTCGCTGTTGTTAGATTGCTCGAGACTTCTAAGATGGTTGCACCTCAATGGTGGATTCACTTTGGACAGAGTAACCTAATTTGAGAAAATAGACTATCCGCTTGCTCAGTCAAACACGTAGAGCATTTAATTGTAAGCGAAACTGGTCTACGTTTAAATATGTCCACAATAAGCCACACAATAGATTATCTCCCTAAAAGCGCGCAATCAGTAGAGGGAGCCAGAGCTTCACTACGGAGGTAATGGGGACTTCTTTGCACCCATCAACTTAGAACACCTCTTCGCATATGATGATCCATTGTTAGAATGGATCAAAGAGTGCGAGCAGTCGGTCCTCAATCATTTTGATACAAACTTGCTCTATCGTAATATGGAGATGGAAGCGGCAGAGGGCAATGATGAAGACGGATCAGCAAAGTTTGGTTGTCCCATCTGTTGATTAAGGAAAGAGAGTTCCTTCCATATTTGGACTCCTTGCATATTTGGGACTCCTTATTGTATATATATGGCATTGCTTGTGTATTTTGTAACACAACACAATAATAAAATTCTCTCCTCTTCTCTGTAGTTTTTTCTTAAGGGTTTTCCACATAAATACTTTTATTCATGGTGATTGGTTTTATTCTATAATCTTCTACACCATTTAGTTAGTGTACCTCAGTCGACGGTTGAGGGTGGGTGACATGACGGGCATGAAAGCAGTAGCTAGATGGTCCCACTTCGCCATTCAGTTAGTGAACGACCATCCAGTATGGATAGAGGAGAAGCAACAACTCAGAGGAGTATGACAAAGAAAGGGAAAGCACCCGTCATACCCAACAATCAACCACCCTCCCACCAAGATATCTCAATGTTCATTCTGATACCGATACGAATGACATGGAAGGTGGCAACGATGGTGGTAGTGGTTAGCAAGGTGGATTTAGACATTAGAGTTTTGACGGGGGATGATGCAGGGGAGGATAGTAGTGCTCATGCATCTCTCAAGTTTGAACATGGGGAGAAACACGTGCAGGACAAGCAGGTAAGTCCAGTGCATACACCTCCTTTTGGAGGTGCAAATATTCCTGCACATGGTTCTACATGGGCATCATACGGACTGTTGTACTATTGGGATAGTTTGTCGTAACGACTGGTGGACATGGACTACCTATCCAGCAATGCTCGATCCATGTCTATTAGTGATGAGTGGACACAAAGAGGTTCGGGTTCCTTCTTTGTTGAGTCTCTCAATTGCCATATCCCAACCGTTCGACATGTCGAACTACGGGAAGACCCGTGGGGAGGCTACTCATTTAGCGGATCAACCACTCATTATCCACATATGTTGTCCGATGAGTCGTACGGTAGCACAAGTATGCCATATGCGGGTAAACGATCGAATGGGTCAAAACTCAATGCAACAGATGACAATAGTGGAATAGTTCAATGGAATGTGTTCGGTGCAATGGGCCCAATCTTTGTGATGATGGTCTTGACCCCTCTCGTTTGTCAACCTAGAACTATATGTTTGGGGATTATGACAGGGATGATTATGGAGAGCCTTGATATTGATGCTCCATATTGTAGAAAGGCAATTATTATAATTATTACGCATTTCGATTGCATATATTGTTTAATTCGAACTTATTGTCTATTTCATTTTAAAAGTTAATATATTTAATCTTTTATCTTTACATGAACCAAACATGTTTAAGTATTGACTTGTCAATATATGTATTCGCCCTTACGTCGTCTCTAAGTAGTGAACCTCCTCTATTGCTCGCAGTCTCTCCTCTCTCGAGTTCAATTTCGTAAGTGTTGTCCTTTTTTTTTTTACTACTTCAATTATTTGCTCTTAATTTTTTTGAACTTGTGATTGTATTTTATTACAAATGAATGTTCCCCATCCTAGAAAATAAGGCGGTGCTCCATCCTCAGAAATATGGCATTCTATGTCACTAATAGCCTCAGGTACACATCTCCTCACCCATTAAGATCTAATCCACCTAAACATTTGTCTATCAATTTCTCTAATTGAGCTTCTTAAGCATTGATATTTTCAATTTACTTAACTCAATTCCTAATTTGATACTAATCATAATTTCTTATCTTATTATGTCAAGATCAACTTAACATACCTGGTATATGCAATTTTGGCACAATACAACAGTTTTAAAGATAGACACGTCCCATACATATACGCCTACACATGTACACCTTTTAGAGATGCATTCTTTCATTGGTTATTAATTGTAATATGTCTCACTCTTTATTTTTCATTGTTTTTATTGTATCATTTCATTTGGTTTCATTTATTATTCATTTTTTTATCTTCATTCTTGAATTATAATTATTTTTACACATTCATTTCCAATTTATTTGTACTTAAGTTTATACATGTTCATTTTACAATATTATTTTAATTTCTACCCACTTTTTGTCAGTTTTACCAAATTTCTTTGAATATTCGACTATTTTTTTAAATATCATTATTTTAATAAATAACCACGTCAATAACTTAACAGAAAATTATTATAATTTATTTTCCAATTTTGGGAATTTTTCCACATTTTTCAAAATATTTAAAAATCTTGATTTTCTTAAGTTTAAAATCTCATTTGGATATCTAACTGTTTGTTAAATAGTTATACAACTACATAGAAATGAAGCCTATAATATTTTGGAATTTTTATAATTTTTCAGATATTTTTGGTAAAAAGAAAATCGAAAGAGAGAGAAACCGTATTAGTGATTTATCGTTGATATGGTTCGGTTGGCCGATACGAGCGTAATGGCAGCCCATATCGGTGAACCAAATTTTTAATCCCTGCACATGTCTAAAGTTAGGTTTGAAAAGAGTTGGTTGATGCTATTATTTCAAATCTTCAATCTAAATTGATATATTTACAAATTAAATTTAAATAACTAATTTATTTATAAATAGATTGATATACTTAGTTCAAAATTTATTTTTGGTTCAAACATAGATGGCATAAGAATATTGATAAATTACCAAGTCGGATCAAGTTTTTTGGTTTGATTTTTTATTTGCTTTATACTTTCCATTCGAACCTTTCATTTATTGAATAGATTTAAATGAGATCAACCTATTTACTAATAAATTGAATTTTGAACCCCATTGGAAAAATAGATAAAAACTTATGACCTTGTTAGATTGATTATGTGTAGGGCTGCAACTTGGGTCGGGTTTTGGCCCGACCCACATGACCCGACCCGAGAAATCTTAAGGGTCGAGTTGCACAAGTCGGGCCATAGGGTCGGGTCGGGTTGGGAATTGAAAAACCTGCACAAAATTCGGGTCGGGTTAGGCTGAGGTCTTTAAATCTCAACCCGACCCGACCCTACCCGAGTAAATCCGAAAGATCCGACCCATATTTTTCAATTTCTATTACCACCGTTTTCTCTCTTTCTCTCTTCCTAATGACTGTTTTCTCTCTTTATCTCTTCCCAAGGACTGATAAATTGAGAAAAGAAGGGAGAGAGAGCCTAGAGAAATGAACCATCCATTCCTCCATTTCTTCCTTTTCCTGTAGTAAAGTCAAATCCTAATAAAAAACCCTCACTTCTCATCAATGTTCTCTCTCCATCACCTACTCCTCTCCTCTACCTCTGCCATTCCCTCTCTAAGGCCTTCTCTCTCGTCTCTCTGATCCTTTCTCTCCTCTCCCGCAGTTCTCTTTTTTTTTCTTTTTTTTTTTCAGATTTCTTTGTTTCTTTCTCCTTCAGTTTCTCACGGGCTTTAAATCAACGATTGGAAAAATCTTCACGGAGTAGAATTAGATTTTTAAAATGCTTTTAGATTTTGTGATGACTGAATCATTTGGTGTTGAATCATTTGCAGTTTATTCCAAAATACTGCATTTTGGATTGAGAGGTACGAACTATTAAAAATGTTTTTTTTTTCATTTTTTCATGACCATTCAGCTCGATTCTCTTATGGGTCTTTCTTTTAATGTTTTTCTTTTTCTTAGAGTTACATGTTGAACATTTATGTCAATATAAAAGCCATAGTTGCAATTCGGGTAGGGTCGGGTCGGGTCAACAATCGGGTTGAGGGTATTGCAAACTCGGGTTGGGTCGAGTTGACTAAATCGGGTTTTTAATTCGGGTCGGGTCGGATTGGGTTCAATGTGTTGTGACTTGGGTTAGGGTTGGGTCTATGAAAACCCGACCCGCTTGACCCGAGTTGCAGCCCTAAATTTATGTGTAACAAAATATCTTTTCTAGACATAACCAAACTTGATCTCAGCCATTTGATTTTGGACCAAAGCTTATTAACCTATATTTTACTCAACTCAATTTGACATAAGCCAACCTGTTTTTAATCAAGAAATTAAAAAAATATATATAAAATAAAATAAAATGTTTTTAATAAAAAATAACGAGAGATGGCCTTTCCTTTTACTGTAGGACAACTGGCTATGATCAAAGTAGACAATGTACTAAGAATCTTTTTGTGGGTGATTTGAGTCAGTTTGAAATGGTAGGCTAAAGAGTACAGATAGGGCTGCAACTCGGGTCGGGTTTTGGCCTGACCCGCATGACCCCACCCGAAAAATCATGCGGGTCGGGTTACAATGGTCGGGTCATAGGGTCGGGTCGGGTTGAGAAAAGAAAAACCAGATCGAAATTCAGGTTGGGTTGAGCTGAGGCTTTTAAATTTTGACCCGATCCAACCCGACCCCACCCCAAGAAGACCCGACCTGACCCGATTTTGATAACTTAATATAAAAGGCTGCTGGCTGCCTTACCCTCTCAAATCCTAACCCTACCAGAACTCTCTCTTTTCCCATTTTCAGCGAAACGCTAAAAGGGTAGCGACTGGGTGTAGTGGTGGTTTTGGAGGTCGCATACCTCGGTTGCAATGACATCGACACTGACAAGTCCTCTCATTTCCGCAGTCCCAACAAGCCTAGCAGTAAGGGACGCATACCTTTTGAAGAATCTCATTGATGGGGCCACCAACTCTATCAAAAGTTCAAAGGTAAAGAAGGATTACGGATTTAATTATTTTGTCAAAAATTAGTCCAGTCTCTCATATTTAACCATGCATTGGAGGGTTGTAAGATAGATGGATTTAATCATTATATAAATGTTTTCCACTCCTTTTCACTTCTTTTATAATTTATTTTGAGAAAAATAAATAAATTAAAGACACTCTCTTTGCAGTTTCTCCCTACTTTTAGTTGGGGAACAGTGAGCCCCTAAATTTAGAGAATATATTGGAAAAATTTTAATGGGTCAGTCGGTTCGGGTCGGGTTGGGTTCACTATCTCAGGTTTTTTTTTTCGGGTCGGGTCGGGTTGGGTTGAATATGGAGTGAGTCGGGTTAGGGTTGGGTTTATTAAAATCCGGCCTGCCCGACCCGAGTTGCAGCCCTAAGTACAGATAGGGCTGCAACTCGAGTCAGGTTTTGGCCCGACCCGCATGACCCGACCTGAGAAATCATGCGGGTCGGGTTACAATGGTCGAGTTATAGGGTCGGGTCGAGTTGAGAAAAGAAAAATCCGACCGAAATTCGGGTCGGGTTGGGCTGAGGCTTTTAAATTTCAACTCGATCCGACCCGATTTTGATAACTTAATATAAAGGTTGTTGGCTGCCTTACCCTCTCAAACCTTAACCCTAGCAGAACTCTCTCTTTTCCCATTTCCAGCGGAACGCTAAAAGCATAGCGATGGGGTGTAGTGGTGGTTTTGGAGGTCGCATACCTTGGTTGCAGTGACATCGACACTAACGAGTCCTCTCATTTTCGCAGTCCCAACAAGACTAGCAGTAAGGGACGCATACCTTTTGAAGAATCCCATTGATGGGCCACCAACTCTATCAAAAGTTCAAAGCTAAGGAAGGATGGAGTATGGATTTAATTATTTTGTCAAAAATCAGCCCAGTCTCTCATATTTAACCATGCATTGGAGGGTTGTAAGATAGATGGATTTAATCATTATATCAATGTTTTCCACTCCTTTTCACCTATTTTATAATTTATTTTGAGAAAAATAAATAAATTAAAGACGCTCTCTTTGCAGTTTCTCCCTACTTTTAGTTGGGGAACATGAGCCCCTAAATTTAGAGAATATATTGGTAAATTTTTAATGGGTCGGGTCGGTTCGGGTCGGGTCGGGTCAGGTCGAGTTAAGGGTATTACAATCTCGGGTCAGGTTGGGTTCACTATCTCGGGTTTTTTTTTCGGGTCGGGTTGAATATGGAGTGAGTCGGGTTAGGGTTGGGTTTATTAAAACCCGGCCCGTCCGACCCAAATTGCAGCCCTAAGTACAGAGATACTTTTGAATAGGGTCTCTGTCCTATCAAAAAGTAAGGTTGAATTAAATTTCTTCTTTGAAAAATATTTATTCTACTTAGATTAATATTTCTATAAAAAGAATTACTTAATTGATGTCCCACTCTTCCTAATAAGGAGAAATCAAGTCAATGTCGTAGGTTTGATCATCTACTCCAAAACAACTTATTTCTGTTATAACGAAACAAGCTTAATATATATAATAGCCTAACTAGCCAGACTAAGGGTCAAGTTTAAGCTTTTTAAATTGTTTAGTCATATATGTTGCACGAGTGCAGTTATTTCATTTTTGTTTTTTTGTTTTTTTAATTATAAAACCAATCATTCAATGTAAAACTACACTTGACGAGTTAGAATTTAGATAAAAATTAATTTTTTGTCACTTAATATTTTTTCTTTTCATTTTTTGTTTGAATAGTTAATATACTAATAAAAAGAGAGGCACTAGAGGTGCAAATACAAAAAAAAAAAAAGGAAAATAAAAAAAACACAGTCCCAAAACACCCACGCAGGGGTGCAAAATTCGGCCACCCCCAGATATTGCCCGATAAATTTCTCTCTCCTCTTTTTTTTTTTTTAAATATCAATATTTTTTTATTAATTTTTTTCTAAATTAAAAAATAAATAAATAACCCAAAAGGAAGCTGATTTTTTTTAAAAAAAAATTGAAAATGAAAATATCGGCCAATATCGCTAAGATATCAACTCGGGCCCACCACCGTTTTAATTTTTTTTTTTAAATGACCGATATTGGGAATATCGGCCGGCCGATATATACTGTGTACGACTGATACAATACGTATCGGCCGATATCTCGACCCCTGCACCCACGGAACAACCCCAACACTGGAAAGGAGAAAACTAAACTAAATCAACACAGTTTTTTTCTAGGCACGCAAGATGTGATTCGTAGAAATGTTCCTGAAAAAAAGAAGCCCAAGAGGCACACATGGAAAAAACTCTTCTTTTTATCTTTTTAGATGTTGTATATGCACAATTTGTTCATTTTTGTTTTTTAAACTTTTTAAAAAACAACTTTTCAAAGTAAAACTACACAATGAGTTATAAGTCAAATTAAAATTCAATTTTTTGTCACTTGATCTTAATAGTCGAAATCAGGGGTACAGATATCGGCCGATACGAAACACACCGGCTGATATCATTCAGTTTTTAACTGTCGAATAAAAACGGCCGATACATATTTTATCGGTCGTACAGCCTTCATATTGGCTGATATGGCCAATATATCACCGAATCATATCGGCCGATATGATTAATATCGGCATTTTAAAAAAAATATCAAAATAGTGATGGGCCGGGTCAAAATATTGGTCGATATCGGCCCAATATCGGTTGAATATCGGCCGATATTTACATTTTCAAAATTTGTTTTTTAAAAAATAGTTTCTTTTTCTATTTTTTTATATTTTTTAATTAAAAAAATAAAATAATAAAATAATACCGATATTTACAAAAAAATAAAAGAGGAGAGAGAATATATTGACCGATATTTGCATATCGGCTGAATTGTCCATTTGGGCGCTACTTGAACCCCTGTTCGAAATCGCCCAAATATTTATAATTGTAGCTAATAATGTATACTATAAATTCAATCAATTGATTTTAAATGGATTAGACTTTTGCTTTCCCAAATGGGTGGTCTTCATTCATTGCTTAAGAAATGTCCACGCCTGTCTAAACACTCACCAGTCCCTGCCCCCACCGCGGTGTTGAAATTGAAGTAATACCGAGGTGCACCTTACCAGTCATCAGAGCAAGAAGAAGAGCTGAAAAGGGCCTCTCACCGGCCAAAGAATGTCCAAACGACCGCGCAAACCAAGAAAAAAAAACTTCCATTCCCTCCTCCTTTAAAAGGGTAGAAATCCCCTCCAAAAGCCAAATTCACGAAGAATGAAAGAAAAGAGGAAGAAGAAGAAGAGCTTTTTCCAATGGCGAAACTGCTCTTCTGTAATGACCCAAGTGCCCTTCTCCAGATAGTGGTGCCCCCAACAAATCCATGTCCCTCCCCGTCATTTTATTCCTGGTGAAGCGTACAAATGTAGTGTGCGCACCGTATAGTATAGCGTAGAGCAAAGGCAGACAGGATGGAGCCAGGCACTTGTACATCTGAGGTGGGACCCAAAGTGGGCCAGACCCTTTCTTTTTTCCTTTATCTAAGAAGAATCCATGCCGTAGTTCGAAATACGGTGATGTACCGTGATGTACGTTTCGATGTACGGGTATTGCATCGGTGTCTGAGGTTTTATGCTGTGAACGGTGTATGTCCCTCTCCAATTTCCTTCCCGTTGAATGACATGACATGGTTATACATACATACACCGAGTGTTTGGTGTGCATGACTTTGCACCATCTTGTTTCTTCCCCCTCCTTTTGATTCTATTATTTCTTCTGTTTTCGGATATGATGACTTCTCTCTCTTACTAATGCTGAGAAGTATGGGTACCTGAGGGGTACTTCACTGGCGGTGAACATGAACAATTTGCCAAATTTAAATTTAAATATGGTTGTCAGTTTTATACGAACAAAATAAATGATTTTGATAATGAAAATAATGACTCTGTCGAAACTATAGAGATCACTGATGGGGGTGGAGCTTTCTTGCCTGGCTCCAGGGGATTGAATTTGCATTGCTTTTGCATTTGGATTCTGAAGGGGCTTTTGTTTTGTTGGGTTGTATGGATTGGGAAGTGAAAACTGAATTGATCGTTTCAGATGAACGAATAAGAACGATTCGCGTGGAATGTTTGAAGCATCATTTTTTAAATAGAACTGGATTTTGAATTTCTTTGGTTGTAGATTTGATTTCATTTTGTTGTTTTAGAACTTACAGATTGCTTCAGATAGTGTTTGTTCTCTATTTGGTTCCTTCTGTAGCTATGTGTTATATGATTTTTTGAAGGATAAGAAATTGAATTGGATTCTCAGGATTGCTTGTTATGCTTGTATGAGAATCATTAATTGAATTTTGAATGTTGTGGTACATATTGGGAATAACTTTTGCCCATTGTGTGTGCATGAGTGCACGTGTTGATTGGTACTTTGCATCATGGAAGATTAGATGAGTCCTACGATATTGTGGGTTATAGTTTTCTCACAAAAATATTTTGGATTTATTATGTTTTTCTTGTCATACTGACACCCCTTTGAATCTTGGGCACATTTACATAGCAAATTCACAACTGGGTTGAATCTTGAATGAGGACCATTTGCTTCCCGCAGTCAGTGTTTGTGTTGAGTTTGGCTTCTTTGACAATTTTGTATTAGTAGAATGTAAGAAGGTTTAAAATTCTTTTATGATCCCAGAGCAATATATGGATCTTTGATACTGTATATTATTAACCTTTTTTGTTTTCCATTAATCATTATTTTGATCCTGCACCTAATAACTTATATTTCTTCATACACCTGCTGCTGATCTTCAAAGATGAAGTGTTAAATTGATGTTTCTGTCTCTTTACCTTGACCTTAAGTGTAGGTGTTGAAATCATGAACATCACAATATGTTCTTCAGACATATAAAAGGTAATTTCATTGCTTAGAAAAATAGTTGAGTACGCTTGCTCAGGGTAGTTCAACTTGTAGGAACTTTGACTTAGGAACAGAGGTGCCAGGTTCGAGTATTGTAGTCACTCGATGCCTATGTCTTTTGGAGGGGTTGCATGCATCCGGAGTTTTACCCAATGCTCTCATCTTCAAAGAAAGGTGGGGGTCTTGGGTATCTTTGTCATAAAAAAGAAAAAAAGAAAAATAGTTGTGTTGCTGATAATAAACCAAAAATATTATAATGAAATGGATGGTTCTAGATTAGAACATCTTTTTTCTTCGGAAAAAAAAAGAGTTAGAGAAAGAAAACCATTCACTGGTGCTTATTGCTTAAAATGAACTTCTAATCCATCTTCCATTCTGCTAGTAGAGTGGTTGCCCTTCTAGGTTCTCACATTAGGAAAGATAAACAGAAGAACCCTATTTCATCATTATGTACTCTAAGATCACCCTAATTCGAATTGCACATCCATAATTGAACCAAAGTAGGATAAAATAACCTCAGTCCCCAATGAGACTGAAGGCTCCTCTAGTTCAATGAGACTGATGGCTCCTCTAATACCAACTGAAACTCCTATCAATTTTAAGTTTCAATTCTTCTCAATGACACCTTCAGAAGTGCTGCTGGTCGTGCTTGAACATCCCCTTTTAAGTAAGTCTAGTAGAGCAAACTCCCATTAGATTTCCTTCTTGTTGCAGTGATTACTACACGTGAACTGAAAAGACCGCATTCCTGAATGATTGATTGTCTGCTGGAACAAATGGATATTTGTAAGAAGAGATGCTTGACCCCTTCCATGGCCCAAAGACGCGGGATATGATCTTCGACAATTATGTGTTCATGAGTAATGAGTACGAATATGTTAACAATAAGGATTTTTTTTATTACCGAAGGTGTCCAGACGTCTCACTCAACTAATCCTTCACGGCATGTGAAAATCTCTCAATCTACACACACTGGGTAAAACTACGAGAAGTGACCTTTGAAGTTGAGTACAAATCCAACACAAGACCCCACTTCTTAAGTTGACCATCATGCCAATAAAGATTCGAGTACAATGTAAAGACGTTCATTTTGACAACCACATGATTGCATGTTTAAGTTTGAGTAAATTTTCTTTTATAAAGGGCAATTGCACTAGGAACCACTTGATCTCTCATGAGTCATGGCTGATGAGATGCTACAAGGACTTGATTGTGAGCATGCCCTTGTAATTCCACGAATGCACCTTCTATTTGGATGCCATTGTTGTCTTGCATAAATTTACCATTTGAGGTCGGCCAAAGCCTACATTGTAAAAAGGGATTGTCATGCATGTTATGTCCTCTTTTCTTAAGTTATGCCAAGACCACCTTAAGTCTTGGATGGCATTTGGAACCAAGGATGGTTGGTCCAAAGCAACCTCATAACAGAACCAATGTTGGAGAGGCCTGTCCTACCCCAAGTCTTCACATACGTGTCATAGTTGTCAGATCCATTTAAAAACTATTTCAATTTAATTTTTGTATTAGATTGTTCTAGAGTCTCCACCATTTTGATTTTCTATTTAAAAAAGACTGCACAAAAATTGAAAAAATAGAAAATGATAAAATATAAAAAATAGTACAAATTTATAAAAATATTACAATTAATTATTTTTATCATTTCACATTAATCTATCCTATTCTCCTAAGAAAAGTACAGAGAGAAAAAAATAAGTGGAACAAATGTCTCCGACACTTTTCATATATGATATTTTTAGTTATCCATAGGTTACACCTAGGCCTATAATCGGACCTGACCTGGCCCGCGGACTGTCCGGCCCGAATCTTAGAGTCCAGCAATGAACCGGACTCTAGAGTCCGATAAGAACAAACGGACTGATCCGCAGAGTCCGATAAGGACTCGGGCGGGCCGGACAGTCCGCGAGCCCGCGAGACCCGTGAGTTAAAAATGAAAATAGGGTTTCTTGTGACACTCTTCCGTTGCTTTCCTTCGATTGCTCTGAGATCTCTCTTTTCTCACAGGCCATCTCTCACTCTCGCCGCTCTTTCGATCTGAGATCTCTCTTTTCTCCCTCTTTCCGTTCTCCTCTCTCTCAATCTCCCTCTCATTGGAACTATGTTTTCTCCCTCTTTCCGTTCTCCTCTCTCTCGCACCTCTAGAAATCCGATCGTGACTTCCATCGCCTGCAGCCTCTTCACTCAGATCGAGACTTCAAATCGTTTTGGTCGATCTGCAAATCTGTAAGTGATTAGAGAAGATAACCCAAGGTTTTTTTTTTTTTAATTTGTTGAAAAAGGATCCATTTTGGATGAGTGAAACTGGAAATCATGGGTTTATCCATGGGTTCTAAGAGGGTTTCTTCATGCACATGATCAGGTTGAGAGATTTCTCAGGTTTTAACTTGGTCTTACATTGTAGTTTCTTATCCATGTTGTGGAGATGTTTGTTTGGTTAGGGGCATTAATGCATTATCAGTGAACAGAATTCTATTTTTGGATAATGATTTTCTTTTTTCCTCTTCTTTCTTTCTTATATTATGCACTTGATGTTTAGGGGTTAGAAGACATTTGCTACAAGCGTACTATATGGTAATCCATCCTAAAATTAGTTTCCATTCTGGTTGCCCCTTCTATCATAGCAGAACCCACTTCATCTCTCTTAGTGCCGAAGTGTCTTTTGTAGACTGAGGAATGGAGGTACCATTTAAGTAGTGTTGCTTGATGGATACACATTAGAACCCACTTGACTGAGTTTTTTGGAAAAAAAATCCTTCTAATTTAATTCAACTTGTAGCTGTGTCTTAGCTTGAGATTTATAAATGTAATCACAAGGCCATTCCATTTCGAAAATGGACAATTGTTGAGTGTTGAATTGATTCCACACCCTAACCAGAAAGGCAAAAACTGGATTTCTCCTCAAGTCTTTCTGGCAGCCATTTTATTTTTATAGGTCACAACCCATCACTTAATGGTTGTAACTAAGAAACTTTTTTGATGGGTATCTCCACTCTATATTGGAGGTGAGACTAATCTCACGGATACACCAAATCACCTGTAAGTCTCTTGTAACTAAAGAATTTTTTTATTAGCGATTTATTTTTGTTGAACATACTTCAAGGATGGGTAGTACTGTGCCATATGTATCCTTCCCATCTAAAGAAGTGCATGATCTAAATGGCCCCTCTATTCCCTTAGTAGAAAGGTTTCAATTAGGCTTGTAATCGGACCTGACCCGGCCCGAGGACTGTCCGGCCCAAATCTTAGAGTCCAGCAACAAGCCGGACTCTAGAGTCCGATAAGAACAAACGGACTGATCCGAAGAGTCCAATAAGGACTCGGGCAATTTTTGCAATTTTGTTGTACTTGAGTAAAAGTCTCCGGCATAGAATAAACTGCAAATCCACAAACACTTCACAAACAACTGAAAAGAAACTCTCTACTAGAGTCTCACACAGAAGAGGGCAGGAAAGAAATGGTTTCCTGCAATTTTGGAGTCTCACCTCTATATAAAGGTCATCCTTGGTTTTCTAATATATTACGATTTGAGCACTGTGGACGTAGAGTTCTTTTAACTGCAGTTGTTTCTTGGTCCCTTCATGTTCAATATTCTCCATGCTTTGTATTTGATTACATAATGGAGTAGTAGCTGCAATGATGATGAAGAATTGGTCTCAAGGGCTTGGCATGGACTTAGTCCCAATCAACTCAGCTAAGTCAGCTTGGTACAGACTCCAATTTTTCAAACCCACAAATTGCGCTTGATTATGTGCACAAAGAAGTAATGCAGTTCATATGACAGTAATGTCTTCTCTTCAAGCTTACTTCATGTATAGCAGTAAAACTCTGCATTCATGAAGTGAACTGCCTATTTTTTTTTAAGCTCTTGGTTGGATTCTGACTTTTCTTTTTTTGTATAGGGAGAGAGATGTTTTGTAAAGATTTCAAGTGGGGGAGTTATTGGGATGTTTCCTAAAGATTCTAAGAGGGGGAGTTACTGATGCACGGTGAAAAAGATATAGAATTTTGAAAAAATCTTTTGTGGGTCATCTAAATTTTTTTAGTTCTGATGCTTGTATTTAAATTTTGATCTTTTGAAGTAAGCTTGTTTCAAAGCTTACTGTGTTTGAGAGAGAGAGAGAGAGAGAGAGAGAGAAGTGCATGAAAAGCAAAGAAAACATTATTTGCAAAGAAAGCGCATTTGAAGCATTTGGCATGCCATTTGGCGCACTGGGAGAAACATTATTTGCAGAACTGGCGCCATTGCTTTGAACTTTCATGGTGGTAGTAGTAGATCAGTGACAGTAGATGTGTAAGTTTGGTTGGCATTGTTGACGCTCTTAATGCCAAAATTACTTCCATTTTCCTCTCTTGAAACTGTGGGATTTGCAGTAGATTTGTAGTAGTAATTAGCAACAACGCTGTCCAAATAACCAGACCCAGAATCAGCAGAGAAGTTTTAGTGTTGGATTGAAATGGGTTGTTCTGATTGACTGTTTCTTTTGTTTGGGTACTGAAGTTAAGGGTTGAAGGCTGTGGGACTCTGAGGTTTTGGGTGTCAAAAGGTGCCAGAACAGAGTCCATGGAGGTGGTGTCAGAGGAGTAGATGAAGTTGGTTCTAGCTTGGGTGCCCTTCATTGAAAGGGCAGCTCTATCATAAGCCAATGCAGCTTCATAAGCAGTGTCAAAGGTCCCAAGCCAGTGTCTCTCTTTGGTGGAAGGGTCTCTTATCTCAGCAGCATACCTACCCCTTGGCCTCCTTCACCAAGAAATCTCCCTGGCTCTGCTTGCTTTTTCCTCCCTCTTCTCTCATTTGAATTGGATGGAGATGCGTTTAGTTGGATTGGAGAAAAACCAGCTTGAGAAAAGTGAGTTTTCTCATCTGTGGTCTTATCTGAAGTTCCAGAGGTGGTGGACATTGTGGTTCAAGAAAGATTTGATTGGAAGAGGGAAGATGTTTTAGCTAAGAATGTCTAGTGAGGTGAAATGGAGGGAGAAGAGAATGCTAGGAAGAAGAGAGACAGACAGTGTTGGGTTTGAGTGGGATTGATGAGAGGGGGCAGGGATTTTAAAGGAGAATGGTCTAGTCTTGGTGCAATGGAAAAGGACACTTGGGATGGGATAGAGGGCCCATGATCAGCTTCTCTTTTTCTCATATCTTTTACCATTCTCCTTTCTTTATGAACTTGTCCCAATTCAAATAAAACATCTTACATACAACTCACAAAAAAAGTATTTCATGTTGGTTTCACTTCATTTCTGTTATTATATTGACTTCATGTTGCATTTGGGTGAACCCAATTACGATCTTGTAAAATGCTAATTTGAATAAATATAAAATTTATTATAATCAATCTAGTTATGATGCTTCATAAAATATCATTTTCTTTCAAATCATCTAATTTAAAAACTATTTAAAAAATATTCATCATTTAAAACGTCTCATGCAAAACTTCAGCCTGTACAGACAAATGGGCTCTTATCGGGCCACAGACGGTCCGATAGCCCGATTGGGCCAGGCCAGATTCAATAGTATATGGATCCTGCATTATCGGGCCAGGCCGTGGACAGTCCGATTACCGTCCGGGCCGGGCCAGATCAGGGTCCCTTTACAGGCCTGGCAGACAGGTTTTGGTTAAAAATTTGTAAGTGAGGGTGTAACTATATGTTCTAGCAATCTTTAGGTACAACATATGAACCCTTTATGATGATCTTTCATAAAAATTTAAACTAATTTTTAAGATGATAAAGCTGTGGCAGAATATACTTTCAAACATATAATATTTCAACTACCTATTTCTACCATCTTAAATGCTAAGGTGTTAAATTCGGCCGCAACATATCGATCGATACGTAACATAAATTTATGCTCTGATTATGTTTCTAAGATATTTGATTATGTTTTTATGTTTTTTTTTTTTATAATTGGGAATTGCAATTTCTGCTCTATTCCAGTGCCTAACAACCATGCGTGTGGATGAATTGTTACTCAAGCATAACAAATAGGTCTGAATCACTAAAGATTGTTTGCACTTGCTCTCTGCCTGAAGAGGGGATTCTTTTTGGCTACTGATGCATTATCTAGTTCAATGCTAGAGAATCTGATTCAACATATTCTTCTCCTCACAGGATTTTGAAAAGATGCTTCACAATGCAACACATCGCCAAGGTATCAATCAGGAAAACAAATATCAGCCAATACAATAAGTATCAGTCGCACAATAGGGTTTTATCATTTTTTTTTAGAAAAAAAACCTGATGTCAGTTGTGGGTCCAAGCCGATATTCACTCATTTCAATTTTAATTTTTTTTTTCCAAAAAACGGGCCTTCTTTCAGCTTTTTAATTTTTTTTTAATTAAGAAAAAAAATTGACCGATATTTTTAAAAAAAAAATAGAGAGAGCAGCAGATATCTTGGCCATCGTGAGATTTGTTTCCCTGGTATCAAATGCAAAGAACAAGTTCTGCCTCTTTTTTACTGTATCTATATGAAAATTTTGCAGATTTTCATGGAGTGTTGTCTTTGAATTTTGCATTAGATAAGTCGGGCAGACTCAAACTTCGGGAATTTCTGTATAGATTTGTGAGCCTGTTGTTTGTGAACTTTGTTATTCAAGAATTTACAGGGCATCATAAACTTCCCTTCTTGGGTTAGATTTATTTATTATCACACAAGAAAACATTTTTCCAGTTCCAGAAATAGGGTTTCTTTTATTCAAGCTTCTTCCTTGTTGGATCGATCCAAATACTAAAAATGTTTTCTGCTTTGTTTACAAACAGATGCTTTGCTGTCATCGTTAATCTTAGTAAATGCACTTATCCTGCATCTATTTACCAGTTGGTATTTAATATCCTATTTTCTAAATTCACTGAATTTTGCATCATCAATGATATGAGGGTTTTTGTTTATCAATTGATTCATGAATGAGTAGATCTGTTTATGTTAGTCTTATAAACTAGATAGGGCTGCAACTCGGGTTGGGTTCCTTAAAACCCTATCCGATCCGAATTGATATATATGGAACCCAACTCTATCTGACCCGAATTTTCAACCCGAACTTCACAACCCGACCTAACTCAAATCAACTCTATTTCTGACCCGACCTGCATTTTGAACTCATTTTAATCTAATTTTAGCCGGGTCATGCCGGGTTGGGTCGGATTGAGTCGGGTTAACTTATAAAATCCTGAACCCGACCGTACCCGATTCGAATTTCATGCTGGGTTTTATCTTCTCAACCCGACCTGACCCACTGACCCAAAATTCTCGACCCAACCCGAGTTGCAGCCCTAAAACTAGAGAGTTCTCTGAGAATCAGAGGAATGTTCGTTCTAATTCCTTGTCTAGTGAAGGCTGTTAGTATTCAAATAGACCAGCTTATGGTACATATTGGAGATATCTGATAATTGGGTGGCATCTTATTCTTTTTAGGGAAGTTCTGCTTGAGATTTGAAATAGAATTAACATGTTTATCCTGTATCCTTATAGTTATTATTATATTTTTGGTAAATAAGGAATTTATTCAAATGCAAAGCTAGAACAAAGCACACCCATACGACTACTGTCACAAATATCTCTGATATTTTCAAATTTACCACGCTTTTATTGGTAAACTAATCGTCGTTAATATCTTGAGATTTATCGGCACTGTGATAAATTCTCAGTAAATTTCCGATAAAATCATGTTAAAGATGCGATAAATGGTAATATCGTGATAAATTACTGGTAAATTCCTCATTAATATTTTATTTTATTAATATTTTCATTTATTATATTTTTCGCGAGATTTTTCTATTAATTTCCTAATAAAAATCGAGAATTTGAAAATATTTACCGATCATCATTAATATTCCGAGAACAATATTTGTGACAATGCTAACGACAATGTCTCTAAAAATGTGCAGAATTTGTTGATTCCTACCTAGTTTATAGTTTACCACCATCTGTGTTCTTGTGCTTCTGGTAATGACTGGAATTTGTAGGCTCTGCACCAAATTTGTGGTTCATTATTGGAATTCTTTGGCTTTCTCCTAGTTTTGCATATTCTTCAATTTGGATTTTGATTTATTGATTATGGAAACTGTGTGCCATTGCTTTTGGCTGTTAATCACCATAGCAATCTTATTGATCTTTGATTGAGCAAGTTGTATATCTACATAAAGCAAAGATGACTAGAATTTGATAGTGTCCTGAAAGCAACTCATGTGAATAGATCTTATTTCATCATCATCAAATTCAACCCAATTTTTTGTTTGTATTCATATGCATGCTATAATATTCTTGCCCCATGTCACTTGGAGAGTTTGAAATGCTGTGAGATATTAAGATAGAACCTTTCTCCTTCGAGTACATATTCTTTTAGGAACAACTTTGGGCTGGCTCGCTAATGTAAAGCTTTACAGATCCACAGGTGGACCCAAAGCAGACAATATTGTGCTAGAGGGCTGAGTTATTACATATGCATTGGAAAATTCTTTGATGCCCACATTTCATGGGTAAACTAACAAAATTTCATACCAAGCAGATGATGATAGCAACAAAGGCAAGCCTTGTTGAATAGATAGTAGGCTTTTCTGTCAAAAACAATATGAATTATGTGTTGGGCCTGAGCTTTCAGCACAAAAGACTAATCTAATAGGTGGAGTTACGCTTCGACAGATAAACGTCGCCGATCATCCTATCCGATTAGGGGATCCATCGGTGGCTTGGGCCTGAATTTGATACCACCTGTTGGGCCTGGGCATATAGCCCAAAAGACTAACATGATAGGTGGAGTTCATCAGTCTCATATAACTCTCTCTTTTTCTCCCCCCTCACTAATATGGGATTCGTTCGTACTCAACATTCTGACCCACCCATACTAGGCTTTTATGTTTGATTTCCTTTTTGTCCGTCTTTAAAAATTCTCATGCTATGAAATTTATTATGCATTTTTCTGAAGTACAATGTCTACATCTATTATCTTGCTTTCAATTTATTTGATAAGAGCATGTAACTACATCTATATTTCTTGTGCTACGTTTTGAAATGGTAATAATATTAAAAGATAAAGACATCAGAGGTGCAAAGACAAAGAGCACAACCGAACAAAGAAAACAAGACGGGCCAAACAACAAAGAGCGGAAAAAAACTAAACAAAACATAACATAAAAATGTCATCGAATGATAGGATTGATTGAGGTAATGAAGCACGAACAAAATGGTCTTTAAATCGGATCACCAAAAAACATCATTATCCAAGATACAAATCCTATAAATAGTAAAATTGAGATTATCTATAGCATCCACTCCTAAACAATTGTAGTAATCAATTGAAAGTTGCAAGTGTGACATCACCTATGGGTATTTTTTTCCTCTCCTTGTGGTACCTCCATCATAAGAATCTTCCAAATGTCAAAAGAATCTCTCCTAAATTTAATGAGATATTTTGGTAGATAGAATCAATGTCAAATTGTAATAACAATCTTAATTTACAGAGATTGAAAAATAATTACCATTCAAAATAAGCAATATAGACATTTTTATGTTCCAAGTTACTTAAAAATTCCTTTAGATTATCTGGCACAAAAATTGCATAATAGATATCATTCCCACCAAGTCTCATCTCTTCCCTCCCTCATGGAGAATAACCAATGTAAAAAAAAAGGGCATGATAAACATTTTTATCTAACAAGAACACGTAGCACAAGTGGTTAAAGTTCATTATTACAGCCTAGAGGTTGTGGGCTCAAGTTTCATATGCATCGGATGGGAAACTCAGTTTATAGAAATAAATTTTCAAATTCAAATATAAAAATCAACTCCAAATTAATGAGAGAAATATAAAAATCAACTCCAAATTAATGAGAGAAATGACTTAAATAATGATGATAAATATTTATTATCTTTTAAATTCTACGAAACTCATTCTAGATGACCTAACATGATAAAAAGCAGCCAAGCTATCCAAAAGGAGAGAATCTCTAGTGGAGAGAGGTGTCGGGTTAAGGGGAGATTGTGGTCTTGAAGGAGATTGCTTAGCTATAAAAGAGGAAGAAAATTAAAGAGCCTAGATTCATTCAGAGAAATAAGGACACACAAAGTTTTAGTTTTATTTAAGATAACAATGAAGGCACTAACCATTTTTCTCAAATTGAGATTGTCTAAAACATCCTCTGCAACAAAAATTGAAGCAATCAATTGGAAGGTGCAAGAGGGACATATTCTATGCAATTTTGTTGTTTGTTATGTAATACCTCCACTAGAGAATATGTCAAATGTGGAAAAAAAATCTTTTCTTTAGCATTCTTTACAAGAAAAATTGCAAAAGCTAATTGGAATGTGCAAGTGAAATCACCTATCAGCATATTTGTTGTTCATTGTGTGTCATCACTGTCACAAGAATTTGTCAAATGTCAAAAAGCTCCCTTTTAAAATTAAGAGGAAATGATGTTAGATTTTTTTTTAAAGATCAAAGCATCTAGGTGTCCCACCTGATTTAGCCACGCGTCCCACTTGACTAATCCTTAAGGCATTTGTAAACATCTCTATCCGCACACGCCGAATACAAACTATAGTAGATTTCTTTAAAATTACTTTATTGTCAATTGAAGAACAACTAATGTCCAAAAATAAAGTAAAACAAATATTTTGGTTGCAAAGTTTCTTATAACCTTCTTTCAGATTGTCTTGACATAATCCCACCTCTCTCCCAACCCAAGAGAGAATATATTGAAAATGTAACATAAGCATTTGTATTTTGACTATTTTCTAAGTTTTTAGAAGCCCCTTTTGAATAACCTTGCATAAAAATTTCCTCCCCTAGCAAATGAAAGATAGTTAAGATTTTGATGAGGATACCTTGATAGAATAATAAATGTTCAAAATGAAGCAATGAATAAACGATTTAATCTTTTGCACTTTTTGAAGCTTCGTTTAAATGCTTATGAAGTAATTTCCAAAAATAAAGTTTATTATTTAAAGCAATTGAAGAAGAATTATTTTAGAAAAATATTTATTTTTCTTAAAATTGGTATTCTATCATTGCACATAATTGATGTTATAAGCATTCAAATTTAAACCCATCGTTCAATCCAATTGGGTTAATCGAACCATGATTTAGTTGGCCAAGATTGAGTTTGACAATCCCACATGCACCAGTTTCCTTGCATGGAAAAGTGACAAATATCGTTAATAGCAAAGTATACTAAGATGATTCAAGAAACACAGCTGAGGCAAGGCCAGACTAGGGAGGTTGAAGGGGTTCACTAGTGACTAATAAAAGCTAATGAGATGTGCAGGGCCGGCTAGACATAAGTTGAGGCCTAAAGCAAAAAATCTAAACGGGACATTTTTTGTATTTAATATATTATAAGCAGTATTTAATTAGAATTTGAATTAAATATAATAAAAAGAATTTACCTAAAATCTACTTTTGTTGCTTTTTGAGATACAAAATTACTAATTAAATCTTTATATTCAAGTTTTGCTAGAATTTCATTTTCAATTGATAATATGGCTAATTCACTTAATCTTTCTTTTGACATATTTGATCGTAGATAAGATTTTATCAATTTTAGTTTTGAAAAACTTCTTTATGCCGAGCAACTGTTACCGGTATTGTCAATAATATTCGGTATACAATAAAAGTATTTACAAAAGAATAGTCTAGTCTTTTAATATTATTTAGAATTTCAATTGGAGTTATTATTTCTGTTGGTAACATTTCTCTTAAGACTTTTAACTCTGAAAACAAATCTAAATCATCTATATCAGAAACCTCATTATGTTTCAAAACACATTCAAGATTAAGACAATATTTTTTCAAACTATCATCATTTAATGATTTTAATTTTTTTAAATAAAATAAAAAACCAAAAATATCTTCATATTTTTTAAATTGTTCAAACCTATTTTGAATTGAACAAATCACATGATCTACTATATATAAAAATAACCAACTTTAAAAGATTCTTCGGCAGATTGCGTTAATTCATCATCGACATTTTCATCAAACTGTTTTTTTCTACTAATTTTAAAGCTTTCATTAAATTTAGGTTCTATATCCATTTTAGTTGCAATCTCTTTAGCTTCAGTAAGAACTGATGTAAATCCATTTTCTCTATAGTTATTAAAAAAACTAATGAGACTTTTTAATTGATCTATAGCAACATCAATATGCTTGTCTATAGTTTGTAATTTTTTACTAATTAAGTTAATAATAAATAATATATCATACCAAATAGTCATACCTAATAAAAATTCAAAATTTTCGATCTCATATATAGCTAACCTTTCAGTTTACTTTTTGTTTTAGGGTCTTCACTAGTTTTTACTAATTGAAGTAGAGCATCTCTAATTTCTAGAGCTTGAAATTTTATTACTTTAACACTTTTAATACGACTTTCCCAACGTACTTATGACAATGGCTTTATAGTTAAAATAGATACATTATCTTTTAAAAAAATCCATCGCTTTATAGAAGAAGAAAATAATAAATATATACGTTTTACTACTCCAAAAAAAGATATAGCTTTAGGACATGAGTTTGCCATATCACAAAGTACTAAGTTTAAACTATGAGAACCATATGGTGTGTAAACAGCTCTAGGATTTGTATCTAATAGTCTTTTTTGTACACCTTATTGCTTTGATTTCATATTTGATCCATTATCATACCATTGTCCTCTTACATCATTAATATCAAGTCCTAAATTTTTTTATTACATTTAAAAGTTCATTAAAAAGCCCTCTTCTAGATGTATTATCTACTCTTAAAAATTCTAAAAAATATTATTCAATTTTTATTGGATCTATTGAAACATTTACTCAACGCAATATTAGAGTCATTTGTTGTTGGTGGCTTGCATTCGGAGTACAATCAAGGATAACTGAATAATATTTTGCCTCTTTAATTTTTTTAATAATTGTACTTTTAATTTCAGCTACTAAAATATGCATTAATTCATTTTGTATATTATGTCCAAGATAATGATTACGGATTTCACCATTTTTAATACGACGAAAATGTTTTTGTATTATTCGATCAAATTTTGCAATAATTTCAATCAAAGCTAGAAAATTTTCATTATTTTCTTCATATATCTTCTCATTATTTCTACCAAAGGATATGTTATTTTTATAAAAAGTTTCCACAACAGCAATAATTCTTAGAAGTATTTTTTTCCAATGTTCTTTCTCTTTTCTAACCTGTTCTTAAATATTTTTATCGATTGTCGTATTTTTTAACAATCTTGATTCTAAATCAATCCAACTCTCCATATTCATAAAATGCTCATTTGTTAGTTCATGATGCTTAAGCTTAGAATTAAGATTTCTCCAATCTCTAGTTTCATTCGTAACTAATACACTTTTACTCATTTTGAATTAAACAACTTACAACAAAAACAAAATATCAAATCCATCTCTTTTGAATATACTAGCCGCTTTCTATCATACTTTTCTCCATTTGATAATACTCTAGTATCATAGTTAGTAGAGAAATGCATAGAGTTTTCATCCATAGGAAATTTTATATTTTTCTCTCTAATTGGACATCTTTCTACTAATAAATCTCTTATTTTTTTATCTATAGTTTCCCATAGTCCTGGATCATAACTAATTATAGAATAAATCTCTTATTTTTTTATCTATAGTTTCCCATAGTCCTCGATTATAACTAATTATAGAAATAGAATCGGATATTTTCTTTTCTTTTCTTATTTCTCTTTCTTCTAAATTTTCTTGAGTATCATTGTGAATTTGTTCATTGTCATTCTTTTGTACCGTTAGCTCATCATGGTTTAATTCTGTTAAATGAATCGGTTGTTCATTTGTTACATCTTCATTCAAATTATTTTTTAAGTTTTGTTTATTGCCAGTGACAAATTTATCAAGAGCCTTTTTTTGAGACTGAAATAGTTTTTCTATTCTTCTCTTTTTTTGAAGTTTTTGAAATCAAGATTCACATTTTTTAGTAGATATATTTATGATTAAAAGATAATTATAAATACAACAAAACCCTTTAAAATTAAAGAATAATTAAAAAGAACTAAAATTAAAATATTAAAGAACAATAGAACCTGACACTGTGACAATAAGAGAATTGATGAATAGTTGAGATGCCCTTTATTATTCAACTAATTCACCAAAGTTCTTTAAATTAAAAGTCACAGCTTGATCTGCGAAGAGAAAATATATTGTTAAGAGACTTGTTTAAGAGCATTTTTAGAGTCTCCTTCAATGTAAATAGTAACAATTCAACCCAAAAAATCCTTATTAGCATTCATAGGGGAAAAAAAGGTTAACACAATCATCTCCCGTACAAGTCTAAGTTGCTTACATGACAAGATGTCCATTTAAAAGCATTTCTAGAGCCTCCTGCAATTTATATATATAATAACTATAATACCCTAACCTAAATTAGGTGTAGTTTAACTTAATAAATATTGCTTAGATCGGTTAATTTCGAAGATTTCGGTTAGGCCTTAGTGAGAAGCCCAAGTGTGACCCAATCCGAGTTCGAAAGCTCAGTGATCCAGCTTGTCCAACTGGGGGGCAAAATGGTAATTTACCACTTTTGTTATTATTTTATTAATTGTGTTATTCTGTGATTATTATTGGATGATATTTTTCTCCTTACTCAAGGATTTTTATTTCTTATTTTAAAATAATTTTATTTTCAGAAAATACTATTTAAAACCGCCCGTCAAAACCCCGAAAGGGAGTAATAAATATTTTTAAATGGTTTTGGAAATGAGAAAATTTTGAAACAAGTTTAGTAATGGCCTAGTTTATTCTTTCAAACTCCAAAAATGAGGATTTCAAATTGTTTTATTTAACACAAGTTAAAACATGTAAATAGTGTTAAATTATGGTTTTTATTTGAATCAATGGTTTTTAGTGAGTTTTAAATCTCCAAAATTTTATAGTGACTAGAGTTTTTAAAACCCAGCCTATCTGTTAGGTTTGATTAAAATTTTCAAGCTTTAAAAGTGTTGTTTAGTTAAAACTCAAGTTTTTTTTTATCAAACAAGGGACTATTTGCAAAATCAAAAGTTGGCAAGGACTTATCTACAACCAACAGTGAAAATCTGCGGTTACTATTGGGTACGTCGACCAGCCGAAGCATGCAATCGCCGGCTGGCCATCACCCATTGATCGAAAGTTTCTATAAAACTACCCTTCTTCATCAGATCAAACTCCCACTCAAAATTTCTATCTCTCTCTCTCAGCTGTGAAAACCAGCCGATCCTTTTCTCTCCCAGCCTTTGTTTTTCTCAGTGCTTTGCAACCGTAACTTAGAAAGGAAGTTTTTCCAAAGACCGATTTTTCAGCCCAAGAATTCAAGTGAAGGTAACCATTGTATTCCTCTTTCAATTCCAGTCGGTTTAGAATCAAGAAAAACCAGATTTGACCAAGTTTTGAGTGTGTAAAACCAGTTTGAAGTTTAAGAAAAACAATGAGATTTCTTTTACTAGTGAGGTTTTGGTTTTAAAACCCGTTGGCTTAATGAGTTTTAAAGTTTAAAATCACTCCCTATGGAAAGAGGACTCACTGAGGAGTCCATCTAACCGGCTGGATGTGAAAATCGAATTCGGGAAACCCACTGTTTTCGGATTCGTATTTCACACAATGACTGCCCATCACTGTCTGTTGTTGCAGACAGTGGAGGAAGACGGCTCTCGGACGGTCCGAGGGTCACACCCTTCGGACTGTCCGAGAGAACCCCTCGGACGTTTCGAGCTTCACCCGAAGCCCCGAAGCATCCGAGGCATGTTTAACTTGCCCAGATGTTCCGAGTCGAGTTCAGAAGGACCGAACCTTACTCAGACGGTCCGAGCCTCACTTGGCATGTTCCGAGACACTTTTTTCAATTCATTTCGGTTCGGAAGGATTTCGGATGATCCGAGACCCGATCTTCGGACGATCCGAAGTCAGACCCAAGGTCCAAAGTTAATGACTAGTTTAGGTAGTGGTTCGGATGGTCTGAAGCCACAGTACCTGGTTCCGAGGCTTGTTCCAAGGGACCTAGTTTTTAAGTGAAAATTCTTGTTTGGTTATTGATGTATGTGATGTTAGTACCCATTTAATAATTTAAAAATGTACCAACCATCTTCTCTTATTACTATAGTGTATATACTATTTTATTCACTTTTAAGCCGACTCTATTGGTCGGGTACTGAGTGACTTCACTTCCAGGCCGACGCTATATTTGTCGAGCACTGAGTGACCTTGAGGCTTTACTCAACATGTCAGATCTGGTCCTATCAAGACAACCAAGAAGTGACCTGAGTATTTAGACCTAACTCAATAAGTCAATCTGGTCATACCCAGAAGACAATATGAGTTTTCGACTGAGCACCTTACTATTACTATACTGTGGATTATTGTAACTTAAAATGGTTAGAAACCAACTAGGAGACTCAATTCCATTTATCTTGGATATTTTTTGGGAAAAACAAGTATGGTTTTGAAAATACTACTTGTGTGTATGCATTGATGTTATGTACGTTGACCTGTTAATGATTGTGTACTTGTTTGCTTGTTTGAACAGAGACCGCGATACCACACATTTTCGGTGACGGAACTTAACTTTGCAGTAGGTGTAAACATGTTATATGACATGTATCTTGAGCAATGAGTGGTTTCAAGTTTGATAAACCCACCCATGTGCCTAAACATGATGCACCGTTGTAAGAAGTGCTCATGATGTTTAATGTTGATGATATTGATCATATGAAATATGTAAATACTGCTTCCACGTACCCTTAACTATTGAATCAATATCAGTCATGTATGTGAGATGGTTTACATCTACTAAACCATGGGTGTCGACAGTTGCTAACTTGAGGAGTGTTAGTATCGGCCATGTGAGGGCCGGAGATATACTTACAAGGATATATTTTGACCGTGCCGGGACTTAATACAATGGTCTCAACGTAGTATGTAGGCGTTACGTTGGATGATAGCAGTAATGGAAAAGATGATGAAATTTGGAATGATGATGAGATTATACTTGAATTTATTGTCAAGCATGAGATATTATTGCAATTGTTGATTATTTACTAACCTGATGTTTAGTTAAACTACACTGTTATATTTCCTTCACTGGGTTAGTTAGCTCACCCCACTCACCTTTCAGGAGATGAACCCGATGAGGAGAACCCTCTGTTTGAAGCTTAGGGTTGATAAGGTGCGGCGTTGCTTTGGGATTCCCACTGAGGAGAATACCATTATCTTTGCTTTATGGTTCTTGTAACCATTCGTTTTTGTAAAGTACCGTGTGTGGTACTTAGTTTGCCTTAATGTGATGTACTAAGACTACCATATATCCATAGTTACTCTGATGGTGTTTTCAATGATAATTCAGTGTTGGAATTATGTGTTCATGTTATGTGTTAATGATCGTGTTTATGTTGGGTAGACTTATGATATATGTTTGAGTCCACGTGATGCGATCATGTGTGACATTTGGGCCTAACTGTTGATCCGGCCCAGTTAGACTTCTTGAGTGTCGTCTTAGTTTTAAAAAAAAATCAGTTTCATTCCGGGCCCACCGTTCGGGTCGGGGCGTGACAATAACTAAAAAAAACTTGTTGTATCCGAGAACAAAAACTTCAACTATCAAGAGGATCTACATCTCAGCCAAGAAGAGTCCAAATAACCAATGGGGCCTTAAAATTACTTTAGCCATTTGACTCTTGAATGAAACCAACCTCATCAGGTCATATATTACCAAAGGAGCAGCAAGTAAAGACTAAGGGAAAGTACTTAACACTCTATGTCAATAATGACCTAAGCTCTTTAAGCCACCATCACTAACCAACAACAGAAACAATGAGAAAAAGCTCTAAGATCTCTCCATTCGCATAATTATAAACTGCCAAATAAGCAAGAAGCCATAATATTGCTTCCTCGACACCAAGAAGCACAAAAGCCTCACATGGCATATCCACATGATACAACAAACCAAAAACAGTTCCAATTCTACTTCACATGACTAAAATGTAAAAGAATATGAATCATTTATTACATCAAACATCATAAACCAGTTAGGAAACATCTGGATTTAAGGTTCTCAAGATAGTTTAAAGTGCTCTTGTGGTTCTGTACAAAAGTTCAAGCCCTCTCAAAAACGAACTTCCATCCAGGCCACATATATCATGGCTCAAGTGCACTGGAATCAATTAATAAAGGGCCTCTTTGGTAGATCATTCATTGATAGAACAAAAATGGTTTTCACTCATGTGGTCATAATGAAAACAATACCTTTTTTTCAATAAATCTCAAGATGGAACCAAAACAAAAATCGAAGTCATTCTTGAATTGCCATATAGGCAATTTTCTGTCTACCAAACAATTCTTTATCATTCTAAATACCAAACACGTTGTAAGTTTCCTCCTCCTCCTTTTTCAACATTCACAAATAAGAGAGATAATTTTATACTACTTACTCCTCTTCTCCTCCTCTTGTGATGGGAGTTGGCATGATCATTTCTTTCATGTAAATGGGTGATAATTTTAGTCCATTTTGGCCAAAATTTTGCTTCACTTCAAAAATTCGGTCCAACCTTTTTACTTCTATTAAAAATTATATATTGATAGATTTTTCCCATTGAAGTAAAAAAAATCTTTACTGTCAGACATTTTTTTCCATCCAAAAACTAAAACACATGGCTTACTTTTATTAAAGAAAATAACAGAAAGATCACCCAACCAAACGTTCTAAAAAACAAAGTTCACTTATAAACTAATTTTGTAGGACCCACTGTGGATCCAGTTATAAACTGACTGTTTAATACATTGCAATTAGGATTGCAGCTAATTGAAAGAGTCTTAATGCAACGCTAGTGCTAGCTTTTTGGGATTAGGCACGGCTGATAGTTTCCTAATCCAAAAGGGTATAGAGAGAGAAAAATAGACTCAAATAAGGAACTTCTAACAAAAAGTGCCTAATCCCAAAAAGCTAGCATCAAAAGTAGGAGATTCTCCATCAACAGAGGACCCCTAATTTAACTCACCTTGATCCAAATAAGGCCTATATATTTCAAAAAATTTAACTCTGTCAGTGTAGAAAAACTAGAAGTGTGAAACAAATCTGTAACACCCTGGAATTTCAAAGTTAACAATTTATATGAATTTATTCATATTTACGGAATTGCATTGTGTAATATTTGAGTTGAATTTAAATGGGTCAATGGTTCAATCAAGACCCAATGGTTAGTAGTTTTGATTACAAAACAAATAAATGAATAAGATGAACTTAAATGGGTCAAGAATCATAATTGGGTCAAATTTCGTTAAATGGGTCAAAATGGCCAAATTGGACCAATGGGGCAGGTTTGACTTTGTTGATCACTAAGTAAGTCCAAGATTGATTAAATTGGGACTGATTGGATTTTGAAAATGGAATTAATAGTTCAGTTAAATGAGTGAGCTGATTTAGAATAATTATAGTGAGTGAGTTGATTAAAATAAATTTCAGTAAGTGAGTTGTTAAATAAGTTTTAATTAAGTGGTGTGTGAAGTGAAAGAGTTGATGATTCAAACTCACCTCACTCCACACGTTGAAGGGCAGCTAGAGGGGGGTGGGGGGGAGTTTCATCTCAAAGATGAAACCCCCACTCATAGTCTTTAATGAGAAGTTATTCAAATTCAAATCATGGGACGTTGGTTGCATGAGACATTGAATGCATGTAACGGCTACTAAGGAGATAAGTGGGGTGGCTGTTTTGAGAGTTACAAATGCAAGGGTAATGTGAGATAATAATGAGAAGAAGGAGCCAAGGAGGGGAGGTTACACTAACAACCATGCAAGGAGACGTTGGAGGAGGGGAAGAGTTTCATCTTAAGATGAAACTCCAATTTGAATTGTTAATGAGAGAAGGAAGGTATTAAGAAGTGGAGGTTACACAAGTCCAACCAACAAGGGACGTTGGGAGCACGAGAAGGTTTCATCTCATGATGAAACCCCCAAGTAACATAAAGTTTTGGGTTAAGACAATGGGAGTTACACAAGGTTAATTTTGGGCTGAATTTGAGTAGCCAAAGGGGTTTTCATTTTACTCTCTCTATCTCTATCTTCCTTGGACTGTTATCATCTCTCTAAGAACAAGAACAACAGCTGGTTACTGATATGAAATCAGTCCTTGATTGATTTATTTCACCAAGACAAAAGCATACATTGAGCAAAGGAGTTGGCATCAAGGTTTCCCATCCAAAGCCAAAATTCTTTCTCTCTCTCTCTCTCTCTCTCAAATCTTTGTCATCTGGCTGAATTATCTCAAGGAGCTTGCAACAAGATCAGTCTCAGCCCAAAGAACAGTAAGAGAGAATGAGAGGTCAAGGAAATAAAGGGTCAAGAAAGGAGTCAAAAGAACCGAAGGAGACGCGGTATTCATAAGTGCATTTTGAACCCTTGTTTAATAGATTGGTTAAGAAAATGAGATCTGGCCATTGTATGGCCAGGTCCATTAATGGTTTAAATATAGGAATGTGATGTTTAAAAGTGGTAAAATATGGACCATAGGGTTCGGCCCTTTGGATGGCCGAACCCCATGAGAAAATTTGGTGAATTCTATGGTGTTTGAAAGACAAAAATCCATATTTTGAAGTGGGGCTTTTAAAAGATTTTTATATGGAATTAAGCTTACTGTTTTGGAGTAGATATGACATGACTGAACCATGCTTATGTTATGTTAATTTGCTGATAAATATCATAGATAAATATTGGTGGGTTTTCATTAAGAGAACCATAGGGTTCGGCCATGTGTATGGCCGAACCCCATGGACTGTTTTGTGGGATATTTGGATTATGATAATGAATGTTTATGCTTATGATTTTCGGAATTACATATGTCAATTATGGACTTAGTATTAAGGTGATTAAACATGAAAGATGATGGAATATGGGGTTAAAATCTCTAGGGTGAGGTTCGGCCATGTTGTGTGGCCGAACCCCACCAATTGTCATTTTTATGGACTGTTTTGGTTGAATCAAAAGGTTTCAAGTTTGAAGTTTATGGAACAATATGAGGTGTTTAAAAAGGGTACCAAGTGAGCATTTGGACAAGTCATGGTTAGGCCATTTCATGGCCAAGCTATGGGGTACTATGGCAAAGTTAAGACTTGGAGGTTTAAATGGGAAAGCCATAGGGTTCGGCCATATGTATGGCCGAACCCCATGGACCATGAGCATGGGCTTTATGAATCCATTTCATGGAAAGGATCGCTGGTTTTAATGTTAGTAAAATTATTGATTGGTAGCAATGGCATAAAGGTAATTATTGATGAAATGATCAAAGATGGTATGATGATGGGGTTGGATGTATGGATCCAAACCAATATGGTGTGGTTCGGCCATGTAGTATGGCCGAACCCCACCAAGTGATATTTTGTGGATTGAGGTTGTCAATAAATTATTTGGATGGTCTTAATCCAAATTAAGAGAGACCAAATGGTAAATAGGTGAGGTTCGGCCATGGGGTATGGCCGAACCCCACAAAGTGCATTTTTGGGACTTAGACCAAGCTAGAATTACATAATGAATGTTTGGTTTGCTGCTATGTAAATAAGGTATCGAGACTTGCTTGAACGGTGTACAAGTTGTAAACGGGAGACGGTTCAAAAGAAGGGTCAAATTAAGTGATCATTGTGTAGGTTTCTTACCTTTATTGTAATCACAATTTCATATGCTGTTTTATGTTGATTTCGATAACTTATATGATTGTAAAGTTATGTTTCTAAATGACATGTTTGCATAGACATCTCATCCATGGCATGGATGATGGTGTTGTAACCGGAGACCACACTCCGTCGGGGCGTCCGAAAGACCACTGTGGGGTACCCTGATGATGAGAATCCCATCAGGAGGAATCCGGAGGTCACACTCCGTCGGGGCGTCCGAAAGACCACTGTGGGTTACCTTGACGATGAGAATCCTGTCAAGTGATGGATATGTTGAATAGTGATGGGTGGGACTCATTATATGTTCATTTCATACATATCATGTTTTTATGGAATTTTGTCACACATGTATTATTATTATACTATTGCATATTTTTTACTAACCATGTGGTAGCCCTATTCGGAAACACTAATGGGCGCGTTGATCTAACGCCCAATCTATATCCTTAGTGGATGACGCAGGGAAAGGGAAGAACGTGGATCGAGAAGAAAACCAAGCATAGGAGCTTGGGCACGTTGAATGGACTTGAATGGACTATTTATGGATTTGTTATTGAATTATTTGGACAATATAATTTGGTAACTAGTTTGGTTGGCATGTAATAAGTAGTTAAGTAGATGCTATGGCTTGCTTTATTTTGGATGGTTGGATTGAATGGTAGATTATTATTGTTTAGTAATTTTGGAGAATAAATTATGTACTTTGCTATCTAAGAATGGAAAATTGGAATAGTCATAGGTTCTATTATAACCTCAGTTAGATTAAGATTAAGTTAATTCCACAAGTTGTATTTGTTCCATGTGTGGATCAATTTTATGGACTTGGTTCATACGCACATGGACTTGGCTAGTTAAGGGTCGGATTTGGAGATTCGAACTTAACTCGCGTCGTGACACTCCTCCCCGATCACTTGATTATTATATTTAAAAAAAAAATAAACTCTGAAAATTAGAGTGAAAAGGGCGGGGTGTTACAAAATCTGAAGAATGAAAAAAGGGAAAAGGTAGGCATTTCAAAGAAAAAACGTATTTCCCATTGCTGGACATGTTGAGGGTTTAATTAAATACGACATGGTGGTGAACATGCTTGGGCAATAACCTCAACAACAAAGAAAAAAAAATCATTTATAGAGAAAAATAACAAGCCAAAAATCATTGAAGAGCACAGGAAAAAAAACCAAAAAAAATTAAAGTTTAGAAGTGGAAACAGAAGAAAATCAAAGTCTATTACAAAGTAGAAAGTACCTGAGATTGTGAGAGAGCAAGCCGAATCAGAGCAAGAGAGAGCGAGAGAGCGCAGTGAGAGAGTGGCGAGAGAGCAGAGCGGCGTGAGAAGAAGAGTAGAAGAGAGGCGAGAGAGGGAAGAGAGAACGACAAGAAGTAGAGAGGAGAGAAAATAGGGTTTGTTCTGTTAAGGGACTTAAAAAGAGAGAGAATAGCTTTCGATAATTACGAAAATGGGCCTTAAGTTTTAACGATAACTAAATAAAAATGGGATTTTTAACGCGTGGGCCTTAAATAGCTGTTTATCTTGCCTTTCACAAGAACCGGCCCTGCCAAACAACTCTTTATCATTCTAAATACCAAACATGTTTTAAGTCTCCTCCTCCTCCTTTTTCAACATTCACAAATAAGAGAGATAATTTTATACTTCTTACTCCTCTTCTCCTCCTCTTGTGATGGGAGTTGGCATGATCATTTCTTTCATGTAAATGGGTGATAATTTTAGTCCATTTTGGCCAAAATTTTGCTTCACTTCAAAAATTCGGTCAAACCTTTTTACTTCTATTAAAAATTATATATTGATAGATTTTTCCCATTGAAGGAAAAAAAAATCCTTATTGTTAGACATTTTTTTTCCATCTAAAAACTAAAACACATGGTTTAATTTTATTAAAGAAACAACAGAAAGATCACCCAACCAAACCTTGTAAAAAACAAATTCACTTATAAACTAATTTTATAGGACCCACTGTGGATCCGGTTATCAACTGACTGTTTAATACATTGCAATTAGGATTGCAGCTGATTGAAAGAGTCTTAATGCAACGCTCACAGTGCTAACTTTTTGGGATTAGGCATGGTTAATAGTTTCCTAATCCAAAAGGGTACAGAGATAGAGAAATAGACTCAAATAAGGAACTTCCAACAAAAAGTGCCTAATCCCAAAAAGCTAGCATCGAAAGTAGGAGATTCTCCATCAACAGAGAACCCCTAATTTAACTCACCTTGATCCAAATAAGGACTATATTTTTCAAATTTTTTAACTCAGTGTAGAAAGACTAGAAGTGTGAAACAAATTTAAAGAATGAAAAAAGGGAAAAGATAGGCATTTCAAAGAAAAAGTGTTTCCCATTGCTGGACAGGTTGAGGGTTTAATTAAATACGACATGGTGGTGAACATGCTTGGGCAATAACCTCAACAATAAAAGAAAAAAAATCATTTATATAGAAAAATAACAAGCCAAAAATCATTAAAGAGCACAGGAAAAAAAGCCCAAAGAAATTAAAGTTTAGAAGTGGAAAAAGAAGAAAATCAAAGCCTATTACAAAGTAAAAAGTACCTGAGATTGAGAGGGAGCAAGCCGAACGAGAGTAAGAGAGAGCGAGAGAGCGGCAAGAGAAGAAGAGCAGAAGAGAGGCGACGATGGAAGAGAGAACAACGAGAAGTAGAGAGGAGAGAAAAGAGGAAAGAAAATAGGGTTTGTTCCATTAGGGGACTTAAAAAAAGAGAGAATAGTTTTCGGTAATTACAGAAATGGGCCTTAAGTTTTAACGTAACTAAATAAAAACGGGCCGTTTAATGTGTGAGCCTTAAGCAGCCGCTTATCTTGCCTTTTACAAGAGCCGGCCCTGAAAATGTGGAATCACCCTTCCAAAAATATAGCAAAACAAATGAAAATGGGTGAAAATTAAATCACTAGAACTTCTATAAATTTGATGCACTCCAATGGATTTCCCTACCTTGAGATGCAACTGACTAAGACACTAGTGTTGAACATGAATCCAAATGCATAGGCTATGCATGCAAGAGAAAAAAGAAGGAAACAAGAGAAGCGAAGGCATGTCTAAACCTAATTCATTTATTAAATGAGAAAAACATTACAAATTGCATATAAATTTAAATGACAAAAACAATGAGCCCAAGAACACCCATCCACATACTTTGATACAATGCAAAACTAAGAAACTAGATTGAAGATTTAGACTCTAGATTCTCCGCTTCTAATGTAATAAAAATGGCTCTCCTGCAACAGAGAAAAAACTTTAGTTTTTTTAGGCAAGACATCCAATATTACTTGTCAGGCATTTTAGGTTAGTGTCATGTATTATCTTTTAAATGGAGAGACATGTTGGTATATTCTCTTAACTTACAATTAGATCAGGATTCTAACTTTAGTTACGAATTTTGACCAAGATAAATTTTTCGATCTTTATTTAGACTAAAAAAAAAACACTTGAAATTTATAATTGAAGTTATAGCGAACTTCAAGAGTTATGACAAATTCTAATTGTAAACTAACAAATTGCCAAATATACCATTAACAAAGCTTTAGAAACCTCTTGGAGGAATTGCTTAAAAGAACTATAAGGCAAGACCATTAATGAAGTTTTCAAAGTGAAAATCTTCAAGACAAATCCTTAAGAGTTGAATGTTCAAAGATTTGGTAAACTTTCAAAGGGGATTGGTTCCTAGGTTACATACTAGCACCCCTAATACCTCAAAATCTTTTTCAAGGATCATACTTTTCGAAATGGCATGCTTTGCATCATATACAATGTTAATGTATTAGTCTAGCTGAGGCAACATATAAAATGAATATTTGTCACATAATCTATGACATTGTATGATGTTAAGCTCATTATTCAAATTAGTAATAAAATAAAATTAAGCTCAATTGAAAGTTCTCATTCATCAATATAAATCTACAATTCAACTCTCAATAAATAATAAAAATTTCTATTTTAATATTTTATTTCATACTCTTCCATTGAAATGTTACAAAAAATTATATAAAACTAAATTAAGTTTATAATTTATCCAAATCTTTCTCATTTATTATGTGGGATCTTCAAGCTCAAAGACAAGACTATTAATTTATGTACTTTTATTTTTTATTGAAGAGAAATTATTTTTTTATATTTTTATACATATTTGACCATTTAAATAATAAAATGTATATTCAACAAATTTAAAAATAATTAGAGAATGCCCCGATCAGAACCTGAAAACAAATCCGTGTCCAGTCGTCGGGAGTGGTCGCCGGGCTGGCACACGCCGTGCACAAACCAGAATGCTAAGTGGCAGTGCAACACGTGTCACAGAGTATCCGGATTCTGGACTCGATTAAAACTTCTTTAATGCCCCCCAAATTCCCCCTCTTCGTTACAACGCACTCGTTTATATTTTTTTCCTTCATTTCTCAGTCACAGAGAGAGAGAGAGAGAGAGAGAGAGAATCAGGTGAAAGGATACACACAGGTGAAACCATGGTATTGCTCTGTTTTGTTAGTATTTCTCCTTCGTTCTGTGAAAACCCTAACGCAATGACAGTTGAATGTATGTGTTTCTACTTTCTAGGGTTTGAATGGTTGTGATTTGTGAGTGGGGAGGTGGAGACAGAGAAATGGAGCCGGTGGAAACAGAGCTTGAGGACCAGCTCAGAGAAGCTGGACAAAGGCTTCTCCAACCTCCTCTTCGCCCCAACGAGCTTCTCCCGCTTCTCGATGTATGCCCACCACCCTTGTTCTCATTTTCCTCTTCTCTAGCTTTTGTTTGTCACTCTTCTCCTTATCATGACTTTATGCGAATGGCTGGTTTTGCATTATATACATTTTCGAATAGACATGATGGGTGTTTGCATTTTCAATTTGATAAGGCTGTCTTTGGATATCCTGCCTCACATTTTTTTTGCACAAACATGGTTGATTTTTTTTGTTTGGAATGGAAAATCTGGAAAGTCCCTGTCTCGTTATACTGGTTTTTTTTTCTTTTTATCACTCTTCTTGAAGTATGCTTCCCTCTATCTCCTCTATTCTCAATTGAATAGTTATGTTTTTGTTTGAGGCATTTCTCTTTCGCGTGCTATTCTGGATAGTACAACTTCTATGTGGAAGCCTGATCTGAATGATGGCCAATTCGATTATATGTGGGTTTTCGTTCTTCCTTTCTTCTTATTGTAAGTGATTGAGATTTGCATTTCTAGATTCTTCATGTTTTATTATAGGATAAGGCTATAGTTGGATGTCCTTGCACTTTTTCTGTGGAAAACATGGTGATTTCGATTTGGAATGTTAGTGGTCCATTTTTTGTGGTTTTTCTTCCTTTTCTTTTTCTTTTTCCCAATAAACATGGGGGATCTTTTACATTTCTAGCTTCATCTGTTGGGATTTAATCCCCCAAATCACAGCGGAATCAAAATCGAAATCAAACAACCCACAATCAATCACAAGAGAGACAAACGAATTCACGTGGTTTAACTGAAGCCTACATCCACGGGCAACACAATCAAATCTTCACTACTCAAAGGTGATTACAAAATACAAATCCCACCCATGATCTCTCTTCCTCACGAATTCTCTCTCTCACACAAACTTCAAACCCACGGTAGTGCCTAATGGGGCCTCACACACCAACCCAAACGAGTCCCTCTATTTTATAGAGGTTTTCCCAAACAAAAATAGCAAAGTGGTAGAGAAGAAGTAGGAGACGGAGAGAAGGATTAGCAAGTTTCCTAATCCAAAAATAGGAACTTCTATCCCAAGCAAAACTTCAAATCGAGCCAAATCCCAATAATCTTCACCTTGATGAGATTTGCAGACAAACAGATCACCTCTGATAATTCCACCTTGGCAAGAAATCTCATGCCAACAAAACGAAAAAAACAAACCATGTAGAATGTTGCCACCAAATGCGCCCGTATGCGTCATACACCCGAAGATGTCCAAACATGCAAAATGTCGACCAAAACCAAACTGTGCTTGAAGCTTTCAAATTCTACGACAACCAAATAAGATGAGATTTTTCTTCAAATCCGGTACACACTGACCAACCAATCCTTTGACTGCTCCACCATACAACTTCAAACGAATTCTTTCCTATCCGAACAATCCAACATCTCAAAGCTAGAAACCAAATCCCTGTCAGGACACAAATAATAGGTATGGTCCATATCCAAATCCACTTATCAGAATGGCTTACACATGACGAGTCAATCAGAGCCAACTAAAAATCATTATCTCCATATACAACATCTGCATCAACTTCAAACAATCACCAGCAACTTCCAATTCAAACTAGTGCTCCAAAAAATTTCAAATACTCACCAAACAACTTCAAAACTTCTCAGAAACACCTTCACCAAAGCACTACAACTAACTTCAAAAAAATTTCAATTTTTCAATTTTTTTTGAAGGTGTACTTGAAATCATAGTCATGTGGGGAGCACCGTAACTGTTATCCTACAGATCACCGAACAAACAGATGGTATTGTAGTCCCGCAAAACTACACAAAATTGCAGTCTCGAGAGAGCACCTGAAAAAATGGTCTCGCATGATAATCCAAAACCGTGGTCCTTCAGACCACCGATCGATGAGAAGAGAGAGAGTGTCAAATCTTTTTCTTGAGAGATCAATTCTTGTTCCTCCTTTCAAAACAACAAGCCTTTCTTTTCTTTCTTTTCAAAAACCACATGCGTCTGAGAGAGAGAGAGAACGCCTGGGAGAGAGAGACTCCGTCCAAGAGAGACCCTTTTCGGAGTCGGCAACGGCAATGGGGTGCGACGATGTTTTTTTAAATATGGATTAACTCTAAAGGATAGAGTAGAACTAACTGCATTAAGGACATTTTAAAAACAATTCTCAATAGAAGACAAATTTAAAAAACCAGTTTGACATGGTTTTGGCATGTAAGTAGAAGACCTAAGATAGCCTTAGTATATAGAGTTGAGAGTCTACAAATTGTAGTTACAAGGAGAAGGGATGGACTCCTGAAAACATGGAGGGAAAGAATAAAGAAAGATATGATAGATGATGGTGGGTTATTTTAAACTTAATTTCCATGCCTATGAGTCGGGAGTATTTGGGTCTGCTGGGTTTGGTGGTGTCATCTTGGACAATGGTGGAGTTGCAGTTTTAGTCTTTTTTTTTTTTTGGTGAGACAGCAGTTAAGGCCTTGCTCTTTGGTCTTAAGCTTGCTTTTGTGAGGAATCTCAAGCCTATTGTTGCTGAAGGTGACTCCTCTTGTGCCATCAAGTGGGCTTCTCAGGTGCAATCTTCTCCTTGGGTTATTGCGAATGTGATCGAGGAATCTGCTAATCTTTGTAGCACTATGTTTGCCTCCTTTTCGTTCATATCCAAGGAAGGCAACAGTGGAGCAGTCCTCCTTGCAATTAACGGTGTATCTAGGTCTCAGGTGTTATCTGGTGAGCTTGTTTCATGTAAATCATCGTGGTTTGGTTGTTTTTGCCACTTGCCCTGTCTTCGGGTAAGGAGCTTTTCGATCTTGGCCTGTAGGCGTTTTTTTTGTGGGGGAGGCTATGTTTTCATCTTGCCCTTGTTGTGTTGTTGTATTTCTCTAGTTATTTTTTTTGGTTGATGTTTTTTCTTTCTTTAAAAAAAAAGAAAGACATGATAGCTAGTGGAGTGATTGACTTTATGGTTTATGATATGGTCAAATAGAGAAGTAGAACTTGAAAAGCTACCCTTAGATAGATGAGATTTTAGCGATGATGATGATGATGATGATGATGCAATATTACTCTAGACTCTGGATTGTGTTATATATTGGGTCTATGGCTTGTTTTAGAAGACTTGCTTTTAGCCTAGTTGGTGGCTTCAAGTCAAAGTGCACCTTGGGTAGGCTTAACTGCATTTATGGTGTGATGTAGGACACATAGAGCACTACTCATGAGTGGGCCCCACTGACATTGCTATCCTAGTTCTATTTTTATTTTACTTTTGTTGGAGTCATTAGATAGAGTCGAAGAGTCATTTTCCTTGTAGTTCGGTGTCCTAGTTTACACAGATACTATAGTCGGCGTCATTAGTAGAGTCGGGAAACCCTAGTAAGTAGTCTTTTATAATTAGTTTAGGTTTTTCCTATATATATGCATAGTTGTAAACAGAGGAACACACCTCTTTCGAATTAATGAAAATCTGAGATTGAAGTTATCTTTGTTATCTTCCTTGCTATCTCTACCTTTGCTGCAGGTTTATCGTCGTTGGCTCGTTCCAGTCTCTACATCGTCGGATCCTAGGCTTAATCCCAGGAGAGATTACCATCACCAGTTGCTTGGGCTTTATCCCAAGACACTTTCGCCCTCCACTCGCCAGCCTCTCGTGTCGCCTCTGCTGTTACTATATCTCTCTCTTTCTGCTGTCAGCAAGCCTCTGCAAATTCCCTCGGCCAGGTACAACCCATCGTCTGTTTTCCCTTCCGCCCATCTTCTTCCCACGATCCCCTCTTGTCTTTCTGCCTCTTATTTCTTCCGCTGTCCCCTCTGGTTTTTTTTTTTTTTCCCCTTCGTTTTTAGCCTCCTCATCTATTACTGTGTCTTTACCTAAGGATTAATCGACCCACGTGCCAAAAACCCTCCCTTTTAGTCATTACTTCACACGTGATGCGATTTGAGTGTGTGGCCCGACATTCATAGGGATTGACTTATTTCCCTCACCGCTTTTGCTACATCAAGTGGTTCAGAGCCAAGTTCTTTGCTATACAGAGACGATTCCCGCTTCTAGTCGGTGATTTTCGGGGGGGGGGGGGGGGGAACTGATGGCATCCAACAACAATTAGAATGTCACCATCTCTTAGCTTAATGAATTCGAGGCTGAGATGAAAGCTGAGATAAAAAATATGCTCGCAGAGTTCCATGAATTCAAGGCTGAGATGAAAACATGATCAATGTTGATTACACCAAGTGCCATCTATAAAACTTAAGTTACCTAATACCTTTTTAATCACATTTGCATCTTTCTTGAGTGGTTGCTGAGAAGATTCAGGTGTTGGGTGGCATGATTGTTGGGGGTGACACTTTCAATTGAAGGCTCTTATATCCAAGTTTTGGATTTTATTCCTTTTTAGATATACTTCAAGGACGGACAAAGTCCTAGATTTTTTGTTTTAAAAAAACTTTTTTGGTTGGAAAAATACCAAGATGAGAAATCTCCATTGTAATCATTCAAGCATAAAGTTGACCAAGTCCACTCTGGTGTCTAAACAATATCCCGAACATGTGCTCTAAGAGGTGTGGATACCTTGGACTTGAAAAAAAACCAATGTCCCGAATAGGTTTGGGTCAATAGAAGAATTTGACCTTTTCACCCCTGTAAATGGCATATTTAGGGTTCTTAGTAGTTTCTGCCACAGATTTTGCCATATACACCCCTCTGTACACACTTAATGATTTACAAAGTACCACTGTATACAATAACTATAAGGTATCAAATTGCATTGCTTTGTGGCACACATTTTTTTTGTTACTATAAAAACCATCATTGGGAAAGGTATCAGAGGATTCCTCTTCTTTGTCTGTTTTGGCTGTATTCATAATCAGTATGCTTGTACTTTTTAACCATAAAGGTTTTGGCCTCTTTTTAATTGTGTATTTGGGATGATATATATTAAAAAGCCCTTACAGTTCTTCTATCCAAAAGTGAGTTAAAATAACCTAAACCACATGTTTGTCGATGTGAGTGTCCTATATGCCTATTTTTTTTTGGGAGGGGGTGTTCTGTATTCTCATCTGTCCTAAGAAAGAAGAAAATATACTGTCTTTTTCCGGAACAAAACGTGGTGGATTAGAAAATGTTATACATCATCAGACAAAAGAAATAAGCAATAAGGAAAAATATTTTTAGACAATGTATGCCTTAACCACTCCCCCCTTCTTCTGACCCCTGCCTGCTTCTGATAAAAGAAAAAAGAATCATGCTGTGGAACAGTCTAAACTGAGCTCCAACAATTTGTATGAAAGTTAGGTTCCTTGTCACTTCCGAGGTTTTGTTCGATGAAGTGATTAATTTTAAATGGCAGATTTGAAAGATTGATTTTTCTTATTTGTGGTTGGTGAATCTGCAACTTCTTTGAAGCACAATGATATCATTACCTTAGAACATATAGATGACGTGATTTGTTTCAATTGATTGACTCTTTAGTGTTTATATCAATGTTGGTGAATTGGCAGTTGCTTTGAAGCTTGGCACATCTTCATGCCTTCTTCCACCTCTTTTAGCAGAAAGCGATTCAAATCAGCATTTTTTGCATTGAATTTGTATGAATTTTTAAAGGAAAATAATCACTTTCAACAAACATCTCTATATGTCCGTTGGGCCCAAAATCTTCACTTCACATTTGATGAATATTGAACATTTTAAATGTGGTATTTTCAAAATGGTTGGTGGAAATGTAGTGCCAGATGGTGATGTTGAAAAGTCTCATGCATTTATAGTCCTTTGTCTCATTAAAATTTGGTGCCTGTAAATTCTTTGGAACTGTTATCAATCTTACAATGCAGTTCAGATCTAGAGAAAACGATTTAGATCTTATGCTCTAATCCCTATCTTGAGACACTTGCAGATTTTGGTAAATTTTTTACATCTACATTTATGTTCCACTACAGACAATCCCAGATTCCTTCATACAAAGGCAGTTGTCCTGATATCCCATAAAACTTTGGACTTATAACATGTACATGCTTAAATATTATAACAAGTCCATATATGTGAGTTTCTTTTCTTCACTTTGAACATTATTCACATACTAGAATCAAGTTTTACATATGATGTCAAATCTTTTATGGCATTTATATACAAATGGCTTAAATGAAAAATGCATGGATTGTGTATATACCATTTTTTTTTCCATTAAGTTTTAAGGTTGTTTCTTATTTATGAGAAAAATCATAAAACATCTTATGATTTATGATACAATTTATGATATAATATTATTTGATGTCCAGACAGATTTATGATATGATTTCAATTTTTAGACATACGAGTTAAATAACGTGCTTCGCACATGGCATAAAAAGGAATACCATTTGAATTGACATTGGGTTTTTATGTTAAGGAGGGGCCAAAACCTTTTCCCAGAAAAAGGAAAAAAAAATCAAAATTTGAATGAAAAACAAATTTAGGAGAGATTCGTAGGTGGACTGATGAAAACATCATGGGACACCAACAAAGAATGATGCATCAAAATCTAGATTTTGCCTCATCATGGTTGGATGATGAATTTATACACAATCTCTACATATCTGATCATGTATAGTGGCAGATCCAACCATGGATAGTCCAGATAGTGCATAGATCTATGACTTGATTGCTTGGAAGGCCTGATCTTATTGTTCATTTCATTAGATCGGGTTTGGTTGCTGTTTTGTATATCTGATTGTGATTGGATTGATACAAACCATCAAATGGATCCAGAGTAGCCATAGTAGTGGATTTAGGAAGTTTACTTTATTATTTATTTTATTTTTATTGAGTATCACTTTATGGAATGTAATAAGTTAATTTGAATGATTTGTATTGTTCACACATGTGGCACACATTTGTGTTTCTTGGGTTCATAGGTTTTTCTTATAAATACTTATAGACACTCCTTATTTCATTATAGAATACAAGTGAAGAATTTTGCATGCTCTCTTGAAAATACTGGTGGCGTGACTCCAAGGAATTAGGTGCTTTCTATTCTTTTTTCTCAATGTTGTTAAAATCGTCCGAGTTGCGAGTCAACTCGTACAAGTTGACTTGACTCGGATGGTCCAGCGAGTTAACTCGCATGCTAAATAAAAAATGGCCAATAATCGTGCGATTTTTGGGTAAATCGCAGGTCGTGCGATTCCAACTCGGACAATCGTTCAATCGTTTGATCCAGAAGAAGAAAGGAAAAAAAAAGTAAAAGAGGAAAGACGTGCATGCTTTGGAAAATGAAAAGCCACCTTTCGATTTTGTTGTTAAAGGAAAAAAGAGGAGGAAGAAAAGGTAGAAGAAGAAGAAACGAAGGAGAAAAAAGCGAGAAAGAGGAGGAAGTAGCGGAGAGCATACCTGATTTCTCCCTTTCTTTCGTTTCTCTTCCCTTTGTTTTCGCTGGAAACCTAGACCTCTTTCCCTGCTTGCGGTGCTGTAAACCCAAATTGTATCCCTTCGTTTCTTTCGGTCTCTACCTCATGACGGAACGAAAATAAATTTCACTGCCTTTACTTTCTTACACTTGCTTCATTTTCGCTCCCCTACTTTCGTCCATGTGCCTCATTTTCACTCCCTTTACTTTACGTGCCAACCTTCTGAAGATAAGTCAATGATTTTATTTTTCTTTTTTTTTTACTTCCTTATTTAGTAATATTTTCGAGTCTTTTATTTCTCTTTTTACTTAAATACTTTTTTTCTTTAGTTTTTCACATTTTATTTTTTATTTTTTTTATTTTTTTATAAGTACTTAATAGTATAAATAATAATTTTAGTATAATTTTTTTAATAATAAAAAATAATTTGTATGATTAATAGTTTTACAAAATATATTAAAATTCAATTTTTGTATAATATTCTATCACTGCAACTGTGGCTATAAAAAGCAACATATAACAAGCTATATACTTTAATATTATAAATCTTAAAAGAGATGTAGAAATTTCTTTTATAGGTCATATTATTATCATCTTAATGGCAACTTTATTCAATTTATTCAATTGAAATTAAATTTTATAATTACATTTAATAAATAATTTTCTAAATTATCTATCTAAAATACATACTATTCAATTATAGTATAAAGAATTATATATTATGAGGAATTGAACAATGCATCTTTTTATTCTATGTCATTTTATATGTAATGATAGTATAAATAATAATTATAGCAAAAAAAAAAAAAAATGTTATAACTCTTACGATTCTACGATTCACGAGTCATATCCCTAGATCGATTTACGATACGATTCGAGTTTGACAACATTGCTTTTTCTTCTTCTCTTTTCCCAAATAAATCCAAATCTAACCCAACCATGCCTTGACCTGAATTCAGTAGGTCGTCCCCATTTGGACCCCACCCGACTGTACGGACGGACTGTTTTCAATCCCATTTTGCACTGTTTTGCATTTAATCCCCCAAACAACCCATTTCTTAGACCTATTTGAAGTGTTTTTGGGTTTGGATTCAAGTAGGACTTGATTTTTCATTGAGAATATGTACTTTTTTTTCTTGTTTGTGGAATTCTAGGCGTTTTGAATATGATGTTAGGATATTTGGAAGCTCTAATCTTGATTTGTGATTACTTCTAGAGTTGAATATGCTTGCATGCTATGGATCTCTTTAGATATCTTGATTTTGTCATGTTATTTGAGTTGATCTTGTTTTAATCATTGAATACAGAATATTATCTTCTTAAATCAGCACTTTTGTTGCATATTGTATATAGCTGTAGATGCCACTTAGCTTTCTTATTTTCTTTCGTTACATTCCTAGATCTAGGGTTTTGATTGCCGTAGCCTCATCTTAGGGCCCATGTCACTTCTATCCTATGTCATATTTGGTATCAGGGCTTTTCTTGCATTAGGTTGCTCATTTCGTTAGATTGGGTTTGGGAGTTGTTTTGTCCGCTGGGTTGTGATTGGATTGATCTAAACTGTCAAATGGATTCATAGTTGCCATAGTAAAGAATTTACGGAGTTTACGTTAGTGTTTATTTTATATTTATTTGAGTAACAACTTTATGGAATGTAATGAGTTAATTTGAATGGTTTGTATTGTTCACACATGTGGCACACGTGTGTTTTTCTTATAAATGGTTGTAAATACTCATTGTTTTGAGAATAGAATACAAAGTGAAGAATTTCTGCTTGCTCTCTTGAGAATACTTGTGGTGTGACTCCAAAGAATAAGGTGCTTCCTTTATGATGGCTTGCCTAAATTCATGGCTAAGGTAGTTTTATATTTATTTGTTCATGGCTTGCCCAAATTTCTGATGTGCATACTTAATTTTCTATACAGATTTAATGTCTAATAATTTCTCATAGCACTTTCTCTAGAATCAGAAGAATTTGTTTAGAGCATTTTTGAAATTGGAAATTATTTAGATCTTTGAATGAAACTTCTCAAAGAATGCAATCACAAAAGAGTTATATAGTATAGGAGATGTAATTGTGTGTATGCACCCTTCACAAAAATATCCCCTGATGTAATAAACTAAAGAACTTTGTCTAAGGGGCACACTTCTGTGGACGAATGAGTATGTTAAATTTGGAGACACCTTTCCAGAATTCTCATAAGACAAACATTACATATACATATACACACGGTTTTAGTCAGGATATGCATTCACTTGAGTCTTAATATAAGTTATTTTTTACATTGCAAAAGAAAAACTACATCTTTTAACAGCTGGAGATAGCCTTGTTAGGGATATTTGAACTTGAGAACTTCCTCTGTCTATCATTCTTTCTCCACATGATCATTTCTTTGGCAATGTAGAAATTATGTTCAGGCTGCAAGGGCACTGTTAATTATTGTGTTAAAGCTGCACTTTCTTAGTTATTTTAAAGTTTTTAATGGTCAGTGGGTAAAATTGGGCTTTCTAATATCCAATACATGCTTTCTGTGTATGTGTCTACATGTATGTATGCATGTGCATCATTTCCAATATGTTAAGTTTGTCAAAGTGCATTCTTTGGCATCAATGCTGCATTGCTGGTCATTTTGTGTTTGTGTGTGTAGCATCATTTCTGAAATTGCGAATGTTAAGTTTGTCTAAGTGTGTTACATGTGGATGGGTGGGGCACTTAAGTGCTGAAATCACTAATGTTAAGTGTAATGCCTCAGTCCTCCAGCACAATATTGTCTGTTTGGGGCCCACAGGGGCCGCACGGCTTTGCATTGGCGAGTCATCCAAGAGTTGCACCCAAAAGGCCTTGTGCTAGAAGGAGGAGGGATTCTAATATATATACCACAACTCTCTCCTCATAGTCAATGTGGGACAAGTAGCGCCTACCTGGCCATTTTTTCTCCCACATGCACCCTCCCCTTATTCGAAACAAGGGCATTGCAATCCACCCCCCTTAAAGCCAGAGCCACCCTCGGCTCTGCGCACAACACAGGGGTCACACACAACACGACTATACTTATAGGCAGAGAGTTGAACCGTTCTCTGATACCATTTGTAATGCTCGAGCCTCTAGCACAATATTGTCCGCTTTGGGCCCACAAGGACCGCACGGCTTTGCATTGGCGAGCTAACCCAAAGGTTGTTCTCAAAAGGCCTTGTGTTAGAAGGAGGAGGGATTCCAATGTATATACCACTACAACTTTCTCCTCATAGGCGTTGTGGGGCAAGTAGCGCCTACCTGGCTATTTTTTTCTCCCACATGCGCCCTCCCCTTATTCGAAATAGGGGCATCACATTAATTGCATTTTGAAAACCTAATGCAAGCATCTTAGTTCATTTGATTGGATTTTATTCCATATCGTGCTAGACTTTTCTTGGTTGTTTCATTTGTTTATGGTCTTACACACTACCCTTTTGGATGTGGTGCATTCTAGCAAGTTGAGAATGGTTTGTCAAGACTGGAACAATCACCATCAGACTCGATGCAAAACGCCCTGCGTCCATTGGTAAAAGCTTTGATTTCTGAATAGCTTTTTAGGCATTCAGACATGGATGTGAAAGTTGCTGTGGCGTGCTGTATTAGTGAGATAACGAGAATAACTGCACCTGATGCTCCCTATGAGGATGGATTAATGAAGGTACTGATTATTTATATGAATATTTTTGCCAATATCTTCATGTATCATTATTGTCATCTTGTTATTATCATTAGCATTTTGAAAAGGTAACACGTAAAGAATTTCATTCATTAACTGTGAAATTTACAAGAGAAACAGTATAAGAGAAGTGTATTGATCCTCAAATATGAGAAGACATCAAAGATCAACCTATTAATTAAAAAGCACTCACAAAACATCTTGACGATACCTTTGACTTAGCTAAAAAAAATCTGCCACCCCATTGGCTAAATGCCTGTTAGAAAGAAACACCACCATTCCCATAAGAGAGAGATATCATGTAGATTTTGCTTAACTTTCCATGGAGCATGCTTCATAATGGAGGCTCAAGCAATTGCATTTGCAGAATCCCCCACAATATTTAGCTTTGCCCCTTCCCATTGCCCACCCATGAGTCAAGTGTTGTCCTAATAGCCCAGAGTTCAACCATGTTCTCTTTATTATTATTATTAACTACCAATGTTTAAAACTTGTTTTTGACTCGGCTGACTTGGCCAAGTCAACTCTACTTGAATGAAATTTTAAGTAACTCGTCCAAAGACTCGAGCTGCATAGGCCAAAAACTCAGGCTAGTCAAGTCACTCGATTTGAATCAGTTGAGTCTTGTTTCATGGACATGCTGGTATATTTATCTACCTAATGAGGGCAACAAGGGAAAAACATGCTTGATATAAATTGTTGTTGCAACCCTTGTGCCCTAAGCACTCCATTCCAAAGTAGGAACAAGAGAAAGAGGGGAGAGGGGTGAGCTTTTGCAGTGATTTGAGTAAAAAAAAAAAAAAAAATCGAAAAACACTATTCCCGAGAGTCCTAGATGCGAAAATGAGAATGTAGAAAAGGGGCCTCTCAAGCACCAAACCCTAGGAGACCCACCTGATGGATGGAAGGAGGGCCCAAAAATGATTTGGGCTGGGGTGGTTTGTAGGCCGATGAATTGTATGCACGCGGATTGAAAGGTGAACGGTGAAACTATCACTAGAACTATTGGTAGGGCTTCCTGCAAACTTAAAAAAAATGCTAATCTGACAAGGAGATGATTCAACAACGAAAGGAGAAGATTGTAAGGGGGAGAGATACCCTAGAGGCTGTAAGAAATGTATAAATACTCAAAAAAGGGCGACAATAGAAGCCAGAAAAACTCAGAAATTGAACTTGGTTGATACCAGTGTTGTTAAAATCGTCAAAGTTAAGAGTCAACTAGGATGGTCCAGCGCGTCAACTCGGTGGTTAAATCGAAAAAACCCATTTATGTCTTGAGTTTTGTGAAAATCACAGATCGTGTGATTCCACAATTGTCAATTGCACCATCGTGCAATGTAGAAGGAAAAAAGAAGAGGGAAAATAGAAAAAAAGAGAGGAAAATCAGTAAAGGGGGAAGACGTGCGGTTCATGCCTTTGGAAGATGGAAAGCCATCGTTTGCATGCCTATTATAGTCTAAAGAGGAGAATTTTTATCGATAAATACCTGGCCCTTGCATGTGTTTTCCTACCCTTCTCTTCAAGCAAAGAAAGAGAAACCCTTCTTCATCCATCGTATCTGACATCTTCTCTACAAGGCGTGGTGTGACTGCTCTCTCTGGAAGTCAAGTTCAAGCCTTCGACAGTTCGAGGTATGCTCTTTCCTCCTCCATCTTCCCTCTTTTCTTCTTCTTCTTCTCTTCTCCTCCTTCGTCGTCCCTCTGCGATTTTCCTCTTCTTTCCTCTTCCTTCTTCTTCTTCTTCATCGCTTTTCGCTTTTATCTTTCGCTTTTTCTCATTTCGCTCCTCTCGTCTTCATCGCATTAGCCTCTAGCTTTTATTTTTTTTTGGCTAAACTTAGATACATACATTTACTTAGTGGTAGGTTTGAGGGTCCTCATACGAGGACGGGATGTGGAAGATTTCATTCTTCTGTCAATGGGTTTTGTTTCTGTAAAGACTGTAATGTTTTTATTTTTTATTTTTATTTTTTTAATAGGACATTTACTGTTTCCCTTTACTTAGACCTTATCCGAACATGCTTCCATGGAAAAGCAATAATAAATTAATTTCAGGGATTCTATAAGGAATAGAATTTAAATAATATTAATAATAGTGCACTATCTATAATAATAATGCATAATAAGAAATAAGTTCAGAGACTCAGTTTAGTTTTAATAAAATGCTAATTTATTGAATATAATATTTTATCAAGTTAAATTAGAATTTTTTACTATATTGACTCTAGAAATAAGTTTTAATTCAAAAATATTTATATATTTTATTTAAATAAATAGAACTGATAGTTGACTAGAACTCCACTGCAACCTTGAATGTTATTAAACTGAATCAGTTATTTTAAATCATTAAATCAATAACTAAATCAATAAATGGGTTGAAAAAAAAAATCTTATTATTCTATGTCATTTTATATCTAATTGTAGTATAGATAATAATTATAGGAAAAAAAAGTAAAAAATGTTGAAACTCTTACAATTCTACGATTTACGATTAGCGTGTCACACCCCTAGACTAATTCACGATACGATTTGAGTTTAACAACATTAGTTGATACCATGTTAGAATGAAAATAGGGGGAGAATAAAGTAATAGAGGGAAGAATTGAGAGAGATGATTCTCTTTGTATTGTATTCCTTGTCTCTCCAATAGAGGAGAACACACGTATAAATAGAATCATGAAGTCAATCAAGGTGAGGAAAAAAGAAATAATTTACAATCAATTACAACTGAAAGTCAATTATAAAATATACGCATGTAAATTGTGAAAAATACACCATATCTACAACAAAAACTCGCCCAAGTCTTTGAATTGACTCAAGTTAGAAATCAAGTTGAGTCAATTTTTCGATCTATGTTAAGTACTAATTATATTTTTGCTAAATTATGTTTATTACTGCAAAAAAGTACCAATTGCATTTCATTTTTGTTTGGTTGACGTTTGATTTTCTTTATTTTTATTTTGTGCAGGAGATTTTCCAGATGATAGTTTCATCATTTGAGAAGTTGCATGATATGTCTAGTCCTTCATATTCAAAGAGGGTAGCAATTCTTGAGACAGTCGCAAAAGTTAGGTCATGTGTTGTGATGCTGGACCTCGAATGTGATGATTTGATTCTTGAGATGTTCAACCATTTTCTGAAAGCCATAAGGTAAATTATCTGAACTCTATATATCTTCTGAACCCCATTTATTTATTTAAGTTTTTTAAGATTGTGGATGATCTCTTCTAATTCTTAATCAGAAAGGTGTAATGTTTTGCTATTTCTCCATGGTTCTTTTTTTGGATGTGGCCACATGAACTTACTAAGATGGGTTTAAATGCTAATTTATTATGGCATAACTAGATGCATATTGGTGAGGTTCTTTCTATTGTATGAGTGTTATATTGGCATTTTAGTTATCATTGTATGAACTGGATGCTTATTCATGCTACTATTTACCAAAGAAAATCCTCTCAAGTGTCTAATGGTTACATGCTTTATGTATACATATATAATGTCTGCACATATGCATGAGACTATATTTACATGCATTCTCAGTTTTTTAGGTGTTAGTTTGCCTTACAGATAGAAACAAGAGTATGGGTTCATCTAAACTGAGAGTCTGAGACGTGGATTCCCAGTCAGATAACTGGAACTATGAAAATTACCTGTTCATTCTTTCTAGCATTTTACTTATTTAGGGGTATTTCCCAATTCAATTAATTAATTATTTTTATTATTTAAGGGTCTAACTTGGGTTGGGCTCAATCCATACCGGCCCGGATGACCTAGAAACATTAAAATTAGATGAAGTTGTGTGCAGGCTTGTCCAGTCTGGGCTAAAAAAAGTGGGGAATGATTTAAAATATTAAATATTTTATGTATGATATTTTTTTATATTGAATATTGATTAAACTACTGTTCAACATGGCTATCATTTTCTTTACATTTCTCCTATATTGGTCTTCTGTGTTCTTTTGCCATCTTAAGTGGTTTTCTTGTTCTTTTATAATTTTTCGGCAGCCAATCATGCTCAGATGTGAATGTGTTTTAACTTTTAGGGAAAACCATCCAAACAATATACTTTCTTCCATGGAGACGATTATGACACTTGTATTGGAGGAGAGTGAAGATATTTCTTTAGAGCTCCTATCTTCTCTTTTATCTTCTGTAAAAAAGGAAAATCAGGTAAATTTTATCCTGCAGTGTACTCTATTTATTTCAAGTTCCTTTCTGATTTGGTTTTGGCTTTCCTTCAGGATACTTTGCCTGTAGCACGAAGATTGGGAGAGAAAGTAATTGGCAACTGTGCTGCAAAGATCAAACCATACCTGATGCAAGAAGTGAAATCTAAAGGAATATCTTTGGATGACTACAGTAAAGTTGTTGCCTCTATTTATGAAGAGACCTTTGATGCTCAGGTCAAAAGCAATTTCAATGCCTCTGTTCAAGATTTCGTATGTCAGCTTCTTTCGTCTCAAAAATTTACCATGCATCTGCTTACAAATAGAAAATGAATATTTTGAGAGAAAGGATATAGTAATAATAAATGTGCTTCAAGTTGAGGGATTGGGAAGAAGGGGGAGAGGATTTAGGATGATTAGGGTTTTGCAAATCCGCTATATGTCGTGAACCAAGAAGAGATTCCTGACATGATTGTCTTTTTTCTAGGCCAATAAAATTACTCTTCTAATTTTGAATACCTTCTATTTCTTGAAAGTCATTTCTTTTTCTAGATATTCATACACTGATTCATTTTTAGGAATTTTGTATTCTTTAATTGAAACTGAGTTTTTATTCAGAAGAGAAACATTTACACTTGAGAAACTCAAAGAAGAAAGAGGCATTGTAATATAAGTGCTTTATGCTGTAATGGATATAAGGATGCAACTTGAGTACATCAATTTAGTTTTAGCTGTATCCAGCTGACCCTAGCCAAAGTTAAAGCCTGGACTTTCAAACCTTTAATCCAAGGAAAATCAAAGACCACGACCTTGAGAATAAAAACCCACATCTGGCCCAATTGAACTTGATTACGTTACACGCATACCTGATTTTTTGTAAATGTATGTATATTGAAATGGATGATAAATTATGTTTGTATGTGTATCTGTTTGTATTTTGAAACTGAGATTATTACATGTTCATATTCATTTTGAAGTAAAAGCGTGTGAGAATCCGTATTTTTGAAATGGTAATCTGACTTGAATATGCAACCTTTATGTAATAACATTGAGTACTTGCCAACAGTTTCTTTTTTTCTTTTCTTCTCTTTTTTTTTGGGAAGGTGAACACTTGCCAACTGTGTGAAGCTGCTGATTAACATTTTAAATGCACCACACCTCTTTGCTTGGGATATGTAGAAAATAGCAAAGTTATGAGGTGGCTAAATTTTGAACCCTGTTTGACCATTTTAGTTTTATGATTTTGGACCTTGAATACTAAACCATTGATTTTTCATGGCCCATCTCATAAAGTTATGATGATTGGATAGAGTTTCCCCTGAATTATCTTATCCATGAAGTCTCTATCCGTCACACCCAACCATGTGGGACTCAGCCCATGATAATGTGCAGTCTCTGGAGAAAATCAACACCCTAGGCTCTTAAAGATGCACCAGATTTATGGGAAAAACAGTTTAAATTCATTTTTAGCACAAACTTGATTTTGAGATGTTTGATTAATTCCCTTGATGGTCATGGGAAGCAGACTCTATCCCTAGGAACCCATCCATGGACCCCATGTTTGAATGACATTCAATTTTAACAAAACCCAACACCATAATCCAGTGACAACTGATTGTTATTGTCATTAGGCTCAAAAGGTGTACCAAAATGATGACACTAGATCTCATTAGATCCTTTGCATCCTTAGGTCAATGAGTCCAAGTGGCATTATGTTTAAGTACCTCAATCATGATGATGAGTCACACTCAATAACTTGATGTGATCCCTCAAACGTGATAAGTGGTCACACTCATGTAGGAGGTTACTAGATCCATGCTATTGTTGGTTGAGTGACATTTGCCAATAAATTTGATTCACACAGGTTAGTTTGCACCCTTGTTGAGCTGTCCCACATAATTTTGTGGCTATGGAATATTAGGTTTTACAGAGTTGAAGTCAAACTCTCCTTTCACAATTTTAGCATTGGTTCTCCTATTTTAATCTTTGAGGGCATGCTTATGTGTTGCCCCATATTTGAAATTGGAGAGGAAAATCAACTTGCCTACCCTTCCCTCTCTCCCTACCTTAGGGAAGTGTTTTCCTTGCAAATATCCCTTTACATGGGAAAAATCTACTTTTTTGCCCAAGTATCAACGAAGGTTTTCATTGAAAACCTTATTTGTTGGCAAGCTTGGGAATTCATTTCATGGACCGAGTGCCCTATCTGTCACCCATGGGACTGCAACTCACATCCTCTAGACTGTAATCATGAGTCTTGACCAGTTGTGCTATATGTTCTTGTCTTACTATTATAATATACATATAACTAAATAAAAAAGGCAAGAGTTTGGAAAAGATGATTCTTTCCTCCCATTATATATTATCTGGCCAATAATAATTGTGAATGTTGATGTTTACATAGTTGAGTCTTCTTATGTATATTGCATGCTTCAGGTAGATGAGAAGAAATTATCTGAAGCGACTGGTCCTGATGAGCATCCTCAGGTATGCATTCTTGTGTTGATTGTTTTTGGATATTTATTCCTTCCCCAAGGCTCAATTGAATGATTGTTATTTATAAAGAATCATCAAGGATTTCAGTTTTCTGTTTATTAGGGAAATGGAGCCTGAAGTTGCTTGTCGTGGAGAAGTTGATAAATCGCCAACAGCAATTATGAGCAATGGCATTGTTCAGAGTGGTGATTACAGTTCCTTACAGCCACATTCTCCAGAGAAGAAGCCGGATCATTCTCATCCCGTTCAACCATTGGACATGAGTGTTGCCATGACTGAAGGTGAACCTGTCCTTTTGAACAACTGCAAAATGATCAAGCCAGAATCCTTGCAAGATCATGCTACCAAGAATAAAAGGGCTAAAAAGCCAAACTCAACACATTCTACTGATCATTCGAAAATGGAACGTGAAAAAGAAGCTGTCGAACCACCAAGCAGAAAAAGGGTACGCAGTAAGGGGACCTATAATTCAGTCTCTGAAGTCAAGGAGACTACCAGGCCTTCGGAGGATGGGAAAAGGACTCGCATTTCCTCACCATAGGGTCACCTGCTGTAACGGCCAGTGCTGCTTCGCCAACTCCGAGTCAGAGCTTGTCTGATTCTACTCAACACAAAAAAGGCTGGCCTACAAAGAAGAAAGAGGTTGCAAATGCTGAAGTTAGTCTGGGTGATTCATCTCCGGTTCAAAATGATGTTCAAAGTGAAGATGAAGCACAGCAGTCCAAAGATGTGAAACTGAAGGAGTCTGATGGCTGTAGCGACTCAGATGTAAAAGCACGGAAACACTCAGGTAAAAAGGTACATGGAAGGAGTGGCGATTTAGAAAAGTTGCCAAGCATAGATAGTAATTTGAAGAAGGAAACCAAGGGCACGGATTTGGAAGCAAAACCTCTAAGGCGCTCGGGTAGGCAAGTTCCTGTTGGAAATGCTTCTGAAAGCCAGACATTAGAAAAACAGAAGGGTGAACTCAAACAGAAGCCAAAGGGGAGTGACATGGAAGCAGAAAGAGTGTTGAGTAAGAAGGTAAGGAATATCGATAGTTTTGCACCATTTCCTCCGCCGCCGCCGCCGCCTCCTCCTCCTCGTCGTCATCATCATCATCATCATGTGTGTGTGTGTGTGTGAAAGTATTTTTGGACATTTAAAAACCTGACATGTGGCATATGTTTCGAGGCTCACCAACCATGCTAAATGAAAAAAGGTTATCCCTAGATTACTTGTACCTTTAAATTAAGTCCATTTAAAATATTCTACGACCTAATCTGAAAGAATGAAATGAATGGTTGGTGTATTGACCATCCATTTTATTCATTTAGATCATGAGGCTAAAAAGTTAAACGAAATTGAATTTTAATTATCTGTAATGTGGGGACTGCCTCTTTTCAATTAGCATAGTTGATGTGCCTAAAAAGTGCCATGCGCCAAGTATTTTAAATGTCATCGTATCTGATGTAGGACACGGAAGATGCAGCACACAGATTTCACTTCTATTTATTTATTTATTTTTTATTTATTTATTTCTTAATTAGCAAGTAGGATTTGTTATTTTCGTTTGGGATCTTAGCAGTCCAACTTTAGCTAGTTTCCTATTTGATATAGGAGTCATTTTTTATTTTGATTTAGGGGTCCTTTTCCTATTTGATTTAGGAGTCCTTTTCTATTTTGATTTCTTATTTTTTTCTTATAAATACAATGTATGTAAGAGAGACTCACCTCTTTTGGAATATATGAATTGATATAGATTTACTATCTTATTTTCCTCTATCATCTCTGCCGAGGTGCAGACCTTACCTTCATTGCTGGTTTTGCTCCGGCCATCGCTGATTGTGGGTTTAATCCCAGAGGAGATACCCTGCTGTCGCTGCCTTGGGCTTTATCCCAAGCTTATCTCAGTTATAAGTCTTCCGCCCCTGCCTAGTTGCAGGCTATTCTACATTAATTGGTTCAGAGCCAAGTTTCTTTGTATCTCTGTTATAAAGAGACGTTCCTGTTCCGAGACAGGTTCTTGCGTTATCAGGGACGATAGTGGTCTCGATCCCCGCCATCTTCGCCAAATCCGGGCATTATCTCAGGTACAAATCTACCATCCCAATCCACATCCTCCACCCCTTTTCCCACAGACAATAAAAATACAACAACAAAAAAAAAAAAAACCAAATGACTAGTTGACCAAGTTTGACTATTTGACAAGCTATGTGTCCACCTCACCCATCCATTAAACCTTTTCCCCACTCCAACCATCATGTTTTGGATTATGTGACACCCCGATCTCATTCCCAGCATCATGTAGCCCCGTTAGCATCCAACAAACATGGTGCTCAAATTCTCCTCCAATCTGAGTTCAATGACTTTAAATCGAGTTTATCTCTGAGATGCGCTCTAACTTTCATGACTTTTTCCAAGAATTTAGAAAACTTTTGTTCGGCCGAAAATACAGAGCCCCGATGAAGGTGAACAAAACTTCGAAATACGTTCCCGCTTCCTCGAGATGTGTGCCGACCACTCCAAAGACATCATCAGCGTTCGTGCATGCTGCCCCGGAGTCAGACTCCGAACTCATGCATCCTCCTCATGCAGTCGTGACCCCATAACCAATGCCCGTGTTGGAGACAGAGCGAGTTGTGTTGCCGGCACCACCGTCGATACAACCGACGAGTGTCGATCAACCGCCACCACCTCTACCTATACCTCCACCACCACCGCAAATTTCTCACCCATCTCCATTACCCAAACCTGATCCCATTACGGATACCGGGACTTCATCTATGATTATTCTTCCCTTATCATGTCCGCCTCTTGTCCTCCATCCGACAGATCATCAGGACTGTGTGATCACTCCAGTGCCATATGACGACCCCTTCGCCATCAGCTTGGTTCGTCCATGCTTGCGCCCGTTTGCGGTCCTTCAATTTTTCGCCCCACAGAAAGAATGTTCTCGTCGTCTATGCCTTAAAGATTGTGCAGTTCAAAGCTTCATCATTCGCATCTTCGGACTTGGTCTTCATCTTTTTTTGGTGCCGTGTGCTTTTGCTGATTTCCACTCGAGGACGAGTTCTTTTCAAGACCGGGGGACTGATATAGGGCACGGAAGATGCAACACACAAATTTCACTTCTATTTATTTTTATTTATTTATTTATTTCTTAATTAGCAAGTAGGATTTGTTATTTTCGTTTGGGATCTTAGCAGTCCAACTTTAGTTAGTTTCCTATTTGATTTAGGAGTCCTTTTTTATTTTGATTTAGGAGTCCTTTTCCTATTTTGATTTAGGAGTCCTTTTCCTATTTGATTTAGAAGTCCTTTTCTATTTTGATTTAGGAGTCCTTTTCTATTTTGATTTCTTATTTTTTTCTTATAAATACAATGCATGTAAGAGAGGGTCTCACCTCTTTTAGAATATATGAATTGATATAGATTTACTATCTTATTTTCCTCTATCATCTCTGCCGAGTTGCAGACCTTACCTTTATTGCTGGTTTTGTTCCGGCCATCGCTGATTGTGGGCTTAATCCCATAGGAGATACCCTGCTGTCGCTGCCTTGGGCTTTATCCCAAGCTTATCTCAGTACAAGTCTTCCGCCCCTTCTTATTTGCAGGCTGTTCTACATTAGTATCCCTCATGCATTGCAACAGGAGATGGTCACTAATTTGGTGATAATATCCCCTGCCATTTTAATTTTTGCATTTAAAAATTTGAAAAGAACTCTTTATTTTTTACAAAAGAGAGAATCTGCTGTTGTAACTTCTCTTTATTCATTTTCATGGGAAAATGGCTGTCATGATGATAATGGTATTTATTTATTTATTGTATTCTTGTTTTCTCATGTATAATGCAGAAAATGGTATCCTTTCCAAAGTCTGCCAGACGAACACCTGTTAAAGATGGAAGTCATTTGGAGGACACTCCTAAAGTGGAGTCTAAAAGGAAACGTGTTCCAATGACAAAAAAGGTACTAGTTATTGCAATTTTGATGTTTTCCTAACAATTGCGTTCCTTTCTAATATTTAGTTGTTGTAACTAAGTTGTTGCGATTTTTATGTTTATCCTAACTATTGAGTTCCTTTCCAATATTTAGTTGTAACTATCTATGTGAATTTTTTTGAGAAACAAATGCATGAAGAAAGGAGCTTGTTATATTTTTAATGCATGTAAAAGAATTAAATGCATTCAGATGACGGGAAGTGTGAAACTTTGATATTTATGTTCAATCATGTTGGGTAAGTTGTCCATTTGTTGTCATCAGAATGTTGTATGACATCCTTTATTTGAATGGTACATAATCCTTCAACTAGTTCATTTATCTTTTAGCCTCATCATGTATGCCAACATGATTACAGTATTACTATTAATGCTACCTAGGATAAAAATGTATCTTCAATAAATTTATTCATTGTCCTTACATGTCATTTAGTTATGGCCTAGTAAGCTATGTTTGTAGTTTGGAAGTACTAAGCCTACAAGCCCCATTATCTGCTAAACTAGGGGCACAAGTACATCGGACCCCTAAACATTTCAATGGGTATTGTGCCTTGCACCAACCATATGAAATGAAGTCCTCTATGGTTGATTCTATTTCCCTTTTGGAGTTTCAGACAGGATATATGCATTGTTTAATTGTTATTTGTTAATGTATTATCTCTCGGAGGGCCAATAACATAGTGTTGGATTTCTCTCTCTCTCTCTCTCTCTCTCTCTCTCTCTCTCTCTTTCTCTCTCTCCCGCCATAAAAGGAAGATTTGTTTGCAAATGATTTTACTATTGTATCATCCTTTTTTGGTCATTTTTTTGCTAACAATCATCACCAACTATTTAACTGTTTGTTATATGGAAGGATGTATTTTAAAATCTTGTTTATCTACAGCTGCTTTGTTTCTTTCTCAAATTTAATGTTTCATCATCATTGTAGTCATCATCAGCATCAATTTTCTTCTTCATTGACATTTCCTTTGGACCAAAATCTTGTCTGTCTACTCCTGCTTTGTTTCTTTCTAAAATTTACTATTTCATCATCATCATCATCATCATCTTCTTCTTCTTATTTTCCTCCTGTCTTCAAATTTCTGAGTCACGCTCACTGTTAATCAATGTGCACCAGTTGCATACAAATGGCCATAAGGGATAAATGCCAAGTGACGATTTCCTGCCAATTGGTGTCATAGAAGAGCTGTGTGCAGTTTTTGTGGGGCTACATGGATGGGTTGGTTGCGAAGGGTTTCCTTGAATAGGGTGCCTGCCAAAAATCACCCTGATTGCATGAGTGAAACTAACTGTGTTTTAAGGGCCCAAATTTTCAGATAACATATATTCATAAAGTTTAACATAATTATACATGTTTATAAAGAGGAGACTGGTATTAATCATAAAATACATCCAGTCCCACATACAACGTATATTAATCACGTCATGCACATGACTGGGTCCTACAAGCAATTAGACGCCTAGGCCTCAACTCCCGGGTACATATCCAACTTAGGTTCGGTATTCAGAGATCATTTTATTCCCTTACATGTAAGTGATACCCGGTAGCGCATTTTGGTCATGTACTCATCTTTTCCATTAATCAAAATATACATCGGAACCCATCATTGCATACAAATTAATGACTTGCATTTTCAAGTTAATATGCAATTATGCAATGCACAGAAATATACAAAAATTTAAAATACTTTTTAAAATAGAAGTGTGGTTGAATCTCCTCACCTAGTGTCGTTGAATTACACGGGCTTTAAAGGTCTGGTAAAAGGTACGAAGTATCCAAATTAACACAATTTATTCTCGTGCCAAACTATTTATTGGTCGTTCGATTCGAGACCGGAAGTTCGTTCCCAGGTGAGAACGGAGAAAAACCGGAGAAAGATGAATGTTCTTAAGTTGATTTAGAAACTTGAAAATTTTCTCGAAACCGATAAATCTTTTTGAACAATAAATCTCCTTTTGGAAAAATTTAAACTATACTTGAAAAATATAAATCCGATTAAAAACAACTATATTTGGAAAATAAAAACCCCTTTCCAAATAACTAAAACAAATTTCATTTTAAACGGGATTTTTAAAATCAAACTTTAAAATAATTAAAACACCTTAAAGTGTATGTATGTGTGTGTATATATATATATATATATATATATCCTCTTTTAAAAAATAACATATATTAAATCAAAATTTGAATGAAAGAAAAATAAGAAATAAAACATGACTTTACCCACAAAATTTAACACCTAATCTTTTTGTAAGTTTTAAATCAAAATTGAACTAAATAAATTAAACTAAATTATTTTATTTCAAAACAACACAAATCATAAATAAAGTAAATAATATAAATGAATAAATAAATGGACTTGTTAGGCTGATGGCTAGCTGGCGTTGCCGGAAGCACCGTGCACAGGTGCAGCGCTGCTGCGTTTGCAGCGAGAGAAAGGGGAGAAAAATGTGAGAGGGAGAGGAAGGGGGTTAAAAGCATTAAAAAGAAAGAGAACAAGAAAGAATGGATAGCATGTGGGCCTCGAAGTGAGGGTCCTGCAGAGAGATGGGTTTCAAAAAGGACACGACCAACAGAGAAGAGAAAAAAAGAGAGAATTTTTTTTGTTTCCAAAACTGAGAGACAGCTTTTTATAAAGGGAAAATGGAACTTGGGAGGCAAGAAAAACAACACGTGTAACTAAAATAGCCAAGAATGGTGAGGGAAGAAAAGGGGAACACGTATGAGGGAAGAAAAGTGGGGCCCACTCAAAACAATTTATTACTGAGCTTTTTGAAATGAACCTTAAAAATCCTACTGAGGCGACCTTTTTGTGAAGTCTAAAGATTCTAATAAATATTAGATATTAAATTTAGACTACCATTTTAATTTCGTCAAAAGTAAATACTTCGGGAGAGATGATATTTAGACACCCTAACAATTTCAAATTATCCTTTTCCAAGAAAAAATGTCAAATAATGATTCCTTTTGCATAAGATGATCATAGATTTTAAACTGGTGGATAGTCAATTGGGATCTATTGCAAAGAAAAAGAAAAGATACCAGATGAACTCTTGATCTTAAAGATACGGTAGAAAAGGTCTAGCCAAGTGGGAGGATGATATCGTGGAAAGATGTTTTTCTTTGTTTGTGAGAAACAAACTAGATTCGGGGGACCGGCGATCTCGTATGTGTCTTCGGAGTTGCTGGTGTGGTATTCGACACCTTTGTGCCTTTCGATTGAAGGTCTGGGAGAAGAAGAAATTTTGCGTTTGTGAGGTATAAAATGGAGAAGGAAGCTGATAAGGCCATCCAAATGTTTGATGGTTAGGTGTTTAGTCAGAAAAAAATTCAGGTCAGTAAAGCACAATTTGGTCCTAAGAATCGACGGTGCATGAGGAGAAATGTCGGGTGGTCTATCCCGGGAAATTTATGAAGAGAAAAATGATAGTGGAAATTAAGAAGTAGACCGAAACCGTGCTACCATACCATTTCTAATCCTGATCAGCGATTGCTTCAGGTAAATGAAGCATTTGTGACAAATAATAAAGAGAAGTTGTCTCGTACCTGTCTCTGTTGAGTGACTCGTCATTCCAACTTGTTGGAAATGGAGATTAAGGAGTGATTTCTTGAGGCGTGGGGTTAAGACTTCGGGGTAATGGTTAGACGTTTGTCTCCCCAATTGGTATGGATCATGCTAGAGACGGGGGAGGATATAAGGAGGTTCTCCAATGGCGGGTCTCATTTTGCGGATGGTCCGTTAAGAAGAATTGATAAATGGACAGAAGTCTTGGGGCTTGGTGTTGTAGTGGATTGGGTACGTTTTCTTGGAAGGGGACACTCGAGAAATTGGGAGTGGATGATCGGTGTCTAAAATCGGAGATGGTGGAGTTTGCTTGAATGAAATTCCAAAAGGTAAATAGTCCGGGATAATTTTAAAAAGTTGAAAATGAGTTCAAAACGGGCTGACGAAACTTTTGAGAGAAAACCAGGGCGAATTTGATTGAAACAAAAGTTATTCAATTTTCTTCTAACTATGGGGATGAGTGTGTGCAAATTTCAAAAACTAAGGATTTAAAACAGAGTCAACAACGACATGTTTTTCGAGACAGAAAATAATATAATAAATAAATACAAAAATTGTAATTTCCTTCAAATGGCCATAACTTGAGCTCCTGATCTCACATTTGGCGAAACTTGGGCTCGTTGGAAAGCCCACAACGAGATCTACGCATTCAAACACAAAGTTGACCCAACTTTGAAGTTCCTAAACTCCTTGAATGCATGAACTTGGGTCGGGTCATTACAGATCCTTCTCAGTCTGGATTCAGCAAAACGAGTTGGTGGATATCCCTTTGAGTGGGCTATCTTTTACATGCTCTAACCAACTTGGTGATCCAGTAATGTCTCGCATTGACAAATTCTTAATTTCAGAAGACTGGCTAGAAAACTTTCCTCATGCAATTGAGGTGGCTCCCCAAACCAGCTTTGGATTACTGTCCTATTGCTCTTGATACCTGCTGTGGTAGATGGGGTCCTTCTTCGTTCAGATTCGAACTGTCTTGGTGTGATGTGAAAGGATTCAAGGATTTGGTGGCCTCCTGGTGGGCAGAGATGGTTATTTTTGGCTGGCCAGGAGCCAGATTGGCTTGGAAATGGAAAAATTTGAAGGGCAGTTGAAGGAATAGACTGCAACTCAGTATGGGGATATACAGCAGTGAAAGAATCCTTATTGACTGAAGTACAGTACCTAGATCAGTTAGAAGAAAGCCACCCTCTTACTCAATCTGAATGGGAGAGGAGAGCCACCGTAAAGGACCTTTATCAGAGCAAAGTTAGAGAAGAAGGGATCTAGTGGCGTCAAAGGTCGTGGGCGCTCTGGCTAAAAGAAGGGGATCACAATACTAAGTTCTTCCACTGGATAGTATCTGCAAGGCCGGTGAAAGAATTTTGGAACGGAAATCCGAGACTTGTGAAGAGGTGATCAAGTATTTCAAGAATCTCTATAAGAAGGCAGGCTCTGAGAATTGAAGCTAACCTTGATAACTTTCCATTTGACATGATTGATGCTGAACAAGCTGACCTCTTTGAGAGAGAATTTTCTAAAGATGAAGTGAGGAGTGCAGTTTTTGAGCTAGCCATTGATATGGCTTCCCTATGTCTCTCTTCCAGATGTTTTCAGAGTTGTTTAAAGAGGATTTCCTGAGTTTCATGCTTGATTTCCACGAGTCATAGACTTTCAAACAATATGGGAGCCACATTCATTACTCTATTAACGAAAAAGGAAGGTGCAAAGAATCTCAAAGACTCCCGCCTTACAAGTCTTGCAGGCAGCTGCTACAAGATCCTGGCAGAAGTCCTCTCTCTAGATTACATAGACCCCTGGCTTATCACCTCACAATCTCAGAATGCAGTTATCTTGTCATCAGATTCTAGACAGCTTAGTGGTGGCCTTAGAATGTATCCACTCCAGGAAGATGGAGGCACGTGGGTTTGGAGTCAGGTGGAGAGCTTGGATCCTTGAGTGCATCTCCTCTGTGAAATATTATTTCCTCTTAAATGATACTTCTATGGGCTTCATTCATGCATCTAGAGGCCTAAGGCAGGGCAATCTCCTTTCCCCTTTTCTTTTTACAATAGTGGGTGAGGCTCTCAGTCGTATGATCAATGCAGCTAGGATGGAGGACAAAATCAGTGATTTTCCAATCTCCCGGGTGGCTTGGTGGTTGATTAATCTCCAATAAGTTGATCATACTTTATTATTTTGCAAAGGTGAAATAGAGGAAATTAGAAGTCTCAAGACCATATTATGGTGCTTTGAAGTTCTGTCAGGGTTGAGAATTAACTACTAAAAGACGGAGTTAATCGGCATTAATTTGGAGGAGAATTGTATCATAACGCTCGCTGAGGACTTTGGATGTAAAGTGGGGAAGCTTCAAATCACTTAAATCTTGGACTGGCTTTATGTGTGGGCAAAGTTCCAAAGGAGTGGTGGGAGTCAGTGGTGTGACGGGTGAAAAAATGTCTGGCTTCCTGGAGTAGTAAATGTCTGTCAATTGGGGTCGCCTAACTTTGATTAAATCTGATTTATATAATCTCCCCATTTACTCATCTTTCTTCAGGTGTCCAGCTTCAGTAATCCAAAAAAATAGAGAAATCACAGGGAGACTTCCTCTGCCAAGGATCGAGTGATCTGCAAAAACACCATTTGGTGATCTGGGAAAAAGTCTGCCTCTCTACCAAGCTTGGAGGTCTAGGAATCAGGCATGTGAACACAATCAGCAGTTTGTTGCTGGGTAACTTGGCTTTGGCATCTTGGGGAGCACTTAGAGGGCCAGTGGTAGACTATCATTTGTGAGAAATATCAGAGAGACCGTGTGGAGGATAATCAGACCCTCAGAAACATGTCTGAGTTCTGGAAAGGGGTTTTATCAGTTGCTGAGGCTTTCTTCCCTAATATCAGTTATAGAGCAGGCCAGGGAAATAGGGTTATGTTCTGGAAGGATTGTTGGATTCAGGGAGAGAGCCTTTCTGTTTTCAATTTCCAACTCTGTATCATATTGCACTTAATCAGGATGCAACGGTGGCTGATTGCTTGGATCATAAGAATGAAATTGGTTTCCTGGTGTCCAATGTCCAGGAGTCTAAATGATTGGGAAGAGGAGGACATTGTCAATAATTTTCACTTGCTTAATCAGATTTATCTGAGTCCCCGAAGACCAGATCATCGAATCTGGGTGCTGGATAGTGAGGGCAGGTTTAAGGTAAGATCTTTTGATTTCTTATCGAATGAGAGGAGCAATAGCAGCCCTTTAAAAGGCTATCTGGACGGTCAAATCCCCTCTTTAAAAGGCTATCTGGACGGTCAAATCCCCTTTTAAATCTGCTTCTTTCTGTTGGTCTGCTTGCCATGATAGGATTCTGACAACTGACAACCTTATAAGGAGATGAAGCAAAATAATGTTGGTTTAATGGTTGTCTTTTGTGTCTGAAGGATGAGGAAAATTTCGTACACTTACTCCTATCATGCCCATTTGCAATTCAAATCTGGAACAAAACTCTTTCCTGGTTTAATATGAGTTGGGTTTTTGCTGGTTCTCTTATAGGACATCTCTCGAGGTCAAAGACCATATTCTTTGAAAGTTCAGTTTGGTGCCAACATGTGGTCAGTTTGGCTCAAAAAAAGGAAAGAAAACAACAGTTGTTTCAAGGACAAAAGCTCATCTGTTGAGGAGGTGGCCCAACTAATTAAATGGAGATGTGCCTCTTGGGCTTGGTATTTCCAGAATTTAAATCTTATTCAGTGGAGGATGTAATCAGAAATTGGTGAGACATCATTAATGATCATCAGCATCCTTCTTCTTTGAGGTTTGTTTGGCAGCCTCGTTCCTCTGATTTTTTCAAAATTAACTTCGATGGCAGTGCATTGGGTGCCCCGGGATTGGCTGGTATAGGTGGAATCCTGAAGAATGATCTGAATGTGTCGCTCTGTGCTTTCTCCGGTCCTGCTGGTATTTGTTTTGCCTATGAAGCAGAAGCTCTGGCTCTCCTTGCTGGCCTGAAATTGGCAGAAAAAGGAATCTTTGCCCTCTCATAATTGAAGGGGATTGCAAAGGTGTCATCAGCTGGGCTAAGAAAGGTGATTCCTACCCGTGGAAGATTGGAAATATTTTAGAAGAGCTCTGATATCGGTGCTTCTTTCCCATTGTGATGGTTAAGCAGATGTCTTGGCGAAACGAGGAGTCTTGAGAAATCAGCTTATCAGTGGTGATATTGATCTTTCTTTTGGTTCCTGTTTATTACTGTTGTTTCTCCAGTTTTTCCAGTTTAGGCATTTGGGGTTGCTTTGGCTGTTCTCTAGTTTATGTAACTGCTGTATTCTATCTCATTTTTGGCCCCGGGTGGGTTTTTTTTTGTGGTACTTTACTTTCCTCTTTCTTTAATAAAATGACTATCATCATTCAAAACAAAAAGAAGAAAAAAAATCCCTCCAGACTAAAGAATGCTTTTAATGACTTCCAATCCTCAAAGATCCGATAAAGAATCTTCATGAAAGATCAATAAAACAAACTGGCCAAACTTTTTAATCACATCCGCTCCCTTTGCACTTAAAAGACCTGATTTTGGTAACTTCTTTCTTCTCTTTTTCTTCTTTTTTTTTTTTACAATGAATCAACCATCAATACCATCCAGTCATCAACATTATCATCATCATCATTGCCATTTCCTGTTTTTCTAGGATTGAATTTCTCAGTTTGTCTTAATTAACTCAAGCATCTAGGTCTACAATTGAACTAAATTAGTTATAGTCTACTTTAAATGGCTATGATTGTCATGTTAGTGGCCTCCACAATGTGGATTGAACTACCTTTTAGTGTACTTTGTTGGACATGATCAATCCTCATTTGTTTATGCATGCTCTGCTGCTGAATATCTTGTTGTGTACCTTGTTCTTGTATATATTGTTGGGATTTTCATGTAACAGGTTACTGCAATTTTGTTGAGCTTTAGCTAGGCGCTTTTTTTTGGGGTGGGGGTGACGTTGGAGGGTTAAATTATATATAAAGGGAATGTATTTAACAAAGATTATCTTGGTACTCACTTGATGTAAACTCATATAATGAATATTTGGCTCAATAAGTATTGCTTATTGCAAATGATATTTTATCCACTGTTATAGAAGAAAAAGAAACTGGCCCCAAATAAATATAATTTGTGCAAGTAGAAGGCTCCGTAATTGGAGATTTGCCACAGTCAAGAGCTTATTCGGAGGCACATGAAGAAACTTTAAACAGCTATCATACATGTGTTGTTTGTTTGCACTACTTTAGCATTTTTTTGGTTTAATTTATTGTTGGGATTATAGTACATTTTTTTAAATTGTTTTTTTCATTAAAGTTTGTTGATTCATTGCTTATTTCATTTCAGGCTTCTGAAAAGTTCAATGATGTGGAGGATCTTGATGAGAACAATGTTGGTCGGAAGATTAAAGTTTGGTGGCCAGATGATCATGTGTAAGGGTGGACTTGTAGGGAATTTATTTGTTTTATGAGCATCAAATATCTATTAATGTTTTTTTTAGATCTTTGTAGTGGCACTTACCCTTACCCTTAATGGCATAGATGTTGCGATATCCATTATTGTTAGTGATGAATCGTATTTGTTAAAAATTTAAATTTTCATTTCAACAGTTATTGCAGTTTTTTTTTAATCCTTTGGGTTTTGTTGTTTTGGGTGGGGGGGGGGGGGGGGGGGGTTGAGAATGCGATTGGGATTTTGAAGTTGTTAATTTCTGATTTGCCATTTATTCTCTTGAGTGATCCTGAATCTAGTTCTCGTTCTTAAAAAGGAACGAAAGAAAGAAAAAAACCTACAGCCATAGAATGTGTTGATTTTCTATCGTGAAATTGCATCTCCTAGGACGGGCTTCTAGAGGTTTGGGGCTTTGATTTGCGGCTGACAGTCCAAAGGTTGTCTCCAATTCTGTTTTGGATTGTGCCACTGTCTGATGAGGATAAAAGGAGGTTAAATACTGGTGGATCTCATTTTGCTGATGGTTCTTTGAAAAGAATTAATAAATGGATGAAGATTTTGGGGCTTGGTATTGCAGTGGATTGGGTTAGGTTCTTTGGTATCCCTTTACATGTCTGGAGGAAGGACACATTGTAGCAATTGGGCGAACTTGTTGGGGTGGTTGAAGAAGTTGACGACCGATGCTTGAAATTGGAGGTTGTGGAATTTGTGCTAATGAAGGTAGTTCATCCCATCGCTTCGGAAATCCCAAAGAACCTATGATGGATGTAGGGGACGTGAGGTTTCATATCTGGACTGAGGTGGAGCTGAGGATGATGCTACCAGTGGAGGAACTTTGTGCTAATAGGGATCAGTCGGAACCGGATTTGTTCCTAGAGACGTTGGAGGACACAAAGGTAATGGAAGGAGCTGTTGTTGTTGACGACGAAACAGATCTGCCACTTGTCTCTAGGTTCGTGAATTAGGGAGTTTTTCAGGATGCTTCTTATACTGAGACTCTCCGGCGGCGTGGAAGGCGAGGGAAAGGGGGTCATGTTTCCCTCGTTGCACGGATAGTGTAGATTCCGCAGGAAATCCTCCTACTCAAACCACCTTGCCTTCATCTTGTCGTCTTTCACAATGCTCATAGCAAACGGGCCAAGGCATTAAATTTGGCCAAGTAATGGACCACTGTCCCGCTTCCCTGGGTCAAATTCAAAAATTCATTCACTTTCTGCTGGCGAATAATTGTAGGGAAGTAATGGGCCAAGAACATCTCTTTGAATTCTTTCGACCTGATCGTTTGATTTGCACGGGCCTCCATCATTTTCCACCACTGTTTGGGCTCCCCTGCTATTTGATAGGCGGCCAGCTGAACTCGAATGGCCTCATTTGTTATGTCCAAAGTATCCAGTATCATCTCAATTTCTTCCAACCATTCCTCTGCCATCATGGGGTTAGGGTCGGCCTTAAACATGGATGGGGACTGATGCTTGAATTCACGAAGAGCCACCATGGCCCTTGCCTCATAAGGTGCTACAAGGATTTGCACCATTGTTGTTAAAATCTTACGATATATGATTTATATCTTATAATTCATACGATATGATAAGAGGAACGATTCATATCTATTAACAAATTTTATGATTCGTATAAATAATAGAATTATGGGGTTATTAGGAGTGTGAAAGCATGAAACATTTTGTTTTAATGGTATTTAAGGCTCGAGTTGATGGGCATTTAAGACCTTTTCGATTTTTTGAGTGTTCATTTTTTACTTTTTACAGTATAGTTGGATTATATGTCGATCTTATACTTTTTAGAGTTAGAGTATTGAAATTTGAGCTCAATGAACTAATTGTATAAATATTCACTTAATATTAAAAAAAAGTTGGAGAATTGCTCATATTATTACATCTTAGATAAATTTTACTTTATTTCATATATTAAATATCTTTGAGAGAAAACATTTATGAATCTTACGTTTGTACGATTTACGATACACGATTTGCAGTTCAAGATGTATAACGATTTTAATATACGATTCGATTTTCACAACATTGGTCTGCACAGTTCGCTGATCTACTGTATTTTGTTGCATGGACCCCATGGCTTCCTAGACCATTCTGTACACTACCTCCCACGCACGGGTATCTTGATCGGATGACCCATCATTCAACTGGGCATTCTCATTACTGTTCTGACTTTCACCCATCTGGGGAGTTGGAGGCCTTGCCATTTCTATTAACAGAACAAACGATTTGTCAATCCCCAAGCCACATAAAATATTTAACATGACAAAGTGCAAAGTCGGACATCAAGTCTGAAACATCAACCATACACGTCATTTCTAACTCAAGGTTTCCCTACCCAAACACAACCCAGGAGACACCCCATTCTAGTTTTGGTTCCATTTTCTCCCTCTCCACGTGCAATCCGAGGAATTGAACCTACGTTCTGATACTAGACTATCACGACCTGACCCCCGGGACACGTGACCAATTTTTTTTTTTGGAACTTCTCATCTCACATATGTACCCACTCACACATGGAAGGTAGGGTCCACTGGACAAGGATTTCTATGAGTTCTAAGCCTCCTCGGGCTTCAGGATTTCTATTGAATTTTCGTGAGTCTCCCCCATAAAAAGTAGGACTATTGGGCCTTCCCCGGCCAAATTTCAACTCTGGGATTTGATCTTTACATTTCAAACATTCCACCATCACATTCTATGATTGATCTCTCTGCTATTCTCTAAACCATCCACACACTAAAGGTCTCTCATCATATTTAGTTCCACAGTCCAGTCCATTCTATGTACAATCCACAAAACATATCATCTTTTAAACTTTACATATACATGGTTTAAGTACAAGCTAAACAATTCCAAAATACATAACCGGCATTCATCGTGTTACAAGCATTTTGACTTGAGTCTTCAAGCATAGCTCCTGATAGTTCCTGAAATTTGCAAGGGTGAGCACATACAAGCCCAATGAAGGGGAAATAAATACAACCGATTGATATCATATTAATGCAAGAAGTTTCTGTCATGCATGAATCATTCAAGTAACATTTCATATGCCCATCAGTATCTCTTCCAAACCATTTCATTGCACATCATCATTCTCATGATGTCCACATAATCACTTCACCCCGCTTGGCACGAATCTCTAGTGAAGTTCTATGCATGGGGTTTGGTACAACTCATGGTGCCCTCGTATGCGTGTCACGATGACTACTCATGCCCTTCTACGCATTGTCCATCCCGATAGATGCGTGTCACAGTGTCAGAGCGTGCCTTCTACGCATTACATTCTCTTGCTCGCGACACGTGCCACGATGACATCATGTGCCTTTCTGCTCATTGCCCATACCCGCAAATGCATGTCACGGTGTCAGTGTGCCCTTCTACATGTACGTGGCTATGCTCTCAACAAATGCATCCAACATAACTTGCACACATGGGAAAATACAAGCACCACCACAATCATATGTTACACTGTATGCCTTAATCCCAAAGGCTTCGTAAGCGGGCATACTCTACAACATCAAGCTAAGTCGCTCGGGTATGAACCACCCAATCACATCATAACAACTCTATGAGTACACTGGGTCCTCATCGTAGGGCTATTCAATCCATTTCTTCCTGTGCTACTAGTGCAATTTACCACAAAGCATACTCATGGAAATCATCACAACATAGTTCCATGAAGCCCATCATATCACAATTTCATGAAAATTCATCACAACATGGTCTCATACAACTCATTTTTACACAATTCATACAACTCATTGCACCTTCAAGATAGAACATTCCACACATCATGTGCAATATAAATATAATTAAACTCAAGTGTGTATTTTCCCTCACCTCACCGTCTCTTGCAAATTTCCCCATTGTACGAGCTAAGCCTCACTTCGATGAGATTCAACCCCACTATACTACTCAGTACAATTTACCACAAAGCATACTCATGGAAATCATCACAACATAGTTCCATGAAGCCCATCATATCACAATTTCATGAAACTTCATCACAACATGGTCTCATACAACTCATTTGCACCTTCAAGATAGAACATTCCACACATCATGTGCAATATAAAGTTAATTAAACTGAAGAGTGGATTTTCCCTCACCTCACCGCTTCACGGCGTGCTCGGATCTCCTAAGGGTCGATGAGTGCTCACGTCGGACGGGCTAGGTGCTAAAACAAACATACAAGAAACCATTCACGAGTCTCAATTTTCAATTAAAAAGGGGTCCCAAACTTACCCTAGGGGCAAAAGCCCCAAATTTCCTAAGCTTCCATACACTCAATTCTTGAGTGATCAAGTCCACAAGGATTGGGGGATAAAAACTCCTAATCTTCCCAAGCTTTCGACCACTTAATTCCAACCATAAGCCTCACTAGAAGTCCATAACTCCAGTCAAGGGTAAATCCCCAAATATTTGGCGAAGAATTTTGCCCCAAATTATCCATGAGAGGGAAAACTTACAATTTTCCCCAAATTTTCCAAGTCCAAAACCACAAACTAGGTCTAGGTTGGTTTCATTAAAAACTTCACAAGAAAAGAACAGTAACACCCAAGCTTGAGCACCCCAAGTCTAAACTCAAAACCCACTACCAACCCTAATCCTCCTTCCATGCCAACTAAGGCTCTCCTACCACCAAATCCCTCCTTTGAAAGGGTCAACCTTCTCCACAACTGTCATCCCCTCCCTACAGGTATTCAAAACTTATCAATTAAAGACATTCGAACTGGGAGGGAAGAGGTTTCGTCAAGGTAGGAAGGGAGATCCACGGGAATGGAAGCTGCTCGGGTGAGGAATCTCGAGGGAGAGGTGATCTAGAGATGGAAATTCTTCACAATCCACACGTGCATGGAGGGAAATGGAGGAGGAGAGGAGGAAGGGGTCTCTCAGGCAAGGAGTGGCTCTGCTTGGGGGCTGGGGACGAGAGGAAATAACCTCTCTCGGTCAAATTGGGGGTTTAAATAGCAACCCATTCTGTGATGTCAGTCGGACCGACGCTTTCGTCGATCGGATCGATTATTTCTGTCGAACGGACCGACAGAACCTTGATTTACTGTCAAATGTGTGGCTCCCAGAAGATGTAATTGATGCCAACTGTCGGTGCCACTAACACTACCGGTCGGACCGACGACCCCAATCAGTTCAACCGACACCAGTCGTGATCAATTTCCTTGGTTTCTCTACTGCCACAAGCCAAAATTCAAGTCCTGGGGCTCAAACCGGGGCAAATTTGGGCTCGTAGGCAGTACAAACTCCACTACACAAGGTCATCTAGCGACCATCATACGTGTAAACTTACCAAATTCCTTAAAACATAATTCAAAATATAAATAATTGAGGGTCGGCTCACTACACTGCATCTTATGTTTTATGTTGTCTCTTCTCATGATTTGATTCACGGGTTCCATATAGAGCATACGAAGGTTGTACTAACTCATCTTCAGTATTCTTAAGGCTGATGAAGAGTTGAAAATGGTTCAGGTGATTTTGTTGTGGTTCCAGATTTGTTCGGGGCTGAAGATTAACTTTACTAAAAGTGAATTCATGGGGATAAATGTGGAGCATGGGCAGTGTGTGGTGTTGGTTTCAATAGTGGGTTGTAAAGTTGCTTCTTTCTCGTCTTCTTATCTTGGTCTTCCTCTTTGTAAGGGTAAACCTACTAAGTCCTGTTGGGATAAAATTATTGAGAAATTGGAGAGAAGGCTATCATTGTAGAAGGGAAAGCATTTGTCGATTGGTGGAAGGATCCTTCTCATTAAGTCTGTTCTTTCTAGTCTCTCGAATTGTTTCGAATTATTTTCTGTTTTTTTAAATGCCTAGTATCAGTGATGAATAAGATTGAGAATATTCAGAAATGATTCTTGTGGAATGATGATAGGGAGAAAAGAAAGTTCCATTTGGTCTCCTGGTCTCAGGTTTGTAAGCCAATGGCAGAAGGAAGAGTTTGTATTAGGTCGGTCTGGTAATTTAATATTGCTTTGTTGGGGAAGTGGCTGTGGAGATATGGGAGATTCTTCAGAAGGGCTTTGGTTGGTTATTCTCCTAAACAAACATGGGTCAAGTAGGTTGGGTTGGGTGGTTGCACCATCTAGAAGGGTTTCTGGTTTTTGGAGAGGAGTTTGTTCCATCTTACTGGAATTTGACTCGTGTATCAGGTATCTTGCCTACACGAGGACTAAGATTTTCTTCTGGAAGGATAGATGGGTGGGGGAGGTTTCTCTAACTCAAAAGTTCCCAGCTCTTTACTCAGCTGCAAATAAAGTGGCCAAGGTCTGTAGAAAATGATAATGAAAAAAAGGAAAAGATAAAGAAGGAAATATTGAAGGAGAGAAAATTCTCTCTTTGAATGTATTGATCGTATTTTCCTCTTAGAGGATGTAGTATTAAATAGAAAAAAAAGAGACAATCAAGGGACCTAAAATGGAAATACTGTGTATCCTAATGCAAAAATCAATCTAATCAATTACAATCTAGTGTGTTGACTTTCAATATACATTGAATCTGGACATATAAATCACCAGACATGTGGGTCCTACAACACTCCCCCTCAAGCTGGTTCGAAGATGTCGAGTAAACCCAGTTTGCTAACGACTGAATCGAGCTGAGTTTGGGGAACTGACTTTGTGAAGATATCTGCCAGTTGATCCTTAGACTGCAGATGAGGAGTAAAAGGTCGACCTTCTGAAATATGCTGACGAAAAAAGTGGCAATCAACATCAATTTGCTTAATTTGCTCATGAAAGACTGGATTTGAGGCAATGTGGATGGACATCTGTTTGTCACAGGACATGACGAGTGGATCAGCAGGAGCAAAGCCCAATTCAGTAAGAAATTGGCGAAACCACAACAATTCAGAAGCAGTATTAGCCATAGCACAATATTCAGCCTTAGCACTGGAACGAGTAACAACTGACTGTTTCTTACTTCGCCAGGCAACTAAATGGGAGCCCAAGAAAACACAATAGCCAAAAGTGGAGCGACGATTATCCGGAGAGCCGGCCCAATCAGCATCAAAATAATTGTGAACCAAACAAATAGGCTGGTGTGCATAGAACAAGCCACAGCCGGGATGGGCCTTAATATATCGTTGGATTCGGAACACGGTATGAAGGTGAGTGTCCCGTGGTTCATGCATGAACTAAATGAAGACACCAACAACATAAGAGAGAATAGCTAGCTTTTTGGAGAAGATTCAGAGCATACTTTCCCTGAGAGAGATAAAGGCCACGAGAGGACCGAGTAACTTCAATTCTAAGAAAATACCGAAGGGGCCCCAAATCCTTAATATCAAAAGTCCGTTGAAGATACTGTTTGAAGGAAGAAATGACTTCATCATTGTTACCGATGAGTACAATTTCATCAACAGAGGCCACCAAAATCATCACAACGGAGTGGAGACGGTAGATGAAGACTGAGTGATCCGACTGGCATCAATTAAAACCATAAGGTAGCAAGGCACTGTTAAACTTTTCAAACCAGGCACGGGGAGACTGCTTAAGACCATAGAGAGCCTTCTTGAATCTGCAGACAGAATGAGGCTCCTCCTGCTTGACAAATCACGGAGGATGAAGCATATAGACTTATTCCTGAAGATCACCATGAAGAAAAGCATTCTTCACATCTAACTGGTGCAGGGGCCAAGTATAAGTGGTTGCAAGGGAGAGAGAAATGCTCATAGAGTTAATCTTGGCGACAGGTGAAAATGTGTCCTGGTAATCAACTTCATAAGTCTGTGTGAAGCCTCTGGCTATGAGGCTTGCCTTATAGCGGGCAATAAAGCCATCTGGATTATGCTTCAAGGCAAAAACCCATTTGCACCCAACTGGAGTCTTGTCTCGAGGTAGAGAAACCATTTCCCATGTGTTGTTTTTCTCAAGGGCAGCTAACTCTTCATCAATGGTGCTTTACAGGAGGGATTTTTAAGGCCGTGTCAATCCTCTTTGGTATCTGAATGCTGTGAGAAAACTATGATAGGAGGGTGAAACAACATAATATGATACAAACGATCAATGAGATGGCTAGTAGAAGAACACCTTTACGAAGCGCAATAGGAAGATCAGGCGAGTTAGAGACCGGTGGATCTGATTCACTGGCAGTTGGATGGGTGGAGTCGTCAGCAAATGGCAATCGAGACTGTCGGCGTTGGTATACCAAAAGAAGCTTGTTGGGACTCGAAAATGGAATATTTACAGGAACAAGTGGAAGAACAGGTGACAAAGAGGAGGTAGAGGAAGCTGAAAAATAAGGGTCCCGCTAAAAAATGGTTACATCCATGGATATGTATGTTTTCCCAGTGATAGGATAAGGGTATTTATAGCCTTTGTGAAAAGATGTGTAACCTAGAAAAACACAGTGCACAGCCCAGGGGGAGAGTTTATGACCAGAGAAGTTATGAACAAAATAAATACACCCAAAGACATGTAAGGGAATTAGAGGAATGGGTTTGTTTAAAGAGAGATGATCTATGGGAGACTGAGTTCGTAAGATGCGAGAAGGCACTTTGTTGATGAGATAGCAAGAAATTAACATCGCTTCGGGCCAATAGGACGATGGGACATGCATGGTGAAAAGAAGAGACCGAGCCACCTCAAGAAGGTGATGGTTCTTTTGTTCAGCTACACCATTTTGTTGAGGTGTAGAAGGACAAGATAAATGAGAATCAATGCCATGGTTTTGCAAAAAAAGTAAGAAAGGAGTGTGACAGATATTCCACCCCATTGTCACTTCGTAAAACCTGAACCCACTGGTAAAATTTTTGGAAGTGATAAAAAACCGCAGATTTTTGTTTCATCAAATATATGTTCAAGTCATGCGAGAGTAATCATCAATAAATGTTACAAAATAATGAAAATTAGTACGAGGTACAGTGAGAGATTGCCAAACATCTGAATGAATGAGTGAAAATAAAGTAGATAAATTTTTATTGATAGATGGGGGAAAATGATTTCTAACATGCTTGCCATATTAGCAATGTTCATATTCAAAATGATAAACGATAAACTAGGCACAAGATGTTTGAGAACAAAGTCGGCAGGATGTCCTAAACGACAATGCACAACCACACATCTGAAGAAGAAGAGGTCGAACATGCTTCGGAGCTACCAGGGCGAGAGTCAAGAAGGTAGAGACGACTTGCTTCACGACCACCACTCAACACCTGCTTCATGGTCAGATCTTGGAAAACAAAGTGAGAGGGAAAGAAATTTTTAGTCAAGGCACTAATGGATAGCAAATTGTGGGATAAATGAGGAACATGCAAAACAAAGGGAAGGTCCAAATGAGGCGAGACAAACAATGCCTTTGCCGACAATATCAGTATATGAGCCGTTGGCTAATTTAACCTTACGACCAAAAAGAAGAAAGGGAAGAGAAAATGGTGGACATACCAGCCGTATGGTTAGTGGCACCCGAATCGACAATTCACGAATGATGAGAAGTATGGTGTACAAATGATTTAGTACCTGAAGTAGAAGAGACGACATTGGACCCCTCGAAAGGTATGGAGGCACTCCAGGCGTTGCAGGATGAAGTTAAGATCTTATCGAGTTATAGGAGCACTATCACTAACCACATCAGATGAAGGAGCAGCAGCAAAGAGATTGGCTTGCTTACGTCGCCAATGAAGCTTGTAGCAGGAATCAATATTGTGGTTAGTCATCTTGCAGTAGGTGCAGAATTGATTTCCCTTCTTCCGGGGACCTCTGGTGTCCTTTCGAAGATTTGACGAGGAATCCTTGCCATGGGAAGCTAGGTGCCCAGGAGCCAGAGAAGGCATAGACGAATGAGTGGTAACCAAGGTAGAGCCTTCAACGGGCAGTGGAGTCATAACAAGACGTTGTCGATCATCTCAAAGGCAAGGTAAACCTCATCTAGAGAGGGGAGAGATTGTGCCCAAGAATTTGGGCTCGAGTAGGCTCATATTCAAAGTTAAGTCCAGCTAAAAATGCAAAAATCCACTCATGTTCAACATACTTGTGAAACTTTAGAGTATCTTTTGGATTCTTAAATGTAAGGATTTAAGTTGATCAAGCTCTAACCAACAGGACTGCAGAGTCGAATAGTATTGGATGAGAGACAACTCCCCCTGTCAGAGAGTGGCAGCAGTCTGAGATAATTCATACATACGAGCAAAATTATCCCCATCAGAATATAAAGTCTTCATAGTGTCCCATACAACTTTAGCGGTTGGAAGGGTGTAGACAAGACGCTGCACATGGAGTGAAGAAGCCAAGCCTGGACCAGGGTGCTATTTGCAGTCTAGGAGGAGAATGTTGGATCAATTTTTAGCTGGTTTGGGAGTAGTACCATCAATATAGGAATAGAGTTGTTTCGCAGTTAAGAACATTGTGGCAGAGTGAGACCATCAAAATAATTTGTCTCATTTAGCAATACCGCCGTGATCTGACCAATTTGTGGGGAGTCAGAAGAGGCGACATTCAGAACAGAAGGTACAGAAGAAGAAGATGCAACAACCATAATACGAGGTAGAATAATCAATCAAAGAATAGTAGCAGTAAATAAAGCCAAATAAATAGACCCAAGTCTAAGGTCTGCGTCAAATTAGGTCCCACAAGTTACGAACCGAGGCGATAGATGCAGAATCTTGGTTGAGAGGACTATAATAGAGCAAGATGGAGATGCGGAAGGGTGATAGCCAACCAAATCCACAGAAAAAACCAACCAGATGAGGGTGCAAACGTCCCAGACAGTAAATTGGAAGAAAAATCAGCAGACAGAGGGGCCCACCAATGATGAAAGGAGGGATCCACGAGTGTGATTCAATCTTGCTGTAGGGGCGACTGGAATGGAGGAGGACCAGGATGCTCAAGTGCGATCTGCAACCAAATCGAATGAAAAAACCCATAAAATAGAGGGTATAGGCGTCCCAAGTGGCAGATCTGTAGAACAACAAATAGAGGGGCCCACTTGTGATGAAAGGTGGGACATCCCAGTTCAATGGAAGCCTGGTGCAGGGGCGAAACCAGTATGCATCAACAGATGAGGGATGAAGATTCCAGACGGTAGTTCTGGGTAGAAGAAGCCCAGAGAGACAGTGCAGGCTTTATAGCAGCAAAGAGCAAATGTGCAAACGAGGGGCCTACCGTTGCCCAGAAGTGGGGGTCCACCTTAGGCGAGAGAAAGTGGGCCAAGGGCGACAGTAGTGAAAGAGTTTTGATGGGAAACTGAGCTCATCCAATGGATCGAAGCAAAAGACCTCAGACGGGGTTTCCTGGGAGAGAAATCCAAGAGGAACCCCACTAAACCAATCTAAAACAGAGATCCAATTGGACAGATGGATAGCTCTGTCAAAAACAGCAGGGAAGGATGAGTCCCCGTCGACAGAACCTTCGCTGGGAACTGTTGGCCTAAAAGTTAAAATTGCCTCTCCTGAGTCAGACTGAGTTGTCAATTCCGTGACTCTGTCCGACTGAGTCCTGAGTTGTCAATTTCTTTGACTGAGTCGTGACCGCCTACGTGTCTAAGACCTCATCTCTGGAAGACACGCACAGTCAAATCAAGCTTGAAGCTGCAGAAGACACGTTGTTTTGAAAGCTCGTACCAAAACCTGAAGAACTCTTTGAATGCCAACCATCACAGGTATATGGACCATATGACTAACCTAGAAGCCTTTTTGGTTAAAATTGGAATAATACAAACAGGGTTTCTAATCCCACTCTCTGCCCTGTGGAGAGCTCTTGCGATCTACTAAATATCTCCATATTTTGTGTGTCCTTGCAATCTAAAATGTTCATTATAGTTAAATCTAATTGATTGCATAGAACACTCATGAGCTCTCCACTATGTTCACGTTTTTCTGGGAAGCTCGGATCTTCGAGAACATGTCTTGGAACGTCCGAGGATATTCCTTTGATCTATCAGTTGTTCGGATTTATGGGCAACTCGGAACTTCCGAGAACATGGTCTCGGAACGTCCGAGGATATTCCGAACCCAGGCATTCCTGGGAACTTCAGACGTTCCGAACAGAAACCTTCGGACGTTCCGAGGATCAGTCAAACTATCCGTTGCAGGGTCAAAATAGTTGTTGTAATATGACCGTTGGGTATCCGACCGTTGCAACCTCGGAAGGTCCGAGACCCATCTTCGGAAGGTCCGAAGATAGATCCGTTGGAACTTTTCTAGCCTATAAATGTAAGGCTTTTTGGAGAGAAAAAAATTGATGACTTGAGCCCAATTTATTCATACATTCTTCCAAGCTTTCCAACAACTTCCAAAGCTTACAAACTAGTTATAATACTAAGTTTTGATTCTTAATCTCAAACACATTAAAAGCTCTCATAGGCATATCTTGAGCATCTTATGCTCTAAGTTGAATGTGTTAAGTAGAGATTCTTTGTAGGGTCTTAATCCTCATAGGAAAACCTTTATTTACCCTAGACCTCCTTGCTATCATCTTGGTTGGACTTCATTGGAGCATTTACATCAATCCAAGAAGAGGAGGACATTCAAGAACAAGCCCAAGCAACTTCAAGTAACTCAAGGCTAAGTTCTTGGTATATTTCAAAGTACAACTTCTTTTTATTAATTGTGAAATATTGTAAAGGGTTGGTGTAACCCTATTGGCTTTCAAGAGAGGTGTTCTCTTGGTGATTAGGTCGATCTACACCCGTGAAGTAGATTAAGCTTGTAATTGGTTTCTTCTTTACCCGTGAAGGAGAAGGTTAGTGACATCCTCAAGTGGTGTACTTGAGGCGTGGACGTAAGCAAGGTTGCCGAACCACGTAAAAATCATTGTGTCACAATTCTCCATATCTTCTCATCTCCTTCACCTTATTTTGTGCACTTGCTTAGCTCATATCTTATTGCACACATAATTTGCTTAAACTTAATCTTGCTTGTAAATCACATTTAGAATATTAATTGAGCAAATTTGTATTGATTAATCATTAAAGTGCCCAATATTTAAATAGATTTTAAAATTCCCCAATAGTCCTATTCACCCCCGTCTAGGACTATTTTAGATATTTGGCTAGCTTGACCAATGAGTGGTATCAGAGCAAGGACTCTTGCTATTTGACTTAACCGTCTAAGAGTAGATCATTCAAGCTAGAAATGTCTAAGGGTGATTGCATGGCCGTGATGTGTCCTCCAATACTTGATGGCTCTAATTATGTTATTTGGAAGGCCAAAATGAAAATGCATTTAATGATAATGGATGGAGCTCTATGGGAAATAATCTTATGTGGATGGACTAAACCTTCTAAGATTTATTTCTCATAGAATGATATTGAAAAGAGCATGTATTCGGCAAATGCTAATGCCCTCAATGCGATACTTTGTGCCGTTTCACCAAATATCTTAGAGAATATCATATCTTGTGAAACCGCAAAGGAGGCATGGGAGATGTTGGAGAAAACTTATGAAAAACCTAGGAAAGAAGAGGCCTTAGAAGTGGTGTATTGTTTAGGACCATTCAAACACTTGAACCTCAACAAGAACAAACTAATGAAGAAGATGTAGAAGATAATACACCTACCATGGAAGAATTAAATGAGTCATTAAATGAAATATACAAGCAACTTAAGAAAGTTGGTAAAGAAAATATAAAACTAACAAAAGAACTAAATCAAGAAAAGTTGGAAAAAGAAAACATTTTAAAAGATCTAACATTGGCAAATCAAGTAAATCCAAAAGCCATTCAAGAAGAGTGCTTGAAACTTGAAGAATGCTCAAAAGTGGAAATAAATGAAAAAGGAAATCTTGAAAATGATATAAGAAAATTGAAGCATGAACTTCATTCATTAAAAGAAAATTACAAAGATTTGAAAATTGTACTAAGTCGTGAAGAAGAAGAAAATGCTAAAATTAAAAAACAACTTAATGATGCTAAAGCTATTGTTCCTAAATCACAATCAAATCTAGAAATTGAAAATCAAAGATTAGCAAAAGAAGTTAATGACGATAAAGAAAAATTTGAGATGAAGTTCACAAGTGGAGAAGAGAAGCTTTAAAAACTTCTAAAACTAAGCAAACCATTTGGAGACAAAACGGGTCTTGGATATGATAGAAAAATGATAAAGGACCCAAGAACCAAACTATCTTTATTAAGGGTAAGTCACCCTCAATTCCTCCAATGAAAATCATAAAATGCTTTCATTGTGGACAATCCGGGCATCTCATGTTTGAATGCAAAGTAAGAAAAGAAAATAAATACAAAAAGGCAAATCAAATTAAGATGCAAAATTTAAAGGAAAACGTTCACAAAGAAAATGTGAAAAGGGTAAAGAGAAATAAAAATCAATGGAATTATGTACCAAGAATTCAAAATCATGAACAAAGGCATAAGAACTTAAATGGAAATTTAAATCATGCCTTAACTCATAAATTGATTGAAGCCTTAAATGAATTCATAAGATTTTGTCAATTGAATAAGAACGCCAAAAAAAGAAAATTAAATGTTCATGTGTTTGACACCGGTGGACTTCAAAGACCTTTTCCAAACGCCATATGGTTACCCAAGGCTAGGAGAGTGGATTAGTTTGGGTTATGATCTTGGGTGTGAACTTTTGTTGAATTTATATGATTCCATCTTGCATATTCAAATTAGATTTGATCATGTATGTAATACCATTTGATTGTCTTGTTTCATCCAAGCTTTTCATGCCTGTATCATGTTGATAATGTGTGTGTCAACCTTGTTCCACTATGGTCCAAAATTGAAGCAAATAGTAATATCATTGGACCTAAGTAGAATACTTTGCATAGCATTATGATTATTGGTTCACCACAAGTTTGAGTAATTTATATGCTTTGGTATCAAATGCTTGACTCTTAATGCAATGATGACATCTTTCTTGGCTATGATGTACATCATACTTGTGGAGTCACAAATGCATGGACTTGATCTTATCAAAAGTCCAAAAGAATTGATTGTTGATTGCTTGGTTTAATCTTACTACCTCATAGTGATATGAACACAAATTGTTGGATCATTGTTGATTTAACTATCTCCATCTCCAAGTCTTGAATTTAAATCATTTGAAATGGACACCTTGGTAGTAATTGATTAACCAAATACGTTCATGTTGCTTAATTGTATTGAAAATCATTGATATAGTGTTTCTTGCAACATGGTATGTGCGAATCATGCTTGAGTAGAGTGGTCATTGTTAAAATATTTAATTGCATGATTCTTGACTCTTTAGGACCTCCAATTAAGACTATTACCATCTTGCCATTAGTGGTTTAGGCAGGTTTCCCTGATCAAATGAATACCTCTGTAAGGCCCAAAAATAAAAATTCAAATCTAAATTTCTTTTGGAATCTTGCCTATCTCGGACGATCCGAATTAACGTCCCTGACCATTCGAAGTGGAATTCTTCAGAAGTGTGGAAGTCATCCTCTAGATCATTCGAAGGTGCTGATGCTGTTTGCGAACCTCGGAATGTCCGAAAGGAACTTTCTTCGGAACGTCCGAAGATGCAAAACATGCCCTTAATTCTGGATAACCTCGGAACGTCCGAAGAATATAGTAACTTACTTCGGAATGTTCCGAAGATGTGGAAACAACAGTCTCGAGATTTATAAAACACGATCCGCAGCCCTCTTTTCTTCATTCCCTTCTTCCTTGTCTTCCCTTCTTTGACCCATCTCTCTCTCCGAGCCTTCTCAAGACTCCCTTGGAGGTGAAGTTTCAAATCTCTCATCTCTTCTCCATTCATGTTTTCCTTCGGACAAAATTCATCTCCTTCTCGAGTAAGCATTCTTTCGAATCTCTCTTCGTGTTTGGTAGCTCCTAATAGGTATTTTTGATAAAATCAGCTTATAGTTTGGGATTTTCCTGAATCCATTGGTAAGCTTACTTGTCCCTTGTTTTAGAACTGATTTCTTGAGCTTTTGGCTCAAGCTTATTCCAAGCTCTAGTGAAGAATCCCTAAGGAAGACTGATTTCACTGAAATTCAAGGGCCAAACAACCCAAAATCAGTCCTTAATTGGTAATCATCTTGCTTTGGGTGTTAATTAAGTTTGTTTTATTTCTGCTTAGGGTCCTTCTTCATCAGTCTTCCACTTGCAAATCTCTGTTAGTGTCTTAGGATTCCACCCTCGGCACCTTCTCTTGTTTTCCTTGATTTGTTTTTCAAAATATGGATGAAGCTGCTCCCGACACTCAAACCTATAGGAGACGACGTCTATTTCTTACCAATCCTCCTGAGAGACTTCTCATGGATGTAGTTCCAGAGACGACTGAATACATCACAAGAACTGGAATTACTTTTGAACGACATAGTGATATAGAATGTTTGGAACAATTTGATGTTCCACAAACTCTTGGGCGTATCAACTGGCTAAACATCTTGAAATGGGGTGGTCACACCTATCTTTCTCTTGCCAAAGGAATGTATGGTGCAAATTGTAGTGTGAACCGTGATCGTCCATCATTTACCATAAGCTTCACTGATGGATCCCAAGTACAGATTACACCAAGTCACATCTCCTCTCTTAACGGTGTGCCCCTATGTCCTGGCGGCCTTAAGTCTATTGACGACTCTGTCCCTGATAGTGAAAGATTATGGGTAACTGAGAAATTATGCGGAGTATTCGTCGAATGGATTGGAGGCAATGCTCTCCGTGCTTCCGAGTTTCTCCCTAAATTCCGTCTTCTGCACCAAGTGTTCCTCTTCAATGTTTATCCACGAAAGGGTAATAGAGGAGACTTGACTCCTCTTATGATAAATACACTGATTGCTGTAGATGCTAAACAAAACATCTATCTTACCTCCATAATCTGTCGGACCATCATTGATCATTGGTCTTGCAAAGGTCATTCTGCTGCTCCTTTCGGATATCTCATGTCAGAACTGGCCAAGAAATTAGGTGTCCCAATTCCAGATGAGGAGACTGTGCATCACAACCCTCTCAACAGAACATCTTTGCACCCCCTCCTCAAGCACCCCCTGTTGTAGACGAACAAGTGCAGAATGCAGAACAAGCAGGAGGTGAAGAAGTCCATCAAGAGGAAGTACATAGTGAGTAGACACGAGAAGAACAAGCTCCTCAACCTCAACTTCTTCAACGTCTAGCTGCCTTAGAAAGAGACATTTCAGAGTTGCGTGAATCTCATGAGAGGAACATTATCGAGATTCGTGGAACTCAAGCAAGGCACGACTCATGGTTGAAGCAGATTCTGGATATTGTAAGCTGCAGATGTTCCGATGCCGATACTCCTTCCTCTTCTCGTCAGATCAGACCATGATGGACTACTTGGAGTAGTGGGATGGGTACACACACACTTTGGGCTCGTTGATCTGTTTGGTCAAATTTTGGGGATGTATTAAAGCTCTTCGGCATGTAATATTTTGCAAATATGGAAATGTTCAAACTCTAAAAGGCTATAGTTATATATTTTTTAAGAGTTGAATGTTTGTCATTTTATTCATGGATGCTTTATAGTCTTGATGGTTGATGGTTGGGTATTAGTCTTATTCTTGGTCTCATGCATGTATGGACGGTTGGGTGAGCTCATTTGCTTTCATGGATGATGGTTGGAGTCTAATTTTTCCCAATTCCACATGCTTGACATTATATGATTCTTATATGATTTATAACTCCTTCATATAAGTCATTAAAAAGGGGGAATGGCTTATTCAGATATGAAAGATCTTATGGAGTTCCAACTTTTTATTGTGGTAATGAATGATTGAATGGTAAGAGGAATACAAATTTTTTTAAAAAAAGGTTGGCTTTCTCATATGTCTTCATGAAAAATGAAATAATTTGTATCTTCTTATTGCTTTCATGAATGCATTACATGTGTGCATATGCATTTGGATGAATATTGATGAATTATCAATTGTGCTCACATGGATTGTGATTATCCCTTATATGCGTTATAGTTATACTATTTTCATTTTGGCAACATATATCATTGTGTTTAAATTGGTATCAAATATAACTGGCCTCAAAGTTAAATATGTACAAGTGGAAATATGGCATTGTCTTAGTATAACTCATTACATTTGCCCTTATATAGTTATATTTGTCTAGATGAATGATGGGATGCTATGACATATACATCTAAACCTTTGTCACACTCCAATATTAAGGGGCAGTAAATATGGAAACTTACATGACAAGGTTTATGATAAATTGGAGAAATTATACTTCTTTGACTGACTTTCCACATCTTGTGCACCATGAAAAGTACTTGAAATGGCCCTTTGTCAATTTTTGACAAAAAGGGGGAGAAATATTGAGAAACAAAAATTCAATATTGGTATCAAAGATAGGGGGAGCAATTGTGATTTTAAGATATGCTTTAAAATTGAACACATACTGCTTATTATCACTAACCATTGGGGAGATCACTTTCCACCAAGAATATGCAGTTTATGTTGTGCTTACAGGAATATCACAGGCATATTCTAAGGGGGAGCTGCAATGAGCCTTCAAGTCTTCAGACTTCATGCAGTCATGTCCAAGTGTTATTGAGATTATTGTAATATTTTATATTTGTTCTTGGCATGTACTTGTATTCATTAAAGTTTGTAACATGTATTTGAGTCTGTATAGAGTATTCTCTACGTTTTGCCACGAAATTGACAAATGGGGAGATTGTTGGCCTAAAAGTTAAATCTGCTTCTCCTGAGTCAGACTGAGTTGTCAATTCCATGACTGTGTCCGACTGAGTCCTGAGTTGTCAATTTCTTTGACTGAGTCGTGACCGTCTACATGTCTAAGACCTCATCTCTGGAAGACACGCACAATCAAATCAAGCTTGAAGCTCCAGAAGACACGTTGTTTTGAAAGCTCGCACCAAAACCTGAAGAACTTTTTGAATGCCAACCATCACAGGTATATGGACCATAGGATTGACCTAGAAGCCTTAGAAGCCTTTTTGGTTAAAATTGGAATAATACAAACAGGGTTTCTAATCCCACTTTCTGCCCTGTGGAGAGCTCTTGCGATCTACTAAATATCTTCATATTTTGTGTGTCCTTGCAATAAAAAATGTTCATTATAGTTAAATCTAATTGATTGCATAGAACACTCATGAGCTCTCCACCATGTCCAGGTTTTTCTGGGAAGCTCGGATCTTCCGAGAACATGTCTCGGAACGTCCGAGGATATTCCTTTGATCTATCAGTTGTTCGGATTTATGGGCAGGTTGGAACTTCCGAGAACATGGTCTTGGAACGTCCGAGGATATTCCGAACCCAGGCATTCCTGGGAACTTCGGATGTTCCGAACAGAAACCTTCGGATGTTCCGAGGATCACTCAAACTATCCGTTGCAGGGTCAAAATAGCTGTTGTAATATGACCGTTGGGTATCCGACCGTTGCAACCTCAGAAGGTCCGAGACCCATCTTCGGAAGGTCCGAAGATAGATCCGTTGGAACTTTTTTAGCCTATAAATGTAATGCTTTTTGGAGAGAAAAAAATTGATGACTTAAGCCCAATGTATTCATACATTCTTCCAAGCTTTCCAACAACTTCCAAAGCTTACAAACTCCATAGTTATAATACTTTAAGCTTTGATTCTTAATCTCAAACACATTAAAAGCTCTCATAGGCATATCTTGAGCATCTTATGCTCTAAGTTGAATGTGTTAAGTAGAGATTCTTTCTAGGGTCTTAATCCTCATAGGAAAACCTTTATTTACCCTAGACCTCATTGCTATCATCTTGGTTGGACTTCATTGGAGCATTTACATCAAGCCAAGAAGAGGAGGACATTCAAGAACAAGCCCAAGCAACTTCAAGTAACTCAAGGCTAAGTTCTTGGTATATTTCAAAGCACAACTTCTTTCTATTAATTGTGAAATATTGTAAAGGGTTGGTGTAACCCTATTGGCTTTCAAGAGAGGTGTTCTCTTGGTGATTAGGTCGATCTACTCCCGTAAAGTAGATTAAGTTTTGTAATTGGTTTCTTCTCCACCCGTGAAGGAGAAGGTTAGTGAAATCTTCAAGTGGTGTACTTGAGGCGTGGATGTAAGAAAGGTTGCCGAACCACGTAAAAATCATTGTGTCACAATTCTCCATCTCTTCTCATCTCTTTCACCTTATTTTGTGCACTTGCTTAGCTCATATCTTATTGCACACATAATTTGCTTAAACTTAATATTGCTTGTAAATCACATTTAGAATATTAATTGAGCAAATTTGTATTGATTAATCATTAAAGTGCTCAATATTTAAATAGATTTTAAAATTCCCCAATAGTCCTATTCACCCCCCTCTAGGACTATTTTAGTTATTTGGCTAGCTTGACCAACAAGAACAATGATCTTCGTCGGAGAAGAGAAAGGGTGCAGAAAGGGGCTGAAAACTGAAGGAAAGCAAAGTCCAAAATCTTCCTTTGCTGATAGCATGTAGAAAATGATAATGAAAAAAAGGGAATGATAAGAAGAAAATATTGAAGGAGAGAAAATTATCTCTTTGAATGTATATTTTTCTCTTAGAGGATACGATATTAAATAGAAAAAAAAGAGAAACAATCATGGGACCCAATAAGGAAATACACTACGTGTATCCTAATGTAATAATCAATCGAATCAATTACAGTATACTAGGGCTGCAACTCGGGTCGGGTTTTGGCCCGACCCGAGAAATCATGCGGGTCGGGTTACAATAGTCGGGCTGTAGGGTCGGGTCGGGTTGAGAAAAGAAAAACCCGACCGAAATTCGGGTCGGGTTGGGTTGAGCCCTTTAAATTTCAACCCGATCCGACCCGACCCGAGAAAAACCCGACCGTATATAACTTACTATAAAAGCTGTCTTACCTCATTCCCAAACCCTAGCAGATAGCAGAAGAAATGAAGAAATGGGTTCGATGGAAGGAAAAGGGAAAAGGGGATGGAGAGAGTTCGATTCGATGGAAGGAAAAGGGAAAAAGGGGATGGAGAGGTCTCGTCTTCTCGTTCTCGTAATCTTCTCCATGCTCGTCCCACTCGTCTTCCTTCTTGGCCTCCACAACGGCTTTCATTCCGGTAACCCCAAAACCCTAGATCTCCTTTTCTTCTCCAGATCTGCTTACTTTTCCACAAGATTCCGCTATCGGAACTCGTGATTTGGCCAATGCCACCTTTTTGGATTCCGATTCCCACAGTTTCCTAGAATTTCTGTTTCATTTTCTGCATCTCATTGTGGCTTCGGCCATCTCCTCCTCTCGAGTTGAGATCTCTGATCTCGAATTCTCGTGGATTGGAGATTTCCTTGATCGATTCTGCAATGTGGCTTTCGGATTCTGATCTTCTCGATACTGCATTTCCAGTTAAAAGCTGAGATATCTGATATTTCTCTTTTTTATTTTGTTATGTACTTTAGATTTAGCAATTTGTTACTTTTATTTTCGTTTTGGTTTTAGCAAGTCATGGCCGAATAATGGTTTATTTGAAGACCAGTTTATGAAATGTTTGAATAAAATCAGTTTGATTTTTTCGTTAGGAAACTCAGTGGAGTTTTTTGGAGAGGAAATCCTCTATTTTATAGAATTTGAATTCAATTGGCAGCCGAGTCTTCTACCCTATTGCCACTGAGATCTGAAGGGCTGCAACTCGGGTCGGGTTTTGTGGGGTTAAGGGTCGGGTCGGGTTGGGTTAAGGGTATTACAATCTCGGGTCGGGTTGGGTTCACTATCTCGGGTTTTTTATTCGGGTCGGGTCGGGTGGGTCGGGTTCAATATGGAGTAAGTCGGGTTAGGGTTGGGTTTATTAAAACCCGGCCCGCCCGACCCGAGTTGTAGCCCTACAGTATACTGTGTTGACTTACAATATACTTTGAATCTGGACATAATTGGGGCCCGCATCACCAGACGTGTTGATCCACAACAAGGTCATGGAATGTTTGGTGCCCTCAGTTCAGAAGAGGTTCGGAGGATTGGATGACGGAGGAGTGGTTTTCCCACATGGATCTTTCAACTAGCGGTTTTGTGGTGGGCAATGGAGATGATGTGAGAATTTGGGATCTTGATCCCCAAGGGATTTTCTCAGTTAAGTCCTTGTGTAGTAAGTTTATGCGTGTTGATGAGGCTCCTCGAGTGAATCCAAAAATTTGGAAGGGTGTTAAGGTAAAGGTCTTTGGATGGCTTACATGTGTGGAGAAAATATTGACGATTCATAAACTGAGATTTAGAAGAATGATGATTGTTAATTCTTGTCCTCTTTGCTTATCTAATGCGAAGTCAGTGAATCATCTTCTCCTTCGTTGTAGGTTTGCTTCGAAGATTTAATGTCATTTCTTTCAGCTATTAGGGGTGGCCTTCTGTGTCCCGGAAGCTTGGTTTGATTTGTTAAATGAAGAAATGCTTTTGGTAAGTATCTCTTTCCGAAGAAATCTTTAGGCAGCGACTGTGTTGTGTATTGTGTAGTTCATCTGGTTGGAGAGGAATAGAAGGGTTTTTTAGGGAAAAAAGTCCTCTGTCTTGCATACTATTGATGTCATTAAATGCTGAGTTGCTTGGTGGATGTTGGGCTTCGATAAATTTTGTAGGGATTGGGTGTCGGTGGATTTTGTTAAGCCCCATTTGGACTCTGTTATGCTAGTTGTTTGGTCCCCTACAGAGTTGGGTCTCTTGCAACTCAATTTTGATGGTAGTTGTGTTCGAGAACTTGGTCTAACAGGTTATGGTGAAGTAATTCGGAATAGTTTTGGGGAGACTTTGATTTCTTTTGTTGGTCCTCTCCCAAATGGTTCAGTTATTGATGTGGAACTTTATGCTCTTTGGCAAGGGGTCATGAAGTTGGAAGAGTTAGGGGCTCAAGGGAGTATTTTAGAAGAAGATTCTAAGATTATTATTGGTTGGGCTTCAGCATCTTTATGCCCTTGGACTTTTAGATAAAGTGGAAAGGATTCAGCATGCTATTGCGTCTTTTGGCTTTTCAGATTCATGGGTTCTTTTTGAGGAATGAAGTCATCTTAAAAAGAAAATAATTGCATACCCTAGGTGAGTTTTGGACCTTTGTTAATTTCCTAAGAAGTGAACTTGGCGTAGGTTTCACTTTAGTGGGTTGGGTTTTCTCACTTTGATCTCGAAACCTTCTTCGATGAATTTGATATTGGGTTCCCTCTAATTTACCTTAGAGCCAGAGTTCAACCCTATACATGTTTCCAACTCTCTAAGAAGCTCTACTGTGTGTGGAAGAAGTTTTGGGTCGTCTCTGCCTAACTATCCCGCTGTCTCAACGCTCTCCTCCTCCACCTTTGAATCAGCCAGATGAAGACAATTCTTCTGCTGTTAGCAGTGGCCTTTCAACGAGCTCTTCTTCTCCGCTCTCAGCCTTATCACCATCACAACCCACCTCAGTCTAGCCTCCAATTCCTTTGCTTCGGTCTGGTGTGTCAGTTTGGAATTTGTTAGGACATGTTATTAGTGTCGCCCCCACCAATGGATTGGATATTTTCCTTTGCCATCACCACCATCCTTTGGTGTTGCCGTCATCTATCTTGTTGCCATTGCCAGTTCTACTGTGTATCTGTTTGTAGCCCAGTTTGGGTCGTCTATTTGATGTATTTGGTCATTGTGGCTATGACTCAATTCCATTCTGATGCGAATATGTCTGTTTCTGTCTCCGGATTTCATTTGCTATGGATCAGTATGCTTTTGTGTTGTATAGTGGTTCCATCCATTGAGATCATCAAGATTTGTTGATCTCATGTGCTAAAACAACGGTCTCTGTCTGCTTCTATTCATCCTTAGTTTGTTCTGCACATGGCATGTTGGTTTTGTTCTTGGCTTCACCGGCACATCTTCACTGTGGATCTACTTCTGCTCCATCTAATAACATCATCCAACGGTTGGATCATCCATTTAAATAATATATTAAGATCCTGATGTGATTATGATTGATCCTGATGAGATTTAGATTAGATTATGATAGATTATGTAATCTCTCAATTAGGAAAGTAATATCTTGATGTACTCTATATATATTGTTTTCAGTCACTAGAATACAATGAGAGAAATATTTAGTGAAATTTATTGTCCTTTACATTTTCTACAGCCTCCTCCTGCAATGAGCAATTTTCTATTGTGTTGTGGTCTAGAGAACCATTTACCTTAAACTCTAAATTTCTGATGTCCAATCAAAGTCTTGACTATAATTTTTGTTGTCTCTAATTTTAAATTATAAACAAGTGAATGTTATACGTCGTTTAGTTGGTAACTTTGGGAAAAAGGAATCATTAAAAAAAATGGGAAAAGCGCAATCTTTTATCGACTAAGGAAGGTATCACAAAGCGGTCCACATAGAGAGATCGTATAAACAGCGTTCCCCTGGGAAAAGCGCAATCTTTTATTTATTTATTTAGTTAGGATTTTTGTCAAGTAGTATATGCCTCTACCTATAGAGCGATTTTCTATTGCATTATGGTCCAGAGAATTATGTATCTTAACTCTAAATTTCTAATTTCTGATTAAAGTCTCAAGGGTAACTTTCATTTCACTTCTGTTTATTAAAGAAAATTTATGAGATAGTTACACTTGTTTGATTTTCATCTTGATTTGGCCAAGATTCAAAGTGTATTCATACAAAAGATTATTAAGATAGACAAGATAGATAAGTTGGGTGAGGGACGGATAGTAATGTTGTATCATGGTAATATTATGTTGCTTTGTTTATCTTTCATCTTTAATTATTTATTTGTTCTGCATCCATCTTCAAGAAGATGTGTATTTTCTGGTGGTTTCTAATGTTTTATCACGTTCATATTGCTCTCTAGAAGTATGAGGACCATATAATCATTCATAATTTCTTACTGAGTTGATGTAGATGGTCTACACGTGTTGCAAAATGATTTTTAGATTTAATTTGTCATTTTAAATTACTGACCAGTTATTTAAAATCACAGAAGTTAACCCTAGATATATTTGATCTTAAAATCATTGAGTCACACTTGTGGTCCATCCACATCTTGGTCGTTTTCTTCTCTTGAGCCCTTAATTAGTTATCTTTAATGGACAAATAAAGAATTTGAATTGCGCCCCTCTTCATTGATAGACAGTTGAAATCAGGATGCATTATTTCTTGCTTTACTTCTTTTATCATGTTCTCTTAGTATATGAATTTTTGGAATTTTAATTTATTGTGTTATCTTTTGCTTGAATTCTTTTGGCCCAGGTATTACTATGGTGGTGTTGATTCATTTGATCCTGTCAGCAAGAAACACAAGGTGTGGTCGGTTACGCATATGCTAGGATTTTTTCAAAATAAAAAAATAAGAAACACTATTTCATTTTTATCCAGCAGTATGTGCTTTTACTGGTTTTGTTTAGATTTTATACGTAGACGATGATAAAGAGATTTTGTTGCTCAAAGAAGAGAAATGGGAGTTCATTGGAGGTCCACCAGAGGAGGTGGGGTAACACTGTCGTATTTCTCTTCTTGTTCTTTTCTGAGCAGAATGCATGCATGTAAACCTATTTCTGCTTGTCTGTATGCACACCAATTTTTGTATGCATGTGTGCCTGTGGGAAGTTAAATATATTTGGTTTTACAAGGCGTGTATTAAGTCTAATACTTTATTTATGCATGTTCCATCAGGATGAAAAGATTCCAAATCCTGATACTTCTGAAATGTAAGTGTTCTGTCTATTTCAGGCTTCCATTTGTAAAGAAATATATTTCTTATTTTAGTTGACACCACTGCTGATGCATTCATTTTCCTACCTTGAGTTGCCTGTTGTAGGTTTTTGCTAATTTGATTGCTAGTAGGAGATGGTTTGGAAATCTTTCAATAACATTAGTGTTATGCTTCCTGGACCCCCCCTGACCTTTGAAAGATGGCCATGTGATGATGTGATTATTCTTGATGTCACCAGATTGATATATGCTCTTGGGGGGTCTATGACTATGGAGTTATGAATCTTTGTTTTACGACTGAAGTAGAATCTTCTTGGTTTGATTTCTTCGATACACTGCAAATAAGCATGTTCAGGAGCTTCCAACTGAAATGCTAATGAATGCCTTCCTTGGGTGCAACAATGTTGGCAATATGGGCTTATTGTCTAAACATTAGATTTATTGATCAGCAAAAAAAAAAAAAAACTTTTTAGATTTACTACAATCTTAGTTGATACGGTTTCTATAAATCATTACCCTATCAAACTGCACTTCATATTGACATATTCTGAATACAGTTGAACAACCGTTTCAAGAAATGAGTAATTTGACCATACCTTTGTTGTCCGAAGAGATTTTAGGTTCAAGTGTGGGACACTATTTTTGGTATTTTTCTGAGAGAACTATAATATTTAATTATTAAGTATAATCTGTACAGTGATTAGTAGACCATAAAGTTAGTTGGAACCACACATGCCAGTGGTGATTACATGCAATATATCCTGGATACTTTTACTGCAGACACTTATTTTTGAGCCCTCAACCCTTAACACCTGTTAGATGAAATCGTGCTATTTGCCTCCTATTCAATTAAACTCCACTGAAGCATACCGATAAAATGAACCTGGTTTTACTGAGGTTCTTTTTTACCCACTTTTTTTCGATGTTGTGTTACTGAGGTTCTTGTCCAAGCATGGTGGGCCCTATTTATTCATGTGTGTTAGCATGATAGATTTAATTACAATTAAACAAGGCATAATGAAACAAAACATTTAATGAAAATAAAAACTTATCTGTTTTTGGACCCAATGATGGAAAGCTCAACACAATTCACCCCTCTTGATTTAACATACTTAAATGGTCTATGTGATGATGTGAGTGATGCTAATAAGGTAGATGATAGCAAACAATATTTGCAAAACCATACCTCTCTTACTGGAACTCATGGTTTTATGTAGGATTGGTTAACCATTCCATCACATAACACATAGGAGGCTAGGTGTCATTGGGAAGATAAAGCTCATTGCCACCCTAAGACACATGGTGGCTAGATGTCAATGCTAGACAAGTTTGTGCCACCACTTGATTCATGGATAGTTTAAATGTCAATGGGAGAGACAACTTGTAACACCTCGTGTTTTATAGATGGGTTAGGTGTGAATGGGAGAGAAAGCTTGTAACACCGTGTGTGTTAAAGATGGGTTAGGTGAGAATGGGAGAGAGCTTGTGACACCACCTGACACATGGCAAGGGAGGGAAAAGGTTCATTCTACCAAATGACACTTGGCATGCTAGGTATCTTGGGGATGGAAAACTTATGCCACTAGCTTATACATGTATGGGTTAGGTGGAGTAGAAATTTAGATACCAAGTGTATGGGCCAATAAATATAGAAAAAATGGCCAATTATCTTCACTAAATGGCCCGCATGCAAGTGAGCTCAATTTATGGGCCTAAGTGAGCCCATTGCCAACACTAGTTCACAGTCTATCTTGAAGAATTTTTCTAACTTTCTCTTCACAGCCCCTAAATGATGGCAAAGCTGTTACAATCTTCCATGTCCCAACTCTTCCTATAGGAAACCCAAGCCTGACCTCCCATGCATCCATTAGGAAACAAAATAACCTTGAAACTACAGTAGCCAAGGGGAAGAGATCAAAATAGTACTAGCCATGAGCCACATAAAAGGGCAAAGAAGGAAGAGGTAATCAATGGACTCATCAGACCAACACAAGAAATGGATGTTTGGAATGACAAATTATGGAAAAATATTGGAAATAGGTGTGGACGAAGAATATTGGGAAAACAGTTAAAAAAGTTTGTAGTAACAAGGTTGGAGTTTCATTTCATGGAAGTCCACATACACCTGTGCCCATGTGTATGGGTGTGCAAGATGCAATCTTATCCTAAGTGAGGCCCAACATGGATCTATTTAGGCCAAGAATCATTAGTCACTCTATCAGGTGGCATGCATCTATAAAAAACAGTGAAGGGTTACATGAAAACAGCCAGTTATTCAATTTAGCTTGGCATGATCTGCCTGATTGTGCAAACCTGGCTGATTTCTTCGGGTGTATCGACCTGGCCCATCTGTTGAGAGACTTGCATCTTTTGCATGGAACTAGTTAACATGTATGTATGCAAGTAGGAGCCGTGGCCTCGGGTAAGGACATGAGGGCAAAGCTTGGAAAATTGTTAATACGTTAGTTGAAATTACTCTTAATGCTCTGGTGATCATCCGTGTAACATTTCTTCATGTTGAAAGTTTAATTCTGCCATTTCATGCACTCTTCATCTTGATTTTGCCTAGGCTGCCGAAGAAGAAACTGAAACCTAGTTCAGATTCATCATCGAAGCAAGTAAAAATGGATACTCCATTTAAAAGGTGAGTTGTTCTTTTACTTGTTAATAGGGGTGTAAAGAAGCTATGCCAAGTTGACCTAGGGTAAGCTTGAGCTTGGCTTGGATATTTTCTGAGATGAGGTTGTGCTGAGCCAAGCTGAGGTAAGCTGGGGTATGCTCTTTAGCTTTGCTTGAATGTATGTTGAGTTGGGGTTCAGCCAACTCATCAAGCAATATTTGAACTAAGCTGTGCTTGTCAATCATGAGTTGATGACTAACCTCGATCAAAGTGATATGTATGTGTTTGTCATTTATTTTACAATATAAATACAAAATACACATAAGCACACACATACGATGTATGCATATGTACCACAATTTAAAAACTCAGGCGAGTCAGTTTGAATTGGCTCGACTTGTAGGATTCTAAGTCAAGTGAGTTAATGACTTTTATCAAGTTTTTTGAGTTGAGTAAAAAGAACTTGCTTTAGTTACTTGAGTCAATAGGATTTCATGTTAAGTCTGAGTTTCGAGTTTTTCAATCATGAAATGCACATATATACACATTAATGAGCTGACCTTCAACTCAAACCTGAGCTAGACAGAAACAAGCTGAACTCAAGCCAAGCCAAACAAAGCTAGGCTTGAAAGCAGCTTGTTCATTCACGAGCTTTACTTCAAGTCTCAGTCCAGTCAAGCCGAGCTAAACTTAGCTTGGAGCCAGCTTTGTTCATTTGTTTTGTTACTTCTCATTTTTCAGATTATTGGTGCTGATATCTCGACATCTATGTTGTTCTTCCCAGGAGCAGAGGTTCAGCAGACAAGTCCAAGGTGAATGTACAAAAATGGCTGATAATGCCAATGATGATAGTTCTAAGTCTAGAAGTAAATCAAAGAGTGATACAGTCAAGCTTGGCAGCAGATCACAAGAAAGTACTCACAAATCTGGCAGTAAAACCGAGGATGGCACTGGCAGTAAACATGAGGATGACTCACCTAAAATTGCCAACAAATCGAAAAAAGGCACTCCCAAAACTGGTCTTAAATCTAAGGATAGCACTGGCAGTAAATCTAGAGTTGACTCTCCAACAACGCCTAAAACTGCCAGCAAAGCAAAGGGGACTACTAAAATTGGCACTAAATCAGTGGATGACAACCCTAAAACCAGAAGCAAGGCAAATGGTGCTTCTATGAAACAGGAATCAGGCTTGTTGAAGGCAAAAATCAGGAAGGATTCTAGCAAAGGAAAATTGGGTTCCACTATGATGCAAGGAACTCAGGCAAAGAGTGGGAAAAAGAAACGGAAGGCCCAACTCTGATCTTATTCTGATATGTGATTGAGCCGAAATTTCTCGTTCCTCTGGTAAATGGCTGTCTATGCACCTCTATTTTTGCCTTTTCCTCTATTTTCTGCCGTGGGGCATGTTTTTATCATTTCAGATGCAATGTGCTGCACCGGTATACCTTCTCCGGTGGTGACATTCCGAGGAAGAGATGGCTAGTAATTTTGGATGTAGTGATTGGGTTTGATGATGGGGGGCTTGTAAAATTGGGTATTGTGTTTGTGTAAGGAATGCTTCATGAGATGCAAAATGAATATTGGATTTTTGCTATGCTTATTCCTCAAGTCAAAACTCATTCCTGCATAGCGCGATAGCTTACTGATGCTGATATAGGATTTGTTCAATGTGGCGACGGCTCCTGGAAAATTATTATGTGGAAATCATATGTAGCTCTTCTGTCAAAAACTATTCTCTCTATTAGGTGGTAATGAATTAGAGATGGCCTGGAGAACCATTCTTTTGCGGTTGTCAATGAAATTTACTGTACAATTCTATTTACATTGTAGTCAAATACTTTCTTTTCTTTTTTTTGAATTTTGCGTGTGGAAAACCGCGGGATATCCAGCGTAAAACCCCCTGGATGAGCCCACTATCCCTAGGGCACATCAAGGTTGGGCCGTGGGGGCTCAAACCCACAACCTCCCGAGGCGGGAGGTAACCAATTGAACTTAGGTTAGTCAATTAATTTCTTGAGAGAAGTAGGTTGGTGGCTTCGATTTCAACTGCTTGTTTCTGGTTTTTTTTTTTTTTTTTCTCTCTTTTTGTGGCAGCTTCTTTTGTTAAAATGAAATTGATTTGTCTCTCAATGATTCAAAGTATGGTCAAAAGGATTCGGTGGAAAACAATCTTTGGTTTTTGACTGAGGTTCTTTCTTTCTTTTTTATTTTTATTTTTAAAAAGGATATAAATTATTTGTTATTGGCTTGCAAGCCTGATTGTCGATTGCCACTACTTCAATTTGATTAATACGGCAATTTTCATCCATTGGTTACCAGAGATTTTTTTTTCCAATTAGGAGTTGTTGCCCATTTCTTATTGCACAAGAAATTTATCTTTGTCTCTTCATAAATTCCAATGCTGTGTCGAGCCATAAAAATCTGATATTTAAAAAAAATTATGTTTACAAATAAAATTGAATGGGAAGTTGTTTTATCAAGCAAGGAAAAATTCTTTCTTTTTCTCATGAATTATGAATGTCTCTTGACAAAGAAATCTTGTTCCACGTGTGGGAATATTTTTATTTTCTTTATTTTCATTTTGTATAAGTTTGAAAATAATGACAGTCCTTTAATAATTTCCAAAGTCCCCTACCTTAAAAGAGTTCATTTCTCTATTTCTTTAAGTAAAGTAATTTTATGGAAATATCATATTTAATTGAAAATAATAACGTTCAAACATGTGTTATGTTACGAAATCTGATTTCATGTTGCGTCATAGAAATTTGACAATTTTTGCTATTTGCATTTAAATCTTTATTTTTATTGAAAATTAGAAAAGCATTGTCTTGATGAGAAAGGAAGTCTTTACTTTTTCATTAAAAGATTCTCTCTATGAAAAAATTTATGCTCTTCATTTTTGACATGTTGAAAATGACAAATAGCTTGTAAAGGGTGTTCATGTACTTAGATCTGGCCCAAACATGATCTAAATCTTATCCAGTGTTTTAAAAATTGACTTGTAAATCAAACTGTCTTAAGAGAAGGTTGAGTTTGATAGGTTTTAAGTTGAGTTCAACTATAGTCAAACTTAGATCAAACTTGTCATATCCACACGATATCATATAATATTAATTAACTAAAAATTAGTTAAAAATATAATAATATGCTAATAAGTACTCCCTTCGTCCCATTTTAGTTGTCTCATTTGAAATATTTGTATTTTTTAAGGAACTCTCTATATAAGGCTAGCACTTCATGTGATCTCATCTATTTTCAACACATTTTATACTACTCCAATACAAATGAGACAACTATTTTGGGACAATTCTAAAATCCAAATAGGACAACTAATTTGGGACAGAGGGAGTATAAAATATCAAACATCAAATATAAAATATAAAATGTCATAATCACATTTTCAAAAAAGTGTCCTATTGACACTGATTACAAATAATAAAATGGTCCAATAATCCAACATAATAAGTTGGAAATCTTTTAAGGATTATTTAGGATTAACTATACCAACTCTTTTGAAGCATAGGTTATTAGGGGTTGTTGAAGATTTGAACTTTGGTTAGACGATCAAACCATATTTAGTAAAAATCAAAGTTAAATTAGATTCAATTTTGTAAAAAGGTGAAGTTTTAAAATTACTCTTAACGTGAGAAAACCTATAAATGCAACTGGAACTGTGCTCAGCCTCTTTTTTAAGTTCCTTTAACAAACAGATGATTATGATGCCAGATAAATCTAGATGAAGTTTGCTGGTCTTTTAAGCCCATCATGCCTATTCTTTAGACCTATTAACATACTCTATAAAACCATGGTTATGTTGGATGTTGGGTTTTATCCTTTTACTTGCATGCTTATTAATTAAGATTAATAAGAGTCGCATCTATTAAATTTTATTAATTTAAAACCAGGACATCAAAAGTGGAAGTGAAAATTGAATCTTAAGACTCCTTTATAACACTTTATCCAAATGTCTCACCAAGTTTGAGCTATAAGCATTTGAATGCCAACCGGTTGTAAGCAGTTTTGAATTATCAATTAGTTCGAATAATTTGTGAATTCATTTATCGTTAGCACCAAAGTTTCATACAACGAATATATTGATGATTTCAATGATAATAAAACCATTGACATGCTGTGCTAATTAGTCTATAATCATGATTTTATCATTACAAGTTCAAGGATAATCTCCAGGGCAATTAAAGAAACATGTATTGAATATCATGTCCTTCAAATTAGAGATTAATGATGATGAGATTCTCCCCAAGCCTTGACCAAAGCTATTAATTGAAGAACAAAAAGGTTTATATGGCAACTCACATCAAAACCAATTATTGAAGATCAAATGAGTCATAGTCTGTGTTTTAGATGTTTTAAGTCGTGCATTTTATAATGTCACTCAATTGTAATGAACACCTTGGCTCAAACTTTACTCTAGATGGACTCTAGGACCTTGAGAATGTCCCTAGAAATATTGGTTGACTTGTTGAAAATTATATGTGAACTTGATGAGGTTTGAAGACTTTCAAAAACAATTATTGAGATTTCGCAAACGACCGATTCTCCTTGGAATAGACTATTGGAATCCATACTGACAAAGTTCTTTAGTTTCAATTATTATCGGCTTGCCGAAAATGGCAATCCAGACAATTGAAAATGTATTTACAGTATGACTTGAGTCTTTGATAAGATTGGTTGGTCGGAAATGAAAATAAAGACAACTGATATGTACTGACGGTAAAGACTATTAATCTCTAATCATTTCAGCCGACCGTAAGTGAAAAAAACAAAAAACCATTACTCGTATTGAAAGTTCAAATAAAAAACTTTCGGATGACTAGGACTTTGTTTCGGCGGTTACCGACAGTCACGGTAACAACTCTTAAATGAGCATTAATATGCTTCAATGATTAATTTCCTAACCATTAATGCTTTCCAACGGCCAAAATTGAATTCCAAGTATTTATTGTTGCCTTAATCACTTGGAAACTATCATCTATCTCTACCAAACATTTCCAAATCAAGAGAAAGAAAGATCAAAGAACTTAGAGCTGAAACCCTCAATTCCATTCAAATCATTATTGAGCCTTTGTGTTCTCCCAATTGAGTGACTCTTTGAGAGACTTATTTACACATTATACAAGAGTTGCCATTGTGCTTACAATTCCATTTACTACTTGTGAAGGAGAACTTGTAAACGGTTGATCTCCACCATCGTAGGAGAAGTGTGGATTTGAATCTTCTATTAGCACACTTGAGCCGACGACGTAGGTGGACTGCGAACCTCACTAAATTGCTTGGTTAAATCTTTCCATCTCTTTCATTTACCTGCTATTTACCTGCTATTACATTATTGTGATTTTCATTTAATCTTCCAATTCGTGATGTTTACAAAAAAAAAGTGTAATGTTTACAAAACGACCAAGCATGTGGGCCATGCAAGAAGAAAATAATTTATACGAATTAAAGTAATTAGGTTATTTTATTTTAGGAAAGCAAAGTCAAATTATGAATTTAACAAAACAGAAAATTGAACTAAATGACTTAAATAAAATGAATTGCCATATTTTGATGGACTATCAATTGATACACTATCGTTTATTATTATTTAGATATCATATGTCTTAAATACCAAAATTGCCTCTTCTTTTTAATTACTCCCTCGGTCCCAATTTAGTTGCCTGATATAGATTTTTGGATTATCCAAAAATAGTTGTCCTATTCATATTGGAGTAGCATAAAGTATGTTGAAAATATATGATATCACATGGAGTATTAACCTTACATATGGAGTTCCTTAAAAAATACAAATGTTTCAAATGAAATAATTAAAATGGGACTGAGAGAGTAAAAGAAAGATAATTGTATTAATTACGGATAAAAGAAAAGATGGTATTGGTATTTTGAATATATTATATCTAACAATAAAAAATAATAACATCTCAATTGATGGCATGACGATAATATTAACTGAATCATAAATTTTAAACTTAAATATTAATTAATCAAGTTAGAAACCACGTAACTACAATTAGAATTTATTTTATATAACGATTATAAAATATCAGTGCCCTGTCGAGACTTTGCCGAGTCTGAGCAAGTCCCAGAAAATGGCCAATTGAATTAAGATCAAAGTGCAAATAAATTTTAAATTCAACTTTTTAACCATTCACTTCATTAAACGAAGCCCATTAATCACAACTGTAGCCAATTTTTTTGATGGTGACGTTAATCCATACCCAAATTTGTCAGAGGCACTGAATCCGACTTTAGCCCATATTCATCAACTATGTTGGACATGTCATTTTTTTTCCCAAATTTTCACATTTACACAATTTTACGTCTCATCATCACTTTTAGCATGTTTATGCACAATATTTGTTGTGAAAATAGAAAATGATTTAGAGTTGGAATGATGGCCAGAACCCGCCTTAAAAAGTGAAAATCTTGAGTTCAATTATCTCTTCAAAGAGCCACTCCTCATACAGTTTACCCAATGTATAGGCAGGAAAGATTGCACATGCCTCAAGGATTTATCAGGTGCTCTAAGAGGCCTGAAGCCTTAGTCATAAAAAAAAATGATTTCCTTATAACAATTGTTTTCTATTGTTCAATATAAACTTTTTTCATGAAAAATGGTTTCTGTGTTTATTTTCCATAAGAGGTGTAGAAAATGAGTTCTTAAAGGAGAGACTGGAAAGAAATTTCCACATATTGTGGATTTCAAGATATGTGATTCAACCCATGAACTAACTATTGCCCAACACCGTCCATGATCCAGACCAATCCAAACACGATTCATGACCCGATCCAGGACCGTGACTTGATCTATGGCCCATAACCCATTCCATGATTCAATTGACTCCATCCATTATACAATCCAGGTTAATCCGGAGCGGTTGGCTTGACAATCAACAAACTCCTCTCATGAAGGGAGGTCTTGGGTTTCATTCACGTTCAACCTCTCCGAGCTACTTTCCATTAGCCCAAAGCCAATGAAATTGAATACATTGTGACAAAGAGAATGGATCCATCAGCCCAAGGCCAATGTCTACGTGAAAGCCTCATCAGAACCATCATTCAGAAAAAAAAAAAATGTAATATATTAGCGTAGATCTCCCAAGACTGACGAGTGAGTTTAAAAGATAAGTTGTTTATAATGCCTAGAAAATTTCAACTTGATCTGATAAATAAACCCATATTCTTTAACTTTACATGATGGAGAAATTCATTAAATTAGATCAAAAGACACCTACCTCAACATGTATCTGATTCGACATAGCGTGCCAACTCGACCAAGGTGACTCAGCATATCAGCTTGACTCGGTGGAGTATCAGGCTGCTAGGATATGTACCATTGGTATGTATCACTAAGCTTTAAAGCTAAATACATATCTGCCGTTTGCTCCGATAACACTGTCTTGTGAATTTTCTTCAGGTAAGTGGTGACTAAAACGCATAGAGCACCAATTTGGACTGCAATGGATGCTGTTGTTGGCAAATAGCTTTCCACATCAATTGCCTGTTTCCGTTGCTCATTATAAATTGTAGTATGCCGGGTTCCTGTACAGAAATAGAATCTTCTAGAAAATTACGACCCTTTGAAACAGCCCCAATTGATTTACTCATAAAAACATAAAACCAATCTTGTCCAAATGAGCCCTTGTTAATTGTTACATACCCATCCAAGCAAATGAATGGATACCTGACTTCTGAAATATCTATCATTCTTGTTTAACGAAAGGCGAGGAGCTCCCTTCTGTACTGTAAAATGAGTCCTCCATCAAAGCAAAAAAGTTTTCGCATTTTTCGTCATCCCACTTAAGCACCTCTCTTATATACTTGAAAGCTTCATAAACAGTCACACGGTCCCTCGCTCGCGCTTGCCACAAACAGCCTTCGGTCAGTAATAGAGGCATTTAGGTCCTTAAACTTCATTGCTATATAGTAGTAGGCCTGGTGTGCCAATGACTGACTGCTGTGGTGCGGTCTCACAGGGCTGAAATCATCAAACCATTCGCATGTATTCAGAGGCACCCGGTTGATTTTTCCCTCAAAGAGATCATATTTGTTGAGTATGAGCACAAATGGAGTGTCACGGAAGCAAGGGTGCCGGACTGGGGTTTCGAAGAGTTCCCTGCACTGTAACATCTTGTTCTGAAGGGAACCACTGCCGCTTCCAGGAAGAGAAATCTGGTCATAGTCACTTAGTGCAACACAGAAGATAACTGCTCAAACATCCTCAAACATTTCCACCCACTTGCACCCCTCATTCATGCCCTTGGCGCTCACGCGGATTAGTTGGTATCTTGAAGGAGACAAGAAAAGGAAGATTACACAATAATCTTAATCTTGAATGTAGATCAACAACCTAGCAAGAATATAATAAGAAATCAAGTGCTTTGATTTTTTTTTTAGTGAAAGATAAGAGTAAGTTCATTAAAGATTTAATATAAAAAATTATATGATGTCAATCCATACAACCATGTCATTTCACCAGGACTTTAAAAATTGGTCAACTCTGACTGAAAATCTCAGTAGTAGGATTGACGTGTGTTTGAGTGATGAGTATGGCAGATGAACACTCAAGCAATGGGCCTTTAGATCCAACAAACCCACACACACCCACACCCATATGCACACGCTTGCCCGCCTGCCCGCACTGAAACAGTTTTTGAAAGATCGAAATTAGATTAGGAGAAAGGTCTACCCCCTCCCAAACACACACACACAAACAATTTTTGAAAGATTGAAATTAGATTCAGAAAAAGGTCACTACTACTATACTGTTGTAGGTGTTATTAAAACGTTTCCCTAGAAGTGGATTTGAATATGGAAACTATAAGCATCTTCCAATTTTGCCATAGGCTCTAGTCTATAGCCAAAAAAATATCCAATTAACAATTTCTCTTAGATAATGGAGCTCAACTTTGCCTTAAAGCTCAACTTTTTTGGCAGGTGCTTTTCTGGAAGTTCAATATCTAAAATAGTACATTGCCTCATTGTCTCAGCTTCTCAAACATTTGTAATGAGACATTTCACAATGTGCACTCTTGTGTATACATGAATAGGTAGTGGATATTATTTCTTCTCAACTTCTCATTCAAATTAATGGAGCGATGTGCTCTCATTCTTTTCTGTTTCTTTGAATGTTCGTATTAGTAAAATCCTTTACTTGTTCCTCCATAAAGTAATTTAATAGAAACTTTTAAGAATAGGTTACTGTGACTGAATGAAAAGACCAGTGCATATCAGGAAAAAGAGAGGCTACTTGGTCATAGCTTGAGGTGGACCATCAGGGTTGTCAGTGTAGGGTTCTGACATTGGGCTCCGGTCATCAAGGGAGAAGTCAATAAAAGCTAGTCCATTTCCTTGGGTAACTCCTTCTGCATACAATATGTCTCTTTCAGAAAGCTCATATTCATTGCTAGATATTTCAACTGCCTGCAAGGAAAGACAAATAGATGGGCTATTCAGTATAGGTTTTCTAGGGCCAATTGCTCATTTAAAGGAAAACAAAAGAGTGAAGGTGCCAAATCTTGGAGATTACTGAAACAGTAAATGCATCCCACAATTACATCAATTCGAGATCACAAACTAACATGAAAGATTCCACTAACCATGGTCAACATCTGTTCATCTCAAGAATCAGGTAGGTTGCAAATTAGGATATTTTGAATCTCAAATTTGTAGCCAGACAAGAACCACAGTATGGGGAAATTAGGCCTCTCTGTTAGGAAGAACAGCTCCAAATATCTGAAACTGGAAGCCTAATTTCTTTTTAACTCATTTGATGAAATGTGGCCATAAGAGAATATACAAAACCAACATCTTAATCAGTAACATCACCATCACCATCACCATCATTGCCGCTTCCCATCCTTAAACAGCAACACCCACATGCAAACTTTAGTACTGTACAGAAATTTCTCCCATTTCATTGGATGTAATGTCCACTGTAACAAGTTATATCTTGAAAGTAATAATTATTCCTTTCATTCATCTAGCTGTAAAAATATGCAACAAACTACATTATAGATCTTCAATTCATTGGTTGGTTTCTCATATTTAAGTAAATTGATACTGTCTATTCTTAGCAAAATAGTAAAAGAAATTATATAAATGCATAGAAGTGGCTAATGAATAGTTTTAAGAAACAAGCAGATATTTTTTAAGTTTTTTAAAGATATGAATACATAGGGATGCAAATGAACCATTGATAATCCACTCCAAACATCCAACCCAAAATAAATGACTTCGGATTTAAATCTCCAGTCCATTTAAACTTGGATCCGGATTCAAAACATAATTAATAGTCACTTTGTTTGCCATATCTAGATTCAGGCTAGATACAAGACTGTTATCCATTACCTATCTGGGATTTGTGTGGTGAACCTCCTTTTGGGGGAACGGTTACAAGTCTTGAGCCAAAAACTTTATGGGTTGTTTGTCATTTTCCAGGTGTGAAAAATAAGTAGCATGGAAAATGAAACGCTTCTTTCTTCTTCCATTTAATGAGGGCTTTTTGCCAAGACCACAAGAAAAGTAATATTTTCCCCTCCTTCCAAGGAATCCATTTCCCATTAGGGGGTAGGAAAATCAATTAAAGAAAATAAAAAGGTTTTCCTCTCTCCTCAAGAGAATACTTCGTTCATTTTCAACGAAAGTAAAGATTTTGACTCAAACAACCAAAAAGTCAAGTTTTCAGAACCCGGCACGAGGCCACATTTCATAACACTTGTTGGATAATATGAATAGAATCCTTATATAACGTTTTCCATGGAATTGCTTTCCTTGAGGAAATAGAAAAATGACCCCTTATATTCGCAACACTGAGATAATCACCAACTGTGTTGATCTGGTACATAAATTCTCAGAAATAGCTAATGATCGCTGATGATCTTGCCTTACTTTGACTAGGCTGCAACTCAGGGGGCAGGTGGCTAGTTGGACTATTAGTTCAACCAGGCCTGTGCCTATTTTGAAATTGTAAATTTGGCTAATTGCAGCATAGTTAGGCTTAGCTTGGACATGTTTCTCAAATCCAAGAAAAAATAAATTATACATTAAACAAATGTCATATTTATACATAAACTTTAAGATATATTAACAAAAGCATGTTTTCAACTGGCTTCGGGCTTATAAAACACTACTCTGGCCTGGACCCATATTCACATTTGGGCCTTGTGTTTTGGGCCATAAATAGAAAAATGCCTAACCAGATAACTTGAACCCCATTCTTTAGGTTTTACATTGTGTGGTCAGGTTGGGTCCAGCCCAAGTTGCGCCTGCACTTTTGACACAAATGTTCACATACACAACAAAAATGTAGATAAATGTCCATAACAAAATACAGAGATGCATTTGATCATAAATAGTTAACATGAAGCAGAGCTGCAATGGGTCCATGGCATGCGTGTTGACAGCAGTTGACCAAAATCATCTAATTTTGGAAATACATCTTATTCGTTGTATGATTGATTATAGATAATTCTTTTTTTATTACTTTCCTTTTCAAGCCACATAGATTGGCTCTCTTTTTCCTATTTATAAATGTAACCCTTTCAGTTTATACATAATACAATACAATCAGAGAAGAATTCTTCTCCACTATCTTTATTCTTTTTCTTTACTTATTTTCATATTATTATTCTATAAGGTATCAGCCAAAACGATCTTCTGGACGCTTTCAGGAGAGGTTTTTTTTCGCTTTACTGTTCCTCATCATCTTCGACTCCGATATCTGAGGATATCTGTAGCAGATCTTCTCCTTTCCTTCTTCTCTTACAGATCCGAAACTGTTGTAGTTTTTTCCTGCAGATTTGAGTTCTCACCGTTCTCTGCAGCTTTGAGCTCTCAGCCTTAGATCCGTTGATTGGACTCGCATCTGACGGTGGGACACCTCCCTCTCCTTTCCATTTTTTGGTGGCCCATCCATCAGTACCATTGCCTATTTGATCTGACGTGTGTAAGCTCGCAGATATGTGGTTTTTTAGGTTGCTACCTGTGACGCTGCAGCATTGGACTTCGCTGTTTTTTGTGCCAGATCTACTGGTTTTCTGACTGGTTCTGCTTGGCACCAAGTTTGTTACAGTCACCTCTGTCTTGGTTTCCATCTACCCTAGTGGGACCCCCCTTCCATCATCGCTGGGCCCTTCATCTCTGTGATTTCCGATGGTTGCAAGCACTTAGGACCACTTGGATCTTCTGCTTTGTGTGCTACGATCTGCTGTTCTTTGCACCTTTTGTGTTCGAAATGAAGACTACTTGAATCGCCCCTGCCTTGTGCTTCATTGCAACTGGTGGTCCCCCATTCTCTCCCTGGTGGGACCCACTTTTTGCTGCTCTTTCGAGTAGCTGCCTGGGATGCCAGAAGAGTTTTTTTTTTTTTTTTTTTCTGGTTTCTTCTACTGGATCTGCCAGGATCTACCACTTCAGGCCATGGGCCTTGGATCATACAATTGCCTCGATCTCTTCCTTCCATCTGTGAGGATCTTTGCGTGGTCTATACTTTGTGGGGTCCACGCACGCTCCTCCTCAGATTTGATGTAGATATTGGACTTGGGACTCTTTATTTGGCTTGGATCTACTTCTGAAGCTCTCGGATTGGCCTCATTCTTTTCTCATTGGTGTCGCCATCGAGGTGTTCTTTCCTCGAGGCTGCCCACAGTTCGGTTGATTATATTTTGGTTTTTGTGCTCCTGGATCAATTTATTGCGCCCATGGCTTCATCTACTGCCCCTTTCATGGCTTATTATGATACTCGTAAGGACACCAGACACAAAAGAAGGGTACCCCTTTTTGCACATATTGCAAGATGCACAATCATTTTGTTGATTCATGATATCTTGATATATTCTTCATCTGAGAAAGAACATGTGCGTCATCTATGCATTATTCTTCAGACCCTTAAAGATCACCAACTGTACACTAAACTGAGTAAGTGCGAGTTGTGGTTAATTCAAATACAATTTCTTGGACACGTAGTGTCTACAGAGGGAATCTCAGTAGACCCAGGAAAGGTAGAAATAGTGAAGAATTGGGAAAGACCCAAGAATGTGTTTGAAATCCGAAACTTTTTGGGATTAGCCGGATACTATAGGAAATTTATCCCACATTTTTTCCAGATTTCTGTGCCAATGACTCGATTGACGAGAAATAACGTCAAGTTTGAATGGAGTGATACTTGTGAGAAAGCATTTCTGGATTTAAAGGATAAATTGACTACCTCTCTGGTGCTAATAGTACCTGAACAAGGACGAGGTTATGACGTATATTGTGATGCTTCTAAGTTTGGTTTGGGATGTGTCTTAATGTGGGAAGGGAAGGTGGCGGCTTACGGTTCCAGACAACTGAAAGGACATGAGAAAAATTATCCTACTCATGATTTCGAACAGACAATTGTTGTCTTCTCATTGAAACTCTGGAGGCATTACTTATATGGTGATAAATTTAATGTGTTTTCTGATCATCATAGTCTCAAATATCTGTTTATTGAGAAAGATCCGAACATGAGACAGCGTAGATGGATGGAGTATTTAGGAGATTATGATTTCAATCTCTCCTACCATCTGGGAAAGTCTAATGTAGTGGCAGATGCCTTAAACAGGAAGTCACATGGCAACATAGCATGTATGGCATCCTTACAATGGAAGATGTTGGAAATCTTATCTGACTATGATCTAGAGTTGATTGAAGGAAACGGGCTATTAAGAATTCAGAACTTGGTTCTTCAGCCCGAAATAGTCGGATTAGTAATGGAAGGACAACAGAATGATCCAGAAACAAAGGACTTGGTGACTCAGCTTTCAGGAGGAGCTACTTTGGAAGAATGGAAGATCATGATTGATGGAGGTCTGACTTTCAAAGACAGACTATTTGTGCCAAAATCGGACGGATGCTGGGAAAAAGTACTTAATCACTTTCATCGTTCCTGATTTCCAGTACATCCTGGTGGTAGAAAGATGTATCATGATCGACGTCGACTATTCTGGTGGAAAAATGTAACACCCCAGATTTTATTTAGATTATAATATATATTGGATTGGCCCATTTGGATTTCAATTTAATGGAATTTGAAATTAAAAGTGGAAATTAACAATAGATGGGCAAGAAATGGGTCAATTACCCAATTAAGACCCAATGGGTCATGGATGAGCTTGATTTTAAAGTAATTAGTTAAGTTTAAAGTAAATGGGTCAATTACCCAATTAAGACCCAATGCATTAAAATCCACTTCATCAAGTGAGATGGCATGTGAGTGATATGGCATTGCCATGTGGTATGCATGTCATCACATGGAAGCCAATTAAGCAAGGTGCCACATCATCAAGTGACATGACCAAGATGGGACCCAAGTGCTATGTGGTGACCAAGTCACCACATGCATGATCGGCCATGTTATGGTTGACTTGGTCAACCACAAGTGAATTCAAGTGAATTAAGTTGTTGCTTGAGTTGGGAAGATGAAAGGTTTTCATCTCAAGAGGCATGAAACCAAGGGTCTCCTTGGTTAAGCCAAGGGACTCATTGGTTAAAGGCCAAGCTACTATGAGAGGGAATGAAAGGAGTAACTGCTATACAAAAAAACACACTCCACACCCCTTGCCCAACTCCTCCTCTTGCACACAAGAGTTTCCCTTCTCTCCTCTCCTTTCCTTTCACTCTCCCACCTCTACCTCTATACTTGGAGACTTGGAAGAGCAAAGAAAGAAGAAGAAGGATTAAGGAAGAGAATACAAATCAAAAAAAAAAAAAAAAAAGGAGACAAAAAAAAGGTATGTTTAAGGCTTAACAAACATAGGAATGAATACAAGGAAACCATAGGTTTGACCATGGTATGGCTGAACCCATGAGTTCCATAATTGATTTAAATGATGGCCAAATTGTTATAAGGCCATGGAGTTGGAAATCCATCCAAGAAATGGTAATGTATTGAAAAAGAAATAAGGTGATAGTCGAATCCATGATATGATACTAAGAATTGAATGAATTATGGAAAAGACCCAAACCTTGGCAAGTGGGTAGAGTGACTTTACCAATTAAAGTATGAAAGATGAAATCCATGTTTAGATATGATAAATGATGGATTTCATGAAGAAGGGCCTAACCATGAATGCAAACAGAGAGAATTGACCAAAAGTCAGTCGACTGAATCTCAGGATTCAGTCGACTGAACTTGTACTGGCAAAGCAAACAAAGGATATCTAGGTATTTCAGCCGACTGAATCTTATGATTCAGTCGACAGAAAATGTACAGATCGAGCAATAAGGGTATCTGGGTATTTCAGCCGACTAAATCTTATGATTCAGTCGACTGAAAGTACACTGGCTAAATACAGATAGGGTCTATTGGTATTTCAGCCGACTGAATCTGTGATTCAGTCGACTGAACGGATACCTACCAAACAAGTAAGTGATCTGGTGTGTTTCAGGTGACTGAATCTTATGATTCAGTCGACTGAAGGTATACTTACCAAACACGTAAACGATTTGTTGGTATTTCAGCCGACTGAATCTTTGATTCAGTCGATTGAATTTATATTGGTCGAACACAAAAATGATCTGATCCAAAGTCAGCCTCCTGAATCTGTGATTCAATCAACTGAATGTGTACTGGTTGATAACACAGAGGATTTGACCCAAAGTCAGCCGACTGAATCTATGATTCAGCCGACTGAGAGTGTATGGGTCAAACTTATACAGTATCTGGTTGTATGTTCAGCAGACTGAATCTTAATTGAGGGTAAAACACAGATGATATCTGGGTGTGATTCAGTCGACTGAATTGTAAATTTAGATTTTTGGATTATCTTCTAGAGCCTTTTGTAGGGTGTAAGGAGTGATGAAATTAAAATGGAAAATCAAATTAATATATGTGATTGAATTTGATAAGGTAAAGAGATTCGCAAAGGGGTGTGATTCGTTTCACGTGATCGTTAACATTATCTTCACAAGACAGCAAGGATAGTGTACTGACATTAGTAGGATTCCTACCTTATTGAGAATACAATGGAATATGACAGGATATTGGTTTTTACATAAAAAATGATGATTACTTTGATTATACAAATTGTGTATATTTATAAACTTATATTTCAAATGATGTGATATGTTTTAAATAAAATGGCATTCTTGCATACGTTACCTCATGCATGTCATGGGAGGGAATACATATGACCAGCAAGCCAAGTCCTGAGCAGTCCGGACATGACTTGGGCTTGAGAATAGCTTGTATGAAGCTATGTGAACTGTTGAGATTTGGCCTTCTCTGTAATGCCCCACCCTTTTTATCACTCGTCAAAAATCAGAGTATATATATATATATATATATATATTTTTTTTTTTTTTTAAATAAAAGAAGAGTGAGAGAGAGAGCGGGGAAACGTCAGGACGTGAGCTAAGTCTGAGTTTCCAAAACCCGTGTAACGCCCCGCCCTCTTTCACTATGCCGAAAATCAGAGTATAATATATATATATATATATTTTTTTTTTTTTTTAAATAAAAGAGTGAGAGAGAGCGGGACGTCACGACGAGAGCTAAGTCCGAGCTTCCAAAGCCAGGCCCTTAATTTGCCAACCCTACGTGTACGTGGACTAAGCCACTAAAACGGTTCACACGTAAGCTTGCAGAATGTAAACTTAATGCGGAATTATAATAGAGTCTATCCTACCAATTATTAAATAGCAAGGAAGTACATCGCTTAACAAATATTACCTTAACTTAAAACGTCTAAAATAAAAGTCCAAACCATAGAAAATAGTCTAAGTTATTATAGTCCCAAATACTAGCTACTCAAATTACATTGTCCATAATGAAACTTAAATAAAATGAATCTAATCATCAAAGCTCCTAAGCTTGGCTCCGATCTCGTCCTTCGCTTCGTCCATTCCTGTGTCACCATCTAAGGTAGAAGTAGGGCGTTAGACAACGCGCCCAGTAGGTACTCCAAGTAGGGTCAACACATGGATTAGTATCACAAAAACACATAGATATAAATAATATCAAAACCATGTAAGTAAATGCCATGCCATAGGTGTCATATGCCATGAGTCCCACCCATCATCCATATCACAATCACATAGTATTCCTCTTGATGGAAAATCCTCATCAAGGCATCACAATCACATAGTATCCCTCTTGATGGAAAAACCTCATCAAGGTATCACAATCACATAGTATCCCTCGTGATGGAAAATCCTCATCAAGGTATCACAATCACATAGTATCCATCTTGATGGAAAATCCTCATCAAGGTATCCCCACGAATGCCTTATGGACGCCCCGACGGAGGTGCCGGTTACAATCACAATCACATAGTATCCCTCTTGATGGAAAATTGTCATCAAGGTATCGCCACGAATGCCTTATTGGACGCCCCGAACGGAGCGTGGACTCCTGTTACAATCACAATCACATAGTATCCCTTTTGATGGAAAATCCTTATCAAGGTATCACAATCACATAGTATCCCTCTTGATGGAAAATCCTCATCAAAGTATCACAACCATATAGTATCCCTCCCATGCCATGCATGAGATGCAAATGCAAGCATGCTATGTAATAATAAATATCATAGCATTAAAATTCCATCATTAAGACATATCATTTGATACCATAATTATTCAAGTAAAACATTCACATATACATATTCCATGGTTTTCAATAAGGTAGGAATCCTACCAATGACCAAATAATGTGTCCTTGCGTTTTCGTCAAAAAACCGCTTGCCGATCGCGCCCCACCGTTGTGGAATCTTTTTACCTTAAATAAATTCCATAAAATAATCAAATTAATTGGTTTAACCCATTCCCTTCATCCTTCCAATTTAATTTAACCATTTGAAAATCACATAAGTATTTCATTTTTAAAAATCAGCCGGTTGCCCGCTGCCCACTGTCCACTGTCCACTTTCCACCGTCCACTGTCCACTATCCACCGTCCACTGTCCACCGTCCACTAGTGGGGTTTGGCCATATGTTAGGGCTGAAATATGTTTTAAGTCCACAATCACCCATGAGGGGGTTCGGCCATACAACATGGCCGAACCTCACCCTTTTGGTTTGGTCCCCTTTTTAATCCCTTATCATTTTAATCATATGGGTCCAAGATCATGCCATCTTTTTGATTCATTAATCCAAACACACATAAGTTAATCATCCAACATTAATAAAACCTAAGTCCACAAAACATTCTCCATGGGGTTCGGTCATACACCATGGCCGAACTCATGGTCCTTCATTTTCACCATATCTCCATCTTAGCCATTATTCTTTCCATAGCTAATCACTTAGCTTATTTACACATGACTTAGGTCCAAAACATAGATCCATAGCTAAACATTACATGCATGGATCCATAAATGATCCATCAACATGGTTCATGGGGTTCGGCCATACAACATGGGCGAACCCATGATGTTCATTTTCATGGTCTAGATACATGTAAATACCTCAATATTTCTCCGTGGGGTTCGCCATACAACATGGCCAAACCCATGGTCCATGGTTCTTCACCATCTCTTCATTTTAAATCATGCTTTACAACATTTCAAATCCACTTAAAATCACCAATAATCTTCCATCATCATCATCCTTTAAAACCTTTTAAAATCACTAACATACATCTATGATTTTCATCCTTAGAAACCCATTAATAATTACCAACATCCTTCCATGGGGTTCGGCCATGTTGCATGGCCGAACCCTTTGGTTCATCACTTACCCTTAAAAATCATATAACCATGTTTATATCCTTTGATGGGGTTCGGCCATACATCATGGCCGAACCTCGTCCAACCCTTCTTTTGTCCTTAATGGTCCATGTATAAATTCTAGGGTTTGGCCATGAAAGGGTCAAACCATGATCCTTGATCATATTCCTTATCTTGGACATGCATGAGGTCCTTAGCCATATATACATAACAATTAGGGTTTGGCCATGCAAGGGCCGAACCATGATCCTTGACCATTTTTCATGCTTAAGCCATGCATGCATACATAAACTATATATACATAGTGTCCTTAGTAATCCATCTTACCCATTAGGGTTTTGTCCATCTTTTCCATCTCATTTCTTGGATGGATTTTAAATCCATGGCCCATAATATTTTGGCCAACTCTCCAATCCAAAAATGGGATGTTCCTTTAACATCTTTTCTTACATAATAAAATCTTATCAAGTATTTTCCGATTCCGCGACTCCTCTGGTTTCTTTCACTCCTTCTTGCTCCTGCAATCTTCTCATTCCTTAGCCTCTTCTTCCTTCTTCCTCCTTGATCTTCGGCCAAGAGTTTGTTGCTTGAGAGGTCTTGAGATGAAAACCCAAAGAGAGGGTTTAGCCAAAGAGTGTAGGTTTGAGAGGGGGAGATGAGGAGAGGATAGAAAATCGTAAGTCTTTTTCTTTTGTCTTGTGAGAGAGGTCGGCCAAGCTTGAGAGAGGGAGAGAGTGAGATAAAACTCTTAAGTGTTTTTTCCTTGTTCAATGGGAGAGGGTCGGCCAAGAATGGGAGGGAGAGAGTGAGATGAGATGAATGAGATCAAAAGTCCTCTTTCCCATCTTGTCTAGGGTTTGCTTGGGTTAAATTCCACCCTCATCAATGTGGAGTTTTCCCCATGAGTCCATTGACCAAACAAGGGAGTGCATGCCCTCCACATGGCACATACCACTCCCATTGTAACGCCCCGCCCTTTTTCACTCTACGCTTTTCGAAAATCAGAGTCTATTTTTTTTAACAGAGTGAGCAAGAGCGGGACGTCACGACGCGAGCTAAGTCTGAACTTCTAAAGTCCGACCCTTAACTGGCCAACCCTATGTATGCATAGACTAAGTCCATGAAAACGGTTCACACATAACAATATAAACATGCGGAATTAAAATCATAACATGCGGAATTATAATAGAACCTAGCTCTATTCCATTTTAGATAGCAAAGCACGTCAAGTCTTTAATCATTATTAACATAACATAACTATCCAAATAAACATCCAACCATAGCCAATCATCTAAATTATTACATGTCCAAAGTCTAGTTACTCAAATACAAGTCCATAAGTAACTTAATAAAATATAATCCAATCACATATCCAGGCGCCTATACTTGGCCCGTTTCGCGTTCTTCATTCTCCTTGTTCCTGTATCATCCACTAGGGTAGAAGTAGGGTATTAGACCAACGCGCCCAGTAGGTATTCCAATTAGGGCTAATACATGGTTAGTACAAACATATATAATAATATCATAATGTCAAACGCCATATAAACCATACCATGTCATGATGTCAAATGCAATGAGTCCCATCCATCACAAGTACATAAAAGTACCCCCACATAGGTCTTTCGGACGCCCCGAAAGAGTGTGACCCCTCTGGTTTCTTCTTGATGGAAAAACACATCAAGGTATCCCACATAGGTTTTTCGGACGCCCTGACTGAGTGTGGCCCCTCCGGTTACATATCCTTCACCCCATGCCATGCATGAGATGCCAATGAAACACATGCTATTTTATAACTAAGTATAGCATTGAAAATCACCTTTTGAAACATATCTAATACATGCTATTTAAACCCATAAACATAGCATTTAAAATTCATATAAAGCATATCCCTTGAAACATAAATTTCATCAAACATAAGATAAAACAAGTGTACATAAATCCATGGTTTCAAAGAGGTGGCATCCTACCAAAGACCGCTAACGTGTGCTTGCGTCTTTCGTCCAAGAATCGATCACCGATTGCTCACCGCTTGCGAGATCCCGTTACCTTATGATATAATAATCAATCAACACCAAGTCCCATTTGATTTTACAAGTTCTAAGTCCATAAACAAAACCCCATAGGGTTCTGCCATACACCATGGCCGAACCCATGGCTTACCATTTCCACACCTATTTACAAAAATGCCATCCATGGCTATCATTCCATAATCCCATCTTTTCCATCACTAAAACAATTGCCTAAGTTAATGTTTGATCCACAAAACATTTCATGGGGTTCGGCCATACATCATGGCCGAACCCTATGTCCAATATTTCCATATATTTACAATAATGCCATTCATGGCTAACCTCATTCCTTTAAACCTACATAACTAAACCCTTTAAGAATTTCTTAATCAAATCAAGTCCATAAAACACAACTCATAAGTTTGATTCATGGGGTTCGGCCATACTCTCGGCCGAACCCATGATGTCCTTGTTTCCAATTATCTCCACCTTTTATGTTTCCAAAATAACATTAATAATCCATACTTAGAAAGTTTCCTATTTTAGCATCCAACTTCCATAATTATCAAAATTGCCATTCATGGCCAACCTTCCTTAAATAGAAGGTTTCCAAACTTAGAATCACCTTCCATTTAATCTAAGTTCCATATTAATCTCCACCTTCCATTCTTGGATAGTTTCCATAAATAATCTTCGTGGTCTATAATTAGATACTTTCTAATTCCAATGTCCACTTTCCAAGAATAGAAACTTTCCAATATTAGACAAACTTCCATAAATGGACTTTAGTGGGGTTCGGCCATACACCATGGCCGAACCTCACCTATAGAAACAAATCTAGTTTTAGCAATTCCCTCCATAATTGGAAGCTTTCCAAATTTAGGAACTTTCTAAATTTAACATACCATTTCCTTAATTAAAAGGTTTCCATAATTACCATCCAAAATTGGAAGCTTTTTAATTTAGCCAACTCCTTCCAAAAATAGAAACTTCCCAAATTAGTAACCAATGTCCATACTTATATAGTTTCCTAGATTAGAAACCATCTTTCCAAAATTAGATAGTTTCCTAATTTAGAAACCATCTTTCCATAATTGGATGCTTTCCAAATTTAGCAATCCAAATCCAAAATTAGATAGTTTCCTAAATTAGAAACCATATTTCCTTAATTAGATACTTTCCAAATATAGTAACCAAAATCTAACTCCATTCCAAAAAAACCCCATGGGGTTCGGCCATACACCATGGCCGAACCCTATGGTTCATGATCTTGACCATTTATTTAAATCCAATACTTTTTATCAATATCCTTCCTATGGGGTTTGGCCATACCCATAGCCGAACCCTATGGTTCATGTTATGCTAAACCAAGAATCCATCATTTAACCTTCCATTAAAATCATTAACCTTAGGTCCATATAATTCAATGCCTAAGAAAACCCCAAATTCATAAATTTATTTGGTGGGGTTCGGCCATACACCATGGCCGAACCTCACCCCTCCAAACATCATCTTACCTTATCAATGATCTTCCATTAAAAATCACCAACAACATGAATCAAATCTTTCCATTCAAACCATTAATCCCATCTCAAATCTTTTTCCATGGGGTTCGGCCACACACCATGGCCGAACCCTATGGTTCTTTTATTTCAAAATAAATCACTCAAATAAGATACTAACATTTTTCTGATTCCTTGTTCTTCCAATCCTTCTCCTTTCTTCTTAATTTATTTCAACCAAAAACACCTTCTTGTTGCTGCCTTTTCTTCTCTTTACTCTTTGCCATGAGAGAGAATGAGAGATTGAGAGAGATAGAGAGAGAGAATTCGAATGGAGTGTAACCTTGTGCCCTTGTCCCTCTCTCCCTTAGTCCATATTTAGGAAGTGCTTAAGATAGCTACTCCCCCCTTTGGCCATGCGCCCCATGTATTAATTTTAGCCCTTGCGGACCTCTCTTCCTTAATTTGGAATGTACTATAGCTAAGCAAATCCCCTATGCCGTGCGCCCCTTCTTTTAATTTAGATATTTCCTTTTATTTATTTTAAGAAAATATGCACACCCTTTTTAAAAGATCCCATGCGCCTATGATAGATTTTATTATCTAAAATTCGGCCAAACTTATCCCATACACGGCCATAAAATCTTTTAATTAATTTTTTGAACATAATGCATTACTAAAATAATTCAACCCATTTAAATTTTAATAAAACCAATTCCAAAATCAATTGGGCCCTAATTGGGTCATGGCCCAATTCTTTATCCATATAAGATCCAATCTAAAATTCATAATAAAAAAAATGGATAATTTTCATATAAATAAAGAATTGAAAATCCGAGGTGTTACATCTCCTTTGACCAACCATGGTCTTGCATGCCCCCACATGGCACATACCACCCTAAAAACGGTTTTGGGGTTGATGGTTTCCTTCGGTGGTTTGGCGGTTTCCTCTTGGTGGTTTGGTGGTTTGAATGGGATGAAACCACCCACCACTTCTTTGACCAATGCATGCCCTCCACCTAAGCTCTTTGTCTAGCCAAGGGGGTGCATGCCCTCCACATGGCACACACCACCCTCATCCCAATGGTTTTGGTGGAGTGGTTTCCATGAGATGAAACCACCCACCACTCCTTTGACCAATGCTTGCCTTCCACATAAGCTCCTTGTCTAGCCAAAGGGGGTGCATGCCCTCCACATGGCACACACCACCCTCATCCAACGGTTTTGGTGGAGTGGTTTGCATGAGATGAAACCACCCACCACTCCTTTGACCAATGTATGCCCTCCACCTAAGCTCTTTGTCTAGCCAAGGGGGTGCATGCCCTCCACATAGCACACACCACCCTCATCCCAACGGTTTTGGTGGAGTGGTTTCCATGAGATGAAACCACTCTCTTGACTCACTCCATCTTTTGATCTTTTATGTGACTCACTCCCCATTTGATTCATTGCATTTAAATGCAACTCATTTCCCAACTCAATCATTTGAATTTATATCTAACTTAGGTTATTACAATTAATTCCACTCACTACATTTAATCTTCTTTAATTTATCTTTGTCTCACCCATGGTTGACCAAGTCAACCATGGTGGCCGGCCCCACTTGTGCTTTAGCCCACACGCCACCTCACTTGATGAGGTGGAGTTGGGTCCCACTTGGCTATGCCACTTGGATTTATTCAAAATTAACTTAGGTGACACTTGATCCTCTTTATTCACCCATGAACTCACCCATGGTTGACCAAGTCAACCATGGTGGCCGGCCCTATTTGTGCTTTGGTCCACACTCCACCTCACTTGATGAGGTGGAGTTGGGTCCCACTTGGCCATGCCACTTGGATAGTTCCTCATACACTTGATCTTAATTGAGTCCATGACCCGATTAAATCCATTTCTTACCCATTTACCTTAATGCTCAATTTATCTTGACCCATTGGGTCCCAATTGTGCATTTGATCCCATTGACCACATTGGCCCAATTAAATAAAATTAATCATATCCATGGTCAATTGGACCATACTTGGGCCATTGCCCCAACTTTGATCCATCTAACATCCATCTCATCAATGAATCTTAATTTTCAACAATTAAAATAAATAATAGCCAATATATTTATTGCATTAAAAATTCGGGCTATTACAACTCGACCCTTAACTGGCCACCTTTACGTGTGCGTGGACTAAGACTACTAAAACATTTCACACGCTTAACAAAATAATTACAGAATTAACATATGGTTAAGGTACCATCCATGTACATGTCATCAATAAACACGGAAGTCAATCACTATATAATTAACTGAAACTTAATTAATATCAAACCATAGCAAAATAATTCTAAGTTATTACAATCTCAAAAATATCAGTTCTCCCAATACATCATTTCAAAATCAAACTCAGTAATGTAAGCATAAATCTGCCCAATCTCCTATGCTTGGCTTCCTTCACGTCCCATGTCCTTTTCATTCCCTGTTCCATCATCTATAGGGTAGAAGTATGGCGTTGGTCAACGTGCCCAGTAGGAATTCCAAAATAGGGTTATGTACACATAGGATCAATATAAAATCAAGATAGAAATCATCGTATCATGTTTATAAATAAAGCATCCCATAAGTAGTAAAATAAACCATTCACGATATCCATATCACATCATGCTTACTTATGCAACATGCCATGGGTGTCAATGCCAAATGATCACTCACCCAAATCCATATCCAATCACATCATACAAATAGTTTTCTTGATAAAACATCTTATCAAGGTGTTCCTTTGGCCATTTACGTACGCGATGTTTTGTGACGGCACCACCAGGTCACTGTTATACCTCCCCAGGAGCTCTTTGGCCCAGACTACGCCGTACCCATTTCTAGCAATCCCAGACAAGGCCAAAATATCAATAGTTCATATAGTTTCATACAAGCTAGTCTCAAGCCCAAAGTCATATCCAGACAGCTCATAACTTGGCTTGCTGTCCCATGTCCGGACATCCTACCAGATGAACAGTAGCATCTGGAAAAAAAAAATCTTACAAAAATTATACTTTTCAATTCAGTCGATTGAATCATGCCCAGTTATTGTTCTCTACCTACCCGTAGACTTTCAGTCGACTGAATACAATATTCAGTCAACCGAAACCCAATTCAGTACTATTTATATTTGACCCGTAACCCATAATCGGCTGAATCATAGATTCAGTCGGTTGACTTTGGGTCAAACCTTCCGTGTTATCGGTCAATCCACTTTCAGTCGACTGAATCACAGATTCAGTCGGCTAAATCACAGATTCAGTCGGCTGAATCATCAACCAACAGTTTACATGTTTGGTAAGTCTACCTTCAGTCGATTGAATCACAAGATTTAGTCGGCTGAAACCCTCCAGATCTCTTACTTATTCGGTACGTCTATACTCAGTCTACTGAAACTCGCAGAAACTCTTTTCTGTTTTGGCCAACACCAGTTCAGTCGACTGAATCCCAGATTCAGTCGACTGACTGTTTGTCAGTTTTCTTTGTTTGCTTATTTGGCTAGACCCTTCCTCATGGAATGCACTCCTTATCATTTTAAAACATGGTTATCATCATCCATATACTCTTAAATTGATTTACTCTACTCAATACCCAAGGCTAGGGTCTTTTCATAATCATTCCAACATTTGTACCATTACAACATAGTTTTGGATCCACTCATTTGATTGTTTGTTTCAATCCCATTACCAATCCTTGAATGGATTTCTAGTTCTATGGCCTTATAACAGTTTGGCTAGCCCTTTGAACCAAATATGGAACCCATAGGTTCGGCCACACCATGGCCAAATCTAAAGTTTCCCTTAGTCTTAATCCCTTATTGTTAAACTTATACATACATTATTTCCCCATTTCCTTCTTTTTTTTGTTCTGTCTTTCCTCCTTAATCCTTCTTCTTCCTTAGTTCTTCACTGATCCTCCCAGTATCGAAATGTAGATGAGAGAGAGATAGAGAAGAAGAGGAGAGAATTCTCTTTGTTCCAAAAAAGATGAAATCGGCCAAGGCGTGGGGTGTGCCCCTTGGGTTGTGTCCCTTTGTATACCAGCCTAAGTCCTTTCACTCTCTCCCTGATTTAAGTTTTGTCTAACCAAGGTGTCTCTTGGCTTAACCCAGGAGACCCTTGGCTTAAGCCAAGACAACTCTTTGACTTCCAACGTGTGCGTGGGTTTCATGTCCATTGAGATGGAGACTCTCCATCTTCCCATTTCAACTCACCTTGAGATGGAAGTCTCCTCAACTTCTCATCTTAACTCAATTCATAACTTAACTCAATTGGACTCACCCATGGTTGACCAAGTCAACCATGACATGGCGGACCATGCACCACATGGCATTGCTATATCACCTATGCCACCTCACTTGATGACGTGGATTTAGTGCATTAGATCTTAATTGGGTAGATGGCCCAATTACCTTGATCTTTCCCAATTACCTTAAAATTATGTTCACTATGACCCATTGGGTCCCAATTGGATAATTGACCCATTTAATTAGACTTACCCAATTTTATTTAAAATCAAGCTTACCCATGATCCATTGGGTCTTAATTGGATAATTGACCCAACTCTTTACCCATCTAAGGTACATTTCAAATATTTAAATCTCAAAATTCCATTAAATCACAATTTAAATGAACCATTCCAATATATATCTGATTGATGAAAATCCAGGGTGTTACAATACTACCTTCGTTTGAAATTTTCGTCCCCAAAATCGAGCGAAGTAGGGTTTCAAACAATTTACACAAATAGCTCAGGATGAGCTGCTCTCATTTCTGACTCAAGTTCCAAGTGGCTTCCTCATTACCATGTTGATCTCATACCACCTTGACGAATTGAATTGCTCGGTTCCATAACACCCTTTGTTCCGTCTCAATCGCTCTGACAGGCCTTTCGAGGTAAGACACGTCGCTTTGCACTTCTATGTTTTGTACATTCAGCACATGCGAGGGGTCAGGATTGTACTTCCTCAACATAGAAACATGGAACACATCGTGTAGTGATGACAACTGTGGAGGGAGTATCAAAGATAGGCCACTTCCCCCACCCTCTCATGGATTGGAAAGGGTCCCACAAATCTAGGTGACAGTTCCCTTTCTTTCGAAACCTCATGTGTCCCTTTCGTGGCGAGACTTTCAAGAACACTAAGTCTCCGACTTCAAACTCAAGAAATCTTCTTCTTTTGTTAGCGTAGCTCTTCTGACGACTCTGCGCTGTGAGTAGATGCTGTCGTATTACCTTGATCTGCTCCGTGGTCTCTGTAACCAGATCAGGTCCAATAAGTGCAGGCTCTCCGGCCTCTTTCCAACACACTGGTGATCTACAAGGTCTACCATACAATGCCTCAAATGGAGCCATCTTGAGGCTTGCCTGGTAACTGTTGTTGTAGCAAAACTCAACCAGTGGTAAATAATCTTCCCAACTACCCTTGAAATCCAGCATGCAAGCTCTCAGCATATCCTCCAATGTTTGTATGGTGCATTCTAACTGTCCGTCAGTTTGTGGATGGAAAGGTTTGCTCATTAACAAATTCGTCCCCATAGCCAACTGCATGTTCTGCCACACCCTGCCGGTGAATCGACCATCTCTGTCAGACACAATAGTCCTAGGGATACCATGTAGCCTGATGATATCCTTGATATACTGCCGTCCCAAAGTTTCAAACGAGTCTGTCATCTTGATTGGAAGAAAATGCGCAGACTTGGTCAGACGTCCACCACAACCCATATTGCATCGTTACCTTTTGATGACCTTGGCAACCCTGTCACAAAGTCCATGGAAATATGTTCCCATTTCCATTCCGGCACTAGTAGAGGTTTGAGCAGTTCGGGTAGCTTCTGGTGTTCTGTCTTGACTTACTAACGAGTAAGGCAATGAGAAACAAAATTAGCTACATCTCTTTTGAGTCCATGCCACCAACAATGTCTTTTTAAATCATGGTACATTTTGGTGCTACCAGGATGAATAGAGAGTTTTTTTTGATGAGCTTCGATCAACAACTCTCTTCTGCAGCTTTGAGGCACATATGTCCTGCCTCGAAATGAGAGACCTTGTCCAGGTCTTAATTCCCATTCAGGTATGACCTCGCCAATAGACATCTTGGCCCATATTTCTTCCACTTCCAAATCTGTCTGTTGTTCTTGCTCAATCTTGGAAATCATGCTGGACTTTACCATTAGATTATACATACTCCCATGGTCCTTGATGTACAAATTGAATTCCCGGATGGCAGTCAACATTTCCTATTCCTTCATAATCAAACTGGCCACTGTTGCATGTGACATACGACTGAGGGCATCTGTCACTTTGTTTGCCTTGCCAGGATGATATCGTAGTGCAAACTCATAATCTTGCAGATACTCCATCCATCTGCGTTGCCTCATATTGAGTTCCTTCTGATCAAACAGATACTTTAAACTCTTATGGTCAGAAAATACTTCAAATTTCTCACCATATAGATAGTGTCTCCAGCTTTTGAGAGCGAAGACCACTGCAACTAATTTCAGATCATGAGTGGGATAGTGGTGTTCATGAAATTTCAGTTGCCTTGAACTGTATGCCACTATATGATGACTTTGAGTGAGAGAGCACCCAAGTCCTTATCCTGAAGCATCACAGTATACTTCATATCCCTTGCCTCTTTTCGGCAAAATCAGAATAGGAGCGGTGGTGAGCTTCTGTTTCAGATCTTAAAATCTTCGATTGCGTACATCCGACCATTCAAACTTGACTCCTTTCTGGGTTAGTCGGGTGAGTGGAGCTGCAATCTTGGAGAAGTCCATAATAAACTTCAGATAGTAGCCAGCCAGTCCCAGAAAGCTGCAGATTTCGGTCACATTGTTTGGAGCTTTCCAGTCTCTAACTGCTGCCACTTTAGCCGGGTCCACGACTATCCCTTCTTCTGATATAACATGTCCTAAGAAATTGACCTCAGATAGCCAGAACTCGTACTTGCTTGCTTTGGCATATAATTGATTCTTCTTTAGGGTGCCTAGGACTATCCTCAGATGCTCAACATGCTCTTCCCGACTGGTGCAATAAATCAGGATATCGTCAATGAAGACAATTACAAACTTGTCCAGATAAGGACAAAAGATTCTGTTTATCAGATCCATGAACACGGTTGGTGCATTGGTGAGTCCAAATTGCATGACCACGCATTCATACAGTCCCTACCGATTTCTGAAAGTCATCTTCTCTATGTCCTCATCCCTGACACGAATTTGATAGTAGCCTGACATCGGATCAATTTTGGAGAAATAGATGGAACCTCAGAGTTGATCGAATAGATCATCAATTCTGGGTAAAGGATACTTGTTCCTGACTGTCAACTGATTCAGTTTCCTATAGTCCACACACATCCGAAGAGTACCATCTTTCTTCTTTACAAATAATATCGGTGCTCCCCAGGATGAAGTGCTGTTCCGGATGCATCCTAGTCTGAGCAACTCATCAATTTGTTTCTTCAGCTCTGACATTTCTGCTGGGGTCATCCGGTAATGCTGCAATGATACACTAGTAGTGCCAGGATAAAGTTTGATCTCAAAGTCAATCTCCCTTTTTGGAGGTAAACCAGGGAGTTCTGTCGGGAATACCTCTGCGTAGTCTTTCAATACCGCAGGTAGTTCAGCCATTGACGCCTTGTCTAGTCTGATGTTGTTCAGTACTAGATGGTTCATTTCTTCATGCAATCTCTTGGTCATAGGAATGCTCTGTCTCCCGGCATTTACCACGTATCATTTTCCCTCGGGTGACCAAAATATCACCCGATGAAGATGACAGTCAATACCGGCCTAGAAGGTAGCCAACCAATCCATGCCAAATATAATGTCGTATTCTGTCATCTCGAGTACCAGATAATTGAACTTAAATATGTACCCAGTAAGTTCAGTGTCTACGGAAGTGCAGATCAGACCCAGTGATGTGTCTCAAATAGGGGATACAATAGTAAGTGAAGTGGGTAGTTGTTGTACCAGAGTACGAGTAGCAGATATGAAGGTAGCAAATATAAAGGAGTGAGATGCTCCTGAATCAAATAATGCAAAGGCATATGAACTGCCAACTACTGCCATACTTTGAATCACTGAATGATCCACTGTCCATGGAGGAGGAACCAAAGTATATAGCCGTCCAGATCCTATCAGCATGGGTGCCCTTCCTGTCTAATTATGTGCTCTGGATGCTTGTGACTGAGCTGATCGAGCTGGAGGACGGAAAGAACCCCTGGAGTGTGAAGGTCTACTGTTATGTGGATACTCCCTCTTGAAATGGCCTTGCTGACCACACTGGAAACAGATGCTAACACCTCGATGAACCTGAGAGATTGGTCCTGATGTAGAGAGCTGATTGGGACGTAAACCTCCAGTGGATCCAGTATAAGGTGAGGTCTCCCAAAGTTGGGTCTGAATCTCTTGTTCGGACGGAAAGTATTTCCCCCACTGTGACCTCGGCGGTTAACCACAAACTTAACTGTCTCTGTCAGTTCTTGTTCGGCTATGCTAGCTCGACTGACCACTCTGCCAAAGTAGCTGATTTAAAGATTGTGACTTTGGCTCTTAGATTAGGTCGCAGGCCTCGTTCAAACTTCCGGGCCTTCTTGTATTCCGTGTCCACCATGTATAAAGCATAACATGATAGACGGAAGAACTTTTGATAATAGTCCGTAACAGTCATGGTGCCCTGGACCAGAGATATGAATGCTTGTGTCTGCGCTCCTTCTCCTCCTCTGGAAAATAATGACCTAGAAACATTCCAGTGAACTGGTCCGATGTCATATCAGTCCTTTCCCCTGCTGGAATCTGTGCTTGTTGACCCACCATTTGCCGACATCATCCACCAACTGTGAAGTAGCCAGCAGTATCCTATCCTAATCACTAGTGATTTTGAGCAGCGTCAAAATCTTGGTAATATTCTTAATCCAGTTCTCCGCTCCTGCGTGTCCCTCTTTCCCATTGAAATAAGGGGGACGCTGCTGTTTAAAATCTTTGACCATATTTTGGTCCTGCGATTCATTGGAGGTTGTGCCTCCATTGCTGTTCTGATGTTGCTGTAGAACGGAAGTGACCACTGCCTGTACTAGACTCTGTAGCTCAGGAGGTACTTCAGGAATGTTCGCACTGACTTGTCCCTCTCCGTTTTGTTCTTCCTCCTGATGAGGGTTCTGTCGGGTATTTATTCTTCTTGGAGGCATTTTCCTAAGTCATCGAAACATTGATTGATTTTGTTTTCTCATAAAGTTTTATGTTCACATACATGGGGAAAATTCCTAATCATCATCTTGTATTTCTTGTGTTGGGGAAATTTTTCCTATGTATCATATATTGTTTCTCATTTTTGGGGAAATCCTGATGTTTCTTGTTTGGGGGAGATATTTCTTATTTCGCTATGTTTGATAAATCCACAATTTATTGTGATTCTTCTCATCAAGTGTTGTTCTCAGATTGAATGCTTACACTCTGATTCTCAACAAAGTAAATTAATCCGGCCCCCGTGCAACAGACACTGAAGAGTCGGTCAGTTGGAATTCTTATCTTGTCAATGAGACATGATACCGTATTAATCTTACTTTACGAGACTCAACACTTCCAGTTTCGCTCTGATACCAACTGTAACGTCCCGTCCTTTTTATCACTTACCAAAAATTAGAGTATATATAATTTTTTTTTTAAATAAAAGAAGAGTGAGAGAGAGCAGAGAAGCGTCATGACGTGAGGTAAGTCCGAGTTTCCAAAATCCGACCCTTAATTGGCCACCTTTACGTGTGTGTGGACTAAGACCACTAAAACATTTCACACGCTTAACAAAATAATTGCAGAATTAACATATGGATAAGGTACCATCCATATACATGTCATCAATAAACAAGAAAATCAATCACCATATAATTAACTATAACTAAATTAATATCAAACTAGAGCAAAATAATTCTAAGTTTTTACAATCCCAAAAATATCAGTTCTCCCAATACATCATTTCAAAATCAAACTAAGTAATGTAAGCATAAGCCCAAGCTCCTACGCTTGGCTTCCTTCACATCCCATGTACTTTTCATTCCCTATTCCATCATCTATAGGATAGAAGTAGGGCGTTAGTTAACGCACCCAGTAGGAATTCCAAAATAGGGTCATATACACATAGGATCAATATAAAATCAAGATAGAAATCATCATATCATGTTTATAAAGAAAGCATCCCATAAGTAATAAAATAAACCATTCATGATATCCATATCACATCATGCTTACTTATGCAACATGCCATGGGTGTCAATGCCAAATGATCACTCACCCAAATCCATATCCAATCACATCATACAAATAGTTTCCTTGATAAAACATCTTATCAAGGTGTTCCCTTGGCCATTTACATCCGTAGTGTTTTGTGACGGCACCACCAGGTTACTGTTATACCTCCCCACATATGTTAATCGGAATTACCGATGGAGTATGGACTTCTCCCTCTGCACAGGGTTTTGGGACTAGTTACCCAGGAGCTCTTTGGCCCAGACTACGCCGTACCCATTTCTAGCAATCCCGGAAAAGGCCAAAATATCAATAGTTCACATAGCTTCATACAAACTAGTCTCAAGCCCAAAGTCATGTCCGGACAGCTCATAACGTTGCTTGTTATCCCATGTATTCTCTCCCATGCCATGCATGAGATAATGAATGAAAGAATGCCATTTCATATTCAAATTAAATAATATCATTGAAATTCAGTTCATAAAACATAACCATTTGGTTAACCAAAGTAAATCATCATGTTTGGAAACAAAAGCCAGTAACATATATATATATATATATATAATCCACAGTGTCTCAATAAGGTAGGAATCCTACCAACGTCCAGTATACTATCCTTGCTGTTTTGTGAAGATAACGTTCAACGATCACGTCGAAACGAATCGCAAACCCTTTACGAATCTCCTTACCTTATTAAATTTGATCGTATACATAAATCAATTTGATTATTCATTTAACTTTAATCATCCCTTACATCCTACAAAATGAACAGTAGCATCTGGAAAAAAAAAATCTTATAAAAATTATACTTTTCAATTCAGTCGATTGAATCATGCCCAACTACAGTTCTCTGCCTTACCTACAGACTTTCAGTCGATTGAATGCAATATTTAGTCGGCTGAAACCCAATTCAGTACTATTTATATTTGACTCATAACCCTTCAGTCGGCTGACTTTGGGTCAAACCTTCTGTGTTCTCGGTCAATCCACTTTCAATCGACTGAATCACAGACTCAATCGACTGACTGTTTGTCAGTTTTCTTTCTTTGCTTATTGGCTAGACTCTTCCTCATGGAATCCACTCCTTATCATTTTAAAACATGGTTATCATCATCCATATAACTCTTAAATTGATTTACTCTACTTAATACCCAAGGCTAGGATCTTTTCATAATCATTCCAACATTTGTACCATTACAACATGGTTTTGGATCCACTCCTTTGATTGTTTGTTTCAATCCAATTACCAATCCTTGAATGGATTTCTAGCTCTATGGCCTTATAATGGTTTGGCCAACCCTTTTAACCAAATATGGAACCCATAGGTTCGGCCACACCATGGCCAAATCTAAAGTTTCCCTTAGTCTTGATCCCTTATTGTTAAACTTATACATACATTATTTCCCCATTTCCTTCTTTTTTTTGTTCTGTCTTTCCTCCTTAATCCTTCTTCTTCCTTAGTTCTTCACTGATCCTCCCAGTATTGAAATGTAGATGAGAGAGAGATATAGAGAAGAAGAGAGAAGAGAGATCTCTTTGTTCCAAAAGAGATGAAATCGGCCAAGGGGTGTGCCCCTTGGGTTGTGTCCCTTTGTATACCAGCCTAAGTCCTTTCACTCTCCCTCTTTTAAGTTTTGTCTAACCAAGGTGTCTCTTGGCTTAACCAAGGAGACCCTTGGCTTAAGCCAAGACAACTTTTTGACTTCCAACGTGTGCATGGGTCTCATGTCCATTGAGATGGAGACTCTCCATCTTCCCACTTCAACTCACCTTTAGATGGAAGTCTCCTCAACTTCTCATCTTATATGGACTCACCCATGGTTGACGATGACATAGCCGACCATGCACCAAATGGCATTGCTATATCATCTATATGCCACCTCACTTGATGAGGTGGATTTAGTGCATTGGATCTTAATTGGGTAGATGACCCAATTACCTTGAAATTACGTTCACTATGACCCATTGGGTCCCAATTGGATAATTGACCCATTTAATTAGACTTACCCAATTTTATTTAAAATCCAGCTTACCCATGATCCATTGGGTCTTAATTGGGTAATTGACCCAACTCCTTACCCATCTAAGGTCCATTTCAACTATTTAAATCTCAAAATTCCATTAAATCACAATTTAAATGAACCATTCCAATATATATTTAAGTGATGAAAATCCGGGGTGTTACATTGTCCGGGTTGATAGAAATAGGTACAGCGTGATTTGGGATAAAGTGCTCCTAGGAAGGTCCCGAAACCCTGTGCAGAGGGAGGAGTCCACAGTCCACCGATAGTCTCGGTTGTTAATTTGTGGATGGGCATACAATGACCTGGTGGTTGTCGCCACAAAACACTACGGACGTAATTGGTCAAGTAAACCTTGATATGACGATTTATCAACGAAACCATTGATATTGATTTATAATGTGATTGGATATGGAAATTGGGTGAGAGATCATTTGACATTGACACCCATGACATGAGACATAATTAAACATGATTATGATATGGATATCATGCATTGTTTTTACTACATTATGAGATGTTTTGCCAATATGATATGATGTATCTACATTGATTTATATTATTCCTATTTGTACCATAACCCTACTTGGAATACCTACTGGGCATGTTGAGTAATGCCTATTTCTGCCCTATAGATGATGGAATATGGAATGGTAATGAAAAGAATGATGGACCGGAAGGGAGCCAAGCATAGGAGCTTGGGAAGATTATATTTTAATTACTCAGTTTTAATTTCAATGATGTATTGGGAGAACTATATTTTGGATTGTAATAACTTAGACTTATTTGCTGCGGTTTGATAATATTTAAGTTTATTTGAAGTATATGGTGATTGGCTTTCCTTGCCTTATAATGACATATATATGAATAGTATCTTATCATATAAATAATTCCACAAGTATTCAGAAAAGCGTGTGAAATGTTTTAGTGCATTTAGTCCATGCACACGTAATGGTGGCCAGTTAAGGGTTGGGTTTTGAAAAATCGGACTTGACTTACGTCGTGACGACTCGCTCTTTCTCACTCATTTATATAAAAAAAATATACTCTGATTTGTGGCGAGTGAAAAAGGGCGGAGCGTTACAGTTGGTATTAGAGCGAAACAGGAAGTGTTGAATCTCGCAAAGTAAGATTAATATGGCATCAAGTCTCACTGACAGATAAGAATACCAACTGACCGACTCTTCGGAGTCTGCTGCACGGGGGCCAGATTAATTTACTTTGATGAGAATCAGACTGTAAGCATTCAATCTGAGAACAACATTTGATGAGAAACACAACAGTAAGGGAAGGAAAATCACTATAAATTGTAGATTTATCAAACATAGCAAAATAGGTAGTTCCTTCCCCGAACAAGAAACATCATGTGATACTCAGAGAATCTTCCCAAAACAAGAAATACAAGATGTCACTTAGGTAATTTCCCAAAGAAAGGAACACAAATGATATATAGGAGAACTAAGCAGAACTTTCCCCTCCCTATGAGTATGTGAACAATTATAACATCAAAGTATGTGAATACAAGTTCTTGATTAGTAAACTAAGTCAACCAATGTTTCAATGACTTAGGGAAATGCCTCCAAGAAGAAGAAACACCCGACAAAACCCACATCAGGAGGAGGGACAGGACAATGTGAACTTTCTAGAGGTACCTCCTGAGCTACAGAGCCTAGTACATGCAGTGGTCACCTCCGTTCTACAGCAACACCAGAACGGCAATGGAAACACAACCTCCAATGAATCTCAGGACTGAACCATGGTCAGAGATTTCCAGCAACAGCGTCCCCCTTATTTCAAAGGGAAGGAGGGACTCGCAGGAGCGGAGAACTGGATTGAGAATATTACAAAGATCTTGAAGCTGCTCAAGATCACCAATGACCCGGACTGAATATTGCAGGCTACCTCACAACTGGTAGATGATGCCGGCAAATGGTGGAAGGTTATCGAACATCAACAAGAGCAAATTCCAGCGGAGGATAGAACAGAGATAACTTGGGACCAGTTTGCTGGATGTTTCTGGACCATTACTTTCCAGAAGAGGAGAAAGAGTGCCAAACATAGGCATTCATAGCCTTGGTCCAGGGCACCATGACCGTCCCAGAATTTTATCAGGAATTCCTTCGTCTATCATGTTATGCTCTGTACATGGTGGACACTGAATACAAGAAGGCCCGGAAGTTTGAGTGAGGCTTACGACCAAGCATCAGAGCCAAAGTCACAATTTTCAAATCACCTACTTTGGCAGAAGTGGTTAGTCGAGCCAGAATAGCCGAACAAGAGCTAATGGAGACAGTTAGATTTGTGAACAACAGATGAAGCCAGAGCGGGGGAAATACTTTCCGCCCTCACAATAAATTCAAACCCAACTTTGGAAGACCCTCAGCTTCTACTGGTGGTTTTCGTCCCAGTCAGCTCTCCACATCAAGATCAGTCTCTATGCTTTACGAGGTGTTATCACCTGTTATCAGTGTGGCCAGCAGGGATTCCTTCTGTCCTCCAGCCCAGCCAGCTCAGTCGCAAGCATCTAGGGCACATAACCAGTCAGGAAGGGCACCCATTCCGACAGGATCTGGATGACTATATACCTTAGTTCCTCCTCCAAAGACGGTGGACCACTCGGTGATCCAAGGTATGGCAGTAGTTAGTAGCTCGTATGCCATGACATTATTTGATTCAGGAGCATCCCACTCCTTTATATCTGCTACCTTCATATCTGCTACTGGTATCTTGGTACAACAACTATCCACTGCACTTACTATTGTATTCCCTGTTGGAGACACATCACTGGGTCTAATATACACCTCCGTAGATACTGAACTTGCTGAGTTCGGATTTAAATTCAACTACCTGGTACTCGAGATGACAGAATACAATATCATACGTGGCATGGACTAGTTGGCTACCTTTCAAGCTGGAATTGACTGTCACCTTCGCAAAGTGATATTCTGGTCACCTGAAGGAAAACGGTTTTTAGTGCATGCCAACAGACATGGCATTCCTATGACCAGGAGATTACATGAAGAAATGAACCATCTCGTATTAAACAACATCAGACTAGACAAGGTACTGATGAAAGAACTATCTGCGGTAGTGAAAGACTACGCAGGGGTATTTCCAACCGAACTCCCTGGTTTGCCTCCAAAAAGGGAGATTGACTTCGAGATTAAACTTTATCCTATCACTACTCCTGTATCATTACCTCATTACCAGATGGCCCCAGTAGAAATGTCTGAGCTGAAGAAACAAATTGATGAGTTGCTCAGACTAGGATGCATCCAACACAGCACCTCATCCTGGGGAGTACCAGTACTATTCGTAAAGAAGAAAGATGGTACTCTTCGGATGTGTGTGGATTACAGGAAATTGAATCAGGTGACTGTCAAGAACAAGTACCCTCTACCCAGAATTGATGATCTGTTCGATCAACTCAGAGGCTCTAGCCATTTCTCCAAGATTGATCTTATGTCAGGCTACCGTCAAATCCGCGTCAAATATGAGGACATAGGAAAGACGACTTTCAAAACTCGGTATGGATTGTATAAATATTTGGTCATGCCGTTTGGACTCACCAATGCACCAGCCGTGTTCATGGATCTGATGAACAGAATATTTCGTCCTTATCTGGATAAGTTCGTGATTGTCTTCATTGACGATATTCTGATCTATTCCACCAGTCGGGAGGAGCATGCTGAACATCTGAGGATAGTCCTGGACACACTGAAGAAGAATCAGTTATATGCCAAAGCAAGTAAGTGCGAGTTCTGGCTATCTGAGGTCAACTATTTGGGATACATCATATCAGCAGAAGGAATAGCCGTGGACCCGGCTAAAGTAGCAGTGGTTAGAGATTGGAAAGCTCAGTAGAATGTGACCGAAATCCGTAACTTTGGGACTGGGTAGCTACTATTGAAAATTTATTATGGACTTCTCCAAGATTGCGGCTCCACTCACCCGACTAACTCAGAAATGAGTCAAATTTGAATGGTCTGACGTGTGCAACCGAAAGTTTGAGGACCTGAAATAGAAGCTTACGACTGCTCCCATCCTGATTTTGCAGGAGAGAGGCAAGGAATATGAAGTATACTGTGATGCTTCAGGAGAAGGACTTGGGTGCTCTCTTACTCAAAGTCATCATGTAGTGGCATATAGTTCAAGGCAACTAAAAATCCATGAACGCAATTATCCCACTCATGATCTGGAATTAGCTACAGTGGTCTTCGCTCTCAAAAGCTGGAGACACTATTTATATGGTGAGAAACTTGGAAGTATTTTCACACCATAAGAGCTTAAAGTATCTATTTGATCAAAATGAAATCAATTTGAGATAGCGCAGATGGATGGAATATCTGCAAGATTATGAATTTGCACTACGATATCATCCTGGCAAGGCGAACAAAGTGGCAGATGCCCTCAGCCGTATTTCACATGCAACTGTGGCCAGTCTAACTATGAAAGAATGGGAAATGCTGACGACCATTCGAGAGTTCAAATTGTACATGAAAGATCGTGGGAGCATGTATTATCTGATGGTACGGTCTAGTAAGGTTTCCAATATTGAACAAGAACAGCGGATAGATCCTGAAGTGGCAGAAATTTGGGCCAAGATGTTGACTGGAGAGGTCATACCTGAATGGGAATTATGACCTGGAGAAGGTCTCTTATTCTGAGGCAAGACATATGTGCCTCAAGGCTGTAGAAGAGAGTTGTTGATAGAAGCTCATCAATCAAAACTCTTTATTCATCCAGGTAGCACCAAAATATACCATGATCTGAAAAGGTATTATTGGTGGCATGGACTCAAAAGAGACGTGGCTGACTTTGTATCTCACTGTCTTACTTGTCAGCAAGTGAAGACAGAACATCAGAAGCCACCAGGACTACTCAAACCCTTACCTGTGCCCGAATGGAAATGGGAACACATTTCCATGGACTTTGTGACAGGACTGCCGAGGTTTTCAAAGGGGAATGATGCAATCTGGGTAGTAGTGGACCGTTTGACCAAGTCTACACATTTTCTTCCTATCAAGATGACAGACTCGTCTGAGACTTTGGGACGGCGGTATATCAAGGACACATCAGGCTACATGGTATACCCAGGAATATTGTATCCGACAAAGATGGCAGATTCACTGGAAGGGTGTCGCAGAGCAAGCAGTAGGATATGGGGACAAAGCTATTAATTAGCACAACTTTTCATCCACAAACCAACAGTCAGTCGGAACGCACAATACAAACATTGGAGGATATGCTGAGAGCCTACATGTTAGACTTCAAGGGTAGTTGGGAAGATCACCTACCACTGGTCGAGTTTTCATACAACAATAGTTATCAAGCAAGACTCAAGATGACTCCATTTGAGGCATTGTATGGTAGACCCTGCAGATCTCCAGTGTGTTGGACAGAGGCCGGTGAGCCTATTCTTATTGGACCTGATCTGGTTGCAAAGACCACAGAATAGATCATGGTGATATGACATCATCTGCTCACTGTACAGAGTCGTTAGAAGAGCTACGCTAACAAGAGAAGAAGACCGCTTGAGTTTGATGTGGGAGACCTAGTATTCTTGAAGGTCTCACCACGAAAAGGACATATGAGGTTTGGAAAGAAAGGGAAACGTTAACCAGATTTGTGGGACCCTTTCCAATCCATGAGAAGTTGGGGGAAGTGGCTTATCGTCTAATACTCCCTCCACAGTTGTCAGGACTGCACGATGTATTCCATGTTTCCATGTTAAGGAAGTACAAGCCTAACCCATCGCACGTGCTGAATGTGCAAGACATAAAAGTTCAAAGTGACATATCTTACGTTGAAAGGCCTGTTAGAGTGATTGAGATGGAACAAATGGTGTTACGGAACCGAGCAATCTCGTTCGTCAAAGTGGTATGGGATAGACAATGTAAAGAGGAAGCCACTTGGGAACTTGAGTCAGAAATGAGAGCAGCTCATCCTGAGCTATTGAATAATTTGTTTGAAAACCTACTTCTCTCGATTTTCAGGATGAAAATTTCAAAAGAGGGTAATATCGTAACACCCCGGATTTTATTTAGATTATAATATATATTGGATTGGCCCATTTGGATTTCAATTTAATGGAATTTGAAATTAAAAAGTGGATATTGACATTAGATGGGCAAGATATGGTCAATTACCCAATTAAGACCAATGGGTCATGGATGAGCTTGATTTTAAAGTAATTGGGTAAATTTAAAGTAAATGGGTCAACTACCCAATTAAGACCCAATGCATTAAAATCCACCTCATCAAGTGAGGTGGCATGTGAGTGATGTGGCATTGCCATGTGGCATGTATGTCATTACATGGAAGCCAATTAAGCAAGGTGCCACATCATCAAGTGACATGGCCAAGATGGGACCCAAGTGCCATGTGCATGGCCAACCATGTCATGGTTGACTTGGTCAACCGCAAGTGAGTTCAAGTGAATTAAGTTGTTGCTTGATTTGGGAAGATGAAAGGTTTTCATCTCAAGAAGAATGAAAACAAGGGTCTCCTTGGTTAAGCCAAGGGACTCATTATTTAAAGGCCAAGCTATTATGAAAGGAATGAGGGACAACTGTTATACAAAAAGACACAAACCAAGGGGCGCTCCACACCCCTTGGCCGACTCCTCCTCTTGCAGACAAGAGTTTCCTTCCTTCCTCTCCTCTCTCTCTCCCACCTCTACCTCTATACGTAGAGACTTGGAAGAGCAAAGAAAGAAGAAGAAGGATTAAGGACGAGAATCCAGATCAAAAAAAAAAAGGAGACGGAAAGAAGGTATGTTTAAGGCTTAACAAACATAGGAATGAATCCAAGGAAGCCATAGGTTTGGCCATGGTATGGCCGAAAATCATGAGTTCCATAATTGATTTGAATGGATGGCCAAATTGTTATAAGGCCATAGAGTTGGAAATCCATCCAAGAAATGGTAATGGATTGAAACAAAAATAAGGTGATATTCGAATCCATGATATGATACTAAGAATTGAATGAATTATGGAAAAGACCCAAACCTTGGTTAGTGGGTAGAGTGAATTTACTAATTAAAGTATGAAAGATGAAATCCATGTTTAGATATGATAAAGGATGGATTTCATGAAGAAGGGCCTAACCATGAATGCAAACAGAGAGAACTGACAAAAAAAGTCAGTCGACTGGATCTCAGGATTCAGTCGACTGAACTTGTACTGGCAAAGCAAACAAAGGATATCTGGGTATTTCGGCTGACTGAATCTTTTGATTCAGTCGACTAAAAGTACACTGGCTAAACACAGATAGGGTTTATTGGTATTTTAGCCGACTAAATATATGATTCAGTCGACTGAACAGATACGTATTTAAATCATACATATTTATCAATTTAAAAATCAACTTTTTATTTCCATTGCATTTACGCATCATAATCCTTAAACCGGTTAAGACTCTCAACGGGGTTTCAGCCATACGATGTGTTCATGTCCATCAAGATTCATCAGTGGGGTTCGTGTAATAGCCCAGATTTTCAATGCAATAATTATATTGGCTATTATCTATTTTAATTGTTAAAAATTAAGATTTATAGATGGAATGAATGTTAGATGGATAAGATTGGGGCAACGACCCAAGTATGGTCCCAATGGATCATGGATAAGGTTAATTCTAATTAATTGGGTGAATGTGGTCAATTGGGTCAAATGCCCAATTGGGACCCAATGGGTTAAGATGAATTGATGTTTAGGGATAAATGGGCCAAAAAGAATTAATTTAATTGGGTCATGTACCTAATTAGGACCTAAGACATGGGATCCACCTCATCAAGTGAGGTGGCAAGTGTAGGAGGTGACATGAAAGTGGCATAGCCAAATGGGACCCAAGTCCACCTCATCAAGTGAGGTGGCAAGTGGTCTAAGGTAGCTTGTGGGATCGGCTACCATGGTTGACTTGGTCAACCATGGGTGAGTTCATGGGTGAATTCAAGAGGGTCAAGGGAAGTGAGTTGAGTTAAATTATTTAATTAAAAACACCTATGTTAGATGGAAATGAATTCAAGTGCTTGAGTTAGGGGAATGAGTTTCATTTAAATGAAGTGAGTTGAATGGGTGGTGAGTCACATGGAAGATGAAAGGACTTAAGTGAGTCGAAGGGGAGGTGGAGGGTTTCATGGAAACCCTAGACACAAAACCGTTGGGTAGAAGGAGAGTGCCAAGTGTAAGCCATGTGCCCTCTGGGTTAGCCAAGGGACACATGGGGAAGACCATACCTTGATGAGGGTGGTTGGGGAGATTAGGGTTAGTAACAAAGGCTCACACCAAAACCACAGAGCTAACTCCCCTTGAGACAAAGACAAGTTTCATCTCATTCACCCTTGGCCGATCCACCTTTGGAGAAAAAGATAGAAAAATTCCCATCTCCTTCTCTCTCTGTCTCCCTCTCTCAAACCTTCACCTAGGCTCTCAATCTCTCTTCCTCTCATTCCGGCACTAAACTTGGAGAAAATGAAGAACGGAGGAGGAAGAAGAAATGACTGAGGAAGGAAAAGAATGGAGGAGCAAGACGGAACGAAAGAAAACGAAGGAGACGCGGAAAAGGTAAGGTTTATGTTTCATGTTACTAAAAATATAAGAAACCATGGGGTTTCATTTCGGATTGGAAAGATTGGCCAAATGGTTATAGGCCATAGATTTAAAATCCATTCAAGGAATATCAATGAAATGGACATAAAGTAAAGTATTGTTCGAAAATTCGAAATATGGTTTTGGAGATTAAAAAATGGACAAAACCCTAACCTTATTGATGGCTAAAATGGGTTGAACAAATGAAGTAACGATGATGAAGATTAGGGTTACATATATGATTAATGGATGATGTTAAGAACTATGGGTATGCATGATCTATGAATGACCCTATGTATGTTAAACATAAGGGGTAAATTTCATAAAGAGAATGATCAAGAACAAGGGTTGGCCTCTTGCATGGCCGAACCCTATTTGTATATATGGAGATCATATGAGGGCACAAAACGAGATTGGATGAGGTTCGGCCATGTTGTATGGCCGAACCCCATCAAATGATCTAAACATTGATGTTTTTTAAGACAAATCTGCATGATGATTTAAAATGAAAAATGATGAACCATGGGTTCGGCCTTGTATGGCCGAACCCCATGGAAGAATGTTGATGGATTTAAAAACGTTTTAAATGATAAACCATGGGTGATTTTTATGGATTACCTAGTTAAGGAATAAAAGGAAAGAATGTAATAGCCCGGAATTTTTAAATCAATATATATGTGGCTATTAGTTATTTTAATGATGGAAATTGGAAATTTTGATGGAATAAATATTAAGTGGATCAAAATTTAGGCAAAGGCCCAAGTATGGTCCAATGGACCATGGGTTGGATGAAATTCATTTAATTGGTCAATAATGATTAATTGGGTCAAGAATGGTCAAATTGGGTCAAATACCCATTTGGGACCCAATGGGTCAAAATGGTTAAGCTCTAAGGTAAATGGGTAGGAAATAAATTTAATTGGGCCATGGGCCCAATGGAGACCAATTGGTTGGAATGGATTGAATTGGAATTAAACCACCTAAGTTAGTGATGAAATGATCAAGATGGCATAACCAAGTGGGGCCCACCTCCACCTCATCAAGTGAGGTGACGTGTGGACCAAGGCTTAGGTGGGGCTGACCATCATGTTGACTTGGTCAACCATGGATAAGTCAAAGGAAATTAAAGAGGATCTAAGTGAATTAATGTGATTTAATTAATGTGAATCACCTAAGTTAATTTTGATTAAGCCTAGGTGACATGGCCGAATGGGGCCCACCTCCACCTCACCAAGTGAGGTGGCGGGTAGGCTAGGAGTTAATGGGGCCGGCCACCATGGTTGATTTCATAGAGGGAATTTAATGGAATTAAATTAAATGGGAATTAATTAACCTAAGTTAAGGATCCAATTAATTAATTAATTAGGTTAGTCAAAATTGGGTCAAATGGATAAGTCAAAAGGATAAGTCAAGGGGTGGTTTCATCTCATTGAAACCACCCAAAGAAAACACAACTAAACCATGGGCTTAGGGTGGTAGTCTCATCTCAACCACCCCCACCCAAGGGCATGAGGACCCATACCTCCCCATGATGATGGTCAAATGGATTTGATGGAAGACCAAACCACCCCATCTAAGGGCCCAAAACCGTTGGCTTGATGGTGGTTTTATCCCAACAACCACCACTAAGGCATGTAAGCCCCATGCTTGGTGGGTGGAGGGAAATGATGGAGGAGTGTGGCCCAAGAAAACCCAAGGGATGAGATGGATTTTCATCTCATCTCTCCATCCCACTCTCATCTCACTCTCTCCCTCTCTTCCTCCCTCTCATTGCCGATCCATGCTCTAAGGAAAGAAGAAGAAAAACTTAGAAGAAAGAAAGAAAAACTCAAGCATAGGCCGACCACCTCAAGACCAAGGAGACTTAGACAATCTTCTCATCCTCTCCTCCCCTCTCCCTCTCTCAAACCCACTCCATGTTGGCCGAACCCAAACCTTGATGATTTCATCTTGATCAAGCACATCTTGGCCGAACATCAAGGAGAAGAAGAAAGGAGAAAGGCTAAGGAAATCAAGAGGAGGAAAAGAGAAGCCGGAGGAGCCGTCGGAGTGGTAAGTGTTCTTAAACAAGAGTTTACATTTTTAAAGATTAAAAAGAGATCATGGAATCCATTTTTCTTGCATTGGATGGTGGCCAAAAATGTTATGGGCCATGGATCTAAAATCCATCCAAGGAAAGGATGAGAAATGGACAAAATGGGTAAGATAGGTTAAGAAAAGAAAAATAAGGAATAATAAGGACATTATGTATTTAAGCATGGAAATGTTATTTTTGAAGAAACCATGGACCATAGGGTTCGGCCATGTTGTATGGCCGAACCCCATGGAAGGTGATTAAGGAATTTTTAATGGGTTTAAAGGATTAAAACCATGGAAGGATGGTTAATGATATTGAGATTAAAATGGTTAAATTTTAAGGGGTTTTAATGAGAAAAAAATCATGGAAGATATTAATGATTTTTAATGGCCTCAAAAGTAGTAGAAGAAGATGAACCATGAACCATGGGTTCGGCCATGGTGTATGGCCGAACCCTATGGTGATGAAATGGTGGATTTAATGGGTGTAAAAGATGGAAAATGATGGAGAAGGTTGATAGTTTTTAAGTGGATTTTAAGCATTGTAATAATGTTTAAAAAATAAAACCATGGACCATGAGGTTCGGCCATGGTGTATGGCCGAACCCCATGGGGAGATGTTGATGGATTAAATGTATTTGGATCATGGAGATAATGAGGAAATGGTAAATGGTTTTAATGAACCTTAAGTGTAGTTAAGGTTGACCAAATGTGATGATCAAATGTGGTTAAGAATGATGGTTTAAATGTGTGATTTAAATCCCCTCATGGAGGGACTTATGGTGGAGCTAAATGATGTAATTGGGTCCAAGGAAAAAAAAAAAAAAGACATCATGGGTTCGGCCATGGTGTATAGCCGAACCCATGACCCATTTGTAAGTCATTTTGTGGGCCAAGGTTAAGTCCATGCATATGTCTAGATGATTGAGAATTTGATTAAGTTAAGGGCTGTTTTTAATAATTTTATGTCATGGTTGATGAGTCATTAATGGATCCAAGTTTTATGAATCAGTTATGGGTCTAAGAATGGAGAAATAAAATGAGAACTTAACCATGGAAGAAGAATGGCAAAATGGTAAATAAAGGCCAAAATGAAGAACCATGGGTTCGGCCATGGTACATGGCCGAACCCCATGAGGGATGACCATGGACTTAGAGTATTTAAGATGACCTTATGTGTGATTCTATGAAGCCTAGGGTTACTGGATTTTAAACTCACAAAATTAAAAGAATTAATGGATTAAATGGGACCCACAAACGTAGATAGTGAGGTTCGGCCATGGGGTATGGCCGAACCCCACTAAGGTGTGATTAATGGACTTAGGCATGGATAAAACATGGGCTGATTATTGATATGTAATAAGGTATCGGACATCGCAAGCAGTGCGCGTATCGGTGACCGAATTTGTGGACGGAAAACGTAAAGGGACATTAGTCGGTATTCGGTAGGATTCCTACCTTATTGTAAGCCATGGATTATGTGTTATATGATTGTTTTCCTTGATTTATTTTGGTAATCATGTGATTGTTTTAAGATGGGTTTTAAGGCTATGAATTATATATTACATGGCATATTGCATTTACATCTCATGCATGGCATGGGAAAGATGAAATGAAACCGGAGTCCATGCTCCGTCGGGGCGACCGATAAACAAACATGGGGATATCTTGATGTGCTTTATCCATCAAGAAGGTTACTATTTTGATGAGGCTATTCAAACAAGAATGTTACTATGTGTTTATTATACATTGTTGATGGTTTTTCCATCAAGGGGGATGTTTGTATTTATTATTATACCTTGATGAGGCTTTGCCATCAAGGGGGATACTTTGTGTTGATTATACCTTGATGATGGTTTTTCCATCAAGGGGGATGTTTGTATTTATTATTATACCTTGATGAGGATTTGCCATCAAGGGGGGATACTTTGTGTGAATTTATCTTGATGAAGCTTTTCCATCAAGGGGGACATTATGTATGGTTGAAAAATGGACATTGTACAATGATGATGAGCTTGATGGGTGGGATTCATGACATAGGACACCCATTGCATGACATTGCACTTAATTGTATGGTTTTGATATAATATTATCTATATGTTTTGTTATCACTAATCCATGTGTTGGCCTTACTCGGAGTACCTACTGGGCGAGTTGTCTAACGCCCTACTTCTACCTTAGATGACGGCGCAGGAAACGGAGAACATGACGGGAGCCAAGCGTAGGAGCTTGAGGAAGCGAGCTTGATGTTTTACTTAAATTTATTTTGGGATGTAATTTGAGTAACTTAGCTCGTCGGACTGTAATAATTTAGATTATTTGCTATGGTTTGGATTTTATTTTGGACATGCTAATTTTGGAAGTAATTATTGTTAATTAGTAATGTAGCTTCCTTGCTATCTAAAACCGGTAGGATAGACTATTATAATTCCGTAATTAGTTATTTTTCCGCGAGCTTACTGTCTACGTGCGAACCGTTCTCGTGGACTTCGTTCCACGCACACGTAGGGTTGGCCAGTTAAGGGCCGGGCTTTAGAAGCTCGGACTTAACTCGGGTCGTGACGTCCCGTGCCCTTTGTCACTCTTATTTCAAAAAAAAAAAAATAGACTCTGATTTTCGGATAATTAAATTTAAGCGAGTGAAAAGGGCGGGCGTTACAAAGAAATGATGATTTAAACTGAAGAGGGGATGGAAAATGATGGACCAACATGGCCGAACCCCATGGAGGAGTTTTTATGGATCTAATTATGTTTAAATGATCATCATTGGACTATCTAACTAACAGGATGATGGCTAAATGATGAAAAAAGAGAACCAACATGGCCGAACCCCATGGATGATATTTTTATGGACCTTGGTTGTTTTATTGAAGTAAATGATTGACTATGGAATGTTTGATTAAGAAATAAAAGAATGAATAATGGTTGACCGCTTGGTTTAAAATAAGCAAGGATTAAAAGAAGGTGGTCAAAATCAAAGGAGTGAGGTTCGGCCATGTTGTATGGCCGAACCCCACTAATGAGTTTTGTGGACTTAAACATGTTTCAACCCTAAGGTATGGCCAAAACCCCTTGGGGGTCTTAACCGGCTTAAGGACCATGAACGTAAATGGAAAAGAATATGGAATGATGTAGGGGTTGATAGAAATCAAATTGATGTATGTATATGTGTTAAATGTAATAAGGTAACGGGATTTCACAAACAGGTGCACGATCGGTGATCTGTTTTGACGAAAACGCAAGGATACGATATTTGGATGTTGGTAGGATTCCTACCTTGTTGAAAACCTTGGACTATGTATATGAATGGTTGTCTTAATTTCATGTTTTGATGATCTATTTTGGTATCAAGTGCAATGTATTAATAATGGGATTTCAATGCTATTACGTCTATTATGAAAAGGCATGTGTGCACTTACATCTCATGTATGGCATGGGAGGGATCACATGAGGGGAGTCCACGCTCCATTCAGATATCCGATAAACAAACATGGGGAGGGATCTGCATTGATTCCGATTATGATGTTTGAAATGAATGAGGAGTCCACGCTCCGTTCGGTGGGACCGATAAGGCATACGTGGGGAGTCATGACAATACCTTAATGTGGCATATTCATCAAGAGGATTACTATGGATTGTGATATGGTTGATGGGTGGGAATCATGGCATATGACACCCATGGCATGGCAGTGACTTGCATGGTTTTGACATTATATATATCTATGTGATTTTTATACTAATCCATGTGTTTGACCCTACTCGGAGTATCTACTGGGCGCGTTTTCTAACGCCCTACTTCTACCTTAAGTGATGACACAGGGAATGGACGGAGCGAAGGACGTGAACGGAGCCAAGCTTAGGAGCTTGGATGATTTAGATTGATTTTATTTACGTTTTGATTTTGGACAATGTAATTTGAGTAATTAACATTTTGGGACTGTAACAACTTAGAACTATCTGCTATGGTTTGGTTTTAATGTTGGACATTTTTAAGATTAATTTAAGTGATGGACTTCCTTGCTTAAAATGGGTAGAAATAGTAACTCTATTATAATTCCGCATTATGTTTAATTCCGCATGTATAACCTTATTACGTGTTAACCGTTTTAGTGGACTTAGTCCACGCACACATATGGTTGGCCAGTTAAGGACCGGGCTATGGATGCTTGGACTTAACTCGCGTCGTGACGTCCCGCTCTCTCTCACTCTTTATTTATAAAAAAAAAAAATAGACTCTGATTTTCAGCGAGTGAAAAAGGGCGGGGCGTTACAGTTGGTATCAGAGCGAAAACGGAAGAATGAATCTTTCGAAGTAAGATTAAGACGGTATCATGTCTCACTGACAAGATAAGAATCCCAACTGACCAACTCTTCGGAGCCCGCTGCACGGGGGCCTGATTAATTTACTTTGTTAAGACTCAGAATGAAGCATTCAATTTGAAAGCAACACTTGACGAAAAAAGAATGAAAGCAAGGGAAGGACAGTCACTAAAAAAATGGATTTATCAAACATGGCAAAATAAGACATATTTCCCCGAAAATGAGAAACATCAGGATTTTTCCCAAATAGAGAAACAACACTTGATATATAGGAAATTTTCCCTGAAAATGAGAAACATCGGGATTTTTCCCCAAATTGAGAAACAACACTTGATATATAGGAAAGTTTCCCCGAAAACAAGAAAACATCAGGATTTCCCCAAATTGAGAAATAATACTTAGAAAGTTTTCCCCAAAAATAAGAAATACAAAATGTTTATTTGGCAATTTCCCCAAACTTTGAAAACACAAGAATTTACGAGAAAACTAAGTCAAACGATGTTTCAATGACTTAGGAAAATGCCTCCGAGAAGAATAACTCAACAAAACCCGCATGTGGATGAAGAGGTGCAGCAACCACACCAAGAAAAGGAGCAAAATATCGTAAACATTCCTGTGGTACCTCCCGAGTTACAAAACTTGGTACAAGTTGTGGTCACGTCCGTTCTACAGCAACATATGAACGCCAATGGAAGTGCGACCACCAACGAGGCACATGATCAGAGGATGGTTAGAGATTTCCAACAACAGCGACCCCCACACTTCAAAGGGAAAGAAGGACCTGCCGGAGAGGAGAATTGGCTGAGGATCGTCATCAAGATCTTGACATTACTGAAGATCACCAGTAATGAAGATAGAATACTGCTGGCTACTTCGCAGTTGATCGATGATGCCTACAAGGGGTGGGAAGTGATTGAGCGACGGCGGGCACAGATTCCAAAAGAGGAAAGGACTGAGATGATGTGGGACCAATTCTCGACTATGTTCCTGGATCACTACTTTCCAGAAGAAGAGAAGGAGCGCCAGACACAAGCGTTCATATCTTTGGTGCAAGGCACCATGACTATGGCGGAGTATCATTAGGAGTTCCTCCGTCTATCGTGCTATGCTTTATACATGGTAGACACGGAGTACAGAAAGGCTTGCAAATTTAAGCGAGGCCTTCGACTGAGTATCAGGGCCAAAGTGACTATCTTCAACTCACCCACATTGGCGAAAGTGGTCAGCCGAGCTACCATAGCTGAGTAAGAGCTGAGAGAGAGTGCGGTTTGTGGACAACCACCGAGGCCAAAGCGGGGGAAGTACTTTTCGCCCGAACAAGAGATTCCGACCCAACTTTGGGAGACCATCACCTTCCACTAGGTTAGTTGGAGGCTTTCGTCCCAATTAGCCCTCCTCATCAGTATCTGTCTCTCAGGTCCCTCGAGGTGTGAGCATCTGTTTCCAGTGTGGCCAGCAGGGCCATTTCAAGAGGGAATGTCCGTAGAATATTAGACCTTCTCACTCCAGGGGTTCCTTTCGTCCTCCAGCCCGATCAACTCATTCACAAGTATCCAGGGCATACAACCAGACTGGACGTACACCTAACCCGACAGGATCTGGATGACTGTATACTTTAACTCTTCATCCGGAGATGGTGGATCACTCAGTGATTCAAGGTATGGCAGTAGATGGTAGTTCCTATGCTTTCGCATTATTTGATTCTGGAGCATCCCACTCTTTTGTATCTGCTGCATTTATATCTGCTACTGGCAACCTAGTACAAAAATTGTCCACCACACTCACTATTGTATCCCCCATTGGAGACACATCACTAGGACTTATATGCATAGTGGTAAACGCTGAACTCGCTGGATTCAGATTTGAGTTCAATTATCTGGAACTCGAGATGACTGAGTACGACATCATTTTTGGCATGGATCGGTTGGTTAACTTCCAGGCCAGCATTGACTACCATCTTCGCAGGGTGATATTTTGGTCACCCAAGGGAAAACGATACGTGGTACATGCTGACAAACAGAGTATCCCTATGACCAGGAGACTACATGAAGAATTGAACCACCTTGTATTGAACAACATCAGATTAGACAAGGCACCGGTGGCTAAACTTCTTGCGGTAGTGAAAGACTACACGGAGGTATTCTCGACAGAACTCCCTGGCTTGCCACCCAAGAGGGAGATTGATTTTGAGATAAAACTGTATCGTGGCACTACTCCAGTATCATTGCCACATTACCGGATGGCCCCAACTGAGATGTCAGAGTTAAAGAAGCAAATTGATGAACTGCTCAGACTAGGGTGCATCCGGAACAACACATCATCTTGGGGAGCACTAGTATTATTTGTGAAGAAGAAGGATGGTACGCTTCGAATGTGCTTAGATTACAAGAAATTGAACTAGCTAACAGTCAGAAACAAGTACCCTCTACCTAGGATTGATGATTTATTCGATCAACTCAGGGGTTCCAGTCATTTCTCCAAGATTGATCTGATGTCAGGCTACCATCAAATCCGGTTTAGGGATGAAGACATAGAGAAGATGACTTTCAGGATGCGGTATGGACCCTATGAGTATGTGGTCATGCCATTTGGACTTACCAATGCACCAGTTTGTTCATGGATCTGATGAACGGGATCTTCCGTCCTTACTTGGACAAGTTTGTAATTGTTTTCATTGATGACATCTTGATTTATTCCAAAAGTCAAGAGGAGCATGCTGAGCATTTACGGATAGTCCTAAACACCCTGAGGAAGAATCAGTTGTATGCCAAAGCAAGCAAGTGTGAATTTTGGCTATCTGAGGTTAACTTCTTGGGGCATGTCATATCAGAGGAAGGTATTGTCATGGACCCGGCTAAAGTGTCAGCAGTTAGAGAATGGAAACTCCAAAGAATGTGACCGAAATCCGCAGCTTCCTTTGGATTGGCAGGTTATTATAGGAAGTTTATTATGGACTTCTCCAAGATTGCATCTCCACTTACCCGACTCACTCAGAAAGGAGTCAAATTTGAATGGTCTGATGTATGCTGCTGGAGATTCGAAGAACTAAAGGAGAGGCTTATGACTGCTCCTATTCTGACTCCGCCAGAAAGGCGTAAGGGTTATGAAGTATATTGTGATGCTTCAGGAGAGGGACTTGGGTGTTCTCTCACTCAAAGTCAACACGTGGTGGCTTATGGTTCAAGACAGTTGAAAATTCATGAACGCCACTATCCCAAGCATGATCTGGAATTAGGCGCAGTGGTCTTCGCTCTCAAAAGCTGGAGACACTATCTTTATGGCGAGAAGTTTGAAGTATTTTCTGATCACAAAAGCCTGAAATATCTGTTTGATCAGAAGGAACTCAATATGAGGCAATGCAGATGGATGGAATATCTGTAAGATTATGAGTTTACGCTTCGATATCATCCTGGTAAGGCGAACAAAGTGGCGGATGTCCTCAGCCGTATGTCACATGCAACAATGGCCAGCTTGATTAGGAAGGAATGGGAAATGCTGAATACCATTAGAGAGTTCAATTTGTATATCAAGAACCATGGGAGTATGTACAATCTAACCGTAGGGTCCAACATGGTTTCCAAGATTGAAAAGGAACAACGGACAGATCCGGAAGTGGAAGAGATATGGCTAAAATGTCTCCTGGTGAGGTTAGACCGGAATGGGAGTTACGATCGGGACAGGTGTTGTATTCTGAGGTAGAACATATGTGCCCCAGAGCTGCAGAAGAGAGTTATTGATCGAGGCACACCAAACCAAACTCTTTATTCATCCGGGCAGCACCAAGATGTATCATGATCTGAAGCGACACTATTGGTTGCATGGACTCAAAAGAGATGTGGCAGAGTTTGTTGCCCACTGCTTGACTTGTCAGCAAGTTAAGACTAAACATCAGAAGCCACCAGGATTACTCAAACCCTTACCAGTATCGGAGTGGAAATGGGAACATATCTCCATGGATTTTGTGATAGGGTTGCCAAGGTAATCAAAGGGCAACGATGCAATATGGGTCGTGGTAGATCGATTGACCAAGTCTGCACACTTCCTTCCCATCAAGATGACAGATTCATCCGAGACTTTGGGTCGACGGTACATCAAAGATATCATCAGACTACATGGTATCCCCAGGACTATTGTGTCTGACAGAGATGGCCGATTCACCGGCAGGGTGTGGTAGAGCATGCAGTCGGCTATGGGGACAGACTTATTGATTAGAACAGCGTTCCATCCACAGATTGATGGGCAGTCAGAGAGGACAATCTGAGAGCATGTATATTAGACTTCAAGGGTGGATGGGAGGATCACTTACCGCTGGTTGAGTTCTCTTACAACAACAGTTACCAGGCAAGCCTCCAGATGGCTCCATTCGAGCCATTGTATGGTAGATCCTGTAGATCACCAGTGCGTTGGACAGAGGCCAGTGAACCTGCACTTATTGGACCCGTGCTAGTTGTAGAGACCACAATGCATATTAAGTTGATACGACAACATCTACTTACTGTACAGAGTCGTCAGAAGAGCTACGCTGACAAGGGAAGGAGGTTCTTTGAGTTTGAAGTGGGAGACTTAATGTTCTTGAAAGTCTCACCACGAAAGGGACACATGTGATTTGGGAAGAAAGGGAAACTGTCAGCTAGATTTGTGGGGCCGTTTCCAATCTTAAAGAGGGTGGGGGAGGTGGCTAATCAATTGGCACTTCCTCCACAGTTGTCATCTTTGCACGATGTATTCCATGGTTCTATGTTGAGGAAATACAATCCGGATCCTTCACACGTGTTGAACGTGCAAGATGTGGATGTGCAAAGCGATGTAACTTATGTGGAGAGGCCGGTCAGCGTGATCGAGAAAGAACAGAGGGTGCTACGGAACCGAGCCACTCATTTCGTCAAGCTAGTATGGGATCGACATGGTAACGAGGAAACCACCTGGGAACTTGAATCAGAAATGAGAGTAGCACATCCTGAGCTTTTTGTACAAGTTGTTTGAAACCCCACTTCGCTTGATTTTCGAGACGAAAATTTCAAAAGAGGGTAATATTGTAATAGCCCGGATTTTCAATGCCATAATTATATTGGCTATTATCTATTTTAATTGTTAAAAATTAAGATTTATAGATGGAATGAATGTTAGATGGATAAGAATTGGGGCAATGGCCCAAGTATGGTCCAATGGATCATGGATAGGGTTAATTCTAATTAATTGGGTAAATGTGGTCAATTGGGTCAAATGCCCAGTTGGGACCCAATGGGTCAAGATTAATTGATGTTTAGGGTAAATGGGTCAAGAAGAATTGATTTAATTGGCTCATGTACCCAATTAGGACCTAAGACATGGGATCCACCTCATCAAGTGAGGTGGCAAGTGTAGGAGGTGACATGGAAGAGGCATAGCCAAGTGGGACCCAAGTCCACCTCATCAAGTGAGGTGGCGAGTGCTCTAAGGTAGCTTGTGGGGTCGGCTACCATGGTTGGTCAACCATGGGTGAGTTCATGGGTGAATTCAAGAGGGTCAAGTGAAGTGAGTTGAGTTAAATTATTTAATTAAAATCACCTAAGTTAGATGGAAATGAATTCAAGTGCTTGAGTTAGGGGAATGAGTTTCATTTAAATGAAGTGAGTTGAATGGGTGGTGAGTCACGTGGAAGATGAAAGGACTTAAGTGAGCCAAAGGGGAGGTGGAGGGTTTCCATCTCATGGAAACCCTAGACACAAAACCGTTGGGGTAGGGGGAGAGTGCCAAGTGTAAGCCATGTGCCCTCTTGGTTAGCCAAGGGATACATGGGGAAGACCACACCTTGATGAGGGTGGTTGGGGAGATTAGGGTTAGTAACAAAGGCTCACACCAAAACCCTAGAGCTAACTCTCCTTGAGACAAAGACAAGTTTCATCTCATTCACCCTTGGCCGATCCACCCTTTGGAGAAAAAGATAGAAAAATTCCCATCTCCTTCTCTCTCTCTCTCCCTCTCTCAAACCTTCACCTAGGCCGAACCCTCCTTAGGGTTTCACCTCAAACCCTCTCCCTCTCAAGCAACCTTTTGGCTGAAATACATCAAGAAGGCTCTCAATCTCTCCTCTCATTCCGGCACTAAACTTGGAGAAACCGAAGAACGGAGAGGAAGAATAAAGGACTAAGGAAGGAGAAGAACGGAGGAGCAAGACGGAACGAAAGAAAACGAAGGAGACGCAGAAAAGGTAAGGTTTATGTTTCATGTTACTAAAAATATAAGAAACCATGGGGTTTCATTTCGGATTGGAAAGATTGGCCAAATGGTTATATGCCATGGATTTAAAATCCATTCAAGGAATATCAATGAAATGGACATAAAGTAACGTATTGTTCAAAAATTCGAAATATGGTTTTGGAGATGGAAAAATGGACAAGACCCTAACCTTATTGATGGCTAAAATGGGTTGAACAAATGAAGTAATGATGATTAAGATTAGGGATACATATATGATTAATGGATGATGTTAAGAACTATGGGTATGCATGATCTATGAATGACCTTATGTATGTTAAACATAAGGGGTAAATTTCATAAAGAGAATGATCAAGCACAAGGGTCGGCCTCTTGCATGGCCGAACCCTATTTGTATATATGGAGATCATATGAGGGAACAAAAAGAGATTGGATGAGGTTCGGCCATGTTGTATGGCCGAACCCCATCAAATGATCTAAACATGTTGTATGTGATTTTTAAGGGAACCCATCCTCATGATGATTTAAAATGGAAAGAGGAGGAAAAATGATGAACCATGAGCTCGGCCATGTTGTATGGCCAAACCCCATTGAAGAATGTTGACGGATTTAAAAATGTTTTAAATGATGAACCATGGGTGAATTTTAAGGATTACCTAGTTAAGGAATAAAAGGAAAGAAATGATGATTTAAAATGAAGAGGGGATGGAAAATGATGGACCAAGGGTTCTGCCATGTTGTATGGCCGAACCCCATGGCGGAGTTTATGGATCTAATTATGTTTAAATGATCTTCATTGGACTATCCAGCTAAGAGGATGATGGCTAAATGATGAAAAGAGAGAACCATGGGGTTCGGCCATGTTGTTGGCAGAACCCCATGGATGATATTTTTATGGACCTTGGTTGTTTTATCAAAGTAAATGATTGACTATGGAATGTTTGATTAAGAAATAAAAGAATGAATAATGGTTGACCGCTTGGTTTAAAATAAGCAAGGATTAAAATAAGGTGGTCAAAATCAAAGGAGTGAGGTTCGGCCATGTTGTATGGCCGAACCCCACTAATGAGTTTTGTGGACTTAAAACATGTTTCAGCCCTAAGGTATGGCCGAAACCTCTTGGGGGTCTTAACCGGCTTAAGGACCTTGAGCGTAAATGGAAAAGAATATGGAATGATGTAGGGGTTGATGGAAATCAAATTGAAATATGTATATGCAACGCCCGCCCCTTTTCACCGTAAAATCAGAGTACAATTTTTTTTTTTAAATTAAAAGTGACAAAGGGCGCGGACATCACGACGCGAGTTAAGTTCCGAGCTTCTAAAGCCCGGCCCTTAACTGGCTAACCCTACGCGTGCGTGGAACATAAGTCCACGAGTACGGTTCACGCGTAGCAAGTAAGCTCACGGAACATAAAAATAAATGCGGATGATCATAGAACTATCCTACCAATTTTCAAATAGCAGGGAAGAAACATCCGTATAATTACTAAAATGCCATTAAACTGCATTGTCCAAAAATAAAATCTAAACATAGCAAGCCATCTAAGTTATTACATTCCGACAAGCTAGTTTACTCAATTTACATTTCCAAAATGAAATAATTCAACTTAAACAAAATAACTAGTCCGCCTTCCCAAGCTCCTAAGCTTGGCTTCCGTCTTGGCCTTCTGGTCCGCCATCTCCTGCATCGTCAGCTAGGGTAGAAGTAGGGCGTTAGAACAACGCGCCCAGTAGGACTCCGAGTAGGGCTAGCACATAGATTAGTAATAACAGCATACTGATAATAACCCAATGAAAATTGATAAACCATGTATAGTGAAAATATAAGATGTATGTCATGCCCTGGGTGTCTATGTTATGAATCCCACCCATCATTCCTGCCATATACTGTCATATCCCCCTTGATGGAAAAACCTCATCAAGATATGTCCAACGGCAAAATATCCCCCTTGACGGCAAAGTCTCGTCAAGGTGTCCCCATGCCTGTTCTCGGTTGCCCCGATGGAGCATGGACTCCGGTTATCAAAATATCCCCATGCCTGTTTTTCGGTCGCCCCGACGGAGCATGGACTCCTGTTTGTTTATTTTTTTCCGCCCATCCCATGCATGAGATGTAATGCATTATGCTATGTAATATTTATAACTCATAACCTTAAGATATCATACATAGCCTTAATTTATAATGCATAACCTTAATCATAGTTCATAGCCATTAAATAAAATCCATCTTAAACATAGCATCCATAATTGTAAAAACCCATCATAAGATAAATACTAGAATCAATAAAATATGACAAGAATACCATCACACATCCATGGCTTACAAATAGGTAGGAATCCTACCGAACACCGACTCGGGTCTTTATTTCGTTTTCGTCCGACAATCCGGCTACCGACTCGCGTACCGCTTGCGCTATCCGGTACCTTATTAAATTACCAAATCAATCCAAATTTTAATCATTTCCAAGCCCGTAATTCATAACTTAGTGGGTTTCTTCATTTTAGCCCATATTTACCATTTTTGCCACTACCCTTAACATAAACAATTTTTCATTAATTCACACCTACTTAAGCCCAAAATTTAATCCACAATTAGGTCCTTTATTTATTCACTAACCATGACCCAACATGAAACAAAATCAACCATCTAATTTAATAAAATTCTCTATCATCTAAACACAAACATGGACCCAACCTTAGCTCATACAATGACCTACAAAATGGGTCACGGGTTCGGCCACATACCCTGGCCGAACCCATGATGTCTTGTTCCCCATTTTTTTCTTGGGTCCATTGTTACATTTTAGATCCACCAATAATCCCTCCTTGAGGGGTTTACATCATGCAACTAAACCATATTCTTAGCCCCATTTGGATCATTACTTTTGTTCATTTGAAACCCAAAATTCATCAACACATTATCCTTTAAACCCCACCATTTAATCATCATTTCATCACCATAGGGTTCGGCCATGGTATATGGCCGAACCCATGGTTCATGATTCATCATTCATTGCTCCATAATACCTATATTCACCCAAAATATTAAATCCACCCATCTTCCCATTTTCCATGGCTTTTTAAACCCTAAAACCCTAGCTAATTTCACACATAACAACCTAGGGTTCGGCCATGCACCATGGCCGAACCCATGGTTCACAATTCCTTCTCTTTTATGCCTTCTTAATGCCATAAAATCCCATTGCATTTTTCATCATAAAACCATTTTAATACTCATCCCCATTCATTCATTTACAACCCAAAAATCCATTACCCATCTTCATTATCTTCCATTCATTAACCCTAACCATTTTACATCAAATGGTTAATCACCCACCATGGGGTTCGGCCATACTATATGGGCGAACCCTATGGCCCATGATTCTTATTTCCAAGTACCCAATTCCATGTTCAATTTAATCAATCACACAATGCACACAATATATTTCTCCAATTTCTTACCCTAACCCTAATTCACTCATTTAGGGTTTTCCCCATCTTCCACCCTTCCATTTAATGCATCTAAATTCCATAGTATAAAATCACCTATCCACCATTTATTTCACAAAAATAAATTCCATTTCTTAAACCCTAAAATTCAAAATTCTTTTATTTAAGAAATACTCACTATCCGACGTCTCCTCCGATTTTCGCCGCTCCCGTCGGTCTCCTTAGCCTCCTCTCTCCTTCCTCTTGATCTTTGATTTGAATTGAGAGAGGAAAAGAGGAAAGATGATGAGAGGAAGATGATAACCCTTTACCTTAGAGTGATTTCTCTCAAAATTCCACTTCTTTCTTCTCTCCTTCTCTTCTCTTTTCCTTAACTCTCTCTCCTTCACTTGGATGTAGGGGACGACCATGGGAGATGAAAATGGAGAGAGTTGAATGAAAATAGAATGGGAAAAGACATCAAGGCTTATCCCCATTTTTTTACTTTACATTAATTACCTTCACCAACCTTAAGATATTTTTGAGATATTTAAGTTGCTTTATGGCTTATAACTCCACTCCTCAAAGTCCCAACGTGTTTAACATTTTGAGGTGGGGTAGCTTGGTCTCCATTTGACCAATCTAACCCCATTTAGCCACCAACTTATTAATTTAAGTATTTAATTAATTTGGTAATTAATCTTAGGTTACTTCATTTTTTATTCAACCTAATTCCCATTATTCCACCCATGGTTGACCAAGTCAACCATGGTGGCCGGCCCCACCAATCATTGGCCCACACACCACCTCACTTGATGAGGTGGAGGTGGGTCCCACTTGGCCACACCACCATTGTTTAATTCCAAATTACTTAGGGTGATTAAATTTCATTAAGCCCACTCTAAATGGATCACCATTGGGCCCATGGCCCAATTACATTTCCATCTAGCCCATTTACCTTAGAGCATAACCATTTTGACCCACTGGGTCCCAAATGGGTATTTGACCCCATTTGACCATTCTTGACCCATTTAAATAAATTTAAATCCAAACCATAGTCTATTGGGCCACACTTGGGCCTTCATCCAATTTTGGCCCATTTACCATTTATTCCACCAATTTCCAATTTTCATCATTAAAATAAATAATATTCACATATTTATTGATTTAAAATTTCAAGCCATTACAGTATATGTGTTAAATGTAATAAGGTAACGGGAATTCACAAAAGGGTGCACGATCGGCTTTGACGCAATCGGTGATCGGTTTTGACGAAAACGCAAGGATACGATATTTGGACGGTTGTAGGATTCCTACCTTGTTGAAAACCTTGAACTATGTATATGAATGGTTGTCTTAATTTCATGTTTTGATGATCTATTTTGGTATCAAGTGCTATGTTTTAATAATGGGATTTCAATGCTATTATGTCTATTATGAAATGGCATGTGTGCACTTACATCTCATGCATGGAATGGGAGGGATCACATGAGGGGAGTCCACGCTCCATTCGGATATCCGATAAACAAACGTGGGGAGGGATCCACACTAATTCCGATTATGATGTTTGAAATGAATGAGGAGTCTATGCTCCGTTCATTGGGACCGATAAGGCATACGTGGGGAGCCATGACATTACCTTGATGTGGTTTATTCATCAAGAGGATTACTATGGATTGTGATATGGTTGATGGGTAGGAATCATGGCATATGACACCCATGGCATGACATTGACTTGCATGGTTTTGACATTATATATATCTATGTGATTTTTATACTAATCCATGTGTTTGACCCTACTTGGAGTACCTACTAGGCGCGTTGTATAACGTCCTACTTCTACCTTAGATGATGACACAGGGAATGGAAGGAGCGAAGGACGTGAACGGAGCCAAGCATAGGAGCTTGAATGATCTAGATTGATTTTATTTACGTTTTGATTTTGGACAATGTAATTTGAGTAATTAGCATTTTGGGACTGTAATAACTTAGAAATCCTGCTATGGTTTGGTTTTAATGTTGCACAATTTTAAAATTAATTTAAGTGATGGACTTCCTTGCTTAAAATGGGTAGGAATAGTAACTCTATTATAATTCCGCATTATGTTTAATTCCGCATGTATAGCCTTATTACGTGTTAACCATTTTAGTGGACTTAGTCCACGCACACGTATGGTTGGCCAGTTAAGGGCCGGGCTTTGGAAACTCGGACTTATCTCGCGTCGTGACGTCCCGCTCTCTCTCAATCTTTATTTTTTTTAAAAAGAAATAGACTCTGATTTTCGGCGAGTGAAAAAGGGCAGGGCATTATAGTTCGGCCATACAACATGGCCGAACGTCACTCTTTGGTTTTGGTGGTTCTTCCTTTTCATCTTCTTTCCATCTTATATCACCTTGAGGATGGATTTTTCTTAAAAATTTACATCCAACACGTTTTAGGTCACTTGATGGGTTTCGGCCATAAAAAATGGCCGAACCTCATCTAGTCTCTTTTTCAGTCCTCCAATGATCCCCATAAAAAAAATAGGGTTCGGCCATGCAAGAGGCCGAACCTTGTTCTTTAATTATTTTCTCTTAATCTTAGTATTACAACATAATTTTGAATATCTTTCCACATTTGTTTCAACCATTTGACCATTCCTTGAATGGATTTCAAATCCATGGCCTTATAACCATTTAGCCTTTCTTTATGAATTTTATTCCTTATATTTAACATATATGTTGTCATCCATTAATCATGTATAACCATAGTCCTCATCATCGCAACTTATTTGTACAACCTATCTTACCCACCAATACCTTACTTTTATTGTCACGTCCCGCCCTTTCTGAGATTCAGAGTCTATTTTTTTTTTTTTTTATAAATTAAAACCGGACAAGGGCGGAGGGACGCCACGACGGGAGTTAAGTTCGGACTTCCAAAGTCCGACCCTTAACTGGCCACCCATGTGTACATGGACTAAACCCATGATAACAATCCACACATGGAACTAAACAAGTTATGCGGAATAAACTAGACTAACTACAGAATTAAACTGAATAGATAGCAAGTACAAGTCTCAATTATTAAAATAACTTAATCCAAACATCCATTGTCAATATCATAAACAAACCATAGCAAAGTTAACTAGCTATTACATGTCTATAAATTGTAACTCAGAAGACAGTAATAAATAAATCCCAATCATCAATCAAGCTTAAGCCTGGCTCCCCTCCTGGTCATCGACCTTCTCTTTCCCCTTCCTTGTTCCTGCATTATCCTCTAAGGATAGAATTAGAGCGTTAGATCAACGCGCCCAGTAGGTTCCCGATCAGGGCTACCAGATGGTTAGTTTATAAAACGTGCATATCATAGTACATGATCATCAACAAAACATTTGAAAACAATGATATGTATGTAAGTGCATATGTAATGAGTCCCACCCATTACAAGTATACATAGCTATCACTTGACGGAATTCTCACGTCAAGGTAATCCAGAGTAATCCACATTTCCTCTGAATAGAAGTCTAATATCAAAGTAAGCCAGAGTAATCCACATTTCCTATGGATAGGATTCTTACGTCAAGGTATTTCACAGTGTAATCCATAGTATTCCTCATTTCCTATGGATTGGGCTCCTGTTTCCCAACGTCATCACCCCATGCCATGCATGAGATGTCATTGCATTATATATATCATTTGTAAATACATATCTCATCATTCAAAACCAATTTGAAACATAATATCAATAACAACATATCTCATTAAAACATGATAAAACCAAATCATGATAATGGTTACAAGTAGGTAGGGAAACCTACAAAGAATTCACTTAAGTGACCGTTCCTTTCAAGCGTCACCCGATCACGACTAGCGTGCCGTCAAAGAGATCCGCCACCTTATTCACATAAACCATGAATCAACTTTAATCCCATAATACATTTGAATGGGGTTCCGCCATTCAACATGGCCGAACCTCATCATCTAAGTTTGGTCCCTTTTTTTCCCATTTTTGTCATTGTTTTTAAGTCCCCAAATCAAGTCCCTTGATTTAATAATTCCATCCACTAGCTTCATTAAAACAGCCCATTAAAATTAATATCCAAAATATTTATAAGTGGGATTCGGCCATACATCTTGGTCGAACCTCACTTATGTACTTAGGCCCACTCTTTCACCTCTTGATTGTTACACTTATTCACAAATTTGCCATTGCTACCAATAAATAATTTTATCATGCATAAACTTTAAGACCACCAATTATTTCCATGAAATTGATTCATAACACCATAACCATGGTCCATGGGGTTCGGCCATACATATGGCCGAACCCTATGGCTTTCACATTTGAATCACTTTGTCATGCCTTAGCCATAGAACACCATGGTTCGGCCATGAAATGGCCAACCCATGCCTTGTCCAAATGTTCACCTAGAACCCTTTTTAAACCCTTCATATTATTCCATGATATTCAAGTTTGAAACCCTTTAATTCAACAAAACAGTCCATAAATCTCACCATCCTTTCCATCCTTTAAATCCATATAAAATGGTCCATGGGGTTCTGCCATAGCCATGGCCGAACCTTATGGTTCACTTGGTTCAATACTCTCCATGATTACTCATGGTTTTGACATGCTATTTCAACCATAATCCATATATAACTCAGCCATACATTGGCCAACCCAGTATATACATTTTATATCCATTATTTAAACACCTTAACCCTTTCAATACTTGTATGGTTTTTATCTTTCAAAACCATCAAAATTAACCAATAATTATGATCTGATTTCATGGGGTTCGGCCATCCCCATTGGCCGAACCCTATGGCCTATAATTCAAACCCTTTTTAACAAATACGTTGCCTCATCATAAACTTTAAGACCACCAATTATTTCCATGAAATTGATTCATAACACCATAACCATGGTCCATGGGGTTCGGCCATACATATGACCGAACCCTATGGCTTTCACATTTGAATCACTTTGTCATGCCTTAGCCATAGAACACCATGGTTCGGCCATGAAATGGCCAACCCATGCCTTGTCCAAATGTTCACCTAGAACCCTTTTTAAACCCTTCATATTATTCCATGATATTCAAGTTTGAAACCCTTTAATTCAACAAAACAGTCCATAAATCTCACCATCCTTTCCATCCTTTAAATCCATATAAAATGGTCCATGGGGTTCTGCCATAGCCATGGCCGAACCTTATGGTTCTTGGTTCAATACTCTCCATGATTACTCATGGTTTTTGACATGCTATTTCAACCATAATCCATATATAACTCAGCCATACATTGGCCAACCCAGTATATACATTTTATATCCATTATTTAAACACCTTAACCCTTTCAATACTTGTATGGTTTTTTTATCTTTCAAAACCATCAAAATTAACCAATAATTATGATGATTTCATGGGGTTCGGCCATCCCATTGGCCGAACCCTATGGCCTATAATTCAAACCCTTTTTAACAAATACGTTGCCTCATCATAAACTTTAAGACCACCAATTATTTCCATGAAATTGATTCATAACACCATAACCATGGTCCATGGGGTTCGGCCATACATATGGCCGAACCCTATGGCTTTCACATTTGAATCACTTTGTCATGCCTTAGCCATAGAACACCATGGTTCGGCCATGAAATGGCCAACCCATGCCTTGTCCAAATGTTCACCTAGAACCCTTTTTAAACCCTTCATATTATTCCATGATATTCAAGTTTGAAACCCTTTAATTCAACAAAACAGTCCATAAATCTCACCATCCTTTCCATCCTTTAAATCCATAGAAAATGGTCCATGGGGTTCTGCCATAGCCATGGCCGAACCTTATGGTTCACTTGGTTCAATACTCTCCATGATTACTCATGGTTTTGACATGCTATTTCAACCATAATCCATATATAACTCAGCCATACATTGGCCAACCCAGTATATACATTTTATATCCATTATTTAAACACCTTAACCCTTCCAATACTTGTATGGTTTTTATCTTTCAAAACCATCAAAATTAACCAATAATTATGATCTGATTTCATGGGGTTCGGCCATCCCCATTGGCCGAACCCTATGGCCTATAATTCAAACCCTTTTTAACAAATACGTTGCCTCATCATACATGTACCAACCTCCATGATCTTACATGGTCTATAGCCTTCAAAACCATCAATTTAAAGAAATAAATTTCATGGGTCCATGTTTTTCCCTCTTTTAAACCTCATCATACAATTTTAAACCATTGCTTAATTCGGCCATACATGACCAAATCATGACCTTTAAATCCCTAATTCATAATTCTTTATCTTGCATCTTAAACACATATAATTCTCCATAATTTTTGCATGGTTTTTAGCCTCCAAAAACCGTCAAAACACCCAAATAAATTTCATGGGGTTCGGCCATCCAAAGTGGCCGAACCCAATGATATTTTTTTACCATTTAAAACAACCTTAAACAAGGTTTAAGTCCTTGATGAATTCGGCCCTTCCATGGCCAATTCATGTTCCATTTAATCTAATTTATTAGACAAAATTGTATGGAATTCTTACCAATTTCCTTTGCCTTTTCCTCTTGCCTTTTGCTCCTTGCCTTCTTCCCTCTTGCTTCCTTTCTTCTTCCTTAGTTTCTAGCCGAAATTGTGCTTGATCAATGGTGAGGAACACTAAGGCTGATTCAGTCAAGGAGGGGTGTTCTTGAGAGAGATGGATTTCTATGACTTTCCAATGTAGAATCGGCCAAGAGTGGTGGTGTTTTGTTTTTGTTACACAACCCTTGGACCCCTCATTACTCCTCATCAAATATTGTTTAAACCAAGGAGACATTGGTGCCAACCAAGGCACCCCTTGGCACCAACCAATGCATCTCTTGGTATCAACCAATGCATCTTATGAGATGGAAATACCCCTCCATCTTTGTTCATAAATGCCGCCCCAACCATGGTGACCCTTGGCTTGGCCAAGGCACCCTTGCACTCCCAACGTGTGGGACATGTTTCCTTGATGATGTTTGAGATCAAGACACCCCCTCAAATTCCATTTGACTCACTTGAACTCAAGGTCCTTTTGATTTCCTTCTCAACTCACCCAACTCACCATACTTAATGCATTTCATTTAATGCATTGAGTCAACTCTATTACTTAATTCCAATCCAACTCATTTCTGTCCCACTCAACCTGATTTAACTCATATTTGAGCTCACCTAATGGTCCACACGGTCAACCATGGTCAACTCGACCCATTGGGTCCCCATTTAGCTTATTGACCCAATTAACGCCTAGACCCAATTATGAGTGGTTTAGCCCCTTTGCATCAAGCCTACCCATTTATGCTCCACATAATTTCCAATCAATTCAGCTTAACCCCATTAAATTTGGGCTCACCCAACGGTCAAACAAGTCCATTATGACCCATTGGGTCCTTTGACCCAATTAACCATTTTGACCCCCATTTGACGTACTTTACCCATTTACCTAAATTTGATCCTTATAATAGGTCCATAGGGTCTTAATTTGAGCAATGGGCCCCACCATTTCAATATTTATAATTGCATTTATTAAATTCACCAGTCTAGGGGCATTTTCATAAATATTCATTTCATTGAGAAATTGGGGTGTTACATATATGTTCATCTCATTGCTATTCCTTGCATAGATTTTTACATTCTATGGCCCATAATATTTTGGCCATTCTTTTCAATCCGATATGGAACCCCATGGTTTCGGCCATTCCATAGCCGAAACCATGGTTCCCTTAGTTTCTTTTTAATCAATAAACCCTCGTTAAGCAATACATACCTATTCCGCGTCTCCTCCGTTTCTTTAGGTCTGATTTTGCTCCTTCCTTACTGCTTTCTTCTTCCTCCTTCGTTCTTCGGTTTCTCTGAGTCTAGAGCCGAAAATGTGTGAGAGAGAGAGAGATGAGAAGAGGCAATGCAACCTCTTGTTCCACTTTGAGAATTCGGCCAAGTATGATGAGAGATGGAGAGGGATTGAGATGAAAAACTCCTAATGGAGGGTTCGGCCAAAGAGGTGTGGGTTGAGAGGGGGAGAGAGGGAGAAGATGAGATGAAACTCTATCTTTTCTTTGTCCCAAAGAGAGGATTGGCCAAGGATGTAGTAGAGAGGGAGAGAGAGGCTGAGATGAAACAGTCTCTAACTCTTTTGTCTAAGGGAGGATCAACCAAAGGTGTTTTGGTGTGAGTCTTGTGTAAGCCCTAATGTCCTAACCACCCTCATCACTTCTTAGTCTTTCCCACGTGTCCCTTGGTTAACCAAGGAGACACATGGCTTACACTTGGAGCCTTCTCCCCACTCCCAACGGTTTTGTCTGGGGTTTCCTCTCCCATGAGATGGAAACCCTCCATCTCCCTTTGACTCATTTCAAAGGAGAGTCTCTTCACATCCCTTTCAACTCAACTCCCTTTAAATGAAACTCATTCCCCTAACTCAAACACTTGAACTCATCCATGCAACTCAAGACTTGAATTTATTTCTTAATTAATGAATTCCTTAACTCAACTCACCTCACTTAACCCTCTTGAGCTCACCCATGAACTCACCCATGGTTGACCAGGTCAACCATGGCGGCCGACCCTACATGTGACCTTAGACCACTCGCCACCTCACTTGATGACGTGGATTTGGGTCCTACTTGCCTGTGCCACTTCCATGTTACCTTATACACTTGCCACCTCACTTGATGAGGTGGATCCCATGCCTTAGATCTTAATTGGGTACATGACCTGATTAAATCAATTCCTTACCCATTTACCTTAAACATCAATTCATCTTGACCCATTGGGTATTTGACCCAATTAACTACATTTACCCAATTAATTAGAATCTACTCTATCTATGATCCGTTGGATCATAATTGGGCCATTGCTCCAATTCTTATCCTTCTAACATTCATTCCATCTATAAATCTTAAATTTAACAATAAAAACAGATAATATCCAATATAATAATAATTGCATTGAAAATCCGGGATGTTACACGATTGACCCTAAAGGGGGGGAACGGGGCAGGGAGGGGCGGGGGGGGGGGGGGGGGGGGGGGGGGGTGGGTGGGTGTAATTGGTGAATCCCAATTTCTATAGTGTTTACAAATTTCTTGATTATTTGAAGTTTAAGTGCAACAGATGTTAATCAAGAGATTTGTTTAGTGTGATATGTTGTTTTTAATTACTTAAATGAGCACACTAAGTTTAGAACCCTTAGAATATTGCTTGAATATCTAAGATTGTGCACAATATATAAATAAAGATAATCAAATGCAATGTGATGTGTGTTGAGAAAAATGCTAAAAATACTAAACACAAACACACAAAGATCAAATACCATAAAACCAAATTTATAATGGTTTGGTTAGCCAACATACATCCACTATTAGGACTAGCTCAACCTTGAGCTATCCCCAAATCCACTAAGTGGGGACATACACCCTCACAATTAGAGTAGGAATTCCACATCACTCAATCGGCTGGGAATTCCACCCACTACTGTGCTAGAGACTACTCTCTAGAATTTTTTATAGTGGTTCCGGAGCGAAGCCTCCTTAATCCACTTTCAGCACAAAGGTTTTAAATAAAATTAAAACCAATAAGTACTTGCCTATGAAGCTCTCTCTCGATGATGTGTGCTTCTCGAAGATCCACCCAATGTGTATAGACGTTCCTCCTTGTAACCGTTGTATAGCAATAACAATTTCAGGGTCACTAGGAAACTAGTTCAACCAAATCTTTCCTAGTTTATTATCATTTCTGCTCTCTCTCTCACAAACTCAATCCATATGATTGGTTGTATAAGATTCCCCAAGTATAGGCACGAGAGATAGAGAGAGAGTGATCATTTTGTTTTCCCTTGTTTAAGTTCACTAATAATGATGAGGGTCCAACTGATTTGCCAAAGGATACCTATTGGTTGCACAGAGATTGGTATTTATAGACAAGGAAACCAGTTTCAGGAACGTTCATGTACCAACAGGTCGGACGCACCGAGGGGTTCGTGACTAAAAATATTACCGTTCAACAACCTGACTGTTGCGCATTAAATCCACTCACAACGGTATAATTCTTTCCTGGTCGACATGTCGGTATCGCCGGTGGGTCGACTGTCATGGCACCTAGAGGTCGATCCATACTAGAGGCTAAGTCTGGGGCAACACCATGCTGACAGAGTTTCAATTCCAAAATTTAGTCTTACTCAGATCGACCTGTCGCCCTTTACTGAAGAGTAGGTCCTGGTACTCTCGATCAGTCTTGAACTACCGATATATTTGTTTTCTCGAGAGCCCACTTGAGTTCTAAGTTCTAGAACTCATACATCTTTATCGAAGAACCGTTGACCATGAGGGGTCGTTTCAGCCTTTCATCGAGGGGTCAATGCATACGAGACTCTTGATTAGAGGCACACCCAGAATGACAGTTCTATCAAAACCTTTGTCAATTTGGCCGACCAGTCATTGTCCACGATGGATAGATCCTGTCTCCACCGAGGGGTCAGTGAGAACGACTGGTCGAGCTGACAGTGAAACCAAATACATATTTCCAAGTTGGGTTCCAATTCACTGTCAAGCTTCCTCTCTAGGATTTTAATAATTTTATCATTTGTTCCGCTTAGCCTAGGAATGGTCCTCTTAAGTTGTGGGTACCAGCTAAAGTCATCTATGACTAAATACCTGTTTTGTGATTGCCATAACGATGAGCTTCAATCCAATGGATCATGATCTTTACTCTTGATCATCTTGAGTTTTAAAGCTTCAAGTAAGTGTTTCTTCCCGAGTCATGGAATTGACAAACTTAGGGACTCGGCAAGCTGGGGCACTAATAATCTCCCCCTTTGTCAATTTCATGACAAAACCTATTAGCTAACCCAAATACAAACACACCCTTATTACATTAATACAAAAATATTACATTGATTAATGTACATATTCAAATGGACAACAAGACTATGATCTTCACATATTCTTTTTTAGCTTGATTCATTTCATGTTTTCCTGTTCAAGCACAGAAACAAGTAACAATAGAAAATCATTAGAGGGTTTAGTCCAAAAACATAAATATGCATCCATGGATTAAACTAGATTAGTATTCACTGTCCCCCATACACCAATGATTTCCTTGGAACCAACAGTCCCCATAGCATATCCAAGCTATGAGTGTTGAGAAGATTCTACCCCAATCTTCTTTGAGTTTGATTTTCCAAACTCTAAGCATAGACATTCCCCTATGTCCATTGGCTTCAAATGTTCCTCTCCTTTGTGACACTCTCTTTCTAGAGGCCCAAGTACTTAGACTTCTTTCATCTCTTGTCAATTACTCCCCCATAATTGGCTGTTGATATCTTTTAGCTTTTACTAATTTCTCCCCCATTTTGTCATACAATTTACATAAATTAGTAGGCAGACATCGAATGGATTTCTAGCACTCTCCAATGCTTCTTACCTTTAGTTCTTACATAAATTCTGCTCCAACTCATGGTTCTCCCCTATGGTTCAATGCACACTTCTCGTGCATCAAAGTTTATTTACCCCCTGCACAAGCAAAGTTCCAGCTTAGTTGATTTCTTCCATGAATCAAGCTAATGTCCTAGCTTCCCTAGAGTCTCCTCTACCATTCTCCAAGTTATTTTCACTAGCTTTTTCGACTCATCTCCCCCATAAATTTAGCTACATCTAAGTTCATTTTTCATCAAGCTTCCTTTTAAGTTTATATCAACTTTCCTCCCTACACTGTCATGACCAGTGACATGTGTTAATCAGCACATTTTGTGCTCCCCTAAACTCCAAGGATGTGTGCAATATCATAGCCCAATCCCTATCTCCCTAACAACTTGCATGTTAGTCTATTTAACAAAATCCATGTTAACAATAGTCACGAGATAGAAGGCATTCCATCAAATTAGCACACACACTAAATTAAACAGTATCATTTCATTGATAAACAAAATGTACATTCAGTACATATGGTTTTGTGGGGGGGCAACATGGATGCTTAGTTTTAATACGAAAACTATAGTTTTTCCAAAATACAAGATACAAAGCATGGAAAACCATCCTACGGAGAGCCATCGTGAGGAGGTGATGCTGGAGGAGAAGGGGATTTTCGTCGAAAGAGAAGACGACACAAGGCAAGATAGTCATCATGAACTTCTAAACTAAGTTTTTCACACAACTATCTAGTGTGTCCAGCTGCTCCTCTATTTGAGACACACATGCTTCGGTTTTGCAGACAAATCGAGTCAGGGGTTGCGATACAGGTGGTTTTGCTTCACGGCATCCTTCTTCTGTAGCAGGGTTACCGAAGAAGTGGGTATTTCCAGACTCAGAGCAGTCAGTAGCTTCGACATTTACCCCTTCTTCCTCATCAAAACTATCCACAACAGAAATCACTTCTGTTTCAGTTCTCAGGTTTTGTCCAGATTGAGACCTGAGATGATACCGACTACTAGATCAAGTCTTAGGGGCAGAGCTTGATTCGGGAGTACCCTACACGAACCTAGGCGATCTCTTGAGGAAATGGGAGCTAAACTCAGGGATTTTTCCAGTGGTCGAAGACCGATATTTAGTTGTCGCCTTTTTCGACATGGTTGCTTGGGAAGAGCTGACCAAGGCTTACCCGACCACTAAATCTCACAAACACCGTGACACCTTTGCTTCTTGAAGTGAGAGAAACAAAAATCCTATGGTTTTCTCGCGAGATTTCGCTCTGGGAGATCCTATCGACTGATCTAAGGCACGGGAGGCAAGAAGAAAATTGTCAGAGCTCAATGGGAGAAGGAACGACGATTTTGAAATAATCTGTCATTTTCACAGAAAAAAACGTTTTAACTAAATCTTTTTGACTCACCTACGGGTCGTGACCAATGAGAGGTCTGTGTCGACTTGTCGATAAGTATCGACATGTCTCTCCTTTCAATTTTTCCTCTTTTTAGATAGTGTTCTGATTTCCAACAGTACCGACATGTCTGTTGTCTATCCTTCAACCTGGGTTTTAAACGTGAAGGATAACTGGGGGTGTGTGTATGTTGTGCTTTCGATGTTCATAGTGCATCAAGCTTTGTTTATACACCTTTCAATGTCAGTGTAGATACATACATTCACACAGGTTCTGTACCATTAGAAGATTCAATTCATCCTTCTGAAGGTAGGCACAAAACATGGATTACGGATCTCTTTTCCTGAATCCTAACCAATCCATGTACCTTGGGCACATTTAATTTACCAATCCATACATATTGCCCAAGTGTGTGATGTTATGAGATGAGGCATCTATAGGTTTTAGCAAAGACAAGGTGTCTATGAATCATAACTCGTTCCACATAATATGTAATATAACGGATATTGGAATGAGACACTAAGCACACAAACCATACATTCATTTCACATTTTGAATACATTAATCATGCATGTGGAAATGAAGTATGACACCACCCACACAGATCTCATGCCTGTTATAATGTAATTACCCAAAGCATGATGAACACTTTTACCATTCTTTCAAGTATACTCCAATGAGGTTCATTCCTTAAAAAGAGTTGGTACATAAATGGATTGTAAATAAGCACATTTGATCGTTTTGATCAACACTTTTGGTAATTCATACCAAACCAAAAATCCATTTAAAGACATAGAGCATGTTTCATTCCATAAGGGATAACTTGGAATGAAACGACACTGTGTATGTGTACAATACAAACCTTATACATGAGGTAAAGCACAACTACATTCATTTCCTAAAGATCCACAAATCACATGGCATATGAAATGAAATGAGATGAGTATATTCCAATACTAGAGTGCAAACCTACATGTACACACGAGTATTGTAACACCCCGATTTTTCATCACATGTAATATATTGGATTTGGTCTATTTTGAATTATAAATTGATTGAATTTAAGATTAATGGATGAAATGAACCTTAGATGGGTAAGGAGTTGGGTCAATAACCAATTAAGATCCAATGGATCATGGATAGAGTTTGATTGAAAGTAGTTGGGTAAATGTAATTAAATGGGTTAATTACCTAATTGGGACCCAATGGGTCATAGATGAGCTAATTTTAAGTAAATGAGTTAATTTAATTAGGTCAGCTACCCAATTAAGACCCAATGCATAAATCCACCTCATCAAGTGAGGTGGCATGTATGTGAGGGAGCATTGCCATGTGGCATGCATGGAAGCCAACTAAGACAAAGTGCCACACCATCGAGTGACATCGCCAAGGTGGGACCTAAATGCAATATGGTCCATGGTCGGCTAAGTCATGGTTGACTTGGTCAAATGTGGGTGAGTCCAAAGGAATGGAGTTAATGCTGAGTTGAAGTTGAGTTGAATGGGAACATGAGGAGGTTTCCATCTCAATGTGAGTTGAGAGGGAAGATGGAAAGTTTCCATCTCATGGGGATGGAACCCATGACTCGATGGAAGTCAAAGGGATCTCTTAAGCTTGGGCCAAGTGTCCTCTTGGTTAAACCAAGGGACTCCTTGGTTGGACAAATATTAAAGAGGGGAAGTGAAAGAGTTGGGATTGGTATACAAAGGGTCATAATTCGAAGGGATGCTCAAACCTTTGGTCGATTCTATCTCATTAAAACAAAGAGATTTCTCTCTTCTCTTCTCCCTCTCCCATCTACATTTCGACACTTAGAGAAATTATGAAGAGCAAAGGAAAGAAGTGGAAGGTCTAAGAAAGAAAGGAAACAGATCAAAAGAAAATGAAGGAGACGGGAAAGGAAGGTATGTTTTGAGGTTAATAAGTTTAGAATATGGGATTAAGGAAACCATAGTTTTGGTCATGGTATGGCCTAACCTATGGATTCCATATCTGATTTGAAGGGATGACCAAACTGATATAGGGTCATGGAACTGGATACCCATTTGTAGAATGAATATGTGTTGGAGACAAAGTGGATGTCCGATTTCAAATTGTAAACCAAGGATTGAAAGAATAATGAAAAGGACTCTAGCTTTGGATGGGGGGTAAAGTAAACTCACTAAAAATAATATGAATGGTATGATTTATGTTTTAAATTAATAAGGAATGGATTTCATGAAGAAAGGATTTATAAAAGAATCAAACGAAAAAGATTGACAAACAGTCAGTCGAGTGAATCTGAGATTCAGTCGACTAAACTGGTAGTGGCCGAATCAAAAATAAGTTTCTGGGAGTTTCAGCCTACTGAATCTTGTGATTTCAGTCGGCTGAATGATTACTTTTCAAACACGAAAATTGTTGGTTGAGGATTCAGCCGACTGAATCATGGACTCAGTCGACTGAGTCTATACTGGCCGAACACACAGTTAATCTGATCCAAAGTCAGCCGACTGAATCTATGATTCAGTCGACTGAAAGTGGATTGACCAAATGCAGAGGGTTTGACTCAGAGTCAGCCGACTGAATCTATGATTCAGCCGACTGAAAGGTTAGCGAGTCAAGGAATAGCAGTAATGAGTTGGGTTTCAGCCGACTGAAAGTGTATTTCAGTAGACTGAAAGTCTACGGGTAGGACCGAGGACTGTATTCGGGCATGTTTCAGTCGACTGAATTCCTTATTCAGTCGACTGAAATGAAAAGTTGATTTTATATGATGTTTTCCAAAAACTTTAGTCTATCTAGAAGGATGTAAGGGATGATTTAAATTAAATGGATAACTAAATTGATTATTGTATACGAATGTATTCATTAAGGTAAAGAGATTTCACAAACGGGTGTGCTATTGGTTTTGACGTGATCATTGAACGGTATCTTCACAAACAGCAAAGATAGTATACTGGGATTTGGTAGGATTCCTACCTTATTGAAATACATGTGGATCTTATATATATATATATTTCTGTTTCCAAACATGATGATTTACTTTGATCTAAGAAATGTATATGATTATGAACTGTTTTCGATGGTAACATGTGATTTGAAATGAAAAGGCATTATTGCATTCATGATCTCATGCATGGCATGGGAGGGAGTACATGGGACAACAAGCCAAGTTATGAGTTGTCCGGACATGAATTGGGGCTTGAAAACTAGCTTGAAAGAAGCTATGTGAACCTTTGATAATTTGGCCTTGTCCGGGATTGCTAGATAGGGGTACGGTGTAATTTGGGCCAAAGAGCTCCGGGGTAACCAGTCCAAAAACCCTGCACAGAGAAAGGAGTCCACGCGCCATCGGTAACTCCGATTAACATACGTGGGGAGGTATAACAGTGATCTGATGGTGCCATCATAAAACACTGCAGACGTAAATGGCCAAGGGAACACCTTGATATGGCTTTATTTTATCAAGGAAACTATTGATATGATTTGTATTGTGTTTGGATATGGAGATTGGGTGAAGGATCATGGGCATATGACACCCATGACATGGCACATACATTAGCGTGATTTGGATATGATTATCATGCACTGCTGTTAATACTATGAGATGCTTTACTGTTTTGATTGGATGTAGTATCATGATTTTCATATTGATCCTATATGTACTATTTGCAATTCCTACTGGGCGTGTTGACTAACGCCCTACTTCTACCCTTTACATGATGGAATAGGAAATGGAAAGGACATGGGACATGAAGAAAGCCAAGCTTATGAGCTTGGGCAGTTTATGCTTATTTTACATAATTGATTTTGGAACAATGTATTGAGATAACTGATATTTTGGGATTGTAATAACTTAGATCTATTTTGCTACAGTTTGATGATATTTGGATGTTTAATCTTCAGTTAATTTTATGTGATTTACTACCTTGCTTAATATTGATGTCATGTTTATGGATGAAATCTTATCCATATGATTTTTCCGCAATTATTTGTAAGCGTGTGAACTGTTTTTGTGGACTTGCTCCATGCACACGTATTGGTAGCCAGTTAAGGGTCGGGTTTTGGAAACTCAGACTTAGCTCGCGTCGTGACGTTCCCTCTCTCTCTCTCTTTATTTAAAAAAAAAAAATATACTTTGATTTTCAACGAGTGAAAAAGGGCAGGGCGTTATAGTTGGTATCAAAGTGAAACCGGAAGTGCTGGACTTTTCAAAGTAAGATTAATACGGTATCATGTCTCATTGACAAGATAAGAATCCCAACTGACCGACTCTTCAGAGTCTGCTGCACGGGGGCCGAATTAATTTACTTTGTTGAGAATCAGATTGTAAACATTCAATCTTAGAACAACACTTGATGAGAAGAGTAACAACAAGGGAAGGACAATCACTATAATTATGGATTTATCAAACATAGCGAAATAGGACATATTTCCCCAAAACAAGAAACAACAGGATTTCCCCAAAATGAGAAACTGTAATACCCCGAATTTTCGAATCAATATATATTGGACATTTAATTATTTTAATTTGGAATTTGATGTGATGAAAATGCCAAGTGGATCAACTTTGGGACAAGGGTCCAAGAATGGCCCAATTGGGTCACAAATTGGATGAAATCCATTCAATGGGTCAATGAGAAGTAATTGGGTCAAAGATAGTCAATTTGAGTCAAAGTGGGCCCGATCACCATGTGGGACCCAATGGATCAAAATTGGTCCAAACCCTAAGGTAAAGGGGTAGAAAATGATGGTTGGGCCGTGGGCCAATGGTCCAATTAATTTAAAAAGGGTGATTTGGAATTAAAACCCCTAAGTTAGTAATGAAATGAAATGGTATGACCAAGTGGGGTCCACCTCCACCTCACCAATTGAGGTGGCGTGTGGACCAAGGAAAAAGTGGGGCCAACCATCATGTTGACTTGGTCAACCATCATGGTTGACTTTGTCAACCATGGATAAATTTAAGAAGACTAAGGTGGATTAAGGTAAATTAAATTGATTAAAATTATTGTAAATTATCTAAGTTAAAATCAATGAATTAAAATAACATGGCCAGTGGGGCCGACCTCACCATCAAGTGAGGTGGCGGGTGGGGTAGGTATAGGTGGGACCGTCCACCATGGTTGACTTGGTCAACCATGGGTGGATTTATTAGATAGATAATTTAATGGAATTAAATTGGATGGAAATTAATTAACCTAAGTGAGGACTTAACTTAATTAATTAGGTTGGCTAATTAGGGTCAACATAGACAAGTCAAAGAGGACATGGGAGCCATGCTTGGTGGTTGGGTCTCAACCACCACCACCACCAAAGTCAAGCTAGCCCATGTTGGTTGGTGAGCAAAAATTAATGTGGAGTCTCGGTTACTCCACCCACCTCCATCTCCTTCCCAACTAACCCATTTCACTCTAGCTCTCCTCACACACAAAGAAAAACCGTCCGTCCATGTTGCAAAGGAAAGAGGGAAGAAAACTTAGAAGAAAACTTAGAAGAAAAAGAAGAGAAGAAGAGAAGAAAAGAGGTAAAACTTTGGATTCACCACTTGAAGATCAAGAGCTACCATCTTCATCATCTTCCCCTCTTCCCTCTCCCAAACCTAACTCTACCTTAGCCGATCCAAGCATGTCCCACCATTGATCAAGCTCATCTAGCCGATCAAACAAGGAGAGGAAGAAGAAAGGAGGCCAAGGAAGTCGACGGGAGCGACAAAGACCGGAGGAGTCGTCGGATCGTAAGTATGTTCTAAACAAGAAATCTAATTTTTGGGGTTTTAAGTTTTGGAATCCATTTCCTTGGATTGGATGGTGGCCAAACCATCATAGGCTTTGAATTTAAAAATCCATCCAATGGTAGGATAAGGAATGGATTAAGTAATGGATTAGGGATGTTAAGTATCTAAAATAATGGATTTGTGAGGAAATTTTTGGGCCATAGCGTTTGGCCATGTAGCATGGCCGAACCCCATGGTGGGTGATTAGAAGATGTATGCAATTAATTAGGGTTTTGTAAGTAGGAAAAATGGTTTAGAGTTTTTAAGTACAAAAAATGATTAATGGTTTTTATGAAGATCTTAAAGTTGGTGATAGATAGTAATTTTAATGGATGAAAAAGGATAGAAATTAATGGAGGAAATAATCGTTGCAAATGGATTTCCAAAGTGTATGACATAAGTTTTAAATGGACCAAATGAATGATATTATTGATTTTAAATGGAATTTTTAACAAAGAAAAATCATGGACAAATATTCATAGAACTTTGGTTTTAAAAGGCTCTCAGAAAGGTGGGCCATGAACCATGGGTTCGGCCATGGTGTATGGCCGAACCCTATGGTAATGGTTTGGGATTTCTAAGCATGGAAAATAATGTAGAGGAATGGAAATTTGAATAGATTGGTAAGTATGGTATATAGTATTTTTTTTTTATGGAAATGAGGATTTAGATGGATGATTTAATCTTCATTGGAAGTATGTTAAAATGGGTAAATGAAACCAAGAAAAATGGAGAAAGAAACTCATGGGTTCGGCCATGGTGTTGGCCGAACCATGACCCAATTTTTGGATCATTTTAGTCTAAGATTAATGTATGTATCAATGCTTAGGAGTTTATTCTAAAGGGCCAAAATGAATGAAGGTTAGTGATTTTAAATTGGATTATTTTGGGACAAAACGTTGGTCTTTAAAATGACATCCATAAAGGTGAGCCATGAACCATGGGTTCGGCCATGGTGTATGGCCGAACCCTATGGTGGTGATTGGTAATTTTAAAATGGAGAAGAATGATAGAGGTTAATGGATTTTGTATGATGTTTTAAAAGGATGAAAAATGGGGACTTGAATGGATAATTTAAATTCATTAGAGATAGGAATTAAAGGGGGTAAAATGAACCTAAGGAAATGAAATTTAGGTATCATGGGTTCGGCCATGGTGTATGGCCAAACCCATGACCCATTATGTGGGCCACATCTTAGGCCAAATATGGAATTAAGTATGGGATTTAATTTTTACAAAATTAATTAAAATAGGTGATTGATGTTATAACGCTAGGTCATGGTCAATGAGACCCTAATCGATCTAAGTTACGGATGAAGTTTGGACTTAGAAGATACATAAACGAATGGATGATTGAATCATGGGAGATGAGTGGCAAAACGGTTAATAAGTGCCACACATTGAAGAACCATGCGCTCAGCCATGGTACATGGCCGAACCCTATGTGGATTAGACATGGAATCGAATGCATTATGAATGATTAATTGAAACGTATAGATGCTGCGTTTTAGGCTCGCTCAATGTAATATTTGAAATGGCCAAAATCGGATTTATGTATGTGTTTTAACCAAGTGAATAATGGGCTAAGTTAAGGACCGATTTTTAATGAACTTGTAAAGGATCATTGAATGGATCTAGGGTTATGATTAGATAGGAATTTAATCATGGATAACGTATGGACTAATCCGGTAAATGTAATAAGGTATCGGGACGTCGTAAACGGTACGCGATCAGCGACCGGATTATCGAACGGAAAACGTAACGGGACGCTACACGGTATTCGGTAGGATTCCTACCTCTTTGTAAGCGATGGATATGTGATGTTATTTTAGATTATTTTGATTTGGCTTATGATGGATTTATGATTATGATTTACCTTATGATGTGTTTTAAGTTATGAATCATATATGTTCTATTGATGAGATTTTTAAAGCCATGGTTTGTACTATCATATTTATTACATGGCATATGGCATCTACATTCTCATGCATGACATGGGAGGGATATGACAAGGAAAGGATGAAATGGAACCGGGGTCCATGCTCCGTCGGGGCGACCGAGACGCAGCCATCGGGATAGCATGATAGGCTATAACCGAAGACCATGCTCCGTCGGGGCGACCGAGAACCAAACATGGGGATATCTTGATGTGATTCATCCATCAAGGGGGTACCATAAGGAACAACCGGAATCCATGCTCCGTCGGGACGACCGAGAAATAAGCATGGGAACACCTTGACGAGGCCTTACCGTCAACGGGGATGATTTGTGATTGTTTGTATCTTGACGAGGTTTTGCCGTCAAAGGGGATATGACAGTATGATCATACGGATGATGGGTGGGACACATGACATAGGCACCCATGGCATAGCATTCATTACATGCTTATTTTGTTATATGTTATTTTATCGGTATGTGTGTTATCACTAATCCATGTGCTAGCCCTACTCGGAGTTCTACTGGGCGCGTTGACTAACGCCCTACTTCTACCCTAGCAGATGACGCAGGGGATGGCGGGAGTGGTGGACATGACAGGAGCCAAGCTTAGGAGCTTGGGCAGCGCAGTCTTAGTTTATTTACGTTTACATTTTGGAGATGTAATTTTAAAGTAACTTAGCTTGTCGGGTTGTATAAGTTTACATTTCTTGCGATGGTTTGGACGTTACTTATGGACGATTACATTTTGTCATATAAATATGAACATAGGGGCATTTTGGTAATTCAATGTTGTATCTTCCCTTCTATCTAAAAACCGGTAGGATAAACTTTATTACCATGTTCCGCAATGATTATAATCCGCGAGCTTACTTCCTACGCGTGAACCATTTTTGTGGACTTAGTTCCGCGCACGCGTGGGGTTGGCCAGTTAAAGGTCGGGTTTTAGAAGCTCGGACTTAACTCGCGTCGTGGCGTCCGAGCCCTCTCTCACTCTTCTATTTTAAAAAAAAAAATAGACTCTGATTTTTGAAAAGTGAGTGAAAAAGGGGCAGGCGTTACAGAAACAACATGTGATACATAGGAAAATTCCTCAAAACAAGAAATACAAGATGCTGATTAGGCAATTTCATAAACTATGTAAACATAAAACCTTATGAGAAGACCTAAGTCAAGCAATGTTTCAATGACTTAGGAAAATGCCTCCGAGAAGAAGAAATACCCGACAAAAGCCGCATCAGGAGGAAGAAGTACAACATCCACACAAGGAAGAGGGACAAAACAATGTGAACATTCCTTAGGTACCTCCTGAGCTGTAGAGCCTAGTACAGGCGGTAGTCAATTCCATTCTACAGCAACATCAGAACGGAAATGGAGGTGCAACCTCCAATGAATCACAGGACTGGAATATGGTCAGGGATTTCCAACAGCAGCGTCCCCCTTATTTCAAAGGGAAAGAGGGACCTGTAGAAGCATAAAACTGGACTGAGAACATTACAAAAATCTTGAAGCTGCTCAAGATCACCGGTAATGAGGACAAGATACTGCTGGCCACCTCACAATTGGTGGATGATGCCGACAAATGGTGGAGAGTTATAGAAGGTCAGCAAGCACAGATTCCAGGGGGGGAAAGGACCGAGATGACATGGGACCAGTTCCTTGGAATGTTTTTGGATCATTATTTTCCAGAGGAGGAAAAGGAGCGCCAGACACAAGCGTTCATATCTCTGGTCCAGGGCACCATGACGGTTGCGGACTATTATCAGGAGTTTCTACGTCTATCATATTATGCTTTGTACATGGTAGACACAGAATATAAGAAGGCTCGGAAAATTTGAACGAGGCCTACGACCTAGCTTAAGAGCCAAGGTCACAATATTCAAAATCAACTACTTTGGTGGAAGTGGTTAGTCGAGCTATTATAACTGAGCAAGAGATGATGGAAACAGTCAAGTTTGTGCATACTCACCGAGGTCAAAGCGGCCGAAAACAACAAGAGATTCAGATCCAACTTTGGGTGACCACCAGGATTACTCAAACCCTTACCAGTGCCGGAATGGAAATGGGAACATATTTCCATGGATGTTGTGACAGGGTTACCGAGGTCATCAAAGGGCAACGATGCAATATGGGTTGTGGTAGATCGATTGACCAAGTCTGCACATTTTCTCCCAATCAAGATGATAGATTCATCTGAGACTTTGGGACGACGATATATCAAGGATATCATCAGGCTACATGGTATCCCCAGGACTATTGTGTCCGACAGAGATGGCCGATTAACTTGCAGGGTGTGGCAGAGCATGCAGTCGACTATGGGGACCAACTTGTTGATCAACACAGCTTTCCGTCCACAGACTGACTGTCATTCAGAGAGGACATTACAAACATTGTAGGATATGCTGAGAGGTTGCATGTTAGACTTCAAGGGTGGTTGGGAAGATCATTTACCACTGGTTGAGTTCTCGTACAACAACAGTTACTAGGCAAGTCTCAATATGACGCCATTTGAGGCGTTGTATGGTAGACCTTGTAGATCACTAATGTGCTGGACAGAGGCCGGTGAGCCTACACTTATTGGGCCTGAGTTAGTTACAGAGACTACAGAACAAATTAAGGTGATACGACAGCATCTGCTCACTGTTCAAAGTCGTCAAAAGAGCTACGCTGACAAGTGAAGAAGATTCCTTGAGTTTGAAGTGGGAGACTTAGTGTTCTTGAAAGTCTCGCCACAGAAGGGACACATACGATTTGGAAAGAAAGGGAAACTGTCACCCAGATTTGTGGGACCCTTTCCAATCCAAGAGAGGGTGGGGGAAGTGGTTTATCAAATGTTACTCCCTCCGCAGTTGTCATCACTGCACGATGTATTCCATATATCTATGTTGAGGAAGTACAATCCTGACCCGTCGCACGTACACACGAGTATTGTAACACCCGATTTTTCAACACTTATAATATATTAAATTTGTTCTATTTTGAATTATAAATTGATTGAATTTAAGATTAATGGATGAAATGGACCTTAGATGGGTAAGGAGTTGGGTCAATAACCCAATTAAGATCCAATGGATCATGGATAGAGTTTGATTGAAAGTAATTGGGTAAATGTAATTAAATGGGTCAATTACCCAATTGGGACCCAATGGGTCATAGATGAGCTAATTTTAAGTAAATGGGTAAGGTTAATTTAATTGCGTCAGCTACCCAATTAAGACCCAATGCATAAATCCACCTTATCAAGTGAGGTAGCATGTATGTGAGGGAGCATTGCCATGTGGCATGCATGGAAGCCAACTAAGACAAAGTGCCACACCATCGAGTGGCATCGCCAAGGTGGGACCTAAATGCAATATGGTCCATGGTCGGCTAAGTCATGGTTGACTTGGTCAACCGTGGGTGAGGCCAAAGGAAAGGAGTTAATGCTGAGTTGAGTTGAGTTGAATGGGAACATGAGGAGGCTTCCATCTCAATGTGAGTTGAGATGGAAGACAGAAAGTTTCCATCTCATGGGGATGGAACCCATCACTCGATGGAAGTCAATGGGATCTCTTAAGCTTGGGCCAAGTGTCCTCTTGGTTAAACCAAGGGACTCATTGGTTGGACAAATATTAAAGAGGGGAAATGAAAGAGTTGGGACTGGTATACAAAGGATCCTAATTCAAGGGGTTGCTCACACCTTTGGTCGATTATATCTCATTGAAACAAAGAGATTTCTCTCTTCTCTTCTTCCTCTCCCATCTACATTTCGACACTTAGAGAAATTGTGAAGAGCAATGGAAAAAAGAGGAAGGTCTAAGGAAGAAAGGAAGCAGACCAAAATAAAAAGAAGGAGACGGGAAAGGAAGGTATGTTTTGAGGTTAATAAGTTTAGAATATGGGATTAAGGGAAACCATAGTTTTGGTCATGGTATGGCCAAACCTATGGATTCCATATCTGATTTGAAGGGATGAACAAACTGATATAGGGTCATGGAACTAGATGCCCATTTGTAGAATGAATATGTGTTGGAGACAAAGTGGATGTCCGAATTCAAATTGTAAACCAAGGATTGAAAGAATAATGAAGAGGGCTCTAACTTTGGATAGGGGGAGAGTAAACTCACTAAAAGTAATATGAATGGCATCATTTATGTTTTAAATTAATAAGGAATGGATTTCATGAAGAAAGGATTTATAAAAGAATCAAACAAAAAAGACTGACAAACAGTCAGTCGAGTGAATCTGGGATTCAGTCGACTAAACTGGTAGTGGCCGAATCAAAAATAAGTTTCTGGGAGTTTCAGCCGACTGAATCTATGATTTAGTCGACTAAATGATTACTTTTCAAACACGAAAATTGTTGGTTGAGGATTTTGCTGACTGAATCATGGACTCAGTCGACTGAGTTTATACTGGCCGAACACATAGTTAATCTGATCCAAAGTCAGCCAACTGAATCTATGATTCAGTCAACTGAAAGTGGATTGACCAAATACAGAGGGTTTGACTCAGAGTCAGCCGACTGAATCTATGATTCAGCCGACTGAAAGGTTAACGAGTCAAGGAATAACAATAATGAGTTAGGTTTTAGCCGACTGAAAGTCTACGGGTAGGACCGAGGACTGTATTCGGGCATGTTTCAGTCGACTGAAATGAAAAGTTGATTTTATATGATGTTTTCCAGAAACCTTAGTCTATCTGGAAGGATGTAATTGATGATTTAAATTAAATGGATAATTAAATTAATTATTGTATATGATTAAATTCATTAAGGTAAAGAGATTTCGCAAACGAGTGTGCGATTGGTTTTGACGTGATCGTTGGACGGTATCTTCACAAACAACAAAGATAGTATATTGGGATTTGGTAAGATTCCTACCTTATTGAAATATATATTTGTTTTACTGATTTTTGTTTCCAAACATGATGATTTACATTGATCTAAGAAATGTATATGATTACGAACTATTTTCGATGGTAACGTGTGATTTGAAACGAAAAGGCATTATTGTATTCATGATCTCATGCATGGCATGGGATGTAGTACATGGCATAGCAAGCCAAGTTATAAGCTATCCAGACATGACTTAAGGCTTGAAAACTAGCTTGAAAGAAGCTATGTGAACCATTCATAATTTGGCATTCTCCGGGATTACTAGATAGGGGTACAGTATAATTTGTGCTAAAGAGCTCTGGGGTAACTAGTCCAAAAAACCTACGCAGAGGGAGGAGTCCACGCTCCGTCGGTAATTCCAAGTAACATACGTGGGGAGGTATAACAGTGACCTGGTGGTGCCGTCACAAAACACTGCAGACGTAAATGGCCAAGGGAACACCTTGATATGGCTTTATTTTATCAAGGAAACTATTGATATGATTTGTATTGTGTTGGATATGGAGATTGGGTGAAGGATCATTGGCATATGACACCCATGACATGGCACATACTTTAGCATGATTTGGATATGATTATCATGCACTGCTGTTAATACTATGAGATGCTTTACTGTTTTGATTGGATGTAGTATCATGATTTTCATATTGATCCTATATGTACTATTTGCAATTCCTACTGGGCGTGTTGACTAACGCCCTACTTCTACCCTTTACATGATGGAATAGGAAATGGAAAGGACATGGGACATGAAGAAAGCCAAGCTTATGAGCTTGGGCAGTTTATGCTTATTTTACATAATTGATTTTGGAACAATGTATTGAGATAACTGATATTTTGGGATTGTAATAACTTAGATCTATTTTGCTATGGTTTGATGACATTTGGATGTTTAATCTTCAGTTAATTTTATGTGATTTACTACCTTGCTTAATATTGATGTCATGTTTATGGATGAAATCTTATCCATATGACTTTTCCGCAATTATTTGTAAGCGTGTGAACTGTTTTTGTGGACTTGCTCCATGCACACGTATTGGTGGCCAGTTAAGGGTCGGATTTTGGAAACTCAGACTTAGCTCGCGTCGTGACGTTCCCACTCTCTCTCACTCTTTATTTAAAAAAAGAAAACATATACTATGATTTTCGACAAGTGAAAAAGGGTGGGGCGTTACAAGTATCTTGTATAAGATCAATCCAACAATCAAACAAGAACATGGATTGTAGGCCAGATATAATGTGATTCCAAAACATGTTTCAAATGTGACATCAATAATGGTATCCCTTCACACATTCGAACATAACATTGTGAGGAATCTAAGTCCACAATCTAGTTATGGCCTTCTATCAAACCTAGTTTTAATTTTGGGTGTCTTCCCATTTGACTTTGGGAATTAAAACTCTAGATGTTGTACCGTGATGTTGACTCAACATAAGAGGCAAACATTTTGGTACATAGCCTGTAACACCCCGAAATCTTAACCCAGGAAATAAAGGAAATTCCCTCTTAAGAGTGAAATTAAAGGGTGATTAATTTATTAAGATGAGTCAAGGTAAATGGGTTTGGAATGTAATTGAGTAGAGGATAAATTTAATTAGGTCAATGGCCCAACTAGGATCCAATAGATAGTGGATACGGTTAGAATATATTTAATTGGATCAATTAAGACCCGATGAGTCATGGATAGAGTTTGAATGAAGATAAGCAGATAAGTGTGATTTTATTGGGTCAAATGCCCAATTGGGACTCAATGGGTCAAGATGAATTGATGATTAGGGTTTGGTTTGAAAACAATTGGTAAATGTACTTAAATGGGCCAATTGCCAATTTGGGACCCAATGGGTCATTTATGAGCTGATTTTAAATAAATGGGTAGACTTAAGTTAATTGGGTCAATTACCCAATTAAGACCCAAATCCACATCATCAAGTGAGGTGGCAAATGATTAAATACAAATGAGGGCATGGTTGACTAAGCCATGATTGACTTGGTCAATCATGGGTGAACCCAAGTATTGAGTTGAATTATTTTGAGCTGGAAATGAATCCAAATTGAATTAAATTGAGTTGATTTTAAGTGAATTAAATAGATGAGTTGAATTAAAGAGATGAGTTGAATAAGGAGATGGAGAGTTCCATCTCAAGGGACACCATCATGATCCACACGTTGGGGGGAGATGGAGGGTCTCATCTCATGGGATGAAGACATGCACCAACGTTGGGGGAGATGGAGGGTCTCATCTCATGGGTTGAAGACAGCCATTATGAAAGAAATGAGGAGTTTCATCTCAAAAGACACACCATTATGAGGAAGTGGGAGGGTTTTGGTTGTTACAAAGAAATATCATCGAGAGACACCACACCCCTTGGCCATCCCCTGAGAGTTTTCCATCTTATCTTTTCTTCCTCTCTCTCTCTCCCACATTTGGTCTTAACACTTAGAGGATCAGCAAAGCATCAAGGAAAGAGAAGAATTAAGGAAGAATTGGAAGGAGTTGGGGCTGATTTCAAAGGAACATCACCAAGGGGCACATCATACCCCTTGGCCGAACTTCACCTCTTGGAAACAAGAGATTTCTCTCCTCTTCTTTTCTATCCATTTTCCATCTACATCATCAACACTTAGAGAAGTTGCTGAAGAATAAGAAAGGAGAGAATGATTAAGGAGGAAAGACCAAAATAAAGAAAACGAAGGAAACGCGGAAAAAGGTATGTGTTGAGTTTAGAGTTATGGGATTATGACAAAGGAAACCATAATGAAAAGGATGGATGTATGTTAGTAATTTTAAAGGGTTTTAAAGGAGGAAAATGATGGAGGAGGAATATTGATGGGTTTACATGTATTTAGACCATGGAAAAATGGAAACAAGGAACCATGGGTTCGGCCATGTTGTATGGCCGAACCCCATGAACTATTTTGATGGATCACTTGGTAGATCTATGCTCGTTTAAAGGATGAATGATCAAGCTAAGAAAATGGAGGAATTTATTATGGATCTAGTTTATGTTAATAAATCATTCATGGACCTAAGTTATATGTAAATAAGTTAGGTGATTAACTATGAAAATGAATGGTGGCTAAGATGAGAGAAGACAAAATAAGGAACCACAACATGGCCGAACCCCATGAAAGGCTTTTCATGAACCTAGGTGTATGATGAAGATTACATCTTTATGGACTTAGGTTGTTAAATGATTACCTTATGTGATTGGATGAATAAATCAAAAGATGGATGGTGTTGGACCCATTTTGTATAAAATAAAACAAGGGTTAAAAAGGGGGTCAAAACCAAAGAGTGAGGTTCGGTCATGTTGTATGGCCGAACCCCACAAGTGAGTTTTGGTGGACAGTGGACAGTGGGTATTGGACAGTGGACAGTGGACAATGGACAGCGGACAGTGGACAGTGGGTAGTGGACAGCGGGTAACCTGTTGATTTTATAAATGAAATATTTATATGATTTTCCAAATGGTTAGGTTAAATCGGAAGGATGAAGGGAATGGTTTAAATCAATTGGAATAATTAAATTGGTTATTTTATAGAATTAAATGGATCACCAAATTGATGTATGTATATGTTAAACGTAATAAGGTAACGGGATTTCACAAACGGTGAACGATCGGCTTGACGCAATTGGTGATCGATTTTTGGACGGAAACACAAGGACCCGTTATTTGGACGTTGGTAGGATTCCTACTTTATTGAAAACCATGGAATATATATATATATATATATATGATCATTTTAATTCATGTTTTGATGAATTATTTTGGTATCAAATGATATGTTTCAATTATGGAATTTAAATGTTATGATGTTTAATATTACATAGCATGTTGGCATTTGCATCTCATGCATGGCATGGGAGGGATCAAATGAGGGGAATCCACGCTTCTATTCAGTTTTTCGATAAAACAATCGTGGGGAGGAATCCACACTGGTTTTGGGTTATGATGATTGTGATGTAAACAGAGTCCACGCTTCGTTCGGTGGGACCGATAAACAATCATGGGGAGGAATCCACAATGATTCTGGGTTATGATGATTGTGATGTAAACGGAGTCCACGCTTCGTTCAGTGGGACCGATAAACAATCGTGTGGAGGAATCTACACTGATTCCAAGGGATGTATGTTTGTAATGTAACTGGAGTCTACGCTCCGTTCGGGGCGACCGATAAGGCATTCGTGGGGATACCTTGATGAGGATTTTCCATCAAGAGGAATACTATATTTGTAATGTAACCGGACTCCACGCTTCGTTCGGGGCGACCGATAAGGCATTCATGGGAATACTTTGATGAGGATTTTCCATCAAGAGGATACTATGTTTGTAATGTAACCGAAGTCCACGCTCCATTCGGGGCAACCGATAAGACATTCGTAGGGATACCTTGATGAGGATTTTCCATCAAGAGGATACTATGTGATTGTGTTATGGATGATGGGTGGGACTCATGACATATGACACCCATGGCATGGCATTGAGTTGCATTGTTTTGATATTATTTATATTTATGTGATTTTGTTTATACTAACCCATGTGTTGACCCTACTTGGAGTACCTACTTGGCGCTTTATCTAACGCCCTACTTCTACCTCAGATGATGATAGAGGAAATGGACGGCACGAAGGACGCGATCGGAACCAAGCTTAGGAGCTTAGATAATTTAGTTTCACTTTATTTAAGTTTATTCATGGACAATGTAATTTGAGTAGCTAGTATTTGGGAATATAATAGTTTAGACTATTTGCTATGGATTGAATGATGATTAATCTGGATTAAGTTAATTTATATTGATTGTCTTCCTTGCTAAATAAATGTTGTAATCCGATGTTATTTCCTCAATGGGTATTCCGCAAGTCGTAGTATTGCGTGTGAAATGTTTTAGCGGACTTGTCCACGCACATGCACGAGTGGCCAGTTAAGGGTCAGGCTTTGGAAGCTCGGACTTAGCTCGCGTCGTGACATTGCATCTCTTTTTCACTCTTTACTTTAAAAAAAAAAATAGACTCTGATTTTCAACGAGTGAAAAAGGGCGGGGCGTTACATGGCCACAAAGCATACTTGGTGGTCACTACCTGTAATGCCCCGCCCTTTTTCACTCTCCGAAAATCAGAGTTTATTTTTTTTTTTATAATAAAGAGTGAGAGAGAGCGGGACGCCATGACGCGAGCTAAGTCCGAGCCTCTAAAGCCCGACCCTTAACTGGTCAACCATACGTGTGTGTGGACCAAGTCCACTAAAATGGTTCACACGTACTAAATTTAACATGCGGAATAAAACCTAAATGCAAAATTATAATAGAATGACTATCCTATTCCATTTTAGATAGCAAAGGAGTCCATTACTTAAACATAATTATCTTAAGTTAAAGTATCAAAGATTAAACATTCAGACCATAGCAAAATATCTAAGTTATTACATGCCCGAATGCTAGTTACTCAAAATTACATAGTCCATGAATAACTTAAATAAAACGAAACTAAACATCCAAGCTCCTAAGCTTGGCTCCGATCTTGTTCTTTGTTCATTTCAATTCCTGTGTCATCAACTAGGGTAGAAGTAGGGCATTAGACAATGCGCCTATAGGTATTCCAAGTAGGGTTAACACATGGTTAGTACAAAATCATATAATTAACATAATATCAAAACCATGTAAAAACAATGCCATGCCATGGTGTCATATGCAATGAGTCCCACCCATCGCCTATATCACAAACATAATATCCTCTTGATGGAATCTCCTCATCAAGGTATCCCTACAATTGCCTTACAGACGCCCCGATGAAGTGTGGTCTCAGGTTACCTCTTGATGGATAATGCACATAAAGGTACCCCCACAAATGCCTTATGGACGCCCCGACGGAGTGTGGTCTCCGGTTACATATCATCCCTCCCATGCCATGCATGAGATGCAAATGAACACATGCTATTTAATATTACAATCATAACATTAAAACCTCATATTTGAAACATATCATTTATACAAAATAACTCATCAAAATATGAATTAAAATCATCATACATAACCCATGGTTTCAATGAGGTAGAAATCCCACCAATGATCAACTAATATGTCCTTGCATTTTCGTCTAAAAACCGCTCACAGATCGTACCCGCTTGTGAGGTCCCGTTACCTTATAACATATCAATAAATCAAAACCCATGTTCCATTTGATGTCCCACCATGTTTAAGTCCATAAGCATGTCTTAGTGGGGTTCGACCATACTACATGGCCGAACCTCACTCACTTGATTTGGGTCTTTCTTTTTAGTCCTTTGGTCTTTAAATTAAGTCCAAGATCATTCCATTAATTTTACATTAATGAAAGCCCTACATCCACAAAACATTCTTCATGGGGTTCGGCCATGGTGGGTTCGGCCATACACCATGGCCGAACCTATGGTCCTTCATTTCCATGATTCAATCATACATTTAGACCATTTATACAAATCTATATCCAAGAACATAATCCATGGGGTTCGGCCATACACCATGGTCGAACCCATGGTCCTTTAATTTTTACCATTTGGCCATTATTTCCTTCCATTCTTTAACTTGATAATCCATTCATCTAAACATGATAGATCTATGAATGACCCATTAAGATGGTTCAGTGTATGGCCGAACCCATGATGTCTCATTTCCATGTTCTCCATTAAATCAATTACAATATTTAAGTCCATAAACCAAGGTCCCTCCATGGGGGGGTTTAATCATACACTTAGGTTTCTCATTTTAAAACATCATCTTCCATATTTAAAAAACTATTAAGATGACCACATTTCTCCATCATCTTCATGGTCTAGATACATGTAAACACCTCAATATTTCTCCATGGGGTTCGGCCATACAACATGGTCGAACCCATGGTCCATGGTTCTTCACCATTTCCTCACTTTAGGTTATCATTTACAACCTTTCAAACCCACTTAAAATCACCAATAATCTTCCATCATTATGGTCCTTTAAAACCTTTTTAAAAACACTAACATACATCTATGGTTTCCATCCTTTAAAATCCTTTCACATCACCCATATACTTTCATGGTTTTCATGCTAAAAAAAAACCCTTTTTAAAATCAATAACTTCCCTTCATGGGGTTCAACCATACAACATGGCCAAACCCTATGGTTCCTCATTTTATATAAAAAGAATTATACATCTATGGTTTGATCCTTTGATGGTTCTCATACATACATCTATGATTTTTATCCTTCAAATCCATTAAAAATCACTAATGTCCTTCCATGGGGTTCGGCCATACAACATGGCCGAACCCTATGGTTCATCACTTCCTCTTGAAAATCATATAACCATGTTTGTATTCCTTGATGGGGTTCATCCATACCTCATGGCCAAACCTCATCCAGTCCTTCCTTTGTCCTTTATGGTTTTTATACATGAAACACTACCTTACTTAATAATCTCATCAAGTACTTACCAATTCCGTGACTCCTCCGGTTTCTTTCACTCCTTCTTACTCCTCCAATCTTCTCCCTCCTTAGCCTGTTCTTCCTCCTTGATCCTTGGCCGAGAGTGAATCTTGAGAGGTCTTGAGATGAAAACTCAAGGAGAGGGTTCGGCCAAGAGGTGTAGGTTTGAGAGAGAGAAAGAAAGAAGGTTTAAAATAAAAACTCTAAGTGTTCTCCCTTTTATCAATGAGAGTGGTCGGCCTTGAGTGAGAGGGAGAGAGTGAGATGAAAATATTCTAAGTGTTCTTTGTCTTGAGAGGGGGATCTGTAATAACCCGAATTTTTGATAAATATATATATTGGCATTTATTCATGTTAATTTGAAGCTTGATATAATAAAATGCTAAGTAGACCAAATTTTGGGACAATGGCCCAAGGATGGCCCAATTGGGCCATGGATTGGATAAAATCCATTTAATGGGTCAATGAGGACTAATCGGGGCAACGATGGTCAAAGTGGGCCCGATAGCCATGTGGGGCCCAATGGATCAAAATTGGTTCAAACCCTAAGGTAAGTGGAAAAGGAGGGAATCTAATTGGGCCATGGGCCCAATGGTTACCCAATAGACCTTGAATTAGAATTGGTTCATTTAATCGGGTAACGGTAAGTAATTGGGTCAAGATTAGTCAAATTGGGTCAAAGGGCCATATGGGACCCAATGGACCAAAGTAATTAAGCCCTAAGGTAAATGAGTAAGACAAGAATCTAATTGGGCCATGGGCCCAATGGTGATCCAATAAGAGGGATACATTTAATAAAAGTTTAAATCACCTAAGTTAGGTGATAAATGGACCAAGGTGACATGGCCAATGGGGCCCACCTCCACCTCACCCATGGAGGTGGCGTGTGGACCCAAGGATAGTGGGGCCGACCACCATGGTTGACTTCGTCAACCATGGGTGGATCTTATAGAAGGAATTTAATGGAATTAAATGAAATATGGGGCTTAATTAACTTAACCTAAAAATCAAATTGATCTAAGTTAATTAACCTAATCTAAATTGGTCAAATGGTCAAAACCACTCCAACAAACACAAACCACTCTTAAGAAGCACAAAATAAAAACCAAGGGCATTAAATGGTGGATTGGGCTCAACCACCACCACCAAAGTCAAGCTAGCCCATGCTTGGTTGGTGAGGGAATTAAATGTTGATTAAAGGCCACTCCAACCACCTCCACCTCCTCTCCAACTAACCCATTTCACTCTAGCGTTCCTCACACACCAAGATCGTCACCCACCTTGCAAAGGAAGAGAAGAAAAAACTTAGAAGAAAAAGAGAAGAAAAGAGAAGAAAAGAAAAGGAAAAAGCTAAGTATTGACCCACCACCTCAAGATAAACACTTGAAACACCTTTCTCATCACCTTCCCCTCCCTCTCTCAAGCAAACCCACTCAACCCTAGCCGATCCAAGCATGTCCCACCATTGATCAAGCACATCTAGCCGATCAAAGATCAAGAAGAAGGAGAGAAGAGGCTAAGGAAATCAAGTGGAGGAACAAAGACCGGAGGAGTCGTCGGATCGTAAGTATGTTCTAAACAAGAAATTTATTATTTAGGGTTTAAGTTTTGGAATCCATCCTTGCCATATGATGGTGGCCAAATTATTTTAGGCTATGGAATGGATCTAAAATCCATCAAATGGAAGGCTAAGAAAAGGGATTAGGGATGCTTTATATTCAAATTTTTAAGCATGGGGTTGTATAAAAATTGGAAGAATTGTGAACCATAGGGTTCGGCCATGTAGCATGGCCGAACCCCATGGTGGATGATTTGGTGATGAATGCATTTAATTAGGGTTTTTATAAGAATAAAAATGGAGATGGTTTAGGGTTTCAAGGGTTTAAAGGGTTAAAGGTAGGCAACTTTTGGAAGAAATTTTATGATGGAATCCATGGGTGAAATTCTAGAGTTTTATAAGAATGGAAGCATGGAGAATATGGAATTTTTAATGATTGAATGGACCATAGGGTTCGGCCATGTAGCATGGCCGAACCCCATGGTAAATGTAGATGATTTTTAATTAAGGTTTGAAGGTTTAAAAATGGTGGAGAATGATTTATGATAACTAGTTTACAAGTGGTTTAAATAGTGATTTTTAAAGAGATTTAAAGGCATAGAATGTGATGTTTAAGTGGGGTGAAAAGGGTAATGTAAATGGATGATTTTAATTCGAATGGAGTTGTGATGTCTTAAAAGAAATCAAGGACTATAGGGTTCGGCCATACAAGGTGGCCGAACCCCATGGTTAGTGATTATGAATTATTGGAGTTGTTATAAGAATGGAAATATGGAGAGTGGTTAATGAAAGTTAGGCCTCAAATGATTAAAATGGATGATTTTAAAGGATTGTTAAAATGAGAAATCATGAGAAAATGTTGGTGATTTTAATAGACTTTAAATAAAGTTAGTATTGATTGAAAAGAAGTGATCTAAATGTATGATGAAATCCCCTCATGGAGGGACCTTTTAATGGACCTAAATGTGATAAAGGACCCAAGTTAAAAATGAGGGAAAGACATCATGGGTTCGGCCATGTTGTATGGCCGAACCCATGACCAATGTTTTAGGTCATTTGTGGACTAAATTATGATGTACATATGGTTAAGAGAATGGAAATTTGGGTAAGTAAAGGGTAAATTTAAATGGATTTACAAAGTGTATGATATGGTTTTTTTTAAAGGGCCAAAACAAATGAAGATTAGTGATTTTAAATTGGATTATTTTGGGACAAAACTTAGTCTTTGAAAATGGCATCCATAAAGGAGAACCTTAGGGTAGTGATTAGTGGTTTTAATAAATGGAAAATGATGTAGAAGAATGCTAGATTTTAATGGATTTATAAAAATGATATGTGAGGTTTTAAATGGAATAAAAATGGGGACTTGAATGGATAAATTAAATCCATTGGAGATTGGATTAAAGGGAGTAAAATGGACCCAAGGGAATGGAAAATAAGCACCATGGGTTCGGCCATGGTGTATGGCCGAACCCATGACCCATTTGGAGGTCATGATTATGGGCCAAGCAGTAAATCTTATATGGAGTTAGATGATTACAAATTTAATTAAATAGGTGGCTGATTTTGGGATATGTTATGGAATCATAAATAGGTCTAAGTTATGGATGAAATCTAGACTTAAAGTAGACATAAGTGGGTGAATGATTTACCATGGAAGAGAAAGTGGCAAAAGGGTAATTATTAGCCACATTGAGGAAACATGGGTTCGGCCATGTATGTGGATTAGATGTAAAAATTCGATGCAATATGAAAGATGAAAAGAAATGTATAGATGATGTGTTTAGGCTCACTCATTTGAATATTCGAAATGGTCAAAATCGGATTTATGTATGTGATTAAACCAATGGATAATGGGCTAAGTTAAGGGCCGACTTTCGATAAACTTATAATGTATTTAAAGATCATTGAATGGACCTAGGGTTATGATTAGTTAGGAACTTAATCATGGATAACGTATGGACTAGTTCGGTAAATGTAATAAGGTATCGGACGTCGCAAACGGTACGCGATCGGCGACCGGATTATCGAACGGAAAGCGTAACGGAACGCGACACGGTATTCGGTAGGATTCCTACCTTTTTGTAAGCGATGGATATGTGATGGTGTTTTAAATTATTTTGATTTGGCTTATGATGGATTGATGATTATAATTTATCTTATGATGTGCTTTTAAGTTATGAATGATATGGATTATATTTTAATGTTATGCATTATATGGCTTTGTATGGTATATCAAAATTATGGTTTATCTATATACTACATAGCATAATGCACGTACATCTCATGCATGGCATGGGCGGGAAAATAATGAAACCGGAGTCCATGCTCCGTCGGGGAGACCGAGAATCAGACATGGGGATAGCCTGAGGGCTATAACCGGAGTCCATGCTCCGTCGGGGCGACCGAGAATCAGACATGGGGATAGCCTGAGGGCTATAACCGGAGTCCATGCTCCGTCGGGATGACCGAGAAGCAAACATGGGGATAATACATTGTATGATCATACGGATGATGGGTGGGACACATGACATAGGCACCTATGGCATAACATTCATCACATGCTTATTTTGTTATATGTTATTTTATCCGTATATGTGTTATCACTAATCCATGTGCTAGCCCTACTCGGAGTCCTACTGGGCGCGTTGACTAACGCCCTACTTCTACCCTAGATGACGACGCAGGAGAGGCAGGAAGCGGTGGACATACCGGAGGCCAAGCTTAGGAGCTTGGAAAACGCAGTCTTAGTTTACTTTACGTTTACATTTTGGAAGATGTAATTTTAAAGTAACTTAGCTTGTCGGGTTGTATAAATTTAAATTTCTTGCGATGGTTTGGACGTTACTTATGGACGATTACATTTTGTGGTATAAATATGAACATAGGGGCAATGATTATCATGTTCCGGTAGGATAGACTTTATTATCATGTTCCGCAATGATTATAATCCGCGAGCTTACTTCCTACGCGTGAACCATTTTCGTGGACTTAGTTCCGCGCACGCGTGGGGCTGGCCAGTTAAGGGTCGGGTTTTAGAAGCTCGGACTTAACTCGCTTCGTGGCGTCCGCGCCCTCTCTCACTCTTCTATGTAAAAAAAAAATAGACTCTGATTTTCTTAAAACGGGTGATAAAGGGCGGGGCGTTACAGGATCGGCCAAAAGAGAGGGAGAGAGTGAAATAAAACTCCAAGTCCTTTCTTGATCAATGAGGGTCGGCCAAGGGTGGTGTCCTTTGGTGATGCCCTTTTGTAACTCCCGTGATCCTTCACCTTCCTCCTTAATGTTCCATTTGGAGGTTTTATCCCATGATATGAAACACTCCAACCGTATGACCCTTGGGTTTCCATCTTGAGATGGAAACCTCCATCTCCCCAACATGTGCTATGGGTATGCCTTGTGTAACTACCAAAACCATTCACCTCCCTTATTAATGATTCATTTGGAGTTTCATCAAACTCCCACCATTCCAACGTGTAACCCTTGAAGGTGTCTTTTGAAAGAACAAAACTCTTCATCTTCCCACTCCACTCACTTAAGATGAAATTCCCATTAACTTCCCATACAACTCACCATAACACAATTATTTTTAATTCTTTTAAACTCAAAGGTTGAACTCATTCATTAACTCATTTGAACTTAATCCACTTTAATTCAACCACACCTTAATCACATTTGAATTCATATGGTGGTCGGCCAAGTCAACCATGACCCATTGGGTCCCAATTGGCATTTGACCCAATTGACAATCTTGACCCAATTAAATAAATGTCACCCATTTATTTCAATTGAACCATATCCACAATCCGTTGGGTCTTAATTGGGCAATTGACCCAACATCTTACCCATCCAAGGTCCATATCCATTAATTCACAAATTAAATGGGCAATTTCCATATAGATTTATAACTTGAAAATCCAGGGTGTTTCACTACCTTCATCCGATTCCTTTACTCTATGCTCTTCTTCTGTAGAGGATTTAGGTTGGACTCTTTCAATGGATAAATTGTAGTCAATCACCTATTCTATGAGTACACAAACCTGTCATGATAGATGATGTCATCCATTGGGCTAGAGGAGGGAATTTTTCCGTGGATTTGTTTAGCCTCTTTTATGGTTTCATATCTTTTCGAATATCTTAAAGACATATTATGAGACAACACTGATGAATGCTAATAGTGTTTGATTAAAGTGCATAGTCATTTCATCAGTAATCCAAGCTATTTGGCCTTTAGGTTGAGTGGTCATAGAAGTTCAAGGTTTATCCAATACCTCTTCCATAAGCTTAGACCACTTTCTATTTACCTATTTCCAAGCATATTCATTGCTTAAACATTTAAATTTTTTCATTCCATTTTTCATCACAAATGGAGGTTTGAAAATATCATGGTTCTCTCTCATAGTCATTGTTTTGGCATGGATCAACTCGGATGGTTAGATCATTTTTAAAGAGCATGAGGCTCTGATACCAATTAAAGGTCCTTCCCTTTGTGCTAGAACACGATTGACCTGAGAGAAGAGGAGAGAGGGGGGGGTTGAATAGTTCAATCCCAATTTCCATGGTGTTAACAAATTTCTTGATTGCTTGGAGTTTAAGTGCAGTGGATATTAATCAAGAGATTTGTTAAGTGTGATATATTGCTTTTAATTACTTAAATGATCACACTAAGTTTAAAACCGTTTGTATATTGCTTGATTATCTGTGATTGTGCACAATGTATAAATAAAGATAATCAAATGGAAAGTGATGTGTGTTGAGAAAGTGCTTAAAAACACAAACACACAAAGATCAAACACCATAAGACCAAATTTATAGTGGCCAGGTTAGCCAACCTACATCCACTGTTAAGACTAGCTCAACCTTGAGCTAACCCCACATCCACTAAGTGGGGACTTACAGCCTCACAATTAGAGTATGAATTTCACCTCACTCAATCGCTAGGAATTCCACCCACCACTGTGCCAACGATGACGCTCTAGAATTTTTTAAGCATCCTTAATCCACTTTCAGGACAAAGGTTTTAAATAAAATTAAAACCAAGAAGCACTTGCCTTTGAAGCTCTCTCTGGATGATGTGTGCTTCTCGAAGATGCACCCTATGTGCAACGACCAGCCATTTTTCCATCTATAAAATCAAAGTAATTTTTTTTTTTTACATAGAAAAAAGACGTAGACCTCACGACACGAGTCAAGTCCGAGTCCAAAAACCCGACTCTTGACTGGCCCAACCTATCACATGCGTGGTACAAGCCCACAATTACATTTTGCACATGCTAGCATAACCTGCGGAATATTTAAGCATTTCCATTGCATGACTAGCAAATCACGATTCAAGAAAAGTCAATGTAATTCCCAACAATTATATGAGTCAACGACAAAACAAGAATATTAACTCTCTAAGGTCACAATATTACATTCTCCAAAAAGAAGACCTTGTTACAATTCACATTATTCTCATAGGATAACAATTTAACTAAGCTATTGAAGTTTCTTTTCATATCCATCATTTGATCAGACTTGGTTACAGCTAGGCCTAGCCTCCTTTCCTTTCTCATGATCTGTGTTAACATCTGAGGGGAAAAATGTACGGACTTAGTCAACTTGCCTAGTAAGAAATTCTGATCACAAAGTGTACTAGGTGTGAAATCTCATAATAACATATATTAGAAATAACAAATGAGTAAAATCACAAGTAAAGATCAATACATGTTTCTCAAAATACAATAAGAGAATACCAAAGTCTTATAACTCAGAGATCATAAAAATTATATGCCATGGGTGCCATGCATCACTGATATACCCACCCATTTCCATGCATCAGATCATAATTATCACTTCAAATAATGATTCTCAATATTGGCCACTTATGTCCACAACATTTGAAGCGGCGACCACCACGGTGTTGTTACCCATCCACTAATTAACCGAGAATACCGGTAGAATGTGGACTCCTCCCTCTGCACAGGGTTCTGGGACCTACCCGGGAGCTCTTTGTCCCAATTATTGCCGTAGGATTTATTCAAGGAGGGGGCCAAAGTCTAATATTTGACTTATTGTACACGAGACCAAGCAAAGTCTGGACAGTTCCTTCTTCGCTCAATAATGCAAATCACTCTCATACAAAACCAAACAAAGTCCAGACATTTCCTTCTTGGCTTGCTAATGTTAACCCTCCCATGCAACCATGTAAGAGATAATGTGTGCAATCACGATGAAAAAATCATAAGTTAAATAATTTCTCAGCAAAATCATTTCAATGTACATAATAAAATCATATTCTCATAAATCCATATTTATGCTTTTAAAAGATATAAAATATAATAAAATCATTCACCTCATTGTGCTTCAATAAAGTAGGAACTCCTACGTGATCGAAAGTGATCCAACCAAAGGGAAACTCAAATGTTCATTCGAATGGTGTCGGAACTACCCTCGATTCCTTTTGTCCATGTACATGTTTCAAATCACAATTTATAGATTATTAACACATAAAATCCTTGTCTAACAGGTGTAGGTCTAAAACAGACCTAAAGGTCTATTGTATGATTTCCAAGACCTAAAAGATTTCATTCTTATTAGATTTTAACAACAGATATATTAACCTTGTTAAATCGTCTCTGTTTCATGCCGACAATCGACACTGTCGATACATCGCCACTGGACACAATCGACACATCGATCATCTCGATATGTCAACTAGGCTCTGTCTATTTCAGTTCATATTTTTCCAGTTTCTCTTTGAGTCCCATATATCACACAGCCGATATATCTTGATATGTTGTCTGGCTCGTTCTGTTTCAGTTCATGTTATTCCTCTCAGGTTACATGTATCGACCCAGTCGATACATCTATGGTTTCATTGGTTCGACATGTCGAGCAGGTCGACATGTTCTTCAGAGTTTGTTATTCGTGTTGGTTTTTTGTTTTCAAACCATATGTATCAATGCAGTCGATACATCTATACATGCAAATATTCATACTGTGTTTTTCTGCCGAAACATCGGCATAGTCGATGCATAGACTTTGAATAAGTTCCTTGCCTTTAATCTCATTTTCAGTATACTCAGGCCGATATGTTGGCATTGGTCGATACATCGGTTAATGATCCGTTCATACTTATGCTTGTTCTCTGTTCCCGATAGTACGTATCGACCCAGTTGATACATACACAAATGTATATATTCGATAGGTCGAGATAGTCGATGCATCGTCCGTTGTTCTTGAACCATACATATCGATCAAATCGATACCTGTGTCCCCTGGGTTTTTGATTTATTGGAACTTATATTCCATCTTTGTTCACAAACCAATACATTGTTTCTCTCGATGTATCGTCCATGAATTATTCTTTGTCGATATATTATTTCAGTACACTTAGATCGATTATTTCATTTCTAGTTCAGTCATACCCAGACCGACACATTGACTTTGTCGATAGGTCACTCTGGAATTAATGGATCATTCATTCACTCCGACTCCCATCTCTATCATACCCAGGCCGAGACATCGACTTTGTCGATGTGTCGTTTTGGGTTTACTTTCTTTCAATTTCTTTGCTGATACTTGCCCCAGACGACACATCGACAAAGTCGATATGTCGACTGGGTTGAGTTAGAAGTCAGGGACCCATTATCCATGGCTTCCCTTTACTCAGGTGTTCATTGTTCTTGAGTTATTTCTTTCCCTATCCATTCATACAAGTTTTCTAAACAACCTAGTGTTATTGATTTACTCAAAACTATCAGAAATTCACATACCTCGAGTGACTCGCAGGTGTGCTCGAATGGATGTAATCCGATATCCCTTGTCTCCTTACTCTTCACCCTCTTTGCTAGCTCGATTTCTCTTTCCCCTTGCTTGGTCTCTCCTTCATTTCCCGGAACAAACGAAGGCCGTGAGGAGGTGAAGAGGTTCTTGGTCGAGTTGAGAGCTGAGATGTGAGTGATAGGGTGTATTCGGATGAGTAAGAGGGGTGGTTAAGTACACTAGTTCTTCTCTGTTTTCTTTAGTGTTTTTCCTCCCCTTTTCTTTCTTTCTTTTCTTCCCTTTCCCTTCATTTTCTCTTCTTTTTATCTTCATCTTTTGCTATCCCTAGACTATTAATTGAGTCCTTGAAAATGGAAGAGGCATTGTGAATGCCCATACATAGAAAAATGAAAGGTTTTGACGGGGGTAGACAGAGCGTCTGCTGAAGACGTCCAGGTTACTCGATACATCGACTTTGTCGATGTGTTGACCAATTTGATGTCATCTTTTCGTCAATACATCAACTCCATTGATGTATCCTTCTGACAACTTATACCTTAGGTTTGGATCTCGATCTTAGTCGATGCATCGTCAGGAATTATTCAGCCTTTCCAACACATCAATCTTAGTCGATGCATCGTCAGGAATTATTCAGCCTTTCCAACACATCGACCATGTCGATGTGTCGCCTAAGGGAAATTTAGTTTTCCTCATTTATTTTAATATATACTTACATTATTTGGACCAAAAATCATATATTTCATTTATGTGATAAAGAAATTACATAAAAGAGGGATTTAAAACTCTGGGTACTTACAATACTACCACCATTTGAAAATTCGTCCCTAAAATTAGACGAAGGTTGGATACCAAAAGAAAACAAAATCTACCCAAACAATTCAGGGTGAGAGACCCTCATTTCTGATTCCATTTCTCAAGTTGGTTCTTCATTTTCGTGTCTCTTCCCCACCACTTTGACGATAGGAATTACCTTGTTCCTTAATACCTTTTGTTCTGCACCTATGATCTTGGTGGGTCTTTCGACGTAAGTTACGTCGCTTTAAACACCCAACTCTTGTGCTTCCAATACATGTGATTGATTAGGAATGTATTTTCACAACATGGAAACATGAAATACATTATTCATGTTTGATAACTATGAAGGAAGTGCTATGCGATATGCAGCCTCGTCAATCTCGACCAGATACAATAGTCCTAAGTATCCCATGCAATCATACAATGTCCTTAATGTATTGCCTACCCAACGTCTCAGATGAGTCTGTCGTCTTGGGCTAATTGCCAAATCATTAGTACTAGGTCATGGCGTGCCATTTCACGACGTTATACCAGAACATCTCATTCATCTGACCTTGGGTCATTTACATCGAGTAGGTCTCATTCCGCACAGGTATGGTCCATCATACGATCCTTATTCAATTATAAGTTCTATATTTTGTATCAAGGCAATACCCCAAATATGAATCCACTTATTCATGGATTTTAATGTTTTCTATAGAATCATTATGTCTATCGTGAGCTCGTGTAAATTGACATATTTCACTTCACTTGGTACCATGACACTTTCATTGATTCCTATGTCATGCTCACTCATCGGCTCTCAATGTGAGATTAGTGACAACCTCACCCCTCACCAGTAGCTGCCGGTGAGGTAGTCTGCCGATGCGATAGTCTATGCTCGTCAAATATCAGTATAGAGTCTCATATTTTATGTCACGAATTACACTTTGCAAATATGATTACATAATGCCATTCATATCGTCCGTTACACATGGGTACACAGTGCAACGATCACGTTCACACATAAGGCCCAAGCACTCGAATCCCACATGTGGGTATTAAACACAACGAATCTATCAACCAACATTCTAGTAATCAGATACATCATTCATGTAACACCCTAGATTTTCATTACTTATAAATATATTGGATTGGTCCATTTGAATTGCAAATTAATTAAATTTAAGATTAAATAGTTGAAATGTATCTTAGATGGGTAAGGAATTGGGCCAATTACTCAATTAAGACCCAATGGATCATGGGTGAGTTTGATTTTAAAAGTAATTAGGCAAGTTTAAGGTAAATGGGTCAATTACCCAATTGGGACCCAATGACTCATAGATGAGCTGATTTTAAAGTAATTGGGTAAGGTTAAGGTAAATGGGTCATCTACCCAATTAAGACCCAATGCATTAAATCCACCTCATCAAGTGAGGTGGCATGTGAGTGATGTGGCATGCATGTCATCACATGGAAGCCTAGTAGGCAAGGAGGCCACATCATCGAGTGACATGGCCAAGGTGGGACCCAAGTTCCATGTGGTGACCAAGTCACCACATGCATTGTCGGCCATGTCATGGTTGACTTGGTCAACCACTAATGAGTTCAATTGAGTTGAGGTATTACTTGAATTGGGAAGATGGAAGGTTTCCATCTCAAAGGGTGTGAAACCAAAGGACTCGATGGAAGCCAAAGAGTTTTCTTGGCTTAAGACAAAAGTTTCGTTGGTTAAGCCAAGGGACACTTTGGTTAGACAAACCTTAATGAGGGAGAGTGAAAGGGCTTGGATTGTTACATAAAGACACCAACCAAGGGTGCTCCACGCCCTTTGGCCAATCACTCCACCTCTTGCACACAAGAATCTCCTTTCCTCTTTTCTTTCTCTCCCACCTACACTGCTATACTTTGAGAACTATTGAAGAGCAAAGGAAGAAGAAGTATTAAGGAAGGAAAGAACATACCGAAAGAAAAGAAGGAGACGGGAAAGAAGGTATGTTTAGAGGTTTAACAACATAGGAATAAGTTTAAAGAAACCATAGGTTTGGCCATGGTGTGGCCGAACCTATGGGTTCCCTAATTGGCTGGAATGGATGGCTAAATTGTGTTAAGGCCATGGAATTGGAAATCCATTCAAGGAATGATTATAGGTTGAAACAAACAACCAAAGGAATGAATCCAAAACCATGTTATAATGGTACAAAGGTTGTATGGATTATGAAAAGACACTAGCCTTGACAAGTGGGTAGAGTAAATTCACTAAGAGATGTATGGAAGACGAAATACATGTTTAAAATGATAAGGAATTGATTCATGGAGAAGGGCCTAACAAAGCATGCAAACAGAGAAGACTAACAAAAAGTCAGTCGACTGAATCCAAGGATTCAGTAGACTAAAAGGGGACTGGCCGAGCACACACAAGTGTATTCTGGGTATTTCAGCACTGAAAGTGTGCTGGCCGAGCAACATAAGGGATATCTGGGTGGTTCAGCCGATTGAATCTCTGATTCAGCCGACTGAAGATAGACGTACAAAACAAGTAAGGGGTTTGGTGTGTTTTAGCCTATTGAATCTACGATTCAGTCGACTGAAGGTATACTTACCAAACACGTAAACAGTTGGTTGATGATTCAACCGACTGAATCTCTGATTCAATCGTCTAAATGTATATTGGCCGAACACACAAATAATTTGATCTAAAGTCAGCCGATTGAATCTGTGATTCAGTCGACTGAAAGGACATTGACCGAGAACACCGAGGGTTTGACCCAAAGTCAGCCGACTAAAAGGTTTCGGGTCAAGGTTATACAGTAGCGAGTTGCGGGTAAAACAAAGATTGTATGTGGGCGTGATTCAGTCGATTGAATTTGAATGTTTTTATTTTTGGTTAATTTTCAGATACCTCTGTTTATCCAGTGGGATGTAAAGGGTGAAGAAAACTAAATGAGTAATCAAATTGATATATATGTGGTTGAATTTGTTAAGGTAAGAAGGTTTGATTCGTTTTCACGGGAGTGTTAGCGTTGTTCTTGCGAAACAAGAAAATGACAGTAATCGGACGTTGGTAGGATCCCTACCTTATTGAGACACTATGGATTATACTTATATCACTGGTCTTTATTTCTAAATATGATGTTTTACTTTGATTAAACAAATGATATATGTCTATGAAATGAATTTCAATGATATTATGTAATTTGCTATGAAATGGAATTCTTGCATTCATTATCTCATGCATGGCATGGAAGGGAATACATGGGACCAGCAAGCCAAGTTATGAGCGGTCTAGACATGATTTAGGCTTGAAACTAGCTTGTATGAAGTTATGTGAACTATTGATATGTTGGCCTTGTCCGGGATTGCTAAGAATGGGTACAGTGTAATTTGGGCCAAAGAGCTCCTGGGTATATAGTCTCGAAATCCTGCGCAGAGGGAGGAGGCCACACTACATCGATAATTCCGATTAACATGTGGGGAGGTATAATAGTGACCTGGTGGTGCCGTCACAAAACACTGCGGACGTAATTGGCCAAGGGAACACCTTGATATGGTGATTTATCAAGGAAACTATCTATACATGAGGTGATTGGATATGGAATTGGGTGAGTGATCATTTGGCTTTGACACCCATGACATGATGCATAAGTAAGCATGATTATGATTTGGATATCATGCATTGTATTTACTGCTTATGAGATGTTTTACAAATATGATAAGATGTTTTTATCTTGATTTTATATTGATCCTATATGTACCATAACCCTACTTGGAATTCCTAATGGGTATGTTGACTGATGCCCTACTTCTACCCTATAGATGATGGAACATGGAATGAGAAGGAAACGGACATGAGACATGAAGGGAGCCAAGCGTAGGAGCTTGGAATGAATGGAGTATAATTTATCTAGTTTTGATGTTATGATTTATTGGGAGGACTGATGTTTTTGGACTGTAATAACTTAGACATATTTTCTATGGTTTGATAATTTTAATGTTTTAATTTGAAGTTATATGGTGATTGGTTTTCCTTGCTTAATGATGACATGATTATAATTCTGGAATGTATTTCAGAAAAGCGTGTGAAATGTTTTAGTGGATTTAATCCAAGCACACGTAAGGATGGCCAATTAAGGATCGGGTTCTGGAACTCGGACCTAAATCGCGTCGTGACGTTCCCGCTCTCTCACTCATTGTCAAAAAAAATATACTCTGGTTTTTGGCGAGTGAAAAATGGCGGGGCGTTACAATTCACATGTGACTTTCACATCACACAATCTCTGGTGTTCTACACACGCGATCATATCACAATCTCTCATATTGACTTTTGAGTTTTCAAATACTTTTATGCCTTGTTTGACATACCGTTTCAATTTCATACTTGGGGATTTTACTCGATTCTACATTGACCTATACCTTGGTCAAACTACAACCTTGATAATTTACGGATACATCACATTATTTCAATGTGTTTATTTATACTTTTGGTAATCCCTTTAGGGTTATACTCATTTGTAGTTACAATCACCGATGATCTGATAGGTGACATTGTCGGTGAATGCTAGTCATACTTAGGTAACTCGATGTGCCCCAACACATCTCATCTATCCGGCCTGAGCATCGTAGTCTAATATGTGGAGTATCATTACCTCCCACATACTAAATGAAATTGTCCATATAATAAAGCACCACTGAGTTTTTATCAAAACTAATACCTCGTTGTATACTTACAAGTCGTAACACAACTACCACCTTTTTATTTATAACATATATAAATAAAAGGAAAAATCAAATATATCATTAAACTTATATGTCGCGGGTCTTTACATAACACCCTTCAATGTTTTCAATGGTCAATGTTGTTTCTCACGCTAAGTGAATGGTTTTAATAATCATCATGCAACACTCCTAATGTTCAACCCTACTTGGACCCAATCTATTTCCAAGTTCAAAGTCTTAAGGAAAAAAAATTTAATCTCTTTGTTTCAAGGTATTCTACTTCAACGCTCATGAATGTTCATTGTCTTATCATCTACAGTGCATCAACCTCGAGTCTGGTTCATGTAACTTATCCCTTTCTAGTGACTCCCCAAAGTTATTCCTTTGAGGAAAATCAATGAGTATGTGATGTGTAATACAATAAGCTAAATGATGAGGGTGTGTTCAAACGAATCCATAGCAGAAATCATACACTTGAATACAAGAAAAAATACAAAGCTCCATGTTCATTTAATGCTAGTGTGTATGAATTACCAAATATTGTCATACCTTGGATCACTGAACGATTAATTGTTTCCAACATTGGGACAATAGAATACAATCTTTCCGTAGTTGCTGAGGTAAGTGATCCTCCCGTATGAGCTTGAAGTCGAGACATCTGTAATCGAGTGAGTCTCTCCGGTGGCAGATGAGAAGTCCTTGCTTGAGGTGTTTGACGGAGTAGTGGACAATATCTTTTGATGTACCCTCTTTGTCCACACTAATAGCACATGAGATTAGAAAATCTCGCTGCTTGTAATTGGTGAAACTGTGGGTAGCTCCCTTGATATGGCATTTTTGTCCAGATTGATAGCACGAGTAGTGCTCACAGAAGATTGTACGACAAGGGTTTTCTCAGGGCTTCGTGCTGTATGGAGTTGATGGAGTTGTGGGCAACCTTTCTCAAAGTGACCCATCTGTCCACATTGAGAACATATATGTACCTGGCGAAGTTGTGGGCAACGTTCCTTGATATGACCTACCTGTCCACACTGGTAACATGTATACATTTTTTTGTTAGGTTGTACTGCAGGTGTGGAGATTAAAGAATTTTGAAGTCTTGCACAAGCTCTCTTACATGGCCGGTAATTATTCTTGCCTTTCATTTTCCTTTTAGTTTTCACGGAATCATTAGATTTTGTAGTGACCTTACCCTTCTGCGTCAGGTTCCGAACTTCTTTTGTTTCAATCTCTCTTCCTGTTTTAAGAAGATAGTGTCCTAAAAATAAATCTTCAAAACTCTTCCAGGTTACTTCTACCACCAAAGGCTTTCCTTCGTGGCTCTCCACCCTTGGCCAGCATTGTTGACGAGGTACGAAGTAGCCAAGAGTATCTTGTCTTGGTCTTCAGTGATTCCTAAAAGTTTAAAAATTCTAGTAGTAGTCTCTATCCATTTCTTCGCCTCCATCAGTCCTTCATTACCATTAAAATGAGGAGGGTGTTGTTCTTGAAAATCCCTCACCATAGTCAAAAGTCGTGAGTTAGTGGTACTCACTGAGTCGGGCGCTCCCATGATGCCCACTGTTGTTTGCAGAAAAGTTTGAAGTTTGGGTCACACGGATGAAGTACTACGACTGTTCTCGCTAGTGTTCTCCAGACTGGTACATTTTCGTTGAAGGTATCCTCTTGGGGCCACTTTCGTATGTCAAGGAAAACAATAATCATCACTCTAATTTCCCGTGAATTGTGAGAGTTTTCGTACCATTCTTCTATCAAGTAGAATAGGGGCAAAAACTATGTTATTATTCATCATCTAACTTCTACTCGGGGAAAATTCTAAATTATAATTCTACGTTGATTGGGGAAAGACCTTAGTATTTCATTTGTATCTCCTTTGGGGACAAAAACTTTATCTTTATAGTTCAACATGTACTTGGGGGGATGCATTGACCTCTCATTTCATTCTCGCATCGGGGAGTATTCTAGTTTGTTCGAATTTGACTCAGGGAATTTTCCTTATTAGCTTTTAATGCTCTGATACGAACTGTAATGTCTCCATCATTTTACTATAAAACAAATTTACTCTAATTTAATAGATGGAAAAAGGGCGGGTCGTTACACAATGTGTGCTGACATTCTGCCATATAGCCGTCGTATAGCAATCAAAATTCCAGAGTGACTAGGAAATTGGTTCAACCAAATCTTTCCTATTTTATTATCCTTTCACCTCTCTCTTTCACAAACTCAATCCATATGATTGGTTGTATTAGATTCCCCAAGTATAAGCGCTAGAGAGAGAGAGTGATCCTTTTATTGGCCCTTGTTTAAGCTCACTGATAATGACGTGGGTCCAACCGATTTGCCAAAGGATAGCAATTGGTTGCACAAAGATTGGTATTTATAGAAAAAGAAACCAATTTTAGCAACGGTCATGTACCGACAGGTCTGGTGCATCGAGGGGTCGGTGACTAAAAATATTACCGTTCAACAACCCGACCGTTACGCATTAAATCCACTCACAACGGTATAATTCTTTCCCGGTCGACATGTCAATGTTGCCGATTGGTCGAGTGTTATGGCACCGAGAGGTCAGTCCATACGAGAGGCTAGGCCTGGGGTAACACCATGCTGACAGAGTTTCAAGTCCAGAAACTAGATTTACCAAGACCGACCTGTCGCCTTTTACCGAGGGGTCGGTCTTGGTACTCTCGATAGGTCTTAAAGTACCGATATTTCTGTTTTCTCAAGAGCCCACCTGAGTTCGAAGTTCCAAAACTCGTAAGTCTTTATCGAAGAGTCGTTGACCACGAGGGGTCGTTTCAGCTTTTCACAGAGGGGTCGGTGCATACGAGACGCTCGATCATAAGCACACCCAGAATGACAGTTCTGTGATTCAGAACCTTTGTCAATCTTGCCAATCTATCCTTGACCACGGTGGGTCGATCTTGTAATGCCCAGCCCTTTTACACTCGCTTTCAGAAAATCATAGTCTATTTTTTTTTAAAAAACTGATAGAGAGCGGGACGTCACGACGCAAGTCTGAACTTCTAAAGTCCGACCCTTAACTGGCCAACCCTATGTGTGCATGGACTAAGTCCATGAAAACGGTTCACACATAATAATAAATACATGCGGATTAAATCATAAACTGCGGATTATAATAGAACCTAGATCTATTCCTTTTTAGATAGCAAAGTACTTCCAGTCTTTAATCATAATTAAACTTAACTTAAATATCCAACAAACCATTCAAACCATAGCAAAATTATCTAAGTTATTACATGCCCGAAATCTATCTACTCAAATTACAAGTCCATGAGTAACTTAAATAAAATATAAACCAATTGCATATCCAAGCTCCTATGCTTTGCTCCGATCATGTTCATCGTCCTTTTCCTTTCATGTGTCATCCACTAGGGTAGAAGTAGGGCGTTAGAACAACGCTCCCAATAGGTATTCCAATTTAGGGTCTACACATGGTTAGTACAAATCATATATAATAACATAATGTCAAAACCATATAAAACAATTTCATGTCATGATGACAAATGCAATGAGTCCCACCCATCACAAGTACATATAAGTACCCCCACATAGGTCTTTCGGAAGCCCCGAGGGAGTGTGGCCCCTCCGGTTACCTCTTGATGGGATTCTCATCATCAAGGTACCCCACATAGGTCTTTTGGACGCCCAGACGAAGTGTGGCCCCTCCGGTTACCTCTTGATGGAAAATGCACATCAAGGTATCCCCATAGGTTTTTCTGACGCCCCGACGGAGTGTGGCCCCTCCAGTCACATATCCTTCACCCCATGCCATGCATGAGATGCTACTGAAACACATGTTATTTTATCTTATAAACATAGCATTAAAACTCACATTTGAAACATATCTTTTACGACATAAATTCATCAAAATAAACCAAATAAATTATATTACATAAACCATGTTTTCAAAAAGGTAGTCCTACCAAAGACCACTAAAGTGTCCTTTCTTCTTAAACCGGCAACCACTCACGATCATGCACCGTTTATGAGGTCCCGTCACCTTGTTACACATCAACAAGTCAAACCCATATTCCATTTGATTTAACATTAGGTCTAAGTCCATAAACACAACCTTGTGGGGTTCGGCCATACAACATGGCCCTTCCTTTTATTTATTACTCAATCATCACTTAGCTAATTACTCAACCTTAGTCCACCAAAATCCACCTTAGTGGGGTTCGGCCATACAACATGGCCGAACCTCACCATCTTGGTTGTGGTCCTTCCTTTGTGTAACGCCCCGCCCTTTCCGAGAATTTCAGAGTCTAATTTTTTTTTTTTAAATAAACATAATAGAACATCGGAAGAGAGCGGGCGGCATCACGACGCAAATTAAGTTCAGACTACCCAAGTCTGAACCTTAATTGGCCACCCATGTGTACATGGAATAGACCATGATAATGAATCACACATGGAACTAACATCAACATGCGGAATAATCTAGATTAATTGCGGAATAGAAAGACGAGATAGCAAGTAACAGTCCTAAACATTATTTATCATAGATCAAACATCCAAATGTTATCAACCTACTCAAACCATAGTAAGTAGTGAGTTATTACATGTCCCACAAAAGTATTCAAAAGACAGTAATATAAAGTAGTTCAGTCCTTCATTCAAGCACTTAGGCTTGGCTCCCCTCCCCGGTCAACGACCTTTCCTTTCCCTTTGCTTGTACCTGCAATCTCCTCTGAGGATAGAATTAGGGCGTTAGATCAACGCGCCCAGTAGGTTTCCGAATCAGGGCTACCACATGTTAGCATATAAAACATGCATATACATATCATAATACATAATCATCAAAACAGGTAAAACAATGCTATGATGTATGCACATGCAATGAGCCTCCCCCATCATGTACATCCATAGCCATCACTTGTCGTGCCATGCACCGATAAGATAAATCACAATACAACTTCCATCTCTTCATCACTGACTGATTCATATCACGTATTAGTCCTCCTGGCGGGACTCTCTTCGCCTAAGGAGACCATTGTGACTATGATCATCATGTTACTCTTCCTGGCGGAACTCTCATCGCCTAAGGAGGACGTAACCCATAATTGTACTGTAGGACCTCATTCATCATGACCATGCATGAGATGCCAATGCCTGTATGCCATTTGTTAATGCATAATATATCATTTAAAAACACATATATTAAAACAAGAGTATCATAAGAAAACTGGGTAAAAACCGTGGTTACAAGTAGGTAGGAAACCTACTGAAGAATCACTTCAGTAACTGATCTTTCTTTCGCGTCACCCGATCACGACTCGCACGTCGTTCGACTTCCGGTACCTTATCCATACATCAATCAGCAAGTCATAGCATCATTTACTTATTCAATCACATCTATGACCCATCCACATCAAGTGGGGTTCGGCCATGCCCATGGCCGAACATCATCAACTAAGAGTTTGTCATTTTATGGGATTCGGCCTTATACTTGGCCGAATCTTGTATTCCCACTCTTCCATCATCAAATGGTTCTCCATTACAATACTTTAAACCCTTTATAAAATCATGGGAATAATATCAAACACAACCTATGAACTTAGTCCATTTATTCCAAAAACAGCCCATGGGGTTCGGCCATGCACATGGCCGAACCCAATGGTTCTCTTGATCTGATTGATCCATCAATTACCCATGATTTGAATCAGTAATGTTAACCCTAATATTGACATGGTTCAGGCCTACATTGGCCAACCAATAACAACAAGTTAAACTTCACCAAATTACATCAAACACCATATTTTATATGGTTTTAAACTCATCAAAATCATCAAATACTAACATGGGGTTCGGCCATCCAAGGTGGCCGAACCTCATGTCTATGTTTTGTTCTTTCAAACATGTTTTTAGGTGTCATTTTAAAACATAATATCAGTATAACATTGCTGCCTTATTACCTCTCAAGACCATCCAACTAAGTTCATCAACTTGTCCAAATGACCATCATACTTCGTGATCCTGATGGTCCAATTCATCAATTTTAAACCATTGATTTAGACCCATGGTACCTTCAGTCCTTATGTCATTCAGATCCATGTTTTTAACCCTCTTTAAAACATGCATTTGAATCTCAATAAAACTCAAAAATAGTCCACCAAAAACTCTATGGTTTCCATGTTTCAAAACAAAAATCCAACCTAACTTTTACATGGGGTTCGGCCCTCCATGGTGGCCGAACCCAATGGTCATCTTTACCATTTTAAAGCCTCTCTTAATCAAGGTTAAAACCTTGGTGTATTCGGCCATAACCATGGCCCAATACCCCATTCATTCCATGTTATTAAACCAAAATAACACATAAAATACTTACCAATTTTCCAAGTTTTCTTCTTGTCTTTGATCCTTGATTTCTCCCTTTTATTTTTTTTTTTTTCCTTAATTCCTTGCTGGTTTAGGCTTGATTAACTGATGCCAAACCTCTGCTGTTCAGCCAATAAAAACGAATTGGAGAGAGGGAGAGAGAGATGGGAATTCTTGGATTCTTTTGTGTGAAAAACGGCCATGTATGGTTAGGTTTTTCTTTTTAGTTTCAGCCCCCCAACTCCCATTCATCCTCATTAATGTTGTTAAAAACGATGGGGCAAAGGGTGTTAACCAAGACACCTCTTGGTGCCAAACGTTGCACCCCTTGGTGCCAAACATTGTATCACATGGGAAATGAACCAATGCAACCCTTCATGAAGAGGTGCCGCCCAACCTTGGTGTCTTTTGGCTTTGCCAAAGCACCCTTTCATACCAACGGCTGAGAATGATTCAGATTAATTGTTGTGTGAGATTACAACTCATTTCCATCTCCTTTTGACTCACCTAACTCGGAATATTTTTATTCTAAACCAACTCATCCAACTCATCACTTTTAATGCACTAAGTTTGAGTCAACTCATTTCTTAAATCCAACTCATTTCAAATCAACCCAACTCAAGCTGAATTAACTCACACTTGAGTTCAATTGAGGGCCCACACGGTCATCCGTGGTCAAACTGGTCAACCCGACCCGTTGGGTCCCCCCTTTAGCTCCTTGACCCGTTTTTGACTCTATGACCCAATTATGGTATTTTGGTCATTTGTAAGTGGTTTTCTCATATGGATCATGCCTACCCATTTCTTCTTTACTTGATTTCCAATCAAATAGGCTTAACCCTATTTAATTTAAGCTTACACAATGGTCAAATCATCCATTTTGACCCATTGGGTCCAATTGGGCCCTTTGACCCATTTAGCCATTTCCAACCCAACTGATGTACATAACCCATCCAAATCAACTTGATATATATATATAATGTGCTCATACGACCTTAATTTGATTAATGGGCCCCAACATTTCTTATTTTGACATCACAAAATAATTAATTTAATAATTCAGGGGCATTTTCGTAATTTTTCATTTTATTGAAAAATTGGGGTGTTGCACTTTGAGTCTTTTAATCCTTTAACTTAATCATCTAAACTTGGTAACCACCTAAGTCCATAAAAACACTCCTCATGGGGTTCGGCCATACACCATGGCCGAACCCATGATCTTTCATTTTAGCCTATATTTACAACATTGCCATTTATACAAATCCATAACCATTAACATAATCCATGAACATAGATATATATAATTAAATCCATTATTTATTTGTTCAATCCTCCATTCATTTAACATGCATAACAATTCTAAATGTTCCTTTAATATGTTCCATCAAATACTCTTCCATGGGGTTCGGCCATACAACATGGCCGAACCCAATGGTTCCTTATTTTCCTTAAAATTGTATCATAACCATATGGTTTGATCTTTTAATGATTCCCATTCATACCTCTATCCAAAACCCTTTAACACCTTTTAAAATCACAAGCATGCTTCTATGATTTCTATCTTTCAAATCCAGTAAAAATATATAACCCATATCCTTCCATGGGGTTCGGCACTGAGGGGTCGGTGAGAACGACTGGTTGAGCTGACAGTGAAACCAAATACATATTTCCAAGTTGGGTTCTAATTCACTGTCAAGCTTCCACTTAACCTAGGAATAGTCCTCTTAAGGTGTGGGTACCACCTAAAGTCATCTATGGCTAAATACTTATTTTTTAATTGCCATAACGATGAGTTTCAATCCGGTGGAGCATGATCATCACTCTTGATTATCTTGAGTCTTAAAACTTCTAGCAAGTGCTTCTTCCCGAGTCATGAAATTGACAAACTTAGGGACTCGTCAAGCAGGGGCAATACATTTTCAAATGGACGACAAGACTAATCTTCACATATTCAAGACTAATCTTCACATATTCTTGTTTAGCATGCTTCATTTCATGTTTTCCTGTTCAAGCACATAAGCAAGCAATACTAGAAAATCATTAGAGGGGTTAGTCCCAAAACATAAATATGCATCCATGGACTAAACTAGATTAGTATTCATTCTCCCCCATACACCAATAATTTCCTAGCAACCAACACTCCCCATAGCATATCCAAGCTATTAGTGTTGAGAAGATTCTCCCCCAATCTTCTTTGAGTTTGATCTTCCTAAAAGTACCCTTTACACGGGTGCTAGAACAACCCGATTGACCCTAGAAGGGGGTGAATAGGTCAATCCAAATTCGTTGGTCTTTTTTGAAATTACTTGATTGATTTATTTAAATGCAGCAGAAACAACAGTCAAGAGTGTGTGTGTTAGCAAATGTGATTAAACAATCAACATAAGAAATTGGCTCTAACACCAAAAACACAATGACACAAGATGAAGAGTGGTTCAGTTTGCCAACCTACATCCACTGTTAGGACTCGTTCAATTTTGAGCTATCCCCAAATTCACTATTTGGGGACTGACACCCTCACAATTAGAGCAGGAATTCCACCTCACTCAATTGGCTGAGAATTCCACCAACCTCTGTGCCAGGGACGACACTCTAGAGTTTTTTATAGTGATTACGGAGTACCTCTTCTTAATCTACTTTCGGGTTACAAGTTTTTAAAAGGAAAATTAAAAACCAAGAAGCACTTGTCTTAAAGCTCTATCGTTGATGTGTGCTTCTTGAAGATCCCACCTCCAAAGATTGGTTGTTTATGATCTTTCTCTCAAGAGTGTTGATCGTTCCTTAGAGTGTTTAACTCTGTTAAGCTCAAAGAAGATGGCAAAACGACCACCCAACACTCATATTTATAGAGGAGTTTTATCAGTCATATTGACTGTCTAGGATCGAGAGGTCGGTGGCACCGATGGGACGGTGCTTATATTTATTACCGCTCCACCACTTGACCGTTGCTCATTAAAGGCACCCCAACGGTATAATTACTTCCCGGTCTACAGTCATGGCCCCGATGAGTCGGTCCATATGAGAGGCTCGTTCTGGTACAAAGCATTCTTGACAGTAGTTTCCACTTTGGAAACCTGTTACCCATAATGACTTGTCACCCTTTGTCGAGGGGTCGGTCCTGTATCTCTCGATTGGTCTTGATGTACGGAGATGCCTATTTTATAGAGAACCCATATATGTTCCCAGTCCAGAACTTATAAGTTTTATACTGATGACACGTGGACCACGAGGGGTCGTTCAAGTTCATCACCGAGGGAACAGTGCATACGAGACTCTCGGTTAGAGGTATGTCCAGATTGATAGTTCGAAGATCTAAAACCAATGTCAATCTGGCGACCAGTCTTTGACCACGATGGGTCAATCTTGACTACACCGAGGGATTGGTAAGATAGACTGGTCGTCCTGACAGTGAACATAATTCATGTTTCCAAGTTCACTTCTAATTCACTGTACAACTTCCTCTCTAGGCTTTTTATGTTTATTACCAGCATATGCAACTAAGCCTAGTAGTCCTCTCTCAGGTGTGGGTTCCACTTTGGGTCATTTATGATGATATACATGTTCTTGTGATTTCCATGATGATATCTCTAAGCTTCGTAGAGCATGATCTTCTTCCTCGATCATCTTGAATCTTGAAACTTCTTGGCAAGTGCTTCTACCCGAGTCATGTAATTGACAAACAGGGACTCGATCAAGCCGGTGCACTAACAATCTCTCACTTTGTCAATTATATGACAAAACCTAGAAGTTAACCCAATTACAAGCCCACCCTTTATTACAACACATTTGAATACAACACATTACATCAATTACATGTATATTCAAATGGATTAACAAACAAGACTTTGTTCTTCTTATTCTTGCTTAGCTTGTTTTCCTTTTATTTTTCTGTTTAAGCACAAAAAACAAGCAAACACTAAGCAATCATTTGATGGGTTACTCCAAACCATAAACATCCATGGACTAAATAGGATTTTATTCTCCCAATCTTCTATGAATTGCTAGACTCCCCCATCCACTAATTATTCTCCTAATTGGTTTTTATGTCCTCCCTAGCTCCAGGCTTCTACTATTTTCTCCCCCATTTTGTCATTCAATTGACAAAGGGTTAGTAGGCAAGCATCAAGATCAAGCGCTGCCCCATGCTTCTTGTATTGGTGCTGGAACTGATATCGAATCTCACACATGGTTTTCCCATGGATTAGTACACACCTTTAGTGCAACTGGGCTTGTTTGCCGTTGCTTAAGCTGATTTCCAGCAAGTTTCTTCATGGTGTAGGCTAATGTCCTGAGCTCCTTCGAGTTTCCACCCACATTCTCTAAGCTATCTTCTTAGCTTTTTCTCCTTAGCTCCCCCACAAACTTAGTTGCCCCTAAGTTCAAGCTTCATTCTAAGCTTGGATTCATCCTTTCTCCATAAGCTGTCATGACCAGCGACACCATCTAATTAGCACATGTTTTGTGCTCCCCCATACTCCAAGGTTATGTCACAACCCGATCCCTTCTTTCCCTAACATGCCAATACAAAACCAACTCATTCAAACCTACATGTTAGTTTATCATATACAAGAGATATACGGAATTTATACAAATCACTACACATATCATATTAAACCATATAATTTCATAGATAAAATTGAGTACATATGGTTTTTACTAGGGGCATTATGGATGCTTAGACAAAAGTACCAAAAGAATGGTTTTTCAAAACAAGATATCGCGAAAAGAATTATCCTAAGCAGAGCCATCCTAAGAGGGTGGAGAATCTAGAACTTGGTCAGAGAAGGAGGTAGCAGCAAGTAAATCCCAGACTGTCACCCTTTACCTATTTAGTGATGTTTCAACGTAGTCAATCTTTCTTTCTAATCTGAAGACCTTGTTGTTTAGACTGTCATTCACTTGATGAGGATATTCATATTCTCTTTCTTCATCAGAATTTCGCCAAAGATCCTCAGACTGATGACTATCCTCCTCACTTGTGTCGGGATATCAACATGGTCTTCATGACCAGTTTGAGGACCATTCTCCTCTTCTGCTTCTTCTTCCCTTTCTTCTATTCGATTTTCGACGAGGATAACACCTTTGTCAACAATGGGCTCTTCTCCTACCTCTGGTTGGGTTTCCTGTTCGTCCTTGACATATGTAGGATTTTCACAGCTCGACCCAGGGCAAAAAAGAGAAACTGATCTTTTGGTCCTTTTAGCCCATCGACTAGTACGAGTGGATTCTCCTCATTCTACAGAGTACATAGGACGTGTCTGAGCTACCGTCTTCCTAGGCTTGGTTTTTCATGGAGGAGATCTTCAAACACTGGTTCAAAGAAGGACGGGATGGAGACTGACCCTTACCAGATCTAAGAAAATCACAAAAATGTTGATTTTCAAGCTTCTAGAGGCATGAGAAACGAAAGCCCCATGATTTTCAGGCGGGAATACACTCCGAAAGGTCCGATCGAATGGTCTAGGACACAGGAGGAGAAGGGGGGACCACAGACCTTCGCGGGAGGGTAGACAACAAATTTGAAAGTGTTGTCGTTTTCACAGAAAGTGACCCCTTTTTATTTGAACTTTCTGTCTCACCGATATGTCGGTTCCACCTACAGGTCGACTTTTTTTACTTTCCCCCATTTTTCAATAGTGCTCAATTTAGCATAGTATCGACATATCTGTCACACTGACATTCTATTACCATCATGTCGACAACACCGAGAGGTTCAGATTGTAGAACAATCATCCTACATTTGTGCATCTTGGATGGAGTCCTATTCTATGCACATCATACATAGGCACTGATATGCCAAGCTTAATCAAATTATGCACACAAACAATTCTCATAAAAAAAAAGTATACATTTTAAAATACTTTGAATGGAATGTATGGTTTTTCAAGTAGAATATATATTATGGATAGCAACAGTACATTCTAGACTTGTAGTTGGTCAGTTCCTCTCCTCATGTCATAGCATTTTTGTTATGTGAACTCACATGGTCTCTTGTGAGTTCATTTGTAGTGGTCTAAGATATGAAAGTGAATTTTAAACCAAAACAAAACATGACTAGTGGTCTATCTCCTAGGTACGAAGATTGTGGCATTTGGTGTAGCATACACACTACTACGATCATACCTTTGATGACCAACTTTGGGATCCATCAACTCTTTTAAGACATGATTCATCTGTCTTAACAACGAGTCTTGCCTTGTATCCACCCTCCTTAGGTTTCTTTTAAGGTTAGTTGTTGGTGGATGTCTTTTAAGAATAGGCTTTATTTAATTGTGCCTTTGTGCTTTCCTTTCCAAGTATCTCTTTTGACAACAATTTCTTTTAAAATGTCCATCCTTGTGACAGAAACTGCAGTTACCCGTTGAAGGGCGAGAGATACTTGTTTTACCAGACACCTCATGATGTATAGGTTCTTTGGTCAATGAGGCACCAAGACTTGACCTATCACCATACTGTTTACCTGCACCAAGGAGTCTTTTAAGCCTTTCATCTCCCTGGGTAAACTTATCTTGAAACTTTTCTTTATGATTTTTCAAATCTTGCAACTCTAGAGATAGTTCCATAACATGATCTTCAAGATCTTTCTTGACATCACTCAACATCTTGATGTCATCCATCTGGCTTTCTAATCTGTCTTGAAGATATACATCATTTTCCTTAATCTTCAAAACGTCTTCATTTGATGATTTCAGCTCTAAAGTGAGAGACTCATTGGCTTTCCTCAAAACTTCGAGTTGATTTGTAAGGCTTAATTTTTTCAGATTCAAACCTATCTACCTTCTTAGCCAATTTCTCACTTTCGAGATACAGAGCATTGCATGAGTCTTAGAGATCATCATCATCCTCATTTCCATCCTCTTCTTCACTTGAGGATTCTCTTGTTCATTACTAATGTATAAAGCATTTCAAATTTTCACCTCTCCCATGATTCTCCATTTGGTTATGAGAGGTGGAGCCTTCCATTGGACTATCCAAAGATTTACAAAACTTTTCAATAAACTCCTCTTGGATAGAAGTCCAATCTTCTTCAACATGGGATGCACGTTTGTTTTCTATTTTTGATTTCAAATAAGAGTAAACAAACAACAAATATCTGCAATCAATTTTTTCAGGCATCCATGATGACCTTCTAACACGGATCAACTCGGACGGTTAGATCCTTTGATGTGAGCACGAAGCTTTGATACCAATTGAAAGTACCCTTTACACGGGTACTAGAACTACTTGACTGACCCTAGAGGGAGGGAGGGAGAAGGGGGGGGGGGTGAATAGGTCAATCCAAATTTGTTGGTCCTTTTTGAAATTACTTGATTTATTTATTTAAATGTAGTGGAAACAACAATCAAGAGTGTGTGTGTTAGCAAATGTGATTAAACAATCAACACAAGAAATTGGCTCTAACTGTAACGCCCTATCCCGATACGGTCGCGTTATCTTCGAAATATCTCAAATCAACACAAAAAATGGATATTGGGTTTTTTTTTTTTTTTGAAATGGGGTAACTATCTCCCACTCAACAAACCACAAGTCCATATTGCTACGAGACACAATAAATAACCACAGACTGATCAAAATATAGTCAAAATGTCATCCAAAAGAAACATTATACAGAGAATTCATACCAAACAAGGTCTACCAAACTAATTATAGGCATGATCATAGAATCTCTAACTAGTACTACTCCTCCTCGGGCGTTTGCTAAAGGGACCCTCCTGCTCCTCCGCAATCGGAGTACCAAAAAGGAGTTAACCAGCCCAGTGAAGAGGTAAATGCATATCACATGTCAGCAACATAAATAAATATCATATGCATGAAAGCAAGAATATCATAATAACCGGGGTTCTCATATGTATGAGATCAACTACACCACCAACCAATAATCCACCGACCAAATCCGAGACATCATCTCGGTAGCCCACATCGGGTCATCCAACAAACTCCGGTCTCCCTCTCGATGCAAATGAAAGACCACACAATACAAAACCGCCTCAATCATTGGAATACAACGGGGAGACCCACATCCCCTATGGGGGTCTCAACCGCCAGAGCATAACTATAACGCCCCGCCCTTTTTACTGGCCAAAAATCATACTCTATTTTTTTTTTAGAAAAAATTAAAGAGAGAGAGAGCGGGACGCCATGACACGAGCTAAGTCCGAACTTCCAAAGTCCGACCCTTAACTGGCCAACGATACTTGTGCGTGGATCAAGTCCACTAAAACAGTTCACACGCATTAAAGTTATACTTACGAAATAAACACATTGCGGAATTATCATATGATTAGAATTACTGTCCCTATCCATTAATTAGCAAGGAAGCCAATATAATAAACTGAATTCAATTATCCAAATGTAACGTCAAACTATAGCAAAATAATATCTAAGTTATTACAGTCCCAAAATGCAATTATCTCAAATTACATTGTCCAAAATAAAACTTAAATAAAATACGCATAAACTATCCAAGCTCCTAAGCTTGGCTTCTTTCACGTCCATCGCCCGTTCCATTCCCTGTACCATCATCTAATGTAGAAGTAGGGAGTTAGTCAACGCGCCCAGTAGGAGTTCCAAGTAGGGTCATACATGGGATTAGTATAAAATCAATATAGAAAAACATATCATACTTAGAAAACCTTTTGTAGTATTAAAACAGTGCATGATACTCATATCAAATCATGCCAATGTAATGCCATGTCATGGATCATATACCAATGATCTCCCACCCACTTCCATTTTAAACATCATGTATTTCTCCCCACGTGTGTTAATCGGTCCCACCGAATGGAGCGTGGACTCCTTTTACATTTCAAACATCATACATCCCTCCCCACGTATGTTAATCGGTCCCACCGAATGGAACGTAGACTCCTCTTACATTTCATATATCTCTTCCTGTAAGTCAATCGGAATCAGTGTGGATTCCTCCCACGTTTGTTTATCGGATACCCCGAATGGAGCGTGGACTCCTCTCATATGTTCTGTCCCATACCATGCATGAGATGCTAAGTGCAAAGATGTTATTCCTTTTCAAATTACAATGTCCCATCAAAATAGTTCATACATATATATAATTCAAAGTAAGTCATCATGTTGGAAAAATACAAAATCATATAAAATCCACATGTATTTCAATGAGGTAGGAATCCTACCCAAATCCGATTTACTGTCCTTTTCTTGTTTCGGACGAACAATCGCTAACCGTCACGTGAAAGCAAATCACACCTCTTTACCTTATCAATTTAATCCTACGCATATTTCAATTTAAAAATCAACTTTTCATTTTAGTCACAGTTACGTATCATAATCCTTAAACCGGTTAAGACCCTCAACGGGGTTCGACCATACGATGTGGCTGAAATGTGTTCATGTCCACCAAAACCCATCAATGGGGTTTGGCCATACAACATGGCCGAATATCACTTTTTGGTGTTTGACCCTCTTTTTAATCCTTGTTTTATTTTAAACAATGTTGTCAACCATCATTCCTTTCTTTTTATTTCTTAACCTGATAATCCATAGTTAATCAATTATCTTTTAAATCTTCATGGATCATAAAATCATTCATGGGTTCATAAAATCATTCATGGACTCATAACATCATTCATGGGGTTCCTGTCTGCCACACATCCTTCGGATGATAAAAACTCGTCCGCAGATGGTAAAAACCCGTCCGCGGATGGTAAAATCTGTCTCGCAGATAGCACCCAGTCTTCGTCCACTACTCATCCTGCGGAACAGGTCCGGAAAACTAGGACAATCCCACAAAACTGAGAGGATCCCACAAATCTGACCGAAAATAGGCTCACAAATGGTTAAGAAGCGCTCTAGAAATGCTCCCCAAGCAAGCCAAAAACACTCCAGAATGATCCCCAAAGTCGTGCTAGAAATGAGCCTGAAAGGGGCCTAAAATGGGTCGGGCCTAGAAATGAACCTAGAATGGGTCGGACCTAGAAACGTGCCTGGAATGGGTTGGGCCTGACTGTTGGGTTGAGATGTCGGGTTGGGTCGGACTAGATCTGCTGAAGTGGGCTTGGACCTGCACTGGTTGGGCCAGGATCGTTTGGCCTACATGAGTTACGCTCAAGATCGTTGGGCTCAAAGATTAGGTCGAAGGCGAGTTGGGCCTGGGTCTGCAACTTGATAGAGCTGGACCGAAAGGATAGGGCTATCTCTCCAGGGCCTGTAAACTTGAGTTCGCTAATAAGGAGAGCCAAGACTCAGTCCGACTGAGTCGACTAGGCTGCTTAGTTGACCCACTTGGCTCAAAAGAGAGAAGAATAAATAAGAATTGGGGAAAAATGAAAGCGGACTGCAGATCTGGCAGCAAGGAGGATGGATCTGGTGAGATCTGACTTGGCAGATGTGAGAGAAGACGATGGCGACGGTGGCACGAGGTAGATAGAGAAGGAGGTGCGGCGGCACAAAAGTGGTCAGGGTTTGAGAGAAGAGGAAAAAGAACAAGGGAGAGAGGCGGCGATGGCAGCTATGGTGGTTTTTACGAGTTAGGGTTCGGGTGAGGAGATAAAAGAGGAGAGAGGCGGCGGCAACTATGGTGAGTTTTGGGAGTTAGGGTTTTGGGTGAGGAGAGAAAAGAGGAAGAAGATGAATAATAACTGAGAGAGGGAAGGAAGGAGTGAGAAAGACGACCGAAAAGAGGGCCGAGAGAGAGAGAGAGAGTTGCAAGGGGTGGTAGCCAACAATGAATTTAGGGTTTTGGGCTTAGGAGGAGAGGGATCGGAGAGAAGAGAAAGGAGAGGACAGAGGCTAGGGTTTTGCAATAGGGAAAGGAAAATAGAAAGAGAATATTTATATAGGTCACTTAGGGTTAAGGTTGAGGTTAGGATTTGGGTTTTAATTACGAACAAAAATAAAATAAAATAAAATCCAAATCCACATCTTTTGTATCATTGAATTTATTTTATTTATTAATATTACTATTATTATTATTTTTGAAACTTAAAATGCGTTAAATCAAATTTTCAAAAAGAAGAGCCATTGCATATTCAAGAAAATGAATTGAAAATCTGAAAAAATCGAACGTCGAATGCCGGGACGGAAAAAACTTGTGATTTCCAAATATTTTTTATTTTGACAAAATGTATAATAATTCAGAATTACAAAATTACTCTTCGAGTCTCCGTGCTCAAAAATAGGTAAACTGGGGCCCGCCTCTAGACCCACACTCTCCCAATGCCACCAAAGTCTCGTAACAGCTCAGAGATCTGAAATTCTTCTAAAAATATTGGGAAATTTCAGAACGGGTCATTACACTAACACCAAAAACACAAGGACAGAACATGTATAGTGGTTCGGTTCGCCAACCTACAATTATTGTTAGGACTCGTTCAACCTTCAGTTATCCCCAAATTCATTATGTAGGGACTTACACTCTCACAATTAGAATAGGAATTCTACCTCACTCAATTGGTCGGGAATTCCACCCACCTCTGTGCCAGAGACAACACCCTAGAGTTTTTTATAGTGGTTCTGGAGTACCTCTCATTAATCCATTTTCGGGTTACATGTTTTTAGAAAAAATATTAAAAACCAAGAAGCACTTGCCTTAAAGCTCTCTCTCGCTGGTGTGTGCTTATTGAATATCCCACCCAAGTTGTGTCAACACTCCTACTTGATGTCGTTGTGCAGCATCTTGTGGGAGAAAAGGAAACTTGGACTAACCAAAGCTTTCCTACTTTATAACTTTCTCACTTTTAAACTCAATCCGAAGATTGGTTGTTTATGATCTTTCCCTCCTCCTCTCTTTCCCACTTACAAACACGATCCAAAGATTGGTTGTTTATGATCTTTCTCTCAAGAGTGTTGATCATTCCTTAGAGTGTTTAGCTCTTTTAAGCTCAAAGAAGATGGTAAACGATCACCCAATACTCATATTTATAGATGAGTTTTAACGGTCATATTGATCGTCCAGGACCGACAAGTCGGTGGCAACGATGGGTCAGGGTTCATATTTATTACCGTTCAACCACCTGACTGTTGCACATTAAATGCACCCCCAACAATATAACTACTTGACGGTCGACATGTCGGTGTCGCCGATGGGTCGACAGTCATGGCACCAATGGGTTGGTCCATACAAGAGGCTCGTTCTGGTGCAAAGCATGCTTAACAGTAGTTTCCACTTTGGAAACTTGTTACCCAGAACGACCTGTCACCCTTTGCTGAGGGGTCGGTCTTGTATCTCTCGATTGGTCTTGATGTACAGAGATGCCTATTTTATAGAGAGCCCTTATAAGTTCCCAGTCCAGAACTTATAAGTTTTAGACCGACGAGTCGTGGACCACAAGGGATAGTTCAAGTTCATCACTAAGGGGTCGGTGCATACAAGACTCTCGGTCAGAGGTATGTCCAGATTGACAATTCGAAGATCCAGAACCAATGTCAATCTGGCCGACCAATCTTTGACCTCGATGGGTAGATCCTAACTACACCGAGGGATCTGTGAGATAGATTGGCCGTGCTGACAGTGAACATGATTGATGTTTCCAAGTTCACTTCTAATTTACTGTACAGCTTCCTCTCTATGCTTTTTATGTTTATTACCAACATATACAACTAAGCCTAGTTGTCCTCTCTCATGTGTGGGTTCCACCTAGGGTCATCTATTGCCATATACATGTTCTTGTGATTCCCATGATGATGATCTCTGAGCTTCGTAGAGCATGATCTTCTTCCTCGATCATCTTGAGTCTTCAAGATTCTTGGCAAGTGCTTCTACCCGAGTCATGTAATTGACAAACAGGGACTCAGTCATGCCGGGGCACTAACACTTCCAAACTCCAAGCATAGACATTCCCCTATGTCCATTGGCTTATTCATATTCCTCTCCTTTATGGCACTCTCTTTCTAGAGGCCCAAGCACTTAGGCTTCTTTCATCTCTTGCCAATTACTCCCCCATAATTGGCTTTTGATGCCTTTTACCTTCTATTAATTTCTCCCTCATTTTGTTATACAATTGGCAAAAGTTAGTAGGCAGGAATCGAATGGATTTCAAGCACTCTCCCATGCTTCTTGTTTTTAGTGCTTAAATAAATTCTGCTCCAACTAATAGTTTTCCCCTATAGTTCAATGCACATTTCTCATGCATCAAAGTTTATTTACCCCCTGCACAAGCTAAGTTCCAGTTTAGCTGATTTCTTCCATGAGTCAAGCTAATGTGCTAGTTTCCCTAGAGTTTTCTCCCCCATTCTCCAAGCTATTTTCTCTAGCTTCTTTGACTCATCTCCCCCATAAACTTAGTTTCATCTAAGTTCATTTTTCATCAAGCTTCCTTTCAAGCTTGTATCAATCTTTTTCCCTACACTGTTATGACCAGTGCCAGGTGCCAATCAACACATATTTTGTGTTCCCCCCCAAACTCCAAGGGTGTGTGCAATATCTTAGCCCGATTCCTATCTCCCTAACAACCTTCATGTTAGTATGTTTAACAAAATCCATGTTAACAATAGTCATGAGATAGGAGGCTTTCCATCAAATTAGCACATACACTAAATTAAACCATATCATTTCATTGATAAAAAAATGTGCATTCAGTACATATGGTTTTTGGAGGGGGGGCAACATGGATGCTTAGTTTTAATACTAAAACTATAGTTTTTCCAAAATACAAGATACAAAGCATGAAAAATTATCCTAAGCAAAGTCATCCTGAGGAAGAGAAGGGGATTTTCGTCGAAAGAGAAGACGACACAAGGTAAGATAGTCGTCATTAACTCTCTGAGCTAAGTTTTCCACACGACTATCTAGTGTGCCCAGCTTCTCCTCTATTTGAGACAAATGTGCTTCAGTTTTGCAGACAAACCAAGTCAGGGGTTGCGACACAGGTGTTTTTGCTTCACCACATCCTTGTACTGCAGTAGGGTTACCGAAGAAGTGGTTATTTTCAGACTCAGAGCAGTCAGTAGCTTCAACATTTACCCCTTCTTCCTCATCAGAACTATCCACAACATAAATCACTTCTGCTTCAGTTCTCAAGTTTTGTCAGGATTGAGACCTGATATGATACCGACGGCTAGATCCAGTCTTAGGGGCAGAGCTTGATTCGGGAGTACCCTACACGAACCTAGGCGATCTCCTGAGGAAATGGAAATTGAACTCAGGGATTTTTCCAGTGGTCGAAGACCGATATTTAGCAGTCTCCCTTTTCGATATGGTTGCTTGGGAAAAGCTGACCAAAGCTTACCCGACCACTAAATCTCACAAACCCCGTGACACATTTGCTTCTTGAAGTGAGAGAAGCAAAAAATCCTATGGTTTTCTGTCGAGATTTCACTCCATGAGATCCTATCGACTGATCTAAGGCACGAGAGGCAAGAGGAAAATCGCTAGAGCTCAGCAAGGGAAGGATGACCATTTTGAAATAATCTTTCGTTTTCGCAGAAAAAAACCTTTTAACTTAATCTTTCTGACTCACCGATGAGTCGTGACCAACGACCGGTCTGTGTCGACATGTCGATAAGTATCGACATGTCTTTCATTTCGATTTTTCCCTTTCAGTCAGTGTTCTGATTTCCAAGAGTACATGTCTGTTCCTTCGACTAGTCTATCCTTCGACCTGGGTTTTAAACTTGAAGGATGACTGGGTGTGTGTGTGTGTGTGTGCGCTTTCGATGTTCATAGTTCATCAAGCTTTGTTTATACACCTTTCGATGCCAGTGTAGATACATACATTCATACAGGTTATGTGCCATTAGAAGATTCAACTCATCCTTCTGAAGGTAGGCACAAAACATGGATTATAGATCCTTTTTCCTGAATCGTAACCAATCCAAGTACCTTTGGCACATTTAATTTACCAATCCATACATATTGTCCAAGTGTGTGATGTCATGAGATGAGGCATCTCTAGGTTTTAGCAAAGACAAGGTGTCTATGAATCATAACTCGTTCCACATAATCTGTGATATAACGGATATTGGAATGAGACACTAAGCACACAAACCATACATTCATTTCACATTTTGAATACATTAATCATGCATATGGAAATGAAGTATGACGCTACCTACACAAATCTCATGCCTATTATCATGTTATTACCCAAAACATGATAAACACTTTTACCATTCTTTCAAGCATACTCCAATGAGGTTCATTCCTTGAAAGGAGCTAATACATAAATGGATTGTAAATAAGCCCATTTGATCGTTTTGATCCACACTTTTGGTAATTCATACCAAACCAAAAATCCATTAAAAGACGTAGAGCATGTTTCATTCCACAAGGGACGACTTGGAATGAAACTATACTGTGTATGTGTACCGTACACACCTTATAACATGAGGTAATGCACAACTACATTCATTTCCTAAAGATGCACAAATCACATGGCATATGAAATGAATTGAAATAAGTATATTCCAATACTAGAGTGCAAACTTACATGTACACATGAGTATCTTGAAAAGATCAACCAACAATCAAACAAGAACATGGATTGTAGGCCAGATACAAGGTGATTCCAAAACATATTTCAAATGTGACACCAACAATGGTATCCCTTCACACATTTGAACATAACATTATGAGGAATCTAAGTCCACAATCTAGTTATAGCCTTTTATCAAATCTGGTTTTAATTTTGGGTGCCTTCCCATTTGACTTTGTGAATTAAAACTCCAAATTTTGTACCGCGATGTTGACTCAACATAAGAGGCAAACATTTTGGTACATGGCCACAATGGATACTTGGAGGTCACTACCTTCATCGAATTCCTTTATTCTATCCTCTTCTTCTCTAGAGGATTTAGCTTGGACTTTTTCAATGGATGAATTGTAGTCAATCACATATTCTATCAGTACACAAATTTGTCATAATATGTGATGTCATCCATTGGACTAGAGGAGCCAATTTTTCCGTGGATTCTTTCAACCTCTTTTGTTATTTCATATCTTTTTGAATATCTTAAAGACATATTATAAAACAATACTGATGAATGCTACTAGTGTTTGATTAAAGCACATAGTCATTTCATCACTAATCCAAGCTATTTGGTCTTTGGGCTGAGTGGTCATGGAAGTTGAAGTTTTATCCAATACCTCTTCCATAGGCTTAGACCACTTTCTATTCACCTATTTCCAAACATATTCATTGATGAAAACATTTAAAGTTTTTCATTCCATTTTTCATCACAAATGGAGCTTTGAAAATATCATGGCTTTCTCTCATAGCCATTGTTCTAGCACGGATCAACTCAGATGGTTAGATCATTTTCAAAGAGCACGAGGCTCTGATACCAATTGAAGGTCTTTCCCTTCGTGCTAGAAGCGATTGACCCTATAGGGGGGGTGGGGGGTGAATAGGTCAATCCTAATTTCGATGTTGTTTACAAATTTCTTGATTGTTTGGAGTTTAAGTGCAGCGGATGTTAATCAAGAGATTTGTTTAGTGTGATATATTGTTTTTTATTACTTAATGAGGGTCCAACCGATTTGCCAAAGGATACCAACTGGTTGCACAAAGTTTGGTATTTATAGACAACGCAACCAGTTTCAACAACGATCATGTACCGACAGGTCGGGCGCAACGAGGGGTCGATGACTAAAAATATTACAATTCGACAACCCGACCGTCGGTCATTAAATCCACTCACAACAGTATAATTATTTCCGGGTCGGCATGTCCGTCTCGCCAATGGGTTGACTGTCATGGCACGAAGAGGCTCGGTCTGGGGCAACACTATGTTGACAGAGCTTCAAGTCCAAAAACTAGTTTTACCCAGACCGACCTCTCGCCCTTCACTGAGGGGTCTGTCCTGGTATTCTCGATTAGTCTTGATCTACCGATATGTCTGTTTTCTTGAGAGCCCACCTGAGTTCTAAGTTCCAAAACTCATAAGTCTTTATCGAAGAGTCGTTGACCACGAGGAGTCATTTCATCCTTTCACTGAGGGGTTGGTGCATACGAGACTCTCAATCTGAGGCACACCCAGAATGACAGTTCTATGATTCAGAACATTTGTCAATCTGGCCGACCAGTCCTTGACCACGATGGGTCAATCTTGTCTCCACCGACGAGTCTGTGAGAACAACTGGTCGAGCTGACGGTGAAACCAAATACATATTTCCAAGTTGGGTTCCAATTCACTGTCACGCTTCCTCTCTAGGCTTTTAATGATTTTATCATTTGTTCCACTATGCGTAGGAATGGTCCTCTTAAGGTGTGGGTACCACCTAAAGTCATCTATAGCTAAATACCTGTTTTGTGATTGCCATAATGATGAGTTTCAATCCGGTGGAGTCTGATCTTCACTCTTGATCATCTTGAGTTTTCAAGCTTCTAGCAAGTGCTTCTTCCCGAGTCATGGAATTGACAAACTTAGGGACTCGGCAAACCGGGGCACTAACAACCATGTTACTGTTAGTAACTTTAATATGAATAAGATTATATTTTTGTTATGGAAATATTTGTTTTTATGATATGTGCTTATAAACGGGTAGACATATAGTAAATGTTTGAGTCCACATGTAAAGAGCATGCGTGACATTTATTTCTGGGCCTAACTATTGATCCATCCCAATTAGGAGTTTATCTGATTGAGGATTATAAAAAAAAAAAATTAAAAATTAGTATCATTCTGGGCCCACCTTCAAGTTGGGGTGTTACAGTTTTGTCTTGTGTGGTCCTTGTTGTTAAGACCTCGGTTTGACCGACTATGTTTTTTCAATTCCGTGACCGAGCGTGACTGTGTGTGTTGGACCTTGCCTCGGAAGAATTTTAAGATGTCACTAATTTGCCTGGAGGCCTCGATACTGAAACATATCTGGTTGGAGCAAAAATCATTGGTCCCCAGGCTGGAGGCCTCGAACTTTTTCTATAGGCCTCGAGATCATCTGCAAAATCTTGACAGCCTGTTTCAATATCTGCACTCAAATCTAGTTGTCTTTTTTTTACTTAATGTCAATTAAAAACCTGTGAGAGAAAATCATTGGAAGGCTACAGTTGATTACAAAAATCATTAAAAGATAAGCAAAGCCTCACCGTGATTTGCTGTCTTATAATTTTGGAAATCTTGAGAGACTCCTTGATTTTGAAAAATCTAAAAGGATATATGCCTTCATCGTGACTGGCAGTCATAGTTATAATTCGAAACCCTGAGGAGGCTCCTCAATTTCAAAATGTTTACAAATCTGGAAAAAATCTCAAGAGGCTCTAATTGATTTTAAAAGATTCTTGAAAATCATCTTGCCACCTCGTGATTAGATAAGTCAAGTATCTTGATTGGAAATCAAGGATATGTGGCAAATAAGAGAGTTGATCGTTGATTGTGGATGATAAGAATTAAAATTCGAAATTTGAAAAATCCAGCATGTTGTATTATCTTGTACAGGTTGGAGGCCTCGAAGAAAATCTAGAGGCCTCTAGATTGAACCGTTTGAAAATCTGTTTATAAATACAGACCTGGCTGTTCTATTTGATAATATGACTACATACCTGGAACTTGGAAAATATGAACCTTACCAGAGACCTTCCTCAGCCGTTTTCAATCTCCTTCATTCTCTTTCATAATGAGATTAAAGGTATTCAACGCTTGACTTTTGGAGGAGATGAAAATAGTCTTTCTAGGACCCAAAACCCATGATCTATTGTGCCAATGCTCTTTGAACGATGAACCAGATTTGACAGTGAAAGGTGCAGAGATTTCAGTAAAAAAAACACACACATCGAATATCGGTTAAGGCCCAAGGCAAGTGTTCCTCTATTTCGTTTTATTTGAATCAATTGTAAGGTGGATTAGAATAGTGAGTTCGAACAACAACAAAAAATAGGCATTGAGGATTAGACCATGGGGGTCGAACCTCTATAAAAAAAAGTTAGCTTATACTATGTGGGTGTAAAGCCCATTCATAGTTTATTGGGATGACCCTAGAATTAGGAAGTCTGACAGTGGATGTAGGTTTAGGTGAACCAAACCACTATATATCGTTGTGCATGTGTGGTTTGATTTGTGGTTTGATTCGTATATTTATTGCACACACGTTTATTCCGCTGAACGTATTGTTAAACTGATTTATTTTGAAAAGGGTAATAAAATCGATTGAGACCTATTCACCCCCCTCTAGGTCTTGCATCATTCTATTTACGGAATTTCAATTGGCATCAAGAGCAAGGTGACTCTTAGTTGGACTTAATTTTCTGAGTTGATCCTGTACTAGAATAATTCATAGAGGTGACAGTCACCCTGTTTCCAAACCTCCCTACTTTGATGACTCTAACTATGCCTCTTTGAAGGAAAAAATGAAAAGCTTTTTCATATCACTTGATGGAGCCATCTGGGAATCTGTAGTATTGGGAACATCCAGTTGAATAAATCACTGAAAAATCAGCCAAAGATGAAGCAGGAAAATCTGTACAACAGATCATTGGAACAAAACCCAATGATTACATCACCTGGACAGACATGGAAAAAACTTTATACACTGCAAATGGAAAGGCTTTAAATGCCATTAATTGTGTTGTCTCACCATATGAGTTCTAATGTATAATGACCTGTGTGACAACCAAAGATGCTTGGGACATCTTAGAAAAAACTCATGAAGGAACCTTAGTAGTCAAGAGGTCGAAACTCCAAATCCTCCAATCAAAATTTGATACTATAAGTATCAAGGAAAGTGAAATGTTTATGGAGTTCTATTCTAAACTGAGAGATATTGTAAATTCCATGTGGGCCTTAGCTGAGATAATTTCTGATTCTAAGATTTGTACTAAAATACTAAGGAATTTGCCAAAAAGATTGAAGCCCAAGGTAGCTGCCATTGCAGAGTATAGAGATGTCCCTAATGAAAATTGATGACTTAGTAGGGTCTCTTCAAACCTATGAGCTCCATTTTGAAGATTTAAATGCCCAAAAAGAAATCAATTGCTCTAAAATCTTCTCAAAAACCTAAATTGAAAAGGAAGAAGAATATGATGACACAGAAAGTGATATCGATGAAGAGGTTTCCATTCTTGCTAAAAATTTCTTAAGACATTTAAATATGAGAAAAGAGAGAAGAAGATCAAATAAAGAAGACTCTAAATAATTTAATAAAAGCAAAATACATTTTCAAAAGAAAAGTCAAAAGATAAAATCAAATAAAAATGCAAGCCCAAAGAAACTCAATGTTTTAATTGTGATGGATATGGGCACTTTGCTTATGAATGTCCATCTAAGAGGAGATCTATAAACAAAGCCATGACGACTGTGGTGGAAGAAGATACATCACAATCTGAAAGTGAATCCAATGTGTCAACCTATGAAGATGTTGTCAAAACGAAAAGTTTCATTGTTTCCATCTCTTATGATCCTCAAAATGCTCCTAATGTTGAAAGTGATAGTGGAGGATCAGACAGTGATGATGATTGCTTACAAGACGCTTATGATGCTTGCTTTGTTCTTAGAAAGCAAAGATTTGGCGAAAAGACTCCGTAAATCTAAGAATGAAATTATTAAATTTGAAAATCAAGTAATATCTGAGAAAGAAAATTGGAAGACGATTCAAGAAGAAAATCTATGTCTTCAACAAATACTAAAATAGGCTCAAGATGAAATTTGTAAACTAAAAGAAACTGAATCAAAATCTGTAGCTATAAACCAAAGGTTGGTTGCTGAGTTAAATAAATTAGAGAGCCATAAATTAAAATTTGAAAATAAACTTACTCAAAGGGAAGAGAAACTTGAAAAGCTCCTAAATATTGGAAAACAATTTGTTGATAAGACTCGTTTAGGCTTTTATGAAAAAATGAATAAAAAACCTAACTCCAAAACTGTGTTTGTGAAATGTGAGCATTCCAATTCTCTAAATCTTCTAGTGTGACATGTTACTACTGTGATAAGTTGGGTCACCTAAAGTTTGAATGTCCCCTAAGGAAGAAGCATCACATAGAGAAGTTTACTTCTGTGCAACCAAAAGTACACCATAGAAAGGACAATGGCAAACAAAATTTTCAAAGAAGAGATCAAAATCAGCTCTTAAACCAAATAGCAAAAAATTTGCTAAAAGAGCTTCTCAAACATAGAATTGGCTCCAATTATTCCAGTTCAACCCTCCGGCCATCTTCCTTCAATGCAAAATGGGTACAGAAGGTGAGAGGGTTTGTTTAAGCCCTTTGATGTTTTTAGATCCACCTTATGCCTAATAGAAATTTTTTTTTTTTTGAGGATCTAACAAATTGGTTGTGTAACGCCCCGCCCTTTTTCACTTGCATAAATCATAGTATATTTTTTTTCTATTAGTGAGAGAGGACAGGTCCTTACGACGCGAGTCAAGTTCGAGTTTCCAAAATCTGACCATTGACTGGCCACCATTACATGTGCTTGGATTAAGTCCACTAAAATATTTACACACGCTTATCTTATTACTTGCGGAATAAATTATATGAATAAAATGTTATTCATTTTCTTAACGGAATAAATTATATGAATAAAATGTTATTCATTTTCTTAACATCATTAGGCAAGCAAAGCCAATCAACATAAAATTCCAAATAAACTTAAAGATTATCAAACCATAGCAAATACGTTCTAAGTTATTACAATCCCAAATATAAGTCCTCCGACTACATCATCGAAATCAAAACAAAGTAATTTTACACCTAAATCTTCCCAAACTCCTACTCTTGGCTCCCTTCCGGTCCCACGTCCTGTTCCATCATCTATAGGGTAGAAGTAGGGCATTAGTCAACATGCCTAGTAGGTATTCAAATTAGGGTTATGGTACACATAAGAGTAATATTAGGATATCATAAATCAAGGGTTTATACATCATTAATGACATATTTGTAAAATATCTTGTAACTAATAAAACAATGCATGATGTTCATATTATAATCATGCTAACATAAGTGTCATGTCATGGGTGTCAATGCCAAACGAAATCCCACCCAATGTCCAAGTAACACCCCAGATTTTCTTTAGAGAATAAATATATTGGATTGGTCCATTTGAATTATGAATTAAATGAATTTGAGATTAAATGGTTGAAATGGACATTAAATAGGCAAGTAAATGGGTCAATTACCCAATTGAGACCCAATGGATCATGGATAAGCTTGATTTTTAAAGTAATTGGGTAAGTTTAAAGTAAATTGGTCAATTACCCAATTAAGGCCCCATACATTAAAGTCCACCTCATCAAGTGATGTGGCATTGCCATGTGGCATGCATGTCATCACATGGAAGCCAACTAAGCAAGGTGCCACATCATCAAGTGACATGGCCAAGATGGGACTCAAGTGACATGTGGTGACCAAGTCACCACATGCATGGCCGGCCATGTCATGGTTGACTTGGTCAACCACAAGTGAGTTCAAATGAAATAAGTTGTTGCTTGAGTTGGGAAGATGAAAGGTTTTCATCTCAAGAGGCATGAAACCAAAGGTCTCCTTTGTTAAGCCAAGGGACTCATTGGTTAAAGACCAAGCAATGATGAGAGGAAATGAAAGGACTAATTGTTATACAAAAGACACAAACCAAGGGACACTTCGCACCCCCGGCCGACGACTCCTCTTGAGCAAAGAGTTTTCTCTCTTCTCCTCTTCTCTCTCTCCCACCTCTATCTCTATACTTGGAGACTTTGAAGAGTAAGGAAGGAAGAAGAATGATTAAAGAAGAAAAGACAGATTAAAAAGAAAAGAAGGAGACGGAAAGAAGGTATGTTTAAGGTTTAATAACATAGGGATGAATCCAAGGAAACCATAGGTTTGGCCATGGCATGGCCAAACCCAGGAGTTCAATAAATGATTAGAATGGATGGCCAAATTGTTCTAAGGTCATGGAGTTGGAAATCCATCCAAGAAATTGTAATGGGTTGAAACAAAAATAAGATGATATTTAAATCCATGCTATGATACTAAGAATTGAATGAATCATGAGGAACTCAAACCTTGGCTAGTGGGTAGCATAAATTTAATAATTAAAGTATGTAAGATGAAATCCATGTTTAGATATGATAAGGATGGATTTCAAGAAGAAGGATCTAACCATGCATGCAAACAGAAAGAACTTACAAAAAATCAGTAGACTAAATCTCAGGATTCAGTTGACTGAAAGTGTGCTGGCCGAATATATAAATGATATCTGGGTGTTTCAACCGACTGAATCTTATGATTCAATTGACTGAAAATTTACAGACCGAGCACATAAGGGATATCTGGGTGTTTCAGCAGACTGAATCTTATGATTCAGTCGACTGAAAGTACACTAACTAAACACAAATGGGGTTTATTGGTATTTCAGCCGACTGAACGTATACGTACCAAACAAGTAAGTGATCTAGTGTGTTTCAGCCGACTGAATCTTATGATTCAGTCGACTGAACGTATACTTATCAAACACGTAAACGAATTGTTGGCATTTCAACCGACTGAATCTTTGATTCAGTCGACTGAATTTATATTGGCCGAACACACAAATGATCTTATCCAAAGTCAACCGACTGAATCTGTGAGTCAACTGCCGAGAACACAGAGGATTTGACCCAAAGTCAGCCGACTAAATCTATGATTCAACCGACTGAAAGTGTACGGGTCAAGTTTATACAGTACCAGGTTGTATGTTCATCCGACTGAATCTTATGATTCAGTCTACTGAAAGTTTGTGGGTAAAGCACAAATGGTATTTAGGTGTGATTCAGTCGACTGAATTAGAAAGTTTGTATTTTGGATTATTTTCCAGATGCCTCTGTCTATCTGGTAGGATGGAAGGGGTGATGAAATTAAAATGGAAAATCAAATTTATATATGTGGTTGAATTTAATAAGGTAAAGAGATTCGTAAAAGGACTGTGATTCGTTTCGACGCAATCATTAGCGTTGTCCTCACAAGACAAGCAGAGATAGAGTATTGGACATTGGTAGGATTCCTACCTTATTGAGAACACTATGGAATATGATATGATTCTGATTTTTACTCCAAATATGATGATTACTTTGGTTAAACAAATTGTATCTGTTTATGAACTGATTTTCAATGATATTATGTATTTTGAAATGAAATGGCATTGTTGCATACATTACCTCATGCATGGCATGGGAGGGAACATATATGACCAGCAACCCACGTTTTGAGCTGTCCGGACATGATTTGGACTTGAGACTAGCTTGTATGAAATTATGTGAACTGTTGAGATTTGGCCTTGTCCGGGTTGATAGAAATAGGTATGGTCTAATTTGGGCCAAAGAGCTCCTCGGAAGATCCCGAAACCCTGCCCAAAGGGAGGAGTCCACACTCCATCGTTAATCCCGATTAATTTGTGGATGGGTATACAGTGACTTAGTGGTTACCGCCACAAAACACTGAGAACGTAATTGGCCAAGTAAACCTTGATATGGCGATTTATCAAGGAAACCATTGATATTTATTTATGATGTGATTTGATATGGATATTGGGTGAGAGATCATTTGGCATTGACACACATGACATGACACATAAGTAAGCATGATTGTGATATGGACATCATGCATTGTTTTTCCTACTTATGAGATGTTTTTTTAAATATGATATGATGTATCTACCTTGATTTATATTACTCCTATGTGTACCATAACCCTACTTAGAATACCTACTGGGTATGTAGACTAATGCCATACTTCTACCCTATATATGATGGAACAGGGAATGGTAATGAAAGGACGTTAGACCGGAAGGGAGCCAAGCGCAGGAGCTTGGGAAGAATTATGTTTAAATTTAATAAGTTCTAATTTCAATGATGTATTGGGAGAAGTATATTTTGGATTATAATAACTTAGACTTATTTGTTATGGTTTGATAATATTTAAGTTTCATTTTAAGTATATGGTGATTGACTTTCCTTGCCTAATATGACAAGTATATGAATAGTATTTTATTCATATAAATAATTCCGCAAGTAATCAGAAGAGCGTGTAAAATGTTTTAGTGGATTTAGTCCACGCACACGTAATGGTAGCTAGTTAAGGGTCGGATTTTGGAAACTCGGACTTGACTCGCGTCATGGCGTCCCGCTCTCTCTCACTCATTTATTTAAAAAAATATATATACTCGCGTCGTGGCCAAGAGAGTGTAGGTTTGAGAGAGAGAGAAACTTGGGATAGAAAATACTCTAAGTCCTTTGTCTTTTGTCAATGAGAGAGGGTCGGCCTTGTGTGAGAGCTTGAGAGTGAGATGAAGCAAAGAATCCTCTTTGTTTGTTCAATATAATTCAGCCAAGGGTGGTGTCCTTTGGTTGATGCCCTTTTGTAACTCCCATGACTCTTCATCTCCTCATTGATAATTCCTTTGGTTGATGCCCTTCGGTAACTCCCATGACTCTTCATCTCCTCATTGATAATTCCTTTGGGGGTTTCATCCCATGAGATGAAACTCCAACCATATGCCCTTTGGGTTTCCATCATCAGATGGAAACCCTCCATGTTCCAACGTGTATGCAAGGGTATACCTTGTGTAACAACCAAAAACCCTTCATCTCCTCATACTGATGGTGTCTTCCCAAGTGTCCGTTGGTTTGGCCAAGACACCACTTGAGATGGAACACCCCTCCATCTTCCAATGTGTAGCCTTGGTTTATCTCGTGTAACAACAACAAAACCATTCACCTCCCCATTAATGATCCTTTTGGAGTTTCATCCAATGAGATAAAACTCTCACCTCCAACGTGTACACCTTGATTGTGTCTTTTCGGTTTCCTCCTTTGAGATTGAAACCCTCCATCTTCCCACTCCACTCATTTTAAGTCACTCAACTTAAATGAACTCATTTTCCAACTCAAGCACTTGAACTCACATTAATAAATTCTCAACTCATTTGAATTCACTTTCCAACTCAAGTATTATTTATCCCACTTGAACTCATTCATTAACTCAACTCTATTGAACTAACCCATGGTTGACCAAGTCAACCATGGCTTAGCCGACTATGAACCATATAGTATTTAGGGTCTCACTTAGCCGTTTCACTTACATGCCACCTCATTTGATGAGGTGGATCTCATGTCTTTTATCTTAATTGGTTATTAGACACAATTATCAAACCTTACCCATTTACTTCTAACTAGTTCATATATGATCCATTGGGTCCCAATTGGACTTTTGACCCAATTGACAACCTTGACCCAATTAAATAAATCTTACCCATTTATTTCAATTGAACCTTATTCATAATCCGTTGGGTCTTAATTGACCAATTGGCCTAACTCCTTACCCTTCTAAGGTCCATCTCCATTAATTTACAAATTAAATGGACAATTTCCATATATATCCATAGCTTGAAAATCCAGGGTGTTACAATACAACCCTCTTTTTAAAAATTTCGTCCCGAAAATCGAGCGAAGTAGGGTTTCAAACAGATTACATAAATAATTCAGGGTGAGTTGTTCTCATTTCCGATTTGAGTTTCCAAGTGGCTTCCTCATTAAAAAAATTGTTAGTGAGGTAGCCTGCCAATGTGAGCCTATGCTCAAGGCTTTCACTGATTCCATTTTATCTAGGTTTCTAGTTGCACTCTCTTGGAACTCCATCGGCTACCTACAGAGTCAACTGATCAGTCTAACTCGGCAGTCGCCCATAGCTTCCCATTCGAGTTTTACTAGACTCACATCTCCAAAATTAAACATATCTTCATTTGCACATAAGTCACTATGTGACTAACCCTTTTGTTCATAACTTCTACGATACCGAGTATCTCTCAACACTAACTTTCCTGTGATACAAGTCGTAATACGACTAACACCTTTTTCTTATAACGTGGGATGTAGATCAAAACATGTTCCAATCATTAGAACAATACGTCATCTTATGGAACCAACAGGTCCATTACGCTACCAACATGTCTACCATGGTACCGATATCCGGCATCAATCCAAACCACCATAGGAACCATCATCCAAGGTTATACATATCCATCCCTAGTATCATTCTATCAGTGAGTATCATCTATCCATGGTTACTAACCATCCATGAATATAATCCTTCCATGAGCATAATCCATCATTGGGCATAATTAATCCAGGGTACATCATCTACCATGAGATATTCTATTCGTAGGAACAACACTTGAGTGAATCACTACATGACTATGGCAACAATATCAAATCACAAATATACCCCGACCCATAGCAAGACTTAGGGCCCATGACTTACTAAGCGGAAGACCAACGTCCAACGTGATCAAGTCTACCTCGCCCTGCATCCCTTCACCCCAAGGGTGATTTAGTCAAGCTCTAAGGCGGTCGAACCGCGTCTAACGAAGCTAACACCACCCCCATGGGGCAAAATAGTATCTAGCTCTGTGCATCAATGCACATCAAGTGTGCGAAATAAACGTGAGAGCGCCCTCCAGCGCGTAGCATGTGAGGGACCCACTCATACCACGTCTCAATATAATCAAGTGACCTCATCACATACATGTCAGTGCCAAAGTCCTCATATACTCTTAAGGTTGCATACTTTATTAAAAGTCATTCAAACTTCCATCACATTGTAGGGTTAAAACCCTTCAAAGAACAAGACGTACCAACAATCTTTACAAAATCTCCCCTTTCCCCGACATTTTCTTACCATCTCTTAGCCTAACCTTCCGTAGAAGACCCTACATCATCACCAAAATAGAAGAAGTTGTCAGGGCATGTCGTCGACATGTGCCTCAACACTCCACAAGTAAGACAGGGTATTATTCTCAGTCCCCCAATATAAGAACAGTTAGTCCTTTCCTTCTCATGCCCGTGAAGTCCACAAAAAGGGTAAATAACCTCAAGGGGTAGGGCCAGAAAGTACAGTTGTGCCCCTTCTGGTTGCACAATTCGCATATATACCCGGGCGAGATCTCCCCTACGGATTTTCCTATCATTAGGATATCTCCCATAATCTCTTCTGGAAAATGGGCTGGAATCACTTCGACATCCTCTGGTGATCCTACTTGGACGTCTACGTTAACTCCCGCAACGCGGTCTGGCCTGCTGGAGTTGTTGGAAGAATAAACCAGATCTATAGAACAGCTAGGGGTTCCTTTGTCCCACAACTCTATATACTCTATGTTGCTCGACATATCAATATCATAACAACAAAAGCATGTCAATGACAACCGCAATTCTAATCAAACTAATCTTTGTTTTTTGGGGAATTTTCCTATGTATCACATAATTTCTCTTGTTTGGGGAACTTTCCTATATATCACATAATGTCTCTTGTTTAGGGAAATTGCCAAATAAACATCTTGTGTTTCTTGTCCTTGGGGAAATTTTCCTAAGTATCGAGTATCATTTCTCAACTTGGGAAAATCCTGATGTTTTCCTGTTCTCTGGTAAATATCTCTTATTTACTATGTTTGATAAATCCATCTTATAGTGATTGTACTTTCCTTGCTATCATTCATTTTTCGTCAAGTGTCCTCAGATTGAATGTTTCAGTCTGAGTCTAGCGAAGTAAATTAATCAAGCCCCCGTACAGCAGACTCCTAAAAGTAGGTCAGTTGGGATTCTTATCTGTCAGTGAGACATGATACCGTCTTAATCTTACTTCGAAAGATTCAACCTTCCTGTTTCGCTCTGATACCAATTGTAATGCCCGGCCCTTTTTCACTTGCCGAAAATCAGAGTTTATTTTTTTTGTTATTTAAACAACAGAGTGCAAGAGAGCGGGACGCCACAACCCGAGATAAGTCCGAGCTTCTAAAGCCCGACCCTTAACTGGCCAACCATACGTGTGCGTGGACCAAGTCCACTGAAACGGTTCACACGTACTCAAGTTAAACATGCGGAATAATCATAGATGCGGAATTATAATATGAAACAATCCTATTCCATTTTAGACAGCAAAGTAGTCCAACACTTAACAATAATTATCTTAAGTTAACATATCCAAAGTTAACATTCAAACCATAGCAAATAATCTAAGTTATTACATTCCCGACTGCTAGTTACTCAAATCACATTATCCATCAATAACTTAAACAATATGAAACTTAATCCTCCAAGCTCATATGCTTGGCTCCAATCCCGTCCTCGTTCAGTCCATTCCCTGTGTCATCAACTAGGATAGAAGTAGGGCGTTAGACAATGCGCCCAGTAGGTATTCCAATTAGGATCAAACATATGGGTTAGTATAAAAATCCAGATATAATACATCATGTCGTATCTGTAAAACATCGTATCCAAAACAGTGTATGATAATAGAGATCCAATCATACAGATAAAAATCAGAAACAGTGCATGATAATAGAGATCATAATCATGCTGATACAATGTCATGCCATGGGTGTCATATGCTATAAGTCCCACCCATCAACCATATCCCAAGTACATGGTATCCTCTTGATGGAATCTCCTCATCAAGGTACCCCCACAATTGCCTTACGGAAGCCCCGACGGATTGTAGTCTCCAGTTACCTCTTGATGGAAAACTCCTCATCATGCTCACGAATGCCTTACGGACGCCCCGGCGGAGCATGGACTCCGGTTACTTCTTGATGGGATAATGCACATCAAGGTCTTCCCACGAATGCCTTACGGACGCCCGACGAAGCGTGGTCTCCGGTTACATATCATCCCTCCCATGCCATGCATGAGATGCAAATGTCCACATGCTATGCAATTATACAAATCATAGCATTAAAATCTCATATTTGAAACATATCATTTATACAAAAGAACTCATCAAAATATGAAGTAAAACCATCATACCCATGGCTGAACCTCACCCACTTTGGATTTGATCTTCCTTTTCATTTGATCACCACTATCCATATAACTTACATAAACACCTTATATTAAATAATATACCTTGGTAGGGTTCGGCCATACAGCATGGCCGAACCATACCACTTTGGTTTGACCCCTTTTTCAAGTCCTTTAATCCTTCATTCCATTATAACTTGTATTTACGATTTTGCCACTAACTAACCCTTGTTTAATTTTGCTAACCACCATCATCCAAAACAAATCCACCTTAGTGGGGTTCGGCCATACAACATGGCCGAACCTCACCAACCCAAATTTGGTCTTTTTCAATCCTTTATTCATAAGATTACTTACCATTTCTTCCATCTAATCATATAGCCCTTAACCCTTCATTATTGTCATTCTATGGGGTTCGGCCCTATGCATGGCCGAACCCTATATTTCCTTTTATCCATTAAAATCTTTAACCATTTAAAACCTTTTAAAAACACACACCATACTTAGTACTTGGTGGGGTTCGGCCATACCCATGGCCGAACCTCACCCCTTTGTTTTGGTGCTCCACTTGCCATTCTTGTTGATGAATAGTAAACATCTAAGTCCATCATTCTTTCATCTATGTTAACCTTTTAAAACATCATAAAAAACCATTAACAAATTTCTAATCATATACTTCAATCCAAATATCCATACAAGGGTCCATGGGGTTCTCTTGGCTCAAACATTCCATCCTTTGTGCATGGTTCATACCCCATATTTTAGCCATAATTATAGTATGGTTCAGCCATCCAATGGCCAACCCAAAACATACAACTTATCTCTAATTAAAACATCTAAAAATCTCCATAATATTACATGGTTTTTAACTTTCAAAAAACATCAAAATAACCCAATCACTTCATGGGATTCGGCCATCCAGTGGCCGAACCCTATGATCCACTTCTTATCTTTTTTAAACAGCATTATCCAAGGTTTAAACCCTTGATGGATTCGGCCATACCATGGCCAAATCATGCCCCCTTTTACCAATTTATTTAACTAATTTTTTATGGAACACTTACCAATCCTCTTAGCCTGTTTTCTTGCTTTTTGATCCTTGCTTCCTTCCTTCTTGCTCCCTTAGTCCCTTAGCCGATTGTGTGCTTTGATCAATGGTGAAAACACCAAGGGCTGGTTCGGCCAAGGAGGTAGATTTTGAGAGAGGAAAAGAGATGAAAGCTCCAAGCTTTTTGCAATGTAAAATTCGGCCAAAGAGTGTGGTTTATCTCTTTTGTATAACAGCCCCTTAAACCATTCATTTACCTTCATGAATGTTGGTCTAACCAAGGAGTCCCATGGCTTAACTATGGGACACTTGGCTTAAGATCATGCAACCTTTCCATCTCCCCAACGTTGGTGCTTGGGTCTCCATTATGAGATGGAAACCCTCCAAGCTCCCAATGCAATTCTATCTCATTGTACATTGTGTACTCCCACCAAACAGCCCACAAACATTGAAGTTTCAACATGGGATGCCACTCCAACGTGTATGACTTGGCTTGGTCTTTGAAATCAACACAACTCCTCATCTTCCTCCTTTATGATGAAGCACTCCCAATGTGTGGTACTTTGGGTTTCCATTATGAGATGGGAACTCTCCAAGCTCCCAATGCAAGCTTATCTCATTGTAGATTGTGTACTCCCACCAACAGCCCACCTTTCATTAAAATTTCATGCATGGGATACCTTTCCCATGCCACCAACGTGTATGACATTACTTGTCTTTGAAACAAGTTCAACCCCTCATCTCCTCACTTGACTCACTTGAGATGAGGGTCTCCATATCTTCCAATCTCACTCAATCAACTCAATTCAGCTCAGCTCACTTATCTCAACTCAACTTAATTAATTTAATTCATTTGAACTCATTTTTCACTTAACTCACTTCCCACTTGACTCAAGTAAACTTATGAAGCAACTCAACACAATTTAACTCAACCTTTGATCTCACCCATGGTTGACTTGGTCAAGCTCGACCCATTGGGTCCCCATTGAACTCCTTGACCCAATTAGGCGCCATGACCCATTTAAATGTCAATTACCCATTTAAATGTGTTTTACCCATTTAAATGTGGTTTACCCAATTGCACCTAGCTTACCCATTTACCCTTCATTGAACTCCCATTCTATTCAGCCTAACCCAATTAAATTTGAGCTCACCCAATGGTCAAACAAGTCCACCACGACCCATTGGGTCCCAATTGGGTAGTTGACCCATTTAATCACACATAACCAATTATTTCCAACCCGAATTCTATCCTTTATCCATTGGATCATAATTGGACTATTGACCCAATTCTTAGGCATTTATTTCCATTAATCCACATCTACCATCCGTTGGGCAATTGACCCAACATTTACCCATCTAAGGTTCATATCTTTTTAATTCACCACCTCAATGGACAATTTCCATACATATCCCTAACTTGAAAATACGGGGTGTTACAAGTAGGTATTCCAAGTAGGGCTATGGTATACATAGGAATATTATACATCAAGATAGATATATCATACTTGTAAAATTTCTCATAAATAGTAAAACAATGCATGATGTCCATATCATAATCATGCTTACTTATGTGTCATGTCATTGTTGTCGATGCCTAATGATCTCTCACCCAATATCCATATCAAATCACATCATAAATAAATATCAATGGTTTCCTTGATAAATCGCCATATCAAGGTTTTACTTGGCTAATTACATCTCCAGTATTTTGTGGCGGCACTAGCAGGTCACTGTGTACCCATCCACAAATTAATCGGAATTACCGATGGAGTGTGGACTCCTCCCTCTGGGCAGGGTTTCAAGAACTTCCCAGGAGCTCTTTGGCCCAAATTATGTTGTACCTATTTCTATCAATCCCGGACAAGGCCAAATCTTAATAGTTCACATAGCTTTAATACACGCTAGTTTCAAGCCCAAGTCATGTCCGGACCGCTCAGAACTTGGCTTGCTGGTCATCTATGTTCCTTCCCATGCCATGCATGAGGAAATGTATGCAAGGATTCCATTCCATTTAAAACATATCACATCATTTGAAAAATCAGTTTATAAACATACACAATTTGTATAATCAAAGTAATCATCATATTTGAAGTAAAAACCAGTATCATATCATAATCCATTGTGTTCTCAATAAGGTAGGAATCCTACCAATGTAAGATATACTATCTTGCAAGGGTAATGCCAACGGTCACGTGAGACGAATCACAATCCTTTTGCGAACCTCTTTACCTTATCAAGTTCAAACATACATATTAGTTTGATTTTCCATCTCAATTCACCATTCATATCTCCATCTAAGTTCCATGTTCGTTTCTCAACGCATTTATGCATTCATTGTCCTTAACTCGTTTAAGATGCTCAATGGGGTTTGGCAATACAATATGGTTGAATCCTATTGTCCCATTTCCTCTTAAGTGTATTCATGTTCAACAAACATCCCTCAATGAGGTTCGGCCAAACAACATGGCAGAACCCTATGTTCCATTTTCTTTCCCTTAAATGTGTTTATGTCCACAGAAATAATCCATCCTTAATCATATTAAAACATGGATTCCATCTTTAGTACTTAAACTAATGAATATAACATATCCACTAGCCAAGGCTAGGGTTCGGCCACACATCATGGTCGAACCACCATGGTGGGTCTTTACTAGCCCAAAAACAGTCCATAAGTTTAATAATTTAAAGGCTGGAAATCAGTCCCATATGTGGTAGCTTTTACTAGCCAAAATAGTCCACAAGTTTAACCATTTATAGACTGAAAATCAGTCCCATATGTGATAGCTTTTACTAGCCAAAACAATCCAAAAGTTTAACAATTTATAGACTGAAATCAGTCCCATATGTGGTAGCTTTTACTAGTCAAAACAGTCCATAAGTTTAGCAATTTATAGACTGGAAATCAGTCTCATATGTGGTAGCTTTTAGTAGCCAAAACAGTCCATAAGTTTAACAATTTATAGACTGAAAATCAGTCCCATATGTGGTAGCTTTGACTAGCCAAAACAGTCCATAAGTTTAACAGTTTTTAGACTGGAAATCAGTCCCATATGTGGTAGCTTTGACTAGCCAAAACAGTCCACAAGTTTGACAATGTTTAGACTGGAAACCAGTCCTATATGTGGTAGCTTTTACTAGCCAAAACAGTCCATAAGTTTAACAATTTATAGACTGAAAATCAGTCCCATATGTGGTAGCTTTTACTAGCTAAAGCAGTCCACAAGTTTAACAATTTATAGGCTGGAAATCAATCCTAAAAACCAGCCATTAACTGGTCCTAAAACCAATCCAAAATCAACCAGCATCTGTTTTAAAATCAGACACCAAAATTAATAGTTTGAAGGCTGAAAACCAACCCAAAAAACCAGCCATCAACTGGTTCTAAAACTGATCCAAAATCACTCAGTAATTGATCTTAAGATCAGTCAACAACCAGTCCTAAGATTTACTGATTTTGAAACCTTAAAATCAGTCCCCACCTTATTCTATTTGATCATATTATTGTCATAGCATGGGTTCTTTTGTTTCAGTCTCATAATCATCCCTTTGATGGATTTCCAACTCCATGGCCTTATAACAAATTTGCCATCCATCCCAACCAATTATGGAATCCATGGGTTCGGCCACACCATGGCCAAACCTATGGATTTCCTTAGACTCATTCATATATTATTAAATCTAAAAACATACCTTACTTCAGTCTCTTCATTTTCTTTTAAATCTGACATTTCTTTCATAATCCTTCTTCTTCTTTTTTCTTTGCTCTTCAAAAGCTTTAGGTGTATAGAGGTAGAGATGGGAGAGGGAGAGAGAGAGAGAGAGAGAGAGAGAGGAGAGGAGAGGGGGAGAGAAATCTCTTTGTTCACAATGGAGGTGTCGACCAAGGGTATGGGCAACCCCCTTTTGCTTGTATTTTTATGTTTAAGACTAAACCATTCCTTTTCCCCTCATTATGTTTTGTCTTAACCTATGTGACTTTTGGTTTAACCAATGATAACCAAGGAGACCTTTGGCTTAAACCAAGGAGACCTTTGGCTTAAACCAAAGAGACCCTTTCGTTTCCCAATGAGTCTTTTGGCTTCCCTGGTGTCTAAGTACAATGTACTTAGACAAGCCAACCATCTCATCCCTTCACCTTCTCAACTCAACTCAAGTAAATAAACCTTTAACTCAACTCAAGCAAATAAATCCTTAACTCAACTCAAGACTTGAACTCACTTGTGGTTGACCAAGTCAACCCATGACATGGTCGACCATGACACATGGCACTTGGGGTCCCACCTTGCCATGTCACTTGATGATGTGGCATTCATGCTTAGTTGGCTCTCATGTGATGACATGTATGCCACTTGGCAATGCCACATCACTCACATGCCACCTCACTTGATGAGATGGACTTTAACGCATTAAATGCATTAATTATCCAATTCAATTAATTTAATCACTTACCCAATTACTTAAAATTCAACTCACCCATGACCCATTGGGTCATAATTGGGTAATTGATCCATTTCCAACTTTTAATTTCAAGATTCCATTAAATCGCAATCCAAATGGATCAATCCAATATATTTATAATCTAAGGAAAATCCAGGGTGTTACAGTCTAAGCCCAGCTCATAAGGGTACCTCGAGTTGACTTGTACTTGTGGGACTTATTTCTTGGGCTTGAGTGAGCTTGCTGGAATCTCATAAACTGTAGATGATAGGTTTGGAAAAAAAAAAAAAAATTTAGTAGCGTTCCGGGCCCACATCTGGGTTCGGAGCGTGACAGAGTGATATTAGAGATTTAGGTTCAACTCTCGGACTGTGATTGTAATACCCTGACCCAAATTAGGCGTAATTAGTTTAATAAATCCTTCTTAGACCAGTTAATCTCAAAGATTACGGTTATGGCTTTGTGAAAGCCCAGGTATGGCCCAATCCGAGCTCTAAAGCTCAGTGATCCAGCTCATCCAGTTGGAGGGGCAAAATGGTAATTTACCACTTATTGTTATTAACTGTCATTATGTGATTATTATTGGATGATATTATTTTCCTTAATCAAGGATTCCTATTTGTGATTTTAGAATAATTTTATTTTCAGAAAATAGTATCTAAAATGGCCCGTCAAAACCCCGAAAAGGGGAAATAAGTATTTTTAATGGCTTTGGAAATGAGAATTTTTTTTAAACAAGTATGGTATGCTAGACCATTTTCGTATGGTCTAGTTTATTCTTTCAAACCCCAAAAATGAGGATTTTAAATCATTTTATTTAACACAAGTTAAATTAAGTAAATAGTGTTAAATTGTGAATTTTATTTAAATCTATGGTTTTTAGTGAGTTTTAAATCTCCAAATTTTTATGGTGATTAGAGTTTTTAAAACCCAACTTATCTGTCAAGTTGGATTAAATTTATTCAGCTTTAAAAGTATTGTTTTAAGTTAAAAACCAAAATTTTATCAAAAATGGACCTTTTTACAAAACTAGAAATTTACAGGGACTTACCTGCAACCAACAGTAAATTTCTCTGCCATTACTGTTGGGTACGTCGACCAGTCGATGCATGCAGCGCCGGCTGGCCATCACCCATTGTTCGGATTTTCTATAAAATCTCAGCCTCTTCAGCTGGTTTAAACTCCCAGAGAAATCTCATCTCTCTCATCTGTGAAAACCAGCCGATCACTCCCTCTCCCTTAGCCTCTGTTTAAGAAAATTTCTTACCGTAGCTCAAAGAGGAAGATTTTTTTCAAAAGTTGGATTTTCAACCCAAGAACTCGAGTGAAGGTAACCACTGTGTTCCTCTTTAAATTTCAGTCGGTTTAAAATCAATTAGAAGTAAGTTTGACTGAGTTTTGAGTATGTAAAACCGATTTCAAGTTTAAGAAAAAACATGATTTTTCTTGTGTCAGTGTGGTTTTCGTTTTAAAATCCGTTGGCCAAAGAGTATTAAAGTCTTAAACCACTCCCTATGGAAAGAGGACTCACTGAGAAGTCCATCTGACCGGTTGGATGTGAAAACCGAATCCAGAAAACGTACTGTTTCTGGATTCGTATTTCAAGAGTGTTGCTCGTTACTGTCTGTTGTTGCAGACAGAGGAGGAAGACTACTGTCAGACAGTCCGAGAGTTGTGCTTCGGACTATCCGAGGGTAACCCCCTTCGGACGGTCTGAGAGTGACCTTCGGACGTTCCGAGCTTCAGTTCGAAGCGTCCGAGGTTGGCCACTCTCCCGTCTCTGCTCCGGATGTTCAGAGCTGTCTTCGGAAGGACCGAAAGGTTCAGACGATCCAAGCATACCTCGGCATGATTCGAGACACACAGACCCACCAAAGCCTATTTTCTTTGTTTTTCGGTTCGGAAGGACCTTCGGAAGATCCGAGACCTGACCTTCGGACTGTCCGAAGACAGATCCAAGTTCCAAAGTCTGTGACTAGTTTAGACAGTGGTTCGAATGATCCGAAGCCAGAGTCCCTGGTTCCGAGGCTTGTTCCGAGGAACCCAGCTTTTGAATGTAAAACCTTGATTGATTGATGATGCTTGTGTTAGACCTAAGTTTTAATATGATGTTTATACCCCATTAATAATTTAAGAGTTGTACTAACCCTTCTTCTCTTACAACTATAATGTATATACTATTTGTATTCACTTTCAGGTCGACTTTATTTGTCGGGCAGTGAGTGACTTCACTTCCAGGCCGACGCTATATCTGTCGAGCACTGAGTGACCTCGAGGCCTTACTCAACATGTCAATTTGGTCTTATCAAGAAGACAATACAAGAAGTGACCTGAGTATCTAAACCTAACTCAATATGTCAATCTGGTCATGCCCAGAAGACAATATGAGTTTTGGACTGAGCACCTTATTATTATATATCATGGATTATTGTAACTTAAAATGGTTAGAAACCAAGTAGGAGACTCAGTTCCATATACCTCGGAGATTTTGGGAAAACAGTATGGTTTTGAAATACTATTTGTATGTATGCATTTGAATGCTATGTATATTGATCAACTATTGATTGTACATTTGTTTGCATGTTGAACAGAGACCGCGATACTACACATTTTTAGTGAGGGAACTTAACTTTGCAGTACATGTAATCAAGTTTATTGAGATGGATCTTGAGCAATGAGTGGCTTCAAATTTGATGAACCCACCCATGTGCCTAGACATGATGTACTGTTATAAGAAGTGCTTATGATGTTTATAAATGTTTATGATGTTGATCATATGAGATATATAGTACTGCTTCCACGTACCCTTGACTATTGAACCAATATCGGCCATATGTGTGAGATGGTTTACGTCTACTGGACCAGGGGTGTTGGCAGTTGTTGATTTGAAGAGTGTCAGTATCGGCCATGTGAGTGAGATGGTTTATTGAGATAGATCTTGAGCAATGAGTGGTTTCAAATTTGATGAACCCACCCATGTGCCTAGACATGATGTACTGTTGTAAGAAGTGCTTATAATGGTTATAAATGTTTATGATGTTGATCATATGAGATATATAGTACTGCTTCCACGTACCCTTGACTATTGAACCAATATCGGCCATGTGTGTGAGATGGTTTACGTTTACTGGACCAGGGGTGTCGACAGTTGTTGACTTGAGGAGTGTCAGTATCGGCCATGTGAGGGCCGAAGATGTACTTGCAATGATGTATTTTGACTGTGTCGGGACTTAATACAAATGGTTTCAGCGTAGTATATAGGGGTTACGTTGGATAACAACAGTTATAGAAATGATGATGAGATTATATTTGATATTGAGAATTTATTATCAAACATGCGATATTATATTGCAAATGTTGATTCTTTACTAACCTGATGTTTTATTAGACTGTAATGTTATATTTCCTTCACTGGGCTAGTTAGCTCACAACACTCACATTTCAGGAGATGTGCCCGAGGAGGAGAACCTTCCTTATGAAGCTTAGGATGGATAAGTTGCTGCGTTGCCTTGGGATTCCCATTGAGGGGAATTCTGTTATCTTTGCTTTTTGGTTCCTTGAACCTTTTGCTTATGTAAAGTACCGTGTGTGATACTTAATTTGTATTGACTTCATGTATTGAACTATCATGTGTTCCGTAGTTACTCTGATGATGTTGTAATAATAATTCATTGTTGGAATTATGTGTTTGTGATTGTGACTCCTTTGGGTAGACTTATGGTATGTGTTTAAGTCCACATGTTGAGATCATGTGTGAACTTTGGGCCTAACTGTTGATCCAGCCCAGTTAGAATTCTCGAGTTTAATTTTCAAAAAAAAAAATCAGTGACGTTCCGGGCCCACTTTTCGAGTCGGGGCTTGACAATGATGGGAACATGCATGCTTAGTTTAAGTTTGATGTGACTTGGATTGAATTTGGGTATAAGTTTTAGTGTAATCGCTATATTTGATTATTTCATTTCCTTACTAACTATTTTTTTTTTTTTTTAACAGAGATGTCTAAAAAGAAAACACAAGCTAGGGGAAATAGGAAAAAGGACTCAGGAAGACCATGTGACTTTGTACTTCTCATCCAATGAGTCTAGTATGTTAGTTTGGACACCCAACTCATTTCTAGATGATGTGTAATCAAAATAAGTTGAGGTTATTAATATTTCATCTTCTAGAAATTCTACAACATCTGTTGAAACTTTTGCAGAAGACTTTAGTACTGATGATACTGATGTGACTTCTTTTGAATCTGAACCTAGTCAACCCTCGAAACACAAATGGGTTAAACACCTGAACCAAAAGTAGCTTATTTTGGAACCTGGGATTACCCCAGGACAGTTCTTGAACCATTACCTGAAGCAATGCAACATGTTTTTCTCCCTCGTTTACGTCGGCTTGAGCATGGTTTATTCTACACCCATGAAATTATTCCTCAGTGTGCCTTTTGTGACTACACTGGACATTCTGATAACTTTTGTCCTCGCCTTAAGTGCACCATTTGAGGAGTATGTGGCCATCATGAAGGAGGATGTTATTACATGAGTCATGATATAACTGTTCAATGCAAAATCTGCGGAGAACTAAATCACCTTCAAGCGGCCTGTCCATATTATAGTGACTCAAATGATGAAATTTAGAGCTTTTGGTAGCCTTTTGGGAGAGCTTTTGGGAGATACATGGACCAGTAAGTAGTTATAGATGATCATCTTGTTGGGTGATTGGGGCAGAGTCAGATGTATGTAAGTTTTTGTATCTGACTCCTACTGTTAGAACTGAAGACTATTGTATATAATCATCTGTAACTAACTATCTGAACCTTATGTATAGACCTCAGTAATACATGATGAAAGTATGTTATTGCATCCTATATACATGTTTATGGTTATAATTGGTTTATTATTATTGTGCTATGATGGATTATGGTAAATAGTTTTGTTTCTAGTATAGTATTTTGATCTTAGAAGTGTTTGTTAGGCAATGTCTGAAGCATCCTTACATTTGGTAAGGCTAAGTGCGAGTATAACTCCACCCCTAAAAGATCAAAATGACCGTGTGGAACAAAACGAAGTTGTTAACGCGATGAGTATTGTTATGAAAGCTTATCAAATGGTGGCCGATGATTTCCGACTACTCCAAAATCGAAATCTTGAGGAAGGAAATGCAGTAGCTACTAAGGATCCTAGGTGGAATAAAAAGAGGAAGTTCAAAGGATCGTTTTCAAAGAAAAGTCAGTCCCCGAAAGGACAAGCAAACAACGTGGGCTCTAAGCAAGTGATCTGTTATAGGTGTAATCATCCAGGTCACATAGTGAAGCAATGTCCTCAACCTAAGTCAAAAGGTGGAGCTTGTTTCCATTGCAAGCGGAAGGGTCATTTTATCAACGACTGTCCATATGACGGTGAAAGTATTATGATGAGATCTAAGAAGTTGATTTGTTATTCATGTAAGTAGCTCGGCTACACTATTAAACAGTGCCCACAATATAAGATATTGCAGCTTGGTGATCAAGTGTGCTTTCAGTGCAAGCAAACCGGACATTTCATTATAGATTGCCCCTACATTGGTAATGGCAGTATTACAATGGGACTAGTTCAGAGTACGAGGCCAACTCAATTTTGTACTGCAACCTTCCAGGAACTTGGTGGTGCGGGGAATGAGCCACAAAGCACTGGACAAATGAGGGGACCAAGACGTCCTCAGATGGGGGTTCAATTGGACAAGCCTATGGATGACACCAGGGTAAAAGGTATTTTACCTCTTTTTAGTTTCCTGACACGAGTATTGTTTGATGCGAGTGCCATTTATTCTTTTATCTCTAGGACTTGTTATGACAAGTTAGAGTTGTAGGCTTTACTTGCCTTTAAACCTTCAATGGTAGTTTGACCATTAGGTAGGAAGTTGAGAGTAACACAGAAGTGCAAGTTGTGCATTATGAGGGTAGGTGATTTAAATCTGTCACTTGGTTTTCTAGTTGTAGAAATGACAGATTTAATGTTATTTTAGGCATGGATTGGTTATCCGCGCACCAGACTCTGATAAGTTGTTTTCAGTAAAAGCCTATGTGACCTCTCCAACCAGGATAATGTTTGTGGAGAAGTCAATGCCCAATGATGACTTAAGAGTCAAGTTTTCCGGCCTGATGGCTTATTCGGATAGTGTGGTGGCCAATATGGAAATAGAGGATGTAAAAGGTGTAGAGTCAGATATTCCTTGAGTGGTTTATGAAGTCATGGATGTTTTTCCAGACTAGCTAAGTGGCAGTCTATAAGATGTCACCAGTGGAACAAAAGGAGTTGGCTAAATAGATAGGTGAGCGGTTCTAGCTTGGTTTTATTTACCCAAGAAGTTCGCATTGGGGAAATGCCAACTCTTTTGTGAAACAGAGAGATAAGTTTTCATGGAAGTGTATAGATTACCGACCTTTGAGTCAGATACCTATTACTTCGATGAGTTCTGAGTTAAGCAGGGAGTCATTCTCAAGACTGCTTTCGTACGCAGTATGGACTCTGAGTTTTTTGTCGTTCCGTTTGATCAGATGAACGTGTTAGCTACTTCAATGGATCTGACGATTAGGATCTTTCGGCCGTATCTAAAGGAGTTGTGATAGTGGTAGGTTGAGGAGGACATGAGCACCATTTGGGTGAGAATTTACAAATTTCGAGGAATTATTAGTTGTTCGTCAAGCTCAACGGGTGTAAGATTTGGTTAACTCAAGTTTAATTTCTTAGACACATTGTGTTAGTGGAGGAAATTTCAGTGGATCTAACAAATGTAGAGGTTGTGAAAAATTGGGAAGACCCAAAAGTGTTTCTGAAGGTTGAAGTTATTTTGAATTGGTAGGATGTTATTGTAAATTTATCCCCAAGTTTTCTTAAGTTTCTGTACTCGTGACTCGTTTGACGTAAAATGATGTCAAATTTGAATAGGATGAAGCTTGTGAAATAGTATTTCAGAATCTAAGATAGAAGTTAACCACCTCTCCGGTGTTAACTATACTTGCGCAAGGACATTATTTGAGGTATATTATGCTACACTTAGACTTAGACTAAGGTGTGCCCTGGTGAAAAGAGGTAAAGTTTTTGCTCATAGGTCTACACGGTGGAAAGTACGCAAGCAAAACTACCTCACTTTTAAGTTAGAAAGTGGGAAAGTCAAAACTAATGAAAGTTTGACATTCCAAGGCAGGTTGCACTCACCAGAATCTGTAAATGTAGAGGAAAACTGCTAATCGCTTTCACTATTCCAGATTTGCAGCATAAGGATGAAAGTGGGTGCGCCAGAGATATTGTTAAAATGGAATAAAATGCGAGATAGAAGTAGAGAATGAAACTCTACTTGGACCAAAGATGATAGATGTGTCAAGATGAGATAGTCAAGCAATTGAATTATGCTATCAAGAGGCGGAGACCTATATAGTTCAAGATTGAAATTTTGTGTTCTTGCGTATTGCTTTGCGCCATGGTGTACGACATGTGACGTGAGTGCTAGAGGCAACGATGCGAAAGCTCTACCCCAGTGTGTTCGTTAAAAAAGGTAAGTACTTTATTTTTGAAAATTTCGAGACGAAATTTCTTTAAGCAGGGTGGGATGTAATACCCCGACCCAAATTACCGTTAAATTTAGTGATTAACTATAGTTAATTGTGTTTAGTGCTCGGTTAATCTGGATGATTAACATATGTGCTTTATTTTGAGTCAAAGTTTGACTCGATCTGAGTTCGGGATATGTGGATCCAACTCGTTGAGTATTGTGGCGAAGTTGATATTATCCGAACTTTTCTCCGGCTGAGGCGTTAAAGGTCACATATTTTTGGTAAATAATCATTTGAAAGATCTAAGTTTTCAAATTTCACACATTTGTTCAGTCTTGAATTTGGAGTTCAATGGTTTTTACGATTTGTCATTTGGACTTCTGGAAGTGTGTTTTCGATACAGCTGAGGATACCCTTATTTGTAAAACACTATGTTTTAAGCATTTGAGAGTATCAAAGGACCTTGAAGTCTTAAAGTATTTTTATGAGGTCATTGTGATTAGTCCGAGTATTCAATTTGAGAAATTTTAGAAATACACTGTGGTTAAAAATAACTTTGAAATTTTAAAGGAGATTTTATTATTCAAAACTATGGCAATTATATACTTTCATTTCTTTTAACTAATACACTATACACTCCTGTAGCATCTACCGACCGATCCATCCCTCTACGTGTAGGGTGATGAGCAGGTGATGGCACGCTATCCCTGGCTATACCTCAGAGTTTTATAAAAGGAGAAGAAATGAGGAAAAATTTCAAAGCAGTGTCTCTTTCTTCTCTGCTTCATTTTATTCTTCTCGTCTCTGTTCTTCTCTTCAGATGGCAGTTACAGTGAGCTTTTGGATTTCTTTTGGATTTTCCAACTTCTTCATTTCTCAACCGTTTTCAGCAATCAAGGTATGGAAACTGATCTACTCTGAATTTCAGGAACTCCGGCACTGATTTTATTTTAAGAAGAACAAGTTTTGTAAGTGTTTTTCCCAGTTTAATAGATTTTTTTTTTGTAGATCTTATATAGGAGCAGTTGTGACTAAAATTTCATTAAAAAATTCTCTCTGTTTTGTTTTTAGAAAAAATCGTACAAAAAAAGCTGAAAATGAAAAAACGCTCGACCCATTGAAAAATAGAGAGGAAATGGCCTCCATGTTTGACTGGTCAACCGGTCTCATAATTTTTTGTCATTTTTTAATAGTGCCAGGGGCAAAATCATAATTTTATAAAATTCAAAATTATATTTGTTTTGATTAAAATTCATGTATTTGACCACTTTCATATTTATTTTAAGTACTGTAATGTTTAAATGCAGTCTAACTTAGAAATAAGATGTTTTTTAAAAAAAGATTATCCTACTCCAAATTACGTGTTTTGTTTTCGGTTTAGATTGAGGAACTTTTTATTTTCTGACTACTATTTACAGTACTTTACTTATTCTTTCCTGCTCTATTTTTTCCGTATTGGCTAGGCCAGTCTCAATACGTCGCGGTAACGTTTACCCGTTGATAATACGAGACGAGCACTGAATTTCGATTCTTTGTGTTTTGTACGTCGATTCTTCTTAAGACGCTATGTATTCGGTGTTATTTCATTTTATTCCTTTTTGGTTGTTTTTGGTTATTCACTTGAAAGACGTTGGAGTATCTAAAGCGAATATTATCGCACTAGTTTTACTCTTTAAAACGTGCACTTACGCGTCTTGGTTTCTCGATTTAATACAGGAATATAATGGGGAAAATATAAAGAGATAGCTTATTTGTACCTCGTTATTACTATCATACACTGTATTTATTTGTCTTAACCGTTTTTACAATTCATCAAAAACACTCGCCAATTTACGGTGAGGAGATTCAATGACACTGTATTTATCAAATACAACTCATATTTGTATTTTAAATTGAATTATTACACCGTCAGCCCTACGGTAATTAGTAGATGTCCGTGGTTATTATATTCATGGAAAAGATTTGAACGGGATCAGAATATGATATCGACATTGTTCACACGTAACGGGATGATATAAATGTTTCTATATATGAAACGTGAAGATGAGAGAGTGCGGGATGTCGAGATCTAGCCATCTTAAAACGGAGTACATAACTCATTTATGTTCCTAGAGGCTTACCGGTTTATCAGTTGGAGATCTTGAGATAAATTTGTTTCAACCATGATTTTGATTGGAATACACGTATTTGTGTATAACAGTGTGTTGTAGCAGATATACTTTTACACCGTAAAGGGTAGATGTACCCGACTAGAGAGGATGGTATCAGATATAATTCTCTTATATCTAGCTTGAATTCAGTTATCACCCATTGATGGATTTTTGAACTGTGTTTACTTTCCAGCATGAGTATAGTTTAAGTACAAATTGCTTACTTGTAATGTATGATTCTATGCGGGTGGGCTTAGAATTCCATATTAGTAGAGTGAGAATCTATTATGATCATATGAGATATTGAATGGGTTGAACGAGTTTTAATCCACATTGATATGCCTTTAATGATGTATTGTGCATATCAAATTACCTCACACCATTGGTGAAGGGTTGGGTCTGTGGAAAGCCACAATGCAAGGTGTATATACGGGCTATTGCAATGGGGATCGCAGTTGGTCTTCTCGGTACCCCATTTGGTGCATTTTCCACTTCAACTTGTGGAACCTCTACGGCCTCCAGGTTCTTTGTCATTCCATACGGCCCAAGGTAGCTTCTCCCATTTGAAGCCCGTTCCACAAACCAAGCATTGATCAGTATCAATATCAGAAATCAAAACAGAACACATATCAAGCACCCATACTTAAGGCAGCCTAACAAACATACTACAACAAACCTAGGGAGGGTATCTAGCCACCACCTTAAAACCCAGTTCCATATACCCTTTTACACGAGATGAACATAGTCTCTAATCATCAATATCTCTCTCTCTAGCACAAATGCACAGTCCGAGAGTGAGGCTATTGTTTTCTTACGTAGAGGCCATCATATCCAACTTTCTGGAATCAAGATACATTTCAAGTGTAGATGATTTTCATAAGAGAGCCCCAAGATATCATAAGATTCTCTTTCTGATGCCTTTTTGTATCAAGAAATCGTGGAGGAAGTTGGGTGACTTGCTAAGAGAATGTTGGGTGGTGGGGGTTTGTGGACAGGGCCTATCTGTTTTTTAAAGTCTGTGCTTATATGGTTCTGTGTTTTGTTATCTTATGGTCTCTAAATGAATTGTGCTAATCTAACTCAAGTATTTGAAAGAGGTAAAGATGTGCGTCTCGGAGTTTTGGAGTTTATAAAGCCTTTTTGGATTGTTTTGCATTTTGGGCCCTTTTCTACACTCATGATCTAATGAAAAATCTTTAGCTATAAAAAAATAAACACCAATATATAGCCTCTAGTATAGTAATATAAAAATCAACGTACTTTTGAATAAGTTGCAAAGAGCTCCCGTTATTTTGTCCAAATTGTAGAAAAAAGGTTGTTATAGTTTTTATAATTGAAAAAGCTATCTCCTATGTTTATTTTATATCAATTGCAAACATTCTCCTTTAGCATTTTACACATTCAAAATATCATTGAATAACTAAAAAAGTAATACTGATAAAATAGTTTTAGTGAATTAATCTGTCAAAATAATTTATAAAAAGTATACAAATCTTATATAAAAATTATAAAAATAATATAAATAAAAGATAGATAAAATTTATTTATGGTGGGTCATTCTATCTTCACGAGATCGGTCATAAGAAAAATAAAATACTTAATGATGTTGATTTTTAATAACAAAATCACACAATTAACACCATTAGGTATATCTAAAACATCACCTAAATTAAATGCCATCTTTTAGGCATTTCATCTATTAATTACATTGTTTATTTATTTATTATTATTATTTAGAAAGCATTTGAAATTTGAAATGCTAGAGCTCTTTCGAAATATCCTTAAAATTAAGGTAAAATTACTTTTAATCATTTTATTGTTTTGAAAAATCTTTAGTAAACTTATTGACAAAAAAAAAAAAATAGTGCAATAATTGAAATGAGACGCATCAACTTAATCTAACTTATGAACTAATCCACAATTTAGTACATGACCTTTTGTCCAATTTAACCAAACATAGTATTTATAATGTATTATTCAACTTATGACTAAACCCAACCCATATCACATGCCTACCCATTGCTCAACCTACCAAACTAATCTGACCTACTTTGTGAATTTTGCACTAAATCGAGGTAGGTTAAGTTAAAATATAAATCAATTGTAGTCCTTATTACACAATATTATCATTTTAGATAAATTAGAAGTTGAATTAACTATCTAAATATTAATGTTGATAATGATTTGATAATTATAATTATTATGCCTATTATCTTCTTTACCATCACCTTTTAGAATTAGGTTTGATCGAGTTGTAACAACTTTGAAGAGATTATAAATAAAGCTCACTTTGAGATTGCATATTTATCCTTTGCTTGACTCCAAATAAGGAGATAAGATGGATAGAAGTATAAATGATATAATTCAAGATAAACTCATTAACCTAATCATCACAATTTTACAAAATGGATTACAAAAATTAATGACTCATAATTATCAAAATTTCAAAGCTTAAAATCACAGTGCTGAAAAATAATCAAATAAGATTCAAAATTTACTCACTCATTCTTTTAACTATTTTATATTTAATAAATTCAATATATATATATATATATATATATATATATTCTACTTTAAATTTTAATAAATACATTTTCTATATAAAACGTCTTGAAGACTTGGATCAGGTATTTTTCTCAAGTGCGTGCTTCTAGTGCTTCGGTTTCTCCTTGAATTGGGCTCTATTTTGCCTACATCATTATGTATATTAAAAAGATCAATACACTAAAAATGTTATTTTGATTAAATTAAAAAGTATATTTTTAAGTTTTTGATAACTTTAATCTCTAAATTATTACTTTGATCTTTAAATTTTTATAATGAATCCAACTTGAACTTATGTGATAGATGTTTTAAAAATGGCTATACATGAATATGAGGTAAAAAATATCTCAACTAGATGAATGAAACCGTATTTTTAATTTTTCTAAATTTTGATTATTGTAATTATTTTAATTACTAAACTTTTGTATATAATGAGATGCCAACTTTGGCATTATGTGACAAGTTCAGTGGGTTAAGCAATTGTATATTTCGGGTTGGGTTGGGTTGAGAAAATAAAAATCCATATGATATTCGAGTCGAGATGGGTTAAGAAATTTAAAATCAACCTGATTCGACTCAACCTGATTGCACCAAGTTAAAAAACAACACTCAGGTTGACTAGGGTAAAAAATTTGGGCCCGGTTGGGTTGAGTAATTTGGGTCATGCATTCAGGTGGGGTCACGTTCAATAAATTTTGACATTCGACCTAAGTTTCAACCCTAATTTGAAGGATTAGCGCAATTGAGACTTAAAAAGGTTAGATGAATAAATTATTTGTTTTAAACTACTCCAAGATTTAATCTTTAAAATTAATATTTTAATTTATAAACTTTTACACTATGTGAAGTTCAATTTTACCCCATTTGATGGGTCCATTGAATGTAGTATCCATGAATTTTAAGTTCTAAAAAATAAAATTATCAAATTACTAAAATCATGTATCTCTTAAAAAATACTAAAATTATTTTCTAAATTCTTTATTAATTATTTTATTTTAGATCTGAAATATTTTGCAGTATATAGAATTTTATTTGATTTTATGCAATAAATCTATAAAAAAAATCATACTTCCGTATAAGATTTTAAGTTTTTAAAATTTTAATCAGTTTAAATTCAAAATCTACCATCTACACCCGTCCATCACTCGTCCCATCTAATAAAGTGATAAGGGTACCACCTAGTTTTACCTTGTTGATAATAAGAAGTTTGTTTTTTAAAAATTAAATTATCGCCATTTGGCACAGGATTATTAGCCGACTCCCCTTCAGGGAGAGGCCATGAGCAGATCATTTCATTCTTCACATTTTCCTCACCCGTTTTTAAACGGTCTTTTTTTTTCCTCTAAAATCTCTCTTCTAAGTCAGGCATCTCCTCTGCAAATCTCCCTCTCCCCTGCAAGCCTCCCAGGTATTCTTCTGAAAATTTTCTCCTTTTCTTTCTTTCTTTCTTCTTCCTCTCGTGGCCAACGTGCCAAGACGCCCCTCTCTATTTTTATTTTTTTTGCGATTGGATCTTTTCTATCTCAAAAGAAAGACCATAGATGTTTTCGTTTTTTTTTTCCATTTATCTGTTTATACAAATCGTTTACATTTTTCTATTCTAACTTTTTTTTCCTTTTATTTTAATTAGGGAAAACTCCACGGGAAGACAAACGGCAACAACAAACAAAGGAACAAAAGAAAGGGCCGCCCCACCATTTTTACTCTCTTCCTTCTTCTACCTTCTCTCTTTCTCCGAAGCCTTTTGATTCTATCCTTGTTTTCTCCTCTGCGATTTTGCAAAGTGCAGCCACCGAAAATCCCCACCATCGATGGCATCGAAGGCCACGTTGTAAGGCCTTGTGTAATGTGGTATGTGAACATTCTTCTGAATATCTCTTTCAAAAGAAAAGAGGAAAAGATCTTCTAAATATCACCATATTATCATTCATAATTACATAGAAGTCATGAATGGTAGCCTAAACAGAAATGCAAAGTGCTTCTAGGTTTTTCTTAATTTATTTATTATTTTCTTTTGATGGAGGTAATGACGGGGGGTTGTTTTAGGGGTAATGAATTTTGTGCATTGTTGGGAGACGCTCTTGCTCTCTTTTGAACTAGTTTCCCCCTTTTATGGGGGTATATCTACTATTTAATAAATAATCTCACTTGATGGTGAAAGGTTTTTGAGTCCTTCAAAAGGAGGGAGAAAAACTATTGGTGTTTGTATTTCATGAGATATAATTTTTTTTTCCATTTATCTATTATCCCTTTTCCTTCAGTACGACTCCACTGCTGAAGAAACTGATGTCACAGAGACACATGGAGTTGGTGCTAGTGTACAATTTGCTAAACAAATCTACATGATGTACGTGCATCTCATGCCCTTTCAAGGCTTTACGGTTTTTGTAGTGGAGGAATTTTGACACCATATAGTAACGACTGCAGTTGATGCCCTAAGGGCTCTGCTTATGGTCAAACTTGCTAATTATTGCCCTAAGGGCTCTGTTTACTGTCAAAGTTGTTAATTATTGAGAAGAACAATGCAATTACATATTTTTATATGGTGGAAAATTTTCCTCTGGTGCTTCTCACATACCAATTACTCTCCTATTTTTGAAATTTGAAAGCCTGAATAATTGATAAATACCAGATCTATTGCAAATAAAACAGAGAGAGCCCATAAAGAATTTAGAAGAGCATTATTACCTGGTAACCACCAAGCATTAATGAGCTGGTTCATGCCACTAGTTCAGGCATGCACCATTTCATATTAAAGAAGAAAAAAGCTAGAATCAGACCTGACAAGAGCATGGTGCCATCTTCTCCACTTCAAAAAATGTTGTAAGCCATGGTGCATGAAGCCCTTGTCACTGTTATCATCCTTCTCTTTCTAAGGTTTTATATGTCCCTGCTAGCCACCTGAAAGCATTGAGGAGGGGCTAGAGACCCATAATCGCTCATCAACCATATGCTCAATCCTTTTTTTTACGAAGAAGATACCCAAGAATACCTTGGTGCTTGGATGGGCCAATGGAGCATTTTTCTCGACTGTGGCGATCTGGATTGGTTTATCGACTTGGTTTAAGAGCAGCACTGACATTCTTCCCATATCTTAATATAATTTGCTACTATTGTGTCTAAGCATATAGATGTTGATATTATTTTGAAGACTATTTTCTTGTTTCTTGGCTCATATGGATGCGTTTTTTGGGCGAATGGAGCATTTTTCTCGACTGTGACGATCTGGATTGGTTTATCGACTTGGTTTAAGAGCAGCACTGACATTCTTTCCGTATCTTCATATAATTTGCTACAGTTGTGTCTAAGCATATAGATGTTGATATTATTTTGAAGACCATTTTCTTGTTTCTTGGCTCATATGGATGCATTTTTTGGTGCTTGGAAATACAGTTGTATTTTCTCTTTTGTCCCTCACCTGATGAGGAAGAGAGTTATTAATGTTAGATGTATCACATTCATTTCCAGGGTTGATAAATTTTCATGTCAATGAATGATTGATATGTGGAGTCCTTTGGTGTTTCACATGTATTTGCATTCTAATGTATATGGCCTTTAAAGGTTTCATGAGAGCTTCCGGATTGTTTACCGTTGGACTTGCTCATACAACTTTCTGAATCCTTTTTATACATATTACAGTTGGTTCGTTGCCTGTGACTTTTGAGAGTGATATTGGCTATTTGTGGTTTTCATAGTTTCGATATTGTTGTTTCTTCAGAGATCTCAATACGTTGATTTTTAGAGCTGCAATCTATGTGTTTCCAATAAGGATAAAGATGCGATGGCTCTCATTTCTGCATCACATATTCTACTCCTTCAGCTATTCCTCACTTCCTTTTTCTCAAGACTTTCGTCACTCATCTCATCTCTCCCAGGTAGTTTGTTTCTTGTTTTTCTCTTCTCATTAATACTTTTTGAAGTTGAGCTAGTTTTATGTTATTCTATTCTGTTGGATTTTTGTCACAATATATTTCATATGCAGACTGTTATATATTTCATATGCAGACTATTCTGTTTCTTGTTTGGCGATCTCCTTCTGGATATGGATTCTTCGAATTCAGGTCCATTGACTATATTACGGATTTTATCTACAGTTGTGATCATATGGAAGAAGTGATTGGACTACAAGTGGCATAGGCTTCCTCATTTTTTAGTCTTGAAATCAGTTATTGTTGAATTGTTCATCTGATTTCTTTGATCTTTGATCTCTAATTATTCCTTTATTTCCAAATGAGTTTGGATTAAGCTCTCTTTCTTTGGCAAATTATTGGATTCTTAACACGAGCAGCCACAGGTGTTGCAATTCCTTTAATAAATAGATTTCAGTTCTTCATTATTTTCACTGTCTCAGTTTATGCCTCAATTTTGTTTCCTTCTTACACTGATTGATGTTTATTGGACTAGTTTGGCACTTTCTCCTATAGCAAATGCGTGAATGATTACTATTGGATGGATTCTTACAAGAAGACAAACAATATATGCTACTTCCTTATTATTTAGTGATTTATTCAAGTCTTTCTGAGGGAAGCTAATTAGATATGTGATTGTGAGGAGTCAATCAAATTGGTTGTTACATTAGCTACCATTTTTTTCTTCTTAGAAGGGTGACATCGATGTCCAAGAGGCAGTAATGTTCAGTTGTTTCTTGTCATTAATATAATGAGGAACTGTTCTTTCCTATCTATATTGTCATGCATATGGACATAGAGAAGATTATTGATTAAGCTAGTTCTTTGGAGTCATGTCAAACTAATGGTTGTTGTTATAGTTGGAACCTCAGATCACGCCCAAATATATTTCTGCAAGTCTTACAGGTATTCTCCCCGTCGATTCTGACAGGGGGCAGCTTGGCCCAATAACCACCAATCTCATATATAGATGTGGGGCCCTCTTGGCATTCTCCTCTTTACAATAAAAAAATGAGAAATATTGGTGAACTGGCGTTTTATTGGTTGCAGCAATCTAATGCTTGTGCAAAAGAAGGGTAAGTCAATGGGTGTGGAATCAGCTAGCTGCACACTTGAATCGAGGTTTCATGAACTACTCTCGTATTGCTACTTGGACTTTGTTTTTGTTTTTAAGTGGTTAGGCCTATGTGCTTCTTCTATTGTGGTTTGTCAGTCATTCATCTTATAGTAGACTGAGGGGGAGGAGTGGATGGGGAATTTAAGTAGTTCATCTTGTAACACCCCGGATTTTCTTTACTTATGAATATATTGGAATATTCTATTTTGAATTTCAAATTAATTGAATTTAAGATTAAATACTTGAATTGGACATTATATGGATAAGGAATTGGGTCAATTATCCAATTGGGACCCAACGGATCATAGATGAGCTGATTTTAAAGTATTGGATAAGGTCAAGGTAATTGGGTCAATTACCAATTAAAATCCAAGGCATAAATCCACATCATCAAGTGACATGGCCAAGTGGGACCCCAAGTGCCATGTGTCATGGTCAACCATGAGTGAGTTCAAATAGAATTAAGTTGATGATTGAGTTGAGTTAAGAACTTATTTGTTTAAGTTGAATTAAAGACTAAAGTTGCTTGAGTTGGGAAATGAGTTCAAGTTGAGTTAAGGTGAGTTGAGTGGAGTAGATGGAGAGACTTCCATCTCAAAGGGTATGAACCAAGGGGCACGTTGGAAGTTAAATGATTTTCTTGGTTTAAGCCAAGGGTCTCATTGGTTAAACCAAAGGTCTCATTGGTTAAACAAAACCATTATGAGGGGAAGTGAGAGAGTTTGGGTTGGTTACAAAGAGACACAAACCCAAGGGGCACATCACACCCCTTGGCCGACTCCTCTCCCTTGTAAGCAAAGGGATTTCTTCTCCTCTCTTCTCTCTCTCCCACCTATACACCTACACTTGGAAAACTATTGAAGAACAAAGATAGAAGGAGGAGTAAGGAAATGACAAATCTTAAAGAAAAGAAGGAGACGGAAAATAAGATATGTTAAAGCTTAGTAACATAGAAATAAGTTTTAAGGAAACCATAGCTTGGCCATGGAGTGGCCGAATCTATGGGTTCCATATTTAATTGGTTACGATGGATGGCAAATTTATTACAAGGCTATAGAGTTGGAAATCCATCCAAGGGTTAAATTTTTGAATTTGGGAACTGTTTTGGCTATTAAATCTGCCACAGTTGGAACTGATTTTTCAGTCTTTAAATGGTTGAATTTGGAAACTGTTTTGGCTAGTAAATTTGCCATAGTTGGGACTGATTTTTCAGTCTTTAAATTGTTGAATTTGGGAACTGTTTTGGCTAGTAAATCTGCCACAGTTGGAACTGATTTTTCAGTCTTTAAATGGTTGAATTTGGGAACTGTTTTGGCTAGTAAATCTGCCACAGTTGGGATTGATTTTTCAGTCTTTAAATGGTTGAATTTGGGAACTGTTTTGCTAGTAAATCTGCCACAGTTGGGACTGATTTTTCAGTCTTCAAATGGTTGAATTTGGGGACTGTTTTGGACTAGTAAAAACCCCATTGAGAATCTTAAACTAGTTAAGGACAAGGAATGCATAAATGAATTGGAAAACGAACATGGAACTTAGATGGAGATAGGGATTATGAAATTGAAATGGAAAATCAAACTAATATGTATGTTTGAACTTGATAAGGTAAAAAGGTTCGCAAAATTATTGCGATTCGTCTCATATGACCGTTGGAATTACCCTTGCAAGATAGTATATCATACATTAGTAGGATTCCTACCTTATTAAGACACTATGGAATTACCCTCACTATGTGCTTCTTCTATTATGGTTTGTCAGTCATTCATCTTATGGTAGACTGAGGGGGAGGAGAGGACAGGGAATATAAGTAGTTCATATTATGGAAAGTGGGTGGTTTAGACGTGCAACAATATTATTCTTGCCAAATTATTGTTTTTTCCGTTGCACTGGACATATTAGTTCTTGAGCATTGAGGCTCATCATCCTGGGGTCTGCAGAAGTTTTTGCATGGTGACTGTTAAATTTAGATTTGAGTTGTTTGGTTCTTCTACGGTCTATTGATACATTATTTTATATCAATGATTTAACCAACTTTACTGTAATGTATATAAATTTTTTATTGTCATTATTATTATGATCATCGACACTATTATGATCATCATGATCATTGACACTTAAAACTTGAATTTTTGTTTGTTTGGCTCTTCTGTTTACTGTTACGATCAAATGGCATATGTCAAAAGCCATGAGTTTCCTTGATCTTGAGAAAGGCTCTGTAGTTTCAACACGAAGTTCATCTTATTTTATCTGTTTTAGGTTATGGTCAAATGGCCCATGTGGAATATCTTCACAAAAGTAGTGGTTTATCTTTGATCATGGATCATCATGAAGATGGTTTTGCAGTAAAAAGTGCATCTTACTTTATATGTTGATGAGTTTTTAATACAAATCTTAGGGTTTATAATTCAAATTTATGACTTATTCATAGTAAACAATTTGAAATTTATGCTCGAATTCACTTTACATTTTTTGATGAGTTTTATAATTTGTGTGTCTATGTCTATTTTTTTTTTTTTGCATTGCCTCATAGTAATGGATCTGAATTTTATTCTTGAATCCATTTTTACAATTTTTTGTTGAATTTTTACCATCCGTCTAAATTTACCCTTATTTTGCATTTATCCTATTTATAATTACAAATTAATTATCTTGACCAATGCGTATGACATATTATATGTTTTGAATTCAAAATGTATGTTGACGAAAAGTTTATTTGTTCACTTTTTTAAATAATTTGAATTTTATGCTTGTATTAGGCTTTTTAAGACCTTACACTTTTTATTTTGTGGATAATAGTTATTATTACAAGTACTTATGCACTTATTTAAATAATCTTGACCAGTATTCCAATATTCACATGACTACTAAATTTAAGATGTGATATTATCATTATTCTTTTGTTATTTACATCTATATTAATATCAATGTTGTTAACTTCATAATATATATGGTTGTAAAGTTTCTTAATTTTTCCTAGAAAATCAAAAAATAAACTTATGATTTATTCTTGGAAATTTAATTTACCTGTCGAATCTTGGTTGTTCTTCAGGAGTCATGATTATATAGAACCATTGGATAGGCATTGGATATTTTTAAAACGGTGTCAAGGGGGTTTGTTGTTCATAGATTCTTTTAAGTTTTTTAGGGCAAATCGATTGTATTTCGTAGTTGTGTTTTAATTTCCATATTGATCGTTTATTTTGCAGTCTAATTCGGGTTGTTCGGTAGTTGTAGAGATAATAAGATGAAAACGACAGTTTGAATTCACTTGCGCTTTTGCATTATTGCCTCTGGATTCTTCACAAAAGAATTAAACTTGGGGAGGTTTCCGACTCCTTTTAAGAAACTCATTTCATTTTTTTATGGTCGGGATGGGTTTGGAATTTCCTTGTTGAATTTCGAGATGACTTGTTTTCTTCCTCAAGAATGGTGAATACCGTATTCTTACTTAAAAAATTGTATGATTCACGTCGGATATTCTTACAGGAGGATTTTCTTCTTCCTTAAAACTTTTTCTTGACAGATTTGCTTAAGTGTATTTATGTTAATTGGTTGTTCAAAAGTTGCTTTGTTGTTTGTTTGAAATTCATCTACCCTTAATATGGACTTGGAATTCTGTTGTTGAATGTTGGCATATCTCGTTTCGCTTCTTCAAGATTTAGGATTACCATATTCTTCCTTGAAGAACCGTACAATGCCTGTTGGATATTCATTCGAGGGTGTTTTCAGCTTCTCAAAGAAAGTTTTTCTCATTCATATGACTTTATGATATTGACATTTCTAGTTCATTTGTTTAATATCAATCTTTCTAGGTAGAATGCAATGTGACTGAGTATTTTGTATTCTCTCCGTAGGTTGTCATATGCTTGCTTATTTTAATTGGTTCTTCAAACGTGATTTGCAACTTATCTGAAACTTATCTAACTTTTTTGATAGTCTTGATGAATTTGGAATTCTGTTATTTAATTGTGGCATCTTTGGTTGTTTTCTTCAGGAGTCATGATTATTGAGAACCATAGGATATGCATCAAATATTTAACTTCTTTAAGAACTCGAGGTGGTTTGTAGTTCAGAAATTCTTTCATCTTTTTTTTTTTTTTTATTGCAGGATGATTGGTTTTTGTAATTGTGTTTTAATTTTCCTATTGATTATCTATTTTGCAGTCTATTTTGGTCTAGTTGGTAGTAGTAGAGACAATAAGATGAAAATGACACTTTGAATTCACTTGTGTTCTTACCTCTAGATTTCTCGAAGTTCTTGCCTTAAGAATAGAACTTGGCGGTTTCTGATTCTCTTTAAGCAATTCGATTTACTTTGCGATGTTCGGGATGTGTTTGGAATTCATTTGTTGAGTTTTGACATGCCTTGTGTGATGTCCCATGCCCGCGCCAAGCCATGAAATGAGAAGTGGTGATGCCATGAGAGGGAAAGGAGAGAGTCGCCAGAGTGGCACAAAGGCCAAGGTCCCATATCGCATATGGACTAGTACTGAAAGTGTTTTATAAGCTTAGCACAAGGCCTTTTGGGATTGTGCAGGAGTGCACGACCTGAAGCAAGTTAGTGTTAGGCACAAAGCGGACAATGTTGTGCTAAGCAAGGCGGGTCGTTACAAATGACATTAGAGTACGAATCAACTTTCAGGTCAATGTGGGAAGATGAGAGTATCAGAGTCGAGAACGACTCTAGTATAAGGCGGTGGGATTGTGATGGTTCGAGCCCGTGCCCATGCCAATGCCCATGCCAAGATTCTAAATGAGATGTAGTGAAGGCATGAGAGGGAAATGAGAGAAAGTCGTCAGAGTGGCTCAAACCCCAAGATCCCATATCGCCTATGGACTAGTGCTGAAGGTGGTTTATAAGCTTAACGCCTACTCCCCACCAGTACAGGGCCTTTTGGGGTTGTGCTGGATTGCACGCCCAGAAGCAAAACCATGTGAGACAGAGTTTAGGCCCATAGCGGACAATATTGTATAAGGTTGTAACGACCTACCTCGACCTTCTATCACAATATTGTCTCATTTGATCCTGCACCAGGGCCCGCATGAATTTATATTTGATGCACCACGCCACGGTAGCCATCAAAAGGCCTTGTGGTAGATGGAGAGGAGCCAACATCATATATACAGATGGAATTCACCCACACTAGGGAATGTGGGACTCTGAAACACGCCCCTCTGGCGCTAATCCCACACTAAGGCGATTTTCTCTCCCTTTGGCGCTCTCTGGCTTTCAGACTGGGCCCCTTTTTGGGGCGGGATACTACAACCTACCCCTCTTAAGACCAGTGTCGCCTCTGGCTCGACATCCTGTTGAGACTCGCACCAACCCACACCCTCAGTCCGAGAGTTGAACCGTACTCTAATACCATTTGTAATGACCTGCCGCGACTTTCTATCACAATATTGCCCACTTTGATCCCGCACCCGAGTCCGCACGGCTTTGCATCAGAGCACCCACGCCAGGGGAGCCCTCAAATGGCCTTATGCTAGATGGAGAGAAGCCAACATCTTATATACAGATGGAATTCACCCACACTGGGCAATGTGGGACTATGAAACACACCCTATGGCGCTAATCCCCCACTCTGGCAATTTTCTCTCCCTTTGGCGCCCTCTAGCTTTTAGGTTGGGCAAACCAACCCCCCCCCCCCCCCCCCTTCTCTCTCTCTGGGGAGGCATACTACAAAGGCGGTGGGGATTGGTCGTTACAAACGTTATCAGAGCACGGTTCAACTCTCGGACCATGAGTGAGAAGTTAAGTTTCAGAGTTGAGGACAACTCCAGGATAATGTGGTGGGATTGTGATGACCTGTACCCAAAGTCACGAAAGAGAACACCACAAAGGAGGGAGAGAGAGAGAGAGAGAGAGAGAGACCATTAGTGGGGGGCGGTGGAGATGAGAGAAAATTGCTAGAAAAGCGAGTTTCAAGGTCCCATATCTCTCCTGAGCTTGGTTTATAAGCTAGCATTTTCCCCTTCTAGCAAAAGACCTTTTCGGATTGTGCAGGAGTGCACACCTCGAAACAAAGTCGTGCGGGCTTGAGTTGGGCTCCAAGCTAGGTGAGACGGGTTGTTACTTCTTGTTTTTCTTTCTCAAGAATGGTGAATACCGCATTATTGCTTAAAGAATTGTATGATCACATTGGATATTCTTAAAAGTGGATTTTCTGCTTCTCTAAGATAGTTTTCTCATTTCATACTGTGTTAGCGAAATTTGATTTTCTACCTAGTGTTATTGCCAGGTTGGCTGCGATCTAATCGAGTACATACTTTGGATCCTCTCAATAGGTAGGCGTATGCTTTCTTATTTTAATTGGTCATCATATAGTGGTTTGCAAGTTATGAGAAACTTGTCTAACCTTTTTTATGGTCTAGATGGTTTTGGATTTATGTTATTGAATCGTCGAATTTTGGATTGCTCTTCTTCTAGAGTCTTGATTATTGATAACCACACGATGTGCCTCAGATATTTTTAAAATGGGTAATTCAACTTTTTAAAGAACTCGAGGGGATTTGCAGTTCAAAAATTCATTTCACTTTTTGATAGCAGATCAATTGGTTTTTGTAGTTTTTTTTTAATTCCTTTACTGATAGTATTTTTTGTAGTCTAATTCGGTCTGGTTGGTTGTGGTAGAGATAATAAGATGAAAATGATAGTTTGAATTCACTCGCGTTCTTACATTATTGCCTATGGATTCTTAACAGTTTTTTCCTAACGAATTTAATGTGAGGGTTCAGTTCCTTTTAAAAAATTCATTTCCCTTTTTTATTGTCTGGACGGGTTTGGAGTTCTGATGTTGAATTTTAAGATATCTTGTTTTTTTTTCTCAGGAATTGTGAATACCGTATTATTACTTAAAGATTTGAATGATTCACGTCGAATATTCTTAATGAGATGGTGTTTGTGATATTTTATTTTTTTACCTAGTGTGTTTAATATCTATCTTTCCAAGTAGGTAGCTATCTAACCGAGTATGTATTTTGGATTATCTCCATAAATTGACATTGGTTTACTTATTTTTATTAGTTCTTCAAAGGTGCTTTACAATTTTTCTGAAATTCATCTTAACTTGTTGATGGCCTTGAAATTCTGCTTTTGAAATTTGACATGTCACGTTTCCATTCTTCAGAATTATGGATTCACATATTCTTCCCGAAAGATTTTTACGATGCATGTTGGATATTAATAGAAGAGTGTTTTCAGCTTTGTAAATAAAGTTTTTCTCATTTCATATAATTCTATTATGATGGCATTTCTACTTCATGCGTTTGATATCATTCTTTTTTGGAAGAATGCGATGTGATCAGTATTTTGGATTCTCTCCGCATGTGGGCATAAGCAATCTTATTTTATTTGGTTTTTCATGGAGTGGTTTGCAGCTTATCACGTTTTGATGGTCTGGATGGATTTGGAATTTTGTTTTCTAAATTATGGCATCTTGATTGTCTTTAAGGAGTTATTGTTATTGAGTACAATTGGATACGCATCACATACTTTTAAAAGGGGGTAATTCAACTTCTCTAAGAAAATCCTTTTAACTTTTTCATGGCAGATCAATTGTTTTTTGAAGTTGTGTTTTAAATTTCCTACGGATCATCTATTTTGTAGGCTTATTCGGTCTGGTTGGAAGTAGTATAGAGAATAAGACGAAATGACACTTTGAATAGACTCGCACTCTTGCATTATTGTTTATAGATTCTTCGTAGTCCTTCCCTTAAGAATTGAACTCAGGGAAAGGGAGGGAGGGAGGGTTCGGGGTCAGAAATACATTTTACTTTTTGATGGTCGGGATGGACTTAGAATTCGTTGCTGAATTTTGACATGACTTGTTTTTCTTCCTTAGGAATGATGAATACCGTATTCTTGCTTAACGAATTGTACGAGTCACGTCGGATATCTTTCAAGGGGGTTTTCCGTTTCTCTAAAAAAAATTGCATTTCATATGGTTTTTACGTTATTGGATTTTCTACTTAATGTATTTAATATCTATCTTGACAGGTAAAATGCGATCTACCAGGATATTTACTTTAGATCCTCTCCACAGATTGGTATAGGTGTACTTAGAAATTCTTTTAACTTTTTTTATGGCAGATTGATTGGTTGTTGTAGTTGTATTTTAATTTTCCTATTGATAGTCAATTTTGCAATCTATTTGTGCCTCTAGACTTTTTGCAGTTCCAATGTTACATCACTTATGGACTAGTGTTGAAGGTGCTTCACAAGCTAAGGTGGTGGGATTGTGATGACCCGTACCAAAAGTCACGAAAGTCACGAAAGTGAGTAGTGACCTGATAAGAGAGAGAGCAGTAGTGGGGGTAGTTGGGGAGAAGTGAAATTGCTAGAGATTTGAATTTCTAGGTCCCACATTGCCTAACATTGCCTATTGGGGCTTGGTTTATAAACTTGCGGCACCTCTTCTACTAACAAAAGTCCTTTTGGGGTTGTGCATGAATATACACCCCGAAGCAAAGTCGTGCAGGTGGGAGTTAGGCCCAAAGAGGATAACATTGTGTAAGACAGGGTGGGTCGTTATAAATGGTATTAGAGCACCGTTCAAATTTGGAGCCAGAGTTGGACAATTAGAGTATTAGAAGCGCTGGCGACTTTAGTCCAAGGGGAGGGATTGTATGACCCATGCCCATGGTAAGTCTCAAAATAAGATGTAGTGAAGGCATGAGGGAAATGAAAGAAAGTCGCCAGAGTGGCACAAATCTCAAGGTCTCATATCACCTATGAACTATGCTGAAGGTGCATTATAAACTTATCGCCTCCTCCCTACTCTAGCAGGGCGTTTTGAGATTGTGCAGGAGTGCACACCTCGAAGCAAAGCTGTGAGAGCCGAGAGTTTAGGTCCAAAGCGGACAGAATTGTGCTTAGTAGGGATGGATCGTTATAAAATGGTGTCAGAGCACGGTTCAACTCTCGGACCATTAGTGGAAAGTTGAGTTCCATAGCCGAGGACGACTCTAGACTCATGCGGTAGGATTGTGATAACCCGTACCCAAAATAACAGAAAAAAAGAGTAGCAACTATCACGAAAGAGAGTACCTAATGGGAGATAGAGAGAGCTTCAGTTGGGGGGGGGGGGGGGGGGGCGTGGTTTTTGGAGAGAAGTGAAAATCAGCAGAGAGTTGAGTTTCAAGGTCCCGCATCGCTTAACATTGTCTTTTGAGCTTGGTATATAAGCTAGTGTCTCCCCTTTCTTATGCAAGACGTTTTGGGGTTGTGCATAAGTGTACATCTTAAAGCGAAAAATATTGTGCTAGGCAGGGCGGGTAGTTACAAATGACATTAGAGCACGATTCAACTTTCGTGTCATTGTGGGAAGATAAGAGTATCAAAGCCGAGGACGACTCCAATCCAAGGGGTTGGGATTTTGATGGCTCGTGCCCATGCCCATGCCAAAACTCGAAATGAGATGTAATGAGGGCATAAGAGAAAACAGCCAGTGTGACTCAAACCCCAAGATCTCATATCGCCTATGGACTAGTGTTGAAGGTGCTTTATAAGCTTAACGCTTCTTCCCACTAGCACAAGGCCTTTTGGGGTTGTGCTAGACTGCACGCCCTAAAGTAAAGCCGTGTGAGACCAGAGTTTAGGCCCATAGCAAACAATATTGTGTAAGGCTGTAACGACCTGCCTCGACCTTCTAGCACAATATTGTTAGCTTTGATCCCGCACAACTTTGCATCAGAGGACCCAAGCCTGGGCAGCTATCAAAAGGCCTTGTGCTAGATGGAGAGGAGCCAACATCTTATATACAGATGAAATTCGCCCACATTGGACAATGCGGGACTCTGAAACATGCCCTCTGGCGATAATCCCACATTAAGGCGATTTTCACTCCCTTTGGCGCTCTGTGGTTTTCAGGTTGGGCCCCCCTCTAGGGCGGGGTAATACAACCTACTTCCGTTAAGACCAAAGCTGCCCCCAGCTGGACATCCGATTGAGACTCGCACCAGCCCACACCCTCGGTCCGAGAGTTGAACAGTGCTTTGATTCCATTAGTAATGACCTGAGTATTGCTTAAGATTTGAATGATTCACGTCAGATATTCTTAACGGGATGATGTTTGTGATATTTTGTTTGTTACATATTGTGTTTAATATCTATCGTTCCAGGTAGGCTATGATCTAACCGAGTACGTAATTTAGATCTTCTCCATAGACTGACATCGAGATTATTTTTATTGGCTCTTCAAAGGGTGCTTTGCAGTTTGATATTCATCTTGACATGTAGGATGCGATCTAACATAATATGTATTTTGGATCATCTTCACAAATTGGCATATGTGTATTTATTTTAATTGGTTCATCAAAAATGGGTTCTAGTCAAGAAATACATTTTACTTTTTGATGCTCGGGATCTATTTAGAATTCGATTGTTGAATTTTGACATGACTTGTTTTTATTCCTCAGGAATGGTGAATACCGTATTCTTACTTAACGAATTGTAAGAGTTACGCCGGATATTCTTAAAGGGGGTTTTTCGATTCTCTAAAGAAATTTCTTATTTCATATGGTTGTTGCGATATTAGATTTTCTACTTAATCAGCAGAGAGTTGAGTTTCAAGGTCCCGCATCGCTTAACATTGTCTTTTGAGCTTGGTATATAAGCTAGTGTCTCCCCTTTCTTATGCAAGACGTTTTGGGGTTGTGCATAAGTGTACATCTTAAAGCGAAAAATATTGTGCTAGGCAGGGCGGGTAGTTACAAATGACATTAGAGCACGATTCAACTTTCGTGTCATTGTGGGAAGATAAGAGTATCAAAGCCGAGGACGACTCCAATCCAAGGGGTTGGGATTTTGATGGCTCGTGCCCATGCCCATGCCAAAACTCGAAATGAGATGTAATGAGGGCATAAGAGAAAACAGCCAGTGTGACTCAAACCCCAAGATCTCATATCGCCTATGGACTAGTGTTGAAGGTGCTTTATAAGCTTAACGCTTCTTCCCCACTAGCACAAGGCCTTTTGGGGTTGTGCTAGACTGCACGCCCTAAAGTAAAGCCGTGTGAGACCAGAGTTTAGGCCCATAGCAAACAATATTGTGTAAGGCTGTAACGACCTGCCTCGACCTTCTAGCACAATATTGTTAGCTTTGATCCCGCACAACTTTGCATCAGAGGACCCAAGCCTGGGCAGCTATCAAAAGGCCTTGTGCTAGATGGAGAGGAGCCAACATCTTATATACAGATGAAATTCGCCCACATTGGACAATGCGGGACTCTGAAACATGCCCTCTGGCGATAATCCCACATTAAGGCGATTTTCACTCCCTTTGGCGCTCTGTGGTTTTCAGGTTGGGCCCCCCTCTAGGGCGGGGTAATACAACCTACTTCCGTTAAGACCAAAGCTGCCCCCAGCTGGACATCCGATTGAGACTCGCACCAGCCCACACCCTCGGTCCGAGAGTTGAACAGTGCTTTGATTCCATTAGTAATGACCTGAGTATTGCTTAAAGATTTGAATGATTCACGTCAGATATTCTTAACGGGATGATGTTTGTGATATTTTGTTTGTTACATATTGTGTTTAATATCTATCGTTCCAGGTAGGCTATGATCTAACCGAGTACGTAATTTAGATCTTCTCCATAGACTGACATCGAGATTATTTTTATTGGCTCTTCAAAGGGTGCTTTGCAGTTTGATATTCATCTTGACATGTAGGATGCGATCTAACATAATATGTATTTTGGATCATCTTCACAAATTGGCATATGTGTATTTATTTTAATTGGTTCATCAAAAATGGGTTCTAGTCAAGAAATACATTTTACTTTTTGATGCTCGGGATCTATTTAGAATTCGATTGTTGAATTTTGACATGACTTGTTTTTATTCCTCAGGAATGGTGAATACCGTATTCTTACTTAACGAATTGTAAGAGTTACGCCGGATATTCTTAAAGGGGGTTTTTCGATTCTCTAAAGAAATTTCTTATTTCATATGGTTGTTGCGATATTAGATTTTCTACTTAATGTATTAAATATCTATCTTGACAGGTAAAATGTGATCTACCAAGATATTTACTTTGGATCTGTTCCACAGATCGGTATAGGTGTACTTATTTTAACTGGTTCTTCAAATGGTTGTTTACTGTTTTTCTTAAATTCATCTAACTTTTTAATTGATTTTGAATTCTATTCTTGAACTATGACATGTCTCATTTTGCGTGGTCCTTTTTTTGCGATGACTTGTATTTTGTCCTCTGAAATGTTGCATACTGTATTCTTACTTAAGGAATTTATGAATTCACGTCAGATATTCTTAAAGGGAATTTTCTGCTTCTCTATTTTCTTTTTTTTTTCCATTTCATATCGTGTTTGCGATATTAGATTTTCAACTTAATGTGTTTAATATTGATCTTGACAGGTAGGATGCAATCTAACAGAATATGTATTTTGGATCCTCCCCACAAATTGGCACAGGTGTATTTATTTTAATTGGTTCATCGAAAAGGGGTTTTAGTTTGTTTTGAGAAATACATTTTATTTTTTGATGGTCGCAATGGATTTGAAATTCGATTGTTGAATTTTGACATGACTTATTTTTATTCCTCAGGAATGGTGAATACCGTATTCTTACTTAACGAATTGTACAAGTCATGTCGATTATTCTTAAATGGGGATTTTTCAGCTTCTGTAAAAAAAAAATCTCATTTCATATGATTTTTGCAATATTAGATCTTCTACTTAACGTATTTAATATCTATCTTGACTGATACAATGCGATCTACCAGGATATTTACTTTGGATCATCTCCACAGTTTGGTATAGGTGTACTTATTTTAATTGGTCCTTAAAATGGTGGTTTACTGTTTGTCTTAAATTCATGTAACTTTTTTATTGATTTTGAATTCTGTTTTTGAACTTTGGTATGTCTCGTTTCACGTATTCCTGTTTTTTGCGATGGCTTGTATTTCTTCCTCTGAAATGGTGAATACTGTATTATTGCTTAAGGAATTTTATGATTCACGGGGTTTTCTGCTTCTCTATTTTTTTCTTCTTATTTGATATCGTATTTGCGATATTGGATTTTCTACTTGATGTGTTTAATATTGATCTTAACAGGTATGGTGCGATGTAACAGAATATGTATTTTAGATCCTCTCCACAAATTGCACAGGTGCATTTATTTTAATTGGTTCATCGAAGAGGAGTTCTTCGCATTTCTTCTAAAATTTAGCTAACTTTTAGATAGACTTGGAATTCTGGTTTCACTTGTATAAGAATAGCGATTACCATAATTTTCGCTTTAGAGAATCGTACATTCTACTGGATACTCATAGGTGGGTGTTTTCAGCTTCTGAAGAAAGATTTTATCATTTCATAAGGATTTATGATATTGGCATTTCTACTTAGTGTGTTATCAATTCTTCTCGGTTGAATGCTATTTGAATCAGTATTTATTATTCTCTCCGCAGGTGGGCAGAAGCAGAGTTATTTTAATTAGTTCTTCAATAGGTGTTTTACAGGTTATATTTACAGGTTATATTAAACTTATCCATTTTTTTTTATAATATGGATGGATTTGCAATTTTGATATTTAATTGTGACATCTTGGATGTTTCTTTTTCAGGAGTCAATATTATTGAGAACAATAGGATACGCTACGAATATGTTTTAATGAGGGTAATCAACTTCTCTAAGAATTCGAGGAGGTTTGCGGTTTAAAAATTCTTTTATCTTTTTTTACAGCAGATTGATTGGTTTTTGTAGTTATATTTTAATTTTCTTATTGATCGTCAATTTTGCAATCTATTTGTGCCTATAGACTTTTCGCAATTCTTAGGTCACATCACTTATGGAATTGTGCTGAAGGTGCTTTATAAGCTAAGGTGGTGGGATTGTGATGACCCGTACCAAAAGTCACGAAAGTGAGTAGTGACTTGATGCGAGAGAGAGCATTGTGGGGGTAGTTGGGGAGAAGTGAAAATCACTAGAGATTTGAATTTCTAAGTCCCACATCGCCTAACATTGCCTGCTGGGCTTGATTTATAAGCTTACGACGCCTCTTCTCCTAACAAAAGTTCTTTTGGGTGGGCATGAGTGTACACCCCGAAGCAAAGCTTTGCGGGTTGGAGTTAGGCCCAAAGTAGATAAGATTTTGTAAGGCGGGGTGCGTCGTTATAAATGGTATTAGAGCAACGTTCAAATTTGGAGCTAGAGTTGGAAGATGAGAGTATTAAAGCCGATGGCGACTCTAGTCCAAGGGTTAGGAATGTGATAACCAATGCCCATGGTAAGTCTCGAAATGAGATGCAATTAAGGCATGAAGGGGAAATGAGAGAAAGTCGCCAGTGGCACAAATCTCAAGGTCTCATATCGCCTATAGACTAGTGTTGAGGGTGCATTATAAACTTAGCGACTCCTTCCTACTCTAGCACAATGCGTTTTGAGATTGTTCAGGAGTGCACACCCCAAAACAAAGCTGTGAGAGCCGAGAGTTTAGATCCAAAGTGGACATTATTGTGCTTAACAAGGACGGGTCGTTACAAAATGGTGTCAGAGCACGGTTCAACTGTCGAACCATTAGTAGAAAGTTGAATTCCATAGGTGAGGACGGCTCTAGACTCAAGCGGTAGGATTGTGATAACCCGTACACAAAGTAACAGAAAAAGAAAGTAGCAACTATCACGAAAGAGAGTACCTGATGGGAGATAGAGAGAGCTTCAGTGGGAGCGGGTGGAGAGAAGTGAAAATCGGTAAAGTGTTGAGTTTCAAGGTCCTACATCGCCTAACATTGTCTTTTGATCTTGGTATATAAGCTAGTGTCTCCCCTTTCTTATACAAGGCATTTTGGGGTTGTGCAGGAGTGTACACCCCAAAACAAAGCCGTGCGAATTGGTGTTAGACGCAAAGCGAAAAATATTGTGATAGGCAGGGCGGGTCGTTACAAATGGCATTAGAGCATGATTCAACTTTCGGGTCATTGTGGAAAAATAAGAGTATCCAAGGGGTTGGGATTTTGATGGCTTGTGGCAATGCCAAGACTCGAAATGAGATGTAGTGAGGTCATGAGAGGGAAATGAGAGAAATCCGTCAGAGTGGCTCAACAAGGATTAATCAGTCTCACATTTATGTCTGGTCAAATATATGGTGACTAGATCATCATGAGAGATTAATGGATCTAATCATGAATTCATGTCTAACACATGATCCATATACTCTGAAGAAGCATTGCAAGCTCCAAGACTCAACTAGAGTGCTATTAATAAAAACAATCTTACAAGCCCTTTTCATCCTACATCAATGATTTTCTCATTTCTCAGTTTATCAAACAGTGAAATGTGCAGTGGTGTGAATGGGTGAAGTAGTGAGAACATTATTCAAGCACTGGCAAGTTTTTTTTTTATTTAAAAAAAAAAAAAACAACATTCAGTTCAGGCCAACACTAGTGAGATTACTGCATACAAATTAGGGCTGAAACTCAGGTCGGGCGGGTTCCTTAAAACCCAACCCGACCCGAGTTGATATATATGGAATCCAACCCGAATGCTCAACCCGACCCGACCCGAATTCTAACCCGAATCGACCCGAATTCTGACCCGACCCACATTCTGAACCCATTTTAGCCTAATTTTAGCCGGGTCGGGTCGAGTCGGGTTAACTTGTAAAATCCTCAACCCAACCCGACCCGACCCAACCCGACCCAAATTTTACACGGATTTTTTTTCTCAACCCAACCTGACCCGCATGATTTATCGGGTCGGGTCATGCGGGTCAGGCCAAAACCAGACCCGAGTTGCAGCTCTAATACAAATCAATATTTATCTAGTGTTCTTTTACTTAAATCAATACTATAAAAGCATTCAATAAGAGAAAAATCAAGCCAGTCACCAAGCCACTTTGATTTAGTTCTTTCCCCTGCCTATGCAAATAAGAGATTTAAATATTTAATGAATCGTCTTACAAGTTTTTCAAGATAAACGTGTGATCAAACATACTCAAAACAAATATGATAGACCAACTCACTTATCACACACTAGATATTTTCTGTTATCAATCCTTTAAATTACATCAATGATTTCCTCAGTTCTTAATTCATCTCCTAGTGAGATAGATAGAAAAGCAGTGGTGTGTGGGTTCAATAGTGAAAGCAATCTTTAAGCATTCCATTCAGGTAGGTCATTTTGCCCAAAGATGACTAGTGAGTGTTGTGCCATGATCAAACATATGAGTTTCAGTTGATGTACAACTATCAGTAAGCATCAAGTTATTTAAGACGTAACGAAAGTCAAAAGGAATAAAAAAAGATTATAAAGCATTTAGAACAACTATTGGTTTGACCAGGATCAAGTAACCTGTGTCATGGATTGAGGGAAACAGATAGATGGATAAGGAAATTTCATACATTGTTTCCCATATTCATTTTCTGCAAAAGCAATATGATATCCCTGACTTTAAATAATTTAGAAAGGAAATACACAAGATCATTTCCACCATATTTAAGATGAAAACAGAGCCATACTTGTCCTACGATGATGGTTTTATATTTGAAATCAGGAACATGGATCTTAAAAAAAAAAAAAAAAACATCCATTAGCCCTAGTAAATGCCTTTGTCATGTATCAAAAGAAGATCTTAATTTTTGAAAAGAATCACGTGCATGAAGTCATGAGAAATGTTTAGAAGAGGCAATTGCCACAATTCTTGGAAGATCATTTAATTATAATAAAAAAGATTTGCTGGCCATTCATAGTATTAACTAAGAAGTATTTATAATGAGTAGACCATCATTGACAATGTCTTATGAATATATAATGTTCAATAGATTTTGAACAACAATGCAATCATGAATGCAAATAGTTTATGTAAGTGTCCCGGTTCATCCGAGTCACCCATATTGTCGATTACGTGACTCAGTTAGACTTGCCTTGGAAGTATGTGACGATCTACTATGCAATTGAAGAATCAACACCGAACATGTTATTGGCACACAGGTAATTGAACCTTAGGAGACCTTAGATTAAGCCGAATATCTTAGAAGTCAATTATTTAAATTGAAAAAATTAGAATTTAATTGACTCTCAGGCTCGTGGCCTTGTGCAGCCTGTCGAGGCCTCGCAGACAGGTTGTTCCTGAGTCATAATTAGGACAGCTGTAAATCAACGAGCTTATGTCACTTGACTGAGTATCTTGCATATTTAATTAAATAAATCTGTAAGGTTGTTTATGATTTCTAAAAGATCCTTGATTGAGAGTTTTTATGGAAATAAAGAATAACCAAGAAACTCAATTTTTGCCACCTCTTGCAGATTTGAATAAATCTGATGGAGCCTCATCGTTGGGGAGCTGGTTGTCTTTGACAGAATTGGAAAGACTCCTTCATGTGATATAAAGTGATTTACAATCATCAATCTCTCTCAATGTAAATCCGTGATTGATGACTGAAATAAATCAAAGGCCAACTACGGTGGCATCTTAAATTGGCTGGACAGTCGTTGTTTGAAAAACAGAATAACTTATGCAGATTATGTGTTGTCTTACCATATACCGCCACGAGGCCTCGTGGGCGTGACTGGCTGAAAAGAACAGGCAGTCCTATATATATCTGGGAGCTGAATGAAATTAGGATGGACATACAGAGAACCTCTTGGAAAAATATAACAGTGTGACCAGAGATATTAGCCTCCTCTTACACCACCTTCATCATCTTCTTACATGGATGTTTGGGTAATCAATACCCCAGTTCTGATGAAGCTTAAAGTGTTCACATAGGACCTTAAAACCAGTCATATTTATATCCTATACTGCTGTGCCGATAATCACTCTGATGGAGCAAATCTGATGGAAGGAGCACACAGATCGAGTAAAGAAGAAAGTGCTTAAAGGAGAATAGATAAGGCCTAAGGCAAGTATTTCTTCTTTCATTTATTTTAAGCATTATAAAGTGGATTAGAACAGTGTGTTCGAACCACTAAAAAAAAAAAGGTGTAGAGGATTAAATCATTTAGGTTGAACCTCTATAAAAACTAGGTTGTGCTATTTGGGTGTGAGACTCATACATAGTAGATTTGGGATAGCCCTAGAGAGGGTGAGTCTGACAGTGGATGTAGGTTCAGGTGAACCGAACCACAATATATCGTTGTACATGTGTGGTTTGCTTTAATGGTTTAATTCATTTGTTTATCACTTGCACACACGTTTATTCCGCTGTACATATTGTTAAATTGATAAATTATTAAAAAATAAAATAAAATCGGATCAGACCAATTCACCCCTCCTCTAGGTCTTGCATACTTCTAATAAAATCTTTTAAGAAGGCATGATACTCTTAAGATTTAACCATGAGTTGTAAACCTCACAAAGCCATGTGAATTGCTTGAAGATTCATCATGAGATTCAGAGTAATATCAAAATGTAAAGCATTTAGGGGGCAATCCTGTGAGATAAGTCCTTTTGATCTTATTTCTAAAGGGATTCCAATGAAAGTGTGTATTGCACAATGTTGAAAAGAAAACTAAAATATTTACGTATAAATGCGGAAATAAATGCGAAAGAAAACCGAAAATGCCTACCAAAACTAAGATAAAAATGCAATTTTAAGCAATTATAACACCCCCCCAACCAGCATATTGCTAGTCCCTAGCAATTAAAGAGGCTCAAGAAATTCTCCCCAAATCAAGGTATCAAAACACAAACCTGAAACAAAAATTAAAAATAAAAGAAACGCAAACACACAAAACCACTTTCGCAGGCATTCTCAATGGCATTTAGCAAATGCAACAAGCCACCCCTGGTGGACGAGTTATAGTCTCGTGAGGGTTTCCAGAGATATTACCACAAACACCAAGCAATTCCTTTGTTTATCTCAGAGAATTTTCTTCCATTCAATTGCAGAGAATTCAAAAACAGAGTCAATAAACTTTGTTACTTCAGCATTAAAAAAAAAAATCAATCAAAGTTTAAAACACTATCCAATTACTAAAGTTATTTCACTAGTACTCAAAACTCAGGAGTGTGTGAATAGATAGCCAACATAAACATAACTTCAGCCTCAAATAAAATACAACCCAAATTTCCTTCTGAAACAAGCTTTGACTCAAATCTCACCAGACTTGCACTCAAGAATGAAAATTTCTACCAATCCTAAAAGCCAAGTGGCATTTGATAGGAGGGTTGTCCACTTGCAAGGAGTTTGTTGCTCCATCACCAGAGGACTTCTATTTGTCATGAGAATGGTGCAAGAGGGGGATTCTATGGTGCGATGGTTAGCACCAGCTCAAGGTTCATGCAAATTAAATGTGGATGGGGCAGCAAACGACAAACTCGATCCGGGAGGGATAGGGGGAGTGATCCATAAGGATAGGGGTAGGATGATATTAGTGTTCTGTGAACTTGTGGATGTCTGGAATTTAAACAGAGAGGGCTCGGCTGATGGAGTTTCCGGTTTTGGTTCTGGGTTAGCGAAGGCTAGGTGATGGAAGGGAAGAAAGAATGGGGAAAAGGAAGTAGTGGCTGGATGGTTTCTGAGTTGTGAGAATGGTAGACAGGGTTTTGCTTGTCCACAACAGAGAGGGGTCAGGTGAAGATTGTAGTAGCAGGGAAAAGGGAAAAGGGGGAAAGAAAATGAGCATGAGGCAGCAGGAAGATGGGTTACCTGGGAGCAAAGAGGGTAGTCATCCTAGGCGAGTATGATGCTCGAGCGGCAAAGAGTGTTGTGGGACCCAATACAGGACTGTGGACCAGAATCCTCTTTTGCAGAAAACACACTTCTATTCAATGATAGGTTTGAGCATTTTGGTTGCCGGTTCTCCTAGGTTCGATGTGGACTTCTTGGGATGTTTGATTGTTGATGTGGAGCAAATTTCTATATTTGGACAGTTTCTATATTTAGCATTAGGTTTTTTATTATTTGTCATGATTGTATTTTTTTTATTGTCATTAGTTCTAGATTAGTTTGAGGATTAGTTTATTATGTGAGGTTATTCTGGTCTTTTTTTTTTATTTAAGGGCAAATTGAGAACATTTTATTGTAATGGCAATTTGGGCATTTCTTGTTGTAAACACTATATAAAGCCCTTATGGCGTACACAATGGAATAGAATAGAGATTTGCAAATTTTCGAAAATCCTCTCATATGCGAAGGTGTTTTGGAGAGAATCCAATTTGGTGGAATCCAACTAGGCGAGAAGCCTTCCCCTCCAGGTATTCTTCTCTTTCTTCTCTCTCTTTCTCTATCCCTTTTGTTTTCTCTTAATTGCCGTGACCCATATCCCCCTCTCTGTGCTTTCCGTGACCTAAAACAAACCCCTACTGCTGTCGTGACACTTAAGCTCCTTCTGTACTATTGCCATGTCCTTCCCTATCCCCTTTTGTACCCAGATTTGTTGCTGCCCTCTCAGATCTGCACCATAACCTCAATCTCTGCCCTCCTCAACCCCAAACTTGCTGCCAATAACCATCCTTAGTCTTTTCCTTGTTGTTGTCCTCCTATTCTATCCTCCTAATCCTTCCCTTATTTGTTATCCCAGATTTCCATAGCCTAATTTTTCTGTTCTAAATCCCTTTGTTTGTTCTCCCACCTTCCTACCTTCTATTTTGAGTCATCCCTCCACACAAGTCGATGTCCTATACTGAGTAAAAGACCTACGCTAACCAGGAATCCAATAAGCAATAATTTTGAACGACTCCTAACTTGAGGTGTGATTTGGTTGGATTGTTTCGTAATTGTTTACATTAAATATCTGAGACTCCTGTGCTTGTTTGTAGTTTATTTATATTCTTTAGTTGCTCCATATTGATTGATGGATTAACTTCAGCCCATTTTATATTTAGGGTGCGTTATTTTCATCTCTTTTAACCTTTAAGGAACCACATTTAGGCATTTAGAGTTATCCTATGTCTTGTCCTGCGTCAATTGTGTCTTCAAATCGACATGGACTTCTTTGAATATTTGATTGTCAGTTCTCCTCGGATCGATATGGGATTCTTTCGACGTTTGATTGCCAAATTTCATTGCATCAAAATGGGTTCTTTTGGATATTTACTTGCCAATTCTCACAGGACCGACTTAGGCTTCTTTACACATTTGTTTGGCAATTCACATTTTCTTGAATGTTGTTGCTCGCCTTTCTCTGTATCTAGTTCTCGTTATTTGTTGCACTCTCATTGCATCAAGTTGGACTTCTTTGGTTATTAGTTTTCTTATTCTTAATTACTAGATTTGTAAATTTTTGGATGTTCAGTTGCCAATTATCTTACTTGAGTTGGCACTTGTAGCTGCTGATTGCATTCCTCTTGAATGGATTTTCTGCGACTTTATTTTCTCTGCATCGGTTATACGTCATCTTCCTCGTCAAAGGAAGAAATCTTTATAGACTCAATACACGAGGTACCATTGGGATGATGAAGATGAAAGAAAGAAAGTTTTGAATGAGAAGCATACAACGGAAATTATCGCAAGAAGCTGTAGGGACCAAAGGACAAAAGAAAAGGTAATGAGGAAGATGAATCGCCTTGGTCCCTACAACTTCCTCATATTCTTTTGTCCATTGGTCCCTAGAAAAGAATGGAGTTATATACGTGCTCCATACAAAGATATAACACGATGCCCCTATCCCACTACACCCTCATCATCACCAATACCAAGGGGATTCATCTTCCTCATTTCTTTTTCTTATGTCCTTTGATCCTTACAGTTTTTTGTGATATCCCCTTGTATGTTTCTCATGCAAAACTTTCTTTCTTTCATCTTCATCAACCCAAGATTGCCTCATTGTATTGAATCTAAAAAGATTTCTTCCGTTGAGAGGAAGATAACATCTAACCGAACGATGTAGAGAAAGGAAAGTTGTATAAAACCAACTCAAGAGGAATGCAATAAGCACTTACAAGTGCCAACTCAAGTAAGAGATAATTGGTAATTAAACATCCAAAAATTCCCAAATCAAGTAATTAAGAATCAGAAAACAAACACCCAAAGAAGTACAACTCAATGCAAGGAGAATGCAACAAATAATGAGAACTGGATATAGAGAAAGGCAAGCAGTAGCATTCAAGAAAGAACTCAAGAAAATGTCAATTGCCAAAGGAATGTACAAAGAAGCCCAATTCGGTCCTATGAGAATTGGCATGAAAACATCCCAAAAAAATTCAATTCAATGCAATGAAAATTGACAATCAAACATCGAAAGAAGCCCATATCGATCCAAGGAGAACTGGCAACCAAACATTCAAAGAAATCCATGTTGATTTGAGAACAAAACCAAACAGCTCAAGAAGCCCACATCCTTACTTTTAAGGATCTGGAAGTTACGTAAGTATGTTGTACAATAACGAATTTTTGCCTTCTTACCTGAACTTAACCCTAAATTTGAGCTAACTCGAGCCCAGATTCTTGGGCAACGACCTCTCCCCTCTCTAGATGAGGTTTACTCGGCCTTACTTCGAGATGTTCGACGTCGTCTTGTTATGACTCCACTGCCTGCTGAACGTTTTGCCCTGGTCACCACCCATTCCTCTATGCCTTCTCTGGCTCATGAGCACCCAGCTTCCCATGGCAAAAATTTCTCGTCTGATCCTCGAAGGGACACCAAAGGTCCACGGAAGAAGGGAACTCGGTTCTGCACCTACTGCAAGATGACAAACCACGACATTAATTCATGCTATAAGCTTCATAGGCGCCCTAAGCAAGACAATCTCTCCGTTGCACCTCCTACTACTCCTTCACCTGATGTGGTTAATGATAGTGCTCCTATGACTCGCCAGAATCTTAACTTAATACTGTAATGACTTGAGCGCTTCAATCCTCTGAGGTTTTCAATGATGTCTCCTCTCCTTCAGGTACTGAATCATCTGCCCACCATGCCTCCCATCATTCCTGGATTGTCGATTCTGGTGCTACTGACCATATGGCTGGTACGTCCACCCTCTTCTCTTCCCTTTCTCCTATTTCTAGTGGTAGGTCAAATTAGCCAATGGCTCATACACTGATATTGTTGAGAAAGGGACTGTTCTAGTTTCTCCTCATTTGGACCTTCACTATGTTTTGCATGTTCCAAACCTATCCCGCAATTTTCTATCTGTTAGTGCCTTGACTAAACATTTGAATTGCTAAGTCACATTTTTTCCCTCACTTTCTTTTCCAGGATCTGACCACAAAGCAGTTGGTGGGTGGTGGTCGTGACGCAGGGGTCTCTACCTTCTTGATTCTCGCTACGGCAACTCCAAAGCTTGTTCAACCTCTTTATCTTCAAATGTGTGATTGTGGCATTGTCGTTTAGGCATCCTGTCGACTCTGTTCTCAAACAGTTTGTGCCTAGTTTATCTTTTAGTCATTTTGAATGTAAATACTGACAATATGGCAAGCATGTTAGAAGTCATTTTCTTCCATCTATCAATAAAAGTTCATCTAATTTATTTTCACTCATTCATTCTGATGTTTAACAATCTCCAATTGCTTCTCGCACTGGTTTTCATTATTTTGTCACCTTTATTAATGATTACTCTCGCATGACTTGTACATATTTAATGAAAAAGAAATCTATAGTCTTTGCTCACTTCTAAAAATTTTACTAGTGTGTTCAAAATCAATTTGGGTGTAACATTCAAGTTTTACGCAGTAATAACGGGGGGGGAATATTTGTCACTCCTTTCTTACTTTTTTGCAAAACCATGGCATTGATTCTCAGTTCTCTTGTCCTTCTGCACCTCAACAAAATGGTATAGCTGAACGAAAGAACTGGGTCTCTTCTTTTTACCATGCATGTCCCATTGTCCTATTGGCCAGAAGTAGTATTAAACTTCTTGTTATCTCATCAACAAAACGCCTTCTTGCATCTTACACAATCAATCCCCTATAGATCGTCTCTCCTTACACAAACCCATTTCTCACATTCCATTACATATCTTTAGGTGTGTTTGTTTTGTTCACAACTTCTTTTGCCATAAACTTTTTCACCGGGTTGTGCGTTGTGTCTTTCTCAGTTACACACCTTTTCACAGAGGCTATAAGTGCCTCGATCCTATCATCAGGAAAACATACAAATCTATGGATGTCACCTTTTTTGAACAGGAACCCTACTTTTCAACTTCCTTTTACCTTTTCTCCTTCTCCTAGTCTTCCCCTTATCCTTGCTGATCTTCCTTCCCCGAGTCCCCTAAGCCTCTTCTGGTGCACCATCGCCGACAGCCTCGACCCACCGGTTCATCTGCGACTGACTCCTTCCATCCATCAACCAATGACTCATATCCACCGATCTCTAACCAATCTAAGCTTCCTATTGCGCTTCACGAAGGTAAGCATTCTTGTACTAGCCATCCCATTGATCATTTTCTCGCAACATTGGACAATATTAAGATACCCAAGCGGATCAACATGGTCTTTGAAAAATATCTCCTGGAAAGCAGCCGTGGATGAAGAATTAGTTGCTCTAGAGAAGAACAACACATGAGAGATGGTCTTTCTACCTCCATGCAAGACTCTAATTGGGTGCAAATGGGTCTTTGCCTTGAAGCATAATCCAAATGGATATATTGCACGCTTTTAGGCACGTCTAGTAGCCTAAGGCTTCAGACAAACTTATGGAATTGACTACCAGGACACTTTTTCCCCTGTCGCCAAGATCAGCTCTGTATGCATTTTGCTTTCCCTTGCAACAACATATCTGGCCACTGCACCAGTTAGATGTGAAGAATGTTTTTCTCCATGGTGATCTTCAAAAAGAAGTCTATATGTTCCCTCCTCTGGAATTTGTCAAGCAGGGGAAGCCTCACTCAGTCTGCAGACTTAAGAAGGCTCTATGATCTTAAGCAGTCTCCTTGTGCCTGGTTTGACAAGTTTAGAAGCGCTTTACTACCTTATGGTTTTACCCGATGTCAGTCTGATCACTCAGTCTTCATCTACCGTCTCCACTTAGTTGTGATGATTTTGGTGGTCTATATTGATGATATCATCCTCACTGGTAAAAATGATGAAGTCATTTCTTCTTTCAAACAGTATCTTCAACGAACTTTTGATATTAAGGAGTTGGGGCCTTTCCAATACTTTCTTGGCATTGAAGTTGCCCCGTCCTCTCGTGGCCTTTATCTTCAGTGAAAGTATACCCTAAATCTCCTCCAAAAAGCTGGCTATTCTAGCTACAAACCCGCAATAGGGGCGACACAAGGGCGAAGGAACAACTTGCAAGAATACACCGCGATTTCTTAACCATGTAAAAAGGCCTTATCAAACAGATGGCAAATACAAAGGCTCGAACGAGAGAGTAAAAAGAGAAATTAAGAAAATAAAGAGTGACTGAGGTAATTGGGAACCCATACGGGACACCAATGGATGATGTGGAGATATTTAAGATCCCATAGTTACAAATAGAAAGGGGGGAAAAAGGCAAACAATAAATGATAATGAATGTGAGGTGGAAAAAGATTGTAAACGTGGAACTTTATAAGAAAATAATTACATAATTACCAATAAAAACTATACACAATAAGCAATTTCTTAGGTGGATGATCGTGGGACAGAAAGGGAGACATCAAAGATCAAAGGAAATACAACAACAGAAAAAAGTAGAAAACAACTCAGGAAACTAAGAGTTCAGTGAGGTCAAGCAAAACTTTGCAAGTTGCATAGGCAAGCCTATAGAATAAACAATGTTCTAATTCTAGAGTTATTCATCTCTCCATAAAAGAACTGGCTTTTACTAATCTTTTTCCTTTTTCACAAATAAAAAATTTCCTCATTTTTTTTTTTGAAAATTAAAAAATTCCTCATTTTTCTAAATAAAGAATCAACAAAAAAAAGGGTATATCCAATCTACAATACATAGAGAATCTAACAAAATTTTCATATCTGTATCTTTAACTCAATCATCATGGAATCATCTGTCAAAAGCTATTCTGTATCCTAAAGCTTTGCTCCTATTATTTCTTTTATTATGGTAGATCCACACCAAAAGAAGGAACAAGTTGGAAAAAAAAAATATTGAATGATCTCGTATTCATTTGATACAACTAAAAGCAGAGAGTGTGTCACCTAAACTACGACATATTTGATCCTTTCATATTAGATGAGATCGATGAATGCAATGAGTGGATTGCAAGAGTTGCATAAGAGAAACATGTTTTCGAAGGTGACGATTCTGGTTGGAGTGATATTGCAAAGGCAGCAGGGATCAACATTGTTTCCGATCCGCTTACCAAATCAAAAGCAAGAAGACCATTGGAGGAAGAGAGAGAGTTTCAGATTGATGAAGGCGATATGCATGAAAATGAATATATTGAGGATATAGACAAGAGCATTGATAAAATTGAGGGTGACAAGGAGGAGGGATTCATGGATTGAATCTCAAGTTTTTTTTATTTGTATAACATACACTCTTTTGAATAGATTTAGGGTCGATGGATCATTATTAATGGTATTATTATTGCTATTGTTATTGTTATTTTCATTGTTGTTGTTGTTGTTATTTTGATACATACATACATACCCTAATTTAGCCCAAAACTCCAAATCCACATGGATTTCAAGCATACAAAATGCACATTCAAACACCAAAATGGACCTTCACTATTTTCTCCCTTTTTAATCTATACAACATTTTCAGTTAGAAATAAAATAGCATCCATATTATATCCATTTGCATTGGATAAATATATTCAAAACTATCTTATACAAAAGCGATATCTGAAAATTAAATTGATGAAATTATAATTCATGTTTAGAAGTTAACACTTAAAAAAAATTACCTTCAATTTTTTATACACAAAAAGTGATAATATTAAAGAGACTTGATGGCAAAACCAGTTCTTGTCATTGACGAAATTTAAAAAAATTAGGATTTTAGATTTTAGGATTTTTCATATGCAACCAAGAAGTAGGAATTAAAACAAAAAATAGAGGAGAGCAAATATTTGCCGAAGGCATCTATAACAGACATACGACTGCATATGTATAAGGTCCTCACTTTCTAGGAATGTTGTTTTGTTGGTCTAGAGAAGACAATGCAATCATAAGAGTGAAAAGAATGATCTCCTGAATTTTTTTTCCCTCCTAGATATTTGTCTAATTCTTTTTATTCTCTTCAATATTACGTAAATTCCAATGGAAAAAGCCGCATGTAAAACTCATGGTGGATAGCAATTTCAGAAGACCCTAATTTCATAAAACCCTAATTATAGAAAGCCCTAATTTCAGACTGCCCTAATTTCAGAAAACCATAAGTTCAGAAAGCCCTAATTTCAGAAAACCATAAGTTCAGAAAGCCCTTATTTTAGAAAGTAGAAGAAATTAATTAAAGAAAGGAAAGGAAGAAAGACAGAGCTTACCTCTGTGAGGGATGGAGATGGGGAGAATTCGTCAGTCTGCTGAAGGATGTGTGGTTCAGCTGAGCAGAGAGAGACCCAGACAAGGGGACGGTCGTCGGTTGAGAGAGAAGGAAAGTGCTGAAAGAGAGAGAAATCGAGAGCGTGAGATTGAGATGGAAATGAAAGAACGAAGAGAAGGAGAGAGGGACAGTGGAGGAGATAAAGAGGGAGCAAGGAAGGAGTGAGAAGGAAAGAAGAGAATGGAGGAGATAAAGACGGAGCCAGGAAGGAGTGAGAAGGAAAGAAGAGAGGGTTGCGATCGGGAGAGGGCGAGAGAGGGAAAGAATGAAAGAGAAGAATGGCCAGAGGGAGGGGAGTGGCGTTTCCCGTGAGGATCGAGTGGAGAAACTAAACGTGACGAAGGGATCCGTGAGAGAGAATTGGGGGAATGGGTTAGAGTTCACCGAGTCGACCAAAACAAAACGGACGAGTGAGCAAGGGAAACTTATTATTTCTTATTTATTTATTCTTCATTATATTCTAACTTCAATTATTTAATTATTATTATTAATAAATAATTTATTTGTAAATACGGACATATAAGTTTATTAAGTTATGTAAATAAGGACACCTGAATTTATTAAATTACATACATAAAGACTCCTGAGTTGCTTAATTGATATTTTTAAATTAAGTTCAAAAATCTATTTAGATTTAATTAAATTATTCAATTAAAATCGAATTGAAATTTAAAAATACCGGATCATTAAAACATATCCTTGTTAAAAGAATTATCCTCCACATTTTATAACTTTCTCCTCCAAGTGAAATGGGTCAGTACTTCATTTGTAACAATTGGATATTTTAAACTCAATTATGTTTTAACTAAATTCAAAATAATTTTAAAAAATTCTCACTTAAATCTAAATGGATTTTTAGGCCTAATTTAAAGTATTCAAATTAAACCCAAGTGATTTCAAGTTTTAATTGAAAATTTGTTTGACAATAATTAATCAACTTAGTTGTCCCTATTTAAATAATTATGTAATCCCTATTTATATAAATTAGCCAATGTATTCCTATTTCATAAATAAAGGATCAAACTTAGGTTATATTAATTAATAATTTAAATAAATATATGAAACAAATACATGAAGTAAAATAAAAAAGTGATAAAAAATAAAAACCTTTTATCCAACTCAGACTCGTCCTGATTCCCACTAGGGCTCAACCCAATCCCATTTAGACTTCTCTCGATCTCACTCGTACGTTCTCGTTATGAATTAATTAAATTGAGAGGATATATTAATTAAATTTGACTCACAAGAAACTTGAGATTGCATTTTAAAAATAAAATCAAATAAATAAATGATAAAATATAATAAAATGAAATAAATTAAAATCCAAGTAGACTCGACCCGCCTCCTATAACGCCCCGCCCTTTTTCACTTGCTGAAAATCAGAGTCTATTTTTTTTTAAAAAAATAAAGAGTGAGAGAGAACGGGACGTCACGACGCGAGCTAAGTCCGAACTTCAAAGCCTGGCCCTTAACTGGCCAACCATACGTGTGCGGGGACTAAGTCCACTAAAACAGTTCACACGTAATAAGGTTAAGCTTGTGGAATTTAAACATAATGCAGAATTATAATAGAGTTCTATCCTATCCAATTTTAAATAGCAAGGAAGTCCATCACTTAATAATAATCATCTTAACTTAAAATGTCCAAAATTAAAATCCAAACCATAGCAAATAGTCTAAATTATTACTATCTCAAACACTAACTACTCGAATTACATTATCCATGAATAAACTTAAATAAAATGAAACTAGATTATCCAAGCTCCTAAGCTTGGATCCGATCACGTCCTTCGCTCCGTCCATTTCCTGTGTCATCATCTAAGGTAGAAGTAGGGCGTTAGACAACGAGCCCAGTAGGTACTCCGAGTAGGGTCAAACACATGGGTTAGTATAAAAATCACATAGATATACATAAGATCAAAACCATGCAAGTCAATGCCATGTCATGGGTGTCATATGCCATGAGTCTCACCCATCATCCATATCATAATCACATAGTATTTCTCTTGATGGATAATCCACATCAAGGTATTGTCATGACTCCTCGTGAATGCCTTATTGGTCTTACCGAATGGAGCGCGGACTCCGGTTACATTTCAAACACAGTAGATCTCTCCCCACGAATACCTTATCGGTCCCCTCGAACGGAGCGTGGACTCCGATTACAATTCAATCATACATCCATTGGAATCAGTGTGGATTCCTCCCCACAATTGTATCGGAAATTCGAATGGAGCGTGGACTCCCCTCATTTGATCCCTCCCATGCCATGCATGAGATGCAAGTGCAAACATGCTCTGTAATAATAAACATTATAGCATTAAAATCCCATAGTTGAAACATATCATTTGATACCAAAATAAATCATCAAAACATGAGGTAAAATCATCACATATACATATTCCATGGTTTTCAAAAAGGTAGGAATCCTACCAACGTCCAAATATCGGGTCCTTGTGTTTTCGTCCAAAAACTTATCACCGATCGCGTCAGGCAGATCGTACAGCGTTTGTGAAATCCCGTTAACTTATTACATTTAAAACATATACATACATCAATTTGGTGATGCATTTAATTCCATCAACCCCTACATCAACCTAGGTTCATCTCCCTTTACCATCATAGTCTTTTATTCGGTTAAGTCCCCTAGGAGGTTTCCAACATACATTGGGGCTGAACCATGTCTTAAGTCCACAAAAATGCCTTAGTGGGGTTCGGTATACAACATGGCCGAACCTCACTCTCTTGGTTTTGGACCCCTCTTTTTAGTCCTTGATCATTTTAATCAATGTGGTTCAACATCATTCCATCTTTTGATTTATTGATCCAATCACATTAGTTAATCATTTTACATTAATAAACATAGATCCATAATCAATCCCTCTATTTCTTAGCTTGATCATTCAATCTCTTAAACAAGCATAGATCTACCAAATGATCCATCAAAATGGTTCATTAGGTACGGCCATACACATGGCCGAACCCATGGTTCCTTGTTTCCATATTCCCATGGTCTAGATACCTATAAATCCATCAATATTTCTCTATGGGGTTCGGCCATGTTGGTCCATTGATCTTCATCATCCTTCATTTTAAATCATCATTTACAACATTAAAACCATTTAAAATCAATAACAAAAACCCATTAAAATCACTAACATACTTCCATCGTTTTCATCATTTAAAACCCATTAAAATCACTAACACACTTCCATGGGGTTCGGCCATATTGTATGGCCGAACCCTATGGTTCATCATTTCCTCTTAAAAGTCACATCCCCATGATTAGATCATTTGATGGGTTTGGCCATACAACATGGCCGAACCTCATCCAATCCCTTTTGAGTTCTCAATGGTCCTTTATACATAAAAATCTAGGGTTTGGCCATGTAAGGGCCAAACCATGATCTTTGATCATTCTCCATCCCTTATATTGAACATGCATGAGGTCCTTATGTATAACAAGATTAGGGTTCGGCCATACAAGGGCCGAACCATGTTTTTTGACCATTTCTCATGTTTAGCCATATATATACATATTGTCCTTACTAATCCTTATTTATATAACCTATCTTATCCCTTAGCAAGATTAGGGTTTTGTCCATTTTTCCATCTCATTCCTTGGATGGATTTTGAATCCATGACCTATAACATTTTGGCCAACCACTTTCAATCCAAAATGGAATGTTCCCTTAACCTCCTTTTAATTAATAAATCATATCAAGCAATACTAACTGATTCCGCGACTCCTCTGTTTTCTTTCATTCCGCCTTTCTCCTCCGATCTTCTCCTTCCTTAGTCTTTTCTTTCTTCCTCCTTGATCTTTGGCCAAAGTGTGTTGCTTGAGAGGGAGAGGGTTTACGATGAAAACCCTAAGAGAAAGTTCGGCGAAGGAGAAGGTTTGAGATAGGGAGAGGAGGAGAGAATGGGAGAAAACTCTAAGTGTTTTCTTGTCTTGGAGAGAGGTCAGCCCCTAAGGTTTTTGGTGAGAGGAAGAGGAGTTGAGATAGAAAATTCTAAGTCTTTCTTGTCTTAGAGAGAGGGTTGGCCAAAGAGAGAGCTTGAGAGAGTGAATGAGATGAAGAGCTAACTTTCCATCTTGTCTTAGGGTTCCTTGGGTAAGACTCCACCTCCAACTACCCTCTTCAATGTGGAGTCTTCCCCATGAGTCCTTTGACTAGCCAAGAGGGTGCATGCCTTCCACATGGCACACACACCCTCTCCAACGGTTTTGGTGGCTAGTGGTTTCCATTGAGATGGAACCCTCCACCCCCCTTTGACTCACTAAGTGGATGCATGCTCTCCACATGAGTTCCTTGTCTAACCAAGAGGATGCATGCCTTCCACATGGCACACCCTCTCCAACGACCCTTTGACTCACTCCATCTTTTCATCTCCCATGTGACTCACCCCCATTTGACTCACTCCATTTAAATGAAACTCAACTACTAACTCAAGCACTTCGATTTATTCTAAATTAACTTAGGTGATTTTAATTAAATAATTTACCTCAATTCACTTCACTTGATCCTCTTTAATTCACCCATGAACTCACCCTTAGTTGACCAACCATGGTGGCCGGCCCCACATGTGCCTTAGTCCCCACGCCACCTCACTTGATGAGTTGGACTTGGGTCCCACTTGGCTATGTCACCTTGATATTACCTCATACACTTACCACCTCACTTGATGAGGTGGACTTCATGCCTTTGATCTTAATTGGGTCCATGACCCGATTAAATCCATTCCTTACCAATTTACCCTAATCATCAATCCATCTTGACCCATTGGGTCCCAATTGGGCATTTGAACGAATTGACCACATTGACCCAATTAAATAGAATTAATCCTATCCATGATCCATTGGACATACTTGGGCCATTGCCCCAATTCTTATTCATTAAATATCCATTCCATCTATGAATCTTAATTTTAACAATTAAAATAAATAATAGCCAATATATTTATTGCATTGAAAATCCAGGCTATTACACCTCCCCTTTTTCTTTCTTCACTTGAGCAAAAGAAACCCTAACATGAGTTTATTAAATCATGTAAATGGGGACACCGGAGGTTATTAAATCATGGAAATAAGGAGACCTTAGTTAATTAATTTCATTTATTTTAATTAATATCAACATATCTAAGGTAGTTGTTATTATTTTCATTTTAGTCATTCGTTTTCTTGCTACAATTTTTTGATCCATTAAAAACGAGAAAATGATAAAAACATAAGATTGAGAATTTTCATTTAATCATTTAATTAAAAGATTTAAATCAATTTCCACTCTAAATTAATTTGGGATTGAATAAAACTTTAAGTCATTAAGTGTAAAGCCCTGTCCCGCTGCGGAAACGTTATCTCCGAAACATCTCGCCAAAATCTCAAACCGAAATCTCGAGGAATTTTTTTAAAAAGGGAAGCACTCCTCCTAATTCAACCTGATCAAACCAACAAATATCTCAAGCATACTAGTAAAGATCGAGATGCAAGTCCATCTTACAATATCATATAGTCTCAAAACATTATTATGAGTGTAATAAAAGGTTCCCAAATGCATTATGCACTCTCTCATAATATACAAACATAAAAACTGGATATCCATGCATAGGAGCTCCACTCATTGGGCGTGCGTGAAGGACTTGCACGGCCTCTCCTCCATCGGGACTTTATAATGGGGCACAACCACTTCAAACCACCTCTCCACTCCAAGTACTCAGCCTGTACTGGGAAAGTGCTCTACAATCTAGTGTAACCCAGTATACACACCCCACTACCTACACTCTCATGCATGCCAACCACCATCACGCATGGTATGGTAAAGAATGCACACTACCAATATAACATAGTAGGCAAAATATCATCTACTACCCAACATATGCAATTTTTTCATACAGCTCATCATGTTATCAAAATAGCCATACCACAGATTATCACATCAATCACAGGTTCTCATATCATCCATACTACACGTTATTCCAATCAGTCAGCATGTTATCAAACAATTACACAACATGCTATCTCACAAGTAATCAGCATGTTAACTAATTATATCATAGCAACATACATCTTTGCATCAGATATAGTGTAAGGAGCCGCCCTTTCAACAACAACAAACAGGACCTTACACGAATTAAACAAGATTCAATTATGGGATCATCGAAGATCATGGCATTTTTTCAATAATATAATCATGTGGCTATCAATGTACAATGGTCATTTCCCACCCTTATTTGTAGGAGGTCATGGGATCAAACCCCCTCAACACAAAAAGGGTCACTCCCCTTAGTTATGTACTCGGCGTGTGCAGATTGGGAGGTTTACACATTCCCCAAGGATTAGTCAGGTGGGACGCTTGGATACCTTGGTCTTAAAAAAAATGTATAACTATTAATAATTTATTTTGCTCATAACATATAATCAGACTTGCGGAATATTAAGAATCAATTAGCCATGTCCAAAAATTCCATATTCCCATATTCGATTCATCATTGACATTGTATGGATGGATTCATCATGTGAACAACTATCACAATAACTAAGGAGATAGAACAAATCTCATTAATCACAAACCATAAAATATAAAGCCACTAATAAATCCAATATAATAATTCCAAAGATTTCCTTAAACTACTAATCTAAAATCAATTACTAAACTCAAATAAATTAAAATCCAAATTAAAATCGACATTTATTGTGTCTTACATCAACCAAATCCCAAGTTCAAAGACTAGATATTCTAAGGAAAATAATAAAGAACTAAGCCTCAAGCCTAACTGCTACACGAATTTTCTTGTATCTACTTTCGAGCTTCACCAGTGTCAATCTCCAATTGGTTTCCTGTAATGTCCTCCATGCCTAGTAAAGAAAATAACCATTATAATACATCGACCCTAAATTGGACTTAATTGTGTGTTTTTGTGCTGTTAAATGTGTTTTGTGATCTGTTAATCGTGAAGATTACTGAAAGGGCTTTTCAAAAAGTCCAAGTTTGGCCCAATCAGACCTCGATAGCTCATTGATTTGACTCGTTAAAGTTGGAAGGAAAAAATCGTAAATATCTATCTCTCATTTATTTATTTTGAAAAATGATCAGAAAACTATTTCACTCTGAAAACCACACAATTAAAATATTCGCCTTCTCAAACTGACACACACTCAATATTTTCAAATTACAAGTTTAACAAACTTCGCCGTTCATTTTATTAATTACCCAATTTTCATTTATTTTAACCCTTCAAAAGATCCTATTTACAAAACAGTTATTTTAAATACCTCTGAGAATCTAAAATTCACAGGAAAATATTGTGTGTTTAATTTGTGTTTTAACCGAGCATTTCATACTTTTGGATTTCTATTTTGAGATTTTAAACACTCAATCCAAGCATCTAGGTGTTAATGCCTCCGATCAATTGGTTTTTGTCACCATTTCTTTCCAAAAACGTCGTAGACTAGCCTATAATGGATATTCCAGACTCATCGCTAGAGCCAGATTTACCCGAAGATATCCCAATTTTCTCATGTTTTAACAAACTTTAGAATTTCATTATAAACTATAGGTGCCTAAAGTTTTAAATAAAAATTAATTTAATTTAAATCAGTGTAGCTGTAGCCATAGTTTGGGCGGCAATCCTATGTGATTGTTTGCTTATAAAAATGAATGCAACAACAATCACTCTTCATCTCACTCAAACTCTCCTCCTTCTTCAAGTTTTTGCAAACGTACGACAACTCCTGCTTCAACTCTTTCTTCTTCTTCTTCCTTTGTTCCTCATTTAGTGAAGAATTCTTAAAAGGAAGCTCCCAGAGACTCTAACCTCAATCACGAAGATACCCAATCCTTCCCTTTAACTTAATTAAGGAGTTTAGGAAAGATTAGAATCAGATTAGATTAAAATTGGCTAAGAAAAATGAAGTTTGGAAAATTGGAAAAACTATGCTTAAGCTTTTGTACCCATAAGACCAATGTGTTTTCTCAGTCAAATTGTGTCTATTGAATTTCGAAATGAAGTAAATTGTTTATAGAATATATCTGACTGGTTAAATTTTGAAAGCTGACTTAAAAACCACACTGTTTTGAAATTCGTAATTCAGAAATCGGCCCATCACTGTGTTCTCTAGACTGTCTGAAGAAGACGAGTCTCAAAACCTGGCTCGGAAGTTTCAAAGTGCGGAGTTCAAAAGTTCCAAAGCCTGGTTTGTTCTGCCCTTTCTGGCAGTTACCTTCTGGCAATCCGAACATGTAGAACGTGTAATACCCCGACCCAACTTACCGTTAAATTTAGTAATTAACTATAGTTAATAGTGTTTAATGGTCGGTTAATCTGGACGATTAATAGATGTGCTTTGTTTTCAGTCAAAGTTTGACTCGATCTGAGTTCGGGATCTGTGGATCCAACTCGTTGATTGTTGTGGTGAAGTTGATATTATCCGAACTTTTCTCCAGCTGAGGCGTTAAAGGTCACATATTTTTGGTAAATAGTCATTTGAAAGATCTAAGTTTTCAAATTTCACACATTTGTTCAGTTTTGAATTTGGAGTTCAACGGTTTTTACGGTTTGTCATTTGGACTTCCGGAAGTGTGTTTTCGGCACAGTTGAGGGATACCCTTATTTGTAAAACACTATGTTTTAAGCATTTGAGAGTGTCAAAAGACCTTGAGGTCTTAAAATATTTTTGTCAGGTTATTGTAATTAGTCGGATATTCAATTTGAGAAATTTTAGAAATACATAAGTGATTAAAAAATAACTTTGAAGTTTTAAAGGAGATTTTATTATTCAAAACTATAGCAATTATATACTTTCATTTCTTTAACTAATACACTATTCACTACTGTAGCATTGCCGACCGATCCATCCCTCTACATGTAGGGTGATGAGCAGGTGATGGCACGCTATCCCTGGCCATACCTCGGAGTTTTATAAAAAGAGAAGAAATGAGGAAAATTTTCAAAACAGTGTCTCTTTCTTCTTTGCTTCATTTTCTTCTTCTCTTCTTTGTTCTTTTGGATTTTCCAACTTCTTCATTTCTCAACCGTTTTTAGCAATCAAGGTATGGAAACTGATCTACTTTGAATTTCAGGAACTCTGGTACTGATTTTATTTTAAGAAGAACAAGTTTTGTACTTCAAAAATCATGCCAAAATTTTTAGGAAAATGTTGTTTTTCCTTAATTCTTGAGTAACACCTTTAGAGGTGATTTTCTTGTGTCAAAACATTATTTTTGGTAACTCTAAGCTAAAAAAGGGGAAAGATTAACCTCCAACTAACTTTGAATGTTTATTTTCTGCTATGAGTGTTTACTTTCATGTACCCTCTAGACCTACCTCAATACTTCTACATGGTCCTATCTAGAAGACAATATGAGGATGACCTGAGCATTTTAATTTACTTTACCGTAACCTTTGGGCATAGTCTCAATACTCGACCCTGGCCAGGAAGAAATGCGAGACTGTGCACTGAGTACTTTCATTTTTCTCTTCATTGTGTATTTTGGTATGACTGACAACTGACTTTGACTTAATAAGTGAAGTAGAAAGATTTAGGGTGACTCACTGACGTTACCTAGTTTTCAGATGGAAAATGTATTTAAAGAGTTCTTTGGAAATGTTTTAAGTTACTTTAAGTATATTTGAAATTAAATAAGTATTTATAAAAAATTATGATGTTTTACAGATCGTGGTGATTTTTGCAAGCTGGAGAAGGGGAGGGGACTCAACTTTACACATACATTAGTTAATGTAAAGTCTTTAGACTTAATCATGTTGATATGCTAGACTTTAGATGGAAAATGGGAACCCATGGTATTTTACGGATGGAAAAGACCAAATGGGACCAGAAAGCGAGACCTGACATCGCTTCCTTGTAAGGGATGGTTTATATGTTCTAACTGTCAGAACGAAAACGTAAATAAGGTGTCAAGGAGCCGAGGCCTAGTGGTCTGAAACGTAGTATGGGGCCCATTAGAAATCTAAATATTAATAGATGAGTTGTGAGACTGTTTGTAAATGTCCATTGTTAGACTGGTTATGTGATTGTGCATGTACGATGTTATTCTTATTCATGTATGTGATTTATATTGTTGTTGAAATGCATGTGATTACTATACATAAAATTATACTGCATGTGGTATTCCTATACTAACAGGGTTATGCAAGTGGTAACTATGAATATTTTGGGTTTGTTAAACCTGGATGATACTAGTGATGGTAAATGTAACTCTATTGTTAAATCCTGATGAAAAAGGTATATAGAGGTTCATATTTATTCCATGTTTATGGATTATGAATATTTAATATACATATTAATGTATACAAGCACACACTTGTGTAAAGCTCTTGCAAGATGCTGCATTTTGTCCAGCTACGGACCTAATGCATATGAGGTTGAGTGGGATACCTCATGGGGTTGATGGGATACCCCCAAGGTTGAGTGGGATACCTTGGAAATACACATTTGAGGTTGAGTGGGATACCCCAGTGTGATTAAGATTGTTAATCTTATTAAAGGAAAGAAAAGAATAAATGGTAAAATGGTTACTTGTTTATCATTTTCTTACAGTCATGTATTGTAATTTGCATTAAGTTCATGTCTATGAATATTGTGTATTGTTGAGCTCTCTTCATTGGGCTAAGAGCTCACATCCCTTACAATGCAGGGCATGAACTGGTAGAGGGAGCTGAGGATCCCATCATGATGGAATAAAAGTGGAATTTCAGAGTTTGCGGATGTTAAGACTTGGAATAGCTTAGTTTAAGTTCCATACTTTGGATATTTTGGAATTTTGTATATTTTGGTTTTTGGAGTCATGTATGGCCTTATGACTCTTGGAACAAGTCATAAGTCATATGTATGTATAATGTTATGTTTATGAAAATATTCCTTCAAAGTCATGGTGTCTAAGCCCAGCTCATAAGGGTACCTCTAGTTGACTTGTACTTGTGGGACTTATTTCTTGGGCTTGAGTGAGCTTGCTGAAATCCCAAAAACTGTAGATGATATGTTTGAAAAAAGAAAAAATTAGTCACGTTCCGAGCACACATCTGGGTTCGGGGTGTGACAGAGTGATATCAGAGCTTTAAGTTCAGCTCTTGGACTGTGATGGGAACATGCATGCTCAGTTTAAGTTTGATGTGATTTGGATTGAATTTGGGTGTAAGTTTTAGTGTAATAGCTATATTTGGTTATTTCATTTCCTTAGTAATTGTTGTTTGTGTTTGGACAGAGATGTCTAAAAGGAAAACACCAACTAGGGGAAATAGGAAAAGGGACTCAGGAAGACCCTATGACTTTGTACTTCTCATCCAGTGAGTCTAGTATATTAGTTTGGACACCCAACTCATTTCCACATGATGTGTAATCAAAATAAGTTGAGGTTATTAATATTTCATCTTCTTCTAGAAATTCTACAACCTCTGTTGAAACTTTTGAAGAAGACTTTAGTACTGATGATACTGATGTGACTTCTTTTGAATCTGAACCTAGTCTAACCCTCGAAACACAAATGGGTTAAACACCTGAACCAGAAATAGCTTATTTTGGAACTCGGGATTACCCAGGACAGTTCTTGAACCATTACCTGAGGCAACGCAACATGTTTTTTCCCTCGCTTGAGCATGATTTATTTCACAACCATGGAATTATTTCTCGGTGTGCTTTTTGTGACTGCACTGGATATTCTGATAACTTTTGTCCTCGCCTTAAGTGCACAATTTGCGGAGTATGTGGCCATCATGACAGAGGATATTATTACATGAGTCATGATATAACTGTTCAATGCAAAATCTGTGGAGAACTAAATCACCTTCAAGCGGCCTGTCCATATTATAGTGACTCAAATGATGAGATTTAGAGCTTTTGGGTAGCCTTTTGGGAGAGCTTTTGGGAGATAGATGGACCAGTAAGTAATTATAGATGATCATCTTGTTGGGTGATTGGGTCCTGTAGGTTTGCCGTCGATGAGTATAGCTCTTATCATTCTTCGCGCTATAGGTCTCTCTCACTGCTATTTGTAGTTGTCAGTAAGGAGTATATCCCCTCACATACTTCGCACTGCAGCTCGCTCTCACGACTATTTTGTACACTTGGTGTGTAGTATTACTCAGGGTTAGCTACTAGTGAGCCTTACTTGGGCGGTATTAACTTAGTAAGACGTATTACGCAGGGTTAACTACTTGTGAGCCTTCTTTGGATGGTATTAACTTAGTAAGACGTATTGCGTAGGGTTAAATACTTGTGAGTCCAACTAGGGCGGTACTAACTTGGTAAGTCGTATATTAATCACCTTAGAGCTGACTTAATCACCAGAATGGTGAAAGAACGACTGAAATAAATTATCTATGTTATATGGAGATCTCCCACTTGTAAATCGTGGCCTATGTCCGTCAAGGGATCATGATGTTTTGACAGCCCGTTCCACAGAGGTGTCCTTGGGTGGACAGTATATCCATATTGATGAGATTGATAGCATCACATGATAGCATAGCCTTATTTATATTTCATTTCATATATTATTAGTATGTGGGTGCGTGAGTGTGTAGCATGCATATTTCCTCACTGAGTATGTTTATACTCACGTCCTTGCAATTTCAGGTAATGTTGCTTCGGCTGGGTTTGATGGACCATGAGAAGAGCTTAGTTACTATGCTTCTTTAAATGCACCACATATTGAGTTGTTTATTTCATTTGAGTTGGTGATGTTGATTTTACCATTTTATTCATTGAGAATTTGTTGTAATAAATTATAGAAAGTTGATAACTTTTATGATAGAGAATTTATATCCCCTTTGAGATGTTAATGGTAATTGAAGATTATTTATAGAAGTGACTAACACGTGATCAATTGCATGTTTGATCATTATTAATTACATAACATGTGGGTATTGAATGCCTTTATATTGTTATTGTTGTACAACTTATTAGAATTTGATTCGATTATTTCTTATTTTATTTATTGTGTTTAGTGGTAGAGGTGATTGCGCACCTTATGGGGTTGTTGACTGCGTTCAAGTATGTCTTTTTCTTTATCTTTTTTGTTTGTGTATAATGATAGTGTGTTGATGATGGTAAATAGATTATGGTGATGAAGTTGTGATGAAGACGTTGAAACATGTTCCATTTAAAGCTTATGAACATTAGAAGAAATTATGGACATCACTATAGGTATGCCTTTCTTCATCGACCTTTTCATTTTCATTTCTTTATTATGGTGATAATGATTGGTGAATTTGATGAGGGTAATAGATTATGATTTGAAATGTGTTGATGGTAATAGATTAAAATGATGATAGTTTTTAAGGATGGTAAGGTTTAGGACGTTTCACTTTTAGCATAGTGAGAAAGATGTAGCATGAAAGATCGTAATTATTAAAATAGTTCAAAATCTCAAAACTTCATCTTTACTTGGTTATTGAGTGATTTGAGTTTGTTGATTTTTCGATTTTTATCGAGTTTTACCGAGTTTTATTGATTTTCTTAAATTGTACAATGTCTTAAGTTTTTTCAAGTCAACCGAGTTAAGCCTAGAAGAATTGAGATTTTGTACTAAATTTTAATTTTTTTGCGATCTTAACATATAATATTTGCTAAATGTGAATTATATAATGTGTCAATATTTTATATCTTTACATTTTTGTTACAATACTTTCTAATAGAATTTGATTTGATGATTTCTTGTTTTTGTTTGGGGAGGGGCAGTGGCTGTAGGATATATTTTGTAACAAAGGGATGGTAACGTAATCAATTAAATGTTTTCAAGCTTTACAACAAATCATCGACATCATTCATTATTGGTATGCCTTTTTTTAATTTGTATGTGTTTGCCTTTTTTAATTATGATAATTTAATGATGGTGATGATGTTAAATAGATGATTGCATTAAAGTCATTAACACTTAATCCATAGATTGATTAACTTTTTTTGGTCGAGTTTGAATTGCGTGTTTGAGTTTTTAAGTTTTACCGGGTTTTGTCGAGTTTTATCAATTTTTTTAAGTTTTACAATGTCTTAATTTTTTTTAGTCAACTGAGTTAGGCTAAGTAAATTTAGTATTTGGATTAAAAGAACAACGTTTTTGGGTAATGAATGTCTTTACATTGTTATTGTTCTTATTAGATTTTTATTCGATTATTTCTTGTTTTTATTTAATATGCCCTGCGGGAGAGGTGATTATGTGCCCTATGGGGGAGGTGATTACGTGCCCTATGGGGAAGGCAGATTCATTGTAAGTACGCATTTTTCCTATTTTTGACTTTTTTTTTCTCATTTTTTTAATTATGATAATGGATAGATATTGATTATGGTAAATAGATTATGATGATGAAGATTATGATCAAGACGTTGAGACATTTGCATCGTAAGATTATGACCACTACAGAAATTATGGACATCGATAAGTATGCCATTTTCTGATTTTCCTTTTAGTTTTCTATTTTTTTATAATGGTGATTATGATTGGTGAATTTAATGATGGTAATTGATTATGGTTTAAATTATGTTCATGGTAATGGATGACAATGATGATGGGTTTTAAGTATAGTAAGGCTTAGGACTTGCGACAAAGATATACCTCATTGATCTTAATTAGTTAAATAATTCAAAAACTCAAAACTTAAACTTTACTTGATCATAAATTCATTTGAGTTTGTTGATCGAGTCTATTGATTTTTCGAGTTTTGCAGATTTTAATCGATTTTCTTAAGGTTTACATTGTTTTAACATTTTTCTAGTCAACCGAGTTAGGCCGAGTAAAATTGAGTTTTTGACTAAATTTAAAAATGTGTGCGATCATAACAAAGAACTTTTAATTATTAATACATGATCAATTACATGTTTACAGCCAATACAACAAATCATCGACATAATTACTGGTGGGTGTGCCTTTTCTTAGTTTTGTTACGTGTTTATTGTTTTTAAAGATGATAATGGATGAATTGCGATGACGTTTAATAAATGATTTTAATGAAGTCATTGATACAAATCCATTCTAACATTACAAATACTACATCAAATTATGTTGACCACTACAAGTATGCCGTTTTCCATTGTCCTCATCGTTTTCTTTTTGTTTGTGATGGTGAAGGTGATTTGTGAATGTATTGCTTTTGATTGATGATGGTTTGATGATGATTATGATAGTTTTGTTCAATGATCGTAATTAGTTAAAAAGTTTATAAACTTAAAACTTGAGCTTTACTTGGTCATAAATTGATTTGTGTTTGTTGATCGAGTCTGTTGATTTTTCGAGTTTTGCCGAGTTTAATTGATTTTGCTATGTATTCAATTATATTAAGGTTTTTTTCAACTCAACCGAGTTAGGCCGAGTAAAATTGAGTATGTAACGTGTGTGTATTTAATGTCTTTATATTTTTGTCGTAATACATTATCTTAGAATTTGATTTGATCATTACTTGTTTTTTGTTTAGAGGGGTGGTGGGGGTGGTATAAGAGAGTTATTGTGATAAAGAGGGATATTCGACACAATTACAAGAAAGAGAAGAAGTCACTAACACATGATCGATTACATGTTTGCAACCACTACAACAAATCATCAACATCATTATTGGTATGCCCTTCTTTCAGATTTTGAATGTGTTATATATATTTATATATATATATATATTTTTTTTTAAATTATTATAATGAATGTTGAATAGATGACGGGGATTATGGTAATAGATTACGTTTTGAATTGTTTTGCTGGCAATGGAAAACAATGATGATGTTTTTTACGGATGGATACGCTTCGCTTTTAGATTAGCAATAAAGATGTAACATCATTGATCGCAATTAGTTAAATGGTTCAAAATCTCAAAACTTGAGCTTCACTTGTTAATAAATTGATTTGAGTTTTTTTATCGAGTCAATTGATTTTTTGAGTTTTATAGAGTTTTGTAGAGTTTATTTGATCATCTTAAGTTTACAATGTCTTAAGTTTATTTGAGTCAATCGAGTTAAACCAAGTAAAATTGAGATTTTGGACTAAATTTTAAAATGTTTGCAATCTTAACAAATAATGTTTGGTCATTATGAAGTATGTAACGTGTGGGTATTTAATGTCTTTACATTTTTGTTGCGCTAGTTTCTACTATAATTTCATTTGACCATTTTTTTTTTGGAGAGGAGAGGGGAGGGGTGGAATGAGACACATCAACAACTAAGAGAAGAAGTCACTGACACGTGATCAATTGCATGTTTGATCATTATGAAGTATGTAACATGTAGGTAATGAATATCTTTATATTGTTGTTGTTGTAAAACTTATTAGAATTTTATTCGATCATTTCTTATTTTTTTTATTGTGTCCAGTGGCGGAGGTGATTACGTTCAAGTATGCATTTTTTCTGATTTATTCTTTATATATATATATATATAATAATAATAGTGTGATGATGATGGTAAATAGATTATGGTGATGAATGTTGTGATGAAGACGTTGAAACATGTTCCATTCTAAGCTTACGAAAATTAGAAGAAATTATGGACATCTCTATAGGTATGTCTTTTATCATCGTCCTTTTCATTTCCATTTCTTTATTATGGTGATAATGATTAGTAAATTTGATGACAGTAATTAGATTATAGTTTGAAATGTGTTGATGGTAATGGATTTAAATGATGATGGTTTTTAAGGATGGTCATGCTTAGGACGTTTCACTTTTAGCATAGTTAGAAAGATGTACCATCAAAGATCGTAATTATTTAAATAATTCAAAATCTAAAAACTCGAGCTTCTAGATTGATTTGAGTTTGTTGATCGATTCTGTTGATTTTTTGACTTTTACCGAGTTTTGCCGAGTTTAGTTTATTTTCTCAAGTTCTACAGTGTCTTAAGTTTTTTAGAGTCAACCGAGAAGAATTGAGATTTTGGACTAAATTTTAAAATGTTTGCGATCTTAACATATAATATTTGTTGAATATGAATTATATAACGTGTCAATATTTTATATCTTTACATTTTTGTCACAGTACTTTCTGATAGAATTTGATTTGATCATTTCTTGTTTTTGTGTGGGGAGGGAGAGGGGATGTAGGATATATTTTGTGATAAAGGGGGATATGAGACACAACTACAACAAAGTGATGGACACGTAATCAATTAAATGTTTACAAGCACTACAACAAATCATTGACATCATTCATTATTGGTATGCCTTGTTTGAATTTTCGTATGTGTGCCTTTTTTTAATTATGATAATTAGATGATGATGATGATGCTAAATAGATGATTGCATTAAAAGCATTAGCATATAATCCATGGGACTCATCTTCAACTAAGAGAAGAAAGTGATTCACACGTGATCAATTGCATGTTTGATCAATATGAAGCACGTAACATGTGGGTAATGAGTGTTTTTATATTGTTATTGTTATAAAACTTATTAGAATTTGATTCGATAATTTCTTATTTTATTTATTGTGACCAACGGCGGAGGTATTGTGCACGTTATGGGGTTGGTGAATGCATTCAAGTATGTATTTTTCTGTCTTTTTCTTTATCTTTATCTTTTTTTTTTAGTGTATAATGATAGTGTGCTGATGATGGTAAATAGATTATGGTGATAAAGGTTGTGAGGAAGACGTTGAAACTTGTTCCATTTAAAGCTTATGAACATTAGAAGAAATTATGGACATCACTACAGGTATGCCTTTCTTCATCGTCCTTTTCATTTCCATTTCTTTATTATGGTGATAATGATTGGTGAATTTGATGACGGTAAGAGATTATGGTTTGAAATGTGTTGATTGTAATGGATTAAAATGATGATGGTTTTTAACGATGGTTTGAAATGTGTTGATTGTAATGGATTAAAATGATGATGGTTTTTAACGATGGTTTGAAATGTGTTCATAAACTCACACACCACCCGAGGAGCAACAGATCCTACACCACCTACATCTTCCCAACACATGCTCGCCACCACACTACCAGGGTAAGCCCAAAGGCCAGAGAAAGTGACTCTCATCTTCTCATAGGGAACCAACTTCTCCATAAACTTTTCATTGGTTGAGGAGACCCCAAAAATCCTCCTCTAAGAGCAGTCGATCAAAACCTCAAAAATTGGCAACCAGTCTATACCAAGGATGATGTCAAAGTCCGTCATTTCCAAAACAAGAAAATCATACAACAACTCTACACCGCTAATTCTCAAAATACAAGATGTACACGTTTGGTTTACCAAAGCTCTCTTTCCCAAAGGTGATACTACCATTAGCGAGTTAGCTACTTCTACCGGTTTCAAATCCAATCTATCACAACAAGCTTTAGAAATAAAGGAATGCGAAACACCAGTATAAAAAAGCACTCGTGCCAAAAGACTGAAAAGAGTAAGGGTACCTTCCATCACTGTATTCTCCATCGGCTCTTCTTCTGAGCCCCAATCGTGTATAGTCTCCCCTGAGTGGTCTGAGGACGTCCCTGTCCTCTCCCCTGACTGTTCCGAGGTGGTCCATTCCTAGGTGCCACCGAGCCTCTAGAGGTTTGCTAAGAACCTCTACCAACAGATGGTTGTGCTAAAGAAAAAAAAAAGCTCCTACACCTTGCGAAGGTACGGCTCTGCCGAGATAGGGGCAATCCCTAAACAGGTGCCTGGTCTGCTTGCAATGGTAGCACGCCTTCTCTCCTCCTGATGGGCCGAACTTAGAAGTACGCCCAGGCTGGTTGCAAGTGTAGCACACGAATTGTCGAGTGTCAGGCCGATTTGACTGTCCCACGCTAGGTTGGCTCTTCTTGAAGAACGACCTCTTCTGGTTGAACTTGGCCTTCTTGTTGGAGGAAGGTTTCTGAAAGTTGTCGGTGCTCCTGTTGATAGAATCCACTGCTTCCACCTTCGAAGCCCCATCGATGATCTCCTCCAAGGTGTCGAAAGTTAAGCCGGCCACTTACCGCTGCAGAAAAGGTCGGAGTCCATTTTCAAAGTGATGAATCTTCTCCTCTTCGTTCGCCGCTATCTAAGGCACAAACTGCATCAAATAGATGAACCTCATGGCTCGTGGTTACGAACCAAGTTCTTACCTTCCCACCATTCGTAAGCACTTCCCTCCAACTGATACATCGCCAAAGTTACTCTCAGATCGTCGGTAATGGCTAAGGTCTTCAGGATCCGGCTAATTTGGGTTAGCCAGTTCCTTACTATACTTGAATCCTCAGTCCCCGAAAAGCTCGATGGGTTCAGTCGCTTGAAGTCCTTCAGAGCTGAGGTGGCTCTCTCTTCTTGCATTCGAATGGGAGGGCGTCGCATATTCTCAGCTATCTGCTGGAATACTTCCATCGCTGAGCGAATGGCTTCATTGGGTAAATCGCGGGGTGGAAGACCTGTCCTCCTCCCGCCGCAGTTGTTTCAGTTTTCGTTAGGTCCTGACATTTGTTATTTACACTTATAAATATCACTGAAAAACATTGTTAAAACAAATCACACAAGTTGCACAATTCATTAGAAATCTCAAATTTGCATTACAATTACAAGGGTTAGTAGGGTTAGAAAACCCTTCAACCCGTACAAAATCTCCCATTTCCCGACACTCTCTTAACATCTCTAATCTAATCTTCCATAGAAGACCCTGTATCATCACCAAAATAATAGAAGTTGTTAAGGCATGTCGCCGACATGTGCCCCAACACTCCACAAGTCAAACAGGGTATGATCCCTGTTCCCCCAACATAAGGACATTAGTCCTTTCGTTCCCATGCCCGCGAAGTTTGCAAACAGGGCAGATGACATTAGTAGGTTAGGGACAATAAGTACAATTGTGCCTCTCCTGATTACATAATTCACACATATAATCCGACAGTTCATCCGAAGTCGGAGTAGCCGAAGTATGATCGGGCGAGCCTATCTCCCCTACAGATTCTTCTAAGTTTGGGACATCTTCCTCATCCTCTTCAGGTACAAAGGCTGGAACCACTCCTACAACTTCGGGTGATTCTACTTCCATGTCCTCACTGGGTGCAACTTCATCAATGAAGTTCGGCACGTTGGAATCGTTTGAAGAAGAAACCAGATTTATAGGACAGCTAGGGGTCCCTCTGTCCCACAACTCGGTGTATTCTACATTGCTTGACATATCTGTATCACAAAAACAGAAGAATGCCAATGACAATTGCAGTTCTAATCCAAAAATAAGTCCAACTATGCTGTAACCCATCACAGTCCTAGAGTTTGAGTCGAAGCTCTGATACCAAGCTGTCACGCCCCGACCCGAAAGGCGGGCCCAGAACGTGACTGATTTTTTTTTTTGAAACTAAACTCAAGAATTCTAATTGGGTCGGATCAACGGTTAGGCCCAAAGGTCGCACATGATCTCAACATGTGGACTCAAACACATACCATAAGTCTACCCAAAAGAGACACAACCATAAACACATAATTCCAACAATAAATTATTATTACAACATCATCAGAGTAACTACGGAACCATGGTAGTTCAATACATGAAGTCAATACAAACTAAGTACCACACGCGGTACTTTACATAAGCAAAGGGTTCAAGGAACCAAAAAACAAAGATAACAGAATTCCTCTCAGTGGGAATCCCAAGGCAACGTAGTAGCTTATCCATCCTAAGTTTCATACGGAGGGTTTTCCTCTTCGGGCATATCTCCTGAAATGTGAGTGGTGTGAGATAACTAGCCCAGTGAAGGAAATATAACAATGCAGTCTAATGAAACATTAGGTTAGTAAATAATCAACATTTGCAATATAATATCTCATGCTTGACAATAAATTCTCAATGTCAAGTATAATCTCATCGTCATTCTTATAACTGCTGTCATCCAACGTAACTCCTACATACTACGCTGAGACTATCGTATTAAGTCTCGATACGGTCAAAATACATCCTTGCAAGTACATCTCTGGCCCTCACATGGCCGATACTGACACTCCTCAAGTCAGCAACTGTCGACACCCTTGGTCCAGTTGACGTAAACCATCTCACACATATAACCGATATTGGTTCAATAGTCAAGGGCACGTGGAAGCAGTATTACATATCTCATATGATTAACATCATAAACATTCACAATTATCAGAAGCACTTCTTACAATAGTGCATCATGTCTAGGCACATGGGTGGGTTCATCAAACTTGAAACCATTCATTGCTCAAGATCCATCTCATTAAACCAGATTATACCTACTGCAAGTTAAGTTTCCTCACTGAAATTGTGTGGTATCACTGTCTCTGTTCAATATGCAAACAAGTGTACAATCAATAGTTGGTCAACATACATAGCATTCAAATGTATACATACAAGTAGTATTTCAAAACCATACTATTTTCCCCCAAAAATCTCCAAGGTAAATGGAATTGAGTATCCTACTTGGTTTTTAATCATTTTAAGCTACAATAATCCATAATGTATAATAATAGGGTGCTCAGTCCAAAACTCATATTGTCTTCTGGGCATGACCAGATTGACGTATTGGGTTAGGTCTAGATACTTAGGTCACTTCTTGTATTGTCTTCTGGATAGGACCAGATTGACATGTTGAGTAAGGCCTCGAGGTCACTCAGTACCCGACAGATATAGCGTTGGCCTGGAAGTGAAGTCACTCAGTGCCCAACAAATAGAGTCGGCCTGGAATCACTATAGTATTAAGAGAAGAAGGGTTAGTACATTTTTAAATTATTAATGGGGTATAAATATCACATTAAAACTTAGGTCTAACACATGCATCACCAATCAATCAAGATTTTACATTAAAAAACTGGGTTCCTCGGAACATGCCTCGTAACTAGGTACTGTGGCTTCGGATCATCCGAACCACTGTCTAAAACTATTCCACAGACTTCAGAACTTGGGTCTGTCTTCTGACCGTCCGAGGGTCAGGTCTCGAATTGTTCGAAGGTCCTTCTGAACTGAAAAACAGAGAAAACATGCTTCAGTAGGTCTGTGTCTCGGATCATGCCGAGTGAAGCTCGAATAGTCCGAGAGGGGTTCGGTCCCTCCGAACAGGACTCGGAATGTCTGGAGCAGAGGCGGGAGAGTAGCTAGCCTCGGACGGTTCGGGATTTTGAACTGAAGCTCGAAACGTCCGAAGGTTACTCTCGGATCGTCCAAAGCACAACTCTCGGACCTTCCAAGAGTCTTCTTCCTCCTCTGTCTGCAACAACAAACAGTAATGGGCAGCAACACCATGAAATACTAATCCAAAAACAATGGGTTTTCTGGATTCGGTTTTCACATCCAACCGATCAGATAGACTCCTTAGTGAGTCCTCTTTCCTTAGGGAGTGGTTTAAACCTTTAAAACTTAATAGGCTAACTGATTTTAACATGAAAACCACACTGACACAAGAAATCCCATGTTTTTCCTTAAACTTGAAATCGGTTTTACATACTCAAAACTTGGCCAACTTTGTTCTTTCTTGATTCCAAACCGACTGAAATATAAAGAGGAACACAATGGTTACCTTCACTTGAGTTCCTGGGTTGAAAATCTAGGCTTTTGAAAAATTCCTCCTCTAAGCTACGGTTACGAAAAAGACTTAGAAAAACAGAGGCAAAGAGGGTGGTTGGCTAGTTTGCTTTCACAGAGCTGAGAGACTTAGAGATGGAAATGTGTGAGGGATTGAATCAGCTGAGGAGAGAGGCAAAGAGGGTGGTTGGCCAGCCGAGATCTGCATGCGGCTGCTGCCTACGTCCCCAACAATAACGCACTGTTTGGGTGTCTGGTTGCAGATAAATCCTTGCAAATTTCTAGTTTTGGAAAAAGGTCCACTTTTGATAAAATTTCAATTTTTAACTTAAAACATGATTTGAAAAGCTCAAAATTTTTAATCCAACTTGATAGATAAGTTGGGTTTTAAAAACTCTAATCACCATAAAAATTTGGAGATTTAAAATTCACTAAAACCCATAGATTTAAATAAAATTCACAATTTAACACTATTTACTTATTTTAACTTGTGTTAAATAAAATGATTTAAAATCCTCATTTTTGGAGTTTGAAAGAATAAACTAGACCATACTAAAATGGTCTAACATTGTTTCAAAAAATTTCTCATTTCCAAAACCATTTAAATATTTATTTCTCCCTTTCGGGGTCTTGACGGGCGATTTTAATACTATTTTCTGAAAATAAAATTATTCTAAAATCAGAAATAGGAATCCTTGACTAAAGAAAATAATATCATCCAATAATAATCACGTAATGACACAATTAATAAAATAATAACAGTAAGTGGTAAATTACCATTTTGCTCCTTCAGCTGGACGAGCTGGATCACTGAGCTTTCGAGCTCAAATTGGGCCACACATGGGCTTTTCACAAAGCCCTAACCGTAATCTTCGAGATTAACCGGTCAAAGAAGGATTTATTTAGCTAAATATGCTTAATTTGGGTCAGGGTATTATACTTGTTCCATTTAAAGCTTACGAATTAGAAGAAATTATGGACATCACTACATGTATGCCTTTTTTCAACGTCCTTTTCATTTCCATTTCTTTATTATGGTGATAATGATTGGTGAATTTGATGGCGGTAATAGATTATGGTTTGAAATGTGTTGATGGTAATGGATTAAAATGATGATGGTTTTAACGATGGTAAGGCTTAGGACGTTTCATTTTTAGCATAGTCAGAAAGATGTACCATCAAAGATCGTAATTATTTAAATAGTTCAAAATCTAAAAACTGAGGTTCAATTCGTCATAGATTGATTTGAGTTTGTTGATCGAGTCTGTTGATTTTTAGATTCTTATTGAGTTTTGCCGAGTTTCATTGATTTTCTTAAATTGTACAATGTCTTAAGTTTTTTCAAGTCAACCGAATTAGGCCGAGAAGAATTGAGATTTTGGACTAAATTTTAAAATGTTTGCGATCTTAACATATAATATTTGTTGAATATGAATTATATAACGTGTCAGTATTTTATATCTTTACATTTTTGTCACGGTACTTTCTGATAGAATTTGATTTGATCATTTCTTATTTTTGTGTGGGGAAGGGGAGTGGGTGTAGGATATATTTTGTGATAAAGGGGGATATGAGACACAACTACAACAAAGAGATGGACACGTAATCAATTGAATGTTTACAAGCACTACAACAAATCTCGATATTATTTATTATTGGTATGCCTTTTTTTAATTTTCGTATGTGTTGGCCTTTTTTAATTATGATAATTAAATGATGCTGATGATGTTAAATAGATGATTGCGTTAAAGTCATTAACACATAATCCATAGATTGATTTGACTTTTTTTGGTTGAGTTTGAATCGAGTGTTTGGCATTTTATGTTTTACCGGGTTTTGCCGAGTTTTATCGATTTTTTTAAAGTTTTACAATGTCTAAAGTTTTTTTAACTCAACCGAGTTAGTCTAAGTAAAGTTAAGTATTTGGATTAAATTCTAAAATGTTTCTGACCTTAAAAGGACAATGTTTTTGGGTACTGAATATCTTTACATTGATATTGTTCTTATTAGATTTTGATTCGATTATTTCTTGTTTCTATTTAATATGCCCTGCGGGGGAGGTGATTGCGTGCCCTAAGGGGAAGGCGGATGCATAAAAAATAAGCATTTTTTCATTTTTCGTCTTTTTTTCACTTTTTTATGATTATATTGGATAGATGATGATGATCGTAAATAGATTATGGTGATAAAGATTATGATGAAGACGTTGAGGCATTTGTGTTGTAAGATTATGGCCACTACAGAAATTATAGACATCGATAATGGTATGCAATTTTCTCATTTTCCTTTTAATTTTCTGTTTTTTATAATGGTGATGATGATTGGTGAATTTAATAATGATAATAGATTATGGTTTAAATTGTGTTCATGGTAATGGATGACAATGATGATGGGTTTTAAGGATGGTAAGGCTTAAGACTAGCAACAAATATATACCTCATTTATCGTAATTAGTTAAATAATTCAAAAATTCAAAACTTAAGCTTCACTTGGTCATAAATTGATTTAAGTTTGTTGATCGAGTCTATTAATTTTTCGAGTTTTACAGAATTTAATTGATTTTCTTAAGTTTTACAATGTTTTAACTTTTTCGAGTCAACCGAGTTAGGCCGAGTAAAATTGAGTTTTTGACTAAATTTAAAAATGTGTGCGATCTTAACAAAGAACTTTTGGTTATTAACACATGATCAATTACATTTTTACAACCAGTACATCAAATCATTGATATAATTACTGCTATGCCTTTTTTAGTTTTTATATTTGTTTACCTTTTTTAAAGATGATAATGAATGGATGTCGTTGATGCTAAATAAATTATTGTGATGAAGTCATTGATAGAAATCCATTCTAACATTACAAACACTACAACAAATTATGGAGATCATTAAAGGTATGCCGTTTTCCATTGTCCTCATCGTTTCCCTTTTGTTTTGTGATGGTGATGATGAGTAATGAATGTATTGTTGTTGATTGATGATGGTTTGATGATGATTATGATAGTTTTGTTCAATGATCGTAATTAGTTAAATAGTTTATAAACTCAAAACTTGAACTCTACTTGGTCATAAATTGATTTGTGTTTGTTGATCGAGTCTGTTGATTTTTTGAGTTTTGCCGAGTGTAATTGATTTTGCTATGTTTAAATTATATTAAGTTTTTTCCAAGTCAACCGAGTTAGGCCAAGTAAAATTGAGTTTTTGGATTAAATTTAAAAATGTTTGCGATCGTAACAAATAATGTTTAGTCAATAATGTAACGTGTCGGCATTTAATGACTTTATATTTTTGTCGTATACATTCTATTAAAATTTGATTTAATAATTTCTTGTTTTTTGTTTGGAGAGGTATTATGATAAAGAGGGATATTCGACACAACTATGAGAAAGAGATGAAGTCACTAACACATGATCCATTACAATTTTGCAACCACTACGACAAATCATCAACATCAATACTGGTATGCTCTTCCTTCAGTTTTTGAATGCGTTTTATCTCTTTTTAATTATTTTAAATGAGTGCTAAATAGATGATGGTGATGACGCTAATAGATTACATTTTGAATTGTTTTGATGGTAATAGAAAACAATGATGATGGTTTTTAAGGATGGATAATAAGACTTAGGACGTTTCGTTTTTAGACTAGTGATAAAGATGTAACATCAATGACGCAATTAGTTTAATAGTTCAAAATCTTAAAACTTGAGCTTCACTTGTTTATAAATTGATTTGAGTTTTTTGATCGATTCAGTTGATTTTTTGAGTTTTACCGAGTTTTGTGAGTTTAATTGATCCTCTTAAGTTTTACAATGTCTTAAGTTTTTTTGAGTCAACTGAGTTAAGCGGAGTAAAATTGAGATTTTGGACTAAATTTTAGAATGTTCGCAATCTTAACAAATAATGTTTGGTCATTATGAAGTTTAAAACGTGTGGGTATTTAATGTCTTTACATTTTTGTTGTGGTAGTTTCTACTATAATTTTATTTGACCATTTCTTGTTTTTTTTTTTTGGAGAGGAGAGGGGAGGGGTGGAATGAGATACATCTACAACTAAGAGATGAAAGACATTGACAAGTGATCAATTGCATGTTTGATCATTATGACATACGAAATGTGGGTAATGAATGTCTTTTTATTGTTGTTGTTGTAAAACTTATTAGAATTTGGTTCGATCATTTCTTATTTTATTTATTGTGCCCAGTGGCGGAGGTGATTGCTCATCTTATGATGTTGGTGATTTCGTTCAATTATGTCTTTTTTCTGTCTTATTATTTTTTTATATATATTTATAATGATAGTGTGCTGATGATGGCAAATAGATTATGGTGATGAAGGTTGTGATAAGGACGTTGAAACATGTTTCATTATAACCTTACGAAAATTGGAAGAAATTATGGACATCACTACAGGTATGCCTTTCTGAATCGTCCAAATCTGGTGATAACCAGAGCGGAGATCAAGCTTAGAAAAGATCTCACCTCCTTGGAGTTCGTCCAACAATTCTTCAATTACTGGAATGGGAAACCTATCCTTGATAGTCTGTTGATTGAGAGCACGATAATCAACACACATTCGCCAAGACCCATCACTCTTGAGCACCAAAAGCACTGGAGAAGAGAAGGGGCTTTGGCTAGGACGGATGACCCCACTTTGGCAAGGACGGATGACCCCAACTTTTCAATTTCTGTCTTCTGATAATAAGGGTACCTATATGGGTGAACATTGATTGGCTTAGCATCCGGCAATAGTGGTATATGATGGTCATGAGATCGACATGGCGGCAATCCTTTTGGCTTATTGAAAACATCAAGGTATTGTTCCAATAGATCAGCCAAGGGGACTGATTCCCCTGCCATTGGAGCCTTATTAAATTCAGGTTGAATAAAATAGATCTGGAGTAGGTAGCTTGGGTTACGACTGGGGCTCAAGTGCTTAGCTCGAGACTCACCAACCACCCTTACCCCTTGTTGATCTTCACCTTCCCACAGCTGGAGTCAGTTGTGGATGTGGAAGGACATAGTCAACTTTTGGAAGTCCCATGTGATGGGTCCTAGCATTTGTAGTTGAAATTCCATTACTAGAAGTATGCACGACTTAGAGGAGGGTGAATAAGTCGGTTTTCAATTTTAGTTCCCTTTAAAAATAAATCAGATTTAACAATATGTGCAGCGGAATAAACGTGTGTGCAAGTGATAAACAAATGAATCAAACCATTAATGCAAACCACAGATGCACAACGATATATAGTGGTTCAGTTCACCTGAACCTTCATCTACTGTTGGACTCACCCTCTCTAGCGCTATCCCAAATATAATATGTATGAGTCTCACACCCAAATAGTACAACCTAGTTTTTTATAGATGTTCAACCCAATTGGTCTAATCCTCTACACCTATTTTTTTAGAGTGGTTCGAACACACTATTCTAATCCACTTTATAATGTTTGAAATAAACCGAAGAAGAAATACTTGCCTTGGGCCTTAACCGTTTTCTTTTAAGCTCTTTCTTCTTTACTGAATCTGTGTGCTCCTTTCCATCAAATCAGAATCATCAAAGTATTCATCGGCACAACAGTAGGACTTGTGTATAACTAGTTTTGTAGTCCTATATGAACACCTTACTTTTCATCAGGATTGGGGTATTGATTACCCAAAAATATTTACTGAGGAGATGATGAAGAAGGTGCAAAGAGGGAAGGCGGATTGATCCGACACACTATAATACTTTTCCTGCTTTTCTCTCTATATTCAGTCCCTCTTACAAAAGGCTTACTGTTATTTTATAAGACAGTTTGCAGTTTTGCAGTAAGTCACGCACGCGAGACCTCGCCGCTTCTAATGAGGCCTCGTCGACGGTAATTCTTTAAGGACAGCACATATGTGCAAGTTAAGCTGTCCAGTCATAATCCAGCCAGATACTAGCCACCTCATATCCACCGTGCATTATTTGCAATTCATTTATTTTAGCCATCAATTAAGGATTAGATGGGAAGATTGCAAGATGGTTTACAACTCATGGAGGAGCCTTTCCATACTTGTCATGGACAGCTCCCCAAGGGTATTCAAATTCAAATTTAAGTGAGGTGGCAGCATCTCACCATTTGGATAAATTTATTTACCATAATAAGCTTCCAATCAATTTACCATAATTACCCATCTCACCATGTGGGATAAATTTATTTACCATAATAAGTTTCCAATCAATTTACCATAATTACCTCTCCAATTAAACAGACACAGATTTTAACTTTCTAAATCTGTAGGAGACTGAGTCAGCAAGACACAGGGTAGCTGGACTCAGCTCAGCTCAGCATAACTGGCTGTGAGGCCTCGGCAGACTGCATGAGGCCTCGAGGCTGAAAGTCACTTAACCAATTGACTTCTAAGGTATTTGACTTAGCCTAAGGTCTCCTACGGTTCACTTACCTGTGTGTCATTACCGTATTTGGTGTAAACGCTTCAACTTCATAGTAGATCTTCTTATACATCCAAGTGAAGTCCAACTGAGTCACTTAATTGACAATAAGAGTGATTCGGACGAACCGGGGCACTTACAATCTCCCCCTTTGTCAATGTCGTGACAAAATCTAAGATCTACCAATTACACCAATTTCCCCTTTACAATGAAATACAAGTCCTTAAAAAAATATAACTCAACCAATGACCATATCAAGACTTGAATTTCTTGCACTAACACTTCTCTCCACCTTTTTCTTTTTCTCCCCTTGAAATGATGCCTGTAAAAAAAATCCTGCAAAAGACATAGGAAACTAGGTGGGTATTACACAATAATATCATGGAGAAACAGATTTTACAAAACATCAGTTTTAAATAAACATTTATTCCAATATTTGAAATTAAGAAAGATCCACCACTAACCAATTTGTCAGATCCTTAAAAAATACATTTTCCTATTAGGCACAAGGAGGATCTGAAAACATCAAGGGGCCTAAACACATCCTCTCACCTTCTGAACCCATTTCACATTTAAGGAAGATGGCCGGAGGGATGGACTAAAATTCTTTGAGTCAGTTCTATGTTTGAGAAGCTCATTTAACAAATTTGTTACTATTTGATTTAAGAGCTGATTTTGATCTTTTCTTTCAAAATTTTGCCAGACATTGTCCCTTCTAATATGTACCTTTGGACAGAAGTGAACTTTTCTTTATGATGATTCTTTTTTAGGGGACATTCAAACTTTAGGTGACCCAACTTTTCACAATATTAGCATGTCACACTATAAGATTTAGAGAAAGAATGCTCACCTTTCACAAAAACAGTTTTAGAGTTAGATTTCTTATCAAAACCTAGACCAGTTTTGTCTCCAAATTGTTTTCCAATATTTAAGAGTTTTTCAAGTTTTTCTTCCTCTTGAGTAAATTTATTTTCAAATTTTATTTTGTGACTCCTTAACTGGTTTAAGTCAAATTCCAGTTTTTGCTTTTCACTTCTAATTTTTGACTCATCTTTCTTTAGTTTTAAAGTTTCATCTTGAGCCAATTTAAGCTTTCCTTGAATACTTAGATTTTCATCTTGAACAATTTTTAAGTCTTTTTCAAATGTTTCTTTTTCAGTTTTAATTGATTTTTCAATTTTACATTTTCATTTTTAGATTTACCAAGTCTTTTAGTTAAATCTTTGCTTTCTAAGAACAAAGCATTATAAGCTTCTTGCAAGCCATCATCCTCACTATCTGATCCTTCACTATCACTTTCAACATTTGGAGCATTTTGAGGATCATAAGAGATGGAAGCAATGAAACTTTTGTCTTGACAACATCTTCATGGGTTGACACATCGGATTCATTTTCAGATTGTGATGTGTCTTCTTCCACCATAGTGGTCATGGCTTTCTTTTTAGATCTCTTCTTAGAAGGACATTCATTAGCAAAGTGACCATATCCATCACAATTAAAACATTGAGTTTCTTTGGGCTTGGATTTTTCCTTAAATCTATCTTTTGACTTTTTTTAAAAAAATGTGCTTTACTTTTATTGAATTCTCTATAGTCTTCTTTATTAACTCTTCTTCTCTCTTTCCTCATATTAAAATGTTTTAAGAAATTTTTAGCAAGAGTGGCAACCTGTTCATCTGTATCACTTTGTGAGTCATCAGATTCTTCATCCATTTTAAATTTAGTTTTTAGAGAAGATTTTAGAGCAATTGATTTTTTCTTAGGTTTTTCATCATCAAAGTGAAGCTCATAGCTTTGAAGGGATCCTACCAAGTCATGAACCCTCATTAGAGACACATCTCTGTATTCTTCAATGGTGGCTACCTTGGGCTTAAAACTTTTGGGTAGATTTCTTAGTATTTTGGTACAAATTTTAGATTCAGGGATTATTTCACCTAAGACCTACATGGAATTTACAATGTCACTTAGTTTCGAATAAAACTCCATAAACATTTCATTTTCCTCCATTCGTATGTTATCAAATTGTGACTAGAGGATTTGAAGTTTAGACCTTTTAACAACTGAGGTTCCTTCATGTGTCCTTTCTAAGATGTCCCAAGCATCTTTGGCTGTCACACATGTCATCATACGCTTGAACTCATCTGGTGAGACAACACAATTAATGGCATTTAAAGCCTTTCCATTTGCAGTATAAAGAGTTTTTTCCATGTCGGTCGAGGTGAAGTAATCCTTAGATTTAGTACCAATGATTAGTTGAATAGATTTTCTTTTTTCATCTTTGGCTGATTTTTCAGAGATTTCCTTAATAGGATGTTTCCAACCCCTTACTACTGTTTCCCATACGGCTCCATCAAGTGATATAAAGAAGTTTTTCATTTTTACCTTCCAAGAGGCATAGTTAGAGCCCTCAAAATAGGGAGGTTTGGAAACATGGTGACTATCACCTCTATACATGATTCTAGTATAAGATCAACTCGGACGATTAAGTCCAACTTAGAGTAACCGAGCTCTTGATGCCAATTGAAATTCCGTTACTAGAAGTATGGACGACATAGAGGGGGTGAATAAGTCGGTTTTCAATTTTAGTTCCCTTTTAAAAATAAATCAGATTTAACAATATGTGCAGCGGAATAAACGTGTGTACAAGTGATAAACAAATGAATCAAACCATTAATGCAAACCACACATGCACAACGATATATATTGGTTCGGTTCACCTGAACTTACATCCACTGTTGGACTCACCCTCTCTAGGCCTATCCCAAATATACTATGTATGAGTCTCACACCCAAATAGTATAACCTAATTTTTTTATAGAGGTTCAACCTAATTGGTCTAATCCTCTACACCTATTTTTTTAGAGTGGTTCGAACACAATATTCTAATCCACTTTACAATGTTTGAAATAAACCGAAGAAGAAATACTTGCCTTGGGCCTTAACCGTTTTCCTTTAAGATCTTTCTTCTTTACTGAATCTGTGTGCTCCTTTCCATCAAATCAGTATCATCAAAGTATTCATCGGCACAGCAGTAGGACTTGTGTATGATTGGTTTTATAGTCCTATATGAACACCTTACTTTTCATCAGGATTGGGGTATTGATTACCCAAACATTTACTGAGGAGATGATGAAGAAGGTAAAGAGGGAAGGCTGATTGATCTGACACACTATAATACTTTTACTGCTTTTCTCTCTGTATTCAGTCTCTCTTACAAAAGGCTTACTGTTATTTTATAAGACAGTTTGCAGTTTTGCAGTAAGTCACGCCCGCGAGGGCTCGCCGCTTCCAATGAGGCCTCTCGGCTGTAATTCTGTAAGGACAACACATATGTGCAAGTTAATTTGTCCAGTCAGAATCCAGCCAGATACTAGCCACCTCATATCCACCGTGCATGATTTGTAATTCATTTATTTTAGCCATCATCAAGGATTAGATGGGAAGATTGTAAGATGGTTTACAACTCATGGAGGAGCCTTTCCATACTTGTCATGGATAGCTCCCCAAGGGTATTCAAATTCAAATTTAAGTGAGATGGCAACATCTCACCATTTGGATAAATTTATTTACCATAATAAGCTTCCAATCAATTTACCATAATTACCCATCTCACCATGTGGATAAATTTATTTACCATAATAAGCTTCCAATCAATTTACCATAATTACCTCTCAATTAAAAAGACACAGATTTTAACTTTCTAAATCTGTAGGAGACTGAGTCAGCAAGATATAGGGTCAGCTGGACTCAGCTCAGCTCAGCATAGCTGGTTACGAGGCCTCGGCAGACTGCATGAGACCTCGAGGCTGAAAGTCACTTATTATCTTATTTTCCATTTTATAACCAATTGACTTCTAAGGTATTTGAGTTAGCATAAGGTCTCCTACGGTTCACTTACCTATATGCCAATACCGTATTTTTTGTAGACGCTTCAACTTCATAATGATCTTCTTATACATCCAATGAAAGTCCAACTGAGTCACGTAATTGACAATAAGGGTGACTCGGACAAACTAGGGCACTTACAGTAGCCATTGGGCCCTAAGACCACGTCATATCCTCCCAAGGTAAGCAGATAAAAATCGGCTAGCACTTCCAGCCCTTGCACTTTGAGGGTGACCCCCCTGCAAACTCCGGAGTACTGGATTCGGACACCATTAGCCACGGCAACCTCAAATGTTGCATCTTGTGTCACTGGCAAAGCTGCTTTAGCAGCTACATGTGGGCTCTGTAACACCCCGGATTTTCAAGTTATCAATATATATGAAATTTACCATTTAATTTGTAAATTATTGGATATGGACCTTAGATGGGTAAGGTGTTAGGTCAATTGCCCAATTAAGACTCAATGGATGGTGGTCATGTTTCAATTGAATTAAATGGGTGAGATGTATTTAATTGGGTCAAAATTGTTAATTGGGTCAAAATGCCCAATTGGGACCCAATGGGTCGTGGTTGATTTGGTTGACCACCAAGTGAGTTCAAGCTTACTTAATTGGCGCTGAATTAAGTTGGAAATGGAATTATGTAATTGAGTTGATTTTAAGTGAGTTGAGTTTAGAATGAAAAATAATTGAGTTATGGTGAGTTGGATGGGAAGTTAATGGGACCTTCATCTTAAGTGAGTGGAGTGTGAAGATGAAGGGTTTTTGTTGTTTCAAAAACCAACTCAAGGTATACACGTTAGAATGGGAGTTTCATCTCATGGGATGAAACTCCAAAATGGAACATCAATGGGAGGTGGACGGTTTTGTTGTTGTTACACAATCCAAGTCAAGGCTACACTGTTGGAGACATGGGAGTTTCATCTCATGGATGAAACATCCAAATGTATCATTAATGGGAAGGTAGACTGTTTTGTGATGTTACACAAGGTTACACATAGCACACGTTGGAAGCATGGGGGGGTTTCCATCTCAAGATGGAAACCCAAGAGCCAAATGGTGGGAGTGTTTCATCTCATAGATGAAACCTCCAAATGGATCATTAAGGAGGGAGGTGAAAGGGCATGGGAGTTACAAAGGAGTGTCACCAAAGGACACCACCCTGGCTGAATTTCATTAAACAAGAAAAGACTAAGGGGTTGCATCTTTGACACACTCTCCTTCTCAAGCTCTCACTCAAGGCCGATTCCCTCTCAAGACAAGGACTTGAGTTTTATCTCAAATTTTCTCTCTTTCTTTCTCCCTCAAATCTATACCTCTTGGCCGAACCACTCCAAGAGATTTTATCAAAGATCAGTTTCGGCTAAAGATCAAGAAGGAAGGAAGAAGAGGCTAAGGAAGGAAATGAGCAAGGAGTGAAAGAAACATGAGGAGTCGTGGAATTGGTTAGTGCTCGATAAGATTGCATAAATTAGAAAAAAAGGTCAAGGACATGGTTTGGCCATTGCATGGCCGAACCCTAATTTGTATTATGATTAAGATTCTATGCATGAACCATGTATGAAATAGTGGATGATTAAGGATCATGGTTTGGCCTTTTGCATGGCCGAACCCTAAATTGTATATACAATAACCATCAAGGAATATGAACATGGTTACATGATTTTCAAGAAGAAGTAATGAACCATAGGGTTCGGCCATGTTGTATGGCCGAACCCCATGGTAGGACATTAGTTAATTTTAATGGATTTGAAGATGAAAATCATAGATGAATGTTTATGATTTTAAAAGGTTTTAAAGGGTTTAAATGGATGTATGAATGGAAACCATCAAAGGATTAATCATGGAGGTATGATGTGTTTTAATGGAAATGATGAACCATAGGGTTCGGCCATGTTGTATGGCCGAACCCCATGGAAGAATATCATTGGTTTGGATGGTTTTAAAGGTGGTTAAACCATGGAAAGGGTTAAGGATATTAAAAGGTTTTAAAATGAAAGTATGATAGTAATTGTTATGGGTTTAAAAGGATCAACCATGGAGGGACTTGTTTATGAACTTAAGATGGTAAATTGATTTAATGGAGAACATGGAAATAAGGCATCATGGGTTCGACCATGGCGTATGGCCGAACCCCATGGACTATTTTAATGGGCCATTTGGAGATTTAAGCATGATTAGAAATCACTAATGGTTCTATGTTTGTAGATCAATTATGGATTTAGGCATGTTTAAATGAATGAAGTGTTTAGCCATGGATAAAATAATGGCAAAGTTGTAAATAGGTGAAAATGATGGACCATGGGTTCGGCCATGGTGTATGGCCGAACCCCATGGGGAATGTTTTGTGGACTTATGTTGTGATCATTGTTAAATAATTATGGTATAAGTGATTAGATGTATGAATCAAAGATGTCATGATCTTGGGTTGAATTTGAAAGATCAAAGGATTACAAAGAGGGACCAAAATCAAGTGAGTGAGGTTCAGCCATGTTGTATGGCCGAACCCCACTAAGGTGTATTTTGTGGACTAAGGGTTTAAATGATTAACTTAGTGGTGATTGATTAATAAATCAAAGGAGGGACTAAAACCAAGTGAGTGAGGTTCGGCCATGGTGTATGGCCGAACCCCACAAATGATTACTTATGGACTTAGACATGATTATAAATCAAATGGAATATGGGATTGGTAGGTTTCTGGACCAAAACGCAAGGACACTATAGTGGTCATTGGTAGGATTCTACCTCTTTGAAACCATGGGACATGTACTATGATTTTACTTCATACTTTTGATGACTAATTTTGTATCAAATGTTATGTTTCAAATATGGAGTTTTTATGCTATGAATTATATTATTACAGAGCATGTGGACATATGCATCTCATGCATGGCATGGGAGGGTTGATATGTAACCGGAGGCCACGCTCCGTCGGGCGTCCGTAAGGCATTCGTGGGAAGACCTTGATGTGCATTATCCATCAAGAAGTAACCAGAGAACACACTCCATCGGGGCGTCTGTAAGGCAACTGTGGGGATACCTTGATGAGGAGAACTCCATCAAGAGGATATATGTATTTGTGATGGGTGGGACTCATTGCATAAGACACCATGGCATGGCATTGTTTTACATGGTTTTGTTATTATATTATCTATATGATTTTGTACTAACCATGTGTTAACCCTACTTGGAATACCTACTGGGCGCGTTGTCTAACACCCTCCTTTTACCCTAGTGGATGACACAGGAAATGAAGGGAATGATGAACGTGATCGAAGCCAAGCATAGGAGCTTGGATGTGTTTAATTTCATTTTGTTTAAGTTACTCATGGACTATGTAATTTGAGTAGCTAGAATTTAGGCATATAATAACTTAGATATTTTGCTATGGCTTGAATGGTTCACTTTGGATATTTAAGTTAAGAGAATGATGGATAAGGCATGGACTACTTTGCTATCTAAAATGGAATAGAATTAGGATTCTATTATAATTCCGCATTTATGTTTTAATCCGCATGTATAACTTATTGCGTGTGAGCCGTATTCGTGGACTTAGTCCATGCACACTATGATTGGCCCGTTAAGGGTCGCGCTTTAGAAACTCGGACTTAGCTCCTGTCGTGGCGTCTCGCTCTCTCTCACTCTTCTATTTATAAGAAAAAAAAATAGACTCTGATTTCGGTGAGTGAAAAAGGGCGGGACGTTACAGGCTCATAAAGTTATGAGTGCTGCCCGAGTCCACCAGAATCGTCACCATAATCCGACCCAATTGTCCTTTCAGATGCATGGTCTGGGGAGCATGATCCCCAGTCACGGCTTGTAAGGAAATTTCTAGTTGAAGGTTAGAGCTGTCATCTTCCTCCTGCTCTCTGTCCATCTCTTCCTCCAGTTCAATGTTAACATCGTCAGGCCAACTACCTTCCATGAGAAACAACTTTTGAGTGCAACACTTGTGGCCTGGAGCAAATTTTTCGTCACAGTTGTAGCAAAGTCCTTTCTATCGCCGTTCTTTCATTTCTAAGGGGGTAAGATTTTTATGACGGGTACGGGAGCCTTAATAGGCCCTGTTGATACTCAGGATGATTGCGGCCCGGAACGCCCCTGATCCAGGCGGAACTGTCTTTTCCTGGCCAGGACCTTCTCTTCTTGTAAGCGGGCAAGTCCTACTGCTTCCGGGAATGTCTGTGGTCTCAACATCCTAACACTGAGTTGGATGTCATCCCTCAGACCACCCAAAAAGCAACTCACCATGAAAGTCTCATGGAGTCCTTCAGTTTGGTTGGCAAGCTCTTTGAAGCGAGTCTGATAATCTTCCACTGAACCCGTTTGGCATAGCTTGGTGAGGGACGAAGTGGCATCGATATAGGGTGATGGTCCAAACCGTACCATGAGTCCATGTGTGACGTCATCCCAACTAGCTATTGCATTGGATCTCTCCATCCACTTGAACCATTGTAGTGTTTTTCCCTCCAAATAAAAGGAAACCATCAGCAACTTCTGAGACTCAGGGGTCTGTTGATGAAGGAAAAATTGTTCTGCTCGATAGATCCAACCCGATGGGTCAGTACCGTCGAACGTTGGAAAGTCTAACCGAGTTGTACGCCCGAAGACAGCATGCTCACTGTCACCATTTTTCGGTTGTGGCCCCGTGTTATGGCCCATCGACGGTTCCCCTACATCGAGTGAAAGAGGCTGAGATATACCATAGAGCCTTGTATCAACTGTCTGCAGACGAGTGCTGATAGTAGCCACCTGGCCGACCAAATCATCCATCCGCTTGGCCTGTGCTTCCAAGGTTTTGTGTAGAAGATGAAGTGTATCATCAATCTTCCAGAGACGGATCTCGTTCGCCATTGGAACTTGGCTCTGATACCTTACGGAAACTTGCTGTGTTTCCATTATGAGACATGACTCATTGTGTCTCTCAGTGCCGAATTGGAAGACGAAAGGAAAATTGCTTGGGTATTTTCGAGGAACCCACCCTAGGCTGTTCTTTAGCAATCAAAATCTATATTAATTTTATTCATGAAGGATTTTAGATAAAGAGATTAAAAACTCCTGCAATCTCGACCAGCTGATTATAAGGAAATCCTTTCAAAATTCAAACGAAAGATAAAATGGCAAAACTCTCTAGGATAATTCAAAATTCAAACGAAAGATAAAATAGCAAAACTCTCTATGATAATCCTTACCTGGCAGCTAGTAGTCATCCAACCCAATCCTACTGATCTGTTAACCGATCCTGATCCCCAGTTGATCCTGATCTAGTTGGACAACTCAGAGGTAGGTATGTTACATCTGTTGAGGATGTAAAGTTAAATTAGGTCAGTAAATTTCGTTGTGGCATTTGAAATTGGAAGAAATGAATTTGTATTGGTTGGAGATCTAAATCAGAAACATCCCTAGATTTGTGATTGTAGCATGAATTCTGAACAAAGTTCATTGTGATTTGATGCTTCAACAACGTCATTTGATTCTTTCATGCTTTGCAAACTGAAGTTCCCTTTACTCTGGAGTCTCAAGTCCCGAGCATGACAAGCAACAAACTCTAAAATGAGGGGCAACAAGAAATATTTCAACCTTAAGAATTACACAGGAAATGTTGTCAGTAGCTACCCAAAAAGTTAAATCGACTGTATTATTGGAATATTATCACTTTCGTGATGATAATTGAAGTGCCTTTTGCAAGGTAAAACATATCAATTGAAAAAAATTCTAATCCACATTCTTGACCAACAAAAACCAAATTCACCAACAAAACAGAAAGGGCTATTGTTAACAGGTTAATGTATGAGGTCATGAGATGACCATAGCCCATCAAAACATTAGGAAAGCAATAAAGAATAACAGAATAAATATTATAGACTTAAAAAAAAAATTACTAACTGAAGCCATTTGAGTTCTCAACAATGTAGATGTTGAAAAAATTACTAAGAAATTGAATATCTAAAACAACCTTAATCAACATTTTATTTTTAAACAATTCATTATGTTGCTCCATTGTCCTCTCATGGTTATCTCATTTGACCATATATAAACCACATTTGGGGGATTTTAATTTTTTTTCCTTTTGGAAATTATGTGACATAAACTTGGAACCTTTCTGGTTGCAATGGTGATCACTAGCCAACTAGAACATTTGAGTTTTGTTCAGAATCTATAGTTCTAAAATGATTCAAATTAGGTTGAAAGTATACCACTAACCTCGCCAAATCAGACAATCTTCTTTGTAGACTAGAAGCCTTTATGTTCATTTCCAAACTCTCTAATTCAGCCACAAGTTCTTCTTCAATTTTGTTTGATAGGATGGTAGAATAGATACGACCATGTAATTAGCTAACCATGAGTTGATAACATCATGTGGCTGAAAAGAAAACGAGAAACTAACCTAATCATATCATGCAGAAAACTAATCATGTCATGCAAAAAACTAAGAGAACTTTTCTTTTTGAGGAATTATATGTTCCTAAGCTCAAATATTACCCTGAAGCTCTCCATTTCAAACACCCTAGCAACCCTTAGGAGGGTTATTGACCACATCATCCATTAATCCCCTCATAGTAGTCAAACACAAAGGCATCCTTGTGCTCACTGATCTAAAAAGTATGCCAAGAAAAAATGTCCTTCAATGCTTTCTCGTTCAACTAAAATCTCTTTATGATACCACCCTAGTACTTTTACAGCCTTATCTACCTAGAACCTAAGGCCTTTCCGAAAAACTTTCTTTACTTTACCTCGAGCATCATTAAGCTTGCAAAAAGCTCTAACCAATGTTCAAAACTCCCTCTTTGCTTTCTTACCTAATTCCTATCCACCAATACCTTTTATTCCACATCTAGCAGCTAAGACCTCCTCCCTAAAGCTTCCTCGTCTCTATCAAACCTCCGAGGCTACTTGCATAGAAAACATGATTTCCATCTAAACTACTATCAATAACTAAACCACCCTTTTCCTATGGCTTCTTGACCTCCTCCCAATTAACATGATGCAAACTTTTTTTGTCTCTTTTCCCATTCCTAATGAAATTCCTTTGTAGTTCTTCTAACTTCTTTTTTTAGTCCTTCGGTATCTCATATAATGACATAAAATAGGTTGGCATGTTAGGTGACACCAACTCGTTAACCATTAATCTCCCACCCATTGAAAAATAGTTCCTCCTTGAATAAGTCGACCTTTTTCCTCCGTCCTCTGTAATATAGGACTCCCAAGTCCTTCAAGATCTAAGATTGGCCCCCACATGAATCTCCAAGTATGTTAGATGGTGTTTTTCAATCTAGTTCCAATCTCTTTCGCTTAGGCCTCCTCACTAATTACCACACTTAAAGCATCTTAGGACTGCCTTAGCACCTAATGTCCTTCTCTCATTTGAAGCTTCACAAAAGAGTAAGTATGATCTTCAAACTGCAAAAGAGACATCAATATACCCCCTGTTGCTATCTCCAAATCTCTAATCCAATTTCTCTAGCTTTCCACTTAAGCTTACCAAACACTTCTACCACCATTGTGAAGATAAGGGGTAATAACAGATTACCCTATCTAAGACTTCTTTTTACATTAATTGGTTTGATAGGCAATAAGGCCTTGTAGCACACGCTTTCATCCACCTCAATTGTTTAAATCGGAAGCCCATCTTACGAAACATATAATAATAATAATGTAAGATTTCTCCATATCAATTTTTAACAATAGCCCCTCCCCTTATCCCTACGAATGGCATGGATTGTCATTAGCAACCAAAATACCTAGCTCCAATGGCCCTTCCCTCTTAATGACTAGGCTGATGACGGAGCTAGAACAACACAAGTGACCCTAGAGGGACGGAGGGAGGAGGAGGAGAAGGAGAGAGAGAAGGGGGGGGGGAGGAATAGTTCAATCTAAAATCGTTAGTCCTTTTTAAATTTACTCGATTGATTAGTTTAAGCACAACATATATATTAATCAAGTGAGTGTGTATTAGCAAATGTGATTAAACAATCAACACAAGAAAATAGCTCTAACACCACAAACACAAGGGCGCAAGATATATATTGTTCGATTCGCCAACCTACATCCACTGTTAGGACTCGCTCAACCTTGAGCTATCCTCAAATTCGCTAAGTGGTGACTTACATCCTCACAATTAGACTAAGAATTCTATCTCACTCAATCGGTTGGGAATTTCACCCACCACTGTAGAATAGGAATTCCACTCATCCAATTGGTTGGGAATTTCACCCACCATTGTGTCAGAGACAATGCTCTAGTGTTTTTTATAGTGGTTCCGAAGCCAATCCTCTTTATTCCACTTTCGGGATAAAGGTTTTAAAAACAAAATTAAAACAAAAAAGCACTTGCCTTTGAAGCTCTTTCTCGCCGATGTGTGTTTCTTGAAGATCCCACCTAATGTGTGCCGACGCTCCTCCTTTTAGTGGTCGTAGAGTAATCCCGATCACAGGGTAACAAAGAAATTGGTTTCACCACAGGTTTCCTAGTTTATGTCTTTCCTACTCTCTTTCTCACTTTCAAACTCAATCAATAGATTGGTTGTTTATGATTTTTCTTTCTTCCTCTCTTTCTCACTTCTAAACTCAATCAATAGAATGGTTGTTTATGATTCTTAGTACAAGAGTGTTGATCTTCCTTAGAGTATATAACTCTTCTCAGCTCAAGGATGATAGTAAAACGATCACACAACATTCGTATTTATAGAGGAGTTTTAATGATTTTTCTGATTGTCCAATACCAACAGGTCGGTGGCACCGATGGGTCGGTGGCACCGAGCGGTCGGTGTTCATGTTTATCGTTCAACCACCCAACCGTTGCGCATTAAATGCACTCCCAATGACTTTATTACTTCCCGGTCTACAGGTCGGTGTCGCCGATGGGTCGACAGTTATGGCACCGAGAGGTCGGTCCATACGAGTGTCTCGATCTGGGGCAAGACCATGCTGACAGTAGTTTCAAGTCAGAAACCTGTTTTACCCAGAACGATCTATCGCCCTTTACCGAGGGGTCGGTACTAGTACTCTCGATCGGTCTTGATATACTGATATGTTTGTTTCTTCGAGAGCCCTTTTGAGTTCATAGTCCAGAACTCACAAGTCCTTTAACGATGAGTAGTCGACCACGAAGGGTTGTTTAAGTTCATCACCGAGGGGTCGTTGCATATGAGACTCTCGGTCAGAGGCTTACCTAGAATAAATGTTCTTTGATCCAGAACCTCTATCAATCTGACCTACCAGTCCTTGACCATGATGGGTCGATCCTGTCTCCACCGAGGGGTCCGTGAGAATGACTGGTCAAGCTGACAGTGAAACCAATGACATATTTCCAAGTTGGGTTCGAATTCACTGTCCAGCTTCCTCTCTTTGGCTTCTTTATGGATTTACCATATGTTCAACTAAGCCTAGGAATGGTCATCTCTAAGGTGTGGGTACCACCTAAAGTCATCTATGGGCAAATACCATCGAGGCAGCGGAATTGGTTGTAGTAGATTCCAACAGCCACATAGGCCATGGGAACCTATCGAGGACGATGAGTGTGCTTTAAAGAATGTCCACGTAGAAGCCTTCAGCCATGACATACATGTAAATCCTAAGGTTTTTATAGATTGGTTGTCGGACATGGACCACTACTTTGAGTGGCAAGACATGTCTGAAGTCTTTAAGATCCGTTTCGCCAAGATGAAGTTGGTGAGACCAGCTATGCTTTTCTGGACCACTGCGGAGCAGAAGATGAGGAGAGCAGGGGATGACGCCCTAAACTTGTCGTGGGATACGATAAAAGAAGTTTTGAAGGAAAAATATGTCTCCCATAGGTATTGGGACAGACTCCTTGATCAGTGGAACTCATTGTGTCAAGGAAGTTAGACTGTTAGTGAGCATATCACTAAGTTTGACGAGTATTTCATGTGAAGCGAAATCGAAGAGGACCCCAATCAGACCCTCTCTAGGTTCAGATTAGGTCTTCGTCCGTAGTTCTAGCGTGAGCTCATTTTGTGTCATGTTGTCACCTTGGATGAAGCATATCAAGTTGTACATGAATATGATGACTACTTGAAACTGCATCCTCCAAGGTAGTCAGACCTCTGTAATGTCAACTTTTAGCCCGCTCCACTAGGACTCAGAAAACACGGTGAGTCAAGTCAAGTCAACCACCAATGCTCCACTCCAAAACAAGCATGTAAGTGTAATAGGAGCCTCTGGTGCGAGTTATTCCAAACAAGGGACCAAATGTTACACTTGTCATGGTTATGGGCATTTCGCTCACGAATGTCCTACCAAGAATCGGAATAAGGAAAGAACCCTTGTGTTGGAAAAACAGTCCAATGAAAAGACTGACCAGGACGTTGAGAATGAATTGTTATATGCAAGCGAACAACCTGAAAGTGATGAGGGCATTGACGATTTCGACGAATATCCTTTTGAATTGGTTAGGTATATTTCCATATCATCCCTATCCGTAGACCATAGTCCAGTGCCAGTGTCACCCAAGTTGCCTGAGTTTGCTGCAGATTCTTCTTGTAAATTCCAGAATGTCAATGTGGGTGATTCTATGGTGATCCACATGAGGCCTGAACGATTCCCACAATGAATCTTGAGGTAAATTGGACCCAGTGTGCATTCCCTATCATACCCTATACCATTCCATGACCTAGCAGCTTTACCATTCCACCCCACCTCATATGAGCCTTATCATGACCCATATACTGGCCTAGCTAGCCCACTTCTTAATCCTTGGCCTGAACCTACAAAGTTTTCCCTATCACCCAAGAGAGTGAAGGTAGAGTTTATATTGAATGAGAAAGTGGTTCCCACATGCCAGCTGAAGACAGAATTCACATTGTTGACAATCGATGACCTTCAGCGACAAGATTCGACTCTTCTAGAGAGATACCACATCTTTGTATCACCAGAGGCGTCTTCTTCTCATTTATAGCATGTTGACCACAATGACAGTACTATGTCCAAACATCCCAGCGACGACGGAAGAAAGGCCACTCCAGCAGCATTGTAGCTTGATGATGACTCTATTGGATGACATTTGAAGATCTCACGTGCGCGTGATGCTTATTGAAGACCCCACCCTAGGAAGACGCATGCGTGAGAAGATTGATGTCTTTTCATTTGTTGGAACTCGAGGTTGAGTTCTTTTTCAGATGAGGAGATTGATGCAGTGCATTCTTTAGATCCAGACCTTCCATTTAACTTACCTCCCATTTTCGTATTTTGGCTATTTTTGTGTTTTTTATTTATTTTTAGATAGGTTTTTTTTATAATAATTAGCAAGGATTTATTTTTAGTAAGGAGAAACTTATATAAGTTGTAGCCTCCATGAGGCAAAGACACGATTGAATTGAATGAATAAAATTTTGGAGTTTTCCAAACCTTGTGTGGAGCGATTCCTTTAGCGTGAGGTCTTTTTGGCGTGAACCTTGGCGTGAGGCTACCTTTCCTTATTCTTTAGGTACTTTTCATTTATCTTCTATCTCTCTTCCTCCTCCCTCGTCTTCTTCTTCCCTTCGATTTCTTCACTTTCCCCATCTTTGTATTTTCACCGCTGCTCCTTTCCCTGTTTCCCCTTTCCTTCCTTTCCCTTTTCTCGCTTTCCACTCGAGCCCAGATATCCATTCTTCTTCCACCGTTTCCCTCTTCTCCCCTTCACTTTTTTCCACCATCACCACACCCTTCCCTTCCTGCAGCAACTCGCTGCGAGAAATCCCCTTCCGCCTCTTTCGATTTCCTTTCTTTTTATTTTCTTTTCTTTCCACCCTTCGCATCTTCCTCTTCTTGCCCTAATTTCTTTTGTTACCCAAGTGACTAAAGCATTACTCCCACACGTGCCTAATTTAACCCTAAGCCCATGCATTTTTACCTTCCTACCCTTTATTGGTTTACCACCATATTGAAAGGGCTCTTTGCTTTGTGATTTGATTACCTCATTGAATTTTGAATTTGCTTGTACTATCTGTAGTTTTCTTATATTATTTATTTTCTCTATTAATTTTAATTTTAATTTCAGCACCATTTCATTAAATTCTAATTATTTTGTTCCATTAGCTTGAATTTTAGGAATTTAGGGTCACCTTATTAGTTGTCCTGCATCACACTATGTGACCACATGGTGAGTCGAGGAAGATGTCATTTTTGGGGCAAAGGGAGGGCTTTGTCGATTGTTTTTTCTTGCAGTTATATTTTGGTCAATGTAGGAGTATAACAATAGTTCTTTGAAGGGAAAGAGAGTTTGGCTTAGTAGTTTCTTGTGTTAGCTGAGATGAAGTTGATCAACTAGGTAAAAAGAAGAAAGAGTTTAGTGTTTCTCTGCATTCATACATTGACTGAGATGGCCCTTTCCTATTGTATTATGGTTAGTCTAGAAAGAGCAGAATAATAGGGTCTTTGAAGAGATTGAGAGATTGTTCTATGAGATTCTTGGATTGTGCGAGATGAGGTTGATCAACTAGGTGAAAAAAGAGTTTAGTGGTCTTACATTTAGAAATTGACTGAAGATAGAAGTCAATCTTAGAAGATAGTGATGAGGTAATTAAAGAGAAATGGAAAAAGACCTAGTTTAGATTCGGTGAAATTTAACATGGATAGTGCAACTAGGAGAAACTGGGTCTAGCTAGGATTGGGCATCCTGCTTGATTTTGGGGCTTAGGTCCTTGCTCTTTTTTGCCCCCTTTTTTCTAGTTGCTCTTTAATTCAAATTTGTTGCTATATTTTGAAGATCCAAAACCGTCCATTGTTGGTCCACAATCAGGCTTGCACGCTCAACAGAGTTCTTTCTAAATCTGGGCTTTCTAAAATTGAGTTTTTGTGATCCTTGCACACCAATGCCCAAACCTTCTATATCGGTGAGAATCTCATTCCTTGTTGGCATCTCACATGGCCTCCATGTCAGTATTGATGTGTCATCTGATTTGGAATTCGGATGCCCACTGAGTTGGCAGCAAATGAGCTTGAAATCATGGGTTTGGAGGCCCAAAACAGTGCCAAACAAGCCTTAGTTGTTGGCTGATCCAAATAGGCTTCAAACCTAATGTTTGTGGGTCCATTATGATGCTCTTGAGGCCCTCTCTTTGCTCCATCAATTCTAGCATAGGTTTGGAAAGAAATTTCGTTCGTCTTTTATTTACTTGATCAAACCACCTTAAACGTGTATCTTAATTTGTCTATTGGAGTTAATTTAAACTATCCCTAATGCATCCATTTTTAACTCTATCATTAGGGTTAATCCACTCATCCAATGTAGCTTTCACATTTCCATAGTTTTAGCTTTGTCTTTTTTTTCTTTTCAAACATTAACAACTTCATTTATTAAAAAAAAACAAATATTGAGTACATGAGAGGGAACCAAGTATAGGAGAATTATACTAGGATCCAAGAAAAGGAAAAGGAGAAGGAACAACAAAAAACATGAGGCAGAGAAAAGGATCAAACAACAATATAAGAACAAACGCCCCTCCCAACAAAAATACAACAAGGAGTACCCTACTCCCTACTCTCCCAATGATGATGTGATGAAAACAGTTCCATAGCCGGTCTATGTTTGTGCACACCCACTTTCGCTAAGAAATCTGCCACACTGTTCGCCGATCGAGGTGTGTGAATGAAGTTGATGCTTCCCGTTATGCATAGCCTCCTGATGCCCCTAGTAATGCTTATCAACTACCACAAGGGGATTTCCTATTATTAGCTCAGGAGATGGCATTAGTCGAGTCACCTTCGATAATGAGATTACCGATCCAAAACCTAGACCAAATCTGGAATGCTCTTCTGAGTGCTCTCGGTTCTACTTCATTTGACTCCATTATTCCTACTGGCTTGGAAAATGCTAAAGGCATTCTAGCCCTATCATCCTGTATCACCCCTCCTATTCCAGCTGGGCTGGATTTACCTTTGTTGCCACATCCACATTGAATTTAAATGATCCTAGGGGTGGCGCTAACCAATCAACTTTATGTTTCCTAGCTTTCCCAAGTCCTTTTATGCAACCTTCCCAAGACAAATAAAAATCCTCGGGTGCTAGTCCCGAGAATTCCTTAAACACAGACAACCATCCTATCAATTAATTTTAGCTTTGCCTAATTGTCTTTTCTTCATAGTCCAACCACTTTGCTCCATAAATTATTATAGATCTAATAATTGTTTTATAGAATCATATTTTAAAGTGAAGTAGGACTCTTTTGTCACACAAAACTCCATTAGCTTGTATATATTTTGCCCACCATGCTCGTCCCTATTGGTTATATCTAAGCTAAAATCTCTATAAGATTTTACCATAGAGCTCAAGTATCTAAACTTCGCAGGGTCCTACTAAGTCATTTCCAATTTTTATGGGATCGCCTTCCATTGTCTATTCCAGTAAAGTTGCACTCTATATATTCTGTTTTAGTTCTACTAACTTTTAAACTATTTGTCTCCAAGGCTCTTCTCCACAAATATAACCTTATATTGAGTTATTGTTTTGCCTTACTAATTAAAACTATATCATCTGCGAAGAGCATACACCACAACACTTCATTTTGAATTCTTGATGTTAGGTCATCCATGATTAACGCAAATACGTATAGGCAACAGAACCTTGGTGGAGCCTCACACCAACTCCGCCATCTCTCTGCAAACAGCTCTAACATAAGTAGTTACACCATTCTACATATCCTAAATAATCTCTACATTATATTTGTCAAAGTTTTCCATATTAGTTTCCTTGGCACCATGTCATAGGCCTTATCTAGGTCGATAAAAGTCATGTAAAGTTTTTTCTCTCTAAGTTTCTCAATAACTTTTCTTAGTAAAAAGATAGCTTCTATTATAGACCTACCCCATCTCCATGTCAGATATCTTGCATGCTTGGAAACAATATGCTGATCTTGCTTGAGCTCATATTGTTTTTTCGCTAGCTTATTGGAGTTTTCATGGGCGCTTTAGATATATGTCTTTTGGCTTGTAGCTTTTTGGTATTTCTATTTTTTTTATTTGCACCTCTGGTGCCCTTTATATATTAATATATGAACTATTTTAAAAAAATTATAGACCTACCCAGCGTAATCTAAATTGATCATTAGTTATATTTGATTCTTGTTGTAGATGACCATCTATTATCCTTTTCCAAAGTTTCTTGTGTGACTCGTGAATTGAACGGTGCGCAAATCATGAACGGGTGACGGTTTAAGAAGAACGGATATTTCTAAGTGACTTTTGTGTAGGTTTCCTTCCTTTTTGTAACCACAATTTATATTTGCTGTTTTATGTTGATTTTATGAGATATGTGTTAAACTATTATGTTTCAAAGAGGATTTGAATGCTAAGATTTATTTACAAATGGCATGTATTCATTGACATCTCATGCATGGCATGGGGTGATGGTTAAGTTACCGGAGGGACTACACTCCGTCGGGGCGTTCGAACAACCTATGTAGTGGTACCTTGATGATGAGAATCCCATCAAGAGGAAACCGGAGGGTCCACACTCCGTCGGGGCGTTCGAACAACCTATGTGGAGGTACCTTGATGATGAGAATCCCATCAAGAGGAGGCTATGTATACTTGTGATGGGTGGGACTTATTACATTTGCATACATGCATAGCATTGTTTTTGTAAGATTTTGATGATCATGTATTATTATGTTATATGCATGTTTTTATACTAACCTTGTGGTAGCCCTAATCGGAAGACCTACTGGGCGCGTTGTTTTAACGCCCTATTTCTATCCTTAGTGGATGACACAGGAAAGGGAAAGGTCGAGGATCGCGAAGGAAACCAAGCATAGGAGCTTGGGCATTTGAATGGTTTTATTTATGGATATTTTGTTTAAGTTTACATGGACATGTAATCTGTTAGTTAGATGTGGGCATGTAATAACTTAGTAATATTTGCTATGGTTTGGTACGGTTTGGAATGAATGTTTAAGTTTAAGATAGTTTTGGATAATCGACTATGTACTTTGCTATCTAATAAAATGGAGTAAATATAGGTTCCATTATAATCCGCAGTTAGTTTAAGTAATATTCGGCAAAGTTTATGCTTTACTATGTGAGAACCATTCGCATGGACTTAATCCATGCTCACATAGGTTTGGCCAGTTAAGGGTCGGACTTTAGAAGTCCGAACTTAACTCGCTTCGTGACACTCCGCTCTTATCACTTATTTATTTATTTAAAAAAAAAAATAGACTCTGATTTCGAGTGAAAAAGGGTGGGGTGTTACAGTTGGTATCAGAGCGAAACGGGAAGATGAAATCTTTCGAAGTAAGATTAAGACGGTTTCATGTCTCACTGACAAATAAGAATCCCAACTGACCGACTCTTCGAAGTCCGCTGACTGGGGGCTGGATTAATTTACTTCGTTAGACTCAAACTGAACAATCAATCTGAGAACAACAATGAAAGATAGCAAAGGAAGTACAGTCATCATAATTGGATATACCAAATATAGCAAAATAGGATACACTTCCCCGATATCCCCAAATTGAGAAACAAACAATAGGTATTTAGAAATTTCCCCCAAAAAAAGGAAAACCAAGAGTGCTTATTTGGAAATTTCCCCAAAATAGTGATAACACAAACTGTACAAGGAAACTAAGTCAATAATAATTTTTTATGACTTAGGGAAAATGGCTCTAAAAAGAAAGACTCGACAGGACCAGAAAAGAAGGAAAAAGTGGTAGAAAACTCCCAACATGAGGAAAAGAGGGAAAAATCTCAACATGAGAAGGAGCCGTCTCAACATGAAAAATCTCAACATGAGAAGGAGCAATCTGAGGAAGATGAATGGCACTCACGGTGGGAAGAGGAAGAGCGACACTCTCACTATAGTGAACGAGAGAAGGAGGAGCAAAGCAGCTTGAGTATACCAGTGGTGCCTCCTGAACTACAAAGCTTGGTTCAAGCAGTAGTTACTTTTGTTCTCCAACAACATCTGAATGGAAGTGGAACCACTAGTGACGCCAATAACCGGAACATGGTCCGAGATTTCCAGCAACAACGCCCTCCCTACTTCAAGTGAAAGGAAGGGGCTGTCGGAGCAGAACATTGGCTGAAGAAGATCACTCAGATCTTGACCCTACTCCAGATCTCGAGTCATGCTGACAGGATTTTGCTGGCTACATCCCAACTGATTGAGGATGCCGGTAAATGGTGGGAGGTTATAGAAAAACAGCAAGCACTTGTGCCGAAAAGGGAAAGGACTACAATGACGTGGGAATGGTTCTCAGCTACTTTCCTAGATCAGTATTTCCTGAGGAGGAGAGGGAGCGCCAGACTCAAACTTTCCTATCCTTGGTACAAGGCTCCATGACAGTGGCGGAGTATCACCGGGAATTCCTCAGTCTGTCTTGTTATGCATTTTATATGGTGGATATAGAACACCGAAGGGCACGTAAGTTTGAGCGGGGCCTACGGCCAAACATTAGGGCCAAAGTATCCATATTCAAGGTAGCCACACTGGTTGAAGTGGTCAGCAGGGCCACCATAGTCGAGCAAGAAATGGCTGAGTTCGCGCGCTTTGACAACTGCTGAACACAAGTGGGAGGGGCACATATCAGCCCAACAAGAAGTTCCGACCGAACTTCAGCAGACCCTCACCACCTACTGGGTCCACAGGGGGCTTTCGTCCCAACCAGCCCTCCCTATCTACATCAGTCACTCAGGCCTTCAGAGGGGTGAACAACTGCTTTCACTATGATCAGCCTGGTCACTTCAAGAGGGATTGCCCAAAGCTCAACAAGCTCTCTTATTCTAGGGGATCATTCCGTCCACCAGCTAGGCCAGTTAACTCCCGAGGAGGCAGGACATATAACCAGGCGGGATGGGCGCCTAACCTTACTGGATCTGGACAACAGTTTACTCTAGCTCCTCCAGTGGATGTGGATCATTCAGTGATTTAAGGTATGCTGTTGTCAGTAGTTCTTATGCCTATGCACTATTTGATTCTGGAGCTTCACACTCCTTTATATCTGCATCATTCATAATTGCTACCGGTACTCTAGTTCAAAAATGGTCCACATCACTCACAATTGTATCCCCTGTCGGAGACATGTCATTGGGACTCATATGTACGGCTGTGAATACCGAACTCGCTGGACTTAGATTTGAGTTCAATTATCTAGTACTCGACATGATTGAGTACGATATTATCTTCGGGATGGACTAGTTGGCTAGTTTCCAGGCCAACATCGATTGTTATCGCCGCAGAGTGACATCTTGTTCACCCAAGGGAAAACAATATATGGTTCGTACAGACAAGCAGAGCAGACTGCAGGAAGGGTTGAACCATTTGGTATTGAAAATTGTCATCATAAACAAGGCATCAGTCACTGAACTTCTGGCAATTGTGAAAGAATTTACGGATGTATTTCCAAAAGAACTCCCTGGCTTACCACCCATGAGGGAGCTCAACTTTGAAATCAAGTACCCTGGCACATCGCTAGTGTCTTTACCACATTATCGGATGGCACCAGCAGAGATGTCTGAGCTAAAGAAGCAAATTGATGAACTGCTCAGACTGGGTTGCATCCGGAACAGCACATCATCTTGGGGAGCTCTGGTGTTGTTTGTGAAGAAGAAGGACAGTTTACTCCGAATGTGTGTTGATTACTGGAAACTGAATCAGTTAACCGTCCGGAACAAGTACCCTTTACCCAGGATCGACGATTTATGTAATGCCCTGCCCTTTCCGAGACTCAGAGTGTAATTTTTTTTTAAATAATAATATAATAAGACCGGAAGAAGGCGGACGACGTCACGACGCGAGTTAAGTTCGGACTTACAAAGTCCGACCCTTAACTGGCCACCCATGTGAGCATGGACTAAACCCATGAAAACAATCCACACATGGAACTAATCAAGTCATGCGGAATAAACTAGACCAATTGCGGAAATAAACTGAATAGATAGCAAGTACAAGTCTCCCATTAAAACTAGTTAATCCAAATATCCATTATCAAACTATAAACAAACCATAGCAAAGTTACTAGCTATTACATGTCCATAAAATTGTAATTCAAATGACAGTAAAATATAAATCCATTCCAACACCCAAGCGCTTAAGCTTGGCTCCCCTCCTGGTCCTCGACCTTCTCTTTCCCTTTCCCTTTTCCTGCATTATCCTCTAAGGATAGAAATAGGGCGTTAGATCAACGTGCCCAGTAGGTTTTCCGATCAGGGCTACCACATGGTTATTATATAAAACATGCATATCTCATAGTATATGATCATCAAAAACATCTGAAAACAATGCTATGTATGTAAGTGCAAATGTAATGAGTCCCACCCATCACAATATACATAGCTATCACTTGACGGGATTCTCACGTCAAGGTAATCCAGAGTACTCCACATTTCCTCTGAATAGAACTCTCATGTCAAGGTAATCCAGAGTACTCAACATTTCCTCTGAATAGAACTCTCATGTCCAGGTAATCTAGAGTACTCCTCATTTCCTCTGAATAAACTCTCATTATTAAGTTAGTCCATAATCATCATCCCATGCCATGCATGAGATGTCAATGTATATATGTCATTTGTAAATATATCTCATCATTCAAAACCCATTTGAAACATAAAATAATAACAATATAATCAGAAACACCAAGATAAAACCAATCATAAAAGTGGTTACAAGTAGGTAGGAAACCTATTGAAAATTCGCTTAAGTGTCCGTTCCTTTTAAGCTTCAACCGATCACGATTCGCGTGCCCTTCAAATCCCGTTACCTTGTTTATACAACAGCAAGTTAATAACATATCTTCTTGATTTCTAATCAAGTCTAGATCCCATAAACCATCTTGTGGGGTTCGGCCATACCCATGGCCGAACCTTACCCACTTTAATTTGATCTCTCTTTTTATTTAATCCTCATTAAAACATCTCATACTACAAACATACCTTGGTAGGGTTCGGCCATACACATGACCGAACCATACCACTTTGGTTTGACTCCTCTTTTAAGTCCTTTAATCCTTTTCTATCTATATTTGCATTATTACCTGTATTTACAGCTTTGCCACTAGACTTAAACCATATTAAAACCAACATCCATAACCAATCCACCTTAGTGGGGTTCGGCCATATTACTTGGCCGAACCTCATCAATTTGTTTTTGATCTGTTTTCCATCATATATAATGGCTCATATTTACTTATCATTAAGTCCAAGATAAGCATATATGATTCCTTAATCCGAATATCCATTCAAGGGTCCATTTATCCCATAAAAACAGTCTATGGGGTTCGGCCATACACATGGCCGAACCCTATGGTCCTCTTACTCAATGATTCCACCCTTTATATACAAATTAGGCTCTACTCTTTAACCATGATAACCACATGATTCAGCCATCCAATGGCCAACCCAAAACAGTAACCTTATCTCCATTTAAATCACATAAAAGCCCCATAATATTGTATGGTTTTTATTTCTCAAAACCATCACAAATTACCATATAGTTATCATATCATTTCATGGGGTTCGGCCATCCCAATTGGCCGAACCCTATGGCCTATAATTTAAACCTTTTTAACATATAATTTGTGTCTCATTAAAAACATATAAAACTCCATAGTATTGCATGGTTTTTAGCCTTCAAAAAGCCATCAAATACCCAAATAACTTCATGGGGTTCGGCCATCCAAAATGGCCGAACCCAATGGTCCATTTTTATCATTTTAAAACACCTTTTCCCAAGGTTTAAACCCCTGATGAATTCGGCCATTCCGTGGCCAAATAATGACATTCAAATCCATGATTTAAAACCCTTTCAACTTGCATCTTAGGTCTAATTAAAACATCTAAAACTGTCCATCATTTTGCATGGTTTTCAACTTACCAAAAACCATCAACATAACCATATTATTTCATGGGGTTCGGCCATCCAAAGTGGCCGAACCCTATGGTCCATGTTTTCTATCTTTTTAAACATCATTATTTATACTCTAAACCCTTGGTAGATTCGGCCATCCCATGGCCAAATCATGTTTCATTTAACCAACTTTATTAATCAAAATTCTATGGAGTACTTACCAATTCTCTAAGCCTCTCTTCTTGCCTTTGATCCTTGCTTTCTTCCTTCTTGCTCCCTTAATTCTTTGCTGATTAGAAGCTTGAACAATGGTGAAAACACCAAAGGGTAATTCGGCCAAGAGGGTATGTTCTTGAGAGAGAGGGAGAGATAAGAATTCTATGATTTCATTGAGTGACAATCGGCCAAAGGCATGGTGTTTTGTTTTTGTTAAACAACTCTTGAACCCTTCATTAATCCTCATCAATCCTTGATCAAACTAAGGAGACATTTGGTGCCAACCAAGGCTGTAATAACCCGAATTTTTGATAAATATATATATTGGCATTTATTCATTTTAAATTGAAGTTTGATGTAATAAAATGCCAAATGGACCAAATTTTGGGACAATGACCCAAGGATGGCCCAATTGGGCCATGGGTTGGATGAAATCCATTAAATGGGTCAATGAGGAGTAATCAGGTCAACGATGGTCAAAGTGGGCCCGATAGCCATGTGGGGCCCAATGGATCAAAATCAGTTCAAATCCTAAGGTAAGTGGAAAAGGAGGGAATCTAATTGGGCCATGGGCCCAATGGTTACCCAATAAACCTTGAATTGGAATTGATACATGTAATTGATCAATGGTAAGTAATCGGGTCAAAGATGGTCAATTTGGGTCAAAGAGCCATGTGGGACCCAATGGGCCAAGGTAACTAAGCCCTAAGATAAATGGGTAAGACAAGAATCAAATTGGGCCATGGGTCCAATGATGATCCAATGAAAGGGATACAATTAATAAAATTTAAATCACCTAAGTTAGGTGATAAATGGACCAAGGCAACATGGCCAATGGGGCCCACCTCCACCTCACCCATTGAGGTGGCGTGTGGACCCAAGAGTAGTGGGGCCGACCACCATGGTTGACTTGGTCAACCATGGGTGGATCATGGAGGGAAATTAATGGGATTAAATTAAATAGAAAGTGATTAATTAAATTAATCAAGGGATCAAGGTGATCTAAGTTAATCAACCTAAGATTAAAATGGTCAAATGGTTAAATGGTCAAAACCACTCCAACAAACACAAACCACCTCAAGAAAACACAAATTAAAACCATGGGCTTGAATGGTGGTTGGGTCTCAACCACCACCACCACCAAAGTCAAGCCAACCCATGCTTGGTTGGTGAAGAAATTAATGTGGAGTGAAGACCACGCCAACCACCTCCATTCCATTGCAAACCAACCCATTTCACTCTAGCATTCCTCATACACCAAGAAAAAATGGCACCCACCTTGCAAGAGAGGAGAAAGAACTTAGAAGGAAAAGAAAAGAAAAGAAAAGAGAAGAAAAGAGGTGAAACCTTGGATTCACCATTGGAAGATCAAGAGCTACTACCTTCATCATCTTTCCCTCTTTCTCTCTTAACCTAACCCCATTTACCTTAGCCAATCCAAGCATGTCCCACCATTGATCAAGCACATCTAGCCGATCAAAGATCAAGAAGAAGGAGAGAAGAGGCTAAGGAAATCAAGTGGAGGAACAAAGACCGGAGGAGTCGTCGGATCGTAAGTATGTTCTAAACAAGAGATTTAATTGTTAAGGTTTTAAGTTTTAGAATCCATCCTTGCCATATGATGGTGGCCAAATTATTTTAGGCCATGGAATGGATTTAAAATCCATCAAATGGAAGGCTAAGAAAATGGAAAAGATGGAAGTTTTGATGGATTGAATGGACCTTAGGGTTCGGCCATGTAGCATGGCCGAACCCCATGGGAAATGATGATGAATTTATTAAGATGTTAAAGTTTAAAATTTTGGAGAATGGCTAATGAGCTTTAGGTTTTTAAATGAGTAAACATTAGTGATTTATGATTTCAAATTCTTGGAATTCTAAGGTTGTATTAAAGCATGGAGAATATAGAATTTTTAATAAATGGATGGACCATAGGGTTCGGCCATGTAGCATGGCCGAACCCCATGGTAAATGAGGATGATTTTAATTTAGATTATATTTTAATATTATGCATTTTAATTAGGGTTTTTATAAGAAATAAAAAGTTGGAGAATGGTTTAGGGTTCCAAGGAGTTAAAGGGTTAAATGTAGGCAATTTTTGGAAAAAAGTTTTATGATGGAATCCATGGATGATGTTTTAGAATTTTTATAAGATTAGAAGTATGGAGAATGGTTAATGAAAATTAGTTTTCAAATGATTAAAAATGGGTGTTTTAAAGGATTGTTAAAATGAGAAAGCATGAGGAAATGTTGGTGGTTTTTAATGGACTTTAAATGTGATTAAAGGACCCAAGTTAAAAATGAGGGAAAGGCATCATGGGTTCGGCCATGGTGTATGGCCGAACCCATGACCCATGTTTTAGGTCATTCATGGGTTAAGTATGGTTTATATATGTGCTTAAACGAAATGGAAATTAAGTTAAGTTAATGATGAAATTTAAATGGATGTTACAAGTATGATATGTGATGTTTAAATGGAATAAAGATAGTGATTGAAATGGATGATTTAAGTTTCATTGGAGGTATGTTTAAATGGGTAATTGAAACCAAGAAGGATGGGGAAAGAAACATCATGGGTTCGGCCATGATGTATGGCCGAACCCATGACCCAAATTTTGATCAATTTTAGGCTAAGGTTAATGCATGTATCAATGCCTAGGAGGTAGTTTTAAAGGGCCAAAATGAATGAAGATTTGTGATTTTTGAAAATGGATTATTTTTGGGACAAAAATATGAGTCTTTGAAAATGGCACCAATAAAAGTGAACCATGAACCCTATGGTAATGTTTTGGGATTGTTATGAATGGAAAACAATGGAGAGAAATGAAAATATTAAATGGATTGGTAAGCATGGTAGGTAATGTTTTATATGAGATGAAAGAAGGGGTTTTAAATGAAGGACTTAAATTCATTTGGTGAAGGTAAAATGAACCAAGAAATTAGGAAATGGACATCATGGGTTCGGCCATGGTGTATGGCCGAACCCATGACCCCTTTGGGAGCCATATTATGGGCTAGGTATGGAATTATATATGGGATTAAATATTTACAAATTTAATTAAACTAGATGGCTGATTTTATGATGTTATGTCATGATTAAGAAATTATAAATGGGTCCAAGTTTATGGGTCAAATATGGACTTAAATATGCTTGGATAAAAGGGGTAACTTAACCATGGAAGAGGAGTGGCAAAACCGTAATTTGTGGCCACATTGAAGGACCATGGGTTCGACCATGGTACATGGCCGAACCCTATGTGGGTTGGACATGAAAATGGATATATTATGAATGAATAAATGAAGCGGATAGTTGCTGCGTTTTAGGCTCGCAAATCGGAATTTTAAATTTGGCCAAAAATTGGATTTATGTATGAGTCTAAAACCAATGGATAATGGGCTAAGTTAGGGACTTAATCATGGATGATGTATGGACTAATTCGGTAAATGTAATAAGGTATCGAGCGTTGCAAACGGTACGCGATCGGCGACTGGATTATCGAAAGGGAAGCATAACGGAACGCGACACGGTATTCGGTAGGATTCCTACCTTTTTGTAAGCGATGGATATGTCATGGTGTTTTAAATTATTTTGACTTGGCTTATTATGGATTTATGATTATAATTTATGATTTATGGGACTTGCACTATGATGGGTTTTAACTTATGAATTACATGATAGTATCACGGATTATATTTTAATATTATGCATCATATGACTATGTATGGTATATCGAATATGGTCTATCTATATACTCCATAGCATAATGCACCTACATCTCATGGATGGCATGGGCAAAAAAAAATAAACAAACCGGAGTCCATGCTCCGTCGGGGCGACCGAGAATCAGACATGGGGATTGCCTGAGGGCTATAACCGGAGTCCATACTCCGTCGGGGCGACCGAGAATCAGACATGGGGATAGCCTCAGGGCTATAACCGGAGTCCATGCTCCATCGGGGCGACCGAGAAGCAAACATGGGGAACATGATATTGTATGATCATACGGATAATGGGTGGGACACATGACATAAGCACCCATGACATAGCATTCATCACATACTTATTTTGTTGTATTTTATGTTATCGGTATGTGTGTATCACTGATCCATGTGCTAGCCCTACTCGGAGTCCTACTGGGCGCGTTGACTAACGCCCTACTTCTACCCTAGCTGATGACGTAGGAAGGCAGGAAGCGGTGGACATACCGGAGGCCAAGCTTAGGAGCTTGGAAAGCGCAGTCCTAGTTTATATTATGTTTACATTTTGGAGATGTAATTTTAAAGTAACTTAGCTTGTCGGGTTGTTTAAATTTACATTTCTTGCGATGGTTTGGACGTTACTTATGGACGATACATTTTGTGATATAATCATGAACATAGGGGCATTTTGGTATATTCAATGTTGTATCTTCCCTTCTATCTAAAAACCGGTAGGATAGACTCTATTATCATGTTCCGCAATAATTATAATCCGCGAGCTTACTTCTTACGCGTGAACCGTTCTCGTGGACTTAGCTCCGCGCACGCGTGGGGTTGGCCAGTTAAGGGTCGGGCTTTAGAAGCTCGGACTTAACTCGCGTCGTGGCGTCCGCGCCCTCTCTCACTCTTCTATTTCAAAAAAAAAAAAATATACTCTAATTTTCGGAAAACGGGTGAAAAAGGGCGGGGCGTTACAAAGGCACCCCTTGGCACTCCGAACGTTGGGCTTTGGGTTTCCATCTCCCAATTCCCATGCCATTCCATTGGTTTTCATGCATCAACCATTAATTCCAACCCACCAACGTGTGGGACTTGTTTTCTTGGTGATGTTTGAGATCAAAGCAACTCTTCACATCCCATTTGACTCACTTTGAATTCAAGGTCCCTTTGGTTTCCAACTCAACTCACCCAACACACTACACTTAATGCCATTCATTTAATGCACTTGAGTCAACTCCATTACTTGATTTAATTCCAACTCACTTCAGTCCCAACTCAACCTGATTTAACTCATATTTGAGCTCACTTGAGGGTCCACACGGTCAACCATGGTCAACATGGTCAACTCGACCCCTTGGGTCCCCATTTAGCCCATGGATCCACTTTGACGCCTTAACCCATTTATGGATGGTTTACCCATTTAATGTGATTTTCATACTTGCATCAAGCCTACCCATTTATGTTCCATTTAGTTTCAAATCAACTCAGCATAACCATAATAAAATTGAGCTTACCCAATGGTCAAATAAGTCCACCATGACCCATTGGGTCCCAATTGGGTCCTTTGACCCAATTAACCATTTTGACCCAATTTGATGTACATTACCCCTTTACTTAAATTTGATACTTATAATATGTTCATAGAGTCTTAATTTGAACAATGGGCCCCACCATTTTCTCATTTACAATCACATCTATTAAATTTACCATTCCAGTGGCATTTTCGTAAATATTCATATCATTGAGAACTTGGAGTGTTACAATTTATTCAATCAACTAAGGGGTTCCAATCATTTTTCAAAGATTGATCTGATGTCCGGTTATCATCAAATCCGGCTTAAGGAGGAAGATATAGAGAAGACAGCCTTCAGGACACGGTATGGACTATATGAATTTGAGTCATGCCGTTTGGACTCACCAATGCACCGACTGTATTCATGGATTTAATGAACAAGATCTTCCATCTGTATCTAGACCAGTTCGTTATTGTGTTTATTGATGATATCCTGATCTATTCCAAAAGTCAGGAGGAACATGCTGAGCACCTACAGATAGTCTTGAACACTTTGAGAAAGAACAAACTATATGCCAAAGCCAGTAAATGTGAATTCTGGCTATCCAAAGTGAATTTCTTGGGGCATGTTATATCCGAAGAAGGTATAGCCGTTGATCCGGCTAAGGTGGCAGCAGTAAGTGAGTGGAAAGTTCCAAGGAATGTAACCGAGATTCGTAGCTTCCTCGGTCTGGCTGGATATTATCGGAAATTTATCATGGATTTCTCTAAAATAGCATCTCCACTCATTCGACTCACTCAAAAGGGAGTCAAATATGAGTGGTCAGACCTGTGCAACCGGAGATTTGAGGAGCTGAAAGACAGACTTACATCTGCGCCTATCTAGATTTTGCCGGAAAGAGGCAAGGGTTATGAGGTACACTGTGATGCATCAGGAGAAGGATTGGGATGTTTTCTCAGTCAAAGTCGTCGTGTGGTGGCATATGGCTCAAGACAGTTGAAAGTACATGAATGCCTCTATCCCATACATGATTTGGAATTAGCTGCAGTGGTCTTCACTCTTAAAAGCTGGAGACACTACTTATATGGTGAGAAGTTTGAAGTATTTTCAAATCATAAGAGCTTGAAGTACTTATTTGATCAGAAGGAGCTCAACCTGAGGCAGCGCAGATGGATGGAATATCTGGTGGATTATGAGTTCGCGCTCCGATATCATCCGGGCAAGGTAAACAAGGTGGCGGATGCTCTCAGCCGTATATCACATTCATTAGTGGCATGTTTGATCAGAACCGAATGGGAGATGCTGAATACCATTCGAGAGTTCAATCTATATCTCAGTAACCATGGGAGTATGTACAATTTGATCATACGATCCAACATGGTTACCAAGATTGAACAAGAGCAGCGAGCAGATCCGGAAATGGAAGAGATATGGGCCAAGATGTCTAATGGCATGGTCATACCGGAATGGGAATTACGACCAGGATAGGGTCTTGTATTCCGGGGTAGAGTATATGTGCCAAAAAGCTGCAGAAAAGAGTTGTTGATTGAGGCACATCAGACCAAGCTCTCCATTCATCCGGGCAACACTAAGATGTATCACGACCTGAAAAGACACTATTGGTGGCATGGACTCAAAAGAGATGTGGCTGAATTTATGGCACATTGCTTAACTTGTCAGCAGGTTAAGACGGAACATCAGAAGCCACCAGGGTTACTCAAACCCTTATCAGTGCTAGAATGGAAATGGGAGCACATTTCCATGGATTTTGTGATGGGGTTTCCGAGATCCTCAAAGGGCAATGATGCTATATGGGTTGTGGTGGACCGACTGACAAAGTCTGCGCATTTTAGTCCCATCAAGATGAGACTCATCTGAGACCTTGGGTCGGCGTTATATCAAGGATATCATTAGATTACATGGTATTCCTCGGACTATAGTGTCTGACAGAGATGGCCATTTCACCGGCAGGATATGGCAGAGTATGCAGTCGGCCATGGGAACGGATTTACTGACTAGCACAACTTTCCATCCACAGACTGATGGACAGTCGGAAAGGACAATACAAACACTGGAGGATATGTTGAGAGCGTGCATGCTAGACTTCAAGGGTGGATGGGAGGATCACTTGCCGCTAGTGGAGTTCTCATATAACAACAGTTACCAGGCAAGCCTTTAGATGGCTCCATTCGAGGCTCTATATTGTAGACCATGTAGATCACCGGTGTGCTGGACAGAGGCCGGTGAGCCTGCGCTGATTGGACCCGAGCTAGTCGCAGAGACTACAACACAAATTCAGTTGATACGTCAGCACTTATTGGCTGCACAGAGTCGGCAGAAGAGTTATGGTGACAAAAGGAGGAGGTTCCTTGAATTTAAAGTGGGGGACATGGTATTTTTTAAAGTCTCGCCACGAAGGGACTCATGAGGTTTGGAAAGAAGGGAAAACTGTCAGCCAAGATATGTGGGACCGTTTTCTATCATAAGAAGGATGGGAGATGTAGCTTATCAGTTGTCACTTCCTTCACAATTGGCATCTCTACACGATGTGTCTCATATATCGATGTTGAGGAAGTACAATCCCGATCCGTCTCATGTATTTAATGTGCTAGATATAGAGATACAAAGCGACGTGACATACGTCGAGAAGCCAGTCAAAATAATAGAGACTGAGCAAAGGGTGTTACGAAACAGAGCGATTCAGTTCATCAAGGTGGTATGGGATCGACATGGTAATGAGGAAGCCACTTGGGAACTCGAATTGGAGATGAGAACAGCTCACCCTGAATTATTCATGTAATTTATTTTGGAATCGTACTTCGTTTGATTTTCTAGACGAAAATTTTAAAAAGAGGATTGTATTGTAATATCCCAGATTTTCAATATAGCAATATTTACGAAAATTTCCATTGAAATTATGAATTAAAAAGGTTATGACCGTAGATGAGAAAATTGTGGGGCCCATTGTTCAATTAAGACGCAATTTACGTGCTATAAGGATTAAATTAAATTAAATGGGTAATGTAATCTAATTGGGTCAAGGCGATTATTTGGGTCAAAAGACCCAATGGGTCGTGGATTGACTTGTTTGACCATTAGGTGAGCTCAAGCTTAAATTAAAATGGTGAGTTGAATGTGGACGGTTTACATTTCAAATTCAAATTCAAACAATGGTTATACGTTGGAGAGATGAAGGTGGTTTAAAATTCAAATTCAAAATAAATGGGGTGGACGTTTTTACATTTGAAATTCAAGCAAATGGAGTACATTTGAAATTCAAGCAAATGGGGTGGACGGTTTTATATTTGAAATTCAAACAAATGAGATGGAGAAGTTATGTTTAATTCAAATTCAAAACAATGATACACGTTGGAGAGATGGGAAGTTTTGGTTACACATTTCAAATTCAAAACAAAGATATACGTTGGAGAGATGGAGGAGTGTTGGTTTAATTTTCAAATTCAAACAAATGGAGGAGTCTTGGTTTATTTCAATTACAAAGGCAAGGCACACGTTGGAGAGATAATGGAGATGGTTATGGTTTAATTTTCAAATTCAAACAAATAGAGGAGTATTGGTTTATTTCAAATTCAAAGGCACACGATGGAGAGATAATGGAGATGGTTATGGTTTAATTTTCAAATTCAAATAAATAGAGGAGCATTGGTGTAACACCAATGAAGTGGAAAATTACCAAAATGCCCCTGAATTGTTAAATTAATTATTTTGTGATGTTAAGTGAGGAAATAGTGGGGCCCATTGCTCAAAATAAAATCATATGAGCACATTATGAATGTTAAGTTTGATTGGATGGGTAATTTTCATCAATTGGGTCAAAAATGGCTAAATGGGTCAAAGAGCCCAAATGGGACCCATCGGGTCAAAATGGATGATTTGACCATTTTGTGAACTTAAATTAAATGGGGTTAAGCCCATGTGATTGGAAATCAAGTGGAGGAAAAATGGGTAGGCCTGATCCATATGTAAAAATCAATTACAAATGACCAAAATATCATAATCGTGTCATGGAGTCAAAAACAGGTCAAGGAGCTAAAAGTGGATCCAACGGGTCGAGTTGACTATTGTTGACCGTGTGAACCCTCAAGGGAGCTAAAACACGAGTCAAATAAGTTGAGTGGGACTGAAGTGAGTTGGAATTAAATCAAGTAGTGAGTCAACACATGTGCATTAAATGAAATGCATTTAGTTATGTGAGTTGGGTGAGTTGAGATGGAAATCTAAATATCTTGAGTTGGGTGAGTCAAAAAGGGAAATTGAAGGGGCTGTAAACTCAGTGAGCTAAGTAGGAATTGGAAGAGGTTGTATCAGCTTTAATCACCAAAACAAGTCCCACACGTTGGGGACTTGTTTGGGGTGAGTTCCATGATGAATGGTAAATGAAATGCATGGGTTTGAGGTGAGTTACATGGGAATATGAATGGCTGCATGGGTAGAATGCCAAGGGGTGCTTTGCTTGGCTGCAAGTTACTCCTTGGTTTGTGCAAGGCTTGATGAGGAGTAAATGGTGTTATGATGGCTGAAATACAAAAGCAATAAGCACCCATGTGTGGCCGATTGTTATCATTGTGAAAGCCTTACAATCCCATTTCTCTCTCCCTCTCCCCTCTTTCCACGTTGTTCTTTCTAGTTTGGAACATCAGAGGATTTTACACTAGTAGATCAAGCACAAAACAGCAAAAGAAAAGAAGAAATAAGAAGGAAAGGAAACAAGGAGCAAAGGCATAAGAAAAGCTTGGAATTTGGTAAGTATTTCCATGGACTTTTGGTTAATAAAATGGGTGTATGTTGGGCCATGGTGATGGCCGATTACACCAGGGTTTAACCTTGATTAGTGGAGGATTTAAAATGGTAAAAATTAACCATTGGGTTCGGCCACCATGAAGGGCCGAACCCCATGTAAGAGATGGTTTGGTTTTCATATTTTGAAACATGAAAACCATGGATTTTGTGGACTGTTTTTGGGTTTTGTTTTAAGATTTAAATACATGTTTTAGAATGGTTAAAAACATGGATCTGAATGACATAGGGACTGAATTTTATATGGTCTAAAATCAGTGGATTAAAAGATGGAAATGGACCATTGGGTTCGGCCACTTAGCATGGCCGAACCCCATGGAAACAAGTGGTTGTTTTTGATAGTTTTTGGAAATTAAAACTATATGATTTGGGACTGATATTAGATGTATTGTTGATTAAAATGCATGTTTTAAGGAGGTTAAAACATGGATTTGGGTGTTGGTTTCAGACCCAAGATAAAGGGTTAAATGTTCAAAACCAAAGGTCATGGTGTTCGGCCAATGAGCATGGCCGAACCCCTATGAAATTGGGCTTAGTTTTGGATGTTTGTTTGAAAGGTAAAACCTGATTTTAATATACTGTTATTACATGATTATCTGAGGTTTAAAAATAGTAAACATAACCATTGGGTTCAGCCACCATGGAGGCCCGAACCCCATGTAAAAGAATGTTGGTTTTCATGTTGGAAAACATGTAAACCATAGACTTTTTATGGACTGTTTTTGTATGGTTTTTGAAAGGTAAAGTCCGATAATATTATGCTGATTCTTACATGATTTAATGGACATGAAATGTAAGTAAAAAAGGGTCCAAAGCATGGGTATAGGGTTCGGCCACATTGGATGGCCGAACCCCATAAAATTGGTTGATAAGTTGGTATGGTTTTGGAGAGATAAAACCATACCAAATGGTGGAGATTGTTATGTGTTATGGTTACTGATTTTGGGTTGGCCATTGGATGGCTAAACTATGGGTTTAACATGGCTAAGGGGTAGAGCCAATTAGGATGAAAATAAAGGACATTGTTGAGCAAAAGAACCATAAGGGTTCGGCCATGAGTATGGCCGAACCCCATTGACTGTTTTCATGGGTCATTTTATGGATGCATATGTGATTTTAAATAGAATTATGTTTACTGATTTGGTCGGCCAAAACATGGCTGAACCATGTTAAGGTTGTGGGTAAGTTGTAAAGTTTAATCAAGGTATTGGTAGCAATGGCATGTTGGTAAATAAGCGTCACAACCATGAGTTGGTATTTGTGGACTTAGACTCAAAAATGGGAATCAAATAAAGTAAGGGATTAAAAGTTGGTCCATGATTTATGTGAATAAGGTGACGGATATCTGTGACGGTGCACGACTGCGAGCGGTGACCGGATAAAGCCGAAGAAAGAACAGACACTGAAGTGATTCTTCAGTAGGTTTCCTACCTACTTGTAATCACAGATTTACCCCAGTTTTCATATGAGATTCTTGTTTTATTACATGTGTTTCAAATGATATATTATGCATTAACAAATGGCATACAGGCATTGGCATCTCAGCATAGACATGGGATTAAGAATGAGGTTCTACAGTGTTTCAAGTTATAAGTTACGTCCTGCCTCGGTGGTGCAAGTCACGCCAGGAGGAGTAACATGATGATCATAGTCACATTGGTCTCCTTAGGCGATGAGAGTCCCGCCAGGAGGACTAATACGTGATATGAATCAGTCAATGATGAAGAGATGAAAGTATGTTGTAATTTACCTTGTCGGTGCAAGGCACGTCAAGTGATGGCTATGAATGTACATGATGGGGGATGCTCATTACATGTGCATACATCATAGCATTGTTTTACCTGTTTTTGATGATCATGTAATATGATATATATATATATATATATATATATATATATATATATATATATATATATATATATATATGCATGTTTTATATGCTAACGTGTGGTAGCCCTGATTCGGGAACCTACTGGGCGCGTTGATCTAACGTCCTAATTTTATCCTCAGAGGAGATTGCAGGGACAAGCAAAGGGAAAGGAAAGGTCGTTGACCGGGAGGGGAGCCAAGCCTAAGCGCTTGAATGAAGGACTAAACTACTTTATATTAATGTCTTTTGAATACTTTTGTGGGACATGTAATAATTCATTACCTGCTATGGTTTGATTAGGTTAATAACCTTTGGATGGTTGATCTATGTTAATTAATGTTTAAGACTGTTACTTGCTATCTCGTCTTTCTTTTCCGCAGTTAATCTAGATTATTCCGCATGTTGATGTTAGTTCCATGTGTGATTCATTATCATGGTCTATTCCATGTACACATGGGTGGCCAGTTAAGGTTCAGACTTGGGTAGTCTGAACTTAACTCGTGTCGTGAGGCCGCCCTCTCTCTTTCGATGTTTTATTATTACTTTTAAAAAAAAATTAGACTCTGAAATTCTCGAAAAGGGCGGGGCGTTACAGTTGGTGTCAGAGCGAAACGGGAAGTTGAATCATCGAAGTAAGATTAAGACAGTTTCATGTCTCACTGACGGATAAGAATCCCAACTGACCGACTCTTCGGAGTTCGCTGCCTGGGGGCCGGATTAATTTACTTCGAGTGACTCGGACTGAACAATCAATCTGAGAACGACATTGAAAGATAGCAATAGTAAAGTACATTCATCATAATTGTACAAATCAAACGTAGCAAGGTAGGATGAACTCCCCTGAAATCCCCACACTGAGAAAACAAACAATAGGAAATTAGAGATTTCCTCAGAAACAAAAGAACACAAAGAGTGATGATTTGGTAATCTTCCCAAACAAAGTACAGGAATTTATGCATGATCAGATTCCCCTGAAAACCAAGGTTGGTTTATTTAGAATTGTTGTTAAATATTCTTGTGTTCGATTGATATGATACAGATATGTCGAGTAATGTGGAGTACTCGGAATGGCACAGCGGAACTCCTAGCCATCCCATAGACTTGGTGTCTGCTTCTAACAACTCCAACGTAGAAGCTCAAGTGGACTTTCAGGAGGGACCTCCTGAAGAAGATGAGATGGACTTAGCACCTGTTGCAGAGGATTTGATGGATGATATTCCTGGGATGGTGGAACCTCCTGAGGAAGAAGAGGAGGATCTGGGATTTTTCTTTTATGAGGATCCTATGGAAGATTTTCCTATAATATTGGAATCGGCGGGGGAGGTAAATCCCTATGATACCTGTGAGTTGTGTAATCAGGACGACCACAATAGTTTGTATTGTCCTCATCCATTAGGAGTTGTATGTCCTGTTTGTGGACTACACGGGCATGGAGAGGCGAGGACTAATTGTCCTTGTATTGGAGGACCCGGATTAATACCCTGCACAACATGTGAAGTATTGGGGCACACGGCGATGATGTGTCCTGATAACCGTTTCAAGTTTGCTAATGATGCGAGTCTTCTACGGAAGACTAGGATAGGAATTAATATGAAGGGTATTAAAAATAGGGTTATTTTTGTAAGGGTGTATATTTTGTTATACATAGGGTTTGTTTCACCCTACCCACCTTTGTACAAAAAATGAAGTTTGAATTTATATAAATATGTGATTTCATGTTTTTATGAGGATTCATGGCATGTGATGCATATTGTTAATGGAAGCTAAGTCTATGATGTTTCCATGAATTAGGACTAAATGGCGCCACAGAGAAAGGTGGTAAAAGATCCGAAGGGTAAAGAAAAAGTTTTACAGATCGGACTAGGTGAGGGGGTATCAAAGAGAAGGACCCGTCAGGACGATAAAAAGAAAGATGACGTACTCATTATCACACCACAAGGGAAGGTGGTACCCCGACTCAAGAAGGCGTCATCGGAACCTGATAGAGAGTGGTTCGTTCATGACGAAGAGAGATCTGTACATGAACAATCTCACAATAAGGAAGAGTCTAACCATTCTCGGTGGGAAGAAGAAGGGAGTGACCCTACGTATCAACAGGACGACGAGGAAGAATATGATTCATCATATCGACGAGAGGAGGAGGAGAACAGTAACATGACTGTACCCTTTGTGCCTCCTGAACGGCACAGCTTGGTGCAAGCGGTGGTTACATCTGTCCTCCAACAACATTTGAACTGAGGGGGAAACACGAGTGAAAATAATGACCGAAACATGGTCAGAGATTTTCAGCAACAATGCCCACCTTACTTCAAGGGCAGAGAAGGGCCTATCGGAGCCGAAAATTGGTTGGAGAAGATTTCACATATATTGACTCTTTTGAACATCAAGAGTCATGCTCATAAAATATTATTGGCCACGTTACAGCTAGTAGATGACGCTGCCAAATGGTGGAAGGTGGTGGAGAAACAGCAGGCACTTGTGCCAAGAAGATAAAGAGTTGCTATGACCTGGGAGCAATTCTCAGCGACATTCCTAGAGCGCTACTTTCCAGAGAAAGAAAGAGAACGTCAAATTCAGGCCTTTATGACGTTAGTACAAGGTTCAATGATGGTGGCTGAGTATCACCAAGAATTCCTCAGCCTGTCAATCTATGCATACTATATTGTAGACACGGAATATCGAAAGGTTCGCAAGTTCGAGCGTGGGTTACGGCCAAACATAAGGGCCAGGGTAACCGTGTTCAAAGCAGCCACACTGGCAGAAGTGATCAGCAGGGCAACCATTGTGGAACAAGAAATGGCGGAATTTGCAAAAGTGGACAACCGCCGAGCTCCGAGTGGGAGGGGTGCGTACCAACCCAACAAGAGGTTCAGATCGAACTTCGGCAGACCTTCGCCGTCTGTTGGATCAAGTGGGGGCTTTCGCCCCAACCAGCCCACTCAATCTGTAGCAGTCACACAAGCTTCTCGAGGAGTGAACACCTGTTTTCACTGTGATCAACCAGGTCACTACAAAAAGGACTGCCCAAAGCTCAACAGGCTGTCATATTCCAGAGGATCATTTCGTCCACCAGCTAGACCGGGAAACTCTAGAGGAGGCAGAATGCAAGGTCGGGGAGGTCGAAGGTCTGACCCTGCTGGTTTAGGACGATTGTTTACTCTAACTTCTCCAGAGGAAGAGGAGCATGCTGTGATAAAAGGTATGGCGGTAGTGAGTAGCTCATATGCATATGCACTATTTGATTCCGGAGCATCACACTCCTTTATAACTGCATCGTTTATTATTGCTACTGGTACATTAGTTCAAAGATTGGCCACAACACTTACTATTGTATCCCCTGTCGGAGATTCGGCATTGGGACTTATATGTACGGCGGTTAACACCGAATTAGCTGGACTCAGATTTGAGTTAAACTATCTAGTGCTTGACATGTCTGAATATGATATTATATTCGGTATGGATTGGTTGGCTAAGTTTCATGCCAACATCGACTGTTATCGTCGAAAAGTGACATTTATGTCACCCGAGGGAAAGCAATATGTAGTCCGTTCAGATAAACAAAGTGGATTGCAGGAAGGGTTAAACCACATGGTATTGAATAATATCACTATAAACAAAGCTCCAGTTACTGAACTTCCGGCAATTGTGCAAGAATTTGCTGATGTATTTCCAAAGGAACTCCCTGGTTTACCGCATAGGAGGGAGATTAACTTCAAGATCAAGTTATACCCTGGCACAGCACCAGTGTCGTTACCACACTATCGGATGGCACCAGCAGAGATGTCGGAGCTAAAGAAGCAGATTGATGAACTGCTTAGGCTGGGTTGCATCCGGAACAGTACGTCATCATGGGGAGCACCAGTGTTGTTCGTGAAGAAGAAGGACGGTTCACTACGGATGTGCGTGGACTACCGGAAGCTGAATCAGCTAACAGTCGGGAACAAGTACCCTCTACCCAGGATCGATGATTTATTTGATCAATTGAGGGTTCTAGTCATTTTTCAAAGATCGATTTGATGTCTGGTTATCATCAAATCCGAGTTAGGGAGGAAGATATAGAAAAGACAGCTTTTAGGACGCGATATGGACTGTTTGAGTTCGTAGTCATGCCATTTGGACTCACAAATGCGCTGGATCTGTTCATGGATTTAATGAACAGAATCTTCCGTCCCTATTTGGATCAATTTGTAATTGTATTCATTGATGATATTCTGATATATTCCAAGAGTCAGGAAGAACATGCAGAGCACTTACGAATAGTCTTGAATACCCTGAGGCAGAATAAGCTATATGCTAAAGCCAGTAAATGTGAATTCTGGCTATCCAAGGTAAATTTCTTGGGGCATGTGATATCTGAGGAAGGAATAGCCGTGGATTCGGCTAAGGTGGCAGCACTGAAAGATTGGAAAACGCCCAAGAATGTAACTGAAATTCGTAGTTTCTTGGGATTGGCGGGTTACTGTCGGAAATTTATCATGGATTTTTCCAAAATAGCGTCTCCGTTGACTAGACTCACTCAGAAAGGGGTCAAGTATGAATGGACAGATCAGTGTAACCAGAGATTTGAAACGCTAAAAGAGAAACTTACAAGAGCTCCTGTTTTAATTTTGCCAGAAAGGGGCAAAGGTTACGAAGTACAGTGCGATGCTTCAGGAGAAGGACTAGGGTGTTCTCTCATGCAAGAACACCGTGTGGTGGTTTATGGGTCAAAACAACTAAAAATACATGAACGTCTTTACCCCACACATGATTTGGAATTAGTTGCAGTGGTTTTCGCTCTCAAAAGTTGGAGACACTACCTGTACGGCAAAAAAATTGAGGTATTTTCTGATCACAAGAGTTTAAAATATTTATTTGATCAGAAGGAGCTCAATCTAAGGCAGCGTAGATGGATGGAGTATCTAGTGGATTACGAGTTTGAGCTTCGATACCATCCAGGCAAGGTAAACAAAGTGGCAGATGCTCTCAGTCACCTATCTCATGCGTCGGTAGCATGTTTGATCAGAACGGAATGGGAGATGTTGCCCACCATTCGAGAGTTCAATCTTCATATCAACAACCATGGAAGTATGTATAATTTGATCATACAGTCCAATATAGTCACCAAGATTGAACAAGAACAAAGAGCAGACCCGGAAGTGGAGGACATATAGGCCAAGATGTCTACTGGCACCATTGTACCGGAATGGGAATTACGACCGGGACAGGGTCTTGTATCCCGGGGAAGAACATATGTGCCAAAGAGTTGCCGGAAAGAGCTACTGATTGATGCACATCAGTCCAAGCTCTCTATCCATCCGAGCAGCACCAAAATGTACCATGACTTAAAGAGGCATTATTGGTGGCATGGACTGAAAAGGGATGTGGCAGAATTTGTGGCACATTGTCTAACTTGCCAGCAAGTTAAGGCTGAACACCAGAAGCCACGAGGGTTGCTCAAACCCTTAGCCGTGCCAGAATGGAAATGGGAACACATTTCCATGGACTTTGCATCGGGGTTGCCAAGGTCTTCAAAGGGCAATGACGCCATATGGGTCGTAGTCGACCGACTGACCAAGTCGGCACATTTCATTCCTATCAAGATGACAGATTCATCTGAAACGTTGGGTCGGCGGTATATTAAAGAGATCATTCGACTACATCGAATTCCCCGAACGATAGTATCGGACAGAGATGGCCGTTTTACCGGCAGAGTATGGCAAAGCATGCAGTCAACCATGGGGACAGACTTATTGACTAGCACCGCTTTCCATCCACAGACTGATGGTCAGTCTGAAAGAACAATACAAACCTTGGAAGACATACTGAGAGCGTGTATGTTTGATTTCAAAGGACGATGGGAGGACCACTTACCATTGGTGGAGTTCTCCTATAATAACAGCTATCAGGCAAGCCTTCAAACGGCTCCTTATGACGCTTTATATGGTAGACCGTGTAGGTCGCCTGTATGTTGGACAGAGGCTGGAGAGCCTGCATTGATCGGACCAGAACTAGTCGCGGAGACTACTGCTCAAATAAAGTTGATACGTCAACACTTACTGACTGCACAGAGTCGGCAGAAAAGTTATGCTGATAAAAGGAGACGGTTTCTGGAATTTGAAGTGGGAGACTTGGTATTTCTAAAGGTCTCGCCACGGAAAGGACACATGAGGTTTGGCAAGAAGGAAAAACTGTCACCAAGATTTGTGGGACCGTTTTCCATCATGAGAAGAGTGGGGGAGATGGCCTATCAGATAGCACTCCCATCGCAATTAGCATATCTACACGATGTGTTTCATGTGTCGATGCTAAGGAAATACAATCCGGATCCGTCCCATGTCTTGAATGTTCAGGATATTGAAGTACAAAGCGACGTGACGTACGTCGAGAAGCCGGTCAGGATAGTGGAGACCGAACAAAGGGTGTTGCGAAACAGAGCGATTCAGTTCGTGAAAGTGGTATGGGATCGTCATGGTGATGAAGAGGCCACATGGGAACTTGAGTCGGAGATGAGAACAGCTCACCCCAAATTATTTGTGTAATTTAATTTGAGAACCCTACTTCACTCGATTTTCGGGACGAAAATTTTAAAAAGAGGGTTATATTGTAACACCCCATTTTCTCAATAAAGTGGAAAATTACCAAAATGCCCCTGAGTTGTTAAATTAATTATTTTGTGATGTTAAGTAAGGAAATAGTAGGGCCCATTGCTCAAAATAAAATCATATGAGCACATTATGAATGTTAATTTTGATTGGATGGGTACTTTTCATCAATTGGGTAAAAAATGGCTAAATGGGTCAAAGGGCCCAAATGGGACCCATCGGGTCAAAATGGATGATTTGACCATTTTGTGAACTTAAATTAAATGGGGTTAAGCCTATTTGATTGGAAATCAAGTGGAGGAAAAATGGGTAGGCTGATCCATATGTAAAAATCAATTACAAATGACCAAAATATCATAATCGTGTCATGGAGTCAAAAACAGGTCAAGGAGCTAAAAGTGGACCCAACGGGTAGAGTTGACTATTGTTGACCGTGTGAACCCTCAAGGGAGCTAAAACACGAGTCAAATCAGTTGAGTGGGACTGAAGTGAGTTAGAATTAAATCAAGTAGTGAGTCAACACGTGCATTAAATGAAATGCATTTAGTTATGTGAGTTGGGTGAGTTGGGATGGAAATCTAAATATCTTGAGTTGGGTAAATAAAAAAGGGAAATTGAAGGGGCTGTAAACTCAGTGAGCTAAGTAGGAATTGGAAGAGGTTGTATCAGCTTTAATCACCAAAACAAGTCCCACACGTTGGGGACTTGTTTGGGGTGAGTTCCATGATGAATGGTAAATGAAATGCATGGGTTTGAGGTGAGTTACATGGGAATATGAATGGCTGCATGGGTAGAATGCCAAGGGGTGCTTTGCTTGGCTGCAAGTTACTCCTTGGTTTGTGCAAGGCTTGATGAGGAGTAAATGGTGTTATGATGGCTGAAATACAAAAGCAATAAGCACCCATGTGTGGCCGATTGTTATCATTGTGAAAGCCTTACAATCCCATTTCTCTCTCCCTCTCCCCTCTTTCCAATTCGTTGTTCTTTCTAGCTCGAACATCAGAGGATTTTACACTAGTAGATCAAGCACAAAACAGCAAAAGAAAAGAAGAAATAAGAAGGAAAGGAAACAAGGAGCAAAGGCATAAGAAAAGCTTGGAATTTGGTAAGTATTTCCATGGACTTTTGGTTAATAAAATGGGTGTGTGTTGGGCCATGGTGATGGCCGATTACACCAGGGTTTAACCTTGATTAGTGGAGGATTTAAAATGGTAAAAAATAACCATTGGGTTCGGCCACCATGAAGGGCCGAACCCCATGTAAGAGATGGTTTGGTTTTCATGTTTTGAAACATGAAAACCATGGATTTTGTGGACTGTTTTTGGGTTTTGTTTTAAGATTTAAATACATGTTTTAGAATGGTTAAAAACATGGATCTGAATGACATAGGGACTGAATTTTATATGGTCTAAAATCAGTGGATTAAAAGATGGAAATGGACCATTGGGTTCGGCCACTTAGCATGGCCGAACCCCATGGTAACAAGTGGTTGTTTTTGATAGTTTTTGGAAATTAAAACCATATGATTTGGGACTGATATTAGATGTTATTGTTGGATTTAAAATGCATGTTTTAAGGAGGTTAAAATATGGATTTGGGTGTTGGTTTCAGACCCAAGATAAAGGGTTAAATGTTCAAAACCAAAGGTCATGTTGTTCGGCCAATGAGCATGGCCGAACCCCTATGAAATTGGGCTAAGTTTTGGATGTTTGTTTGAAAGGTAAAACCTGATTTTAATATACTGTTATTACATGTTATCTGAGGTTTAAAAACAGTAAACATAACCATTGGGTTCAGCCACCATGGAGGGCCGAACCCCATGTAAAAGAATGTTGGTTTTCATGTTGGAAAACATGTAAACCATACTCTTTTTATGGACTGTTTTTGTATGGTTTTTGAAAGGTAAAGTCTGATAATATTATGCTGATTCTTACATGATTTAATGGACATGAAATGTGTGATTCACTATCATGGTCTATTCCATGTACACATGGGTGGCCACTTAAGGTTCAGACTTGGGTAGCCTGAACTGTAACACCCTGGAATTTCAAAGTTACAAATTTACATGAATTTATTCATATTTACGGAATTGCCATTGTGATATATTTGAGTTGAATTTAAATAGGTCAATGGTTCAATCAAGACCAATGGTTAGTAGTTTTGATTACAAAACAATAAATGGATAAGATGTGCATAAACGGGTCGAAAATCATAATTGGGTCAAATTTGGTTAAATGGGTCAAAATGGCCAAATTGGACCCAATGGGTTGTGGTTGACGTGTTTGACCATTAATTGAGCTCAAAGCTTAATTGGGTTAAGAGGAGTTAAATGTTTGAGTTGGGTTTGAGTTGAAATAAATGTTGGAGTATAGTTGAGTGGAAATTATTAGTTGAGTCACATAAAATAAATGAGTTAAGTTTGGGTGAGTTAAATACATGAGTTAGATGGAATAATTGTTTAAGTGAGTGTATGAGAGTGGAGTGGACTGGTGGTAGGTTTTAAACACAATGAACGTTGGCTGCATGGGAGGTATTACCATGCATGTAACTCCCATTCAAGTGGTAAAGGAAATGGGAGTTACATTTTGAAAATACATGGAAGACGTTGGAGGTGGGAGTGTTATTTCAAATGCAAAGTGTTTACACGTTGGAAATGGTAAGAGTACATTGGTTGGGTTTTCAAAAGACAGCAATACATAGATTGATGGTTCATGCATGTAACTCCAAGGTTGGAGAACAAATGGGTCGCTGATTGGAGGAGTAACACATAAGAGATTACAGCATTTTAAATTCAAATTAGATATTAAATCAATGGGAGTAACAAAGTGTGTTCACACTTGGAAGAGGGGAGTTTTTATTCCAATGATAGAACTCCCACATGGGACGTTGATGAGGGCCAAATGGGGCTGATTGGAGCTATTGTTTGTGGAGTTACACTTGAGAGTGGTGGCTGTTACATAAGCCAAAATTTAGAGGCAACCAACAAGGGACAGTGCTGCACATGGGAGTTACATTTCAAAATGAAACTCCCATGTGAGACCTTAAGGAGAGGGGAGGTTACATTAGTCCAACCACAAGAGACATTGGTTGCTTGGGGTGTTTCATTTCATAGATGAAAACCCCCAAGTAACATAAAGAAGTTTGATTAAAGTGAGGGAGTTACACAAGGGTAACCTTGGACTGTTTTTGATCAAACAATGGATTTTCATTTTACTCTCTCCATCTCTCTTTCTTTCTTGGACTATATTATCATCTCCCAAACACCAAGAACAGCAGCTGGTCACGAATTTTGGAATCAGTCTTGGGTTGTTTTCTTTCACCAAATCAAGAGCACACATTGAGCAAAGAAGGGGGGGGATCAAGGTTTCCCATCTAAAAGCCAATATTCTATCTATCTCTCTTTGCTGTCCTTGATTTTTTTTCCAAACACCTAGAGCACCAGCTGGTTGTTTAAATCAGTCCTTGACCATCAAGGAATCAAGAAGAAGGAGAGGCTAAGAAAGGGAAAGGAATAAGCCGGAGTGAAGATCAATTGGAGGAGTCGCGGAAACGGTAGGTTTTTCGATAAACAATTTTTAAATCATGATCCGGCCATTGGATGGCCAAATCTAACAAGGGTTAGATATTGGATGGAGGTACATGAATGAGATAAAAAGATGGACCATAGGGTTCGGCCCCATTGGATGGCCGAACCCCATGGAAATAATTGATTTATTTGGATGGTTTTTGGAAGTTAAAACCATACAAGTATGGGACTGTTTTTAGATGATAAAAGTGGATTAAGTTTGATGTTTTTAAAGGACAAAAATCATGTCAAAACATGGTAAATTTTATATATGTCAAATGGGTCATTTTGTGGCAAAAAATTAGTAAGTAGGATAAGAAGATTTACATCAAGGAAACCTTGGGGTTCGGCCATGTGTATGGCCTAACCCCATGGACTGTTTTTTATGGTTATTTGGGTCAAGTGTAGGATGGATTTTTATGTAAACATAATGTGCTTTGATTTAAGAATAAACTAAGTTTATAAATGGATCTAAACCATAGGCCATGAGGTTCAGCCAATTGGCTGGACCGAACCCCATGAAATGGTATGACATTTCATGGAAGTATTAAATGGTTTTGTGAGATTTTAAAGGATTTAAAGTGAAGATAAGTTTACTGTTTTTTTTAGGTAACTAGGGCTTGGCTGAACCATATTAATACTATGGTTAAATTATGGATTAAAACCATGGACAATGGTTGGATTAATTACACCAAGAACCATAGGGTTCGGCCATATGTATGGCCGAACCCCATGGACTGTTATGTGGATATTTGGATTGAGTTTTACAAAATGGAAATCATACAAAGTGATGGGCTTATTGGATGGTTTTTTAAAGGAAAAAACATGATAACATTATACTGTTATCCTATGTCTAAATGAGACCAAAAACATGTTTAAAAGGACCAAAACTATGGGGTTTTATGGCTAAGATAGGACATAGAAGTTTAAGTGGATTTTTGGGACTTAGACTAAGTTAGAATCACATGAATGAATGCTTAACTTGCTGTTATGTAAATAAGGTTTTGGGATTTCTAGAACGGTGTACAAGCCGTGATCGGAAGACGGTTCAAAGGAAGGGTCGAACAAAGTAAACAAGTGTAGGTTTCCTACCTTTATTGTAACCACTATTCCATATGCTGTTTTATGTTGATTTTGATATCTTATATGATTGTAAAGTTATGTTTCTAAATGACATGTTTGCATAGACATCTCATGCATGGCATTGGATGATGGTGTTGTAACCGGAGGCCACACTCCGTCGGGGCGTCCGAAAGACCACTGTGGGGTACCCTAATGATGAGAATCCCATCAGGAGGAATCCGGAGGCCACACTCCGTCGGGGCGTGTAACGCCCACCCCTTTTTACCGAAAGTCAGAGCCTTTTTTTTTTTTTACAGTGACAAAAGGCGCGGACTTCACTACGCGAGTTAAGTTCCGAGTTTCTAAAGCCCGGCCCTTAACTGGCCAACCCTACGCGTGCGTGGAACATAAGTCCACGAGTACGGTTCATGCGTAGAAGTAACCTCGCGGAACATAAAAATAACTGCAGATGATAATAGAACTATCCTACCAGTTCTTCAGATAGCAGGGAAGAAATACCCAATTAATTACGAAAATGCCATTATACTGTATTATCCAAAATAATACCTAAACATAGCAAACTACCTAAATTATTACATTTCCGACAAGCTAACTATACAAATACATCTTTTCCAAAATAAACGTAAAACAAAATAATTAATTCGCCTCCCCAAGCTCCTAAGCTTGGCTTCCGTCTCGCCCTTCCGTTCCGCCATTTCCTGCATCATCAGCTAGGGTAGAAGTAGGGCGTTAGAACAACGCGCCCAGTAGGACTCCGAGTAGGGCTAGCACATAGATTAGTAATAACAGCATACTGATAATAACCCAATGAAAATTGATAAACCACGTATAGTGAAAATATAAGATGTATGCCATGCCCTGGGTGTCTATGTTATGAATCCCACCCATCATTCCTGCCATATACTGTCATATCCCCCTTGACGGAAAACTCGTCAAGATATGTCCAATCGCAAAATATCCCCCTTGACGGCAAAGCCTCGTCAAGTGTCCCCATGCCTGTTCTCGGTCACCCGATGAGCATGGACTCCTGTTATCAAAATATCCCCATGCCTGTTTTTCGGTCGCCCCGACGGAGCATGGACTCCGGTTTGTTTATTTTTTTCCGCCCATGCCATGCATGAGATGTAATGCATTATGCTATTATTTATAACTCATAGCCTTAAGATATCATACATAGCCTTAATTTATAATGCATAACCTTAATCATAGTTCATAGCCATTAAATAAAATCCATCTTAAACATAGCATCCATAATTGTAAAAACCCATCATAAGATAAATGCCAAAATCAATAAAATATGACAAGAATACCATCACACATCCATGGCTTACAAATAGGTAGGAATCCTACCGAACACCGACTCGGGTCTTTATTTCGTTTTCGTCCGACAATCCGGCTACCGACTCGCGTAACGCTCGCGCTATCCGGTACCTTATTAAATTACCAAATCAATCCAAGTTTTAATCATTTCCAAGCCCGTAAATCATAACTTAGTGGGTTTCTTCATTTTAGCCCATATTTACCATTTTTGCCACTACCCTTCACAAAAATAATTTTTCATTAATTCACACCTACTTAAGCCCAAAATTTAATCCACAACTTAGGTCCTTTATTTATTCACTAACCATGACCCAACATGAAACAAAATCAGCCATCTAATTTAATAAAATTTTCCATCATCTAAACACAAACATGGACCCAACCTTAGCTCATACAATGACCTACAAAATGGGTCATGGGTTCCGCCACATACCCTGGCCGAACCCATGATGTCTTGTTCCCCATTTTTTTCTTGTGCCCATTGTTACATTTTAGATCCACCAATAATCCCTCCTTGAGGGGTTTACATCATGCAACTAAACCATATTCTTAGCCCCATTTGGATCATTACTTTTGTTCATTTGAAACCCAAAATTCATCAACACATTATCCTTTAAACCCCACCATTTAATCATCATTTGATCACCATAGGGTTCGGCCATATACCATGGCCGAACCCATGGTTCATGATTCATCATTCATTGCTCCATAATACCTATATTCACCCAAAATATTAAATCCACCCATCTTCCCCATTTTCCATGGCTTTTTAAACCCTAAGACCCTAGCTAATTTCACACATAACAACCTAGGGTTCGGCCATGCACCATGGCCGAACCCATGGTTCACAATTCCTTCTCTTTTATGCCTTCTTAATGCCATAAAATCCCATTGCATTTTTCATCATAAAACCCTTTTAATACTCATCCCCATTCATTCATTTACAACCCAAAAATCCATTAGCCACCTTCATTATCTTCCATTCATTAACCCTAACCATTTTACATCAAATGGCTAATCACCCCCATGGGGTTCGGCCATACTATATGGCCGAACCCTATGGCCCATGATTCTTATTTCCAAGTACCCAATTCCATGTTCAATTCAATCAATCACACAATGCACACAATATATTTCTCCAATTTCTTACCCTAACCCTAATTCACCCATTTAGGGTTTTCTCCATCTCTCCACCCTTCCATTTAATGCATCTAAATTCCATAGTATAAAATCACCTATCCACCATTTATTTCACAAAAATAAATTCCATTTCTTAGACCCTAAAATTCAAAATTCTTTTATTTAAGAAATACTCACTATCCGACGTCTCCTCCGATTTCCGCCGCTCCCGTCGGTCTCCTTAGCCTCCTCTCTCCTTCCTCTTGATCTTTGATAGTACAAGATCTTTGATCAAGGGTGGCAACTCCCAACCCTAGAATCGGCCATGTTAGGTTTGAATTGAGAGAGGAAAAGAGGAAAGATGATGAGAGGAAGATGATAACCCTTTACCTTAGAGTGATTTCTCTCAAAATTCCACTTCTTTCTTCTCTCCTTCTCTTCTCTTTTCCTTAACTCTCTTTCTCCTTCACTTGGATGTAGGGGACGACCATGGGAGAGTGAAAATGGAGAGAGTTGAATGAAAATAGAATGGGAAAAGACATCAAGCCTTATCCCCATTTTTTTACTTTACATTAACTACCTTCACCAACCTTAAGATATTTTTGAGATATTTAAGTTGCTTTATGGCTTACAACTCCACTCCTCTAAGTCCCAACGTGTTTAACATTTTGAGGTGGGGTAGCTTGGTCTCCATTTGACCAATCTAACCCCATTTAGCCACCAACTTGTTAATTTAAGTATTAATTAATTTGGTAATTAATCTTAGGTTACTTCATTTTTATTTATCCTAATTCCCATTATTCCACCCATGGTTGACCAAGTCAACCATGGTGGCCGGCTCCACCAATCATTGGCCCACACACCACCTCACTTGATGAGGTGGAGGTGGGTCCCACTTGGCCACACCACCATTGTTTAATTCCAAATTACTTAGGGTGATTAAATTTCACTAAGCCCACTCTAAATGGATCACCATTGGGCCCATGGCCCAATTACATTTCCATCTAGCCCATTTACCTTAGAGCATAACCATCTTGACCCATTAGGTCCCAAATGGGTATTTGACCCCATTTGACCATTCTTGACCCGTTTAAATAAATATAAATCCAAACCATAGTCTATTGGGCCACACTTGGGCCTTTATCCAATTTTGGCCCATTTACCATTTACTCCACCAATTTTCTAATTTCCATCATTAAAATAAATAATACTCACATTTATATTAATTCCAAAATTCCAAGACCTTACAATACAATCCTCTTTTAAAATTTTCGTCCCGAAAATTCGAGCGAAGTAGAGGTTCAAAACACCTTGCACAAAGAGTTCCGGATGAGAGGCTCTCATTTCCGACTCAAGTTCCCAGGTGGTTTCTTCATTACCATGTCGTTCCCATACCACCTTGACGAACTGAATGGCACGGTTCCGCAACACTCTTTGCTCGGTCCCGACTATTCTGACCGGCTTCTCCACATATGTCACATCGCTTTGCACATCGATGTCTTGAGTACTCAATACATGTGAAGGATCAGGGTTGTACTTCCTCAACATAGACACATGGAATACATCATGTAATGATGATAACTGCGGAGGGAGCGCCAACTGATAAGCTACCCCCCCCACCCTCTTCAAGATTGGAAACGGTCCCACAAATCTAGGTGACAGTTTCCCCTTCTTTCCAAATCTCATGTGTCCCTTCCGTGGTGAGACTTTCAAAAACACCAAGTCCCCCACCTCAAATTCGAGGAACCTTCTCCTCTTGTCGGCGTAACTCTTCTGTCGGCTTTGTGCAGTGAGTAGATGTTGTCGTATCAATTTAATTTGCGCTGTAGTTTCTGCAACCAACTCTGGTCCAATCAGCGCAGGCTCACCGGCTTCTGTCCAACACACTGGTGATCTACATGGCCTACCATATAAGGCCTCAAACGGAGCCATTTGTAGGCTTGACTGATAGCTGTTATTGTAAGAAAACTCCACCAGTGGTAAATGATCGTCCCATCCACCCTTAAAGTCTAGCATGCATGCTCTCAGTATATCCTCCAATGTCTGTATTGTCCTCTCCGACTGTCCATCAGTTTGTGGATGAAATGCTGTGCTAGTTAATACGTCGGTCCCCATAGCCGACTGCAAGCCCTGCCATACTCTGCCGGTGAATCGGCCATCCCTGTCGGACACAATAGACCGGGGAATGCCATGTAACCTGATGATCTCCCGGATGTACCGTCGACCCAAAGTCTCTGATGAATCCGTCATCTTGATGGGAAGGAAATGTGCAGACTTGGTCAACCGGTCCACTATGACCCATATCGCATCATTGCCCTTGGATGACCTTGGCAACCCTGTTACAAAGTCCATGGATATGTGTTCCCATTTCCATTCTGGCACCGGTAAGGGTGCGAGTAAACCCGGTGGCTTCCGATGTTCTGCCTTAACCTGCTGACAGGTTAAGCAACGAGCAACAAACTCTACCACGTCTTTCTTAAGTCCAAGCCACCAATAGTGCCTCTTAAGGTCATGATACATCTTGGTGCTGCCCGGGTGAATAGAGAGTTTGGTTTGGTGTGCTTCAATCAGCAACTCTCTTCTGCAATTCTTAGGCACATATGTCCTGCCTCGGAACATAAGACCCTGTCCCCGTCGTAATTCCCATTCCGGTACAACTTCACCGGTAGACATCTTAGCCCATATCTCCTCCACCTCTGGATCTGTTCATTGTTCCCGTTCAATCTCGGAGACCATGTGGGATCGTATGATCAGATTATATATGGTTCCATGATTATTCAGATAGAGTTTAAACTCTCTAATGGTATTCAACACCTCCCATTCTGTTCTGATCATACTGGCTACTGTCGCAGGTGACATGCGGCTGAGAGCATCCACCACCTTATTCGCCTTGCCGGGATGATATCGGAGTGCAAAATCATAATCTGCAAGATATTCCATCCATCGGCGTTGTCTCATATTGAGTTCCTTCTGATCAAACAAATATTTCAGACTCTTGTGGTCGGAACACACCTCAAATTTCTCTCCATAGAGATAGTGTCTCCAGCTTTTGAGAGCGAAGACCATTGCTGCTAGCTCCAGATCATGTATGGGATAGTGGCGTTCATGGATTTTCAACTGTCTTGATCCGTATGCCACTGCCTGATTACTTTGACTGAGTGTACACCCCAGTCCCTCTCCGGAGGCATCACAGTACACCTCATAATTTCTGCCTCTTTCCGGCAAAATCAGAATATGAGCGGTTGTAAGTTTCTCCTTTAGCTCCCCAAATCTCCGGTTGCACAGATCCGACCACTCAAATTTGACTCATTTCTGAGTGAGTCGGGTAAGTGGAGCTGCAATCTTGGAGAAATCCATGATGAATTTCCTATAGTAACCGGCCAATCCCAGAAAACTACGGATCTCGGTCACATTTGTCGGCACTTTCCACTCCTTCACTGCCGCTACCTTAGCCGGGTCTACAGCTATGCCTTCCTCCGATATAACGTGCCCCAAGAAATTGACCTCTGATAGCCAAAATTCACACTTGCTGGCTTTGGCATACAACTGGTTCTTCCTCAAAGTGTCCAGGACTATCCGTAAGTGCTCGCATGTTCCTCCTGACTTTTGGAATAGATCAGAATGTCGTCAATGAAAACAATCACAAACTGATCCAAATAAGGCCGGAATATCCTATTCATCAGGTCCATGAACACCGCCGGTGCATTTGTAAGTCCAAACGGCATGACTACATACTCATATAATCCATACCGTGTCCTGAAGGATGTCTTCTCGATGTCTTCCTCTCTAACTCGGATTTGATGGTATCCGGACATCAGATCAATCTTGGAAAAGTGAGAGGAACCCCTAAGCTGATCAAACAGATCATCAATCCTGGGTAGGGGATATTTATTCCTGACAGTCAACTGGTTCAATTTTCTATAATCCACACACATCCGAAGGGTACCGTCCTTCTTCTTAACAAACAATACCGGGGCTCCCATGCGGATGTGCTGTTCCGAATAAAGCCCAGCCTGAGCAGTTCATCAATCTGTTTTTTCAACTCAGTCATCTCAGCCGGTGCCATCCTGTAATGAGGTAATGATACTGGAGCTGCGCCGGGGTATAATTTAATCTCAAAGTCTATCTCTCTCTTAGGTGGCAGACCAGGGAGCTCTGTTGGAAATACCTCAGCATAATCTGCTACCACCGCTGGAAGTTCAGCTATTGGTGCCTTATCTAATCTGAGGGTGTTCAAGCAAGATGATTCAATTCTTCCTGCAGCCTTCTAGAATGCCCTGTCGGTCAGCGGGCACTATATACCGCCTTCCTTCGGGTGACCAAAATATCACTATACGAAGATGGCAGTCAATATGGGCCTGATACGTAGCCAACCAGTCCATGCCAAATATAACATCGTACTCAGCCATATCGATTACCAAATAATTGAACTCGAATCTGAATCCAGCGAGTTCAGTGTTCAGTGCCGTGCATATGAGCCCCAAAGATGTGTCTCCGACAGGGGATACAATAGTAAGTGAGGTGGACAGATTCTGTACTAATGTGCCCGTAGCAGATATGAATGCAGCAGCTATAAATGAATGGGAAGCTCCAGAATCAAATAATGTAACTGCATAAGAACTACGAACTACAACCATACCTTGAATCACCGAGCGGTCCACTGCTACTGGAGAAGGTATAGCAAAAAGTCGTCCTGATCCCGTAGGGTTTAGCACCCGTCTTGCCTAATTGTATGTTCTGCCCCCTCGCGGCTGAGCTGATCTAACTGGAGGGCGGGAAGAACCCCTGAAATTAGAGGGTCTGTTGAGCTGTGGACACTCTCTCTTGAAGTGGCCCTGTTGGCCACACTGATAGCAAGTGTTCCCACCCCGAGGAACCTGGGCAACTGATGCTGACGGGGAGGGCTGATTGGGGCAAAAGCCCCCTGTAGATCCAGTAGAGGATGAGGGTCTGCTGAAACTCGGGCGGAACCTCTTGTTGGGTTGAAGTGCGCCCCGCCCACTCTGCCATCGGCGATTGTCAGGCCGCGCTATCTCATTCAATTCCCGCTCCACTATAGTGGCCCTGCCGACCACCCCTGCCAATGTAGGTTCCTTGAATACTGTCACCCTAGCCTTGATGCTCGGCCGAAGGCCCCGTTCAAACTTACGGGCCCTCCGGTGCTCAGTATCCACCATATAGAATGCGTAGACAGATAGACGAAGGAACTCCCGGTGATATTCTGCCACTGTCATATTGCCTTGTACTGATGATATAAAAGCTTCAGTCTGGCTCTCCCTTTCTTCCTCCGGGAAAAACTGCTCTAGAAAAGTGGCTGAGAACCATTCCTAGGTCATGGCAATTCTTTCCCCTTCCGGCACCAGTGATTGTTGTTTTTCTACCACTTCCCACCAATTACCGGCATCCTCAATCAGTTGAGATGTTACCAGTAAGATTCTGTCAGCCGAACTGGAAACCTGAAGCAGATTCAAGATCTGAGTGATCTTCTTTAACCAATGATCTGCTCCTACAGCCCCTTCTTTTCCTCTAAAGTAGGGAGGGCGCTGTTGCTGGAAGTCTTTAACCATCTTCCGCTTACTGGTGTCGCTAGTAGTCGCATTTCTGTCGCTAGTAGTCGCATTTCCGCTCAAGTGTTGTTGAAGAGCAGCGACTGCCGCTTGAAAATCTTTTAGCTCAGGAGGTACACCTTGTATGTTTATATTATTCTGTTCCTCCTCCCGATGGGGTACCTCCTCTTCCTGGCGAGGTGGTGATACCTCTTTCTGGTTGCACCGAGTCCTTCTCATTTTTGGGGAAGATTGCCAAATAAGCACACTTGGTTTTGGGGAAAAAAACTTCCCAAGTATCTATGTTTCGTTTTATTTGTGAAATCGGGGAATTCTCTCCTATGTTCAATAAGTCTACCATTATTCCGTCAAATTTGGGGAAGACCTAGATTTGTTTTCTCATGTCGGGAAAATGTAACCCTACTTGCTATGTTTGATAATTCCGACTTACATTGATTTTTTTTTTTTTCCCTTCCCTTGCTATCATCCCTTTCCGTCAAATGTTGTTCTCAGATTAAACCCTTCAGTTTGAGTCAATCGAAGTAATTTAACCCGCCCTCGTGCAGCGAACTCCGAAGAGTCGATCGGTTGGGATTCTTAGCCGTCAGTGAGACGTGCAACCGTCTTAATCTTACTTCGAGAGATTCATTCTTCCGAATTCGCTCTGATACCAACTGTAACGTCCGCCCCTTTTTACCGAAAGTCAGAGCCTATCTTTTTTTTTTACAGTGACAAAAGGCGCGAACGTCACGACGCGAGTTAAGTTCCGAGTTTCTAAAGCCGGCCCTTAACTGGCCAACCCTACGCGTGCGTGGAACATAAGTCCACGAGTACGGTTCACGCGTAGAAGTAAGCTCGCGGAACATAAAAATAACTGCAGATGATAATAGAACTATCCTACCAGTTCTTCAGATAGCAGGGAAGAAATACCCAATTAATTACGAAAATGCCATTATACTGTATTATCCAAAATAATACCTAAACATAGCAAACTACCTAAATTATTACATTTCCGACAAGCTAACTATACAAATACATCTTTTCCAAAATAAACGTAAAACAAAATAATTAATCCGCCTCCCCAAGCTCCTAAGCTTGGCTTCCGTCTCGCCCTTCCGTTCCGCCATTTCCTGCATCATCAGCTAGGGTAGAAGTAGGGCGTTAGAACAACGCACCCAGTAGGACTCCGAGTAGGGCTAGCACATAGATTAGTAATAACAGCATACTGATAATAACCCAATGAAAATTGATAAACCACGTATAGTGAAAATATAAGATGTATGCCATGCCCTGGGTGTCTATGTTATGAATCCCACCCATCATTCCTGCCATATACTGTCATATCCCCCTTGACGGAAAACCTCGTCAAGATATGTCCAACGCAAAATATCCCCCCTTGACGGCAAAGCCTCGTCAAGGTGTCCCCATGCCTGTTCTCGGTCACCCCGATGGAGCATGGACTCCTGTTATCAAAATATCCCCATGCCTGTTTTTCGGTCGCCCCGACGGAGCATGGACTCCGGTTTGTTTATTTTTTTCCGCCCATGCCATGCATGAGATGTAATGCATTATGCTATTATTTATAACTCATAGCCTTAAGATATCATACATAGCCTTAATTTATAATGCATAACCTTAATCATAGTTCATAGCCATTAAATAAAATCCATCTTAAACATAGCATCCATAATTGTAAAAACCCATCATAAGATAAATACCAAAATCAATAAAATATGACAAGAATACCATCACACATCCATGGCTTACAAATAGGTAGGAATCCTACCGAACACCCACTCGGGTCTTTATTTCATTTTCGTCCGACAATCCGGCTACCGACTCGTGTACCGCTCGCGCTATCCGGTACCTTATTAAATTACCAAATCAATCCAAGTTTTAATCATTTCCAAGCCCGTAAATCATAACTTAGTGGGTTTCTTCATTTTAGCCCATATTTACCATTTTTGCCACTACCCTTCACATAAACAATTTTTCATTAATTCACACCTACTTAAGCCCAAAATTTAATCCACAACTTAGGTCCTTTATTTATTCACTAACCATGACCCAACATGAAACAAAATCAGCCATCTAATTTAATAAAATTTTCCATCATCTAAACACAAACATGGACCCAACCTTAGCTCATCATACAAAATGGGTCATGGGTTCCGCCACATACCCTGGCCGAACCCATGATGTCTTGTTCCCCATTTTTTTCTTGTGTCCATTGTTACATTTTAGATCCACCAATAATCCCTCCTTGAGGGGTTTACATCATGCAACTAAACCATATTCTTAGCCCCATTTGGATCATTACTTTTGTTCATTTGAAACCCAAAATTCATCAACACATTATCCTTTAAACCCCACCATTTAATCATCATTTCATCACCATAGGGTTCGGCCATATACCATGGCCGAACCCATGGTTCATGATTCATCATTCATTGCTCCATAATACCTATATTCACCCAAAATATTAAATCCACCCATCTTCCCATTTTCCATGGCTTTTTAAACCCTAAGACCCTAGCTAATTTCACACATAACAACCTAGGGTTCGGCCATGCACCATGGCCGAACCCATGGTTCACAATTCCTTCTCTTTTATGCCTTCTTAATGCCATAAAATCCCATTGCATTTTTCATCATAAAACCCTTTTAATACTCATCCCCATTCATTCATTTACAACCCAAAAATCCATTAGCCACCTTCATTATCTTCCATTCATTAACCCTAACCATTTTACATCAAATGGCTAATCACCCACCATGGGGTTCGGCCATACTATATGGCCGAACCCTATGGCCCATGATTCTTATTTCCAAGTACCCAATTCCATGTTCAATTCAATCAATCACACAATGCACACAATATATTTCTCCAATTTCTTACCCTAACCCTAATTCACCCATTTAGGGTTTTCTCCATCTTCCACCCTTCCATTTAATGCATCTAAATTCCATAGTATAAAATCACCTATCCACCATTTATTTCACAAAAATAAATTCCATTTCTTAGACCCTAAAATTCAAAATTCTTTTATTTAAGAAATACTCACTATCCGACGTCTCCTCCGATTTCCGCCGCTCTCCCGTCGGTCTCCTTAGCCTCCTCTCTCCTTCCTCTTGATCTTTGATAGTACAAGATCTTTGATCAAGGGTGGCAACTCCCAACCCTAGAATCGGCCATGTTAGGTTTGAATTGAGAGAGGAAAAGAGGAAAGATGATGAGAGGAAGATGATAACCCTTTACCTTAGAGTGATTTCTCTCAAAATTCCACTTCTTTCTTCTCTCCTTCTCTTCTCTTTTCCTTAACTCTCTTTCTCTCCTTCACTTGGATGTAGGGGACGACATGGGAGAGTGAAAATGGAGAGAGTTGAATGAAAATAGAATGGGAAAAGACATCAAGCCTTATCCCCATTTTTTTACTTTACATTAACTACCTTCACCAACCTTAAGATATTTTGAGATATTTAAGTTGCTTTATGGCTTACAACTCCACTCCTCTAAGTCCCAACGTGTTTAACATTTTGAGGTGGGGTAGCTTGGTCTCCATTTGACCAATCTAACCCCATTTAGCCACCAACTTGTTAATTTAAGTATTTAATTAATTTGGTAATTAATCTTAGGTTACTTCATTTTTTATTTATCCTAATTCCCATTATTCCACCCATGGTTGACCAAGTCAACCATGGTGGCCGGCCCCACCAATCATTGGCCCACACACCACCTCACTTGATGAGGTGGAGGTGGGTCCCACTTGGCCACACCACCATTGTTTAATTCCAAATTACTTAGGGTGATTAAATTTCACTAAGCCCACTCTAAATGGATCACCATTGGGCCCATGGCCCAATTACATTTCCATCTAGCCCATTTACCTTAGAGCATAACCATCTTGACCCATTAGGTCCCAAATGGGTATTTGACATCATTTGACCATTCTTGACCCATTTAAATAAATATAAATCCAAACCACAGTCTATTGGGCCACACTTGGGCCTTTATCCAATTTTGGCCCATTTACCATTTAGTCCACCAATTTTCTAATTTCCATCATTAAAATAAATAATACTCACATTTATATTAATTCCAAAATTCCAAGACTCACAGGGCGTCCGAAAGACCACTGTGGGTTACCTTGACGATGAGAATCCCGTCAAGTGATGGCTATGATGAATGGTGATGGGTGGGACTCATTACATGTTCATTTCATACATAGCATATTTTATGGGATTTTGTCACACATGTTTTATTATTATATTACTTGCATGTTTTTTACTAACCATGTGGTAGCCCTATTCGGAAACACTACTGGGCGCGTTGATCTAACACCCTATCTATACCCTTAGTGGATGATGCAGGGAAAGGGAAAAACGTGGATCGAGAAGAGGACCAAGCACGGAAACTTGGGCGGTTTGAATGATTGGAATGGAGTATGAATGGACCATTTTATGGACTTGATATTTGATATATTTGGACAATGTAATTTGGTAATTAGTTATGTTGGCTTGTAATAAGTAGTTAAGATAGATGCTATGGTTTGTTTTAAGTTGGATGATTTGATTAAACGATTAGTTAAGATTAATTAGTAAGTTTGGAGAATAAGTTATGTACTTTGCTATCTAAGAATGGAAAACTGGAATAGTCATAGGTTCTATTATAACCTCAGTTAGATTTAGACTAAGTTAATTCCGCAAGTTATATATGTACCATGTGCGGATCAGTTTTATGGACTTAGTTCATACGCACATGGGCTTGGCCAGTTAAGGGTCGGATTTAGAGATCCGAACTTAACTCTCGTCGTGACACTCCACCCCGATCACTTAATTATTATATTTTAAAAAAAAATATACTCTGAAAATTAGAGTGAAAAGGGCAGGGCGTTACATGAACTTAACTCGCGTTGTGACGCCGCCCTCTCTCTTTCAATGTTTTATTATTACTTTTAAAAAAAAAATTAGACTCTGAAATTCTCGAAAAGGGCGGGGCGTTACAATTGGTTTATTTCAAATTCAAAGGCACACGATGGAGAGATAATGGAGATGGTTATGGTTTAATTTTCAAATTCAAACAAGGCTCAACTCTCCCTCTCCCACTTGGCTATCTCTATCCCTCACACTCTCTCTTAGCCGACCATCATTCTAAGGAAAAGGAGATCAAACATTTGGAGAATTCTATTCATTCTCTCCCTCTCTCTCTCTCTCTCTCAAGGCCGGTTCTCCTCTCAAAGACCAAAAAGGTTTGAAGCATTGTGCCAAGCTTCTCCCTCAAACCCGCCTCCATCTTGGCCGAATCAACCCTAGGTGATCTTATCTTGATCAAGCTCATATATTGGCCGAAGATCAAAGAGAAGAAGAAGAAGGAAGGCTAAGGATTAAAGAGGAGCAAAAGGAAAATGGAAGAACAAGCCGAATCAAAGATCAAATCGGAGGAGTCGCGGAAACGGTAGGTGCTCAATAAACTTTTATTAAGTAAGATAGCCAAGGAAACATGATCAGGCTATTGTATGTCCAAATCCTGAAAGGGATATACGAAAACCATTGAGTATGAAAAAGAGGTTGATTAGGTTCGACCATGATGAATGGCTGAACCCATCAAAATGTAACACCCCATTTTCTCAATGAAGTGGAAAATTACCAAAATGCCCCTGAGTTGTTAAATTAATTATTTTGTGATGTTAAATAAGGAAATAGTGGGGCCCATTGTTCAAAATAAAATCATATGAGTACATTATGAATGTTAAGTTTGATTGGATGGGTAATTTTCATCAATTGGGTCAAAAATGGCTAAATGGGTCAAAGGGCCCAAATGGGACCCATCGGGTCTTACTGAAATATTTGACCGTTTGTGAACTTAAATTAAATGGGGTTAAGCTTATTTGACTGGAAATCAAGTGGAGGAGAAATGGGTAGGCCTGATCCATATGTGAAAACCATTTACAAATGACCAAAATTCCATATTTGGGTCATGGAGTCAAAAACAGGTCAAGGACCTAAAAGTGGACCCAACGGGTCGAGTTGACTATGGTTGACCGTGTGGACCCTCAAGGGAGATAAAACACGAGTCAAATCAGTGAGTGGGACTGAAGTGAGTTGGAATTAAATCAAGTTATGAGTCAACTCATGTGCATTAAATGAAATGCATTAAATGTGATGAGTTGGGTTGGAATAAAAATATCTTGAGTTGGGTGAGTCAAAATGGAAATTGAAGGGGCTGTAAAATCAGTGAGTTGAGAGGGAATTTGAAGAGGTTGGCTGGTCTTAAACCAACCAAAACAAGTCCCACACGTTGGGGACTTGTTTTGGTGATTTCCATGGTTAATGTTAAATGAGAATACATGGGATTGAGTTGTGATTGCATGGGCTGAAGTGAATGGTTGCAATGGTTGGTATCAAGGGGTGTCTTGGATGGCACCCAGTATCTCCTCGTTTTTGACAAGAAATTATGAGGATTAAGGAGTGAGGTTTGGCTGATTTAACAAAAGGATTAGACCACTCATTTGGCCGAATGACATTGCCAAAATTCTTGGAAATCCTCATCTCTCCCCCTCTCAAGAACATCATCTTCTTGGCTGAACCAGCTGCTGGTGTTTCACCAGTAGATCAAGCATAAACCAGCTGAGATAAAAGAAGAAAGAATGAAGGAAACAAGAGGGAAGAAGGCAAGAAGCAAAGGCATAAGATAAGCTTGGAATTTGGTAAGTAGTTCTATTGAGTTTTGTTGAAAAACATGGAACAAATGGGGTGTGGATTGGGCCATGATCATGGCCGAATACACCAGTGTTTAACCTTGATTATGGAGGATTTAAAATAGTAAAAATAACCATTGGGTTCGGCCACCATGAAGGGCCGAACCCCATGTAAGAGATGGCTTGGTTTTCATGTTTTGAAACATGAAAACCATGGATTTTGTGGACTGTTTTTGGGTTTTCATTTAAGATTTAAATACATGTTTTAGAATGGTTAAAAAAACATGGATCTGAATGACATAGGGACTGAAGTTTATATGGTCTAAAATCAGTGGATTAAAAGATGGAAATGGACCATTGGGTTCGGCCACTTAGCATGGTCGAACCCCATGGAAACAAGTGGTTAGTTTTGATGGTTTTTAGAAGTTAAAACTATATAAGTTAGGACTGATGTTAGATGGTTGTAATAGATTTAAAATGCATGTTTAAAGAAGGTTAAAACATGGATTTGGATGTTGGTTCAGACCCAAGGTGAATGAGTAAATGTTTCAAAAACCAAAGGTCATAGTGTTCGGCCAATGAGCATGGCCGAACCCTATGAAATTGTGTTGGTTTTTAGATGAATTTCTAAAGGGTTGAACTTGGTAATAATATGTTGTTTATTACATGAAGATTGGAAGTTTAAAAATAGTGAAAGAAATCATTGGGTTCGGCCACCATGGAGGGCCGAACCCCATGCAAAGTATTGTTGGTTTTCATGTTGTGAAACATGGAAACCATGTACTTTATGGACTGTTTGGATGAATTTAATTAGATGATTTTTAATTGGTTTAAAGGCAGCAATATAATACTGATATTGCATGGTTAAATAACACCTAAAGCATGTATGAAAGACCAAAACTTGGACATTGGGTTCGGCCACCTTGGATGGCCGAACCCCATGTAAGTAAGTGATGTGTTTTGGTGAAGTTAAATTACTGTTTTGGTGGCTGGTTATGTGGCTGAACCATGTGTAATTCATGGTTGTGTTAACATGATTAAATCATGTATAATCATGAGAAGTTGAGGGATCAACCAGATCAAGTGAACCCCATGAGTTGCTTTAAGGCTTTTATTTGATTTAAATAGGGTAGTGTTGGTGGATGAAAATGAGGATTGGAACCAAGTGATTTGAATGGTTGTGAAGGGATTAAGAAGTACAAATTGGATTGGTAGGGTTCGGCTAAGTAGTATGGCCGAACCCCACTAATGTAGTTTATTTTGATGAACTTTGATTATGAGCAAGATTAGACATTGGTTAGATCAATGGCAAATTTGTGAATACAAGCCAAATGAGGAGATTGATCAAAGGACTTATAAGATGTTTTAGGTCTTATATATGAAATGAACATGTAAATGACAATATGATTTATTGATTATTGTATCACAAGGTGACGAGAGTTGAACGACGAACGAGTCATGACTGGATAAAGCCAAAGAAAGATCAAGTACTGAAGTGAATCTTCAGTAGGTTTCCTACCTACTTGTAACCACGGATTTTACCCAGTTTTTCTTGTGATACTCTTGTTTTAATATATGTGTTTCAAATGATATATTATGCATTAACAAATGGCATACAGGCATTAGCATCTCATGCATAGTCATGGGATAATGAATGAAGTTCTACAGTGATGGCTACGAATGTACATGATGGGGGTTGCTCATTGCATGTACATATTTTATAGAAGAGATGAAAGTGTGTTGTGATTTACCTTGTCGGTGCAAGGCACGTCAAGTGATGGCTACGAATGTACATGATGGGAGTTGCTCATTGCATGTACATATTTTATAAAAGAGATGAAAGTGTGTTGTAATTTACCTTGTCGGTGCAAGGCACGTCAAGTGACGGCTATGAAAGTACATGATGGGGGATGCTCATTACATGTGCATATTTCATAGCATTGTTTTACCTATTTTTAATGATCATGTATTATGATATATATGCATGTTTTATATGCTAACATGTGGTAGCCCTGATTCGGGAACCTACTAGGCGCGTTGATCTAACACCCTAATTCTATCCTCAGAGGAGATTGCAGGTACAAGCAAAGGGAAAGGAAAGGTCATTGACCGGGAGGGGAGCTGAGCCTAAGTGCTTTAATGATGGATTTGGATTACGTTATATTACTGTCATTTGAATACTTTTGTTGGACATGTAATAATTTGTTATTTGCTATGGTTGATTAGGATAATAACCTGTGGATGGTTGATCTCTGTTATTTAATGTTTAAGACTGTTACTTGCTATCTCGTCTTTCTATTCCGCAATTAATCTAGATTATTCCGCATGTTGATGTTAGTTCCATGTGTGATTCACTATCATGGTCTATTCCATGTACACATGGGTGGCCAGTTAAGGTTCAGACTTGGGTAGTTTGAACTTAACTCGCGTCATGACGCTGCCTGCTCTCTTCCAATGTTTATTTAAAAAACAAAAAAAATTAGACTCTGAATTCTCGGAAAGGGCGGGGTGTTACACAAAAGGTATGATCATGGCTATGAAGTTTAAAGGAAGAGATAAGGAACCATAGCCGAACCCCATGGAAGAAAATGAAGGATAAATGATATGTTAAATGGCAGGTTATTATATATTTCTAAAGGGACTAAATGGAAGTATGAATGGGAAACATCAAAGGATCAAATGATAAAATTGTATGTTATAGTTTGAAGCAAAGTAAAGAACCATAGGGTTCGGCCATGTGTATGGCCGAACCCCATGAAGGGTTTTTGATGTTTTTAAATGGCTTAAAATATGTGGGAAAGTGATGGACTTGGATATATTTTGTTTACCAAAAAAAAGAATGGAAAGAGGAGCACCAAAACAAAAGGGGTGAGATTCGGCCATGGTGTATGGCCGAACCCCACCAAGTGCTATGTATGCTGTTTTGTTTTAAAAGGTCTAAAAATATTCAAATGGATAGAATTATGAGAACTATTCATAGATGGATAAAGGTTTTAATGGAAATAAGGAACTATAGCGTTCGGCCATGTGTATGGCCGAACCCCATAGAGTGACAATGGTGGATGATTAAGGGCTAGATAATTAGATGAATGGATTGGTAATTAGTCTTATGTATGAAGGATTAAAGGACCAAATTTAAGATCGGCCATGTTGTATGGCCGAACCCCACTAAGGTGTATTTGTTTTGGACATTGGTTGTTAGCAATATTAAACAAGGGTTTAGGCTAGTGGCAATATTGTAAATATGGAATGAAATGATCAAAGGACTTGAAAGAGGGGTCAAAACCAAAGTGGTAAGGTTCGGCCATGTTGTATGGCCGAACCCTACCAAGGAATGTTCGTAGTTTGAGGTGTTTAAATTAAGTTAATTGGATGGTGTTGGAGTGATCAAATTCAAGTAGGTGAGGTTCGGCCATGGTCTATGGCCGAACCCCACAAGGTGGTTTTTGGACTTAGATTTAATTGGAAATCAAATGGATAGTATCTTGACTTGTTGTTATATAAACAAGGTAATGGGACTTCTTGAACAGTGCGCAAATCGTGAACGGGTGACGGTTTAAGAAGAGCGGATATTTCTAAGTGACTTTTGTGTAGGTTTCCTACCTTTTTGTAACCACAATTTATATTTGCTATTTTATGTTGATTTTTATGAGATATGTTTTAAACTATTATGTTTCAAAGAGGATTTAAATGCTAAGATTTATTTACAAATGGCATGTATTCATTGACATCTCATGCATGGCATGGGGTGATGGTTAAGTTACCGGAGGGACTACACTCCGTCGGGGCGTCCGAACAACCTATGCAGTGGTACCTTGATGATGAGAATCCCATCAAGAGGAAACTGGAGGGTCCACACTCCATCGGGGCGTCCGAACAACCTATGTGGAGGTACCTTGATGATGAGAATCCCATCAAAAGAAGGCTATGTATACTTGTGATGGGTGGGACTCATTACATTTGCATACATACATAGCATTGTTTTTGTAAGATTTTGATGATCATGTATTATTATGTTATATGCATGCTTTTATACTAACCTTGTGGTAGCCCTAATCGGAAGACCTACTGGGCGCGTTGTTCTAACGCCCTATTTCTATCCTTAGTGGATGACACAGGAAAGGGAAAGGTCGAGGATCGCGAAGGAAACCAAGCATAGGAGCTTGGGCATTTGAATGGTTTTATTTATGGATATTTTGTTTAAGTTTACATGGACATGTAATTTGTTAGTTAGATGTGGGCATGTAATAACTTAGTAATATTTGCTATGGTTTGGTATGATTTGGAATGAATGTTTAAGTTTAAGATAATTTTGGATAATCGACTATGTACTTTGCTATCTAATAAAATGGAGTAGATATAGGTTCCATTATAATCCGCAGTTAGTTTAAGTAATATTCGGCAAAGTTTATGCTTTACTATGTGAGAACCATTCTCATGGACTTAATCCATGCTCACATAGGTCTGGCCAGTTAAGGGTCGGACTTTAGAAGTCCGAACTTAACTCGCGTCGTGACACTTGCTCTTATCACTTGTTTATTTATTTAAAAAAAAAAAAACAGACTCTGATTTCAAGTGAAAAAGGGCGGGGTGTTACACAAACTCCTTCCTTTCATTGTTAATTCCTCTCTTTCCTTGATGCTTTGCTGGTCCTCTAAGTGTTAAGACCAAATGTGGGAGAGAGAGGGAGAGAGAAACAAGAATCGGCTAAGTGTAGTTTTTGAGAGGGAGATAGAGAGATAGGAGTGGAGATGGGATTTCTTTTGCTCAAGAGGGAGGGAGAGGATGAGATGAAACTGTACCTCTTTTGTCTCCAAGAGAGGATCGGGCAAGGAGGGTTTTGGTGGTGGGTGTGTGTCTTTTGTCTAGCCTTAGCCTCCCAACCACCCACACTAAGGTGTGGTCTTTCCCATGTGTCCCATCCAAGCAGACACATGGCTTACCTTGGGGCTTGGTCTTTCCCATGTGTCGCTTGGTCAAACAATGTAACGCCCGCCCCTTTTTCACCCGTTTTCCGAAAACCAGAGTATATATATATATATATATTTTTTTTTTTTTTTTGAAATAGAAAAGTGAGAGAGGGCGTGGACGCCACGACGCTAGTTAAGTCCGAGCTTCTAAAGCCCGACCCTTAACTAGCCAACCCCACGCGTGCGCAGAGCTAAGTCCACGAGAACGGTTCACGAGTAAGAAGTAAGCTCGCGGATTATAATTATTGCGAACATGATAATAGAGTCTATCTTACCGGTTTTTAGATAGAAGGGAAGATACAACATTGAATTTACCAAAATGCCCCCATGTTCATGATTACATCACAAAATGTATCGTCCATAGGTAACGTCCAAACCATCGCAAGAAATGTAAATTTATACAACCCGACAAGCTAAGTTACTTTAAAATTACATCTCCAAAATGTAAACATAATATAAACTAGGACTGCGCTTTCCAAGCTCCTAAGCTTGGCCTCCGGTATGTCCACCGCTTCCTGCCTCTCCTGCGTCATCAGCTAGGGTAGAAGTAGGGCGTTAGTCAACGCGCCCAGTAGGACTCCGAGTAGGGCTAGCACATGCATCAGTGATACACACATACCGATAACATAAAATACAACAAAATAAGTATGTGATGAATGCTATATCATGGGTGCTTATGTCATGTGTCCCACCCATTATCCGTATGATCATACAATATCATGTTCCCCATGTTTGCTTCTTGGTCGCCCCGATGGAGCATGGACTCCGGTTATGGCCCTCAGGCTATCCCCATATCTGATTCTCGGTCGCCCCGACGGAGCATGGACTCCGGTTATAGCCCTCAGGCAATCCCCATGTCTGATTCTCGGTCGCCCCGACGGAGCATGGACTCCGGTTTGTTTATTTTTTTCTGCCCATGCCATGCATGAGATGTAGGTGCATTATGCTATGCAGTATATAGATAGACCATATTCGATATACCTTACATAGTCATATGATGCATAATATTAAAATATAATCTATGATATATACCATAGTCATAAGTTAAAACCCATCATAGTGCAAGTCCCATAAATCATAAATTATAATCATAAATCCATAATAAGCCAAGTCAAAATAATTTAAAACACCATCACATATCCATCGCTTACAAAAAGGTAGGAATCCTACCAAATACAGTGTCGCGTTCCGTTACGCTTCCCGTTCGATAATCCGGTCGCCGATCGCGTACCGTTTGCGACGCCCGATACCTTATTACATTTACCGAATTAGTCCATACATCATCCATGATTAAGTCCCTAACTTAGCCCATTATCCATTGGTTTTAGACTCATACATAAATCCAATTTTGGCCAAATTTAAAATTCCGATTTGCGAGCCTAAAACGCAGCAACTATCCACTTCATTTATTCATTCATAATATATCCATTTTCATGTCCAACCCACATAGGGTTCGGCCATGTACCATGGTCGAACCCATGGTCCTTCAATGTGGCCACAAATTACGGTTTTGCCACTCCTCTTCCATGGTTAAGTTACCCCTTTTTTCCATGCATATTTAAGTCCATATTTGACCCATAAACTTGGACCCATTTATAATTTCTTGATCATGACATAACATCATAAAATCAGCCATCTAGTTTAATTAAATTTGTAAATATTTAATCCCATATATAATTCCATACCTAGCCCATAATATGGCTCCCAAAGGGGTCATGGGTTCGGCCATACACCATGGCCGAACCCATGATGTTCATTTCCTAATTTCTTGGTTCATTTTACCTTCACCAAATGAATTTAAGTCATTCATTTAAAACCCCATTTTTCATCTCATATAAAACATCACCTACCATGCTTACCAATCCATTTAATATTTTCATTTCTCTCCATTGTTTTCCATTCATAAAAGTCCCAAGATATTACCATAGGGTTCATGGTTCACTTTTATTGGTGCCATTTTCAAAGACTCATAAGTTGTCCCAAAAATAATCCATTTCAAAAAATCACAAATCTTCATTCATTTTGGCCCTTTAAAACAACCTCCTAGGCATTGATATATGCATTAACCTTAGCCTAAAATTGATCAAAACTTGGGTCATTTAATCACATTTAAAGTCCATTAAAAACCACCAACATTTCCTCATGATTTCTCATTTTAACAATCCTTTAAAACACCCATTTTTTAATCATTTGAAAACTAATTTTCATTAACCATTCTCCATACTTCTAATCTTATAAAAATTCTAAAATATCATCCATGGATTCCATCATAAAACTTTTTCTCCAAAAATTGCCTACATTTAACCCTTTAAATCCTTGGAACCCTAAACCATTCTCCAACTTTTTATTTCTTATAAAAACCCTAATTAAAATGTATAATATTAAAATATAATCCAAATTAAAATCATCCTCATAAAACCATTGATCATTCTCCATACTTTTAAACCTTCAAACCCTAATTAAAAATCATCCAACATTGGCCATGGCATGGCCGAACCCTATGGCCCATTAATCCATTAAAATCCCATTTTCCTATGCTTAATAAAGACTCAAAAATTCCATTTTTCCATTTCCTCTTTTCTTAATCCATTCCTCCATTTTTATCCATTTCTTAGCCTTCTATTTGATGGATTTTAGATCCATGGCCCACAACATTTTTGGCCATGTTTAGTCTAAGAAATGGATTCCATATCCTATCTTTAAAAACATAAACTCTTGTTTAAGAAATTCTTACCGCACCGACGACTCCTCCGGTCCTTCTTTCTTCTTTGTTTTCCTTAGCCCTTTTTCCTTCTTTCTCTTCTTGATGATCGGCTAGATGAGCTTGATCAATGGTGGGACATGCTTGGATTGGCTAAGATAGTGTTAGGTTTAGAGAGAGGGGAAGATGATGAAGAATGGTAACTCTTGATCTTCAAGAGGTGAATCAAGGTTCCACCTCTTTTCTTCTCTTCTTCTCCTTTTTTCTTCTAAGTTTTCTTCTAAGTTTTCTTCACTCTCTCCTTGCAAGGTGAGGAACGAATTTCCTTGTGTGTGTGGAGGGCTAGAGTCAAATGGGTAGTTTGAAATGAGATGGAGGTGGATGGAGTGACTTAGACTCCTCATTAATTTTCCCCACCCACCAAGCATGGGCTAGCTTGACTTGGGTGGTGGTGGTTGAGACCCAACCACCAAGCATGGCTCCCATGTCCTCTTTGACTTGTTTATGTTGACCCTAACTAATCAACTTAATTAAGTTAAGCCCTCACTTAGGTTAATTAATTTTCATCTAATTTAATTCCCTTAAATTATCTATCTAATAAATCCATCCATGGTTGACCAAGTCAACCATGGTGGACGGCCCCCACATATACCTACCCCACCCGCCACCTCACTTGATGAGGTGGAGGTGGGCCCCACTTGGCCATGTTGCCTTGGTCCATTTATCACCTAACTTAGGTGATTTAAATTTTATTAATTGTATCCCTTTTATTGGATCATCATTGGGCCCATGGCCCAATTTGATTCTTGTCTTACCCATTTATCTTAGGGCCTAGTTACCTTGGCCCATTGGGTCCCACATGGCTCTTTGACCCAAATTGACCATCTTTGACCCGATTACTTACCATTGACCAATTACATGTATCAATTCCAATTCAAGGTTCATTGGGTAACCATTGGGCCCATGGTCCAATTAGATTCCCTCCTTTTTCCGCTTACCTTAGGGTTTGAACCGATTTTGATCCATTGGGCCCCACATGGCTATCGGGCCCACTTTGACCATCGTTGACCCGATTAGTCCCCATTGACCCATTTAATGGATTTCATCCAACCCATGGCCCAATTGGGCCATCCTTGGGCCATTGTCCCAAAATTTGGTCCATTTGGCATTTTATTACATCAAACTTCAATTTAAAATGAATAAATGCCAATATATATATTTATCAAAAATTCGGGTTATTACAAACAAGAAGATGCATGGTTTACACTTGGGCTTTGTCTTTCCCATGTGTCCCATCCAAGGAGACACATGGCTTATACTTAGGGCTTATCTTTTACATGGCTTACACTTGGGGCTTGTCTTTCACATGCTTGGGCTTGTCTTTCACATGGCTTACACTTGGGGCTTTGTCTTTCCCATGTGTCCCATCCAAGGAGACACATGGCTTACCCTTTGACTCACTTAATTTTCTTGAACTCATTTCCATCTAACTCAAGTGATTTTAATTTCCAACTCAATATAATTCAAGTCACCCCATTTGAACTCACCCTTGCAACTCTTAACTTAAGACTTGAATTTATTCCTTAATTAAATAATTCCTTAACTCAACTCATTTCACTTAACCATTTTTGAACTCACTCATGGTTGACCAAGTCAACCATGGTTAGCCGACCATGCATGTGCATTGAATCATTTGCCACCTCACTTGATTAGGTGGATTTGGGTCCCACTTGGCTATGTCACTCACATGCCACCTCACTTGATGAGGTGGATCCCATGTATTAGGTCTCAATTGGGTACATGATCCGATTAAATCAATTCCTTACCCATTTACCTTAAACATCAATTCATCTTGGCCCATTGGGTCCCAATTGAGTATTTGACCTAATTAACTACATTTACCCAATTAATTAGAATCAAACTCTATCCATGATCCGTTGGATCCTAATTGGGCCATTGCCCCAATTCTTATCCATCTAACCTTCATTCAGTCTATAAATCTTAAATTTAACAACTAAAATAGATGATACCCAATATAATAATGCATTTGATGTAACATCCCGGATTTTCAAATTTAAGATTTATAGATGGAATGAATGTTAGATGGATAAGAATTGGGGCAATGGCCCAATTATGATCCAATGGATCATGGACAGAGTTTGATTCTAATTAATTGGGTATGTAACACCCTGGATTTTCAATTCATGAATATATATGGAAATTGTCCATTTAATTTGTGAATTAATGGAGATGGACCTTAGATGGGTAAGGAGTTGGGTCAATTGCCCAATTAATACCCAACGGATTATGGATAAGGTTCAATTGAAATAAATGGATAAGATTTATTTAATTGGGTCAAGGTTGTCAATTGGGTCACATGCCCAATTGGGACCCAATGGGTCATGGTTGACTTGGTCGACCACCAAATGAGTTCAAGCTTAATTAAGGTGTGGCTGAATTAAATTGGATTAAGTTCAATTGAGTAGTTCAAAATGGAATCAAGGAATTAAGTTAATGAATGAGTACAAGTCTTGAGTTTAAAAGAATTAAAAATATTTGAGTTAAGGTGAGTTGAATGGGAAGTTAATGGGACTTTCATCTTAAGTGAGTTAGGAGAGTAGATGGTGAGTTGCATCTCATAAGACCAAACCCAAGGTGTACACACGTTGGAGAGGTGGGAGTTTCATCTCATGGGATGAAACTCCAAAGGGAACATTAATGAGGGAGGTGAAGGGTTTTTGATGTTAAGGCATATGCAAGAGTACACGTTGGGGAGATGGAGGGTTTCCATCTCATGATGGAAACCCAAGGGGCACACGGTTGGAGAGTTCATCTCATGGGATGAAACCCCCAAATGAAGTATTAATGAGGGAGGTGAAGAGTTATAGTTGTTACAAAGGGCATAACCCAAAAGACACCACCCTTGGCCAAATTCCATTGTACAACAAAGGGAGTTCGTTTCTTCATCTCACTCTCTCCCACTTTCTTTTGGCCGATCCCCCTCTCAAGACAAGAAACACTTAATTTTCTATCTCAAGCTTCTCTTCCTCTCACTCAAGGCCGACCCTCTCTCAAAGACAAAGGAGAAAGGACTTAGAGTTATCCATCTCAAGCTCCTCTCCCTCTCACAAGAACCCTAGGGCCGAACCTCTCACAAAGATCAAGGAGGAAGAAAGAAGAAAGACTAAAGAAGGAAATGAGCGGAGGAGCAAGTCGGAACAGGAGGAGTCGCGGAATTGGTAAGTACTTGATGAGATTTTATTAAGTAAGAAAAGAGGTTAAAAAAAGAACATTCCACTTTGGATTGGAGAGTTGGCCAAGATATTATGGGCCATGGATTTAAAAATCCATCCAAGGAATGGGATGGATTGAACAAAGGAAGGGTGATTAGGGTCACCCATATGATTAATGGATATGATTAAGCATGAAAAATCATGGTTTGGCCCTTGCATGGCCTAACCCTAATCTTGTTATGGCTAAGGACCTTATGCATGTCCCATGTAAGAAATGGTGAATGATCAAGAATCATGGTTTGGCCCTCGCATGGCCAAACCCTAAATTTTATGTATGAGAACCATCAAGGACAAAAAGGGGTTGGATGAGGTTCGGCCATGATGTATGGCCGAACCCCATGGGAGGATATTAGTGATTTTTAATGGGTTTAAAGGATGAAAATCATAGATGTATGTTAGTGATTTTAAAAGGTTTTAAAGGATGATAATGATGGGAGATTATTGGTGATTCTAAGTAGGTCTTAAATGTTACAAAGCATGATCTAAAATGTTGTAAAGGTGAAGAACCGTGGACCCACCATGGCCGAACTCCATGGAGAAATATTGAATTATTTACATGTATTTAGGCCATGAAAATGATGGAGGGATGTTGATGGACTTTGGGTTGTAAAATGATGACCAAAGTGTATGATTAAACCCCCCCATGGAGGGACTTTGTTTATGGACCTAAGATTGTAAATGATTTAAAGGAGAAGATGGAAATGAGACATCATGGGTTTGGCCATGGTGTATGGCCAAACCCCATGGACCATTTTAATGGTGTTTAAATGAATGAATGATTAAGCTAGGAAATGGAGGGATTTAATTATGGGTTTATGTTGATGGATCATTTGTGGATCCATGCATGAAATGTTTAGTTATGGATCTATGCTTTGGACCTAAGCATGGGTAAATAAATTAGGTGATGGAAATAATGGCTAAGATGTAAATGGGGTGGAAAATGAAGGACCATGGGTTCAGCCATGGTGTATGGCCGAACCCCATGGAGAATGTTTTTTTGTGAACTTAGGGTCTATTAATACTAAATGATTAACTCATGTGTGATTGGTTAATAAATCCAAAGATGGAGTGATATTGGAACCCCACTAAGGCATGGTTGTGGACTTAAACATGATTGGAAATCAAATAGAGCATTGGTTTTATTTATTGATATGTAGTAAGGTAACGGGGTCTCACAAGCGGTGTACGATCGGTGAGCGGTTTTTGGACGAAAACACAAGGACATATTATTTGGTCATTGGTAGGATTCCTACCTTATTGAAAACAATGGAATATGTATATGTGAATGTTTTGTTTGAATTATTTTGGTATCAAATGATATGTCTTAATGATGGGATTTTAATGCTATGATTTGTATTATTACATAGCATGTTGGCATTTGCATCTCATGCATGGCATGGAAGGGATGAAATGTAACCGGAGACCCACGCTCCGTCGGGGCGTCCATAAGGCATTCGTGAGGGTACCTTGATGTGCATTATCCATCAAGAGGGATGTATGATTGATTTGTAACCGGAGATCCACACTCCGTCGGGGCTTCCGTAAGGCATTCGTGGGGATACCTTGATGAGGAGTTTCCATCAAGAGGATACTATGTGTTTGTGATATGGATGATGGGTGGGACTCATGGCATATGACACCCATGGCATGGCATAGACTTGCATGGTTTTGATATTATGTTATCTATGTCATTTTTATACTAAGCCATGTGTTGACCCTACTTGGAGTACCTACTGGGGGCGTTGTCTAACGCCCTAGTTCTACCTTAGTTGATGACACAGGAAATGGACGGAACAAAGGATGTGATCGGAGCCAAGCTTAGGATCTTGGATGTTTTAGTTTCATTTTATTTAAGTTATTCATGGACAATATAATTTGAGTAGCTAGTATTTGGGACTGTAATAACGTAGATTATTTGCTATGGCTTGGAATGTTAATTTTAGATATTTTAACTCAAGATAATTATTATTAAGTAATGGACTTCCTTGCTATCTAAAATAGAATAGGATAGTTATTCTATTATAATTCCGCATCTACGATTTATTCCGCATGCATAGCTTTAGTACGTGTGAACCGTTTTAGTGGACTTGGTCCACTCACATGTATGGTTGGCCAGTTAAGGGTCGGGCTTTGGAAGCTCAGACTTAGCTCGCGTCATGACGTTCCCGCTCTCTCTCATTCTTTATAAAAAAAATAGACTCTGATTTTTGGCGAGTGAAAAAGGGCAATGCGCTGCAGTTGGTATCAGAGCAAAACCGGAAGAATGAATCTTTCGAAGTAAGATTAAGACGGTGTCATGTCTCACTGATAGATAAGAAACCCAACTGACCGCCTTTTCGGAGTCCACTGCACTAGGGCCGAATTAAGTTACTTCGTTAAACTCAGACTAAAACATTCAATCTGAGAGCAACACTTGACGAAGGAGGAATGATAGCAAAGGAAGGACAGTCACTATAAATTGGATTTATCAGACATAAGAAATTAGGAGATATTTCCCCGATATCCTCAGATTGAGAAACAAACACTTGATACTTAGGAGGTTTCCCCAAAAACAAAGAAATACAAAGAGTGCTTATTTGGTAATTTCCCCAAAATGTGAAAACACAAACTTTACGATGAAACTAAGTCAACGATGTTTTTCAATGACTTAGGAAAATGCCTCCGTGGAGAAGAAATCGAGAAAACCCACATGTGGAGGAAGAGGAGGTGCAGCCACCTCATCAAGAGGAGGAACAAAATAGCGTGAACATACCCGTGGTGCCTCCCGAGCTACAAAACTTGGTCCAAGTGGTGGTCACTTCCGTTCTTCAACAACACATGAACGGAAACAGAAATGTGACCACTAGCGAGGCAAATGGCCGGAGGATGGTCAGGGATTTCCATCAGCAGCGTCCCCCTTACTTCAAAGGGTAAGAAAGGCATGTCGGAGCAGAAAACTGGTTGAGGAAAGTTACTTAGATCTTGACCCTACTAAAGATCTCGAGTCATGAAGACAAGATACTGCTGGCTACCTCACAACTGATTGATGATGCCGGTAAATGGTGGGAGGTGATAGAGCGACAGCGGGCGCTCATTCCGGAAGGGGAAAGGACTGCAACGACATGGGAATAGTTCTCAGCTATGTTTTTGGACCACTACTTCCCCGAGAACGAGAAGGAGCTCCACACCCAAGCGTTCTTATCTTTGGTGCAAGGCCACCACGACGGTGGCAGAGGACCATCAGGAGTTCCTCCGTCTGTCTTGTTATGCCCTATACATGGTGGATACGGAGTACCGAAGGGCTCACAAGTTTGAGCGGGGCCTTCGACCGAGCATCAGGGCCACGGTGACCATCTTCAAGGCACCTACACTGGAGGAGGTGGTCAGCAGAGCCACTATAGCGGAGCAGGAGATAGTCGAGACAATGCGGTTTGTGGACAACCATCGAGGTTAGAGTGGGGGAAGTACATTTCGTCCCAACAAGAGGTTCCGACCTAACCTTGGGAGACCCTCACCTTCCACTAGGGCAACAGGGGGCTTTCGTCCCAACCAGCCCTCCCCATCAACATCAATCTCTCAGGTTTCCCGAGGTGTGGGCACCTATTTCCATTGTGACCAGTTGCGTCATTTCAAGAAGGATTGTCCACAGCTTAGCAGACCCTCTCACTCTAGGGGTTCCTTTCGCCATCCAGCCAGACTAGTTCATTCACGAGGAACTAGGGCATACAACCAGGCGAGACGGGCGCCTAACCCTACAGGATCTGGACGGCTGTATACCTTAGCTCCTCCAGCATCAGTGGATCACTCCGTCATTCAAGGTATGGCAGTAGTCGGTAGTTCCTATGCCTTTGCATTATTTGATTATGGAGCATCCCACTCCTTTGTATTTGCTGCATTCATATCCGCTACTGGCACATTAGTACAAAAACTGTCCACATCACTTACTATTGTATCCCCCGTCGGAGACACATCATTGGGGTTTATATGCACAACAGTGAACACTGAACTCGCTGGATTTAGATTTGAGTTCAACTATTTTGTACTCGACATGACTGAGTACGACATCATCTTTGGCATGGACTGGTTGGCTAGCTTTCAGGCCAACATTGATTGCCATCTCTGCAGGGTGATATTTTGGTCACCCGAGGGAAAGCGATATGTGGTACATGTTGACAAACAGAGCATCCCTATAACTAGAAGACTGTACAAAGAGTTGAACCACGTGGTATTGAACAGTATCAGATTAGACAAGGCACCCATGGCTGAACTTCCGGTGGTAGTGAAAGACTACGCGGAGGTATTCCCAACAGAACTCTGGTTTGCCACCCAAGAGGGAGATTAATTTTGAGATCAAGTTATACCCTGGCACTGCTCCAGTGTCATTTCCACATTATCAGATGGCACCAGCTGAGATGTCCTAGCTAAAGAAGCAGATTGATGAACTACTCAGACAGGGATGCATCCGGAACAGCACATCGTCTTGGGGAGCCCCAGTGTTATTTGTGAAGAAGAAGGACGGTACACTTCGGATGTGTGTGGATTACCGAAAATTGAACTAGATGACTGTCAGGAACAAGTACCATTTACCCAGGATCGATGATCTATTCGATCAACTTAGGGGTTCCGGCCACTTCTCAAAGATTGAGAAGACAGCCTTCAGGATGCGGTATGGACTATATGAGTATGTAGTCATGCCGTTTGGACTCACCAATGCACCGGCTGTGTTCATGGATCTGATGAACAAGATCTTTCGTCCTTTCTTGGACAATTTTGTGATTATTTTTATTGATGACATTTTGATCTATTCCAAAAGTCAGGAGGAACATACTGAGCATTTACGGATAGTCCTGGACACCCTGAGGAAGAACTAGTTGTATGCCAAGCAAGCAAGTGTGAATTTTGGCTATATGAGGTTAACTTCTTGGGGCATGTTATATCAGCAGAAGATATAGTTGTGGACCAGACTAAGGTGACGGCAGTGAGAGAATGGAAAGCACCGAAGAATGTGACCAAGATCCTTAGCTTCCTGGGATTGGCTAGTTACTATAGGAAGTTTATCAAGGACTTCTCCAAGATTGCATTTCCACTTACCCGACTCACTCAGAAAGGAGTCAAATTTGAGTGGTCGGATGTATGCAACTGGAGATTTGAGGAACTGAAGGAGAGACTTACAACTGCTCCTATCCTGATTTTGTCGGAAAGAGGCAAGGGCTATGAGGTACATTGTGATGCTTCAGGAGAGGGACTTGGGTGTGCTCTCAGTCAAAGTCATCGTGTGGTGGCTTATGGTTCAAGACAATTGAAAATTCATGAACGCCTCTATCCTACGCATGATCTGGAACTAGCCGCAGTGGTCTTCGCTCTCAAAAGCTAGACACACTATCTTTATGGCGTGAAGTTTGAAAAGTTTTCAGATCATAAGAGCTTGAAATACTTGTTTTATCAGAAAGAACTCAACATGAGGAAGCGCAGATGGATGGAATATCTACAAGATTATGAGTTCGCGCTTCGATATCATCCTGGCAAGGCGAACAAAGTGGCGGATACCCTCAGCCGTATATCACATGCAATAGTGGCTAGTTTGATCAGGAAGGAATGGGAGATACTGAATACCATTCGAGAGTTCAACTTGTATATCAATAACCATGGGAGTATGTATAATCTGATCATACGGTCCAACATGGTCTCCAAGATTGAATAGGAGCAACGGACAGATCCAGAAGTGGTGGAAATATGGGCCAAGATGTCTACTGGTGAGGTTATACCAGAATGGGAATTACGACCGGGACAAGGTCTTGTATTCCGAGGTAGGACATATGTGCCTAAGAGCTGTAGAAGAGAGTTGTTGATTGAGGCACACCAAACCAAACTCTCTATTCATCCGGGTAGCATCAAGATGTATCATGATCTACAGAGGCACTATTGGTGGCATGGGCTTAGAAGAGATGTGGCAGAATTTGTTGCTCATTGCCTAACTTGTCAACAGTTAAGATGGAACATCAGAAGCCACTAGGGTTACTCAAACCCTTATCAGTGCCGGAGTGGAAATGGGAAGACATCTCCATGGATTTTGTGATAGGGTTGCCAAGGTCATCAAAGGGCAACGATGCGATATGGGTCGTGGTAGATCGATTGACCAAGTCTGCACACTTTCTTCCCATCAAGATGACAGATTCATATGAGACTTTGGGTTGACGGTACATCAGGGATATCATCAGACTACATGGTATTCCCCGAACTATTGTGTCCGACGGAGATGGCCGATTCACAGGCAGAGTGTGGCAGAGCAAGCAGTCGGCCATGGGGACGGATCTATTGACTAGCACAACATTCCATCCACAGGCTGATGGACAATTGGAGAGGACGATACAGACATTGGAGGATATGCTGAGAGCATGTATGCTAGACTTCAAGGGTGGATGGGAGGATCACTTGCCACTGGTGGAGTTCTCTTATAACAACAGTTACCAGGCAAGCCTCCAGATGGCTCCATTCGAGGCCTTATATGGTAGACCATGTAGATCACCAGTGTGCTGGACAGAGGCCGGTGAGCCTGCACTTATTGGACCCTAGTTAGTTGCAGAAACTACAACGCAGATTCAGTTGATACGGCAACACCTACTTGCTGCACAGAGTCGTCAGAAGAGCTATGCTGACAAGAGGAGGAGGTTCCTTGAGTTTGAGGTGGGAGACTTAGTGTTCTTGAAAGTCTCGCCATGAAAGGGACACATGAGATTTGGAAAGAAGGGGAAACTGTCGCCTAGGTTTGTGGGGCCATTTTCAATCCTAAAGAGGGTAGGGGAGGTGGCTTATCAATTGGCATTTCCTCCACAGTTATCATCTTTGCACGATGTATTCCATGTATCTGTAACACCCCAATTTCTCAATGATATGAATATTTACGAAAATGCCACTGGAACGGTAAATTTAATAGATGTGATTGTAAATGAGAAAATGGTGGGGCCATTGTTCAAATTAAGACTATGAACATATTATAAGGATCAAGTTTAAGTAAAGGGGTAATGTACATCAAATTGGGTCAAAATGGTTAATTGGGTCAAAGGACACAATTGGGACCCGATGGGTCATGGTTGACATATGTGACCATTGGGTAAGCTCAATTTTATTATGGTTAAGCTGAATTGATTTGAAACTAAATGGAGCATAAAAGGGTAGGCTTGATGCAAGTATGAAAATCACATTTAAATGGGTAAACCACCCATAAATGGGTTAAGGCGTCAAAGTGGATAATGAGCTAAGTTGGGACCCAATGGGTCGAGTTGACCATGTTGACCATGGTTGACCGTGTGGACCCTCAAGTGAGCTCAAATGTGAGTCAAATCAGGTTGAGTTGGGACTAAAATGAGTTGGATTTGAATTAAGTAATGGAGTTGACTCAAGTGCATTAAATGAATGGCATTAAATGTGGTGAGTTGGGCTAATGAGTTGGGTGAGTTAAAAATGGAAACCAAAGGGACCTTGAAATTACATTGAGTCAAACGGGAGATGGAGGAGTTACCATGGTCTTAAACACCACAAAACAAGTCCCACACGTTGGGTACTTGTGGAGTGCGTTTCCCATGAAAAGATTTAATGGAATGGCATGGGGCATTTGGAGGGTTTCCATCTCATGATGGAAACCCAAAGCTCCAATGTTGCATCAAATGACTCCATGGTTTAATCAAGAGTTGATGAGGGTAATGAGGGGTCCAAGGGCTGTTTAATAAAAATAAAACACCACACCGCTTGGCCGATTGTCACCCAAAGAAACCTTAGAATTCTTATCTCTCTCCCTCTCTCAAGAACCTACCTCCTTGGCCGAACCAGCTCTTGGTGTTTTCACCATTGATCAAGCACATGTTCGGCTAGAGACTAAGGAAGCAAGGATCAAAAGGAGAGAAGAGAAGCAAAGGAAGTTGGTAAGTGTTTACATGACAATTTAGTTAAATAAATTGGTAAAAGGGAGCATGTTTTGGGCCATGGAATGGCCGAATTCATCAAGGACTTAATCCTTGGATAAAGGTTGTTTAAAAAGGATAAAAATGTATCATTGGGTTCGGCCAATTTGGATGGCCGAACCCCATGAAATTATTTGGGTATTTTGATGGTTTTTGAAGGCTAAAAACCATGCAAAAATTATGGAGATTTTTATGTGTTTTTAATGAGACACAAATTATATGTTAAAGAGGTTCAAAACATAGGCTATAGGGTTCGGCCACTTGGGATGGCCGAACCCCATGAAAGGAGATGTCAAGCTTATGGTGGTTTTGATGGTTTTGAGAGATAAAAACCATACAAGTTATGGAAGGGTTAAGGTGTTTAAAAAATGGAGATAAAGTGTATGTCTTGGGTCGGCCAATGTATGGCTGAACCATATATTTGTTATGGTTAAATTAGCATGTCAAAACCATGAATAATCATGGAAAGTATTGAACCAAGAGAACCATAGGGTTCGGCCATGGTATGGCCGAACCCCATGGACCATTTTATGAGATAATGGACCCTAGTATGGGTGTTTGGATTTAAGTTCATGATTATAAATTGTTAAGGGTTGTTATGATGTTTTTAAAGGCTAACATAGATGAAAGAATGATGGATTTAGATGCTCATTGGTTATCAATAAGGATGGCAAAGAGTAGCACCCAAAACCAAAAGGGTGAGGTTCAACCATGGGGTATGGCCGAACCCCACCAAGTGTTATGAATGGTGTTTGATTTTAAAACGGTCTACAGGTATATCAATGGATGAGGTTATAAGATCCATTCTTTGGGGAATAAAAAGGAACTATAGGATGACAATGATAAACGGTTAAAGGCTAAGGTAAATGAATGATTTGAATGGCATTTGAATGTAATTAGAATGGATCAAGGACCAAATTGGAGACAGTGAGGTTCGGCCAAGTTGTATGGCCAAACCCCACTAAGGTGGTTTGGTCATATGGGCTTTGACTATGAAGCAAAATTAAGCATTGGTTAGGGCAATGGCAAAACCGTAAATACAAGTCAAATGATAAATATGAAGGGATTGATTAAAGGACTTAAAAGAGGGGTCAAACCAAAGTGGTATGGTTCGGCCATGTTGTTTGGCCGAACCCCACCAAGTTATGTTTGTAGTATGAGATATTTTAATGAGGATTAAATAAAAAGAGAGATCAAATTAAAGTGGGTGAGGTTCGGCCATGGGTATGGCCGAACCCCACAAGATGGTTTATGGGATGTAGACTTGATGAGAAGTTAAAAGATTAAGTTATTAACTTGCTGTTATATAAACAAACTGACGGAACTTGAACTGCGCACGAGTTGTGAACGGGTGACGCTTAAAAAGGAACAGACACTTAAGCAAATTTTAAGTAGGTTTCCTACCTACTTGTAACCACTTTTATAATTGGTTTTATCATGGTTTTTCTGAGTTATATTGTTATTGTTTTGTGTTTCAAATGGGTTTTGAATTACGAGATATATTTACAAATGACATATAAACATTGACATCTCATGCATGGCATGGGGTGATGATTATGGAATAACTTAATGATGACAGTCCTATCTAGAGGAAATGAGGAGTACTCTAGATTACCTTGACATGAGAATTCTATTCAGAGGAAATGTGGAGTACTCTGGATTACCTTGACGTGAGAATCCCGTCAAGTGATAGCTATAATATTTGTGATGGGTGGGACTCATTACATTTGCACTTACATACATAGCATTGATTTCAGATGTTTTTGATGATCATATACTATGAGATTTGCATGTTTTATATACTAACCATGTGGTAGCCCTGATCGGAAGACCTACTGGGCGCGTTGTTCTAATGCCCTATTTCTATCCTTAGAGGATAATGCAGGAAAAGGGAAAGGGAAAGAGAAGGTCGAGGACCAGGAGGGGAGCCAAGCTTAAGCGCTTGAGTGTTGGAATGGATTTATATATTTTACTGTCATTGGAATTACAATTTATGGACATGTAATAGCTAGTAACTTTGCTATGGGTTTGTTTATAGTTTGGTAATGGATATTTGGTTTAACTAGTTTTAATGGGAGACTTGTACTTGCTATCTATTCAGTTTATTTCCGCAATTGGTCTAGTTTATTCCGCATGACTTGATTAGTTCCATGTGTGGATTGTTTTCATGGGTTTAGTCCATGCTCAGATGGGTGGCCAGTTAAAGGTCGGACTTTGGAAGTCCGAACTTAACTCGCGTCGTGACGTCGTCCGCCCTCTTTCGATGTTATTATATTATTATTTAAAAAAAAAAATTAGACTCTGAATCTCGGAAAGGGAGGGACGTTACAGTTGGTATCAGAGCGAAACGAGAAGTTGAATCATCGAACTAAGATTAAGATGGTTTCATGTCTCACTGATAGATAAGAATCCCAACTGACCGACTCTTCGGAGTCCGCTGACTGGAGGCTGGATTAATTTACTTCGATTGACTCAGACTGAACAATCAATCTGAGAACAACGATGAAAGATAGCAGAGTAAAGTACAGTCATCGTAACTGGATATATCAAACATCGCAAAGTAGGATGCACTTCCTCAATACCCCCATATTGAGAAACAAACAAAAGGAATTTAGAGATTTCCCCAGAAACAAAAGAAAACAAAGTGTGAAGATTTGGCAAGTTCCCCAAATACAGTGCATGATATGATACATAAAGAAATCCCCCAAAACCAAGTTTGGTTTTATTACAACTGCTGTGATTATTTATGAGTTCTATGTTATGATACAAAGATGTCGAGCAACGTTGAGTATATAGAGTTGTGGGATAGAGGAACCCCTAGCAATCCAATAGAGCTTGTGTCTTCTTCCAACAACTCCAGCATGGAAGTTAACATGGACATTCAGGAGGGACTTCCCAAGGAGGTCGAAGAGGATCTAACAGCTTTTCCGGAAGAGCTTATGGAAGATTTTCCAATGATAAGAGAGTCGGTGGGGGAGATAGATCCTGATTATATGTGCGAGTTGTGCAATCAGGATGGGCACAACTGTACATACTGCCCCCACCCTCTTGAAGTTGTTTGCCCGGCTTGTGGACTGCATGGGCACGGGAAAAAAAGGACTAACTGTCCTTACATTGGAGGACCGGGAATAATACCCTGCTTGACGTGTGGAGTATTGGGTCACATGTCGCTGGCATGCCCTGATAGTTTCTTTATGTTTGAGGACGATGTAGGGTCTTCTTCGGAAGACTAGGCTAAGAGGCAGAAAGAAAAGTCAGGGAAATGGGAATATTTTGTAGGGGTGCATTTTGTTCTTTAAAGGGTTTGTTTTAACCCTACCAACCCTTGTACTATGTTGAAATTTGGATTATATATACATATATATAAAGTACGCAAGTTTATGGGTAATGAGAAATTTTGGCATTGAGTTGTATGTTACGAGGAAACTAAGACCATAATGTTTCCATGATTTAGGGAAAGATGGCTCCAACGAGAAAGAGCTTACAGAATCAAAAAGGGAAGGAGAAAGTGTTACAAATTGGCTTTGGCGAAACGGCTCCAAAAAGAAAGACTCGACAAAACGATAAAGGGAAGGAGAAAGTTGTACATGAGAAGGAGCAATCTCTACATGAGAAGAAGGTAACTCAACCTGAGAAGGAGCAATCTTTTCATGAAAAATCACACAATGAGGAAGAGTCACATCACTCTCGGCGAGAAGAGGACAAGAGTGAACACTTATCTCCGAAGGAGGAAGAAGGGAACAACAACAACAGTCTGAGTGTACCAGTAGTGCCTCCAAAACTACAAAGCTTAGTACAAGCAGTAGTTACTTCTGTCCTCCAACAACATATGAATGGAGGTGGAAGCACGAGTGAGGCTAATGACCGGAATATGGTCAGAGACTTTCAGCAACAACGACCTCCTTACTTCAAGGGGAGAGAAGGGCCTGTTGGAGCGAAGAACTGGTTGAAGAAAATCTCCCGAATATTGACTCTACTGAATATCAAGAGTCATGCCCACAAGATTCTACTGGCCACGTCACAGCTGATAGATGATGCTGGTAAGGGTGGGAAGTAGTGGAGAAGCAGCTGGCACTTGTGCCAGAAAGGGAAAGGACTGCTATGACCTGGGAGCAGTTCTCAGCGACATTTTTAGGTCACTATTTTCCGGAGGAGGAGAAGGAACGCCAGATTCAAGCTTTTTTGTCATTGGTGCAAGGCTCCATGGCCGAACCCCATGGACCATTTTATGAGATAAATGGACCCTAGTATGGGTGTTTGGATTTAAGTTCATGATTATAAATTGTTAAGGGTTGTTATGATGTTTTTAAAGGTTAATATAGATGAAAGAATGATGGACTTAGATGCTCATTGGTTATCAATAAGGATGGCAAAGAGTAGCACCCAAAACCAAAAGGGTCAGGTTCGGCCATAGTGTTATGAATGGTGTTTGATTTTAAAAAGGTCTAAAGGTATATCAATGGATGAGGTTATAAGATCCATTCTTTGGGGAATAAAAAGGAACTATAGGGTTCGGCCATGTGTATGGCCGAACCCCATAGAGTGACAATGATAAACGGTTAAAGGCTAAGGTAAATGAATGATTTGAATGGCATTTGAATGTAATTAGAATGGATCAAAGGACCAAATTGGAGACAGTGAGGTTCGGCCAAGTTGTATGGCCGAACCCCACTAAGGTGGTTTGGTCATATGGGCTTTGACTATGAAGCAAAATTAAGCATTGGTTAGGCTAATGGCAAAACCGTAAATACAAGTCAAATGATAAATATGAAGGGATTGATTAAAGGACTTAAAAGAGGGGTCAAACCAAAGTGGTATGGTTCGGCCATGTTGTATGGCCGAACCTTACGAAGTTATGTTTGTAGTATGAGATATTTTAATGAGGATTAAATAAAAAGAGAGATCAAATTAAAGTGGGTGAGGTTCGGCCATGGGTATGGCCGAACCCCGATGGTTTATGGGATCTAGACTTGATGAGAAGTTAAAAGATTAAGTTATTAACTTGCTGTTATATAAACAAGGTGATGGAACTTGAACGGCGCACGAGTTGTGAACGGGTGACGCTTAAAAAGGAACGGACACTTAAGCAAATTTTAAGTAGGTTTCCTACCTACTTGTAACCACTTTTATCATTGGTTTTATCATGGTTTTTCTGAGTTATATTGTTATTGTTTTATGTTTCAAATGGGTTTTGAATGATGAGATATATTTACGAATGACATATAAACATTGACATCTCATGCATGGCATGGGGTGATGATTATGGAATAACTTAATGATGACAGTCCTATCTAGAGGAAATGAGGAGTACTCTAGATTACCTTGACATGAGAATTCTATTCAGAGGAAATGTGGAGTACTCTGGATTACCTTGACGTGAGAATCCCGTCAAGTGATAGCTATAATATTTGTGATGGGTGGGACTCATTACATTTGCACTTACATACATAGCATTGATTTCAGATGTTTTTGATGATCATATACTATGAGATTTGCATGTTTTATATACTAACCATGTGGTAGCCCTGATCGGAAGACCTACTGGGCGCGTTGTTCTAATGCCCTATTTCTATCCTTAGAGGATAATGCAGGAAAAGGGAAAGGGAAAGAGAATGTCGAGGACCAGGAGGGGAGCCAAGCTTAAGCGCTTGAGTGTTGGAATGGATTTATATTTTACTGTCATTTGAATTACAATTTATAGACATGTAATAGCTAGTAACTTTGCTATGGTTTGTTTGTAGTTTGATAATGGATATTTGGTTTAACTAGTTTTAATGGGAGACTTGTACTTGCTATCTATTCAGTTCATTTCCGCAATTGGTCTAGTTTATTCCGCATGACTTGATTAGTTCCATGTGTGGATTGTTTTCATGGGTTTAGTCCATGTTCACATGGGTGGCCAGTTAAGTGTCGGACTTTGGAAGTCCGAACTTAACTCGCTTCGTGATGTAGTTCGCCCTCTTCCGGTGTTATTATATTGTTATTTAAAAAAAAAATTAGATTCTGAATCTCGGAAAGGGCGGGGCGTTACAGTATCTACGTTGAGGAAATACAATCCTGATCCCTCGCACGTACTGATTGTACAAGATATAGAGGTGCAAACAGACGTGACTTACCTCGAAAAACCTGTCAGAGCGATGGAGACTGAACAAAGGGTGTTATGGAACCGAGCCATTTAATTCGTCAAGGTGGCATGGGATCGACATGATAATGAGGAAGGCACTTGGGAACTTGAATCGGAAATGAGAACAGCTCATCCTGAGCTAGTTATGTAATTTGTTTGAAACCCTAGTTCGCTCGATTTTTGAGACAAAAATGTTCAAAAGAGGGTAGTGTTGTAACACTCCGGATTTTCAATTCATGAATATATATATATATATATATATGTATGGATGGATATTATCCATTTAATTTGTGACTTAATGGAGATGGACCTTAGATGGGCAAGGAGTTGGGTCAATTGCCCAACTAAGACCCAACGGATTATGGATAAGGTTCAATTGAAATAAATGGGTAAGATTTATTTAATTGGGTCAAGGTTGTCAATTGGGTCTAATGCCCAATTGGGACCCAATGGGTCATGGTTGACTTGGTCGACCACCAAATGAGTTCAAGCTTAATTAAGGTGTGGCTAAATTAAATTGGATTAAGTTCAATTGAGTAAGTTCAAAATGGAATCAAGGATATAAGTTAATGAATGAGTACAAGTCTTGAGTTTAAAAGAATTAAAAATATTTGAGTTAAGGTGAGTTGAATGGGAAGTTAATGGGACTTTCATCTTAAGTGAGGTAGGAGAGTAGATGGAGAGTTGCATCTCATAAGACCAAACCCAAGGTGTACACACGTTGGAGAGGTGGGAGTTTCATCTCGTGGGATGAAACTCCAAAGGGAACATTAATGAGGGAGGTGAAGGGTTTTTTATGTTACACAAGGCAAGAGTACACGTTGGGGAGATGTAAGGTTTCCATCTCATGATTAAAACCCCCATGGAGGGACTTTGTTTATGGACCTAAGATTGTAAATGATTTAAAGGAGAAGATGGAAATGAGACATCATGGGTTCGGCCATGGTTTATGGCCGAACCCCATGGACCATTTTAATGGGTCATTTAGAGAATTATGCATGTTTAAATGAATGAATGATTAAGCTAGGAAATGGAGGGATTTAATTACAGGTCTATGTTGATGGATCATTTGTGGATCCATGCATGAAATGTTTATTATGGATCTATGCTTTGGACCTAAGCATGGGTAAATAAATTAGGTGATGGAAATAATGGCTAAGATGTAAATGGGTTGGAAATGAAGGACCATGGGTTCGGCCATGGTGTATGGCCGAACCCCATGGAGAATGTTTTTTTGTGGACTGAGGGTCTATTAATACTATATGATTAACTCATGTGTGATTGGTTAATAAATCCAAAGCTGGAGTGATCTTGGAACCCCACTAAGGCATGGTTGTGGACTTAAACATGATTGGAAATCAAATTGAGCGTTGGTTTTATTTATTGATATGTAGTAAGGTAACGGGGTCTCCCAAGCGGTGTACGAACGGTGAACGGTTTTCGGACGAAAACGCAAGGACACATTATTTGGTCATTGGTAGGATTCCTACCTTATTGAAAACCATGGAAAATGTATATGTGAATGTTTTACTTGAATTATTTTGGTATCAAATGATATGTCTTAATGATGGGATTTTAATGCTATGGTTTGTATTATTACATAGCATGTTGGCATTTGCATCTCATGCATGGCATGGAAGGGATGAAATGTAACTGGAGACCCACGCTCCGTAGGGGCGTCCGTAAGGCATTCGTGAGGGTACCTTGATGTGCATTATCCATCAAGAGGGATGTATGATTGATTTGTAACCGGAAATCCACGCTCCGTTGGGGCGTCCGTAAGGCATTTGTGGGGATACCTTGATGAGGAGTTTCCATCAAGAGGAAACTATGTGTTTGTGATATGGATGATGGGTGGGACTCATGGCATATGACACCCATGGCATGGCATAGACTTGCATGGTTCTGATATTATGGTATCTATGTGATTTTTATACTAACCCATGTGTTGACCCTACTTGGAGTACCTGCTGGGCGCGTTGTCTAACGCCCTACTTCTACCTTAGTCGATGACACAGGAAATGGAACGAAGGATGTGATCGGAGCCAAGCTTAGGAGCTTGGATGTTTTAGTTTCATTTTATTTAAGCTATTCATGGACAATATAGCTTGAGTAGCTAGTATTTGGGACTGTAATAATGTAGATTATTTGCTATGGTTTAGAATGTTAATTTTGGATATTTTAACTCAAGATAATTATTGTTAAGTAATGGACTTCCTTGCTATCTAAAATGGAATAGGACAGTTATTCTATTATAATTTTGCATCTATGATTTATTCCGCATGTATAGCTTTAGTACGTGTGAACCGTTTTAGTTGAGTTGGTCCACTCACACGTATGGTTGGCCAGTTGAGGGTCGACCTTTGGAAGCTTGGACTTAGCTTGCGTCGTGACGTTCCCGCTCTCTCTCTCTCATTCTTTATAAAAAAAAATAGACTCTAATTTTTGGCAAGTGAAAAACGGCGGGGTTTTACAGCGTAAATGTAGTCAATTGGGTCAAATACCCAATTTGGACCCAAGGGGTCAAGATGTATTGATGTTTAAGGTAAGTGGGTAAGGAATTGATTTAATCGGGTCATGTACCCAATTAAGACCTAAGGCATGGGACCCACCTCAAAAAGTGAGCTGGCAAGTGTATGAGTTGACATGGAATAGGCATAGCCAAGTGGAATCTAAATCCACCTCATCAAGTGAGGTGGCGAGTGGTCTAAGGTCACATGTAGGGTCGGATATCATGGTTGACTTGGTCAACTATGGGTGAGTTCAAAAGGGTTAAGTGAAGTGAGTGGAGTTATGGTATTATTTAATTAAGGAAATAAATTTAAGTCTTGAGTTAAGAGTTTCATGGATGAGTTCAAATCAAGATTGAGTTGAATGGGAGGTGAGTCAAATAAGCAAGTGAGTTGAAAGGGAAATGGAAGGGGCTCTAAGTGAGTCAAGGAGGGAGATGGAGGGTTTCCATCTCATGGAAACCTTAGACAAAACCATTGGGAGTGGGGAGAAGGCTCCAAGTGTAAGCCATGTGTCTCCTTGGTTAACCAAGGGACACATGGGAAAGACCAAGATGTAAAGAGGGTGGTTGGGAGGTTAGGGCTTACACATGACACACACCAAACCCTCCTTGGCCGATCCTCTCTTTGAAACAAAGAAAAGATAGAGTTCCATGTCATCCTTTTCCTCTCTCCCTCTCTCAACCTTCACCTCCTTGGCCGAACCCTCCATTAGAAGTTTCTCATCTCAATCTCTCTCCCTCTCTCATCATACTTAGCCGAATTCTCAAGGTGGAACAAGAGGTTGCATTGCTCTTCTCATCTCTCTCTCTCTCGCACATTTTCAGCTCTAAACTTAGAGAAACCGAAGGACGAAGGAGGAAGAAGAAAGCACTAAGGAAGGAGCAAGATCAGACCTAAAGAAACGAGGCGGAAGAGGTATGTAAGGTTTAATGAGGGTTTATTGATTAAAAAGAAGCTAAGGGAACCATGGTTTTGGCTATGGAATGGCCAAAACCATGGGGTTCCATTTCGGTTTGAAAAGAATGGCCAAAGTATTTTTGGCCATAGAATGTAAAAGTCCATTCAAGGAATAGCAATGACATGAGCATAAAAGTAAAGCATTGTTCAAATCCGAAATATGGTTTTAGAGATTGAAAAATGGACAAGACCCTAACCTTGTTGGTGGGTAAGACGGGTTGGATGATGGACTAAGACATGGGTTTTTGCAGATGGGTTGGATGACTTAGGAAGGATGATACTCTATGTGGGACGGGTGTCTACCGTCCACGGGACGGGTTTTTATCGTCCGCGGACGGGTGTGGACTGTTCGCAGGATGGGTAACGAATGTGAACTATCAGCGGGTAGCGGACAACGGGTATCAGACCTTGACTGTGTTCTGCCTGCGGACGGGTTTCGATCATCTGTAGGACGGGTTTCGACCATCTGCGGACGGGTGTATGGTGTTGTCTGCGGACAGGTTCACTGCCTGTAGGACGGGTTCTGCCATCGGCAGGTCGGGTTTCTACCGTCCGCAGGATGGGCTGCTGACGGGTGACTGACTAATTTTTTTTAAAAGCTACATTTTTATATGATCTTCCTTTTCCAAATGGTTAAATTTAAATGGAGGGATGTAAGGTATGATTTAAATTAATTGGATAATTAATTTGAGCATTTTATATGATGGAATTAATTTAAGGTAACGGGATTTCACAAACGGGTGTACGACCGGCTTGACGTGATCGGTGATCGGATTTTGATGGAAACGCAAGGATACAATATTTGGACGTGGGCAGGATTCCTACCTTGTTGAAACACTTGGACTATGTATATGTATGGTTTTTTTTCCATGATTGATGATCTAGTTTTGGTATCAAATTGCTTATGTTTTAAAAATGGATTTCAAGGCTATTATGTAACTTAATGTGAAATAGCATGTTGCACTCACATCTCATGCGTGGCATGGGAGGGAACATATGAGGGGAGTCCACGCTCCATTCGGGGTATCCGATAAACAAACGTGGGGAGGGATCCGCACTGATTTCGATTGAGAAATAGTATATGATAATTGAAATAAAAGAGGAGTCCACGCTCCGTTCGGTGGGACCCATAAGGCATTTGTGGGGAGTCATGACAATGAATACCTTGATGTTGCTTGTTCATCAAGAGGATTATCTATGTGTTTGAGATACGGTTGATGGATGGGAAATCATGGCATATGACACCCATGGCATGGCATTGACTTAGCATGATTTTGATATTATGTATCTATTATGTTTTTATACTAATCCATGTGTTTGACCCTACTTGGAATACCTACTGGGCACGTTGACTAATGCCCTACTTCTACCTTAGATGATGATATAGGGAATGGACGGAACGACGGAAGCAAAAGGAGCCAAGTTTAGGAGTTTAGATAATTTAGACTTATTTTATTTAAGTTTTATTTCGGACAATGTAATTTGAGTTATTCGCATTTTGGGATTCTAATAACTTAGAACTATCTTGCTATTGTTTTGGTTTTATTTTTGGACATTTGAACTTAAGTTAAAATTATGTGATGGACTTCTTTGCTTAAAATGGATAGGGATAATAACTCTAATCATATGATTAATTCCGCATTACGTCTATTCCGTAAGTATAGCCTTAATGCGTATGAACCGTTTTAGTGGACTTAGTCCACACACACGTATGGTTGGCCAGTTAAGGGCCGGGCTTTGGAAGCTCGTGTCGTGGCGTCCCGCTCTCTCTCACTCTTTATTTCAAAAATAAAAAATAGACTCTGATTTTCGGCGAGTGAAAAAAGGTGGGGTGTTAGAGTTGGTATCAGAGGGAAACCAGAAGTATGAATATTTTGAAGTAAGATTAAGACGGTATCATGTCTCATTGACAAAATAAGAATCCCAACTGGCCGACTCTTCGGAGTCCGCTGCACGGGGGCCGGATTAATTTACTTTGTTAAGACTCAGACTGAAGCATTCAATCTGAGAGCAACACTTGACGAAAAAGGAATGATTGCAAGGGAAGGACAATCACTATAAAATGGATTTATCAAACATAGCAAAATAGGACATATTTCTCTGAAACAAGAAAACATCAGGATTTCCCCAAATTGAGAAACAATACTTGAAAAATAGGAAAGGTCCCCCAAAAAGAAGAAATACAAGATGCTTATTTGGCAATTTCCCCAAACTATGAAAACACAAAACTTTACGAGAAAGCTAAGTCAAATGATGTTTCAATGACTTAGGAAAATGCCTCCGAGAAGAAGAACTCGACAAAACCTACACGTGGAGGAAGAGGTGCAATAACCACACTAGGGGGAGGAGCAGAATAACATGAATATTCAAGTGGTACCTCCTGAGCTGCAGAACTTAGTGCAGGCCGTGGTCATTTCCGTTCTACAATAACATATGAATGGCACTGGAAGTGCGACCACCAATGAAGCACATGATCGAAGCAAGGTTAGAGACTTCTAACAGCAGCGTCCCCTTCATTTCAAAGGGAAAGAAGGACATGCGGGAGTGGAGAATTGGCTGAGGAACATCACTAAGATCTTGACCTTACTGAAGATCACCAGTAATGAAGATAGAATATTGTTGGCTACTTCGCAGTTGATCGATGATGCTGGCAAGTGGTGGGAAGTAATGGTGTAACACCCCGATTTCTCAATAAGATGGATAATTACGAAAATGCCCCTAGATTGGTAAATTTAATAATTATGATGTTAAATGAGAAAATGGTGGGGCCCATTGCTCAAACTAAGATCCTATGAACATATTATAAGGGTCAAATTATAATGGATGGGTAATGTACATCAAATTGGGTCAAAATAGTTAATTGGGTCAAAGAATTCTCAATGATTGGAATAAATACGAAAATGCCCCTAGATTGGTGAATTCAATAAATATGATTGTAAATAAGGAAATGTTGGGACCCATTGCTCAAATTAAGATCATATGAGCACATTATGAATGTCAAGTTTGATTGGATGGGTAATTAACATCAATTAGGTCAAAAATGGCTAAATGGGTCAAAGGGCCCAAATGGGACCCATCGGGTCAAAATGGATGATTTGACCGTTTTATGAACTTAAATTAAATGGGGTTAGGCTGATTTGATTGGAAATCAAGTGGAGGAAAAATGGGTAATGTAAAAATCAATTACAAATGACCAATATATCATAATTGGGTCATGGAGTCAAAAACGGGTCAAGTAGCTAAAAGTGGACCCAACGGGTGGAGTTGACTATGGTTGACCGTGTGGACCCTCAAGGGAGTTAAAATATGAGTTAAATCAGTTTGAATGGGGCTGAAGTGAGTTGGAATTAAATCAAGTGGTGAGTCAACTCATGTGCATTAAATGAAACGCATTAAGTATGTGAGTTGGGTGAGTTGAGATGGAAATCTAAATGACCTTGAGTCAAGTGAGTCAAAAGGGAAATTGAAGGGGCTGTAAATCAGTGAGTTGAATGGGAATTGGAAGAGGTGGCTTGGTCTCAAACCAACCAAAACAAGTCCCACACGTTGGGGACTTGTTTTGGTGATTTCCATAATGTATTTTAAATGAGAATACATGGGATTGAGATGAGATGAATGGTAAACTGGATGGCTGCATGGGTAGGTGCCAAGGGGTGCCTTGGTTAGCACCCAAGACCCATCGTTTTATGGGAGAATTGATGAGGAAGTGGAGGGGTTTTGGGGGGGCTGAAATACAAAAGCAAACAACACCCATTTTGGCCGATTTTTATCATTGCAAAAGCCTTAGAATCCCATCTCTTTCCCTCTCTCAAGAACACCATCATTTGGCCGAATTGGACTTGGTGTTTTCACCATTGGTTCAAGCAAATAATCAGCAAAGGAAGGGAGGCTAAGAAAGAAAGGAAGCAATGATCAAAAGGCAAGACAAGAGCTTGGAATTTGGTAAGTGTTTCATGGACTTTTGGATTAATAAAGTGGGGTATGTATTGGGCCATGGTCATGGCCGAATACACCAATGTTTAACGTTGATTATGGAGGATTTAAATGGTGAAAATAACCATTGGGTTCGGCCACCATGGAGGGCCGAACCCCATGTAAAAGATTGCAAGGTTTTCATGTTTTGGAAACATGAAAACCATGGGTGTTTTATGGACTGATTTTTGGGTCATTTTGTGGCCGAAATAAGTAAGGTTTTAAAGTGTGATGATAAGGTTTAAAGGATGGAAATTGAGAACATGGAGTTCGGCCACTTTTGTAATAACCCGAATTTTTGATAAATATATATATTGGCATTTATTCATTTTAAATTGAAGTTTGATGTAATAAAATGCCAAATGGACCAAATTTTGGGACAATGGCCCAATTGGGCCATGGGTTGGATGAAATCCATTAAATGGGTCAATGAGGACTAATCGGGTCAACGATGGTCAAAGTGGGCCCGATAGCCATGTGGGGCCCAATGGATCAAAATCGGTTCAAACCCTAAGGTAAGTGGAAAAAGGAGGGAATCTAATTGGGCCATGGGCCCAATGGTTACCCAATAAACCTTGAATTGGAATTGATACATGTAATTGGTCAATGGTAAGTAATCGGGTCAAAGATGGTCAATTTGGGTCAAAGAGCCATGTGGGACCCAATGAGGCAAGGTAACTAAGCCCTAAGATAAATGGGTAAGACAAGAATCAAATTGGGCCATGGGCCCAATGATGATCCAATAAAAGGGATACAATTAATAAAATTTAAATCACCTAAGTGAGGTGATAAATGGACCAAGGCAACATGGCCAATGGGGCCCACCTCCACCTCACCCATTGAGGTGGCGTGTGGACCCAAGAGTAGTGGGGCCGACCACCATGGTTGACTTGGTCAACCATTAGTGGATCATGGAGGAAAATTAATGGGATTAAATTAAATAGAAAGTGATTAATTAAATTAATCAAGGGATCAAGGTGATCTAAGTTAATCAACCTAAGATTAAAATGGTCAAATGGTTAAATGGTCAAAACCACTCCAACAAAGACAAACCACCTCAAGAAAACACAAATTAAAACCATGGGCTTGAATGGTGGTTGGGTCTCAACCACCACCACCAAAGTCAAGCCAACCCATGCTTGGTTGGTGAGAAAGTTAATGCTTGAGTGAAGACCACTCCAACCACCTCCATCTCATGTCAAACTAACCATTTCACCCTAGCTCTCCCCAGACACACATGAAATTCATCCCTCGAGTTGCAAGAGAGGAGAAAAGAAAACTTAGAAGAAAAACTTAGAAAGAAAGAGGAAGAAAAGAGAAGAAAAAGATAAGTCTTGGGCCACCCCAAGATCAAGAACCTTGAAGATCTCTCCCTCATCTCCATACTCTCTTTCTCTCTTAACCTAACCTCATTTACCTTACCAATCCAAGCATGTCCCACCATTGATCAAGCTCATCTAGCCGATCATCAAGAAGAGAAAGAAGGAGAAAGGGCTAAGGAAAAAGAAAGAAGGACCGGAGGAGTCGTCGGTGCGGTAAGAATTTCTTAAACAAGAGTTTATATTTTTAAAGATAGGATGTGGAATCCATTTCTTAGACTAAAACATGGCCAAAAATGTTGTGGGCCATGGATCTAAAGTTCATCAAATGGAAGGCTAAGAAATGGATAAAAATGGAGGAATGGATTAAGAAAAGAGGAAATGGAAAAAAAATGGAATTTTTAAGTCTTTATTAAGCATAAGAAAATGGGATTTTAATGGATTAATGGGCCATAGGGTTCGGCCATGTACCATGGGTGGATTTCATAGAGGAAATTTAATGGAATTAAATTAAATGGAAAATAATTAACCTAAGTTAATGATCCAATTAATTTAAATACTTAGGTTAGTCAAATGGGTCAATGGGGAGTCAAAGGGACTCCCACCCAAAGAAACACAAATAAAACCACGGGCTTAGGATGGTGGTCTCATCTCAACCACCCCCACCCAAAGCATGAAGACCTATACCCCCCATGATGGATGGTCAATGCACTTGATGGAAGACCAAACCACCTAGCTAAGGACTCCCAAAACCATTGGGCTTGGTGGTGGTTTCATCTCAACCACCACCACTAAGCATGGGAGCCATGCTTGGTTGGTGGATGGGCATCATGGAAGAGTGTAGTCTAAGAAACCAAAATGAGATGGTTTTCATCTCATCTCTCAATCCCACTCTCATCTCACTCTCTCCGTCTCCACCTTCCTCTCATTGCCGATCCATGTTCTAAGGAAAAGAAGAAGAAAAACTTAGAAGAAAGGAAGAAAAAACTCAAGTGTTGGCCGACTACATCAAGACCAAAAGACTTAAGACATTTTCCTCATCCTCTCCTCCCTTCCCTCTCTCAAACCTATCCCTACCTTAGCCGAACCCAAACCTTGGAGACTCCATCTTGATCTAGCACATCTTGGCCGAACATCAAGGAGAAGAAGAAGGAGAAAGGGCTAAGGAAATCAAGGGGAGAAAAAAGAGAAGCCGGAGGAGCCGTCGGAGTGGTAAGTGTTCTTAAACAAGAGGTTACATTTTTAAAGATTTAAAAAGAGATCATGAAATCCATTTTTCTTGGATTGGATGGTGGCCAAAATATCATGGGCCATGGATCTAAAATCCATCCAAGGAAAGGATGAGAAATGGATAAAATGGGAGAGATAGATTAAGAAAAATAAATGGATATTAAGGACACTATGTATTAAGATTTAATTAAGCATAGAAGTATGATTTTGAAGGAACCATGGACCATAGGGTTCGGCCATGTAGTATGGCCGAACCCCATGGAAGGTGATTAGGAGATTTTAATGGGGTCTTAAAGAATGGAAACCATGGAATATGATTAATGTTTTTAAAGGTTTTGAATGATTAAATGTTAGTGATTTTTAAAGGGGTTTTAAATGAGAAAATCATGGGAGATGTAAATGATTTTTAATGGCCTCAAAAATGGTAGATGGGGATGAACCAAGAACCATGGGTTCGGCCATGGTGTATTGCCGAACCCTATGGTGATGTTTTAATAATTTTTAAAGGGGGTAAAAATATGGAAATTGATGGAGATGGTTGATTGTTTTTAATGGACTTTAAGTATAGTAAATAATGTTTTAAAGGGATGGAAATAATGGGAAAACATGGACCATGGGTTCGGCTATGTTGCATGGCCAAACCCCATGGGGAGATTTTGGTGGATTTACGTGTGCTTGGATCATAGAGATAATGAGAAAAGGTTAGTGGAATTAATGGACTTTAAGTGTGGTTAATATTGACCAAAAAGTGATGATTTAAATGCATGATGTAAACCCCCTCATGGGAGGGTTTATTTTGGATCTAAATGATGTAAATAGGCCCAAGGAAAGATAAGAAAAAGGCATCATGGGTTCAGCCATGGTGTATGGCCGAACCCATGACTCATTTGTGAGTCATTTTTGGGCTAAGATTAAGGTGTATGCATGTGTTTAAAATTAATGGGGATTAGGTTAAGTTAAGGACTGATTTTTTTAATGTGTTCATGTTATGGTTGATGGGTCACTAATGGATCTAAGTTATGGATTAATTTTGGACTTAAGTGTACATGGATAGATGAGTGATTAATCATGGAAAGAGTAGTGGCAAAATAGTAAATATTGGCCAAAATGGAGAACCATGGGTTTGGCCATGGTACATGGCCGAACCTCATGGGGGATGATCATGGGCTTAAATGTTTTTGATGATGACCTTATGTATGGTTAAATGAAGCCTAGGGTCGCTGGTTTTTAGACTCATGTAATTAAAATATTTGATGGATTAAATGGGACCCACAAAACTACATAGTGAGGTTCGGCCATGGTGTATGGCCGAACCCCACTAAGGCATATTTTAGGGACTTAATCATAGATAAAACATGGGCTGATTATCGATATGTAATAAGGTATCGGACATCGCAAGCGGTGCGCAATCGGTGACCGGATTTGTGGACGGAAAACGTAAAAGGACTTTAGTCGGTATTTGGTAGGGTTCCTATCTTTTTGTAAGCCATGGATTATGTGTTATGTGTTGGTTTTCCTTGATTTATTTTGGTAAGCATATGATTGTTTTAAGATGGATTTTAAGGCTATGATTTGTATATATTACATGACATATGGCATTCACATCTCATGCATAGTATGGGAGAGATAATAATGGAACTGGAGTCCATGCTCCGTCGGGGCGACCGAGAAGCATGCATGGGGATATCTTGATGTGTTTCATCCATCGAGAGGGGTATTATGAGATATAACCGGAGTCCATGCTCCGTTGGGGCGACCGAAAAGCAAGCATGGGGATACCTTGATGAGGCTTTGCCATTAAGGGGGATACCTAGTGTTAATCATACCTTGATGAGGCTTTTTCCATCAAGAGGGACTTGACATAATGATGGTATGGATAATGGGTGGGACTCATGACATAAACACCCATGGCATGTCATTGATTTCATGGTTTGTTATATTACTATCTATATGCATTGTTATCACTAATCCATGTGTTGACCCTACTCGGATTACCTACTGGGCGCGTTGTCTAACGCCCTACTTCTACCTTAGATGACGACGCAGGAAACGGAGGACGTGACGGGAGCCAAACGTAGGAGCTTCGGGAAGCGGGCTAGATGATTTACTTAAATTTATTTTGGAATGTAATTTGAGTAACTTAGCTCGTCGGACTGTAATAATTTAAATTACTTGCTATGGTTTGGACTTTATTTTGGACATTATGATTTTGAGGTATTTTAGTAATTTAATGGACGTACTTCCTTGTTATCTAAAATTGGTAGGATAAACTCTATTATAATTCTGCATTAAGTTATATTTTCGCAAGCTTACTTTCTACGTGTGAACCGTTCTCGTGGACTTCGTTCCACGCACAAACGTAGGGTTGGCCAGTTAAGGGTCGGGCTTTAGAAGCTCGGACTTAACTCGCGTCGTGACGTCCCGCTCTTTTGCCACTCTATACTTCAAAAAAAAAAAAAATACTCAGATTTTTGGATAATTAATTTTAAGCCAATGAAAAGGGGCGGGCATTACAGTTTTAAAGGAGGGAAATAATGGAGAATTGTTAATTGTTTTAAATGGTCTCAAATGTGGTAAACTGTGAAGAACCATGGAACATGGGTTCGGCCATATACATGGAGGGATATTGATGGACTTAGATGTTTTTGGACTGTGAAGATGATGGAGGAATGTTGGTAATTTTAATAGGTTTTAAATGTGGTTAATGATGATCTAAAATGATGACCTAAGAGTATGATTAAACCCCCATGGAGGAACTTTGTTTATGAGTCTAAAATGTTGTAAATGATTTTAAAGGGAGGATGAAAATGAACATCATGGGTTCAGCCATGTTGTATGGCCGAACCCCATGACCCATTTTATGGATATTATGGATCTATGCATGCATGTTCAAATGAATGAATGATTAAGCTAGGAAATGGAGGACTCATTTATGGATCTATGTTTGGTTATGGATCATTCTATGGACCTAGGTATGGGTAAGTAAATTAGGTGATTACCTATGGAAGGAAAGAATGGCCAATTGGTGAAATTAAAGGACCATGGGTTCGGCCATGGTGTATGGCCGAACCCCATGGAGCATGTTTTTGGATCTAGGCATGTATAGGTGATCTAAGTGTATGAGTGAATCATGGAAAATGTCTTATGGATTTAGGGCTTTCATTTATGTAAAACTAACAGAATGATCTTTGAATTAATTAAAAGATCAAGGAACTTGAAAGAAGGACGCAAAACCAAGTAAGTGAGGTTCGACCGTGTTGTATGGTCGAACCCCACTAAGGCATGTTTATGGACTTAAACATGGTTGGAAATCAAAGGGATCATTGACTTGACTTATTTATATGTAATAAAGTAATTGGATCTCGTAAGCGGTGTACGATCGGCTTGACATGATCGGTGAGCGGTTTTCAGATGAAAACGCAAGGACACATTAGTTGGTCATTGTATAATTCCTACCTCATTGAAAACCATGGATATGTTTTACTTGATGTATTTTGTTATCATTTTGTTATCAAATGATATGTCTTAATGATGAGGTTCTAATGCTATGATTTATATTATTACATAGCATGTGGGCATTTGCATCTCATGCATTGTAACGCCCCGTCCTTTTTCACTCGTTTCTTCCTGTAAAATTAGAGTCTATTTTTTTTTTTAACAGAGTAGAGTGATAGAGCGTGGTACATCAATACACGAGGTAAGTCCGAACTTCCAAAGTCCGACCCATAACTGGCCAACCCTATGTGTCCATGGACCAAGTCCACGAAAATGGTTCACACATAGCAATATCAACTTGCGGAATAAAAATCATAGCCTGCAGAATCCTAACATCAATTTGCGGAATCATAATAGAACCAAGTTCTATTCCATTCAGATAGCAAAGTACGTCAAGTCTTTATCCATAATCAAAACATCATAATTATCCAATGAATCGTCCAACCATCTAAGTTATTACAATCCGAAATCTAGATACTCAAATACGAGTTCATGAGTAACTTTAATGAAAACATATAAAATAAGTCTTCCAAGCCCCTGTGCCTGACCCGTCTTGCGTTCATCGTTCCCCTGATTTCTTATATCATCAACTAGGGTAGAAGTAAGGCGTTAGAACAACGCGCTCAGTAGGTATTCTAGTTACGGCTAACACATGGTTAGTACAAAATATATATTATAACATAATATATAAAATCATGTAAAACCATGCCATGCAATGATGACAATATGCAATGAGTCCCACCCATCACATGCACATAAAAGTACCCACCACATAGGTCTTCCTAACTCCCCTGTGGAGTGTGGACCCTCCGGATTCTTCCTGATGGAAATCACATCAAAGTACCGCACATAGGTTTTTCGGATGCCCCGATGGAGTGTGACCCCTCCGGTTATAAATCCTCCACCCCATGCCATGCATGAGATGCCAATGAAACACATGCTATTTTATAACATAAACATAGCATTTGAAATCACCTTTTGAAACATAATCAACACATGATATTTATACAATTAAACATAGCATTTGAAATTCAATATAATGCATATCCTTTGAAACATAATTTCATGAAATATAAAATAAACATATGTACATAAACCCATGGTTTCAAAGAGGTGGAATCCTACCAAAGACCGTTCACGAGTCCTTGCGCTTCCGTCTAAGAATCGATCACCGATCGTGAACCGCTTGCGAGATCCCGTTACCTTATAATATAATAACCAATCAAAATCAAGTCCCACTTGATTTGCAATATTTATGTCCATAAACCATACTTGTGGGGTTCGGCCATACCCATGGCCAGGCCTCACCCTTTTTGTTCATTTATTCCATTAATTACCAAAATGCCATTGGTCTAAACCTTAGTTAATCCAAAATACATTACCCTAGGTCCGCCAAACAATTCCCATGTTTAGGTCAAAAAACATAAATCATAAACATCTAAGTTCTCCAAATAATTCCTCATGGCGTTCGGCCATACACCATGGCCGAACCCATGATCCAACACTTTCACTTATATTTACAACAATACCATCCATGGCTAACATTATCCCTTATTCTCATTCATAATGTACTTAGACTAATAATTAACCCATTAATCCGAGTTCATAAAATAAACTTCATGGGGTTCGGCCATACACCTTGGCCGAACCCATGATCCTCCAATTTATTTAAAATACACAAAACATAACCCACAAATTTGATTTATGGGGTTCAGCCATACACATGGCCGAACCCATGATGTCCTTGTTTCCAATTAATAATCCATCTTTCCATACTTTAGAAGGTTTCCATAATTAAAAGGTTTCCATAAATAATCTACACCTTCCCTAATTAGAAGGTTTCGAAAAATAAACTCCACCTTCCATTATTAGAAGGTTTCTATAATTAAACTCCACCTTCCATTATTAGAAGGTTTCCTAAATTAGTAACCATCTTCGTTAGTTAGATAGTTTCCTAGATTAGAAATCATCTTCCATAATTAGATAGCTTCCTAGATTAGAAACCATCTTCCATAATTAGATAGTTTCCTAGATTAGAAACCATCTTCCGTAATCAGATAGTTTCCTAGATTAGAAACCATCTTTCCATAATTGGAATGCTTTCCAAATTTAGCAAACTCCTTCCATCAACCATTCCAAAATAATAGCCATCTCCATGGGGTTCGGCCATACACCATGGCCGAACCCTATGGTTCATGATCTTGACCCTTATTTTAGTCCATTAAAATTCAACAATAATACTTACATATTTCCATGGGGTTCGGCCATACACCATGGCCGAACCCTATGGTTCAAGAACCTCTCTTGAAAATCACCAATTATTGATCTCAAATACTTATTTAACAATTAGCCAAGCACCTTCCATGGGGTTCGGCCACGCACTATGGCCGAACCCTATGGTTCCATATTCCCTCTTTTAAATCCAAAACACCTAACTGTCCAAGGTTTCCTTGATCTAAAATCTAAGAACATAAACCTATAATTAGACCATCACTTTCCATGGTTTCGATTTAACAAAATGAACCATAACTTTCCATGGGGTTCGGCCATAGTGGTTCTTTCTCTCCATTCAAATCATTAAATCCATCTCCAATCTTCTTCCATGGGGTTCGGCCAAACACTATGGCCGAACCCTATGGTTCTTTTATTTCAAAATAAATTTATTAAACAAGATACTAACTTTTTTCCGATTTCTTGTTCTTCCAATCCTTCTCTTTTCTTCTTAATTTTTCCAAACAAAGAACACCTCTTGCTGGCTGCCTTCTTCTTCTCCTTGCTCTTGATCTTGGCGAGAATGACAATTGAGAGAGACGAAATAAAATTTGGCTACGGGGTGTAAAACCGTGAGCCCCTCTATGTCTCCCCTTTTATCACTTCTTCTTGATCCAAAGTTAGAAGGTGCTAAGATAGCCAACCCTCTCAAAGTTGTGCGCCCCTTGCTACTTAATTGGGACTTGCCGACCTTGGCTTCCTATATTTAGAATGTGTTTAAAACCATGGCCCATTGCCGTGTGCCCTTGTGTTTAATTTAGACACTTCTTTTATTTAATTTAAGACTATATGCATATCCTTTTTAAAAGATCCCATGAGCCTATCATATATATGAAATATCTTTATACACGGCCTGAGTATCATTCTTGGATATGCACCTCTAAAATTTAGCCATGCAATATTTTATTTAATATTGCATTATTAACTAAATTCAATCCCCATTTAATTTTTATTGAAACCAATTTACATAATTCGTTGGGTCCTAATTGGGCCAATGACCCAACTCTTTGTCCAATTAAAATCCATAACTAGTATTCACAATTAAATGGGTAATTTTCATTCAAATTAATAAATTGAAAATCCAAGGTGTTACATGCATGGCATGGGAGGGATGAAGTGTAACCGGTGACCATTGTAACACCCCAATTTCTCAATGAAGTGGAAAATTATGAAAATGCCCCTGAGTTATTAAATTAATTATTTTGTGATGTCAAAATAGGAAATGGTGGGGCCCATTGCTCAAATTAAGGTTATATGAGCTCATTATAAATATCAAATTTGATTGGATGGATAATGAACATCAATTGGGTCGAAAATGGCTAAATGGGTCAAATGGCTCAATTGGACCCAATGGGTCAAAATGGATGATTTGACCATTGTGTAAGCTCAAATTAAATGAGGTCAAGCTGAACTAATAGGAAATCAGTTATAGCAAAAATGGGTAGGCTTGAAACATAAGTGAAAACCAATTACAAGTGACCAAAATACCCATAATTGGGTCATGGAGTCAAAAACGGGTCAAGGAGCTAAAGGGGGATCCAACGGGTCGAGTTGACTAGTTTGACCACAGATGACCGTGTGGGCCCTCAATTGAACTCAAGTGTGAGTTAATTCAGCTTGAGTTGGACTGATTTGGATTAAGTTTGATTTAAGAAATGAGTTGACTCAAACTTGGTGCATTAAAGATGATGAGTTTGATGAGTTGGTTTAGAATAAAAATATTCCGAGTTAAGTGAGTCAAGAGGAGATGGAAATGAGTTATAATCTCACACAACACTTGATCAGAATTAATCTCAGCCGTTGGTATGAAAGGGTGCTTTGGCAAAGCCAAAAGACACCAAGGTTGGGCGGCGCCTATTCATGAAGAGTTGCATTGGTTCATTTCCAAAGAGATGCAATGTTTGGCACCAAGGGGTGCAACGTTTGGCATCAAGGGGTGTCTTGGTTAACACCCTTTGCCCCATCGTTTTTAACAACACTAATGAGGGAGGATGAATGGGAGTTGGGGGGGCTGAAACTATAAAAGAAAAACCTTACCATACATGGCCGTTTCTCATACAAAGAAATCCAAAATTCCCATCTCTCTTTCCCTCTCTCCAATTCGTTTTCTTGGCTGAACAACAGAGGTTTTTGGCACCAGTTAGTCAAGTATAAACCAGCAAGGAATTAAGGAAAGAAAGAAGAAATAAAAGGGAGAAAACAAGGATCAAAGACAAGGAGGAAGTTTGAAAAATTTGGTAAGTATCTATATGTTATTTTGGTTTAATAACATGAAACAAGTGAGGCATGTATTGGGCCATGGTCATGGCCGAATACACCAATGTTTAACCTTGATTAGTGGAGGATTTAAAATGGTAAAAATAACCATTGGGTTCGGCCACCATGAAGGGCCGAACCCCATGTAAGAGATGGTTTGGTTTTCATGTTTTGAAACATGAAAACCATGGATTTTGTGGACTGTTTTTGGGTTTTGTTTTAAGATTTAAATACATGTTTTAGGATGGTTAAAAACATGGATCGGAATGACATAGGGACTGAAGTTTATATGGTTTAAAATCAGTGGATTAAAAGATGGAAATGGACCATTGGGTTCGGCCACTTAGCATGGCCGAACCCCATGGAAACAAATGGTTGTTTTGATAGTTTTTGGAAATTAAAACCATATGATTTGGGACTGATATTAGATGTTATTGTTGGATTTGGAATGCATGTTTTAAGGAGGTTAAAACATGGATGTGGGTGTTGGTTTCAGACCCAAGATAAAGGGTTAAAAGTTCAAAACAAAAGGTCATGGTGTTCGGCCAATGAGCATGGCCGAACCCTATGAAATTGGGCTAATTTTTGGATGTTTGTTTGAAAAGTAAAACCTGATTTTAATATACTGTTATTACATGATTATCTGAGGTTTAAAAACAGTAAACATAACCATTGGGTTCAGCCACCATGGAGGGCCGAACCCCATGTAAAAGAATGTTGGTTTTCATGTTGGAAAACATGTAAACCATGGACTTTTTATGGACTGTTTTTGTATGGTTTTTGCAAGGTAAAGTCCGATAATATTATGTTGATTCTTACATGATTTAATGGACATGAAATGTAAGTAAAAAAGGGTCCAAAGCATGGGCATAGGGTTCGGCCACATTGGATGGCCAAACCCCATAAAATTGGTTGATAAGTTGGTATGGTTTTGGAGAGATAAAACTATACCAAATGGTGGAGATTGTTATGTGTTATGGTTACTGATTTTGGGTTGGCCATTGGATGGCTAAACTATGGGTTTAACATGGCTAAGGGGTAGAGCCAATTAGTATGAAAATAAAGGACATTGTTGAGCAAAAGAACCATAAGGGTTCGGCCATGAGTATGGCCGAACCCCATGGACTGTTTTCATGGGTCATTTTATGGATGCATATGTGATTTTAAATAGAATTATGTTTACTGATTTGGTAGCAATGGCATGTTGGTAAATAAGGGTCACAACTATGAGTTGGTATTTGTGGACTTAGACTCAAAAATGGGAATCAAATAAAGTAAGGGATTAAAAGTTGGTCCATGATTTATGTGAATAAGGTGACGGATATCTGTGACGGTGCACGACTACGAGCGGTGACCGGATAAAACCTAAGAAAGAACAGACACTGAAGTGATTCTTCAGTAGGTTTCCTACCTACTTGTAACCACAGATTTACCCAGCTTTTCTTATGATACTCTTGTTCTATTTTATGTGTTTCAAATGATATATTGTGCATTAACAAATGGCATACAGGCATTGGCATCTCATGCATAGACATGGGATTATGAATGACGTTCTACAGTGTTGCAATTTATGGGTTACGTCCTGCCTCGGTGGTGCAAGTCACGCCAGGAGGAGTAACATGATGATCATAGTCACATTGGCTCCTTAGGCGATGAGAGTCCCGCCAGGAGCACTAATACGTGATATGAATCAGTCAATGATGAAGAGATAAAGGTGTGTTGTAATTTACCTTGTCGGTGCAAGGCACATCAAGTGATGGCTATGAAAGTACGTGATGGGGGATGCTCATTGCATGTGCATACTTCATAGCATTGTTTTACCTGTTTTAATGATCATGTATTATGATATGTATATGCATGTTTTATATGCTAACATGTGGTAACCCTGATTCGGGAACCTACTGGGCGCGTTGATCTAACGCCCTAATTCTATCCTCAGAGGAGATTGCAGGTACAAGTAAAGGGAAAAAGAAGGTCGATGACCGGGAGGGGAGCCAAGCCTCAGTGCTTGAATGATGGATTGGATTACTTTATATTACTGTCATTTGAATACTTCTGTTGGACATGTAATAATTCATTACTTGTTATTGTTTATTAGGTTAATAACCTTTGGATTGTTGATCTATGTTAATTAGTGTTTAAGACTGTTACTTGCTATCTCGTCTTTCTATTCCTCAATTAATCTAGATTATTCCGCATGTTGATGTTAGTTCCATGTGTGATTTACTATCATGGTCTTTACCATGTGCACATGGGTGGCCAGTTAAGGTTCAGACTTGGGTAGTCTGAACTTAACTCGCGTCGTGACGCCGCCCGCTCTCTTTCGATGTTTTATTATTACTTTTTTAAAAATAAAATTAGACTCTGAAATTCTCGAAAAGGCCGGGGCGTTACAACCACACTCCATCGGGGTGTCCGTAAGGCATTCGTGAGGGTACCTCGATGTGAATTATCCATCGAGAGGGTTGTATGTTTGATTTGTAATAGGAGAACACACTCCGTCAGGGCGTCCGTAAGGCATTCGTGAGGGATACCTTGATGAGGAGATTCCATCAAGAGGATGTTTTGTGATTGTGATATGGCTGATGGGTGGGACTCATGGGATATGGCACCCACGGCATGGTATTGCATCAGCATGATTATGATCTCTATTATCATGCATTGTTTCTGGTTTTTGTCTGTATGATTGGATCTCTATTATCATACACTGTTTTGGATATGATGTTTTACAGATACGACATGATGTATTATATCTAGATTTTTATACTAACCCATGTGTTTGACCCTAATTGGAATACCTACTGGGCGCATTGTCTAACGCCTTACTTCTACCCTAGTTGATGACATAGGGAATGGACGAAACGACGGATATGATTGGAGCCAAGCTTAGGAGCTTGGATGATTAAGTTTCATTTTGTTTAAGTTACTCTTGGATAATGTATTTAAGTAATTAGTTCGTGGGACTGCAATAACATGGATTATTTGCTATAGTTTGGAATGTTAATTTTGGATATTTTAACGTAAGATAATTATGGTTAAGTGATGGAGTTCCTTGCTATGTAAAATGGAATAAAATTATGATTCTATTATAATTCCGCATCTATGATTTATTCTGCATGTTTAGCTTGAGTATGTGTGAACTGTTTTAGTGGACTTGGTCTAACCACACGTATGGTTGGCCAGTTAAGGGTCAGACTTTGGAAGCTCAGACTTAGCTCGCGTCGTGACGTTCCCGTTCTCTCTCACTCTTTTATTAAAAAAAAAAAAAAATAGACTCTGATTTTAGGCAAGTGAAAAAGGGCGGGGCGTTACCTGCTGAGCATTTACGGATAGTTCTGGACACCCTGAAGAAGAATCAGTTGTATGCCAAAGCAAGCAAGTGCGAATTCTGGCTATCTGAGGTTAACTTCTCAGGGCATGTCATCAGCAGAAGGTATAACCGTGGACCAGGCTAAAGTGGCGGCAGTTAGAAAATGGAAAGCTCCAAGGAATGTGACCGAAATCCGCAACTTTCTGGGATTGACAGGTTATTATAGGAAGTTTATTATGGACTTCTCCAAGATTGCATCTCCACTGACCCGACTCGCTCAGAAAGGAGTCAAATTTGAATGGTCTGATATATGCAACCGAAGATTCGAAGAACTGAAAGAGAGGCTTACGATTGCTCCTATTCTGATTTTGTCGGAAAGAGGCAAGGGCTATGAAGTATATTGTGATGCTTCAGGAGCAGGACTTGGGTGTTCTCTCACTCAAAGTCAACATGTGGTAGCTTATGGTTCAAGATAGTTGAAAATTCATGAACGCCACTATCCCACGCATGATCTAGAATTAGCCATAGTGGTCTTCGCTCTACAAAACTGGAGACACTATCTTTATGGAGAGAAGTTTGAGGTATTTTCAGATCACAAAAGTTTGAAATATTTGTTTGATCAGAAGGAACTCAACATGAGGCAGTGCAGATGGATGGAATATCTGCAAGATGATGAGTTTGCGCTTCGATATCATCCTGGCAAGGTGAACAAAGTGGTGAATACCCTCAGTCGTATGTCACATGCAACAGTGGCTAGTTTGATTAGGAAAGAATGGGAAATACCGAATACCATTCGAGAGTTCAATTTGTACGTCAAAAACCATGGGAGCATGTATAATCTGATCATACAGTCCAACATGGTTTCCAAGATTGAACAGGAACAACGGACAGATCCGGAAGTGGAAGAGATATGGGCTAAAATATCTACTGGTGAGGTTATACCGGAATGGGAGTTACGACTGGGACAAGTTCTTTCGTTTCGAGGCAGAACATATGTACCTCAGAGCTGCAGAAGAGAGTTATTGATCGAGGCACACCAAACCGAACTCTCTATTCATCCGGGTAGCACCAAGATGTATCATGATCTGAAGAGACATTATTGGTGGCATCGACTTAAAAGAGATGTGGCAGAGTTTGTTGCTTACTGCCTGACTTGTCAGTAGGTCAAGACTGAACATCAGAAACCACCAGGATTACTCAAACCCTTACTAGTGCAGGAGTGGAAATGGGAACATATTTCTGTGGATTTTGTGATAGGGTTGCCAAGGTCATCAAAGGGCAACGATGCAATATGGGTCATGGTAGATCGATTGACCAAGTTTGCACACTTTCTTCCCATCAAGATGACAGATTCATCTGATACTTTGGGACGACGATACATCAAGGATATCATCAGGCTACATGCTATCCCCAGGACTATTGTATCCGATAGAGATGGCTGATTCACTCACAGGGTGTGGCAGAGCATGCAGACGGCTGTGGGGACGAATTTACTGATTTACACAGCTTTCCATCCACAGACTGATGGTCAATCAGAGAGGACAATACATACATTGGAGGACATGCTGAGAGCATGTATGTTAGACTTCATGTAACGCCCCGCCCTTTTTCACTCTACACTTTCCCTAATTCAGAGTCTATTTTTATTTTTTTTTAAATAACAGAGTGAGCGAGAGTGAGATGTCACGACGCGAACTAAGTCTGAACTTCTAAAGTCCAACCCTTAACTGGCCAACCCTATGTGTGCATGGACTAAGTCCATGAAAACGGTTCATACATAACAATATAAATATGCGGATTAAAATCATAATTGCGAAATTATAATAGAACCTAGTTTTATTCCATTTCAGATAGCAAAGTACGTCAAGTCCTTAATCGTAATTAACATATCATAATTATCCAAATAAACATCCAACCATAGCAAATCATCTAAGTTATTACATGCCCGAAGTCTAGTTACTCAAATACAAGTCCATAAGTAACTTAATCAAAATATAAATTAAAAGCATCCAAGCTCCTATGCTTGGCCCTTTTCGCGTTCATCTTTCCCTTCGTTTCCTTTATCATCCACTAGGATAGAAGTAGGGCGTTAGAACAACGCGCCCAGTAAGTATTTCAATTAGGGCTAACACATGGTTAGTACAAAACATATATAACAATATCATAATGTCAAAACCATATAAACCATGTCATGTTATGATGTCAAATGCAATGAGTCCCACCCATCACAAGTACATATAAGCACCCCCACATAGGTCTTTCGGACTCCTCGACAGAGTGTGGCCCCTCCGATTTCTTCTTGATGGAAAAGCACATCAAGGTATCCCACATAGTTTTTTCGGACGTCCCGACGGAGTGTGGCCCCTCCGGTTACATATCCTTCACCCCATGCCATGCATGAGATGCTAATGAATCACATGCTATTTTATCATATAAACATAGCATTTAAAACTCACATTTGAAACAATATCTTTTACAACATAATTCATCAAAACAAGATAAAAACATTGTACATAAACCCATGGTTTCAAAGAGGTGGAATCCTACCAAAGACCACTACGTGTCCTTGCGCTTTCGTCCTATAACTACTCACGATCGTACACACCTTGTGAGGTCCCGTTACCTTATAATACATCAATCAATTAAAACCATGTTCCATTTGATTTCCTATTATGTTTAAGTCCATAAACCATTCCTCATGGGGTTCGGCACACACCATGGCCGAACCCATGGTCTATTAATTTTTACTTATTTACAATATTGTCAACCATGGCTACCGTTCCATTATTCTAACCCTTCATTCATTAAAACCATATATCATTCCCCATTCTTGAATCCATAAATCAAGAATCAAGGCTCCTTCCTTCTTTTTTAATCCAAAAGTCCCTTATTAAAATCTTTCTAAATTTAATAACCATCCTTCATTTAATCAATCACCATATTAAATTCATCTATATTTTTCCATGGGGTTCGGCCATACACCATGGCCGAACCCATGATCCATGATTCTTATCCATTTTTAGCCCTTTAACATCATCAACATTTATCTATGATCTTCCATCATTTAAATCCATTATAATTCACTAATGACCTTCCATGGGGTTCGACCATACAACATGGCCTAACCCTATGGTTCATCATTCCATTACAATTATCATAATCACCTCCCAATTTTCTTCCATGGTTTCCAACCCATAAAAATAACCAATGACCTTCCATGGGGTTCGGCCATGCATTATGGCCGAACCCTATGGTTCATTCTTTCCATTAAAATTATCATAATAATCTCCCATTTTCTTCCATGGGTTCGGCCATACACCATGGCCGAACCCTATGGTTCCTTATTTTTAAACAAAATTATCAAACTACTTACCTGTTCCGCAACTCCTCCGGTTTTCCTTCGCTCCTACTTGTTCTTCCAATCTTCTCTTCCTTTAGCCTCCTTTCCTCCTTGATCATTTACAAAGCCGAGAATACTTCTTGCTAGAGCACAACAGCGTCAAGACCCTTGTTGATTTGGATGTGCCGTGCGCCCCTTGTGTTTCTCCTTTTATTACTTCCACTTGGTCCTCTATTTATAAGGTGCCATCCGCCATTTCTATAAAACTTCCACTCGGCCAATCTTAGAAGGTGCTGAGATAGCAAGTAATAATTCCAGCCGTTTGCATAGATTGCAATTGTTATTCCTTCAAATAGCAATTCCCTAATGCAGTTTTTAATCAAGAAAAGGACACCATTGAGATACTCTAACACATACGCATATCTTGGATATGCAATGTCACACACGGCCAAGCAATCTATCTATTTGGACACCTTCTTTATTTAGCAATCCCTTAGTTTCACTCTTAACAAAGGAAAGGACCCTTTTTAAAAGATACTCCAATACATCATGCGCATATCTCATACACGGCCAATGTAATCTTCTTTAATTTTTCTTAGACAAATTGCATTACCATTTTAATTCGGCCCCATTTAATTTTATTGAAACCATTTCCACAATCCGTTGGGTCTTAATTGGGCAATGACCCAACACTTTACCCATATAAGGTCCATATCTAATAATTCACAAATTAAATGGGTAATTTTCATATATATTAATAACTTGAAAATCCAGGGTGTTACACTTCAAGGGTGGATGGGAGGATCATTTACCGCTGGTTGAGTTCTTTTACAACAACAGTTACCAGGAAAGCCTCCAGATGGTTCCATTCGAGGCGTTGTATGGTAGACCCTATAGATCACCAGTGTGTTGGACAGAGGCTGGTGAGCCTGCACTTATTGGACCCGAGCTAGTGTAAGAGACCACGGAATAGATTAAATTAATACGATAGCATCTACTCACTGCACCGAGTCGTCAGAAGAGCTACGCTAAGATTCCTTGAGTTTGAGGTGGGAGACTTAGTGTTCTTGAAAGTCTCACATCGAAAGGGACACATGCGATTTGGGAAGAAAGGGAAACTGTCGCCTAGATTTGTGGGACCGTTTCCAATCCAAAAGAGGGTGGGGGAGGTGGCTTATCAATTGGCACTTCCTCCATAGTTGTCATCTTTGCACGATGTATTCCATGTTTATATGTTGAGGAAATACAATCTTGATCCTTCGCACGTGCTAAATGTGCAAAATGTTCATGTGCAAAGCGATGTGACTTATGTTGAAAGGCCGGTCAGAGTGATCGGGAAAGAACAGAGGGTGTTATGGAACCGAGCCATTCAGTTCGTCAAAGTGGTATGGGATCGACATGGTAATGAGGAAGCCACCTGGGAACTTGAATCAGAAATGAAAGCAGTTCATCCTGAACTTTTTGTATAAGTTGTTTGAAACCCTACTTAGCTCAATTTTCGGGATGAAAATTTCAAAAGAGGGTAATATTGTAACATCCCGGATTTTCAATGCAATTATTATATTGGATATTATCTATTTTAATTGTTAAATTTAAGATTTATAGATGGAATGGATGTTAGATGGATAAGAATTGGGGCAATGGCCCAATTATGATCCAACGGTTCATGGATAGACTTTGATTCTAATTAATTGGGTAAATGTAGTTAATTGGGTCAAATACCCAATTAGGACCCAATGCGTCAAGATGAGTTGATGTTTAAGGCAAATCATGTACTCAATTAAGACCTAAGGCATGGGACCCACCTCAAAAAGTGAGGTGGCAAGTGTATGAGGTGACATGGAAGTGCCATAGCCAAGTGGGACCCAAATCCACCTTATCAAGTGAGGTGGCGAGTGGTCTAAGGTCACAAGTAGGGTCGGCTACCATGGTTAACTTGGTCAACCATGGGTGAGTTCATAGGTGAGTTCAAGAGGGTTAGGTGAAGTGAGTGGAGTTATGGAATTATTTAATTGAGGAAATAAATTTAAGTCTTGAGTTAAGAGTTGCATGGATGAGTTCAAATCAAGATTGAGTTGAATGGGAGGTGAGTCAAATAAGCAAGTGAGTTTAAAGGGAAGTGGAAGGGGCTTTAAGTGAGTCAAGGAGGGAGATGAAGGGTTTCCATGAAGACAAAACCGTTGGGAGTGGGGAGAAGGCTCCAAGTATAAGCCATGTGTCTCCTTGGTTAACCAAGGGACACATGGGAAAGACCAAGATGTAAAGAGGGTGGTTGGGAGGTTAGGGCTTACACAAGACACACACCAAACCCTCATTGGCCGATCATCTCTTTGAGACAAAGAAAAGATAGAGTTCCATCTCATCCTCTCCCTCTCTCCCTCTCTCAACCTTCACCTCCTTGGCCAAACCCTGCATCAGAAGTTTTTCATCTCAATCTCTCTCCCTCTCTCATCATACTTGGCCGAATTCTCAAGGTGGAACAAGAGGTTGCATTGCCTCTTCTCATCTCTCTCTCTCACACATTTTTGGGTCTTGACTTAGAGAAACCGAAGGACGAAGGAGGAAGAAGAAAGCACTAAGGAAGGAGCAAGATCAGACCTAAAGAAATGGAGGAGACACGGAAGAGGTATGTAAGGTTTAACGAGGGTTTATTGATTAAAAAGAAGATAAGGGAACCATGGTTTCGGCTATGAAATGGCCGAAAAAATGGGGTTCCATTTTGGATTGAAAATAATGGCCAAAATATTATGGGCCATAGAATGTAAAAATCCATTCAAGGAATACCAATGAAATGAATATAAAAGTAAAGTATTGTTCAAATCCAAAATATGGTTTTAGATATTGAAAAATGGACAAGACCCTTACCTTGTTGGTGGGTAAGATAAGTTGTACAAATGAGTTGTGATGATGAGGACTATGGTTATACATGATTAATGGATGACAACATATATGTTAAATATAAGGAATAAATTTCATGAAGAAAGGCCAAGCCAAACGTCAAATGAAATAAGGATTGGTCTCGGATGGCACTGTTTGCGAACGGGAATCACCGTCCATGGACGGGTCTTTATCATCCGCGGGCCGGGTTTCGACCGTCCGCGAACGGATAATGAATTGAACATAAGTTTTCTGTGGACGGGTATCACCATCCTCGGACGGGTCTTTACCATCCGCGGGATGGGTTTCGACCGTCCGTGGACGGATGATGGACTAAGACATGGGTTTCTACAGAAGGGTTGGATGACTTAGGACGGGTGACACTCTCTGTGGGACAGGGTGTCTACCGTCTACGGGACGGGTTTTTATCATCCGCGGATGGGTGTGGACCATCCGCAGGACGGGTAACGAATGTGAACTGTCTGCAGGTAGCGGGGAGCGGGTAGTGGACAGCGGGTATCAGACCTTGACTGTGCGTTGTTTACGGACGGGTATCACCGCCTGCGGACGGGTTTCTATTGTCCACGGGACGGGTTTCGACCATCTGCAGACGGGTGTATGGTGTTGTCTGCGGACGGGTTCACTATCTGTAGGACGTGTTTTGCAGTCCGCGGGACTGGTTTCTGCCGTCCGAAGGATGGACTGCGGACGGGTGACCGACTAATTTTTTTTAAAAGCTAAATTTTTATATGATCTTCCTTTTCCAAATGGTAAAAATTAAGTGGAGGGATGTAAGGTATGATTTAAATTAATTGGATAAGTAATTTGACCACTTTATATGAAGGAATTAATTTAAGGTAATGGGATTTCACAAACGGGGTGTACGATCAGCTTGACGTGATCGCTGATCAGATTTTGACGAAAACGTAAGGATACAATATTTGGACGTGGGTAGGATTCCTACCTTGTTGAAACACTTGTACTATGTATATGTATGGTTTTTGTTTCCATGATTGATGATCTAGTTTTGGTATCAAATTGCTTATGTTTTAAGAATGGATTTTCTAGGCTATTATGTAACTTAATGTGAAATCGCATGTTGCACTCACATCTCACGCATGGCATGGGAGGGAACATATGAGGGGAGTCCACGCTCCATTCGAGGTATCCGATAAACAAACGTGGGGAGGGATCAGCACTGATTCCGATTGAGAAATGGTATATGATGATTGAAATAAAAGAGGAGTCCACGCTCCGTTCGGTGGGACTGATAAGGCATACGTGGGGAGTCATGACAATGAATACCTTGATGTGGCTTGTTCATCAAGTGGATTATCTATGTGTTTGAGATATGGTTGATGGGTGGGAAATCATGGCATATGATACCCATGGCATGGCATTGACTTAGCATGATTTTAATATTATGTATCTATTATATTTTCGTACTAATCAATGTGTTTGACCCTACTCGGAATACTTACTGGGCACGTTGACTAACGCCCTACTCCCTACCTTAGATGATGATACAGGGAATGAACGGAACGATGGACGCGAAAGGAGCCACGCTTAGGAGATTGGATAATTTAGACTTAATTTATTTAAGTTTTATTTCGGACAATGTAATTTGAGTTATTCGCATTTTGGGACTGTAATAACTTAGAACTATCTTGCTATAGTTTGGTTTTATTTTTGGACATTTGAACTTAAGTTAAAATTATGTGATGGACTTCCTTGCTTAAAATGGATAGGGATAGTAACTCTAATCATATGATTAATTCAGCATTACGTTTATTCCGCAAGTATATCCTTAATGCGTGTTAACAGTTTTAGTTGACTTAGTCCACGCACACGTATGGTTGGCCAGTTAAGGGTCGGACTTTGGAAGCTCGGACTTAGCTCGCGTCGTGGCGTCCCGCTCTCTTTCACTCTTTATTTAAAAAAAATAGACTCTGATTTTCAGCGAGTGAAAAAGGGCGGGGCGTTACATTTGAAAACCCGGGATGTTACAATATTTGCCTCTTTTGAAATTTTCGTCCCTAAAATCAACCGAAGTGGGGTTTCAAACAACTATACGAAAATCTCAGGGTGAGCTGCTCTCATTTCTAATTCAAGTTCACAGGTGGCTTCCTCATTACCATGTTGATCCCATACCATGTTGACGAACTTAATGGCTCGGTTTTGTAACACCCTCTGTTCTTTCCCGGTCACTCTGACCAGCCTTTCAACATAAGTCACGTCACTTTGCATATCAACATCTTGCACTTCCAGCACGTGCGAAGGATTAGGATTGTATTTCCTCAACATAGAAACATGAAACACATCGTGCAAAGATGAGAACTGTGGAGGAAGTACCAATTGATAACCCTCTTCCCCCACCCTCTTTTGGATTGGGAACGGTCCCACAAATCTAGGCGACAGTTTCCCTTTCTTTCCAAAGCTCATATGCCCCTTTCGTGGCGAGACCTTTAAAATACAAAGTCTCCCATGTCAAACTCAAGGAATCTCCTTCTCTTTTCTGCATAGCTCTTCTGACGACTCTGAGTAGTGAGCAGATGTTGTCGTATTAACTTAATTTGTTCCGTCGTCTCTGCAACTAGCTCGGGTCCAATAAGTGCAGGCTCACTAGCCTCTGTCCAACACATTGGTGATCTACAGAGTCTACCATACAACTCCTCGAATGGAGCCATCTAGAGGCTTGCCTGGTAAATGTTGTTGTAAGAGAATTCAACCAGTGGTAAGTGATCCTCCCATCCACCTTTGAAGTCTAACATACATGCTCTCAACATATCCTTCAATGTTTGTATTGTCCTCTCTGACTGACCATCAATCTGTAGATGGAAAGTTGTGTTAATCAATAAATTCGTCCCAATAGCCGTCTGCATGCTCCGCCACACCCTGCCAGTGAATCAGCCATCTCTGTCGGACACAATAATCTTGGGGAAGAAAGTGTGCAAACTTGGTCAATCGATCCCAAAGTCTCAGATGAATCTGCCATCTTGATGGGAAGAAAGTGTGCAAACTTGGTCAATCGATCTACCACGACCCATATTGCATCATTGCCCTTTGATGACCTTGGCAACCCTGTCACAAAATCCATGGAAATATATTCCCATTTCCACTCTGGCACTGGTAAGGGTTTGAGTAGTCCTGGTGGTTTCTGATGTTCAGTCTTGACCTGCTGACAAGTTAGGCAGTGAGAAACAAACTCTGCCCACATCTCTTTTAAGTCCATGCCACCAATAGTGTCTCTTCAGATCAAGATACATCTTGGTGCTACCTAGATAAATAAAGAGTTTGGTTTGGTGTGCCTCGATCAATAACTCTCTTCTGTAGCTCTGAGACACATTTGTCCTGCCTTGGAATAAAAGACCTTATCCCTGTCGTAATTCCCATTCCGGTACAACCTCACCAGTAGACATTTTAGCCCATATCATTTCTACTTCTAGATCTGTCCGTTTGTTCCTGTTCAATCTTGGAAACCATGTTGGATCGTACGATCAGATTATACATACTCCCATGATTCCCGATGTACAAATTGAACTCTCGAATGGTATTCAGCATTTCCCATTCCCTTCATAATCAAACTGGCCACTATTGCATGCGCATGCGACTGAGGGCATCTGCCATTTTGTTTGCCTTGCCAGGATGATATCGAAGCGTAAACTCATAGTCTTGCAGATATTTCATCCATCTGCGCTGCCTCATATTAAGTTCCTTCTGATCAAACAGATATTTCAAACTTTAGTGATCTGAAAATACCTCAAACTTCTTACCATAGAGATAGTGTCTCCAGTTTTTGAGAGCGAATACCACTGCGGCTAATTCCAGATCATGTCTGGGATAGTGGCGTTCATGAATTTTCAACTGCCTTGAACCATAAGCCACTGCGTGATGACGTTGGGTAAGAGAACACCCAAGTCCTTCACTGAAGCATCACAATATACTTCATAGCCCTTGCCTCTTTCTAGCAAAATCAGGATAGGTACAGTCGTAAGCCTCTCCTTCAATTCTTCGAATCTTCGGTTGCATACAGCAGACCATTCAAATTTGACTCTTTTCTGAGTGAGTCGGGTAAGTGGAGATGCAATCTTGGAGAAGCCCATAATAAACTTCCTATAATAACCAGCCAATCCCATAAAGCTGTGGATTTTGGTCACATTCCTTGGAGCTTTCCAGTCTCTAATTGCCGCCACTTTAACTGGGCCCACGCCTATTCCTTAGATGTTCTGCATGCTCCTCCCGATTGTTGGAATAAATCAGGGTATCGTTAATGAAGACGATTACAAACTTGTCCAAACATAGACGAAAGATTTTGTTCATCAGATCCATGAATATAACCCCTCCATGGGTATAATCCATTCATGGGCATAATTAATACCTTCGTAGAACCAATATGTCTATCATAAGACCAATATGTCAACTATGGGACCAAAATGTCCATCACACTACCAATACGTCTACCTGTAACACCCCAATTTCTCAATGATATGAATATTTACGAAAATGCCACTGGATTGGTAAATTTTTTAGATTTGACTGTAAATGAGAAAATGGTGGGGCCCATTGTTCAAATTAAGACCTTATCAACATAGTATAAGGGTCAATTTATCATGAATGGGTAATGAACATCAAATTGGGTCAAAATGGTTAATTGGGTCAAAGGACCCAATTGGGACCCAATGGGTCATAATGGACTTGTTTGACCATTGGGTGAGCCCAAATTTAATGGGGTTAAGCTGAATTGATTGGAAATTAAGTGGAGCATAAATGGGTAGGCTTGATGCAAATGGGTAAACCACATTCAAAGGGGCTAAACCACTCATAATTGGGTCTAGGCGTTAATTGGGTCAATAAGCTAAATGGGGACCCAATGGGTCGTGTTGACCATGTGGACCATGGTTGACCGTGTTGACCCTCAAGTGAGCTCTATTGTGAGTTAAATCAGGTTGAGTTGGGACTGAATTGAGTTGGGTTTAAATTAAGAAATGGAGTTGACTTAAGTACATTAAATGAGTGTCATTTAATGTGGTGAGTTGGGCATATGAGTTGGTTGAGTTGAAATGGAAACCAAAGGGGTCTTGTAAATTCATTGAGTCAAATGGGAGATGAAACAGTGCTTTGGTCTCAAGCCACCCAAGACAAGTCCCACACGTTGGGGACTTGTGGAGTGGGTTTTCCATGCATAGTTTTAAATGAAATGAATGGGAATTGGATGAGATGCATGGGAGTGCCAAAGGGTGCGTTGGGAGTACCAAGGGGTGCTTTGCTTGGCAACAAGTGCCTCATTGGTTTAAACAAGATTTGATGAGAGTAATGAGGGGTCCAAGGGCTGTTTAACAAAAGCAGCAAACACCACCCTCTTGGCCGAATTCTACATTGCAAAAACCTTGGAATTCTTATCTCTCTCCCTCTCTCAAGAACATACCCCCTTGGTCGAATTATACCTTGGTGTTTTCACCATTGATTCAAGCTTCTAATCAGCTGAGACTAGGGAAGAAAGAATGAGGGAAGCAAGGATCAAAAGGCAAGAAGAAAGGCTTGGAAAATTGGTTAGTAATCCATGGAGGTTATTTTGATAAATTGGTTAAAAAGGAACATGATTTGGCCATGGGATGGCCGAATATACCAAGGGTTAGAATATGAATATTGATGGTTAAAAGAGATAGAAACATGGACCATAGGGTTCGGCCACTTTGGATGGCCGAACCCCATGAAAGGATTTGAAATATTTATGGTTGATTGTATGGTTTGGGGGATGGTTTAAGTTTTTTAAAGGTGTTTAATATGGAGATAAAAATTGATGTTTTGGGCCATGGGATGGCCGAATTCATCAAGGGTTGAAACCTTGGGTAGTGGTTGTTTAAAAATTACAAATTGGATCATTGGGTTCGGCCACCTTGGATGGCCGAACCCCATGAAATTATTTTGATATTTGGATGGTTTTTGAAAGGTAAAAACCATGCATTATTATGCTGATTTTTACATGTTTTAATGGACCATACATGTTTTTGAAAGGTAAAAACCATACATGTTTTTGAAAGGTAAAAACCATACATTGTTATGGGATTTTTATGTGATAAGGTTACTGTTTTGGTTTGGCCATTGGATGGCTGAACCATGTGGTTAACATGGCTAAAGTGTAGAGTCCAATTAGTATAAAAATAATGGAATCATTGAGCAAAAGAACCATAAGGGTTCGGCCATGTGTATGGCCGAACCCCATGGACTGTTTTTATGGTTATATGGAGTAAGAACATAGTTGGAGATTTTGAATGAATCCATGCCTTTGATTCAAGAATTATGTATGTATATTATGGACTTAATATCAGTAAATAACCAAGCAAGATAGATGAGGGAATATGGGATAAAAATCCATAGGGTGAGGTTCGGCCATGTAGTATGGCCGAACCACACCAATGATTATTTGATGGACTTAGTGCTAATTCATAATGAATTGGAGATGTATGTATGAATGATATAAAGGACCAAATTAAGGTGGTGAGGTTCGGCCATGTTGTATGGCCGAACCCCACTAAGGTGGTTTGGATTTGGACCCTGTTTTTTTAAGAAAATTAAGCAAAGGTTAGTATAGTGGCATCATGGCAAATATGGATGAAATGATCAAAGATAAGATGACCAAAGGAATTGAAATGTGGGCCAAAACCAAAGTGATATGGTTCAGCCATGTTGTATGGCCGAACCCAACCAAGGTTCATTTGGAAGTAAAGTTTAATGAATGGTTTAAGTTAAATAAAAAGAGAGACCAAAAAGTAAAGTGAGTGAGGTTCGGCCATGGGGTATGGCTGAACCCCACCAAGTGGTTTTGGACTTAGTTAGAAATCAGATGGTATATTGTATTGACTTATTGACATGAAACAAGGTGACGAAACTTGAACGGCGCACGAGTCGTGAACGGGCGACGTTTAAGAAAGAACGGACTCTGAAGTGAATCTTTAGGAGGTTTCCTACCTACTTGTAACCACTATTATGATTGGTTTTATCATGATTTTGATAAGATATGTTGTTATTATTATATGTTTCAATGGTTTTTGAATCATAAGATTTATTTACATGCTTCATATATTCATTGGCATCTCATGCATGGACATGGGATGATGATTATGGAAAGCCTCCCTAGGCGATGAGGGTCCCGCCAGGAGTAGTATCATGATGATAAGAATCACATTGGCCTCCTTAGGGGATGAGAGTCCCGCCAGGAGGAATTTTATAATGATGAGAAATACATTGGTCTCCTTAGACGATGAGGGTCCCGCTAGGAGATATATTAAGATGATGAGAGCAACATTGGCCTTCTTAGGCGATGAGGGTCCCGCCAGGAGGAATATCATCGAGAAGCAATGAAAGAGTATTGTGATTTACCTTGATGATGAGAGTCTCGTCAAGTGATGGCTATGTATATGCATGATGGGAGGGACTCATTACATGTGCATACTTACATAGCATTGATTTATCTGTTTTGATGATCATATATATATATTGATATGTGCATGTTTTTATATACTAACCCTGTGGTAGCCCTGATCGGAAAACCTACTGGGCGCGTTGATCTAACGCCCTAATTCTATCCATAGAGGATAATGCAGGAAATGGAAAAAGGAAAGAGAAGGTCGTGGACCTGAAGGGGAGCCAAGCTTAAAAGCTTGAATGATGATTGGGATTTCTATATTACTGTCTTTTGAATTACATATTATGGATATGTACTAGTAAACTTTGCTATGGTTTGTGAACTGTTCGATGAACCTTGATTTGGTATAAGTAGTTTTTAATGGATGACCTATTCTTTGCTATCTAAGAATGTATGGTTGACCTAAGATGGATTATATTCTGCATCAGTTTAGTTCTGCAATTAGTTATTTTTATTCCCCATAATTTTGATTAGCTCCATGTGTGTTTTATCTATCATGGTTTAGTCCATACACACATGGATGGCCCAGTCAAGGGTCGGACTTTAGAAGTTCGGACTTAGCTCTCGTCGTGACGTCGTCCACCCTCTTCCGGTGTTATTATATTATTAAAAAAAAGAAATTAGACTCTGATTCTCGAAAAGGGCGGGGCGTTACACTACCATAATGCCAATATCCGGCATCAATCCAAACCACCGTGGGAACCCTCATCCATGGGAAGATAATATCTATCCATAGAACCGTCACATCTACCATGGGACAACTGTATCTATCGTGGGATCGATATACCCACCAATTGTCGTCATCATCTACCAATAGGGGATACTACAGTAAGTGCAGTGGACATTGTTGTACTAAAGTGCTAGTAACAGATGTGAAGGCAGTAGATACAAAAGAGTGGGATGCTCCCAAATCAAATAACGCATAAGCATATGAACTGAACTACAAACTACTGCCCTACCTTGAATCACCGAATGATCCACTATCTTTGGAGGAGAAACCAAAGTATTCAGTCATCCAGATCCTGTCGGAATAGGTGTCCGTCCTGTCTGGTCATGTGCTCTAGATCCTTGCAACTGAGCAGGTAGAGCTGGATGACGGAAAGAACCCCTGAAATGAGAAGATCTATCGTTCTGTGGACACTCTCTGTAACATCACAAATATTCAATGCGATTATTATATTGGATATTATCTATTTTAATTGTTAAATTTAAGATTAATAGATGGAATAAATGCTAGATGAATAAGAATTGGGGCAATGGCCCAAGTATGGTCCAATGGATCATGGATAGGGTTAATTCTAATTAATTGGATAAATGTGGTCAATTGGGTCAAATGCCCCATTGGGACCCAATGGGTCAAGATGGATTGATGTTTAGGGTAAATGGGTAAGGAATTGATTTAATCGGGTCATGTACCCAATTAAGATCTAAAGGCATGGGATCAACCTCATCAAGTGAGGTGGCAACTGTATGAGGTGACATGGAAGTGGCATAGCCAAGTGGGACCCGCATCAAGTGAGGTGGCGTGTGGTCTAAGGTAACTTGTGGGACTGGCTGCCATGGTTGACTTGGTCAACCATGGGTGACATCATGGGTGAGCCCAAGAGGGTTAAGTGAAGTGAGTTGAGATAAGCAATTAATTAATTAAGAATGAAGTCTAAGTCTTGAGTTAGGGGAGTGAGTTTCATTTAAGTGAAGTGAGTTGAATGGGAAGTGAGTTCACAAGTGAATCATATGGAAGTTGAAGGGACTTAAGTGAGTCAAAGAGGGAGGTGGAGGGTTTCCATCTCATGGAAACCCTAGACCAAAAACCGTTGGGAAGGGGGAGATGGACAAGTGTAAGCCATGTGTCCTCTTGGTTAGCCAAGGGACACATGGGAAAGACAAATAAGTGATGAGGGTGGTTGGGGAGATTAGGGTTAGTAACAAAGGCTCACACCAAAACCCTAGGGCTAACTCTCCTTGAGACAAGTTTCATCTCATTCACTATCTCCCTCTCTCTACACCCTTGGCCGATCCACTCTTTGGAAGAAAGATAGAAGAATTCCCATCTCATTCTCTCCCTCTCTCAAACCTTCACCCATTTGGCCGAACCCTCCCTTAGGGTTTCAACTCAATCCCTCTCCCTCTCAAGCAACCTCTTTGGCCGAATACCCCATTAAATTTCAAGGAGGCTTTCAATCTCTCTTCCTCCCATTTCGACTCTAGACTTGGAGGAAGGACAAGGACTAAGGAAGGAGAAGGACGGAGGAAGACGGAGGAGGAAAATCAGACTTAAAGAAACGGAGGAGTCACGGAATAGGTATGTATGATTAACAAGGTTTATTGATTAAAAAGGAAGCTAATGAAACCATGAGGTTCCATTTCGGATTGAAAAGATTGGCTAAATGATTATAAGGGCATGGATTTGAAATCCATCCAAGGAATAACAGTAAGATGAACATAAAACAAGGTATTGTTCAAATCCCAAATGTGGTTTTAGAGATTGAAAAATGGACAAAACCCTAATCTTGTTGATGGGTAAGATAGGTTGTCTAAATGAAGTTGTTAAGGACTATGTGTATACATGATTTATTGATGACAACATGCATGATTAAATATAAGGAATGATCAAACGGTTGAAACAAATGTGGAAGAACATGGTTCGGCCCCTAATTTTGATATACAAGGATCATTGAGGACTTAAAGAGGATTGGACGAGGTTCGGCCATGTTGTATGGCCGAACCCCATCAAATGATCTAGACATGTGGTATGTAATCTTTTAACAGAACCTATCCTCAAGGTGATATACAATGGAAAGAGGATGAAAAATGATGAACCATGGGTTCGGCCATGTTGTATGGCTGAACCCCATGGAGGAAATTTTAAGGATCTATATATCTATATATATATATATATATATATATATATTTAATGATTATTTATGGACTAGCAAGTTAAGAAATAAGATGATGGAAATGAAGAACCATGGGTTCGGCCATACAACCATGGATGATATTTATGAATCTAGCTATGTTTAAAAGATTTAATGATCAACTATGTTGACTTGGATTGGTTAAAACAAACAAGGACTAAAAAGAAGAGGAAATGGAAGAACCATGGGTTTGGCCATGTTGTATGGTCGAACCCCATGGATGACTTTTGTGGACCTAAGTGTGTTTAAAGAGTTAAATGATTTGACTAGGGATTATGAGATCATGAATGAATAATATTTGAACGCTTTGTTTAAAATAAAAGAAGGGTTAATAAGGGGGCCAAAATCAAAAGAGTGAGGTTAGGCCATGTGGTATGGTCGAAACCCCTTGGGGGACTTAACCGGATAAAAGACTATGATTGTAAATGGAAATGAACATAGGATGATGGGAATCAAATGGATCATCGATTTGATTTATTTATGTGTTAAATGTAATAAGGTAACGGGATTTCACAAACGGGTGTACAATCGGTTTTGACGCGATCGGTGATCGATTTTGACAAAAAAGCAAGGATACAATATTTGGACGTTGGTAGGATTCCTACCTTATTGATAACCATGGACTATGTATATGAATGATTTTTAATTCCATGTTTTGATGATCTATTTTGGTATCAAATGTTTATGTTTAAAGGATGTAGATTTCAATGCTATATGTTTAATATGAAATGGCATGATGCACACACATCTCATGCATGGCATGGGAGGGAACTTATGAGGGGAGTCCACGCTCCATTCGGGTATCCGATAAACAAACGTGGGGAGGGATCCGCACTGATTCTGATTATGAAATGGTAAATGATCTATGAAATAAAAGAGGAGTCCACGCTCCGTTCGGTGGGACCGATAAGGCATACGTGGGGAGTCATGACAATCCCTTGATGTGGTTTGTACATCAAGAGGATTACTTTTGTGATTGTGATATGCTTGATGGGTGGGATCATGGCACATGACACCTATGACATGGCATTGACTTGCATGATTTGACATTATATATCTATTATGATATTTATACTGTAACACCACGCCCTTTTCACCATAAAAATCAGAGTTTATTTTTTTTTAATAATAATAATAACAAGTGATCGGGGCGGAGTGTCACGACGCGAGTTAAGTTCGGACTTCTAAAGTCCGACCCTTAACTGGGCAAGCTCATGTGCGTATGAACTAAGTCCATAACAACTGATCCACACATGGTACAAATACGACTTGCAGAATAAACTTAGTCTTAATCTAACTACGGGTTATAATAGATCCTAAGACTACTCCATTTATAACTTAAGATAGAAAAATACATGATCATATTCTCCAAAACTACTAAATAACCTTAGACTAACATTCATTCCAAACCATCCAAATAATCAAACCATAGTAACTACTTAACTACATTATTACATGCCGACACGTCTAATTATCAAATTACATTGTCCAAATAACTTAAATAAGAAGTCCATAAAACAATCCATTCAAAGTCCATTCAAAGTTCATTCAAAATGCCCAAGCTCCTATGCTTGGTTTCTTTCTCGATCCTCATTCTTCCCTTCTCCTGCGTTATCCACTAAGGATAGAGAGCGTTAGATCAATGCACCTAGTAGTGTTTCCGTTTAGGGCTACCACAAGGTTAGTATAAAACATGCAAATAATAGAATAATACATGTTCATTAAAATCTCATAAAACAATGCTATGTATGAAATGAACATGTAATGAGTCCCACCCATCACCATTTTACATAGCCTCCTCTTGACGGGATTCTTATCATCAAGGTACCCCATAGTGGTCTTTCGGACGCCCAGACGGAGTGTGGCCTCCGGATCCCTCTTGATGGGATTCTCATCATCAAGGTACCCTACAGTGGTCTTTCGAACGCCCCGACGGAGTGTGGCCTTCGGTTACAACCACCATCATCCCATGCCATGCATGAGATGTCTATGCAAACATGCCATTTGTAAATATAACTTTACATTCAAACAACTTATCAAAATTAACATAAAACATCAAATATTATATGTGGTTACAAAAAGGTAGGAAACCTACACAATGTTTACTTAGTTTGACCCTTCTTTTGAACCGTCTCCCGTTCACGAGTAGTACACTGTTCAAGCAATCCCGATACCTTATTTACATAGCAGCAAGTTAAACATTCATCCATGTGATTCCAACTTAGTCTTAAGTCCCAAAAATCCACTTTGTGGGGTTCGGCCATACCCCATGGCCAAACCTCACCCATCTAAATTTTGGTCTCTCTTTTCATTTAATCATATTAAACCACCTCACACCTCAAACATACTTTGGTTTTGGCCCATATATCCAATCCTATGATCATTTCATCTTTGAGCATTTCATCCATAATTACCATTATGCCATTTAGACTAACCTTTTGTTTAATTTTCCTTAAACACCAACAACCATAACTAATCCACCTTGGTGGGGTTCGGCCATACAACATGGCCGAACGTCACCATTTAATTTGGTCCTTTAAATCCTTCATTACCCCATCTCCAATTATATTATAAATTAGCACTAAGTCCACCAAATGACCTTTGGTGGGGTTCGGCCATACTACATGGCCGAACCTCACTCTATGGATTTTTATCTCATGTTCCATCATCTATCATGGTTGATCAATTTAATACTAAATCCATAACTAAGCATAGGTGATTCTTAAATCAAAAGCATATTACAAATCATAATTTCCAACATAATCTTAATCCAATTATTCCATCAAAACAGTCCATGGGGTTCGGCCATACATATGGCCGAACCCTATGGTTCTTTTAACTCAATGATTCCATCAATTATATAAAATTAGGCTGTACACTTTAGCCAAGATAATTACACGGTTCTGCCATCCAATGGCCAACCCAAAACAGTAACCTTATATCTTTTTAAAAACCCTTTAGTCCTTCAAAACAAATATGGTTTTTATCCCTCAAAAACCATAAAAATTACCACATTCTTTCATGGGGTTCGGCCATCCAAAGTGGCCGAACCCTATGATCCATGTTTTTTCATTTTTAAACAGCAAAATATTTGATCTGAACCCTTGATAGATTCGGCCATACGATGGCCGGATCATGTTCCCTTAGTCATTTCTTTTTAACAAGTGTTTATTGAACACTTACCAAAACTGCGACTCCTCCGGTTCTTTCACTTCTTCTTGATCCTCTCCTTAGTACTTCTTTCATTCTCCTTTAGCTGAGACTGATCTTGCTTGTAGACTTCTTGAAGTGGTTTAGCCAAAGTAGTTGATTTGAGAGAGAGAGAGAGATAGAACTTTTGGCCTTGGATGAGAGTGATAAGCCTTGATGCCAAACTCCTTTGTATATTTTGTCTTGGTGAAAGAATCAACCAAGGACTGATTGGTATGAGATACAATAAGCCAATAATCTTTGTCTTGTGAGATGAAAACCGTCCAAGGGAGAGAGAGAGAGAGAGAGAAAGAGAGAGTAAAAATGAAGCTCCTTTGGCTAATGACATTCAGCCTAAGATTGGCACCACATGTAACTCCCATACCCATTAACCAAAGCCCTTTATACTTACTTGGGGGTTTCATCTATGAAATGAAACTCCCTAAGCATTCAACGTCTCCCATGGATTGCATTGTGTAACCTCCCCCTTACCTCTTCCTCTCATTAACGTCTCAAATGGGGGTTTCATCTTGAGATGAAACTTTTCCCTTCCTCCAACGTGTAGACTATAATTTTGAATTTGAAATGCCATAACCCCTTATGTAACTCCACCTCCCTTGATTCTCACCAATGCCCCATGTGGGGGTTTCATGCATGGAATAAAGCCTCCATACTATCCAACGTGCATAATACTTTTGATTTTGAAACATAAACTCTCCATTTGGAGTTTCATGCAAGACATAACCCTCCCATGAAATTCCAACGTGTATATGGATTTAAACTTTAAAATACAACTCCCACATATGTAACTCCTAAAACAGCCACCCCATTAACCATCCAACTATCCCATACAATTTCCAACTTGTATATGAATTTACACTTGAAATACAATTCACACCTTATGTAACTCCTAAAACAGCCACCCCATTAACCATCCAACTATCCCATACAATTTCCAACGTGTATATGAATTTACACTTGAAATACAATTCACACCTTATGTAACTCCTAAAACAGCCACCCTATTCATTACTTATCTACGGTTACATGCATGAGACTACCTCACCATGCAGCCAACGTATTTAAGGGTTTGAAAATAAACTCCTCACCTATGTAACTCTTAATACCTCCACGTCATTGATTACTTAAGAGTTTCATGCATGGGATAAGCTCCCATGCAATTCCAATGTGTATATGAATCTTTAACTTTGCAACACAACTCCTCACCACATGTAACTCCCAAAACCTCCACCAACATTTAACACTTAACTAGGAGTTACATGCATAAGATAACTTCCCCATACAGCCCACTCTCATTCACACACCACTTACTTAAAATTAATTTAACTTCCTCAACTCAACCCATTCATTTAATTCAACTCAATAATAAATTCAACTCCACCTTTTAAACTCAACTCATCCATTTAATTTGAGTTAACTAAACACTTGTTGGCATTCCCATTTAATTCAGCCTAACCCAATTAATCTTAAGCTCACCCAATGGTCACTTATGTCCACAACGACCCATTGGGTCCCAATTGGGTCCTTTGACCCATTTAATCACTTTGGCCCAAATAAATGTACCTTACCCATTTAACTTAATTTACTCCTTATGAAAGTACATTGAGCCTTACTTGAGCAACGGGTTCCATCATTTTTCTCATCTAAGATCATAACTCTTTAATTCATAAATCCAATGGTATTTTCGTAATTATTGATATATTGAAAAATCTAGGGTATTACATATACTAATCCATGTGTTTGACCCTACTCGGAATACCTACTGGGCGCGTTGACTAACACCCTACTTCTACCTTAGATGATGACACAGGGAATGGACGGAACGAAGGATGCGAAAGGAGCCAAGCTTAGGAGCTTGGATAATTTAGACTTGCTTTATTTACTTTTTTATTTCGGACAATGTAATTTGAGTTATTTGCATTTTGGGACAGTAATAACTTAGAACTATCTTGCTATGGTTGGTTTTATTTAGGACATTGGAACTTAAGTTATTTATCGTGATGGACTTCCTTGCTTAAAATGGATAGGAATAGTAACTCTATTATAATTCCGCATTACGTTTATTCAGCAAGTTTAGCATTAATGCGTGTGAACCGTTTTCATGGACTTAGTCCACGCACTCGTATGGTTGGCCAGTTAAGGGCCGGGCTTTGGAAGCTCGGACTTAGCTCGCGTCGTGGCGTCCCGCTCTCTCTCTCTTTAATTTTTTTTAAAAAAATAGACTCTGACTTTCGGCGAGTGAAAAATAGGCGGGCGTTACAGCTGGTATCAGTACGAAACCGGAAGTATGAATCTTTCGAAGTAAGATTAAGACGGTATCATGTCTCACTGACGAAATAAGAATCCCAACTGACCGACTCTTCAGAGTCCGCTGCACGGGGGCCGGATTAATTTACTTTGTTAAGACTCAGACTGAAGCATTCAATCTGAGAGCAACACTTTACGAAAAATGAATGATAGCAAGGGAAGGATAGTCACTATAAAATGGATTTATCAAACATAGCAAAATAGGACATATTTCCCTGAAACTGAGAAACATCAAAAGGTTTTCCCAAATTGAGAAACAACACTTGATACATAGGAAGGTTTCCCCGAAAACAAGAAAACATCAGGATTTCCCCAAATTGAGAAATAATACTTGATACTTAGAAAGTTTCCCCAAAAAAATAAAGAAATACAAGCTGCTTATTTGGCAATTTCCCCAAACTATGAAAACACAGGATTTTACGAGAAAGCTAAGGCAAAGTGATGTTACAATGACTTAGGAAAATGCCTCCGAGAAGAAGAACTCGACAAAACCCGCATGTGGATGAAGAGGTGCAACAACCACACCAAGAAGAGGAGCTGTAATGCCCCGCCCTTTCCGAGATTCAGAGTCTAATTTTTTTTTAAATAATAATATAATAACACCGGAAGAGGGCGGACGATGTCACGACGCGAGTTAAATTCGGACTTCCAAAGTCCGACCCTTAACTGGCCACCCATGTGAGCATGGACTAAACCCATGAAAACAATCTACACATGAAACTAATCAAGTCATGCGGAATAAACTAGACTAATTACTGAAATAAACTGAATAGATAGCAAGTACAAGTCTCCCATTAAAACTAATTAAACCAAATATCCATTATCAAACTATAAACAAACCATAGCAAAGTTACTAGCTATTACATGTCCATAAATTGTATTTCAAATGACAGTAAATATAAATCCATTCCAACACTCTAGCGCTTAAGCTTGGCTCCCCTCCTGGTCCTCGACCTTCTCTTTCCCTTTCCCTTTTCCTGCATTATCCTCTAAGGATAGAAATAGGGCGTTAGATCAACGCGCCCAGTAGGTTTTCCGATCAGGGCTATCACATGGTTAGTATATAGAAACATGTATATATCATAGTATATGATCATCAAAAACATCTGAAATCAATGTTATATATGTAAGTGCAAATGTAATGAGTTCCACCCATCACAAGTGTACATAGCTATCATTTGACGGAACTCTCACGTCAAGGTAATCCAGAGTACTCCACATTTCCTCTGAATATAACTCTCATGTCAAGGCCATCCAGAGTACTCCACATTTCCTCTAAATAACACTCTCATGTCAAAGTAATCCAGAGTACTCCTCATTTCTTCTGGATAGGACTCTCATCATTAAGTTATTCCATAATCATCACCCCATGCCATTCATGAGATGTCAATGTATATATGTCATTTGTAAATATATCTCATTATTCAAAACCCATTTGGAACATAAAACAATAAAAATATAACTCATAAAAACCATGATATAACCAATTATAAAAGTGGTTACAAGTAGGCAGGAAACCTACCGAAACTTTGCTTAAGTGTCCGTTCCTTATAGGCTTCAACAGATCACGATTCGCGTGCCGTTCAAATCCCGTAACCTTGTTTATACAACAGCAAGTTAATAACATAACTTCTTGATTTCTAATCAAGTCTAGATCCCATAAACCATCTTGTGGGGTTCGGCCATACCCATGGCCAAACCTCACCCACTTTAATTTGATTTCTCTTTTTATTTAATCCTCATGAAAAATCTCATATTACACACATACCTTGGTAGGGTTCGGCCATACAATCATGGCCGAACCTTATCACTTTGGTTTTGGACCCCTCTTTCCAAGTCCTTTGATCAATCCCTTTATATTTATCATTTGACTTGTATTTACGGTTTTTGCCATTGGCCTAACCAATGCTTAATTTTGCTTCATAGTTAAAGCCCATATAACCAAATCACCTTAGTGGGGTTCGGCCATACCACTTGTCCGAACCTCACCAATCTAAATTAGGTCTCATTTTAATCCTTAAAACCCCCAATCATGACATATACCTCTTTCTATGGGGTTCGGCCATACTCATGGCCGAACCCAATAGATCATCATTGGTTCTTTTATCCATTCCTCATACTTCACCATTTAATCATATTTTTAGACCCTTTGAAAATATTACAAAACCAACAATAATTTCTCCCCATATACTTGAATCCAAATACCCATTCAATTGTCCATGGGGTTCGGCCATGGTTCCCTTGGTTCAATGATTCCATCATATGTACATAACTTAGGCTCAATACTTTTAGCCATAATAACCATATGGTTCAGCCATCCCATGGCCGACCCAAAACAATAACCTTATCTCCATTTAAAACACATAAAATCCCCATAATATTGTATGGTTTTTATCTCTCAAAAACCATCACAAATTACCATATAATTATCATATTATTTCATGGGGTTCAGCCATCCCCATTGGTCGAACGCTATGGCCTATAATTTAAACCTTTTTTAACATATAATTTGTGTCTCATTAAAACATATAAAACTCCATAGTATTGCATGGTTTTTAGCCTCCAAAAACCATCAAATACTCAAATAACTTCATTGGGTTCGGCCATCCAAAGTGGCCGAACCCAATGATCCATTTTTATCATTTTAAACCACCTTTACCCAAGGTTTAAACCCTTGATGAATTCGGCCATTCCATGGCCAAATCATGACATTCAAATCCATGATTTAAAACCCTTTCAACTTGCATCTTAGGTCTAATTAAAACATCTAAAACTGCCCATCATTTTGCATGGTTTTTAACTTTACAAAAACCATCAACATAACCACATTATTTCATGGGGTTGGGCCATCCAAAGTGGCCGAACCCTATGGTCATGTTTTCTATCTTTTTAAACATCATTATTCATACTCTAAACCCTTGGTAGATTCGGCCATCCCATGGCCAAATCATGTTCCATTTAACCAACTTTATTAATAAAAATTCTATGGACTACTTACCAATTCTCTAAGCCTCTCCTCTTGCCTTTGATCCTTGCTTTCTTCCCTCTTGCTCTCCTTTTGATCCTTGACTGATTGTATGCTTGTACAATGGTGAAAACACCAAAGGGTAATTCGGCCAAGAGGTGGGTTCTTGAGAGAGGGAGAGAGATGAAGTTCTATGGTGTTTGCAATGCAAAATTCGGCCAAGCATATGGTTTATCTCCTTTGTATAACAGCCCCAAGAACCATTCATTTACCCTCATTACTCTTTGATCAAACCAAAGAGTCACTTGGCACAAACCAAGACATCCCTTGGCAACAACCAATGCATCCCTTGAGATGGAAAGACCCCTCCATCTTTCCTCATTAAGGCCGCACCCAACCATGGTGACCCTTGGCTTGGCCAAGGCACCAGTTCACTTCCAACGTGTGCCATTACTTGTCTTTGAGTCTTTGAGATCAAGACAACTGCTCACCTCCCCACTTGACTCAATGGAATTAATGGTCTCTTTGGGTTCCAATCTTAACTCACCCAACTCATTAGCCCAACTCACCTCACTTAATGCCATTCATTTAATGCATTGAGTCAACTCTATTACTTAATTTAATTCCAACTCACTTCAGTCCCAACTCAACCTGATTTAACTCATATTTGAGCTCACTCGAGGGTCCACACGGTCAACCATGGTCAACTCGACCCATTGGGTCCCCATTTAGCCCATGGATCCAATTTAACGCCATGACCCATTTATGGGTGGTTTAGCCCTTTGTATGTTGTTTACACACTTGTATGAAGCCTACCCATTTATCATTCACCTCATATCCAATCAATTTAGCTTAACCATAATAAAATTGGGCTTACCCAATGGTCAAATAAGTCCACCATGACCCATTGGGTCCCAATTGGGTCCTTTGACCCAATTAACCACTTTGACCCAATTTGATGTACATTACCCATTTACTTAAATTTGATCATTATAATATATTCATAGGATCTTAATTTGAACAATGGGCTCCACCATTTTCTCATTTACAATCACATCTATTAAATTTACCATTCTAGTGGCATTTTTGTAAATATCCATATCATTAAGAAATTGGGGTGTTACAGGAGCAGAATAGCGTAAACATTCCCGTGGTACCTTCTGAGCTGCAGAACTTGGTACAAGCTGTGGCCACTTCCGTTCTACAGTAACATATGAACGGCAATGGAAATGCGACCACCCATGAGGCACATGATCGAAATATGGTTAGAGACTTCCAACAGCAGCGTCCCCCGCATTTCAAAGGGAAAGAAGGACCTCCCGGAGAAGAGAATTGGCTGATGAACATCACCAAGATCTTGACATTATTGAAATCATCGGTTATGAAGATAGAATATTGCTGGATACTTCTCAGTTGATCAATGATGCCGGCAAGAGGTGGGAAGTGATCGAGAGACAGCAGGCACAGATTCGAGCAGCGGAAAGGACTGAGATGACATGGGACCAATTCTCAGCTATGTTCCTGGATCACTACTTTCTAGAAGAAGAGAAGGAACGCCAGACACAAGCGTTCATATCTTTGGTGCAGGGCACCATGACTGTGGTTGAGTATCACCAGGAGTTCCTCCATCTATCATGTTATGCTTTGTAATATCCCAGATTTTCAATATAGCAATATTTACGAAAATTGCCATTGAAATTATGAATTAAAAGGTTATGACCGTAGATGAGAAAATTGTGGGGCCCATTGTTCAATTAAGACCCAATCTACGTGTTATAAGGATCAAATTAAATTAAATGGTAATGTACATCTAATTGGGTCAAGGTGATTATTTGGGTCAAAAGACCCAATGGGTCGTGGATTGACTTATTTGACCATTGGGTGAGCTAAAGCTTAAATTAAAATGGTGAGTTGAATGTGGACGGTTTACATTTCAAATTCAAATTTAAACAATGGTTATACGTTGGAGAGATGAAGGTGGTTTAAAATTCAAATTCAAAATAAATGGGGTGGACGTTTTTACATTTGAAATTCAAGCAAATGGGGTGGACGGTTTTATATTTGAAATTCAAAACAAATGAGATGGAGAAGTTATGTTTAATTCAAATTCAAAACAATGATATGCATTGGAGAGATGGGAAGTTTTGGTTACACATTTCAAATTCAAAACAAAGATATACGTTGGAGAGATGGAGGAGTGTTGGTTTAATTTTCAAATTCAAACAAATGGAGGAGTATTGGTTTATTTCAATTACAAAGGCAAGGCACACGTTGGAGAGATAATGGAGGTGGTTATGATTTAATTTTCAAATTCAAACAAATAGAGGAGTATTGGTTATTTCAAATTCAAAGGCACACGATGGAGAGATAATGGAGATGGTTATGGTTAAATTTTCAAATTCAAACAAGGCTCAACTCTCCCTCTCCCACTTGGCTATCTCTCTCCCTCACACTCTCTCTTAGCCGGCCAGCATTCTAAGGAAAAGGAGATCAAACATTTGGAGAATTCTATCTCATTCTCTCCCTCTCTCTCTTTCAAGGCCGGTTCTCCTCTCAAACACCAAAAAGGGTTGAAGCATTGTGCTAAGCTTCTCTCTCAAACATGCCTCCATCTTGGCTGAACCAATCCTAGGTCTTATCTTGATCAAGCTCATATATTGGCCGAAATCAAAGAGAAGAAGAAGAAGGAAGGCTAAGGAGTAAAGAGGAGCAAAAGGAAAATGGAAGAACAAGCCGAATCAAAGATTAAATGGAGGACTCAAGGAAATGGTAGGTGCTCAATAAACTTTTATTAAGTAAGATAGCCAATGAAACATGATTAGGCTATTGTATGTCCAAATCCTAAAAGGGATATACAAAAACCATTGAGTATGAAGAAGAGGTTGATTAGGTTCAGCCATGATGAATGGCCGAACCCATCAAAAGGTATGATCATGGCTATGAAGTTTAAAGGAAGAGATAAGGAACCATAGGGTTCGACCATGTGTATGGCCGAACCCCATGGAAGAAAATGAAGGATAAATGATATGTTAAATGGAAGGTTATTATGTAGTCTAAAGGGACTAAATGGAAGTATGAATGGGAAACATCAAAGGATCAAATGATAAAATTGTCTGTTATAGTTTGAAGGAAAGTAAAGAACCATAGGGTTCGGCCATGTGTATGGCCGAACCCCATGAAGGGTTTTTGATGTTTTTAAAGGGTTTAAAATATGTGGGAAAATGATGGACTTGGATATATTTTGTTTACTAAAAAAAAGAATGGAAAGAAGAGCACCAAAACAAAAGGGGTGAGGTTCGGCCATGTTGTATGGCCGAACCCCACCAAGTGCTATGTATGTTGTTTTGTTTTAAAAGGTCTAAAAATATTCAAATGGATATAATTATGAGAACCATTCATAGATGGATAAAGGTTTTAATGGAAATAAGGAACTATAGGGTTCGGCCATGTGTATGGCCGAACCCCATAGAGTGACAATGGTGGATGATTAAGGGCTAGATAATTAGATAAATGGATTGGTAATTAGTCTTATGTATGAAGGATTAAAGGACCAAATTTAAGATGGTGAGGTTCGGCCATGTTGTATGGCCGAACCCCACTAAGGTGGATTTGTTTTGGACATTGGTTGTTAGCAATATTAAACAAGGGTTTAGGCTAGTGGCAATATTGTAAATATGGAATGAAATGATAAAAGGACTTGAACGACGGGTCAAAACCAAAGTGGTAAGGTTCGGCCATGTTGTATGGCTGAACGCTACCAAGGAATGTTTGTAGTTTGAGGTGTTTAAATTAAGTTAATTGGATGGTGCTGGAGTGATCAAATTCAAGTAGGTGAGGTTCGGCCATGGTCTATGGCCGAACCCCACAAGGTGGTTTTTGGACTTAGATTTAATTGGAAATCAAATGGATAGTATCTTGACTTGTTGTTATATAAACAAGGTAATAGGACTTCTTGAACGGTGCGCAAATCGTGAACGGGTGACGGTTTAAGAGGAGCAGATATTTCTAAGTGACTTTTGAGTACCTTTTTGTAACCACAATTTATATTTGCTGTTTTATGTTGATTTTTATGAGATATGTGTTAAACTATTATGTTTCAAAGAGGATTTGAATGCTAAGATTTATTTACAAATGGCATGTATTCATTGACATCTCATGCATGGCATGGGGTGATGGTTAAGTAACCGGAGGGACTACACTCCATCGGGGCATCCGAACAACCTATGTAGTAGTACCTTGATGATGAGAATCCCATCAAGAGGAAATCGGAGGGTCCACACTCTGTCGGGGCGTCCGAACAACCTATGGGGAGGTACCTTGATGATGAGAATCCCATAAAGAGGAGGCTATGTATACTTGTGGTGGGTGGGACTCATTACATTTGCATACATACATAGCATTGTTTTTGTAAGATTTTGATGATCATGTATTATTATATTATATGCATGTTTTTATACTAACCTCGTGGTAGCCCTAATCGGAAGACCTACTGGGCGCGTTGTTCTAACGCCCTATTTCTATCCTTAGTGGATGATACAGGAAATGGAGAGGTCGAGGATCGCGAAAGAAACCAAGCATAAGAGCTTGGGTATTTGAATGGTTTTATTTATAGATATTTTGTTTAAGTTTACATGGACATGTAATTTGTTAGTTAGATGTGGGCATGTATTAACTTAGTAATATTTGCTAAGGTTTGGTATGGTTTGGAATGAATGTTTAAGTTTAAGATAATTTTGGATAATCAACTATGTACTTTGTTATCTAATAAAATGGAGTAGATATAGGTTCCATTATAATCCGCAACTAGTTTAAGTAATATTCCGCAAAGTTTATGCTTTACTATGTGAGAACCATTCTCATGGACTTTAGAAGTCCGAACTTAACTCACGTCGTGACACTCCTCTCTTATCACTTGTTTATTTATTTTAAAAAAAACATAGACTCTGATTTCGAGGGTAAAAGGCGGGGTGTTAAATGCTTTATTCATGGTGGACACGGAATACAGGAAGGCTCGTAAATTTGAGTGGGGCCTTTGACCAATCATCAAGGTGAAAGTGACTATCTTCAAGTCACCTACATTGACGGAAGTGGTCAGCCTGTAATAGCCCGGATTTTCAATGCAATTATTATATCAGATATTATCTATTTTAATTGATAAATTTAAGGTTTATAGATGGAATGGATGTTTGATGAGTAAGAAATGGGGCAATGGCCCAAGTATGGTCCAATGGATCATGGATAGGGTTGATTCTAATTAATTGGGTAAATGTGGTCAATTGGGTCAAATACCCAATTGGGACCCAATGGGTCAAGATGAATTGAGGTTAAGGGTAAATGGGTAAGGAATTGATTTAATCGGGTCATGTACCCAATTAAGATCTAAGGCATGAGGTCCACCTCATCAAGAGAGGGTGTAGGAGGTGACATGGAAGTGGCATAGCCAAGTGGGACCCAAGTCCACCTCATCAAGTGAGGTGGTGTGTGGTCTAAGGTAACTTGTGGGGCCGCCCACCATGGTTGACTTGGTCAACCATGGGTGAGTTCATAGGTGAGTTCAAGAGGGTTAAGTGAAGTGAGTGGAATTAAGGAATTAATTAATTAAGAATGAATTCAAGTGCTTGAGTTTCATTTAAATGAAGTGAGTTGAATGGGTGGTGAGTCACATGGAAAATGAAAGGACTTAAGTGAGTCAAAGGGGAGGTGGATACAAAACCATTGGGTAGTGGGAGAGTGCCATGTGTAAGCCATGTGCCCTCTTAGTTAGCCAAGGGACACATGGGAAAGACCCCATCTTGATGAGGGTGGTTGGGGAGATTAGGGTTAGCAACAACCAAAACCCTAGGGCTAACTCTCCTTAAGACATTCATCTCATTCACTCTCTCCCTCTCTCAAGCCTTCCTTGGCCGATCCTTTCTAGACAAAAGAAAAGAGTTAGGGTTTCTCCATCTCAACTTCTCTCCCTCTCACCAAAACCCTAGGGCAAGATAGAAAGGGCTTACACAAGACCAAGCCTGCCTTGGCCGACCCTTCCATAGAGTTTTTCATCTCAAATCCTCTCCCTCTCAAGCAACACTCTTTGGCCGAAGATCAAGGAGGCTCTCAATGTCTCTCTCTCCCATTTCAAACTTGGAGAAACCGAAGAACGGAGGAGGAAGAAGAAGATCGGAGGAGCAAGATGGAACGAAATAAAACGAAGGAGACGCGAAAAAGGTAAGGTTTATGTTTCATGTTACTAAAAATAAGAAACCAAAGGAACCATGGTTTCGGCTATGGAATGGCCGAAACCATGGGGTTCCATTTCGGGTTGAAAAAGTCGGCCAAGTGGTTATAGGCCATGGATTTAAAATCCATTAAAGGAATATGAATGAAATGGACATAAAAGGAAAGTATTGTTCAAAATCCGAAATATGGTTTTTAAAGATTGAAAATGGACAAAACCCTAATTTTATTGGTGGGTAAGATAAGTTGTACAAATAAAAATGGATAACGATGAGGACTATGGTTAATGATCAAACGGTTGGAACAAATGTGGAAGGACATGGTTCGGCCCTTGCATGGCCGAACCCTAATTTTTATAAATGGATCATTTGAGGATTCAAGGAAAGACAAGATGAGGTTCGGTCATGTTATATGCCCGAACCCCATCAAATGACCTAAAGCTTGTTGTATGTGATTCTTAAGAAAACCATCCTCAAGATGATATGAAAATGGAAAATAGGATGAAGAGGAGGAAACATGGGTTCGGCCATGTTGTATGGCCGAACCCCATGGAAGAATGATTGTGGATTTAAATAAGTTTTAAATGATGAAAAAAAAAATGATGGACCATGGGTTCGACCATGTTGTGTGGCCGAACCCCAAGGAGGAGTTTTATGGACCTAATATATTTTAAATAATTTAATTATGGACTATCAAGATAAGAAAGGAGAAGATGGAAATGAGGAATCATGGGTTCAGCCATGTTGTATGGCCGAACCCCATGGATCATGATATGTATCTAAGTATGTGTAAAGGTTAAGTAACTAACTATGAAAAGAAATGATGGCTAAAGATGGGAAGACAATGAATGAGAAGACCATGGGTTCGGCCATGTTGTATGGCGAACCCCATGGACGGATTTGTTATGAACGTAAATGTGATTAACTATGAAATATTAGTAGATTAAGGAATCAAAGAACGAATGATGTTTGCCCGCTTTGTTTAAAATAAAACAAGGGGTAATAAGGGGGCCAAAATCAAAAGAGTGACGTTCGGCCATATTGTATGGCCGACCCCACTAAGGAGTTTTGTGGACTTAAACATGTTTCAGCCCTAATGTATGGCCGAAAACCCCTTGGGGGTCTTAACCGACTTAAGGACCATGAGTGTAAATAGAAAATAATATGGAATGATGTAGGGGTTGATGGAAATCAAATGGATCACCAAATTGATGTATGTATATGTGTTAAATAAGGTAACGGGATTTCACAAACGGGTGTACGATCGACTTGACGCTATCGGTGATCGATTTTTTGGACGAAAAAGCAAGGACACGATATTTGGCCGTTGGTAGGATTCCTACCTTATTGAAAAACCTTGGACTATGTATATGTGATGATTTTATTTCTATGTGCAATGAATTATTTTGGTATCAAATGATATGTTTTAAGGATGGGATTTGCAATGCTATATGTGTAATATGAATAGCATGTTTGCACTCATATCTCATGCATGGCATGGGAGGGATCATATGAGGGGAGTCCACGCTCTATTCGGATATCAGATAAACAAACGTGGGGAGGGACCAGCACTGATTCCGGATATGATGTTTGAAATGAAAAGAGGAGTCCACGCTCCGTTCGGTGGGACGATAAGGCATACGTGGGGAGTCATGACAATACCTTGATGTGGCTTGTACATCAAGAGGAATACTATGTGATTGTGATATGGTTGATGGGTGGGATTCATGGCATATGACACCCATGGCATGGCATTGGCTTGCATGGTCTTGACATTATATATATCTATGTGATTTTTATACTAATCCATGTGTTTGACCCTACTCGGAGTACCTACTCGGCGCGTTGTCTAACGCCCTAGTTCTACCTTAGATGGTGACATAGGGAATGGACGGAGCGAAAGACGTGAACGGAGCCAAGCTTTGGAGCTTGGATGATCTAGATTTATTATATTTAAGTTTTTATTTTGGACAATGTAATTTGAGTAATTAGCATTTTGGGACTGTAATAACTTATAACTATCTTGCTATGATTTGTTTTATTTTGGACATTTGAAAACTTAAGTTTATTTAAAGTGATGGACTTCCTTTCTTAAATTGGATAGGATAGTAACTCTATTATAATTCCGCATTAAGTTTATTCCGCAAGTATAGCCTTGTTGCGTGTGAACCATTTTTTGGGACTTAGTCCACGCACACGCATGGTTGGCAAGTTAAGGGCCAGGCTTTGGAAGCTCAGACTTAGCTCGCGTCGTGATGTCCCGCTCTCTATCACTCTTTATTTGAAAAAAAAAATAGACTCTGATTTTCGGCGAGTGAAAAAGGGCGGGGCGTTATACAGCCGAGCTTCCATAGCTGAGCAAGAGTTGACAGAGACAGTGCAGTTTGTGGACAACCGCCGAGACCAAAGCGGGGGAAGTGTTTTTCGTCCGAGCAAGAGGTTCCGACTCAACTTTGGGAGACCATCACCTTCCACTGGGTCAACTGGAGGCTTTCGTCCCAATCAACCCTCCCCATCAGTATCCGTCTCTCATGTCCCTCGAGGTGTGAGCACCTGTTTCTAGTGTGGCCAGCAGGGCCATTTCAAGAGGGAATGTCCGCAGAAGAATAGGCCTTCTCACTCAAGGGGTTCATTTCGTCCTCCCGCTTGATCAACTCATTCACAAGTATCCAGGGCGCACAACCAGACAGAACGGGCCCCTAATCCGACAGGATCTGAACGACTTTATACTTTGGCTCCTCATCCAGAGACGATGGATCACTCAGTGATTCAAGGTATGGCAGTAGTTGGTAGTTCCTATGCTTTCGCATTATTTGATTCTGAAGCATCCCAATCCTTTGTATCTCTTGCATTTATATCTGCTACTGGCACTCTAGTACAAAAATTCTCCACCGCACTCACTATTGTATCCCCCATTGGAGACACATCATTGGGACTTATATGCACGGCAATAAACACTGAACTCGGTGGATTCATATTTGAGTTCAATTATCTGGTACTCGAGATGACTGAGTACGACATCATCTTTGGCATGGATTGGTTGGCTAACTTCCAGTCCAGCATTGACTGCCATCTCCGCAGGGTGATATTTTGGTCACCCGAGGGCAAGCGATACGTGGTACATGTTGACAAACAGAGCATCCCTATGACCAGGAGACTACATGAAGAATTGAACCACCTTGTATTGAACAGTATCAAATTAGACAAGGCACCGGTGGCTGAACTTCATGCGGCAGTGAAAGACTACGCGGAGGTATTCCCGACAGAACTCTATGGCTTGCCACCCAAGAGGGAGATTGATTTTGAGATCAAGTTGTATCCTGGCACTATTCCATTATCATTGCCGCATTACCGGACGACCCCAGCTGAGATGTCAGAGTTAAAGAAGCGAATTGATGAACTACTCAGACTAGGATGCATCCGGAACAACACATCCTCTTGGGGAGCACCAGTATATTTGTGAAGAAGAAAGATGGCACGCTTCGGATGTGTAATGGCTCGGAATTTGTAAATTAATGAATATGTGAATATTATTTATTTTAATGATGAAAATTGGGAAAATTGGTGGAATAAATGGTAAATGGGCCAAAATTTGGACAAAGGCCCAAGTATGGCCCAATAGACTATGGATTGGATTTAAATTCATTTAAGGGGTCAATGATGGTCAATTGGGCCAAGGATGGTCAAATTGGGCCCAATACCCACTTGGGATCCAATGGACCAAGATAGTCTAAGTTCTAAGGTAATTGGGTTGGAGGTAAATGTAATTGGGCCATGGGCCTAATGGTGATCCAATAAGTGGGAATGAATTGAGTGGGTTTAAATCACCCAAGTTAATTTGAATTAGGCCAAGGTGATGTGGCCAATTGGGACCCACCTCCACCTCACCAAATGAGGTGGCATGTGGACCAAGGATTGGTGGGGCCGACCACTATGGTTGACTTGGTCAACCATAGGTGGATTAATGGAGAGGAATTAAGTAGATTAAAAGGAGATTAAGTGGGGATTAATTAACCTAAGTTAAAGGACTTAATTAATTAAAATAATTAAATTATCCAAAAAGGGGTCAAAGAGGTGGAAGACCCAAACCATTCAATCTTATCTCAAAAGCTAAAACACGTTGGGCTTGGGTGGTGGTTGGAATAAAGCCAAAAAAAAAAAAAAAAGATCTCATGGGTTGGTGGGAGGAATTAATTACTCCACCCAAATGAGATAAATCTTATCTCTTTTACCCATCTTTTTCCATAGATGCTCTTTCACTCTCATTTCATTTTTCCCATTTTGCTCTCCACCACCGTCCCACATCCAAGGAAAAGAGAAGAAGAAAACCAAGGAGAAAAGAAGAAGAGAAGAAGAGAAGAAAGGGATAAGCTTGGGTCCTCCACCTCAAGGCCAAGGAAGCTAGACATCTCTTTATCCTCTCCTCCCTTCTCTCTCTCAAATCAAACCCTACCATGGCCGAACCCAAGCTTGGGGGTTTCTCATCTTGATCAAGCATACTAGCCGACCAAGGATCAAGAAGAAGAAGAAAGGAGGCCAAGGAAGCCGACGGGAGCAACGAAAGTCGGAGGAGGCGTCGGATTGTAAGTAATTCCTAAACAAGAGATTTGGATTTTTAGGGTTTAAGATTTGGGATCCATTTTTGTTAAATTTGATGGTGGCCAAATTATTATAGGCCTTGGATCTCAAATCCATTTCATGGAAGGATGAATAAATGGACAAAATGGAAAGAAAAATTAGGTTAAGGAAAATAAATGGATTAAGGACATTATGTAATTAAATTAATTAAACATGGGTGTATGTGGATTTTTGAAGGATGCATTAAGGATTTTATGTATCAAAAATGTACTTAAGCATGGTAGGTGATTGATTTAATTCTTAGGGTTTATAAGAATGGAAGCCATGGAGGATGAGTTAGGGTTTTAAGATTTTAAATGATTAAATGTAGTAATTTTTGAAAGGATTTTAAATAAGGAAAATTCATGAAAATGCAAAGGGGTTTTATGGCCTTGAAAGGCATAGATGGGAATGAAGCATGAACCATGGGTTCGGCCATGGTGTATGGCCAAACCCTAGGTTATTGTGTTGTGAATTTAAATGGGTTTGGAAGGATGGAAGATGTGGAATGATGATGGATGTAAAAGAATGAAATATATATATATATATATATAAATGGGGAATGTTGGTGGTGTTGGTGGACCAATGTAAACCTAATGTTGATAGTTGTAATGGGAATGTGGCTAAGTTAATGGACTTAAATGTGAGAATTAAATGTATGGTTTAGGTTCTCTCATTGGAGGGACTTGTGATGAATCTAAAGTGTAATCAAAGACCCAAGGAAAAATGGGGATTTTGGTTAAGTTGAAAGGACTAATTTTTAATGAACCTATGAGCCATTGTTATGAGCCACTTAATGGTCTAAGTATGGGGTTATATATGTGTTTAAATAAATGGAGATTAGGTTAATTAAATGGCTAATTTCTAGTGTTGTTATAGCATGGTTAATGAGACATCAATGGACCCATTTTGTGAACCAATGGATAGGCTAAGATTAAAGTCTATGGATATGCTTTAGTTAATGGGAATTAGGTTAAGTTAGTGACTAATTTTATGGTTGTATCTCATGATTGGTGAGTCATTAATGGATCCAAGATTATGGATCAATTATGGGTCTAAGAATGGAGAAATAAGATGAGAGCCCAAACATGAAAGAAGTAGTGGCAAAACCGTAAATATGGGCCAAAATGAAGAAACCCATGGAAGATGATCATGGACCTAGCGGCTCTAAGTATTAACCTTATGTGTGATTAATAAAGCCTAGGGTGGTTGATTTTTAGACCCATGTGATTTAAATATTTGATAGACTAAATGGGACCCACAAAACCTAGATAGTGAGGTTCGGCCATGGTGTATGGTTGAACCCCACTAAGGCATGATTTAGGGACTTGATCATGGATAAGATATGGACTAATTTGGTAATGTATAATAAGGTACCGGACATCGCAAGCGGTGCGTGGTCGGTGACCAGATTATCGGACGGAAACGGAAAAGGATGCTAGTCGGTATTCGGTAGGATTCCTACCTTTTGTAAGCCTTGGATTATGCGTTATGTATGGGTTTTTTCCTGGATTTATTTTAGTAAGCACATGAATGTTTTAAGATGGATTTTGGGATTAAGTATTATGTGATGTTTTCTTTTAATGTATTTTGAAAATCGTGTGAATGTTTTAAGATGGGTTTTGGATTAAGTATTATGTGATGGTTTCCCTTTGATTTATTTGGTAATCATGTAATTGTTTTAAGATGGGTTTTATTACTATTGATTTACATATATTACATGGCATATGGCATCTACATCTCATGCATGGCATGGGAGGGATATGATTGGGGAAGGATGAAATGAAACCGGAGTCCATGCTCCGTGGGGGCGACAGATAAACAAGCATGGGGATATTTAATCAATGTATTATTATACCTTGATGAGGCTTTGCCATCAAGTGGGACATTTGTAATTATGATACCTTGATGATGGTTTTCTATCAAGGGGGTTGTTGTATTTATTGTTATACCTTGATGATGGTTTTCCATCAAGGGGGATGTTGTATTTATTATTATACCTTGATGATGGTTCTTCCATCAAGGGGATGTTGTATTTGTGGATACACCTTGATGAGGCCTTGCCGTCAAGGGGGATATGGCATCGGGATAGTAAGGATGATGGGTGGGATTCATAACACAGACACCCATGGCATGACATTCATTCTGTAGCTTTTCATTATATTATTATATGTATTGCTTGTTATCACTAATCCATGTGTTAGCCCTACTTGAAGTCTTACTGGGCGCGTAGTCTAACGCCCTACTTCTACCCTAGCTGATGACGCAGGAGATGTCGGAAGCGAAGGACGAGACGGGAGCCAAGCTGAGGAGCTTGGGAAGGCGGGCTAGATAGTTTACTAATGTTTATTTTGGATAATGTAATTTGAAGTAGCTTAACTTGTCGGAAATGTAATAATTTAGATTACTTGCTATGTTTTGGAAATTACTTTGGACATTATGATTTTGAGGATGTTTGGTGATTGAATGAATGTAACTTCCCTGCTATTTAAGAATTTGTAGGTTAGACTCTTTTATAATTTTCCGCACTTGGTTTAAATGTTCCCCGATGCTTACTTCTACGTGTGAACCGTTCCCCGTGGACTTCGTTCCGTGCCCTTTGTCACTATTCATAAAAAAAAAATATAGACTCTGATTCAGTGAAAAGGGGCGGGCGTTACAGGATGTGCGTAGATTACAGGAAATTGAACCAGCTGACCGTTAGAAACAAGTACCCTCTACCAAGGATTGATGATCTATTCGATCAACTCAGGGGTTCCAGTCACTTCTCCAAGATTGATCTGATGTTAGGCTACCATCAAATCTGGGTGAGGGATGAAGACATAGAGAAGACGGTTTTCAGAACGAGGTATGGACTATATGAGTATGTGGTCATGCCGTTTGGACTTACCAATGCGCCAGCTGTGTTCATGGATCTGATGAATAGGATCGTTCGTCCTTACTTGGACAACTTTGTAATTGTTTTCATTGACGACATCTTGATTTATTCCAAAAGTCGGGAGGAGCATGCTAAGCATTTACGGATAGTCCTGGACACCCTGAAGAAGAATCAGTTGTATGCCAAAGCAAGCAAGTGTGAATTTTGTCTATCTGAGGTTAACTTCTTGGGGCATGTCAATCAGCGGAAGGTATAGCCGTTGACCCGGCTAAAGTGGCGGCAGTTAGAGAATGGAAAGCTCCAAAGAATGTGACCGAAATCCACAACTTTCTGGGATTGGCAGGTTATTATAGGAAGTTTATTATGGACTTCTCCAAGATTGCATCTCCACTTACCTGACTAACTCAAAAAGGAGTCAAATTTGAATGGCCTGATGTATGCAATCGGAGATTCGAAGAACTAAAGGAGAGGCTTACGACTGCTCTTATTCAGATTCTGCCAGAAAGGGGCAAGGTCTATGAAGTATATTGTGATGCTTCAGGAGAGGGACTTGGGAGTTCTCTCACTCAAAGTCAACATGTGGTGGCTTATGTTTCAGGGCAGTTGATCGCACACATGATCTGGAATTAGAAGCAGTGGTCTTCGTTCTTAAAAGCTGGAGACACTATCTTTATGGCGAGAAGTTTGAGGTATTTTCAGATCACAAAAGCCTGGAATATTTGTTTGATCAGAAGGAACTCAACATGAGGCAGCGCAGAAGGATGGAATATCTGCAAGATTATGAGTTTGCGCTTCGATATCATCCTGGCAATGCGAACAAAGTGACGGATACCCTCAACAGCATGTCACATGCAACAGTGGCCAGTTTGATTAGGAAGGAATGGGACATGCTGAATACCATTCGAGAGTTCAATTTGTACATCAAGAAACATGCGAGTATGTATAATCTGATCATACGGTCCAACATGGTTTCCAAGATTGAACAAGAACAACGGACAGATCCGGAAGTGGAAGATATATGGGCTAAAATGTCTACTGGTGAGGTTATAAAGGAATGGGAATTACGACCGGGACATGGTCTTTTATTCCGAGGCAAGACATATGTGCCTCAGAGCTGCAGAATAGAGTTATTGATCGAGCACACCGAACCAAACTCTCTATTCATCGGGGCAGCACCAAGATTTATCATGATCTGAAGAGACACTATTGGTAGCATGGACTCAAAAGAGATGTGACATAGTTTGTTGCTCACTGCCTGACTTGTCAGCAAGTTAAGACTGAACATCAGAAGCCACCTGGATTACTCACACCCTCACCAGTGCTGGAATGGAAATGAGAACATATTTCCGTGGATTTTATGACAGGGCTGCTAAGGTCATCAAAGGGCAATGATGCAATATGGGTCGTAGTGGATTGATTGACCAAATCTGCACATTTCCTTCCCATCAGGATGACAGATTCATCTGAGACTTTAGAACGACGGTACATCAAGCATATCATCAGACTACATGGTATCCCCAGGACTATTGCATCTGACAGGGATGGCCGATTCACTGGCAGGGTATGGCAGAGCATGCAGTCGGCAATGGATACAGATTTATTGATTAGCACAACATTCCATCCACAGACTGATGGATAGTTAGAGAGGACAATACAGACATTGGAGGATATGCTGAGAGGATGTATGTTAGATTTCAAGGGTGGATGAGAGGATCACTTACCGCTGGTTGAGTTTTCTTACAACAACAGTTACCAGGCAAGCCTCTAGATGGCTCCATTCGATGTGTTCTATGGTAGACCCTGTAGATCACCAGTGTGTTGGACAGAGGCCGATGAATTTGCACTTATTGGACCCGAGCTAGTTACAGAGACCACGGAGCATATTAAGTTGATACGACAGTACCTACTTACTGCACAGAGTCGTCAGCAGAGCTACGCTGACAAGAGAAGGAGGTTCCTTGAGTTTGAAGTGGGAGACTTAGTGTTCTTGAAAGTCTCACCACGAAAGTGACACATGCGATTTGGGAAGAAAGGAAAATGGTCGCCTAGATTTGTGGGGCCGTTCCCAATCTAGAAGAGGGTGGGGGAGGTGGCTTATTAATTAGCACTTCCTCCACAATTGTCATCTTTGCACAATGTATTCAATGTTTCTATGTTGAGGAAATATAATCCTGATCCTTCACACGTGTTGAACGTGCAAGATGTTAATATGCAAAGCGACGTAACCTATGTGGAGAGGCCGGTTAGAGTGATCGTGAAAGAACAGAGGGTACTACGGAACCGAGCCATTCAGTTCGTCAAGGAGGTATGGGATCGATATGGTACTGAGGAAGCCACCTGGGAACTCGAATCAGAAATGAGAGCAGCTCATCCTGACCTTTTTGTATGAGTTGTTGAAAAGAGGGTAATATCCAGGATTTTCAATGCAATTATTATATTGGATAATATCTATTTTAATTGTAACATCCAGGATTTTCAATGCAATTGTTATATTGGATATTATCTATTTTAATTGTTAAATTTAAGATTAATAGATGGAATAAATGCTAGATGAATAAGAATTGGGACAATGGCCCAAGTATGGTCCAATGGATCATGGATAGGGTTAATTCTAATTAATTGGGTAAATGTGGTCATTTGGGTCAAATGCCCAATCGGGACCCAATGGGACAAGATGAATTGATGTTTAGGGTAAATGGGTAAGGAATTGATTTAATCGGGTCATGTACCCAATTAAGATCTAAAGGCATGGGATCCGCCTCATCAAGTGAGGTGGCAAGTGTATGAGGTGACATGGAAGTGGCATAGCCAAGTGGGACCCAAATCCACCTCATCAAGTGAGGTGGCGTGTGGTCTAAGATAACTTGTGGGGCCGGCTACCATGGTTGACTTGGTCAACCATGGGTGAGTTCATGGGTGAGTCCAAGAGGGTTAAGTGAAGTGAGTTGAGATAAGGAATTAATTAATTAAGAATAAAGTTTAAGTCTTGAGTTAGGGGAGTGAGTTTCATTTAAGTGAAGTGAGTTGAATAGGAAGTGAGTTCACAAGTGAGTCATATGGAAGTTGAAAAGACTTAAGTGAATCAAAGAGGGAGGTGGAGGGTTTTCATCTCATGGAAACCCTAGACCAAAAACCGTTGGGAAGGGGGAGATGGACAAGTGTAAGCTATGTGTCCTCTTGGTTGGCCAAGGGACACATGGGAAAGACAAAGAAGTGGTGAGGGTGGTTGGTGAGAATAGGGTTAGTAACAAAGGCTCACACCAAATCCCTAGGGCTAGCTCTCCTTGATGCAAGTTTCATCTCATTCACTATCTCCCTCTCTCTACACCCTTGGCCGATCCACTCTTTGGAAGAAAGATAGAAGAATTCCCATCTCATTCTCTCCCTCTCTCAAACCTTCACCCATTTGGCCGAACCCTCCCTTAGGGTTTCAACTCAATCCCTCTCCCTCTCAAGCAACCTCTTTGGCCGAATACCCCATTAAATTTCAAGGAGGCTTTCAATCTCTCTTCCTCCCATTTCGACTCTAGACTTGGAGGAAGGACAAGGACTAAGGAAGGAGAAGGACAGAGGAACAAAATCAGACCTAAAGAAACGGAGGAGTCGCGGAATAGGTATGTATGATTAACAAGGCTTATTGATTAAAAAGGAAGCTAATGAAACCATGGGGTTCCATTTCGGATTGAAAAGTTTGGTCAAATGATTATAAGGTCATGGATTTGAAATCCATCCAAGGAATAACACTAAGATGATGAACATAAAACAAGGTATTGTTCAAATCCCAAATGTGGTTTTAGAGATTGAAAAATGGACAAAACCCTAATCTTGTTGATGGGTAAGATAGGCTGTATAAATGAAGTTGTTAAGGACTGTGTATACATGATTTATCGATGACAACATGTATGATTAAATATAAGGAATGATCAAACGGTTGAAACAAATGTGGCAAAAGATGGTTCGGCCCCTTGCATGGCTGAACCCTAATTTTGATATACAATGATCATTGAGAACTTAAAGAGGATTGGATGAGGTTCGGCCATGTTGTATGACCGAACCCCATCAAATGATCTAAACATGTGGTATGTAATCTTTTAAGAGAACCTATCCTCAAGGTGATATACAATGGACACAACATGGCCGAACCCCATGGATGACTTTTGTGGACCTAAGTGTGTTTAAAGAGTTAAATGATTTAACTAGGGATTATGAGATCAAGAATGAATAATGTATAACCACTTTGTTTAAAATAAAACAAGGGTTAATAAGGGGACCAAAATCAAAAGAGTGAGGTTCGGCCATGGGGTATGGCCGAACCCTACTAATGAGTTTTGTTGTGGACTTGAACCTAATGTATGGCCGAAACCCCTTGGGGGACTTAACTGGAAAAAAAGACTATGATTGTAAATGGAAATGAACATAGGATGATGTAGGGGATGATGGGAATCAAATGGATCATCGATTTGAATTATTTATGTGTTAAATGTAATAAGGTAACGGGATTTCACAAACGGGTGTACGATCGGCTTTGACGCGATCGGTGATCGGTTTTGATGAAAACGTAAGGATACAATAGTTGGACGTTGGTAGGATTCCTACCTTATTGATAACCTTGGACTATGTATATGAATGTTTTTTAATTCCATGTTTTGATGATCTATTTTGGTATCAAATGTTTATGTTTAAAGGATGTAGATTTCAATGTTATATGTTTAATATGAAATGGCATTATGCACTCACATCTCATGCATGGCATGAAAGGGAACTTATGAGGGGTGTCCACGCTCCATTCAGGTATCCGATAAACAAACGTGGGGAGGGATCCGCACTGATTCCTATTATGAAATGGTAAATGATCTATGAAATGAAAAGAGGAGTCCATGCTCCATTCGGTGGGACCGATAAGGCATACGTGGGGAGTCATGACAATACCTTGATGTGGTTTGTACATCAAGAGGATTACTTATGTGATTGTGATATGCTTGATGGGTGGGAATCATGGCATATGACACCCATGGCATGGCATTGACTTGCATGATTTGACACTATATATCTATTGTGATATTTATACTAATCCATGTGTTTGACCCTACTCGGAATACCTACTGGGCGCGTTGACTAACGCCCTACTTCTACCTTAGATGATGACACAGGGAATGGACGAAATGATGGACGCGAAAGGAGCCAAGCTTAGGAGCTTGGATAATTTAGACTTGCATTATTTATGCTTTTATTTCGGATAGTAATTTGAGTTATTCGCATTTTGGGATTGTAATAACTTAGAACTATCTTGCTATGGTTTGTTTTATTTAGGACATTGGAGCTTAAGTTATTTATTGTGATGGACTTCCTTGCTTAAAAATGGATAGGAATAGTAACTCTATTATAATTCCGCATTACGTTTATTCCTCAAGTTTAGCCTTAATGCGTGTGAACCGTTTTCGTTGACTTAGTCCACGCACACATATGGTTGGCCAGTTAAGGGCCGGGCTTTGGAAGCTTGGACTTAGCTCGCGTCGTGGCATCCCGCTCTCTTTCACTCTTTTATTTAAAAAAAAAAAAATAGACTCTGATTTTCGGCGAGTGAAAAAGGGCGAGGTGTTACACTCTCTTTTGAAATGGTCCTGCTGACCATACTGGAAACAGGTGCTCACACCTTGAGGAGCCTGAGAGACAGATACTGATGTGGAGGGATGATTGGAACTAAAACTTCCAGTGGAACCAGTTGAGGTAAGGTCTCACAAAGTTGGGTTTGAATCACTTGTGAGGGCGAAAAGTATTTCCCCCACCCTGACCTCTTCGGTCCCGTGCTTCTTTGGAGGTTGTGTCTCCATTTCCGTTCAAGAGTTGCTGTCGAACGGAAGTGCTACTGCTTGTACTAGGTTCTATAGTTCAGGAGGTACTTCAGGAATGTTTGCACTGCCTCGAACCTCTCCGTTATGTTCTTCTTCCTGATGTTGGTTCTGTCATGTATGTCTTCTTTTCGGAGTCATTTTCCTATGTCATCGACACATTGATTGACTTAGTTTCTCATCGGAATCTATGTTCACATACTTGGGGAAATTGCCTAATCATCATCTTATATTTCTTGTTTTGGGGAGTTTTCCTATGTATCACATGTTTATTGTTTGGGGAACTTTCCTATGTATCACATAATGTCTCTTGTTTGGGGAAATCTTGATGTTTCTTGTTTCGGAGAAATATTTCCTACTTTTCTATGTTTGATAAATCTGTGTTTATAGTGATTGTTCTTCCTTTGCTGTTATGGTGTTGTCTCAGTTTGAATGCTTCAGTTTGATTCTTAACAAAGTAAATTAATCTGGCTCCCGTGCAGCAGACTCCGAAGAGTCAGTCAGTTGGGGTTCTTATCTTGTTAGTGAGACATGATACCGTCTTAATCTTACTTTGAAAGATTCATAGTTCCGGTTTTGCTCTAATACCGACTATGAGGGTCCGCCCTTTTTCACTCGCCGAAAATCAGCTTTTATTTTTTATTTTTGAAATAAAGAGTAAGAGAGAGCGGAACGCCACGACGCGAGTTAAGCCCGATTTTCCAAAGCCCGGCCCTTAACTGGCCAACCATACGCAAGTTATACTTGTGGAAATAAACATATTGCGGAATTAATATTTGATTGTATAAACCAACGATAACCTTTACTTAGTAAGGAAGTCAATCACCCAAAACTTAATTGAACTTAATATCCGAAGCTAACGTCAAACCATAGCAGAATAATATCTAAGTCATTAAAATCCCAAAATGCAATTAACTCAAAAACACTGTCCAAAGCTAAAACTTAAAAATAAGCAATAAGTTGCCCACGCTCCTAAGCTTGGCTCCTTTCGCGTCCATTGTCTGTTTCGTTCCCTGTATCATCATCTAAGGTAGAGTAGGGCGTTAGTCAACGCGCCCAGTAGGAATTCTAAGTAGGGTTATGCACATATGATTAGTATAAAGTCAAAATACAAAGCATCATACCGTACCTGTAAAACATAACACCTAAAAACAGGGCATGATAATAGAGATCATAATCATGCTAATAAAACCAAAACAGTGCATGCTACTCATAACAAAACCATACCAATGTAATGCCATGTCATGGAGTCATATGCCAAGGATCACCACCCCCCCCCCCCTCCCCCCAACATCCATATCACAAATCACAATAGTAGTCCCCTTGATGAACAAGCCACATCAAGTATTTCTGTCATGCCTCCCCACGAATGCCTTATCGATCCCACCAAATGGAGCGTGGACTCATTTTATATTGCAAACATAATATATCTCTCCCCACGAATGCCTTATTGGTCCCACCGATGGAGCGCGGACTCCTCTTACATTGCAAACATAATATATCTCTCCCCACAAAAGCCTTATCGGTCCACCGAATGGAGCGTGGACTCCTCTTACATTGCAAACATAATATATCTCTCCCCACGAATGCTTTATCGGTCCCACCGAATGGAGCGTGTACTCCTTTTACAATTCAACATCATACATCTCTTCTCGTATGTCCATTGGAATCAGTGTGGATTCCTCCCAACGGACGTTTATCGAAAACCCCGAATGGAGCGTGGACTCCTCTTGCAATTCAACATCATACATCTCTTCCCGTATGTCCACTGGAATCAGTGTGGATTCCTCCCTACGGTTGTTTATCGGAAACCCCGAATGGAGCGTGGACTCCTCTCATATGTTCCCTCCCATGCCATGCATGAGATGTGAGTGCAGAAATACTATCTCATACTAAGTTATATAATAACCTTGAAATCCATTCTTAAAACATAAGCGAGAGCGGAAATAAAAACCATTGCATGTACATAATCCAAGTGTTTCAACAAGATAGGAATCCTACCCAAGTCCGATCTACTGTTCTTATCTTGTTTTATAATGCCCCGCCCTTTTTCACTCGCTTTCCGAAAATCAGAGTCTATTTTTTTTCTTTATAAATAGAAGAGTGAGCGAGAACGGGACGTCATGACGCGAGCTAAGTCAAACCTTCCAAAGCCCGACCCTTAACTGGCCAACCATACGTGTGTGTGGACGAAGTCCACTAAAACGGTTCACACGTACTCAAGTTAACTTGCGGAATAAATCATATATGCGGAATAACATTAGGATAACAATCCTATTCCATTTTAGATAGTAAAGTAGTCCAACACTTAACCATAATTATCATAACAAACCAACCAGTCCATAGCAAATATATCTACATTATTACAATTCCGAATGCTAACTATTCAAATACATAGTCCATGAATAACTTAAACAAAATATAACTTAATCATCCAAGCTCCTAAGCTTGGCTCCCATCCCGTTCCTCGTTCCGTTCATTCCCTGTGTCATCAACTAGGGTAGAAGTAGGGCGTTAAACAACGGGCCCAGTAGGTATTCCAATTAGGGCTAACACATGGGTTAGTATATAAAATCCAGATATAATATACATATCATACTTGTAAAGCATCATATCCAAAACAGTGTATGATAATAGAGATCCAATCATACAGATAAAAACCAGAAACCCTGCATGATAATAAAGATCATAATCATGCCGATTCAATGCCATGCCATGCTATCATATGCAATGAGTCCCACTCATCACAAACACATAGTAACCTCTTGATGGAAAGCTCCTCATCAAGGTATCCCCCACGATTGTATTACAGACGCCCCGATGGAGTGTGGACCTCCGGTTACATTTCATACACAGTATCCTCTTGATGGGAAGCTCCTCATCAAGGTATCCCCCACGAATGTTTTACGGACGCCCCGACTGAGTGTGGGTCTCCGGTTACCTTTCATCAATCCCATGCCATGCATGAGATGCAAATGCCAACATGCTACGTAGAAGTACAAATCATAGCATTTAAAACTCCATAATTGGAACATATTGATTGTTACCAAAATAACTTTTCAAATATGAAATAAAATCATCAATGGTATAAAATACATATCCATGGTTTCAATGATGTAGGAATCCTACCAATGACACCAAAGTGACCTTGCGTTTTAATCCGGCAACCGCTCACGATCGTGCACCCTTTGTGAGGTCCCGTTACCTTATAACATGTCAATCAATCAATCACAGGTTCCATTTGATTTACAATATTTAAGTCCATAAATATGTCTTGGTGGGGTTCGGCCACACAACATGGCGAAACCTCACCCACTTGGTTTTAGTCCCTCTTTTGAGTCCTTTGATCCTTTTAACTTGAGTCCAAGATCATATCACCTTTAATTCATTAATCTAATCATACATAAGCAAACCATCTAGCATACATAAAACCCTAAGTCCATAAAAATTCCTTAGTGGTGTTCGTCCATACAACGTGGCCGAACCTCACTCCTTTGGTTTTGTGCCCTTCTTTTCAATCCTTTGATCTTTTAAATTAATCCAAGATCAAGCCATCTTTGTTTCATTAATCTAAACACTTATAGATTAATCATTTAACATCAATAACCACTTAAGTCCACAATAACATTCCCATGGGGTTCGGCCATACACCATAGCTGAACCCATGGTCCATCAATTTCACCTATTAACCACATTGTCATTATTCTATCTATGGCTAAACATTTTATTCATTAAAACATGCCTAAGTCCATAATCTGATCCATAAACCTAGTTCCAAAAATGATTCATCAAATTATGCTATAATACCATATGACCCATTAAAGTGGTTCATGGGTTTCGGCCATACATCATGGCCGAACCCATGGTCCTTCCATTTTCCACCATTTTTCCATATCAGCCATCCTTCTTTCTATGGCTAAACACTCCTCTTTTTTTATACATATCTAGGTCCATAACTGGTCCATAATCATGGATCCACAAATAATTTATTTAATCATAACATAAAACCCTAACAAATGCTTCCATTCCTTAGCTTGATTATCCATCCATTAAAACATGCATATATCCATACATAACCCCTTAAAAAATATGGTTCATGGGGTTCGGCCATACACCATGGCCGAACCCATGATGTCTTATCTCCATCTTCCCCATGAACTCATTTAATTTACCTCATATATTTAACTCAACTCATATATTCAACTCAACTCGTATATTTAACTCAACTCACCTTTTTAATTTAATTCCTTTACTTCATTTGAATCAACTCAAATATTTGATTCCATTTCCACCTCACATCAGTCCCAAGCTAATTAAGCTTGAACTCACTTGGTGGTCAACCAAGTCAACCATGATCCATTGGGTCCAAATTGGCCATTTTGAACCAATTAGTATTCTTGACCCAATTGAACATACCTTACGCATTTATTTTATTTCCAACACATAACCCATGACCGTTGGGTCTAAATTGAGCCATTGACCCAACACCTTACTTATTAAGGTCCATAACTAACGATTCACAATTTAAAAAGGTAAATTCATGTAAATTGATATCTTTGAAATTCCGGGGTGTTACATGTTTCGCACGAACAGTCGCTAACCGTCATGTGAAAGCGAATAACGTCTCTTTACCTTATCAATTTAAATCATACACATATATCAATTTATAATCAATCTTTCATTTCTGTCGCATTTACGCATCATAGTCCTTAAACCGATTAAGACCCTCAACGGGGTTCAGCCATACGACGTGGCTAAGATGTGTTCATGTTCAACAAGACCCATCAATGGGGTTCGGCCATACAACATGGCCAAACCTCACTCCTTGGTTTTTTTGACCCCTTTTCTTTAATCCTTGTTTTATTTTAAATACCGCGGGTCCACCATCATTCCTTTCTTTTTATTTCATAACTTGATAATCCATAGTTAATCAAATAACTTTTAAATATTCATGGACTCATACAATCGTTCATGGACTCATAAAATCATTCATGGACTCATAAAATCATTCATGGGGTTCCCGTCGCCACCCATCCGGCGGATGATAAAAACCCGAAATCAGTCCTCATTTGTTTGATGTTCTTCCTCTTAAAATTTGTTTCCTTATTCTTTAAAAACATTTTAAACATCAACCATATTTCTTTATTCCATCCCTTGGTTGTTGGTCCTCAACACCTACCCATTCCTTGAACGGATACCGACTCTTTGATCATTTATTCCAAAGCATATCCCATCTTCAAATGGATATCCACCTTCATGGCTTGCAACGGTTTAACCAATCCTATCCATCAAATATCGGACCCCATCGTTTTGGCCATTCCATAGCTAAAACCATGTTTCCCTTAGCTTCTTTTAACCATTAAACCCTCGTTAAATATTACATACCTTTCCCGCGTCTCCTCCGTTTCTTTAGGTCTAATTTTACTCCCCCATCCTTCTCCTTCCTTAGTCCTTGTTCTTCCTTCAAGTCGAGAGCCAAAATGGGAGGGAGAGAGATTGAAAACCTCATTGACCTTCAATGGAGCATTCGACCAAGGTGATGAGATGGAGAGAGATTGAGATGAAAAACTCCTAATGGAGGGTTCAACCAAAGAGGTCACTTTGAAATCAACCCCCAAACTCCTTCTTTTCTTTGTTAATTCCTCTCTTTCCTTGATGCTTTGTTGGCCCTCTAAGTGTTAAGACCAAATGTGGGAGAGAGAGGGAGAGAGAGACAAGAATTGGCTAAGTGTAGTTTGAGAGAGGGAGAGAAAGAGATAGGAGTGGAGATGAGATTTCTTTTGCTCAAGAGGGAGGGAGAGGATGCGAGATGAAACTCTTTTGTCTCCAAGAGAGGATTGGCCAAGGAGGGTTTTGGTGGTGGGTGTGTGTCTTTTGTCTAGCCCTAGCCTCCCAACCACCCACACTATGGTGTGGTCTTTCCCATGTGTCCCATCCAAGGATATACATGGCTTACCTTGGGGCTTGGTTTTTCACATGGCTTACACTTGGGGCTTGATCTTTCCCATGTGTCCCTTGGTCAAACAAGAAGATGCATGGCTTACACTTGGGCTTTGTCTTTCCCATGTGTCCCATCCAAGGAGACACATGGCTTACACTTGGGGCTTGTCTTTTACATGGCTTACATTTGGGGCTTGTCTTTCACATGGCTTACACTTGGGGCTTGTCTTTCACATGGCTTACACTTGGGGCTTGTCTTTCACATGGCTTACACTTGGGGCTTTGTTTTTCCCATGTGCCCCACCCAAGGAGACACATGGCTTACCCTTTGACTCACTTAATTTTCTTGAACTCAAGTGATTTTAATTTCCAACTCAATATAATTCAACTCACCCCATTTAAACTCACCCATGCAACTCTTAACTCAAGACTTGAATTTATTCCTTAATTAAATAATTCCTTAACTCAACTCACTTCACTTAACCTTTTTTGAACTCACACATGGTTGACCAAGTCAACCATGGTTAGCCGACCATGCATGTGCATTGAATCATTTGCCACCTCACTTGATGAGGTGGATTTGGGTCCCACTTGGCTATGTCACTCACATGCTACCTCATACACATGCCACCACACTTGATGAGGTGGATCCCATGCCTTAGGTCTTAATTGGGTACATGACCCGATTAAATCAATTCCTTACCCATTTACCTTAAACATCAATTCATCTTGACCCATTGGGTATTTGACCCAATTAATTAGAATCAAACTCTATCCATGATCCTTTGGATCCTAATTGGGCCATTGCCCCAATTCTTACCCATCTAACCTTCATTCCGTCTATAAATCTTAAATTTAACAATTAAAATAGATGATACCCAATATAATAATGCATTTGAAAACCCGGGATGTTACATTTCTATCATTGGAAGAGATACTTGGAAAGGCGAGCACAAAGGCACGATCCAGTAAAGCCTATACTTAAAAGACATCCACCAACACCTAACCTTGAAAGAAAGCCAAGGAAAGTGGACACAAGGCAATACTCTTTGTTAAGACAACTGAATCATGTCTTAAAACAGTTAGAGAATCCCAGGGTTGGTCATCAATGGTACGATCATAGGGGTGTGTAAGCGACACCAAATGCCACAATCTTTGTACCTAGGTGATAGACCACCATTCATGTTTTGTGTTGGTTTAGGATTCACTTCCATATCTTAGACCACTACAAATGGACTCACAAGAGACCATGTGAGTTCACATAGGAGAAAAGTGGTGTGACATGAGGAGAGAGAAACTGGCTAACCACAAGTCTAGAATGTATTATTCCTAGCTATAGTACATATTCTACTTAGAAAGCCATATATTCCATTCAAAGTAGTTTGAACTTTAGGTGTCTTGGAATGTGAATTTTGATTGTGTGCATGTTTAATGATTTGATGAATTATGTTTGGCATATCTATGCATTGGAATAAATCTATGTATGCCGTACTTAGAATAGGATTTCATTGAGTTGCACAAATCAAGGATGATTGCACTGCAATCCGAACCTCTCGGTGTAGTCGACATGTCGGTGAATAAACTGGTCGGTGTGACAGACATGTCGGTACTGTACAAAATTGTGCACTGTTGAAAATGGGGAAAATGTCGAAAGGGTCGACCTGTGGATGGAATCGACATATTGGTGAGATAGAAAGTTTAAATTAAAAGGGACCCTTTCTGCGAAGCGACAATTCATTCGAATTTGTTGTCTCCTCTCACGCGAAGGTCTGGTGATCCCTTCTTCTTCTCCCGTGCCCTAGACCTTTCGATAGGACCTCTCGGAGTGATTTCTCACCAGAAAACCATAGGGTTTTTGTTTCTCTCGTCTCTAGAAGCCTGAAAATCAATATTTTTGTGATTTTCGTAGATCAGGTTAGGCTCAGTCGTCACCTCATGCACCTCTAAGCCAGTGTTTGAGGATCTCCTCTTGAAAAAAAAAAAAAAACATGCCCAGAAGGATGGCAGTGTAATGGCCCGGAATTTGCAAATAAATATATATGTGGTTATTATTTATTTTAAATGGTGGAAATTGGAAATTTTATGGAATAAATAGTGAATGGATCAAAATATGGACAAAGGCCCAAGTATGGCCCAATGGACAATGGATTGGATTTAAAATCATTTAAATGGTCAATGATAGTCAATGGGGCCAAGGATGGTCAAATTGGGCCCAATAACCATTTGGGACCCAATGGGTCAAGATAATGTAAGCTCTAAGGTAAATGGGTAAGGGTGAATTTAATTGGCCCATGGGCCCAATGATGATCCAATAAGTGGGAATGAATTGAATGGGTTTAAATCACCTAAGTTAATTTGAATTAGATCAAGGTGATGTGGTCGATTGGGACCCACCTCCACCTCACTAAGTGAGGTGGCGTGTGGACCCAGAGATTGGTGGGGCCGGCCACCATGGTTGAATTGGTCAACCATGGGTGTATGTATGAAGGCAATTTAAGTAAATGCAATTAAGTTAAAGTGGGAATTAATTAACTTAACCTAATGACCCAATTTAAGTAATTAATTAATCTAAGTTAAAAAGGTGGTCAAATGGTCAATGAAAGACCAAAACCACCCATTGGAAGACACCAAAAACGTTGGATAATGTTGTTGGGTCAACAAGCATAAAAAATATCTTGTGTGGGTTGGTGGGAGGAGTTAATGTGGAGTATGTCTTAAGCAACCAAGAGATAAGATGACTTTTTCATCTCATTCTCTCCATTCCATCTAACTCTTTCATACGTCCTCCATTTCTTGCCCTCTCAAAAACCGTCCTACACCTAAGGAGAAGAAAGAAGAAGAGAAACCATGGAGGAAAGAAGAAAAGAAAGCTAAAAAGAGAAGAAAAAATTCAAAGCAAAGGCCCACCACTCCAAGATCAAAGGTTGGGATCTTCTTTCTCACCATCTCCTCCTCTCCCTCTCTCAAGCACACCCCATCTTGGCAGACCCAAGCTATGGTGTTTTCACCATGGATCAAGCATCTTAGCCGATCAAACAAGGAGAGGAAGAAGAAAGGAGGCCAAGGAAGCCGATGGGAGTCGGATTGTAAGTAATTCCAAAACAAGAGATTTGGATTTTTAGGGTTTAAGTTTTGGGATCCATTCTTGTTAAATTTGATGGTGGCCAAATAATCATAGGCCTTGGATCTCAAATCCATCAAATGGAAGGATGGAAAAGTGGATAAATTAGGTTAAGGAAAAATAAATACATTAAGGACATTATGTAATGAAATTTATTTAAGCATGAAATGTGTGTGATTTTTGGAAGGAATTATGGTGAGTAATTAAGTAAGCTTAAATGGGGTTTTTAAGATCAAAACCATAGAAGGGGGATTTATGATTTTAAGATGTTAATGAATAAATGTTAGTGAAGTTAAAGAGTTTTAATGAGGAAAAAGAATGGAGGATGATTTAGGGTTTGTAAGTGTTTATTGATTAAATGTGGTAGTTCTTTTTAAAGGGATCTTGAATGAAAATCATGGAAAGATGGTTTATGTTTTTCTTTTAAGGTGCTAATGATTAAATATGGTGATTTGTAAAGGGTTGTTAAATGAAGAAATTCATGGAAGGAATGATTAGGATTATTAGGGTTTCTAGTGATTAAATGTAGGAAATTTTTAAAGGGGCTTAAATGAGGAAATGCATGGGAGGTGTGAATGGTGTTGGTAGCCTTAAAATGCATGGGGAAACTTTGATGAATGAATTAAGTGTTTTAGAAACCATGAAAAGAATGGGAAGTATGGCATGACTAAATGAGTCATTAATGGACTCAAGAAAATGTACCAAAATGATGGATCATGAACCACCATGGCCGAACCCTATGGTGATGAAATGGTAGGTGATTAGGTGATTTATGAGGGTTTTAAAGAATGGATGCTATGGAGGAGAATTAATGATTTTTAGGGTTATGTGGTTGTAAATTTGAAGGGTGTAAAAATAGGGAGGAATGGTTGAGAATGGGATAGTTTAAAAATGGATTTTTAAGTGTGGGAAATAATGTTTTAAAAATAAAACCATGGAGAGATTTTAGGGATGGAATTTTTGTAAGTCCTATGGTAGTGTAATGGTAGTTTTTAAATGGGTTTAAAAGGATAGAAAATGTGGAGTAAGGTGTTAATGTATTGGAGGCTTAAAAAGGGTCAAGTGTTTTGTAAGTTTTAAAGGGATGTTAGTGAAGAAAAGCATGGAAGGTGGTTAAGTGATTTCAATGGGGAAGGTTGGTAATGTTGATGAACTCAAAGTGATGAACATAATGTTGATCAAAGGGGTTAATGATTTTGAAGGTTTTGAATGAAAGAATAATGGTAATTTTAAAAGGGGTTTTTAAATGAGGGAATCCATGGATGAAGGTAAACGTTTTTTTTTTTTTTTATGGTCTTAAATATCACCAATGAATGATGAACCCATGATCCATTGGTGGGTAAACTTATGGATTAAATTTGGTATTATGTATGTGAGAAATGAATGAGGGTTAGAGTATTTAAATGGCTGATTATCTAGTATTGTTATGTTATGGTTAATGAGACATCAATGGACCCATTTTGTGAACCAATTAAGGACTAATATTAAGGTGTATGCATATGGATTAATTAATGGGGATTAGATTAAGTAAATGGCTATTTTTAATAATTTTTATGTCATGATTGATGGGTCATGAATGGATCCAAGTCTATGATCAATTATGGACTTAATTAGGCATGGATGAATGAGTGATTAACCATGGAGAAGAGGTAGTGGCAAAACCGTAATTAATGGTCAAAATGAAGAACCCCATGGGAGATGACCGTGGACTTAGGGGCTCTAAGTAACAAACTTATGTAAGGTTAAATAAAGCCTAGGGGGCTGATTTTTAGACTTATGTGATTAAAATAGTTGATAGATTAAATGGGACCCACAAAACCTAGTTAGTGAGGTTCGGCCATAGTGTATGGCCGAACACCACTAAGGTATGATTAATGGACTTAAAAGGTTAAAAACATGGACTAACTGATGTATAATAAGGTACCGGACATCGCAAGCGGTGCGTGATCGGCGACCGGATTATCAGACGGAAGCGAGAAACGACGCTAGTCGGTATTCGGTAGGATTCCTACCTTTTTGTAAGCCATGGATTGAGTGATGGATTTCTTTGAATTATTTTAGAAATTATATGGTTTGTTTTAAGATGGGTTTTGGATTAAGTATTATGTGATGTTTTCCTTTAATTTATTTTGGAAATCATGTGGTTGTTTTAAGATGGGTTTTAGATTTAGTATTATGAGATGGGTTTCCTTTGATTTATTTTGATAATCATGGGATTGTTTTAAAATGGGTTTTATGACTATGAGTTACATATATTACATGGTATATGACATCTACATCTCATGCATGACATGGGAGGGATATGGTAGGGGAAGGATGAAATGAAACCGGAGTCCATGCTCCGTCGGGGTGACCGAGAAGCAGCCATGGGGATAGCCTGATAGGCTATAACCGGAGACCATGCTCCGTCGGGGCGACCGAGAACCAAACATGGGGATATCTTGATGTGATTCATCCATCAAGGGGTACCCTAAGGTACAACCGGAATTCATACTCCGTCGGGGCGATCGAGAAATAAGCATGGGAACACCTTGATGAGGCCTTGTCGTCAAGGGGGATACAGCGTGATTGGTTATATCTTGACGAGGTTTTTCCTTCAAGGGGGATATGGCATCATGATAGTAAGGATGATGGGTGGGATACATGACATAAGACACCCATGGCATAGCATTCACTTTCTAGTTTTTCATTATATGATTATCTGTATGTTTGTTATCACTAATCCATGTGTTAGCCCTACTCGGAGTCCTACTGGGCGCATGGTCTAACGCCCTACTTCTACCCTAGCTGATAACGCAGGAAATACCGGAGCAGAAGGACGAGACGGGAGCCAAGCTTAGGAGCTTGGGGAGGCAGACTATTTACTTTATTTAAGTTTATTTTGGGAAATGTATATTTGAATAGTTTAGCTTGTCGGAAATGTAATAATTTAGATTGCTTGCTATATTTTATTTTTATCTTTGGACATGGAGACGTTGTGATATTTTGGTAATATTATGAATGTTATCTTCCCTGCTATCTAAAAATTGGTAAGATAGTCTTTATTGTAATTTTTCGCACTCAGTGTAATATTCCTTGAGCTTACGTCTACGTGTGAACAGTTCTTCGTGGACTTCGTTCCACGCACACGTAGGGTTAGCCAGTTAAGGGCCGGGCTTTAGAGGCTCGGACTTAACTCGCGTCGTGACGTCCGCGCCCTTTGTCACTATTCATTTAAAAAAAATAGACTCTGATTTCGGTGAAAAGGGGTGGGCGTTACAGGCAGCCCGGTCATGCCCTCAGACCTCTGAAAAACGAGGTGAAACCATTCGATGGGTCAAAAGAATCAAAAGATCAGCCTCTAGATCTTGCCCTGGCTCTGGCTCTAGAAATCCTTCGTCTGGACCAGAACCCAATTCTCACTAGAGAACCCAACCAGAGGTCGAAGAAGACCCATCATTGACAAGGAAGTCATCTTCGTTGAAGAACGACGTGAAGAAAGGAGAGAAAATGCAGCAGAGGAGAAGGGTCTTAGGACTGGTAATGAAGATCATGTCATTATCCTTGATGAGACCAGTGAGGAAGAAAGTCACAGTTTTGAGGATTTTTGGAGAGACTCTGAGGAAGAAGAAGAATATCAGTATTCCTCTCAAGAGAACGTCAATCTGGGCAGGAGGGTTCAAACTTGAAAGGAGAATAGACTACCTTGAAAGAAGTCTAGATAGAAGCATCAGGTTGAATGTCCAGGATCTAGTCTCTGCTATCTCCCTCTCTGACAGAGTTCCAGATTCTCGGTCTCCTTTTCTTCCAGCACTTCCTCAGGATGGACCTGCTTAGGATAGTTCTTCATGGTTTTTTTAAAAACTATACTTTTGATATTGACGAAGCATCCATGACGCTCCGTCCTAAACCATATGTTCTGAACGCACATTTTGTTTATCAATGAAATGATATGGTCTGTTTTAGTGTTGCCAATTTGGAATGCATTCTATCTCATGTCTATTATTAACATGGATTTTGTTAAATAGACTAACATGCAGGTTGTTAGGGAGATAGGGATCGGGCTAAGGTTACACACATCCCTGGAGTTTGGGGGAGCACAAAATATGTGCTGATGAGTTGCTATCACTGGTCATGACAGTTTATGGAAGAAGGTAAATGCAAGCTTGAAAGATAGCTTAGATAAAAATAAACTTAGAAGCAACTAAGTTTATGGGGGAGTTGAGTCAAGGAAGCTACAAAAGTTAGCTTGGAGAATGGGGGAGAAAACTCCAAAAAGGGAAGCTAAGTAAGTTAGCTTGATCCCATTGGGAGAACACTTTTAAGACAGCACAGATCTTAAATGGGAAGAAGAAGAACAATAATGTAATGGTAATGTGCATTGTACTGTAGGGGAAATCAATGCTTGAATATATGTGAAGCATGCAAGAAAAGTATGTGAAACATGCATTGATCCAATCGAATCGATGTCTGCCTACCAAACCTTTGTTAATTGTATGACAAAATGGGGGAGAAATTAGTAGAAGCTATAAGACATCATAACCAATTATGGGGAGTAATTGGTGAAGCCTATGTGCTTGGGCCTCTAGAAAGAGAGAGCCATGAAGGGGAGGAATATGAAGAAGCCAATGGACATAGGGGAATGTCTATACTTAGAGTTTGGGAGATCGAACTAAAGAAGATGGGGGGAGAAAATCTTCTCAACACTGATAGCTTGGATAAGCTATGGGGAGTGTTGGTTACTAGGAAATCATTAGTGTGGGGGGAAAAGGAATGCTAATCTTGTCAAGTCCATATATTCATATTTATGTCATGGACTAACTACTCTAATGATTTTTCTAGTGTTGCTTGCTTGTGTGCTTAAACAGGAAATAATGATTTGAAGCAAACTGAACAAGAATATGTGAAGTTCACAGTCTTGTTTTTCCATTTGAATATGTACATGTAATTGATATAATATTTTTGTATTCAAATGTGATGTAATAAGGGCAGGCTTGTAATTGTACTATCTTCACATGAAATTGACAAAGGGGAGTGTTGAGAACTGAAATCTTACATTTTTATCCCTGATTATTGGGTCAGTTAATCCTCTATTTTGTATATAATGATGCATTTAATGAAGTTTGTCAGTTTTGTAGTAAAAAATGGAAAGTTTAGGAAAATCAAGCTAAAACAACAAAGTATTGCAAGTTTAGAGCTTTAAAGAGAAGAGCTATAATTATTATAATTTTTTTATGTCACTTTTTTAGGATTTTCATGTAAATTAATTAATCTGGATCCACTTATGAGAGTCTATAATTAATTAATAATTTTTAGATTTAAAGTGGCTGAATAATTATTTAATTCTAGATGTTAAAAGCTGCAATTCATGTGCCAAAGTCTGAATTTTAAGTCATTGGGCCAAGACCCAGTTCAAATGAACCAAGCTATGGTCCACAAAGCTTCAAATGTAACGCCTGCCCCTTTTCACTCGCTTAATTTTAATTATCCGAAAATCAGAGTCTATTTTTTTTTAAATTAAATAGTGACAAAGGGCGCTGGACGTCACGACGCGAGTTAAGTCCGAGCTTTAAAGCCCGGCCCTTAACTAGCTAACCCTACGTGTGCGTGGAACTAAGTCCACGAAGAACGGTTCACACGTAGAAGTAAGCTCGCGGAATATTAAACTAAGTGCGGAATTATAATAGAGACTATCCCACCAATTTTAGATAGCAGGGAAGATTACATCATTAAATTACTAAATTACCTCAAGTCATAATGTCCAAAATAAAATCCAAACCATAGCAAGTAATATAAATTATTACAGGCCGACGAGCTAAGCTACTCAAATTACATTTCCAAAATAAATCTTAAATAAACTAAGTAGCTCGCTTTCCCAAGCTCCTAGCTTGGCTCCCGTCGCGTCCACCGTCTCCTGCGTTATCAGCTAGGGTAGAAGTAGGGCGTTAGACAACGCGCCCAGTAGGACTCCGAGTAGGGCTAAACATGGATTAGTGATAATAATGCATATAGGGAATAATAACAAACAAAACATGAAATCAATGTCATGCCATGGGTGCCTATGTCATGAGTCCCACCCATCATCCATTACCATTGTACCATTGCCCTTTTTCAATCATTCATAAAGTCCCCCTTGATGGAAAAACCTCATCAAGATCAATCAACACAAGTATCCCCCTTGATGGCAAAGCCTCATCAAAGTATCCCCATGTTTGCTTCTCTGTCGCCCCGACGGAGCACGGACTCCGGTTATAGCACATCAGGCTATCCTCATGTTTGCTTCTCGGTCGCCCCAACGGAGCATGGACTCCGGTTCCTTTATTTTCTCGCCCATGCCATGCATGAGATGTAATTGCAATATGCTATATAGTACTTAAATCATTGTAAATGTAATATGCCATATAGTATTTAAATCATAGCCATACCATCTTAAAACAAACCATCTAATTACCACAATAAATCAAAGGAACCATTACATAACACATAATCCGTGGCTTACAAAAATGTAGGAATCCTACCGAATACCGACTAGCGTTCCTTTACGTTTCCGTTCACGAATCCGATCACCCAAATGCGCACCGCTTGCGATGTCCGATACCTTATTACATATTAATAATCAACCCATATTTTATCCATGATTAAGTTCTTAACATATGCCTTAGTGGGGTTCGGCCATATACCATGGCCGAACCTCACTATCTAGGTTTGTGGGTCCCATCTTAACCCATTAAATATTCCAATTAGTGAGTCTAAAAATGAGCAACCTTAGACTCCATAAATCAGCAATTAAGACTATTACTTAGAGCCCTTAAATCCACAAACATCCCCCATGGGGTTCGGCCATACACCATGGCCAAATCCATGGTTCCTTATTTTGGCCATATTTACGTTTTATGCCACTACCTCTTCCATGGTTAATCATTCACTTATTCATGTACATTTTTGTCCATAAATGATCCATAACTTGGATCCATGAGTGTCTCATTTAATCATACCATAAGATCATAAAAAGAACAGCCCTTTACTTAGCCTAATTTCCATTCATCTAATCACATACATAATTCCAAATTTTAGCCCATGAAATGACCTATAAGTGAGTCATGGTTCGGCCATACACCATGGCCGAACCCATGATGTCTTTTTTCTTATTTTTCCATGGACCCATTTACATCATTTAGATCCAAAATAAACCCTCCCATGAGGGGGTTTACATCATGCATTTAAATCATCACTTTTTGGTCAATATTTACCATTTTGCCACTACTCCTTTCCACGACTAATCACTCATTTATCCATGCATACTTAAGCCCATATCTGATCCATAAACTTAGATCCATTAATGACCCATCAACCATAACATGAAAACATTAAAAATCAGCCATTAACTTATTCAAATTCCCAATCATCTAGACACATGCATGGACCTAACCTTAGCCCATAAAATGACTTAAAAATGGGTCATGGGTTCGGCCATACACCATGGCCGAACCCATGATGTCTTTTTCCCCATTTTTCTTGGACTTTTTTCCACATTTTAGGTCCACAAACAGTCCTCTCTTGAGGGGGTTTCCATCATGCATTTAGATCACCATGTTAGATCATCATTAAGTATATTTTGGGTCCATCAAGGCTACCAATATTCCCCATTAATTTTCCATATTTTACACCCATTAAAATTACCAATACATCACCATAGGGTTCGGCCATACACCATGGCCGAACCCATGGTTCATGGGTCACCTTCATCTATGCCTTTTGAGGCCCTAAAAACTGTTTACATCTTCCATGAATTTAATCCCTTTAAAAATCACTACATTTAATCATAAAAACCTTAAAAATCATAAATCATCCTTCCATGATTTTAATCCTAAAACTCCATGAAAATTACTTAATTACCTACCATGGGGTTTGTCCATACTACATGGTCGAACCCTATGGTCCATGATCGCTTCAAAAATCCATTTTTCCATGCTTAAGAAAACCTTAATTACCTAGTGTCCTTATCATTCCTTTACTTTTCTTTTCTTAACCTATCTTATCCATTTTGTCCATTTCTCATCCCTTCCTTGGATGGATCTTAGATCCATGGCCCACAACATTTTTGGCCACCATTTAATCTAAGAAATGGACTCCATTTTTAGACCTTAAAAATGTAAATTCTTGTTTAAAGATACATACAAATCCGACGACTCCTCCGACTTCCTTTTCTCCCTTTGGATTCCTTAGCTTTTTCTCCTTCTTTTTCTTCTTGATCTTTGGTCAAGATATGCTTGATCAAAATGAGATCATCAAGGTTTGGGTCGGCTAATGATGGAGTGGGTTTGAGAGAGGGAAGGGAGGAGAGGATGGGAAAAACTATCCCAAGGTTTGGTCTTGAGGTGGTTGGCCAATGCTTGAATTTTCTTCTCTTTTCTTCTAAGTTTTTCTTCTTCTTTCTCCTTGTAAGAGTGAGGGACGGTTTTGGAGAATGAGAGATGGAGAGAGTGAGATGAGAATGGGACGAGATGAAAACCCATCTCATTTGGTTGACTAAGCTACCCTCCACCATCATTTCCTCCTCCAACCAAGCATGGGCTCCCTTGACCTTGGTGGTGGTTGGTTGAGATAAAACCACCACCCTAAGCCCATGGTTTAGTTTGTGTTTCCTTTGGGTGGTTTCAATGAGATGAAACCACCCCTTGACTTGTCCCTTTGACTTCCATTTTGACCCAATTTGACTAATCTAATTTAATTAATTGGATCATTTAGGTTAATTAATTCTCATTTAATTTAATTCTATTAAATTCCCTCTATGAAGTCCACCCATGGTTGACCAAGTCAACCATGGTGACCGGCCCCACCAACGCCTTGGTCCATACGCCACCTCACTTGATGAGGTGGAGGTGGGCCCCACTTGGTTATGCCATCTTGGTTATTTCATCACTAACTTAGGTGATTTTAAATCAATTCAATCCATTTCAACCACTTGGATCACCATTGGGCCCATGGCCCTATTACATTCACCTCCTACCCATTTACCTTAGAGCTTAAATCATCCTGACCCATTGGGTCCCAAATGGGTATTGGGCCCAATTTGACCATTTAAATGAATTTCATCCAACCCACGGTCCATTGGACCATATTTGGGCCTTTGCCCATATTTTGATCCACTTAACATTTATTCCATCAAATTTCCCAATTTCTATCATTAAAACAAATAATAGCGACATATATATCGATTTAAAAATTCCGGGCTATTACATCAAATGGGTCAAGTCACATGCAAGCCCATGTGCATTTCACACTTTGGGCCAGGCCAGTGTGCAAGCTCAGTCCAACTAAGGCCCAACTTCTGAAATCTAATTCAAATGGGCCTGAGTTGAGGTCTAGATCCCAATCCAAAGCCGAAGTCCAATGAACTCCATGGTCCATGTTTGAATTTACCAAAGTTCAACTTAACTACCTATGTCCAAAACCCATAACCCAACTTCATATCCGCACCATCCAACTTCCATCTTAGATCTTAACACTCCATCTCACATATCAAAATAGGTCAAACCTTAAATCCACCATCAAATCTAACCCATCCATTCATCTATCATTAGATCTAGGTCAACCATCATCATCGTCATGATCTTAACCTTATATTAGTATTCATTCATGCATCACATATTAATCCTTGCATTCATTTCATGAATTAATCATCTTAGCCATTAGATATTAGGTAATCCAATCACATCATTAATTCATCTCTTAGAAACCCTAGATCCTCCACATGCATCCATCACATACATACGTCATCTCGAAATTAGGTCATGCATTTCATCATCTCCCTAGGATCAATCGGTGCATCTAAACCCTCCATCAATTATTTACCCATTCCTATATTTATTTTACCCAAAATACCTTAGAACCATTAAATCAAAACCCCAATTAATCTAAGCCCGCCATTCATAAACCCAAAGCAATGAACAACTTGTAGTTCAAGTTAGCCTCCATGCACATTTTACACATCATCATCCCATGATTTTTACAACTTAAAATCTCTTCATGCACTTAGACTAAAAATCATCTTGGTACATTCTTAGAATCTTAACAAACCTCATCATCACAATCACCACACCTCACATGATTTTTCTCATTCCCAATCCAATCCATTCAAATTGTACACCTAATCAACCCTCCGTGTCATCTTCCTATCATCCATCAATTCATTCAACTCATCTCTTACTCTCATCCATTTTTTCATCATCTCATTGCAAAAACCCTAAAACTACATATCAAATTCGAATTTCACATTGCCAATCTCAATCCTATTTTCTCAGCTAATCTCCTATCTTCCCTGCACATTGACTTAGCCACCAAGATAACACACACAAAATTCGTGTAACCCTCCTTACGTAACCCTAAAATCCAAGCATTAATCTCCATCATCCATTCCTAATTAGATCTAATTCAGTCCTTTGATTTCCCAACTTAAACCTTGATTTTATGCAAGCCATCCATCTCTTTTCAAAACTTATAAATACCCCATTACCCCAAGGGTAAAATTCGAGTATGACCTGGAATTCAAGAGGACTAGAGGATGAAGAAAAGACTAGAAGACAGAGCACCACACGATTTCCAAGTGAGCAATTAGTTTTTCCATTTTAATTTTATTTCTTCTATGTAATTTCTTCCAAAGCCTTGTACTTTAATTATTCTATTTAATAAAGTGAAGCATTCATTTAGAACCCTGGAACATCCAATTTCTAAAGTTCTTTGATGATTATTTTACTTTTAATTTCAAGATTACTACCTTTTGGTTATTTGATTGAACATAAGCATATGCAATAGTTAGGATCTTGATTGTAAGACTTGAATCATGACTAATAAGGTTTGATTAATTAAATTAAAAAGTTGTGAATGTTGTTTTATTAGTAAATATGAATTGCATTTTAGATCTTTACGTGAATGTCATATCTAGGCCTTTACTTTGTTTACACATCTTGGGTGATGAACGGTCTATTCCAAACAACCAACCTTTACGTTACTGCCCTTTTAATTTCAGTCATTTATTTTCATGCAATTTAATTCTTTAACTTTTAATTATGTTAAGTCTCATGTTTGTTGTGTTATATTTATTTTAACCCAAATATTGTAACGCCCCGCCCTTTTTCACTCGTTTTTTCCTGTAAATTCATAGTATATATATATATATATATATATATTATAACAGAGTAGAGTGATAGAGCATGGGACGTCACGACGCAAGCTAAGTCCGAACTACCAAAGTCCGACCCTTAACTGGCCAACCCTATGTGTGTATGGACTCAGTCCAATAAAAACGGTTCACACACAGCAATATCAACTTGCGGAATAAAATTACAACCTGCGGAATCATAATAGAACCAAGTTCTATTCCATTGATAGCAAAGTACAGTCAATAAATCACATTAATCATTATCCAAATAAAACATCCAACCATAGCATTTCATCTAAGTTATTACATTCAGAAATCTGGATACTCTCAATATAAATCCCTGAGTATCTTAAACAAAATATAAAACTAAAAGCGTTCCAAGCTCCTACGCTTGTCCCTTTCCGCGTTCAGCGTTTCCCTCGTTTCCTGCATCATCCACTAAAGGGTAGAAGTAGGGTGTTAGCACAACGCACCCAGTAGGTATTCCAATTAGGGTTAACACATGGGTTAGTACCAACAATCCAGATATAATATATATCAAAAGTTATAATAAATCATTCCATACTTTCAAAACATTGTATCCAAAACAGTGTATGACAATAGAGATCTAATCATACCGATAAAACCAGAAATTTTGCATAATAATAAAGATTATAATCATGCCGATGCAATGCCATGCCATGTTATCATATGCGATGAGTCCCGCCCATCACAAAATATCCTGTTGATGGAATTCTCATCATCAAGGTATCCTTCCAAGAGTGTTTTACGGACGCCCCGTCGGAGTGTGGACTTCCGGATATATAGTATCCTCTTGATGGGATTCTCATCATCAAGGTATCCCCTGATGGAATGCTCATCACCAGGGTCTTCATACATAGTATTCCTCTTGATGGGATTCTCATCATCAAGGTATTTATACATAGTATCCTCTTGATGGAATTCTCATCATCAAGGTATCCCCTCACGAGTGTTTTACAGACGCCCCGACGGAGTGTGGGTCCCCGGTTAGCTGTCATCCCTCCCATGCCATGCATGAGATGCAAATACCATATGCTATGCAATTATACAAAATCATAGCATTTAAAAGCTCATATTTAAAACACATGATATTTTATCAAATAAACATAGTATATAAAATCACCATTTGAAACATATCCTTTGCAATATAAAATCAAGATAAAAACAATGTACATAAACCCATGGTTTCAAAGAGGTGGAATCCTACCAAAGACCGCTACGTGTCCTTGAGTCTTTCGTCCGGTAACCGCTCACGATCGTAAACACCTTATGAGGTTCCGTTACCTTAAAATATAATAAATAATCAAAACCAAGTCCCACTTGATTTACAATATTTTAAGTCCAAAAATCATTCTTCATTTTTACCCTTCATTTACCAAATTGCCACTGATCTCATCACCTAAGTTTTAGGTCCCAAAAACATAGGTCTATTAATTCTCATATAATTACTAAAATACCATCCATGGCTAACCTTCCATTTTTAGCAAGTATTTACAACTTTACCATTGCCTTTGACAATTCATGTTTAGGTTCCACTATATTACATACATGGATCCACCAATGATCCACAACCATGGAACCACAAATAAAACCTTCCATAATTAGAATTTTTCAAAATTAATCTCTTTCTTCTATAATTGGAAACTTTCTAAATTAAACTCTAACTTCCACATTTGGAAACTTTCTAAATTAATAAGCAAATTCGATTAATCAATAAAATCCAATAACCATCCTTGCATTTTAATAAATTTACACACATTATAATAACAATCCAATTCCATGGGGTTCGGCCATACCCATGGCCGAACCCTATGGTTCCAAAATCTTTATTTAAGAACATGTAATATTAACATCAACCGCTCATTTATTTCATCATGCCTATCACTCCAAATAACCCCTTTAAATGTTCGATACCAATTCCTTAATCCAACCATGATCTATGATTGCGGGATCCACTACAAATTGGTTCATGGGGTTCGGCCATGGTGTCATCTAATTTTCCCTTTTTGATCAAGAGTTCATAATTAGAAAGTCTATAAGTAGAAACTTTCTAAATTCAAACTACAATTTCCATAAATAGAAACTTTCCCATTTAATAGCTATACTCCATTTTCATCAATAATAATACATCAAAAATACCAATCCAACTCCATGGGGTTCGGCCATACACCTTGGCCGAACCCTATGGTTCACAATTCTCCTTGTAGAATTAATAATAATTCCTCTTCCATTTAATCAATCACCAACCCTTTTAAAATAAATCATTATCCTTCAAAAATCATATAACATTATCAACACTTCCCATGGTTTCCATAATTAGACACTTTCTAAATTAAGCATCCATGTTTCCATAAATAATCCCCACCTTCCATTTTAATCTAAAGATCCATAATTAGAAAGTTACTAATTTACTCTCCACCTTTCCATTATTAGAAGGTTTCCATAATTAGAAACCAAGTTTCCTTAATTGGATGCTTTCCAAATTTAGCAACCTTTTCCAAAATTAGATAGATAGTTTCCTAGATTAGAAAGGTTTCAATAAATAATCTCCACCTTCCATTATTAGAAGGTTTCCATAATTAGATAGTTTCTAATTTTAAACTCCACTTTCCAAAAATAATTATCCTACATTAAAATTACCATAACCACTCCAATACAACTCCATTTTAATAATTCATTAAACAACCTTTCACATGGGGTTCGGCCCTTCATCATGGCCTAACCCTATGGTTTAATCTTCCATTTAAAATAATTACATCTTTACCCAATCTTCTTCCATTTTAATCAAATAATTTCACTAACATCCTTCATGGTTTTTAATCCTCAAAACCATGAACTAACCAAAGTTCTTCCATGGGGTTCGGCCCTTCATCATGGTCGAACCCTATGGTTCAACAACTCCTCTTTAAACCATTTAAAAATTATCCAACACCTCCCATGGGTTTTCATTATTCTAATCCATTAATTCAAACCAATGTTCTTCATTACATAATCCATCAAAACCTTTTTTTAAAAATCATACACCATTAACATCAAATTCACTCATAAAACCAACACAACTCCATGGGGTTCGGCCATACACCATGGCCGAACCCTACGGTTCATAATCTTCCTCCAAAAATTATTAATATCCTTTCCATTAAAAACAACCATAGTCCCTAAACAATTATTGGAATCACTTACCGGTTCCGCTACTCCTTCGGTTATCCTTCGCTTGATTTTTCTCTTCTCTTCCTTAGCCTCTTCTCCTTTGTTGGCTGCCCTCCTTGGTGTTTGCGGTGAATGTGGATTGTGATAAAGAGGAAATTCAGCAAAAGAGGTAATGTCGTGCGCCCCTCTCTATGTATCTCTTTATAAGTTTCCAATTGGTTCCATAATTAGCTAATGGCGTGAGTCCCTTGTTTCCCTTTAAAAATATGCCATGCGCCTCTTCCATTTAATCAAACTTAGACAATTTTGAGTCCTTATGGTTGCCTCTCTTGTATCTAATTTCTAATTAGTCCAACTCTATACTTAGATAGTGACATGCGCCACTTATCTCTTTCCTTTATAATTCCTCCAATTAATCCCTATTTAGAAGGTGGCATGCGCCCCTTGTCTCTTTCTTTTATTAAACCTCTCTTGAATCCCAACTTAGACAAAGCATTGCCGTGTACACCTTATACTTTAAATTAGCCATTGCTAATTAATCTTCCATTGGTTCCCATTCCATGCGCATAACCTCAAAGATTTTCTCATATCAAATTCGGCCATGCAATCTTCCAAATTATTTGAGATCTTATTTATTTAAAAATCCCCTCAATTTAATCCTAAATATCTTCTTAAGATATTGTAGCATATTATCATAGATATGCATATCACTCATGCGCATAAACATGGATTTAATATCTATAATTCGGCCATGTAAAATTATCCCATTCTTAATCCCTTTATGCGCATGCAATCTTCCAAATCCCTTATTTATTACTAATTAAATCTAACCCCATTTAATTTATTTGAAACCATTTACCAAAACCGTTGGGTCTTAATTGGGCCAATGACCCAACATTTTTCCCATCTAAACTCCATAATTAAAAATTCACAATTAAATGGGTAATTTCTGGAAATATTTACAACTTGAAAATCCGGGATATTACAAATATTGTATGATTTAACCTTTTAATTCTTTAATTTATGATTTATTATTTAATTCTTTAATTTCTCTTTAATCACTCTCTCTTAAAAATTCATTCAATTAAAGTTAGGAAGATGTGTTAAATAATTTTGCAACTTGCAATTCTAATCATGATTAATGTTATAATTTAATTCACCATGTAAGAATATGAAATCGCACATTTTACTTACTGATTTTCCAAGTTAGATACATGACTCATATAATGATTCAATTTCCTAAAACACAATTCCTTTTTAGAGGACATAAATTTAATTTTAATTCATATACTTTGTGATTTTTCATTAGGTTCGACCTCGCTCTCACGTTGTTATACTATGAATGGTTCGTGCGCTTGCGAGATTTACAAATTTAAAACATCAACAAGTTTTTGGCGCCATTGTAGGGGAAAATCATTAAATTATGTTCACTTTAAAAATTAATTATTGTTAGGAAAAATTGTTATTTTTGGGAAGTTCTATTTTTTGTAACTCTTTAAAAATGGAAACTATTTCTATTTTTGGAAAGTTACCTTAAATAAGAAATTCTTGAAAATTTCAATAAATTGAATCGAATTATTTTTGGAAAGTTTTCTATTTTTAGAAAAATCTATGGTAATTGATTTATTTTTGGAAACCTTCCAATTTTGGAAAAAATTCCAAACTTAGAACTTTTCTAAAACTTAGAACTTTTATCTAACATATGAAATCTTTAGAATAAGATGTCAAATCTTGGGAATCATGGAATAATTTTTGTGAATTTGGTGAACTTTGATTTAACTTTCATAATCTTATCAGAGTTTGGAATTCTTGTTTATAGATTATATCACATCTCCCTCTTTAATTATAGATTAGGAACAATTCTTTTAGTTTAGGTATCATGCATTCTTGATTTAGACTTTACACCGCAATTTGATTGTGTTGTTTTGCAGGATTTGTAAAATGCGTGCTTGAAAATCTCTTGAAAATCGCTTGAAAAGTGCATGAAAATTGCTTAAAATTGCTGAAAATATGCAAGTTAGGCTAAAGTGAGTGCCTAATCATTTCATTTTAATTTTCACTTTTATCGTGCATTCATATAGAAATTCATGAATATTAGGTTGTTAGATTCATGCATTAGTTAGATTTGTTTTATTATTGTTTTGCATATTTGCTTGATGTTTGTGTGGTAAAGTAGGATTGCATTCACAATATCTAGAAAAACAAGATAGTAAAATAGTTCATGTATCTCCTAATAAAATCAATTAAGTAACCATTAGGCCAGATTTTTAGGGTTTCATGCTCATTAGGAACCTTTTTAGTTCAAATCAATTTTTTGAACCAATGACTAGTTCATCTTTAAGAATGGTGTCTATGGCTAGTTCTGTCACCAAGGCTTGCGGTAGAGCATGACCTAAGGATAAGTTAGGACGAGGTGCCCTGTGCTCCTCCACTTACCTGGGAACTTACCTGGCCATCTTGTGGTTGAACTCTCATTGGAGACTTAGATTGTTTGGAGAAAATAGTAGGAGCAAGACTAGAGACAATTTTTAGGGTCCTATTAGCCAATAAAAAATTTGATTGCATTAGTGCAATTTAAATTTAGATCTAGACATTTTCTTGTGTGAATTTGTTTTAGAGTGTATAATCGTGTCTATGTATGCATCATTGGTCACGTAACTCCTCCAATCCTTGGTTAGAGTTACACTTCCCGTCAGTACATCGATTGTTGCGACCAGAGCTGAGTCAAGCTTGGTCATGACAGAGACGATTCATCTATGTCACCATCATCATCAACCCATCTACTCCTCCATCATCTCCCATGGCATAAGAAGTTGCAGAGAAAACTCTCCAAGATTACTTCTCACCAGTTACAGCCAATACACCATCAGGTATAGTTGTACCTGCAACCAATGTTATCTTTGAACTTAATCCATGACTTTTTGCATATACTACAAGCCTTTCATGGTCTTGATAGAGAGGATCCGTACCTCCAAGTGAATGAATTCTTAGAGATTTGCGCCACCATTAAAATCCAAGGAATTTCTGATGAATCTATTCAACTTCGATTATTTCCATTTTCTCTCAAAGAAAAAGCGAAAATCATGGTTAAATTCTTTACCTGTGAATACCATCACCACTTGGGATTAGTTAGTTAATAAATTTTTGAATAAGTTTTTCCCAGTATAAAAAACAAACGCTCTCAAGTAAGAAATGATAAACTTCAATTAAAAGAAGAGTGAACAATACTGTGAAGCATGGGAAAGATTCAAAGAAATATTAACAAAATGCCCCCACCATGATTTTGAAACGTGGAGACTGGTCTAATTTTCCTATGATGGTTAAATCACACCTACCCATCAAATGGTCGAGTCTATGAAAAATGATGACCTTTTTAAGCTAACTTAAAACAATGGATGGACATTCCTGGAAACATTGGTAGAAAATTCTTAGCAATGGGATTTTTCCAAGAAAGATATTCTAGGACAAACCTCAAGAAAACGGGGTTTGTACGAAGTCAGTATTGATTTTTACGTTAAGTTAGCAATCGCCTAATGGAAGAATTCGACTCATTAGTGATGACTCAGGCGATGAATCCATCAATAGGAACAAATGCTGAATTTTGTGCTATGTGTTCTAATCCAGGATACACCGTTCAAAATTGTTCTTCCTTAGAGTCAAATTCTGAGTGTTCAACTAAACAAGTAAATGGACTCAATAATTTTGGAAGACAGCAAGGAACCCCATTCTCTTCTACATATAATCCTAATTGGCGAAATCATCCAAATTTTTCTTGACGACAATCTCCAATGAATTAAAACTTTCCTCAATATCAAAATCAGTCATTTCGGCCACCTCCATATCAACCACCACCCCTATCAAATCAGTATTATCCTTCACAACAAAGTAAACCTTCGATTGAGGATACGTTGCAGCAATTCATGCAATCTACCTAGCTGACTATGCACAAGATTGAAACACAGCTTGGACAATTAGCCACTACTACTGGTGATAGGGAACAAGGAAAATTTCCTAGTCAACCTATTCCAAATCCTAAGGGACAATATGAAGTTTCATCATCCAAAACCAAACAATGTTAAATGAATTACTACCTTGAGATCAGGGAAATAGGTAGATAACAAAGTGGAAATGCCTAAAGAACAAACCAATGATCAATCAAAGAAATCGGATAACTCACTGAGTTGATCCCCTGTCCAAAATCCATCGAATTTATTTGCTAAGAAAACATTTTCACCTAGGTCTCCATATCCTCATAGGTTATCCGCAAAACAAAAGATACCTTATGGTGACATACTAGATGTTTTTAAACATGTCAGCATCAATAGCCCTCTATTGGATGCCATCAATCAGGTACCTTCATATGCCAAATTTCCCAAAGACCTATGTACAGTGAAACGGAGAACCATTGTTCCCAGAAAGGCTTTCCTAGCAGAAAATGCACGTGCACTGCTCCAACAAACATTTCCAATCAAACATAAGGATCCTGGACGTCCAACCATTGCTTGTACAATTGGAACATACACAATTGACAGGGCCTTATTAGATCTTGGAGCTAGTGTCAACCTACTGCCATATTCTCTCTATAAACAACTAGGTTAGGGAGAATTGAAACCCACTTCTATCACACTACAGTTAGCTGAACGCTCAATAAAAATTTCCAGAGGTGTGATAGAAGACGTTCTAGTTAAGGTTGACAATTTCTACTTCCCTATAGATTTTGTGGTATTGGATACACAATCAACTTAGGATGATAATGGACATATTCGGGTCATTCTTGGATGACCATTTCTGGTCACTTCAAAAGCAATGATCAATTGAGAAAATGGTATGCTTTGATTATCATTTGGAGAATTAACAATTGAACTAAAGTTTTTTGACCTTTGTCGACAACCTCTCTGCATGGATGATCTATGCGGGGTTAACTTAATTCAGAGTTCTGTTGATGCATTTTTCTTTCACTCCATTTGTAATGATCAGTTTGAAAAATCACTGTCTATCTTAGACAAGGATTTAAATTTCATTGAAGTGACTGTTAGTACCAAATTTGAACCTCTTTCTATCAATCCATTTGTGTCAATCCCATTTATCGTGAATCCACCAAAATTAGAACTCAAAGCTCTTCCTAAAACTCTCAAATATTCATATCTTGGACCCTCAAACACATTGCCAATTATCATAGCTTTAGACTTAACTTTTGAGTAGGAATCTAAACTTCTAATTGTTTTAATAGATCATCGTGAAACTATAGGATGGTCCATTGCCGATCTCAAATGAATTAGCACTTCTGTGGTCATGCACACAATTTATCTAGAAGAAAGTTCCAAAATATCTAGGGAACCACAGAGACAGTTAAATCCAGCAATGCAGGAAGTAGTGAGAGCTGGAATTTTGAAACTGTTCGAGCTGGATTCATTAACCCAATTTCAGATACTGAATGGGTAAGTCCAATCCAAGTTGTCCCGAAAAGGTCTGGTGTCACGGTAATAAAAAATGAGGAAAATTAATTAGTTCCAACACGCGTTCAAATGGGTTGGAGAGTTTGTATTGATTACTAGAAGCTGAACACTGCCACTCGAAACGATCACTTCCCTCTTCCATTCATTGATCAGATGCTTGAACGTTTAGCCAGTCATGCGTTCTACTGCTTCCTTTATGGTTATTCCGGCTATAACTAGATCTATGTTGCTCTTGAAGATCAGAAGAAAACAACATTCACCTATCCATTCGGTACATTCGCCTATCGTCGTATGCCTTTCGGACTGTGTAATTCACCTGCCACTTTTTAGAGGTGCATGATCAATATTTTCTCCGACATGGTAAAACGTTTCTTGGAAGTTTTCATGCACAATTTCTCAGTCTTTGGATCAACTTTTGACCAGTGCCTGCACCATCTGACCCTTGTGTTAGTTAGGTGAAAAGAAAAGAACTTAGTACTCAATTGGGAAAACTGTCAATTTATGGTGAAATCAGGCATAGTACTTGGGCACATCATCTCATAAAAAGGAATTGAAATGGATAAAGCCAAGGTTAACGTAATCTCTAATTTACCAAAAACACAACTGTTAAAGAGATTAGGTCATTGTTAGGTCACGCTGGATTTTACAGAAGGTTTATCAAGGGATTCATTGACATATTAAGACCTCTCTGTAGACTCCTGACCAAGGATGTTGTTTCAATTTTGATGAAAAATGTGTCGTAGCCTTTGAAAGATTGAAATGTGCCTTGACTTCTGCTCCAAGCATACAACCACCTGATTGGTCTGTACCTTTTGAAATTATATGCGATGCCTCTGACTGTGCAATAGGAGACGTGTTAGGACAAAGAATGAACAAATTACCTTATGTTATCTACTATGCTATCAAAACATTGAATGATGCTCAACTTCATTATTCGACCACAGAAAAAGAGATGTTAGCAGTTATATTTGTGCTAGACAAAAATTTCGATCTTAGTCAGTAGGTTTGAAGGTTGTTATCTATTCAGGTCACGCTACAATCAAGTATCTTCTTTCTAAGAAAGATGCCAAGTCCCGCCTGATCCGATGGATACTTTTGCTACAAGAATTTGATATTGAAATTCAGGATAAGAAATGTTCCGAAATGTGGTAACAGACCATTTGTCTAGATTGGTAGCTGAGATCACTGAAGATAACCGTCCTATCACTGAGTCCTTCCCTGACGAGCAACTCATGTCCCTTTCCCAAATACCATGGTTCGCAGACATTGTCAGTTATCTTGTGACTAGTCAAATGCCTCTTCATTGGACTAAACAAAGTCGAGTTAAATTTCTGGCACAAATCAAAAATTTCATTTGGGATGATCCATATCTGTATAAGCATTGTGCGGACCAAATTATTCGTCGTTGTGGTCCCGAAGAAGAACAATAAATTGTCATAAGTTTATGTCATGATCAAGCCTGTGGAGGCCATTTTAGCGCTAAAAAGACAACTGTAAAAGTCTTGCAGTGTGGATTTTACTGGCCCTCTAGTTTCGTGATACCCATACCTTCTGTGTTTCATGCGATAGATGCAAAAAATTAGGAAGTATATCCTGTCGAAACATGATGCCTTTAAACCCAATCTTAACTGTTGAACTTTTCGATATTTGGGGCATTGATTTTATGGGACCTTTTCCTAAGTCTTTTGGCAATCTATATATCCTCGTAGCAATTGACTATGTATCAAAGTTGGTAGAAGCAGTGGCATGCAAAACCAATGATCACAAAGTTGTCACTCGTTTCTTGAAATAAAATTTCTTCTCTAGATTTGGTATTCCACGAACTATCATCAGTGATGGTGGTAAGTATTTTTGTAATTGCCCATTTGAAAAATTGATGAAATCATATGGGGTGATTCACAAAGTAGCTACCCCCTATCACCCTCAAACAAGTGGACAAGTGGAAATATCAAATAGATAAATCAAACATATTCTTGAGGAGACAGTCAATCCATCTCGGAAGGACTTGTCTTCTAGACTCACTGATGCACTATGGGCTTATCGAACTGCGTTCAAAACACCCATAGGAATGTCACCCTATCGCTTAGTGTATGGAAAAGCTTGTCATCTTCCAATTTTACTCTAGACTCGGCTGGAAAACTCAGAAAGCTTCAAATAGATAAGTTGGAAGAAATCCGAAATGAAGCTTATGATACGGCCAGAAAGAACAAAGACCTAATGAAATCTTTTAATGACAAACAAATTCTCCAGAAAGTGTTTACTATTGGTCAAAAGGTCCTATTGCACAATTCGAGGTTGCATCTTTTTCTTGGAAAATTGAAATCCAAATGGTACGGTCCATTCATAGTCACGGTCGTATTTCCACATGGTGCCATCCAGATCAAGCATCCAAAAAATGGTCATCCATTCAAAGTCAATGGTCATCGTTTGAAACCATTTTTAGAGCCCTACACTCCAAAAGGAACAGAGGAAATCCTGCTCATTGATCCAATTCACCAAAACTGATTTGCACATCCATTATCCTTGCATTTACCCAAACCCATTTGCCCTTATCCACTCATCTCTACCCACAACCACCAGCCCAATTGTCTATGTCTGAGTTGGTTTAAGTTGATCAGGGTCGTCAATGTCTAGTTGTTTTTTGAGTCTATTTTTTCTTTGAGTCAATCTAGCCTAGAAGTCATGCACGTAGACGGTCGAGTTTTCGCTTTTGCATTGTGTCTGTCTAGAGCACAAGTTCCCCCAGACTTGTATAGGAAAATCATTTCCTTAGCTATGAGGGTGAGGAAGTAGAAATCCAAGAGGAGCAACCCAGACCTCTCTGTGGTCGAACCACTCTGACTGCAAAGAGGAAAGCTAAGAAGCTAGGCATTTGTCACAAATGCGGACGTTGGAACTGTAATGGAATTAGATCGGATTATGCAGTCCACTATGAGACAACTGTAAGTAGAGTTGTAGGAAATAAGCAGATCTAATTAGATCTATGCAAGGGCAGAGTACGTCCAGAAAGACTGAGACACATTGAACTCCAAAGAACTATTGATTTCCAACTAAGCGCTTACAAACGTCTTGACAATCATAATCTTGTTTAGACAAAAATAGGCAGACTCATTTGAGAGACAAGTAAATGAGGACTGAGACATCTGGAGCTTAAACACTGCCAATTTCTAGTTTGAAAAAGATTACCCGCGTCTTGACAATCTGACGTAAAAAGAGTCACATTTTTAGCATTAATACTTAGATAGAGGTCTTTATATCATACTTTTCCGGAAAGACTTTTATAGGATTTATATTTGGAAAAACCTGTACACAACCATATTAAGTTTAGTCTGAAAAAGAAAAATATTCACGAGTCGAGTAATCACTAGAGGAATACCAGTGGAGACTTAGCCCAATGAGCTTTAGAGCCAATCTTTTCTTCTGAGGGTTATAAGTCAATTTTTTTTTCTTTGGTAATGCAAATAAGTCGTTGTTGATCTGATTATTCTTCATCTTGGTCATATTACTGAGAACGCCATCAAAATTGAGTTATTACACTTGAAATTTTTTGGAATTTATTTGAAACGAAGAAACCACCTATTGAAACTTAGGATATGATTTAGGCCATTTTTGGATTGTTTGAGCCTAAAGGTCCACCTATACTTGGTCATCTTATCTTGATAGCTCCCTAGTTGAGCCTTCAAAGTAGCATGTTTTCTTGACTAGCCATGTTTACCATACCCAACTTCAGTTCAAGAGTATGAGCCAATAAAAAATATCCATGACCTATTCTTAGTAAAGGTTAGAGATGAATTTTTTTTTTTGGGATGGTACTCTAAAGACAAGGGCATAAGAAAGAAAAAGAAAAGAAAAAGAAAGAAAATAACATTTAAAAAAGGAAAACATCCAGACACCAAAAGAAGGATGTGAAAAAAAAAATACTTAGAAAAGTGCCGAAAAGAGAAACAGAGGAAAAATATCCTAGTCAAAATCATGAACACATCTAACCAATTCAAAGTATTTATCTTTAGAGCCGTCTATCCTTCTTTGATTTGACCCGATCCTAAGCCATATTTCATCCTAATAGGAAGTCCTATTGATCTTAGGTCTAAATAGGGTGTTTCAAGTAGAGAATAAAGGAAGAAAGATGATGGTATTTGACTCAACGTTCTCAGTAAATTGGCATCTATTCATGAGATCATTCATTTCTTTGAAATGAGTCGTCTTTGTTAATACATATGTGAGATACTTTAATTTTTTATACATAACTTCTACTCACAAATACTTGAGAGAAAATCAACCCAGACCTCTTAATGTTAATTTTTCCGAGCGATATATCCAGTAAGGTTTATAGTCAAAGCACATTTTCCAACAATGTGAACAAAACTTGGGTCTATTTGGGGGAAAAAAAAAAAAGCTATCTTGATAGTGACTAAAGCACACACCACACTCCAAGTATAAACCTTATAAAATGAAATTTAGAGTTGTGTCATGTCTAGACCTCTCATCCTTGTGTTCCTGTTAAACATGTTGATATTTGTGGGTGTAACACCCCGGATTTTCCTTACTTATGAATATATTTGAATATTCCATTTGAATTGCGAATTAAATGAATTTGAGGTTAAATGGTTGAAATGGACATTAGATGGGCAAGGTAAATGGGTCAATTACCCAATTAAGATCCAATGGATTATAGATGAGCTTGATTTTAAAGTAATTGGGTAAGTTTAAGTAAGTGGTTCAATTACTCAATTGGGACCCAATGGGTCATAGTGAACTTGATTTTAAAGTAATTGGGTAAGGTTAAGGTAAATGGGAGCCAAGTGCCATGTGATGACCAAGTCACCACATGCATGGCCGGCCATGACATGTTGGCTTGGTCAACCACCTAATGAGTTCAATTGAGTTGAAGTATTGTTGAGTTGAGAAGATGAAAAGTTTCCATCCCAATGGGTATGAAACTAAAGGACTTGATGGAAGTCAAAGAGCTTTCTTGGTTTAAACCAAGAGCCTCCTTGGTTAAGATGAGGGACTCATTGGTTAGACAAACCATTATGAGGAAGTGAAGAGACAAGGCTGTTATACAAAGGAGACCAGCCAAAGGGGCTGCTCACCTTCTTTGGCCGACTCCTCCTTTTGCACACAAGAGATTTCCTCCCCTCCTCTCCACTCTCTCTCTCCCACCTACATCTCTATACTTGGAGAAAAATTGAAGAGCAAAGAAAGAAGAAGAAGGAGTAAGGAAGAAAAGACAGACAAAAAACAAAAGAAGGAGACGGGAAAGAAGGTATGTTTGAAGCTTAAATAACATAGGTGTAATGGCCCGCCCTTTTTCACTTACTTTCTGAAAATCAGAGCATATTTTTTTTTTAAAAGTGATAAAGAGCGGGACGTCACAACTCGAGCTAAGTCCGAGCTTCCAAGCCCGACCCTTAACTGGCCAACCATACGTGTACGTGGACCAAGTCCACTAAAATGGTTCACACGTACTCAAGTTAACTTGTGGAATAAATCACGCAGAATAATAATAGAATAACAATTCTCTTCCATTTTTAAATAGCAAAGTAGTCTAGCACTTAACCAAAATTATCATAACTTAAATATCCAAACACTAACCATCCAATCCATAGCAAATAAACCTACGTTATTACAATTCCGATTGCTAGCTATTCAGATACATAGTCCATGAATAACTTAAACAAAATATAACTTAATCATCTAGGCTCCTTATCTTGGCTCCAATCACGTCCTCGTTCCGTTCCCTTCCTGTGTCATCAACTAGGTAGAAGTAGGACGTTAGACAACGGGCCCAGTAGATATTCCAATTAGGGTTAACACATGGGTTAGTATATAAAATCCAGATATAATATACCATGTCATACTTGTAAAGCACCATATCCAAAAACAGTGTATGATAATAGAGATCCAATCATACAGATAAAAATCAGAAACCTTGCTTGATAATAAAGATCATAATCATGCCGATTTAATGCCATGCCATGCTATCATATGCAATGAGTCCCACCCATCACAAACACATAGTAACCTCTTGATGGAAAGTTCCTCATCAAGGTATCCCCCACGATTGTATTACGGACGCCCCGACGGAGTGTGGATCTCCGGTTACATTTTATTTACAGTATCCTCTTGATCTCATCAAGGTATCCCCTCACGACTTACGGACGCCCCGACGGAGCGTGGGTCTCTGGTTACACAACATCCCCTCACAATTTACGGACGCCCCGACTGAGCGTGGGTCTCTGGTTACATATCATCCCTCCCATGCCATGCATGAGATGTAAATGCCAACATGCTATAAAATATTACAATACATAGCATGAAAATCCCATAATTGAAACATATTGTTTGATACCAAAATAACTTATCAAACATGAATTAAAATCATCATAAGTACATAATACATATCCATGGTTTCAATGATGTAGGAATCCTACCAATGACAACTAGTTTGACCTTGCGTTCTTGTCCGAAAACCATTCACGACGGTATACCGTTTGTGGGGTCCCGTCACCTTGTTACATATCAACAAGTCAAACTAAAGTCCCATTTGATTTACAAAAAAGTACAAATCCATAAACACACTTTGTGGGGTTCGGCCATATACCATGGCTGAACCTCACTCACTTGGTTTTTGTGCCTTTTTAATCTATTACGCCTTTTTAATCTATTACTCCATCACCTCTTAGTTAATCACTTTACAATTGATCATCTATTATTGGTAGCCACCCAAGTCCATAAAAATTCCTTAGTGGGGTTCGGCCATACAACATGGCCGAACCTCACTCCTTTGATTTTGTTCCCTTCTTTTCAATCCTTTGATCTTTTAAATTAATCCAAGATCATGCCATCTTTGTTTCATTAATCTAAACACTTATAGATTAATCATTTAACATCAATAACCACTTAAGTCCACAACAACATTCCCATGGGGTTCGGCCATACACCATGGCCGAACCCATGGTCCATCAATTTCACCTATTTACAACATTGCCATTACTCTATCTATGGCTAAACATTTTATTCATTAAAACATGCCTAAGTCCATAATCTGATCCATAAACCTAGTTCCAAAAATGATTCATCAAATCATGGTATAATACCATATGACCCATTAAAGTGGTTCATCTTTTTGAAACATCATTTACCATGTTTAAAGTCAATTAAACTTAACATCATCCTCCCATTACTTCCATGATCTAAATACATAACATAATTCAATAATTCGCTATGGGGTTCGGCCATACACCATGGCCGAACCCTAAGGTCCTTGGTTCTCCATCCTTTACCTTATTTTAAAGCCATTTACATTGTTAATGTTTTTCCACCAATCTTATCCTTAAAAACCTTTTACATCAATAATACCCTTCCATTTTAAAATCATAAATCCAAGATTGGTCTTTTGATGGGGTTCAGCCATACATCATGGCCGAACCTCATCCAACCCCTTTTTGGTCTTTGATGGTTCTTGTGTATACCATTTAGGGTTTGGCCATGCAAGGGCCAAACCATGATCCTTGATCATCTTTTTCTTACTTATGAAATTTTAATGAGTATTTACCGATTCTGCGACTCCCCCGGTTTCTTTCACTCATTCTTGCTCTTCCAATCTTATCCCTCCTTAGCCTCCTCTTCCTACTTGATCCTTAGCCGAAGTTCATCTTGATGAAGTCCATTGAAGTGGTTCGGCCAAGAGATATATGTTTGAGAGAGATAGAGTAGCTTGGGATAGAAAGATACTCCAAGTCCTTGTTTTGAGGGTGATCGGCCTTGTGTGAGAAGGAGAGGAGTTTGAAATGTAAACTCTAAGTCCTTTTCTCCTTTGTCCTTGTGAGTGATTAGCCAAGAGAGTGCTTGAGGGAGAGAAACACCAAGCGGGAGAGGGAGAGAATGAAATGAAACCAAAGTCTTCCCCTTGGTTAGTGAGGGTCGGCCCAAAGGTGGTATCCCATGGTGGCACCTTTTTATAGCTTCCATGCCCTTATGTAACTCCCATAACTTATCACCTTCTCATTGATACTTACATTGGGGGTTTCATCCTTGAGATGAAACTCCCATCCTTTTTGCCCCTTGGTTACCTTGTGTAACAACAAAACCATCCCCTCCATTCATGACCCATTTGGGGGTTTCATCCTTGAGATGAAACTCCCATGTATCCCATCATGTAGCCTTGGTTTGAATTGTGTAACACCACCAAACCGTCCATCTCCATTGATGATTCATTTGGGGGTTTCATCCTTGAGATGAAACTCCCATGTCCCAATGGTGTAAGCTTGGGTGTAAGTTTGTGTAACCTCCACAACCCTTCACCTCCCATTAATGTTCCATTTTGGAGTTTTATCCCATGAGATGAAACTCCCATTCCAACGTGTATGCTTGACTTGGATTGTGTAACAACCACAAAACAGTCCACCTCCCGTTAGTGATACAATTTGGAGTTTCATTCAATGAAATGAGACTCCCATGTTTCCAATGTGTACTAAGGTTAAGCCTTGTGTAACCTCGAAAACCTTTCATCTCCCCATTAATGATTCATTTGGAGTTTCATGCATGAGATGAAATGAAACTCCCCCCTCCAACATGTGATCTTGAATTGGTCTCATGAGGTGCATCTCTCCACCCTTCCACTCCACTCATTTGAGATCAAAGTCCCATTAATTTCCATTCAACTCATTTAACTCAACTCACCTCTTTAATTGAACTCACTTAAAATCAACTCATTTAACTCACTTAAAATCAACCCAATTACTTGATTCCATTTCCAACTTAAATCAACTCCAATTGAGTAAGCTTGAACTCACTTGGTGGTCAACCAAGTCAACCACGACCCATTGGGTCCCAATTGGGCATTTTGACCCAAATAACAACCTTGACCCAATTAAACACATCTTACCCATTTATTTTAAATTGAACCTTATAACATATCTGTTGGGTCTTAATTGGGCAATTGACCCAACACCTTACCCACCTAAGGTCCATGTCAATAATTTACAAATTAAATGGACAATTTCCATATATATATATCCAAAAGTTAAAAATCCAGGGTGTTACAATAGGATCGATTCAAAGGAAACCATAGGCTTGGCTATGGTGTGGCCGAACCTATGGGTTCCATAGCTGATTGGAATGGATGGCCAAATGGTTATAAGGCCATGGAATTGGAAATCCATCCAGAGGATGGTGATAGGTTGAAACAAACAACCATAGGATTGAATCCAAAATCATAATATAATGGTACAATGATTGAATGGATCATGAGGAACCCAAACCTTGGCTAGTGGGTACAGTGAGTTTACTAATTAAAATATGAAACATGACAACCATGTTTAGATATGTTAAAGAAGGAATTTTATGAAGAAAGGCTTTACAAAATAAGCAAACAAAAAGGACTGATAAAAAGTCAGTCGACTGAATCTCAAGATTCAGTCGACTGAAAGGGGTGCTGGCCTAGCAAACAAAGGTTATCTGGGAGTTTCAGTCAACTGAATCTTATGATTTAGTCTAGTGAACATGGACTGGCTAAGAATATATGGGGTCTATTGGTATTTCAGCCGATTGAATCTTCGATTCGGTCGACTGAACATAAACGTACAAAACAAGTAAGTGATCTGGTGTGTTTCAGCATTGATTCAGTCGACTGAAGGTATGCTTACTGAACACGTAAAGTGTTTGTTGATAATTCAGCCGACTGAATCTTTGATTCACTCGACTGAATGTATACTGGCCGAACACACAAATGATCTGATCCAAAGTCAGCCGACTGAATCTGTGATTCAGTCGACTAAAAGTGTACTGACCGAGAACACCGAGGATTTGGCCTAAAGTCAGCCAACTGAATCTATGATTCAGTCCACTAAAAGGTTACGGGTCAAGTATATACAATATTTAGTTGTGTTTCAGCCGACTGAATATTATTATTCAGTCGACTGAAAGTTTACGGGTAAGGCAAAGAATAGTAATTGGGTAGGATTCAGTCGACTGAATTGAAAAGTTTGATTTTCGGATGATTTTCCAAATGCTTCTGTCTATCTAGTGGGATGTAGGGAGTGATGAAATTAAAATGGAAATTCAGATTAATATATATACATGATTGAATTGAATAAGGTAAAGAGATTCGCAACGGGTTTGTGATTCATCTCGACGTGATCGTTAACATTATCTACAAAAGACAGCAAGGATAGTGTATTGGACGTTGGTAGGAATCCTACCTTATTGAGACACTATGGATTATATATAACACTGGGTTTTTTTTTTCCAAATATGATGTTTACTTTGGTTAAAGAAATGGTATATGTTTATGAACTTATTTTCAATGATATTATGTAATTTGATATGAAATGGCATTCTTGCATTCATTACCTCATACATGACATGGGAGGGAATACATGTGACCAACAAACCAAGTTATGAGCGGTCCGGACATGATTTGAGCTTGAGACTAGCTTGTATGAAGCTATGTGAACTATTGATATCTTGGCATTGTCCGGGAATGCTAAAAATGAGTACACCGTAATTTGGGCCAAAGAGCTCTTGGGTAGACAGTCTCGAAACCCTGCACAGAGGGAGGAGTCCACACTTCATCGGTAATTCCGATTAACATATGTGGGGAGGTATACAGTGAACTGGTGGTGCCATCACAAAATACTGCGGACGTAAATGGCCAAGGGAACACCTTAATTGTAACACCCCAATTTCTCAATGAAGTGGAAAATTACCAAAATGCCCCTGAGTTATTAAATTAATTATTTTGTGATGTTAAGTAAGGAAATAGTGGGGCCCATTTCTCAAAATAAAATTATGTGAGCACATTATGAATGTTAAGTTTGATTAGTTGGGTAATTTTCATCATTTGGGTCAAAAATGGCTAAATGGGTCAAAGGGCCCAAATGGGACCCATCGGGTCAAATGGATTTGACCATTTGTGAATTTAAATTAAAGGGGGTTAAGCCTAGTTGATTGGAAATCAAGTGGAGAAGGAATGGGTAGGCTTGATCCATATGTGAAAACCATTTACAAATGACCAAAATACCATAATTGGGTCATGGAGTCAAAAACAGGTCAAGGAGCTAAAAGTGGACCCAACGGGTCGAGTTGACTATTGTTGACCGTGTGAACCCTCAAGGGAGCTCAAACAAGAGTCAAATCAGTTGACTGGGACTGAGGTGAGTTGGAATTAAATCAAAAGGTGAGTTAACTCATGTGCATTAAATGAAATGCATTAAATGTGATGAGTTGGGTTGGAATAAAAATACCTTGAGCTGGGTGGTCAAAATGGAAACTCAAGGGGCTGTAAACTCACTGAGCTAAGTAGGAATTTGAAGAGGTTGGCTGGTCTCAAACCAACCAAAACAAGTCCCACACGTTGGGGACTTGTTTTGGAGTTCCATGGTGATATTAAATTAAATGTAATGGGTTTTGAGGTGAGTTACATGAGAATATGAATGGCTGAATGGGTAGAATGCCAAGGGGTGCTTTGCTTTGCTGAAAGTTACTCCTTGGGTTTGTGCAAGGCTGATGAGTAAATGGTGATGGGGTGGCTGGAATGAACAAAAGCAAACAACACCCATTTTGGGCGTGTTTTATCATTGTGGAAGCCTTACAATCCCATCTCTCTCCCTCTCTCAAGAACACCTCTCTTGGCCGAATTTATCTTGGTGATTTCACCAGTGGTTCATGCTTCTAAACACTGAGACAAAGGAAGAAAGAAGGAAGGAAACAAGAGGGAAGAAGACAAGGACCAAAGGCATAAGAAAAGCTTGGAATTTGGTAAGTATTTTCCATGGACTTTTGGTTAATAAAATGGGTGTGTGTTGGGCCATGATGATGGCTGATTACACCAGGGTTTAACCTTGATTAGTGGAGGATTTAAAATGGTAAAAATAGCCATTGGGTTCGGCCACCTGAAGGGCCGAACCCCATGTAAGAGATGGCTTGGTTTCCATGTTTTGAAACATGAAAACCATGGATTTTGTGGACTGTTTTTGGGTTTTGATTTAAGATTTAAATACATGTTTTAGAATGGTTAAAAAACATGGATCTGAATGACATAGGGACTGAAGTTTATATGGTCTAAAATCAGTGGATTAAAAGATGGAAATGGATCATTGGGTTCGGCCACTTAGCATGGCCGAACCCCATGGAAACAAATGGTTGTTTTTGATAGTTTTTGGAAATTAAAACCATATGATTTAGGACTGATATTAGATGTTATTGTTGGATTTGGAATGCATGTTTTAAGGAGGTTAAAACATGGATTTGGGTGTTGGTTTCAGACCCAAGATAAAGGGTTAAATGTTCAAAACCAATTTTATGGTGTTCGGCCAATGAGCATGGCCGAACCCTATGAAATTGGGCTAATGTTTGGATGTTTGTTTGAAAGGTAAAACCTGATTTTAATAAACTGTTATTACATGATTATCTGAGGTTTAAAAATAGTAAACATAACCATTGGGTTCGGCCACCATGGAGGGCCGAACCCCATGTAAAAGAATGTTGGTTTTCATGTTGGAAAACATGTAAACCATAGATTTTTTATGGACTGTTTTTGTATGGTTTTTGAAAAGTAAAATCTGATAATATTATTCTGATTCTTACATGATTTAATGGACATGAAATGTAAGTGAAAAAAAGGGTCCAAAGCATGGGTATAGGGTTCGGCCACATTGGATGGCCGAACCCCATAAAATTGGTTGATAAGTTGGTATGGTTTTGGAGAGATAAAACCATACCAAATTGTGGAGATTGTTATGTGTTATGGTTACTGATTTTGGGTTGGCCATGGGATGACTAAACTATGGGTTTAACATGGCTAAGGGGTAGAGCCAATTAGTATGTAAATAAAGGACATTATTGAGCAAAGAACCATAAGGGTTGGGCCATGAGTATAGCCGAACCCCATGGACCGTTTTCATGGGTCATTTTATGGATGTGTGTGTGATTAAAAATGGAATTATGTTTGCTGATTTGGTCAGCCAAAACATGGCTGAACATGTTAAGGTTGTGGGTAAGTTGTAAAGTTTAATCAAGGTATTGGTAGCAATGGCATGTTTGTAAATAAACGTCACATCCATGAGTTGGTATTTGTGGACTTAGACTCAAAAATGGGAATCAAATAAAGTAAGGGATTAAAAGTTGGTCCATGATTTATGTGAATAAGGTGACGGATATCTGTGACGGTGCACTACTGCGAGCGGTGACCGGATAAAGCCTAAGAAAGAACAGACACTGAAATGATTCTTCAGTAGGTTTCCTACCTACTTGTAACCACGGTTTTTATCCAGTTTTTCTTATGATACTCTTGTTTTAATATATGTGTTTCAAATGATATATTATGCATTAACAAATTCCCTGAAAACCAAGAGTGGTTAATTTAGAATTATTGTTGAATATTCTTGTGTTTGAAAATGATATGATACAGATATGTCAAGTAATGTGGAGTACTCGGAATGGCATACAGGCATTGGCATCTCATGCATAGGCATGGGATAATGAATGAAGTTCTACAGTGATGGCTATGAAAGTACATGATGGGGGATGCTCATTGCATGTGCATATTTCATAGCATTGTTTTACCTGTTTTTATTGATCATGTATTATGATATGTATATGCATGTTTTATATGCTAACATGTGGTAGCCCTGATTCGGGAACCTACTGGGCGCGTTGATCTAATGCCCTAATTCTATCCTCAGAGGAGATTGCAGGTACAAGCAAAGGGAAAGGAAAGGTCATTGACCGGGAGGGGAGCTGAGCCTAAGTGCTTTAATGATGGATTTGGATTACGTTATATTACTGTCATTTGAATACTTTTGTTGGATATGTAATAATTCGTTATTTGCTATGGTTTGATTAGGATAATAACCTGTGGATGGTTGATCTATGTTATTTAATGTTTAAGACTGTTACTTGCTATCTTGTCTTTTTATTCCGCAATTAATCTAGATTATTCCGCATGTTGATGTTAGTTCCATGTGTGATTCACTATCATGGTCTATTCCATGTACACATGGGTGGCCAGTTAAGGTTCAGACTTGGGTAGTCTGAACTTAACTCGCGTCGTGACGCCGCCCGCTCTCTTTCGATGTTTTATTATTATTTAAAAAAAATTAGACTCTGAAATTCTTGGAAAGGGCGGGGCGTTACATTGATAATGCAAATTATCAAAGAAACTATTTATATATGATGTGATTAGATATGGAAATTGGGTGAGTGATCATTTGCCATTGACACCCATGGCATGACACATAAGTAAGCATGATTATGATATGGACATCATGCATTGTTTTTATTACTTATGAGATGTTTTCCAAAATATGATATGATATATCTATCTTGTTTTATCTTAATCCTGTGTACCATAACCCTACTTGGAATACCTAATGGGCATGTTGACTGATGCCCTACTTCTACCTATAGATGATGGAACAAGGAATGATAAGGAAACGGACATGAGACATGAAGGGAGCCAAGCGTAGGAGCTTGGAATGAATGAAGTTTAATTTACTTGATTTTGATATTTATGATGTATTGGGAGGACTGATATTTTGGATTGTAATAACTTAGAATTATTTTGCTAAGGTTTGATTACCTTTAAGTTTTATTTGGAATTGAATCGTGATTTTTTTTCCCTGCTTAATGATGACATGATTATATTCTGCAAGTATTCAGAAAGCGTGTGAAATGTTTTAGTGGATTTAGTCCACGCACACGTAATCGGTGGCCAGTTAAGGGTCGGGTTTTGGAAACTCGAACTTGACTCGCGTCGTGACGTTCCCTCTCTCTCTCACTCATTTAAAAAAAAAATATGCTCTGATTTGTGGCGAGTGAAAAAAGGGCGGGGCGTTACAGTGGGTATTATCACTGAAATTCCTTACGAGACTATAACTCGTCCACTAGTGATGAGCTAGGGGTTTAACGGTTTGTTGCATATGCTAAATGCAATCGAAAGGACCAGCGAAATGGTTTAGTTTAGGATTTTCATTTTATTTAGTTGGTCTAGAATAAGATTTCTGTGTGTCTTAGAATTTTTTTAGCTTTAGTTTTGCTCGAGGACTAGCAAAATCTGAGTTTGAGGGTATTTTTTAGCACTGAAATCTTACATTTTTACCTTTGATTATTGGGTCAGTTAATCCTAAATTTTGTATATAATGATGCATTTTATGAAGTTTGTTAGTGTTGTAGTAAAACATGGAAAGTTTAGGAAAATCAAGCCAAAACATCAGAAGATTGCAAGTTTAGAGCTTTAAAGAGAAGACCTAGAATTATTATGATTATTTTATATCACTTTCTAGGATTTTCATATAAATTAATTAATCTGGATCCAGTTATGAGAGTCTATGATTAATTAACAATTTTTAGATTTAAAGTGGTTGAATAATTATTTAATTGTAGAAGTTAAAAGCTGCAATCCAAGTGCCAAAGCCTGAATTTCAAGTCATTGGGCCAAGACCCAATTCAAATGAGCCAAGCTATACTCCACAAAGCTTCAAATGGGCCAAGTCACATGCAAGCCCATGCGCATTTCACACTTTGGGCCAGGCCAGTGTGCAAGTTCTGTCCAACTAAGCCCAAGCTCTCAAATCCAATTCAAATGGGCCTAAGTTGAGGTCTAGATCCAAATCTAAGGGCCAAGTCCAATGAACTCCATGGTCCATGTTTGAATTTACCTGTGTCCAACTAAACTACCTATGTCTAAAACCCATAACCCAACTTCACATCTACACCATCCAACGTCCACCTTAGATCTTAACCCTCCATGTCACATACAAAAATAGGTCAAACCTTAGATCCACTAACAAATCTAACCCATCCATTCATCTATCATTAGATCTAGGTCACATATCATCATCATGATGATCTTAACCTTAGATTAGTATTCATTCATGCATCACCTATTAATCCTAGCATTCATTTCATATATTGATCATCTTAGCCATTAGATATTAGGTATTCCAATCACATCCATTTATTCATCTCTTAGAAACCCTAGAGCCTCCACATGCATCCATCACATACATACGTCATCTTGAAATTAGGTCATGCATTTCATCATCTCCCTAGGATCAACCTGTGCATCTAAACCCTCCATCAACCATCTACCCATTCTTATATTTATTTTACCCAAAATAGCTTAGAGCCATTATATCAAAACCTCATTAATGTAAGCCTTCCATTCGTAAACCCTAAGCTGTAACGCCCCGCCCTTTTTCACTCGCTTTTTCTCGTAAATTCAGAGTATATATTTTTTCTTTTATTATAGAGTAGAGTGATAAAGCGCCGGACTTCCAAAGTCCAACCCTTAACTGGCCAACCCTATGTGTGCATGGACTCAGTCCAATAAAATGGTTCACATATAGCAATATCAGTTTGCGGAATAAAAATCATAGCTTGCGGAATCATAACATCAAAATGCGCAATCATAATAAAACCAAGTTCTATTCCATTCAGATAGCAAAGTACGTCAAGTCCTTGTCCATAATTAAAACATCATAATTATCTAATAAACCATCCAACCATCTAAGTTATTACATTCCCGGAAACTAGTTACTCAAATTCATGTCCATAAGTAACTTTATTCAAAACATATAAAATAAGTCTTCCAAGCTCCTATGTTTGGTCCGTCTTACGTTCATCGTTCCCCTGATTACTTGTATCATCAACTAGGGTAGAAGTAGGGCGTTAGAACAACGCGCCCAGTAGGTATTCCAATTACTGCTAACACATAGTTAGTACAAAACATATATTATAACATAATATATAAAACCAGGTAAAATCCATGCCATGCAATGATGACAAATATGTAATGAGTCCCACCCATCACATGTACATAAATGTACCCACCACATAGGTATTCCGGACGCCCCGGCGGAGTGTGGACCCTCTAAATCTTCTTGATGGAAATCACATCAAGGTACCGTACATAGGTTTTTCGGACACCCCGACGGAGTGTGACCCCTCCGGTTATAAATCCTCTACCCCATGCCATGCATGAGATGCCAATGAAATACATGCTATTTTAATAACATAAATATAGCATTTGGAATCACCTTTTGAAAACATATCCAATACATGTTATTTAAACAATTAAACATAGCATTTGAAATTCAATAATAAAACATATCCAACACATGCTATTTAAACAATTAAACATAGCATTTGAAATTCAATAATAAAACATATCCTTTGAAACATATTTTCATCAAACATAATATAAAAACAAAGTACATAGACCATGGTTTCAAAGAGGTGGAATCCTACCAAAGACCGTCCACGAGTCCTTGCGTTTTCGTACAAGATTCGATCACCGATCGCACACCATTTGTAAGATCCTGTTACCTTATAATATAATAATAAATCAAAACCAAGTCCCACTTGATTTACCACATTTATAATCCATTAACCAAACTTGTGGGGTTCGGCCATACCCATGGCCGAGCCTCACCCTTTTTGTTCATTTATCCCTTTAATTACCAAAATGCCATTGATGGCTATTATTCCATAGTCCCATCTTTTCCATCATTAAAACAGTTGTCTAAGTTAATGTCAAATCCACAAATCATCCTAGGTCCATAAAATAAGCTTCATGGTGTATGGCCGAACCCATGATCCTCCAATTCAACCTTTATTTACAACTTTGCCACTCCTTAAAATTAACTAATAATCTGATCCTTGCATCATTAAACATAAACCATAATTTGATTCATGGGGTTCGGCCATACACATGGCCGAACCCATGATGCTTAAATTTCCTTAAACAATCTCCACCCTTCCATAATTGGAAGGTTTCCATAATTAAACTCCAACTTTCCATAAATGGAGGGTTTCCATAATTAGCAACTACCTTCTATAATTGGAAACTTTCTAAGTTTAGAAAACTCCTTTCCAAAATTGGAGTGCTTTCCAATTTAGCCACCCCTTCCATACATGGAAGCTTTCTAAATTTAGCAACCTTCTTTCCAAAATTAGAAGCTTTCTACTTTTAGGAACTCCTTCCATAAATGGAAGCTTTCTAAGTTTAACAGTCATTTCCCTTAATTAGATAGTTTCCTATTTAATCTCCATTCCAAATCGATCCACCATTCCAAAATTACCCCATGGGGTTCGGCCATACACCATGGCCGAACCCTATGGTTCATGATGTTTGACCATAAATTTAGATCCATAAAATCAAACACCAATCATAAAAATGTTTGGTGGGGTTCGGCCATACACCATGGCCGAACCTCACCCCTTTTTTTTTCATTACTTTTAGATCCAATTAAACATTCAATAATAACATTAACCGATTACCATCCATAAAATCAATTAAAAACATAAATATAATTGATGGAGTTCGGCCATACACCATGGCCGAACCTCACCCCTTTCTTTTCCATTCTTTTTCATCCAATCAACTTAGCCATAATGCAATCATGGTTCTTCCATTTAATCCCTTCAAATCACATAACATTTACACCAAACACTTAATTAACAATCTCCATGGTTTTCTTTCTTAAAACCAACAAATAACTCAAATCTTTCCATGGGTTCGGCCATGCATTAAGGCCGAACCCTATGGTTCTTTCTTTCCATTTAAATCATTAAAACTCATTTCCTATCTTCCTCCATGGGGTTCGGCCAAACACCATGGCCGAACCCTATGGTTCTTTTTGTTTCAAAAATAAAACTATTGCATTAAGATACTAACCTCTTTTCAATTCCTTGCTCTTCTAGTCTTTCTCCCTTCTTCTTAATTTTTCTTCAACAAAGAACACCTTCTTGTTGCTGCCTTTTCTTCTCTTGCTCTTTGTGCAGCCGAAAATAAACAATTGGGAGAGAGAGAGAAAGAGAGAAATCGGCTAAGGGATTGCAAAACCGTGTACCCCTCCATGTATCTCTTTATAGGTTTTCCTTGGTCCAATATTAGAAATTCCTTAAGATAACCAACCCCTTAGGCCGTGCGCCCCTTGCCATTTAGCCATTGCCGACCTCCCTTGCCTTAGATGGCAATTGCCGACCTCCTTTGCTTTATTAAGAACCTTCCCTTAATCCTCTCTCTATTTAAATTAGATAATTTCCTTGGCTACCAATCCATGCGCATAATATAACTATTAATATCCAAAATTCAGCCATGCTTAATCTTTTAATTATTTCATAGATATCTCATCCCTTTTAAATATTCTAGCATATCATTGTGGATTTAGAATCCCACATATCTCTCATGCGCATAATCTATGGATTGCACATTCAAAATTCGGCCAAGGCAATCTTTTATTTTTAAATTTAGATATAGTGCATCACTAAAATAATTCAACCCATTTAAATTATAATAAGACCAATTCCACCATTGATTGGGTCCTAATTGGGTTATGGCCCAATTCTTTATCCATTTTAAAATCAACTCTAAAATTCACATTTAAAAATGGATAAATTTCATAAAAAATAGTAAATTGAAAATCCGAGGTGTTACATAAGCAATGAACAACTTGTAGTTCAAGATAGCCTCCATGCACATTTTACACATCATCATCCCATAATTTTTGCAACCTAAAATTTCTCCATGCACTTGGACTAAAAATCATCTAGATACATTCCTAGGATCTTAACACACCTCACCATCCCAATTACCACACCTCACACGATTTTTCTCAATCCATTCATTCATCTCATCTCTTAATCTCATACATCCATTCATCATCTCATTACAAAAGCCTAAAACTGCATAGCAAATTCAAATTTCACATTGCCAATCTCAATCCTATTTTCTCAGCTAATCTCCTATCTTCTCTCAACCTTCACTTAGCCACCAAGATAGCACACACCAAATTCGTGTAACCTCCTTGTGCAACCCTAAAATACAAGCTTAAATCTCCATCATTCATTCCCAAGTAGATCCAATCCAGTCCTTTGATTTCCAAACTTAAACCTTGATTTAATCCAAGCCATCCATCTCTTTTCAAAACCTACAAATACCTCATGACCCCATGTAATGACCCGGAATTTGTGAATCAATATATATGTGGTTATTATTTATTTTAATGATGGAAATTGAGAATTTTAATGGAATAAATGTTAAGTGAATCAAAATTTGGGCAAAGGCCCAAGTATGGTCCAATGGACCATGGGTTGGATGAAATTCATTTAATTGGTCAATAATGATCAATGTAATGGCCCGGAATTTGTAAATCAAAATATATGTGGTTATTGTTTGTTTTAATGGTGGAAATTGGAGATCTAATGGAATAGAAGGTAAATGGATCAAGATATGGACAAAGGCCCAACTAGGGCCCAATGGACTATGGATTGGATTTAAGTTTACTTAAAGGGTCAAAGATGGTCAAATTGGGCCCAATACCTATTTGGGACTTAATGGGTCAAAATAATGCAAACTCTAAGGTAAATGGATAGGAGAGAACTTAATTGGGCCATGGGCCCAATGGTGATCCAATAAGGGAAGTGGATTGAATTGATTTTTAATCACCTAAGTTAGTATTAATTAGACCTAAGTGACATGGCCAATGGGACCCACCTCCACCTCATCAAGTGAGGTGGCGTGTGGACCCAAGGTTTGGTGGGGCTGGCCACCATGGTGGAATTGGTCAACCATGGGTGGAATGATCGAATTGGATTAAGTGGAAATTAATTAACCTAAGGTAATTATCTAATTAATTAAATGATTAAATTATTAAAATGAGGGTCAAATGGTCAAAAGGTGGAAAACCAAAAGCCATCTTATCTTAAGGCATCAAAAGACGTTAGGTAATGGTATTGGGTCATAAAGCATGAAATATCCCATATGGGTTGGTGGAGAAAATTAAATGGTGGAGTGTAAGTCACTCCACCAAATGGGATAAACCTTATCTTTTCTTTCTCCCTCTCCTTTCACTCTCATTTCATTCTTTTCCTTTCTTGCACTCTCCAAGCCGTCCTATACCTAAGGAGAAGAAAGAAGAAGAGAAACCATGGAGGAAAGAAGAAAAGAAAGCTAAGAAGAGAAGAAAAATTCAAAGCAAAGGCCCACCACTCCAATATCAAAGCTTGGGATCTCCTTTCTCATCTCCATCATCTTCTCTCTCCCTCTCTCAATCAAACCCTACTATGGCTGATCCTAAGCTTGGGGATTTTCACCATTGATCAAGCATCCTAGCTGATCAAACAAGCAGAGGAAGGAGAAAGGAGGCTAAGGAAGCCGACGGGAGTGTCAAAAGTAGGAGGAGGCGTCGGATTGTAAGTATTTTCTTAAACAAGAAATTTTGGATTTTTAGGGTTTAAGATTGGTGATTCATTTTGTAAATTTAATGGTGGCCAAATGATTTAATGCCATGGATCTTAAATCCATCAAGTGAAAGGAGGAAAGATGGACTAACCCTAAATGGGTAAATTAGGGTTTTGAAGGATGGATTAAGACATGGTGTATTTAAAATTATTTAAACAATGGATAGATGTAAATATTTTTGGAAGTGAAGATTGGTGAAGAAATCAAAGGCCATAGGGTTTGGCCATGTAGTATCGCCGAACCGCATGGTTGGTAATTGTGGAAACTTTAATGGGGTTTTAGGGTTAAAATTTTGGAGGATGAATTATGGGTTTAGGGTTTAATGATCAAATGTTGGTAATTTTTTTAAAGGGATTGTAAATGAGGAATTGATGGGAGATATGAATAATTATGTGGCCTTAAAAGAAATGAATGAATGAAGATTGGACCATGAACCCTATGGCAATGCATTCATAATATTAATGGATGTGTAAGTATGGAAGAATAATGGGAAATGTTGGTAGTTGTGATGGACTCAAGAAAGTGAGCCTAATGTTGATTAAAATGGGCTGATTTTAATGATCCTATAACATGAAGTGGTAAGGCATTAAGGGATCTAAGATGTGGATAAAAAATGTAGGAAAAGATCCAAGAGGAATAAGGAAATCAACATCATGGGTTCGGCCATGGTGTATGGCCGAACCCATGACCCAATTATATGAACCACTTAATGTGGCTAAGTTAATGGAATTAAATGTGACTAAGGAATGATGAATTAAATGTGTGGTTTAGGCTCTCTCAATGGAGGGATTTGTGATGAATCTAAAGTGTAACCAAGGACCAAGGAAAAAATGGGGATTTGGTTTAAGTTGAAAGGGCTGATTTTTAATGAACCCATGACCCATTGTTATGAGCCACTTAATGGTCTAAGTATGGGGTTATGTATGTATGTTTTAAATAAATGGAGGTTAGGTTAATTAAGTGGTTAATTTCTAATGTTCTTATGTTATGGTTAATGAGACATCAATTGACCCATTTTTGTGAACCAATGGATAGGCTAAGATTAAAGTCTATGGATATGCTTTAGCTAATGGGGATTAGGTTAAGATATGGTTGTATCTCATGATTGGTAAGTGTATGGATCAATTATGAATAAAGGGTTAAGTATGGGGTTTTGTATGGGTTTAAAGGAAAAAGGATTAGGTTAATAAAAGGACTGATTTTATGATCACATGATATGGTTGCTGGGTCATTGAAGACCTAAGTTATGAATCATTAATGGGTCTAAGCTATGGATCCATTATAGACCATAAGGTATATGGAAGAGGGAATGAATTATCCATGGAAGGGTAATGGCAAAACCGTAAATATTGGCCAAAATGAGGAAAACCCACTAAGACATGATGTATGGGCTTAGAAATGGGTAAAACATGGACTAATTGTTAATATGTAATAAGGTACCGAACATCGCAAGCGGTACGCGGATCGGCGACCGGGTCTGTCGGGCGAAAACGAAAGAAAGAACGCTAGTCGGTATTCGGTAGGATTCTAACCTTTTTATAAGCCATGGATTGAGTGATGGTTTCTTTGAATTATTTTGGAAATTATATGGTTTGTTTTAAGATTGGTTTTGAATTATGTATTATGTAGGGGTTTTTACTTGATTTATTCTTGTAAGCATATGAGCGGTTTAAAATGGATTTTAAGTCTATGATGTGATTATTGAGGTTGTGCTTGATCTATTTTTGATAATTAAGTTATATGTTTTGTTGATGGGATTTTTAAATGTCATGGTTTGTTATTATATTCATTACATGGCATATGGCATCTACATCTCATGCATGGCATGGGAGGGATATGACAGGGGAAGGATGAAATGAAACCGGAGTCCATGCTCCGTCGGGACGACCGATAAACAGATATGGAGATGTTTTGATGTGTTTGATTTATCAGAGATGTTGTATGTAATTATGATGCCTTGATGATGGTTCTTCCATCAAGGGGGATGATGTGTGATTGTTTATACCTGGACGAGGTTTTGCCGTCCAGGGGGATGATTTGTGATTGTTTATATCTTGACGAGATTTTTCCGTCCAGGGGGATATGACAGCATGATGGTATGGATGATGGGTGGGGTTCATAACACAGACACCCATGGCATAGCATTCATTTTATGGTTTTTCGTTATAATATTATCTATATACTTTGTTATCACTAATCCATGTGTTAGCCCTACTTGGAGTCCTACTGGGCGCGTTGTCTAACGCCCTACTTCTACCCTAGCTGATGACGCAGGAAATGCCGGAGCAGAAGGACAAGACGGGAGCCAAGCTTAGGAGCTTGGGGAGGCAGACTATTTGCTTAATTAAGTTTATTTTGGGAAATGTGTATTTGTATAGTTTAGCTTGTCGGAATGCATAATTACTTGCTATATTCTGGTTTTGTTTTGGATACAATGATGTTGAGATGTTTATTAGTTAGATGAATGTAATCTTCCCTGCTATATAAAATTGGTAGGTTAGTCTCTATTATCATTCCGTGTTTTATGTAACATTCCGCAAGCTTACTTATACGTGTGAACTGTTCCTCGTGGACTTCGTTCCACGCACACGTAGGGTTGGCCAGTTAAGGCTCGGGCTCTAGAAGCTCGGACTTAATTGGCGTCGTGACGTCCGTGCCCTTTGTCACTTTTAAAAAAAAAATAGACTCTGATTTTCGGTGAAAAGGGGCGGGCGTTACACGCCAAGGGTAAAATTCGAATATGACCTGGAATTCAAGAGGACTAGAGGCTGAAGAAAAGACTAGAAGACTGAGCACCACACGATTCCAAGTGAGCAATTAATTTTTCCATTTTAATTTTATTTCTTCTATGTAATTTCTTCCAAAGCCTTGTACTTTAATTCTTCCATTTAATAAAGTGAAGCATTCGTTTAAAACCCTGGAACATCCAATTTCTAAAATTCTTTGATTATTATTTTACTTTTAATTTCAAGATTACAACCTTTGTTTATTTGATTGAACATGAGCGTATGCAATAGTTAGGATCTTGATTGTAAGACTTGAATCATGATTACTAAGGTTTGATTAATTAAATTAAAAAGTTTTGAATCTTGTTTTACTAATAAATATGAATTACATTTTAGATCTTTACGTGAATTTCAGATCTAGGCCTTTACTTTGTTTAAACATCTTGGGTGATGAACAATCTATTACAAACAACAAACCTTTGCGTTACTGCATTTTTTATTTTAGTCATTTATTTTCATGCAATTTAATTCTCTGCCTTTTAATTATGTTAAATCTCATGTTTGTTGTGTAATATTTGTTTTAAACCAAATCTTGTATAATCTAATATTTTAATTCTTTAATTTATGATTCATTATTTAATTCTTTAATTTCTCCTTAATCACTCTTTCTCAAAAATTCATTCAATTAAAGTTAGGAAGATGTGTTAAATAATTTTGTAACTTGAAATCTTAATCATGATTAAGGTTAAAATTTAATTCACCATGTAAGAATATGAAATCACACATTTTATTTGCTGAATTTCCAAGTTAGATACATGACTCATAATGATTCAATTTCTTAAAAATTATTCTGTTTTAGAGGACATAAATGGTTCGTGCGCTTGTGAGATTTACAAATTTAAAACATCAACAAGTTTTTGGAGCCAGGACCGATGGATTATCGAGGAAATAGACATCTCGGTATTTCAGGACTGATCGAGAGTACAAGGACCGACCCCTCGGTAGAGGGCGACAGGTCGGTCTGGGTAAGACTAGTTTATGGACTTGAAACTCTGTCAGCATGGTGTTGCCCCAGACCGAGCCTCTCGTATTGTAACACCCCGGAATTTTAAGAAATCAATTTACATGAATTTTGTCCTTTTAAATTATGTATTAATGGACATGGACCTCAAATGGATAAGATACATTTAATTGGGTCAACGTGGCTATTTGGGTCAAAAGGCCAATTGGGACCCAATGGGTCTTGTGTAACGACCCATCCCGCTACGAGTATGTTAAACTGATACAAAATCTCAAAACACCAATCTAATTCTATTTCAGGGCATGTTTTTTTTCAAAATAAAGGGGAGACACTGCTCCCGCAATTAAAAGCAACTACGGGCAACCCACCATTAAACCAATAACCAATAAAGTATTAATCATAATTGGAAACAATAATATCATTCCATTATTACATTCATCTAACTTAATGAAATGTACACATATCTCAAATACATTAATAAGTCTCCAATTACAAAAGAAAACCATGACAAGTACAAAGCTGCAACTCTACGCCCAATGTCTGATTGAGGGTCCCGCTGACCCTTCCTCTATGAAGTACCTGTGAGGCAAGGGGTGAGCTTTACATGCCCAGTGAAGGTAACACAAACATCATATGTCACCAAACATACACTATATATGATTATATGAATACATCAATGCCAATGATATCTACATGCATGACTATGGAAGCGGGTGCCCTACCCCTAATATACGGGGCCACATATGTCGGGCCTCTAGTACATCCTGTAACCAACTCTATGGCAACTCCCACATGTGCCCATCCATTGTTGTCCACCCTCCCTTGGGTATACAGATTGATCTCCAACCGGATCAGGATCCATAATCCTCGACCAGACCTACGACTCTCTCATGACAACCCGCACACATACCATGACCAACCCAAGGGTCGGACTCACTAGAGTCCCAAACTGATTGCCACACGGGAGTACCCACCTCACCAGTCCTCAACGGACTGCCAACCAGACTCATCTATGGTCTCCTCAACCAAGTATCAGAGTCTCAATGGTCAAACCTATAACCTTGGACCCCATCTGTTGGTCTCCACACAACAGGCGTATCCACCCCTTACAGGATTTTATAGGTCTTCTACCGAGTGAGCCGGCCGAACTCACTCGTTAGGCCCCCATAAATTCCTGGTGAGTGAACACCCACAACACAAGTCTAAACAATGAACCCCAAAGTCAACCGCGGTAAACACACTACCACATTACACCACAGGTTGTCCCCACCATACAGGTGTCATAGCCTGGAATACCATACCTCAGACTGTACCCACGCTGTAGGTATCATAGCCTGGACTGCCATACCTCAGACTGTACCCACCCTGCAGGTGTCATAGCCTGGAACATCATCTCACACGACACCGCAAGCTGTCCCACCCTACAGGTTTCCTAGCCTGGAATATCTCATCGTACCATTCCTCGACCAATGAGCAGGGGAGCACATCCTCAGCCTACTCGCTCATCCGGGGAATCACAAGTTATGCTAGCGGGAGCTGTCCTTCACCGCATCATCCCTCAACCAATGACCAGGCGAGCACCTCCTCAACGTACTCGGTCATTCGAGGATCACAAGTCATACTAATGGGAGCTGTCCCTCACCTCATCATCCCTCGAAAAATGACCAGGCAAGCACCTCCTCAGCCTACTCGATCATTCGGGGATCACAAGTCATACTAGCGGGCGCCGTCCCTCACCGTGTCATCCCTCAACCAATGACCAGGCGAGCACCTCCTCAACCTACTCCATCATTCGGGGATCACAAGTCATACTAGCGGGAGCCATCCCTCATCGCATCACCCCTTGACCAATGACCAAGCGAGCACCTCCTTAGCCTACTCGGTCATTCGAGGATCACAAGTCATACTAATGGGAGCTGTCCCTCACCGTATCATCCCTCGACCAATGACCAGGAGAGCACCTCCTCAGCCTGCTCGGTCATTCGAGGATCACAAGTCATACTAGCGGGAGCCGTCCCTCACCGCATCATCCCTAGACCAATGACCAGGCAAGCACCTCCTTAGCCTACTCGGTCATTCGAGGATCACAAGTCATACTAGCGGAGTTGTCCCTCACCATCATCCCTCGACCAATGACTAGGCGAGCACCTCCTCAGCCTACTCGGTCATTCGAGGATCATAAGTCATAGTAGCGGGAGCCGTCCGTCTCCGGATCATCCCTCGACCAATGACCACGCGAGTACCTCCTCAGTCTACTCGGTCATTCGAGGATCACAATTCATACTAGCAGGAGCTGTCCCTCACCTCGTCATCCCTCGACCAATGACCAGGCGAGCACCTCCTCAGCCTACTCAGTCATTCGGGGATCACAAGTCACCATCCCACCCTCTAGTCTCCATGCGGGCGAACCACTCAACCCATTAAACCACTGGGGCTGCCTCATCCGCCACATACTCGAGTAGCGTGACAGTAGGGGCTTCCAAGACTACCCTGAGTGAACCAACATTCAACCCGATGGTCTCTCTCTAGGGCTAACATAACTTCCTCCCAATTAGTCCTTATCTGGGACTCCCAGGTACATTGTTCTCTAAATCAAACAACACCTCTCTCATAGGTGTGTTTGAGAAACACAAGACGGACCAACCATTTGATCCATGCAGGGGCAGAACTACCCAATTCCAATCACAAGGGAGTCCGCATCCCAACTACGCATCCATGGCGCGGTCCCACATAGCATTCCCACCCTAACTACCGACAAGCTAGGGGGAGTCTCTAGATCTTGATGTGGCCTAGTACCCATGCCCCACCGGCATCCCACATACGTTAGTTATATATATGCGCAGTTACCTCTATGCCTACACATGCTATTAACATAGTTCATCACATAACAATCAGGTGTATACATCACTATTTATCACGGGCTGGCATGTTAACATCCAAACACGTTATAATGTCTAGCAGTTTAAGCTAACTATCACATAATCATATAGCATATTATCAACAAGACATATCAAACTATAATCAGGCGTATATCACCACATATCACATATTTGCATGTTGACATTTCAACATATTATCAATAAAAATAAACCCCAATCATGTCACCGTACAACAAATCAATCGTGACATTAGATAAGCAACTCGTATATGCCTCTGCGGGCATCGGATACAAATACACCCGGATGGGGGGCCCGCCACATAATGGTATCAACAGTTCCCTTGTCGAGTCACTCATAATACCGAGGACCCCCATTCGCCGCATTTCGTATCCGTACATTTGATAGAGAGGTAATATGCATAGATGCATGCTAAAAGAGGTGATAAGTTCCCTCACCGGTGTGTGTCCTTGAAATCTAATGCGAGAAAACGAGTCCGGGGGTTGAAGGGGCTCAATCTGTTGAAACAAGAACACAAGGATAAGTAACCGGGCAAAACGGGTCAAACTAAGTCTAGACTACAAACCGGCCCGAAAGCGAATCGGGTCCAAATCGAACTGAAGTGGACCCGAAACTGAAAATTGGGTCGGGCTCGAAACTGAGCCCAAAATTGAAAACTGGGTTTGAAATTGGGTCGAGCCCGAAACTAGGCCGAAACGGGCCGGGCCTGAAATCGGGCTGGGCCAAAGGTGGGCTGGGCCGAACCAAGTCTAGAGAGCTGGGTCGGGCCCCCAGGCCTACTGGGCTAAAGCGAACTAGGCCTGGTTTGCCCGAACTGAACTCAGCCGAGTCAACTCAGTGACCCGACTGAGTTGGCTCAGAACCTAGTCCAGAAACAGGGAAAAGAGGGGAAAAGAAGAGAAAGAGAAGAGAAAAGAGGAAAACCAGGGAGATGAAGGGGATAGAGAAAGAATAAGATCAAGGAGAAGAGGAAAGACTAAATCTGAGTACCTAAAATAGGTGAGCACGGCGGAAGGGGGTTGGAAATCCGACGGCTGAAGGCGGAGAGCACGGCCAGAGGGGAGGAAGGAGAAGAGAAGAGGAAATCAGCAGAGGCGGTGGCGGCAAGGATGGTTGGATCTAGGGTTTTAGATAAGGAGAGGGGAAAGGAGAACGACGCTACAAAGAGGGGGTTTGGATCGGGAGAAGAGAGAAATCGGAGAGAAGAGGGAAGGGAGTGAACAGAAGGAGAGATGGGTAGGGGCAGCGGCTGCACCTCTAGCAAAAGAGGGGATTAGGGTTTCAACAAGAGGGAGGAAATGAAAGAGGAGGGGGAGAGAGCAGGTGAGGCGGCACTGTAGCGTATAGCTACAGTGTGGTCGAAACCGAGGGGGGAGGTTTAGGGATTTGAAATTCTTTTTTTTTATATAAAATAAAAATCTTAATTTTCAAAATATTTTAAAAAGCTCGAAGAAATCACGTCGGGGGAAAACGTCTGATTTTCAAACTTTTAGTATGACAGAATATTCAGTAATTTAAAATTACTAAAGTGCCCTGGAATCTCCAAACTCAAAACCAAGCAAACCAGGACCCACCACGGGGCCCACACTCACCCCCACTGCTACCAAGACCCTAAAACTCTGAAAAATCTGGTCGGGTCGCTACATCTTGGTTGACTTGGTTGACCATCAAAGTGAGTCCAAGCTTAACTTGGTTGGGGCTGATTTGAGTTGGAGATTGAATCAAATGGTTGAGTTGAAGTAAATGGTTGAGTTGATTTAAATGTTTGAGTTGAATTAAATGGATGAGTTGAGTTAAGTGAGTTAAATAAATTTATATGAGAAGTGAGTTGGATGGAAAGGTTTTGGGGTTACATATATCAAATCCAAGGGTACACGTTGGATGCATGGGAGGTTTATCTCATGCATGAAACTCCAAGATGAATAATGAATGGGAGGTGGCCTTTTCGTGGGAGTTACACAAGGGGTTCACACTTGGAGGGGGGAGTTTCATCTCATGGATGAAACCCCCAAATGAGAACTAAAGGGGAGATGGACGGTTTGGTGGTCTAAGGCAAGACAAAACCGTTGGCTACATGGGAGTTTCATCTCATGGATGAAATCCCCACATGGCAAATAATGGAGGGGTGGCAGTTACATATTTCAAACAAGCACATGTCGTTGGGCACATGGGAGTTTCATCCCATGGATGAAACTCCAAGATGGAAGATGAAGGAGGTTGGTGGAGAGTACACAAGGCATCTCATTGTAGCCGTTGGAGCCTTGGGAATTTCATCTCATGGATGAAACCCCCAAGGGAAGCATTAAGAAGGGAAGCATTAAGGAATGGGAGTTACACATGGGGAGCACCAAAACCATCACCTTGGCCGACCATCTCATTGGGAACAAAACAATTGGACATTCATCTCATACTCTCCCTCTTGGCTATTCTTCTCTCCCTCAAAATCATCTCTTGGCCGACCACCCATCAAGACAAAAGGGCTTAGAAAAGTGTTTGATCTCAAACTATATGCAAGGCTGAATTCTATCTCTCTCTCAAGCCTATACCCCTCTTGGCCGAACCACTTTTGGAGGTGTTATATTGATCAAGCTCACACTCGGCCAAAGGATCAAGAAAATGAGGAGAGGCTAAGGAAAGAAAGGAGCAAGTAGGAGGGAAAGAACCGGAGGAGTCGCGGGATTGGTAAGTGCTCAATAAACTCTTGTTAAATAAGATGGTCAAGGAAACATGATCCGGCCATTGTATGTCGAACCCATCAAGGGTTAAAATCATGGCTATGAAATTTAAAAGAGGAGATAAGGAACCATAGGGTTCAGCCATGATGTATGGCCGAACCCCATGGAAAAAGTCAAGGATGTTTTATGGGTTTAAAATGATGTTTAAAAGGAAAGAACATGGATCATAGGGTTCGACCACTTTGTATGGCCGAACCCCATGAAAAGATATTGGTCTGATTTTATTGGATTTGAAGGAAGGAAATCATAAGTGTATGTGTTTGATTTTGTTAAAGTTTTAAATGGATGGAAGTATGAGAACCAATCATAGATGTATAATAGGTTTTAATGGAAATAAGGAACCATCGGGTTCGGCCATGCATATGGCCGAACCCCATGGAGAGACAATGATGGATAGGGTGGTCATTTTTAATGAATTTTGAAATGGTTAATGATTTAGAAAGGTGTTGGGCTGGTGGATCAAAAAGAATGGAAAAGAGGAGCACCAAAATCAAAGGGTGAGGTTCGGCCATGGTGTATGGCCGAACTCCACCAAGTGCTATGTATGGTTATCAAGTTATGGAATGGAGACTTTTGTTAGGGAATTGTTACGGTTGTATGTCATGATTAGTGGACCATCTATGGATTTATACAAGTGGCTTAGATGTATGAATGAATCATGGAAATGAAAGACCATGGGTTCGGCCATGGTATATGGCCGAACCCCATGGGGAATGTTTTGTGGATTCAAAGTGTTATTCATATTAAATGATTAACTTAAATATGTTTGGACTAATGAATCAAAGAATGCATGATCTTGGACCCACATCTGTTAGAATGGTCAAGGATCAAAAAGAGGACCAAAATCAAGATGGTGAGGTTCGGCCATGTTGTATGGCCGAACCCCACTAAGGTGGAGTTTGGTGGATTAAGGTTTAAAATCAAAGTAAGTGAGGTTCGGCCATGGTGTATGGCCGAACCCCACAAGTGGTGTTGTTTGACTTAGATACCATTACAAATCAATTGGGTTGTTGGATTAATTCATGGATATGTTATAAGGTAACGAGACTTCACAAAGGGGGCACGATCGTGAACGGTTGCCAGTTTAAAGCTCAAGGATACCTTTAGTTGTCTTGGGTAGGATTCTACCTCATTGGAACATGGCTATGTAATATGTTTTTATCTTTATTTTGCTGATTTATGTTGTAAGTATATTATGTTTCAAAAGTGGAGTTTTTAATGCTATGGTTACTTATATTACATAGCATATGGACATGTACATTCCATGCATGGCATGGGAGGGAAGGTTAAGTGACCGGAGGGGCCACACTCCGTCGGGGCGTCCGAAAAACCTATGTGGGGGTACCTTGATGATGAGAATCCCATCAAGAGATAACCCAGAGGGGCCACACTCCGTCGGGACGTCCAAAAGACCTATGTAGGGGTACCTTGATGATGAGAATCCCATCAAGAGGATATGTTTGATTTTGATGGGTGCGACTCATTGCATACATGGCATGGCATGATTTTAAAAGGTTTTGATGTTATATTATTTATATGCATGTCTTATACTAACCATGTGCTAGCCATACTTAGAATTCCTACTGGGCGCGTTGTTCTAACGCCCTACTTCTACCCTAGTGAATGAAACAGGAAATGATGATTGTGAGCGGCGTCAAGCATAGGAACTTTGGAATGTTTATTGTTATTTTATTAAATTACTCAAGGACATGTAACTTGAGTAGTTAGACTTCGACATGTAATAATTAGATATTTGCTATGGTTTGTGAATGGTTTGGTATGGATATTTAATTTAAGAGAATTTGGTTAAGTGACTAAGTACTTTGCTATCTAAAATGGAGTAGCCTTAGGTTCTATTATAATCCGCAAATCAGTTTATATTATATTCCGCAATTATAAACTTAATACGTGTGAACCATCTCAGTGGACTTAATCCACACATACGTATGGTTGGCCAGTTAAGGGTCGGGCTTTAGAAGTTCGGACTTAACTCGCGTCGTGACGTCCCGCTCTCTATCACTTTTTTTAAAAAAATAGACTCTCATTTTCTGAAAATAAGTGAAAAAGGGCCGGGGCGTTACACGTATGGACCGACCTCTCGGTGCTATGAGTGTCTACCCATCGGTGACACCGACCTGTCTACTGGGAATTAATAATGTCGTTGGGAGTGCATTTAATGTGCAATGGTTAGGTGGTTGAACGGTAATAAATATAAACACCGATCCATTGGGACCACAGACCTATCGGTACTGAACAGTTTGAAAAACTGTGAAGACTTCTCCATATATATGAGTGTTGTGTGATCATTTAATCATTTTCCTTGAACTCAGAAGAGTCACACACTCTAAGAAATGATCAACTCTCTTGTGCTTACACCTGAGAATCATAAACAAACAATCTATTGATTGAGCTTGAAAGAGAGAAAGAGAGGAGGAAAGAGAAGATATGAACTAGGAAATATTTGGTAAAACCAGTTTCCTTGTCACCTTGAGATTGTGATTTCTTTACGATGGTTATAAGACATTGGGTGGATCTTTGAGAAGCACACATCTTCGAGAAAGAGCTTCAAGGCTAGTGCTTCTTGGTTTTAATTTTGTCTTTAAAGCCTTGTTCCCGAAAATGGATTAAGGAGCCTCTAGAACCACTATAAAAAGTCTAAAGCGTCGTCTCTGGCATAGTGGTGGGTGGAATTCCTACTCTAAGTGTGAGGGTGTAAGTCCCCACTTAGTGAATTTGGAGATAACTCAAGGTTAATTGAGTTCTAACCATGGATGTAGGGTGGCTAACAAAACCACTATATATCTTGTGTCCTTGTGCTTGTGGAGTTAGAGCTATTTTCTTGCGTTGATTGTTTAATCACATTTGCTAACACACACTCACTTGATTGTCGTATCCGCTGCGCTTACACTAGTCAATCAAGTAATTTTTTTAAATGACCAATGATTGTTCGATTGACCTATTCAACCCCCCCAATCCCCCCCTCCCCCTTCTCCTCCCTCCTCTAGGGTCAATCGTGTTCTAGCTTCCAAGGGACCTTTTATCTCTCAATCTCAATCAATGGTAGATTAGATTTTTGTGATTCACAAGTACAGGTGCTTGAGAGATTTGACCCTTAGCTTTGCCTTTGATTTCTCCAATTTAAGTCTGATAAATGAGGCTCATAGATGCTCTCCAAGGGATCCTTAAACTCTCCAAACAGTGGAGTATTTATAGAATCAAACAAAATTATCACTTCACTGAATCTCACGATCGGTCGTGGTCTGGCAATCGATCTACGTGTTTGAAAGTGACTTCCACCAACTCAATCGTTGACATTAATGCACTTTTACGTTACAAAAACTGCACCCACGATGGTTCGTGATCAAGATCTGTTGATGGGTCGTGGTCCGACGACAATATCGTCCTGGGACAGTTCTAGTTTGACAATGTTCCACAAACTAGAACCTTGTTTAAGTCATGCCGATGGATTGCAGTCCCGATGTATCGGCCCTGTCCAAAAAGATGGGTCGTGCACCCGATGGATCATGACAAGTTCCTCACAATGGGTCGCCAACTCACGATTGTTTCGTCCTAAGGCTACAGCTGTTTGACAGTCCATTCCAAACCAGAACCTTTATTTTTCAGACGATGGATTGCTATACCACGATGGATCATCCTCTGTCACTGGCAATGGATTGCCAGACACGATGTGTCGATATGATAGTAAAATCAATAGTTAAAACATTAAGTCCATGTCCTGATTTTGGTGTCAAACACTCACCAGGCTTTGTTAATTATCTAGATATGATATCTAAGCCTAAGCAAGGTCAACCTAGAGGTGTGGGGTCTACCCTAGAGTCATCTATAGCCAATTACCTTCCATGATAGCCATAAACATGTTGATCTGTTGAATCTTCAATGATCTTCCATTCTTGGACTTGATTCAACCAACACCTGAGTCTTGATTCTTTAGCTTCATCTTCAAGGTAATGCTTCACCTAAGTTTTAGAATTGACAAATAGGTGACTTGGCAACCCAGGGCACTAACAATCTCCCTTTTTGTCAATCGTGACAAAACCTGGAAGCTATGAATTACACCTAGAAGCTATGAATTATAGAGTCAATGACATTCCAAATCCCATTTGATTTTAAAATATTACAAATTTTACAACATACATCAAATGATAAAAAATACTCTACGCTTTCTTCGAATTCTTGCACCACTTGCTTCACTTCAAGATTTTCCTGTGTATACACATAAGCAAGCTAGAATGGAAGCTAGAGTTCCTCATTAGTTCATTAGTCAATAAAATCATGAGTAATAAAAACATAATATTCCCCCTTACTATATGAACTTGTAACACCTCGGATTTTCAATTCTTTATTTATATGAAAATTATCCATTTTTTTATTATGAGTTTTAGATTGGATCTTATATGGATAAAGAATTGGGCCATGACCCAATTAGGACCCAATTGATTGTGGAATTGATTTTATTAAAATTTAAATGGGTTGAATTATTTTAGTAATGCATTATGTCCAAAAATTAATTAAAAGATTTTATGGCCATGTATGGGATAAGTTTGGCCGAATTTTAGATAATAAAATCTATCATAGGTGCATGGGATCTTTTAAAAAGGTTGTGCATATTTTCTTAAAATAAATAAAGGAAATATCTAAATTAAAAGAAGGGGCTCACGGTATAGGGGATTTGCTTAGCTATAGTACATTCCAAATTAAGGAAAAGAGGTCAGCAAGGGATAAAAATAATACATGGGACGCACGACCAAAGGGGGGGAGTAGCTATCTTAAGCACTTCCTAAATATGGACTAAGGGAAAATTATAAAAGGGAGAGAGGGACAAGGGCACATGGTTACACTCCATTCCAATTCTCTCTCTATATCTCTCTCAATCTCTCATTCTCTCTCACGGCAAAGAGTAAAGAGAAGAAAATGAAGCAACAAGAAGGTGTTTTTGGTTGAAAGAAAATAAGAAGAAAGGAGAAGGATTGGAAGAACAAGGAATCAGAAAAAGGTTAGTATCTTATTTGAGTGATTTATTTTGAAATAAAAGAACCATAGGGTTCGGCCATGGTGTGTGGCCGAACCCCATGGAAAAAGATTGAATATGAGATTAATGGTTTGAATGGAAAGAAAGAACCACCGGCTTTGGCCATTGTGTATGGCCGAACCCCATGGAAAGATTTGATTTATGTTGTTGGTGATTTTTAATGGAAGATCATTGATAAGGTAAAATGATGTTTGGAGGGGTGAGGTTCGGCCGTGGTGTATGCCGAACCCCACCAAATAAATTTATGAATTTGGGGTTTTCTTAGTCATTGAATTATATGGAGCTAAGGTTAATGATTTTAATGGAAGTATAAATGATGGATTCTTGGTTTAGCACAACATGAACCATAGGGTTCGGCTATGGGTATGGCCGAGCCCCATGGGAAGGATATTGATAAAAAGTATTGGATTTAAATAAATGGTCAAGATCATGAAACATAGGGTTTGGCCATGGTGTATGGTCTGTAACGCCTAAAACCGGACAAGCGCGGAGAGACGTCACGACGCGAGTTAAGTTCGGACTTCCAAAGTCCGACCCTTAACTGGCCACCCATGTGTGCATGGACTAACCCACGATAACAAACCACACATGAAACTAAACAATGACTTGCAGAATAAAGTATACTAACTGCGAAATAGATTGAATAGATAGCAAGTACCAGTCTCAATTAATAAATAACATAACCCAACCATCCATTGTTAATATCCTAAACAAACCATAGCAAGGTATCAACTTATTACATGTCCACAAATATAACTAAAAATACAGTAAGAAAGAAATCCCGAACAACAATCAAGTGCTTAGGCTAGGCTCCCCTCCTGGTCATCGACCTTCTCTTTCCCTTTCCTTGTTCCTGCATTATCCTCTGAGGATAGAATTAGGGCATTAGATAAACGCACCCAGTAGGTTCCGATCAGGGCTACCACGAGGTTAGCTTATAATTCATGCATATAACAAATGTCTGAGTATCAAAAACATATAAAACCATCCTATGTATGTATGCAAATGTAATGAGCCCCACCCCATCACACATACATATAACCATCACTTGACGTGTCTCATATCAACCTATTAATTCTCCTGGCGGGACTTTCACCACCGAAGGAGGCCCCACAGTTGCATCACGGACATTCTGACGGAGTGTGGGCTCCGGTTTCCACAATCATCCGATAATCCTCCTGGCGGGACCCTCATCGCCTAAGGAGAACAATGTGACTCTTATCATCATGTTACTCCTCCTGGCAGGACCCTCATTGCCTAAGGAGGACGATAACTCATATTATCATAATACTCCTCCTGGCGAGACCCTCATCGCCTAAAGAGGTCTCACAGTTGCATCACAGCATATCACCGGAGTGTGGGCTCCGGGTTCCACAATCATCATCCCATGTCCATGCATAAGATGGCAATGATAGATGCAACATGTAAATAAATCTCATCATTCAAAATATGATAAATAATAGTAAAACAATATCTCATAAAAACCATCATGAAAACAAGTGTAAATGTGGTTACAAGTAGGTAGGAAACCTACTGAAGATTCACTTCAGCGTCCGTTCTTTCTTAGGCTTTACCCGGTCACGACTTGCACGTCGTTCAACTTCCGTTACCTTGTCCATATAACAATAAGTAAATCATACTATCATTTAAATATTCATTCACAACTAAGACCCAAAAACATCTTGTGGGGTTCGGCCATACCCATGGCCGAACCTCATCATTTTGGATTTGATCTTCCTTTCATGTCCTTTTGCAATTTAACTTGTACTTATGATTTTTCCATTGTCTAACCAATGATTAATTTTGCTAATCACCATTTTCCAAAACCAATCCATCTTAGTGGGGTTCGGCCATATAACATGGTCGAACCTCACCATCACACTTTTGATCCTTTTTATTCTTCATACATAATCCTAATTTCCAATCCATTCATCTAAGAATTCACGCACTAATCATCTAACTTTTAATCCACCATTGTAATTTTATGGGGTTCGGCCCTATACATGGCCGAACCTTTAATCCCTTTTATCCATCACCAAATGGTTCTCCATTGGGATGATTTTAAACCTTTTTAAAACCAAACACCATTCATAATACTTGGTGGGGTTCGGCCATACAACATGGCCGAACCTCACCCCTTTGATTTTGGTGCTCCACTTTGCCTTTCTTTTTGATGAACATTAACATCCAAATCCATCACTCTTTCAGTTATATTAAACCCTTTAAAACGTCATGGAGCCAATAACAAATACTACCCATAAACTTAGTCCATTTAACCCATACAATGGTCCATGGGGTTCGGCCATACACATGGCCGAACCCAATGGTTCCCTTGGCTCAATGGTTCCATTATTTGTGTACCAATTGGACTCTACCCTTTAGCCATGCTAACACATGGTTCAACCATCCAATGGCCAACCAAAAATAGCAAACTTATATTCATTTAATTCCCATAAAAAACACCATAATCTTGTATGGTTTTTGTCTCTCAAAACCATCAAAATCACCATACAATAATCATATGATTTCATGGGGTTCGTCCATGCTCATTGGCCGAACTCTATGGCCTTTGGTTTGAACCTCTTAGACATTCATCATATGTCTAATTTGATCTTCCAAAACAGTACAACATTTGCATGATTTTAACTTACAAAAAAACCATCAAAATTCCAACATCATTTCATGGGGTTCGGCCATCCAAGGTGGCCGAACCCAATGATCCCTTTTATCAATTTATACCCAAGGTTTAGACCCATGATACCTTCAGCCATTCATGACATCCAAATCCATGTTTTAAACCTCTTTAAAACATGCATTTAAGTCTAATAGAAACATCTAAAACAGTTCCACAATTGCATGGTTTTCATGTTTCAAAGACCATCAAAACCAATCAATTATTTCCATGGGGTTCGGCCATCCCCAGTGGCCGAACCCAATGATCAAGTTTCCATCTTATTTATGAACTTCCATCTAAGGTCTAATCCTTGATGCATTCGGCCAAATGATGGCCCAATCACACCCTTTTCACAACTTATTTAGCTACATAACTTTTAAGAAAATCTCACCAATTTACCTTTGCCTTCTTCCCTCTTGTTTCCTTTCTTAGCCTCCCTTCCTTTGCTGGTTTATGCTTGATCAATTGGTGTAAACACCACTGCTGGTTCAGCCAAGACAAAGAGTTTGGAGAGAGGCAGAGAGAGATGAGGATTCCTTAGGGTTTCTTGTGTGAAAAATGGCCACATGATGGGTGTATTCCTTTTATATAATCAGCCAATTAACCTCTCAATCTCCCTTCATTAAACCTTGATAAAACCAAGGAGGCATTGGGTGCCATCCAAGGCACCCCTTGGCACCAAACGTTGCATCCATTCATTTTCAACCCATGCATCTCATGAGATGAGATGCATGACGCCATTACTTGGTGTCCCTTGGCTTTGGCTAAGGCACCCTTTCACTCCAATGGCTGGGATTGATTTCTCTAAGAGTTGTGTGTGATTAAAAACACCTTTCCACTTCCTCTTGACTCACTTGACTCATGATCTTTTTATTCCAACTCAACTCATCCAACTCAACACACTTAATGCACCATATTTGAGTCAACTCTTTTCTTAATTAAAACTCAATCCAAATCAGTCCAACTCAAGCGGAACTAACTCACACTTGAGTTCCATTGAGGACCCACACGGTCATCCGTGGTCAACCGGTCAACCCGACCCATTGGGTCCCCAATTAGTCCCTTGACCTGTTTTGACAACATGACCCATTAATGGGCTGATTTTTGCCATTTTTAAATGGTTTCCACTTGTGCATCAAGCCTACCCATTTTTGCTCCACTTGATTTCCAATCAATTCAGCTTAACCCTATTTAAATTGAGCTCACCCAATGGTCAAATAATCCAATATGACCCATTGGGTCCCAATTGAGCCCTTTGACCTATTTAGCCATTTTCGACCCAATTGATGTACATTATCCGTTCCCTTCAATCTAACCCTTATAATATGCTCTTAGCATCTTAGTTTGAGCAATGGGCCCCACCATTTCCTTATTTAACATCACAAACATTTAATTTAACAAATCAGGGGCATTTTCATAATTATCCATTTCATTGAGAAATTGGGGTGTTACATGGCCGAACCCCATGGGTTTATTTTTGGAAGGAATTGCTAAAACTAGATTTGTTTCTATAGGTGAGGTTCGGCCATGGTGTATGGCCGAACCCCACTAAAGTCCATTTATGGAAGTTTGTCTAATATTGGAGAGTTTCTATTCTTGGAAAGTGGACATTGGAATTAGAAAGTATCTAATTATAGACCATGAAGATTATTTATGGAAACTATCCGAGAATGGAAGGTGGAGATTAATATGGAACGTAGATTAAATGGAAGGTGATTCTAAGTTTGGAGACCTTCTATTTAAGGAAGGTTGGCCATGAATGGCAATTTTGGTAATTATGGAAGTTGGATGCTAAAATAAGGAACTTTCTAAGTATGGATTATTAATGTTATTTTGGAAACATAGAAAGTGGAGATAATTGGAAACAAGGACATCATGGGTTCGGCCGAGAGTATGGCCGTAACCCCATGAATCAAACTTATGAGTTGTGTTTTATGGACTTGATTTGATTAAGAAATTCTTAAAGGGTTTAATTATGTAGATTTAAAGGAATGAGGTTAGCCATGAATGGCATTATTGTAAATATATGGAAATATTGGGCATAGGGTTCGGCCATGATGTATGGCCGAACCCCATGAGATGTTTTGTGGATTAAACATTAACTTTGGTAGTTGTTTTAGTGATGGAAAAGATGGGATTATGGAATGATAGCCATGGATGGCATGTTCGTAAATAGGTGTGGAAATGGTAAGCCATGGGTTCGGCCATGGTGTATGGCCGAACCCCATGGGGTTTTGTTTATGGACTTAGAACTTGTAAAATCAAGTGGGACTTGGTGTTGATTTATTATTATATCATAAGGTAACGGGATCTCACAAGCGGTGCACGATCGATGATTGATTCTTAAACGAAAGACACAAGCACTCGTTAGCGGTCTTTGGTAGGATTTCACCTCTTTGAAACCATGGATTTATGTACACTTGTTTTATCTTATGTTTGATGAAATTTATGTCTCAAGGGATATGCTTTATATGAATTTTAAATGCTATGTTTATGGGTTTAAATAGCATGTATTGGATATGTTTCAAAAGGTGATTTTCAATGCTACGCTTATGTTATAAAATAGCATGTGTTTCATTGGCATCTCATGCATGGCATGGACTGGAGGATTTGTAACCGAAGGGGTCACACTCCGTCGGGGCGTTCGAAAAACCTATGTGCAGTACCTTGATGTGATTTCCATCAAAAAGATTCCGGAGGGTCCACACTCTGCCGGGGCGTCCGGAAGACCTATGTGGTGGGTACATTTATGTACATGTGATGGGTGGGACTCATTGCATATTTGTCATCATTGCATGGCATGGATTTTATATGGTTTTGACATCACTATGTTATTATATATGTTTTGTACTAACCATGTGTTAATCGTAACTAGAATACCTATTGGGCGCGTTGTTCTAACGCCCTACTTCTACCCTAGTTGATGATACAGGTAATGAGGGGAACAATGAACATAAGATGGACCAGGAATAGGAGCTTGGAAGACTTATTTTACATGTTTTGAATAAAGTTACTCATGAACTTGTATTTGAGTATTTAGATTTCGGAATGTAATAACTTAGATGGTTGGATGATTTATTGGATAATTATGATGTTTTAATTATGGATAAGGACTTGACGTACTTTGCTATCTGAATGGAATAGAACTTGGTTCTATTATGAATTCGCATTTTGATGTTATGATTCCGCATATTGATATTGCTATGTGTGAACCATTTTCGTGGATCTAGTCCATGTACACATAGGGTTGGCCAATTAAGGCTCGGACTTTAGAAGTTCGGACTTAGCTCGCGTCATGGCGTCCCGCACTCTATCACTCTACTCTGTTATAAAAAAAAAATATACTCTGAATTTATGGGAAAAATGAAGTGAAAAAGGGCGGGGAGTTACAGTTGGTATCAGAGCGAACCCAAAACTTGAATCTTTCGGGGTAAATTAATCCGGTCTCCGTGCATTAATTTACTTCGTTAGACTCAGACGGATGATAGCAAAGGAAGTACAGTCAAAATAATCGGATTATCAAACGTTGCAACATAGGATGTATTTCCCCAAAAATCAAGAGTGCTTATTTGGAAATTTTCCCCAACAGGTAGGAAATACAAATTTTGTTTATGGAAACTAAGTCTTGATGTTTTCAATGGCTTAGGGAAAAATGGCTCCAAAGGGAAAGTCAATGAGAAATACCCGACAAAACCAAAAGGGGGGGGGGTGATGAAGAAGAGAGTCGCTCTCACCTTGAGGAAGAACAGTCTCACGATGAGGAGGAACAACACTCTTACCGTGAGGAAGAACAATCTCACCACGAGAAGGAAGAAAGTAGTGTAAACATACCAGTGGTACCTCCTGAATTCTAGAATCTGGTTCAAGCAGTGGTTACTTTAGTGCTCCAACAACATTTAAATGAGAATGGAACCACCAACGGAAACAATGACAAAAACATGGTCTGGGATTTCCAGCAATAGCGCCCTCCTTACTTTAAGGGGAGAGAAGGGGCTGTCGGAGCGGAAAACTGGCTGAAGAAGATTTCTCAGATTCTGACTCTATTGAATATCACGAGTCATGCTCACAAGATTCTACTGGCCACATCACAACTGATTGATGATGCTGGTAAATGGTGGGAGGTGATAGAAAAGCAGCGGGCACTTATTCCGGAAGGGGAGAGGATTGCCATGACTTGGGAGCAGTTCTCAGCTACTTTCCTGGAACATTATTTTCCTGAGGAGGAGAAGGAACGCCATACACAGGTTTTTATATCTTTGGTACAAGGTACCATGATGGTGGCAGAGTGCCACCAGGAGTTTCTCAGTTTATCTGTGTATGCATTCTATATGGTGGATACTGAGCATCGCAGGGCACGGAAGTTTGAGCGGGGCCTTCGGCCTAGCATAAGGGCCAAGGTAACTATATTCAAGGCACCCACATTGAAAAAAGTAGTCAGTAGTGCCACTATGGCAGAGCAGGAGATGGCTGAGTTGACTTGTTTTGACAATTGCCGAGCTCAGAGTTGGAGGGGTACATTCTAGCCCAACAAGAGGTTCCGACCGAACTCTAGCAGACCCTCACCATCTACTAGGTCAACAAGGGGCTTTCGACCCAATCATCCCTCCCCATCTACATCAGTCACTCAGGCTTCCAGAGGAGGGAGCAACTGCTTTCACTTTGATCAACCTGGTCATTTTAAGAGGGAATGGCCACAACTCAACAAACCCTCATCTTAGCACCTCTAGCAGCAGAGAATCATTCAGTGATTCAAGATATGGAAGTAGTCAGTAGTTCCTCCACCTTTGCATTATTTGATTCGGGAGCATCACACTCTTTCATATCTGCTGCATTTATAACTGCTACTGGTTCATTGGTACAAAAATTGTCCACATCATTCACTATTGTATCCCCCGTCGGAGACACATCATTGGGACTTATATGCACAGCAGTGACTACTGAACTTACTGGACTCAGATTTGAGTAAATTACTTGGTGCTCGATATGTCAGAATATGATATTATTTTCGGCATGGATTGGTTGGCTAGCTTTAAGTCCAACATTGATTGTTATCGTCGCAGGGTGACATTTTGGTCGCTCGAGGGAAAACAACATGTGGTGCGTACTGACAAGCAAAGTAAACTGCGTGAAGGTTGAATCACCTAGTATTGAACAGTATCATAATCAACAAGGCACCGGTGGCTGAACTTCCGGCAATAGTAAAGGACTTTGCAGACGTATTCCCAATAGAACTCCCTAGCTTGCCTTCCATGAGGGAGATTAATTTTGAAATCAAGCTATACCCTGGCACTGCACCAGTGTCATTACCACATTACCGGATGGCACCAGCAGAGATGTCCGAGTTAAAGAAGCAGACTGATGAACTGTTTAGACTGGGGTGCATTCGGAACAGTACATCGGCTTGGGGAGCTCCAGTTTTATTTGTGAAGAAAAAGGATGGTTCACTCCGTATGTGTGTGGATTATCGAAAACTAAACCAGCTGAGGGTCAGAAACAAGTACCCTCTACCCAGGATCGATGACTTATTTGATCAACTTAGAGGTTCTAGTTATTTCTCTAAGATTGACCTGATGTCCGGATACCATCAAATCCGGGTTAGGGAGGAGGACATAGAAAAGACAGCTTTCAGAGCAAGGTATGGATTATTTGAATTTGTAGTCATGCCGTTTGGACTCACCAATGCACCGGCTGTGTTTATGGATTTAATGAACAGGATCTTCCGTCCTTACTTGGACCAATTTGTTATTGAATTTATTGATGACATTTTGATTTATTCCAAAAACTCAGGAAGAACATGCTGAACACCTGAGAATAGTTCTGGACACTTTGAGAGAGAACAAACTATATACTAAAGCCAGTAAATGTGAATTTTGGCTATCTGAGGTCAACTTCTTGGGACATGTCATATCAGCAGAAGGTATAGCGTGGACCCAGCTAAAGTGGCGGCAGTGGGAGAATGGAAAGTGCCAAAGAATGTAACCGAGATCCGTAGCTTTTTGGGATTGGCTGGTTATTACAGAAAGTTTATTATGGATTTCTCCAAGATTGCATCTCCACTGACTCGACTCACTCAGAAAGGAGTCAAATTTGAGTGGTTAGATTTGTGCAACAGGAGATTTGAAACGCTGAAAGAGAAACTTACAAGGTCTCCTATTTTGACTTTGCCAAAAAGAAGCAAGGGTTATGAAGTATAACGTGACGCTTCAGGAGAAGGACTTGGGTGTGTCCTTACTCAAACTCATCGTGTGGTGGCTTATGGGTCAAGACAACTAAAAATACATGAACGTCTCTATCCTACGCATGATCTTGAACTAGCCGCAGTAGTCTTCGCTCTAAAAAGCTGGAGACATTATCTATATGGCGAGAAATTTGAAGTGTTTTCAGATCATAAGATCTTGAAATATTTGTTTGATCAGAAAGAGCTCAACCTGAGGCAGCGCAGATAGATGGAATATTTGGCAGATTATGAGTTCGCGCTTCGTTATCACCCTGGCAAGGCGAGCAAGGTGGCAGATGCACTCAGCCGCATATCGTATGCATCAGTGGCATATTTGATCAGGACAGAATGGAACATGTTGAATACCATTCGAGAATTCAACTTGTATATCAATAACCATGGGAGTATGTACAATTTGATCATACGGTCCAACATGGTTACCAAGATTGAACAGGAACAACGAACAGACCCGGAGGTGGAAGAGATATGGGCCAAGATGTCTACTGGTGAAGTCATATCGGAATGGGAATTACGACCGGGACAGGATCTTCTATTCCGAGGAAGGATTTTTGTATCTAAGAGCTGCAGAAAAGAGTTATTGGTTGAGGCACATCAGACCAAACTCTTTATTCATCCGGGCAGCATCAAGATGTATCACAACCTGAAGAGACATTACTGGTGGCACGGACTCAAAAGAGATGTGGCAGAATTTGTGGCACATTGCTTAACTTGTCAGCAGGTTAAGACGGAACATCAGAAGCCACCAGGGTTACTCAAACCTTTACCAGTGCCGGAATGGAAATGGGAGAACATTTCCATGGACTTTGTGACAGGGTTGCCAAGGTCTTCAAAGGGCAACGATGAGATATGGGTCGTGGTAGACCGACTGACCAAGTCTGCACATTTCATTCCTATTAAGATGACAGACTCATCTGAGAATTTAGGTTGGCGGTATATAAGGGATATCATCAGATTACATGGTATTCCTTTGACTATTGTGTTTGACAGAGATGGTCGATTCACAGACAGAGTATGGCCATGCAAGTAGCTATGGGAATTGATTTATTGATTAGTACAGCATTCCATCCACAGACTGATGGACAGTCTGAGAGGACAATACAGACACTAGAGGATATGCTGAGAGCATGTATTCTAGATTTCAAGGGTAGATGGGAGGATCACTTGCCATTGGTAGAATTCTCATACGACAACAGTTACCAGGCAAGCCTCCAGATGGCACCATTTGAGGCATTATATGGTAGACCATGTAGGTCACCAGTGTGCTGGACAGAGGCCGGTGAGCCTACACTGATTGGACCTGAATTGGTTGCAGAGACTACAACGCAGATACAATTGATACGGTAACACCTATTGACTGCGCAGAGTCGTCAGAAGAGCTATGTTGACAAGAGGAGAAGGTTTCTTGAATTTGAAGTGGAGACATGGTGTTCTTAAAAGTCTCGTCACGGAAGGGACACATGAGATTTGGAAAGAAAGGAAAATTGTCGCCAAGATATGTGGGACCGTTTTCAATCATAAGAAGGATGGGGGACGTGGCTTATCAATTGGCACTCCCATCACAGTTGGCATCTTTACACAATGTGTTCCATATATTGATGTTGAGAAAGTATAATCCTGATCCTTCTCACACGTACTGAACGTATAAGACATAAAGGTCCAGAGCAACGTGACATATGTCGAGAAGCCTGTTCGAGTGGTGGACAGAGAACAAAGGGTGTTACGGAACCGAGCAATCCAGTTTGTCAAGATAGTATGGGATCGACACGGCATTGTGGAAGCCACATGGGAACTCGAGTCGAAAATGAGGAAAGCTCATCCTGAGCTATTTAGGTAAATGTTTGAAACCCTACTTCACCTGATTTTTGGGACGAAAATTTTAAAAAAGAGGAATGTATTTTAACACCTCGGATTTTCAATTCTTTGTTTATATGAAAATTATCCATTTTTTTATTATGAAATTTAGATTGGATCTTATATGGATAAAGAATTGGGCCATGACCCAATTAGGACCCAATTGATTGTGGAATTGGTTTTATTAAAATTTAAATGAGTTGAATTATTTTAGTAATGCATTATGTCCAAAAATTAATTAAAAGATTTTATGGCCGTGTATGGGATAAGTTTGGCCGAATTTTAGATAATAAAATCTATTATAGGCGCATGGGATCTTCTAAAAAGGGTGTGCATATTTTCTTAAAATAAATAAAAGGAAGTATCTATATTAAAAGAAGGGGCGCACGACAAAGGGGATTTGCTTAGCTATAGTACATTCCAAATTAAGGAAGAGAGGTCGGCAAGGGCTAAAATTAATACATGGGGCGCACGCCCAAAGGGGGGAGTAGCCATCTTAAGCACTTCCTAAATATGGACTAAGGGAAAATTGTAAAAGGGAGAGAGGGACAAGGGCACAAGGTTGCACTCCATTCGAATTCTCTCACTCTATCTCTTTCAATCTCTCATTCTCTCTCACGGCAAAGAGTAAAGAGAAGAAAAGGCAGCAGCAAGAAGGTGTTTGTGGTTGAAAGAAATTAAGAAGAAAGGAGAAGGATTGGAAGAACAAGGAATCAGAAAAAGGTTAGTATCTTATTTGAGTGATTTATTTTGAAATAAAAGAACCATAGGGTTCGGCCATGGTGTGTGGCCGAACCCCATGGAAAAAGCTTTGAGATGGGATTAATGGTTTGAATGGAAAGAAAGAACCATAGGGTTCGGCCATTGTGCATGGTCGAACCCCATGGAAAGATTTGATTTATGTTGTTGGTGATTTTTAATGGAAGATCATTGATAAGGTAAAATGATGTTTGGAGGGGTGAGGTTCGGTCATGGTGTATGGCCGAACCGCACCAAATAAATTTATGAATTTGGGGTTTTCTTAGTTATTGAATTATATGGACCTAAGGTTAATGATTGTAATGGAAGTTTAAATGATGGATTCTTGGTTTAGCATAACATGAACCATAGGGTTCGGCTATGGGTATGGCCGAACCCCATGGGAAGGATATTGATAAAAAGTATTGGATTTAAATAAATGGTCAAGATCATGAACCATAGGCTTCGGCCATGGTGTATGGCCGAACCATAGGCTTCGGCCATTTATTTTTGGAAGGAATTGCTAAAACTAGATTTGCTTCTATAGGTGAGGTTCGGCCATGGTGTATGGCCGAACCCCACTAAAGTCCATTTATGGAAGTTTGTCTAATATTGGAGAGTTTCTATTCTTGGAAAGTGGACATTGGAATTAGAAAGTATCTAATTATAGACCATGAAGATTATTTATGGAAACTATCCGAGAATGGAAGGTGGAGATTAATATGGAACTTAGATTAAATAGAAGGTGATTCTAAGTTTGGAGACCTTCTATTTAAGGAAGGTTGGCCATGAATGGCAATTTTGGTAATTATGGAAGTTGGATGCTAAAATAGGAAACTTTCTAAGTATGGATTATTAATGTTATTTTGGAAACATAGAAAGTGGAGATAATTGGAAACAAGGACATCATGGGTTCGGCCGAGAGTATGGCCGAACCCCATGAATCAAACTTATGAGTTGTGTTTTATGGACTTGATTTGATTAAGAAATTCTTAAAGGGTTTAATTATGTAGATTTAAAGGACTGAGGTTAGCCATGAATGGCATTATTGTAAATATATGGAAATATTGGGCATAGGGTTCGGCCATGATGTATGGCCGAACCCCATGAGATGTTTTGTGGATCAAACATTAACTTAGGCAGTTGTTTTAGTCATGGAAAAGATGGGATTATGGAATGATAGCCATGGATGGCATTTTCGTAAATAGGTGCGGAAATGGTAAGCCATGGGTTCGGCATGGTGTATGGCCGAACCCCATGGGGTTTTGTTTATGGACTTAGAACTTGTAAAATCAAGTGGGACTTGGTGTTGATTTATTATTATATCATAACGTAACGGGATCTCGCAAGAGGTACGCGATCAGTGGTCGATTCTTGGACGAAAGACGCAAGCACACGTTAGCGGTCTTTGGTAGGAATCCACCTCTTTGAAACAATGGATTTATGTACACTTGTTTTATCTTATGTTTGATGAAATTTATGTTTCAAGGGATATGTTTTATATGAATTTTAAATGCTATGTTCATGGGTTTAAATAACATGGATTGGATATGTTTCAAAAGGTGATTTTCAATGCTATGCTTATGTTATAAAATGGCATGTGTTTCATTGGCATCTCATGCATGGCATGGACTGGAGGATTTGTAACCGAAGGGGTCACACTTCGTCGGGGCGTTCGAAAAACCTATGTGCAGTACCTTGATGTGATTTCCATCAAAAAGATTCCGGAGGGTCCACACTCTGCCGGGGCGTCCGGAAGACCTATGTGGTGGGTACATTTATGTACATGTGATGGGTGGGACTCATTGCATATTTGTCATCATTGCATGGCATGGATTTTATATGGTTTTGACATCACTATGTTATTATATATGTTTTGTACTAACCATGTGTTAATCGTAACTAGAATACCTATTGGGCGCGTTGTTCTAACGCCCTACTTCTACCCTAGTTGATGATACAGGTAATGAGGGGAACAATGAACGTAAGATGGACCAGGAATAGGAGCTTGGAAGACTTATTTTACATGTTTTGAATAAAGTTACTCATGAACTTGTATTTGAGTATTTAGATTTCGGAATGTAATAACTTAGATGGTTGGATGATTTATTGGATAATTATGATGTTTTAATTATGGATAAGGACTTGACGTACTTTGCTATCTGAATGGAATAGAACTTGGTTCTATTATGATTCCGCATTTCGATGTTATGATTCCGCAGGTTATGATTTTATTCCACATATTGATATTGCTATGTGTAAACCATTTTCGTGGACTTAGTCCATGCACACATAGGGTTGGCCAGTTAAGGGTCGGACTTTGGAAGTTCGGACTTAGCTCTCGTCGTGATCCCGCGGTCTATCACTATACTCGGTTATAAAAAAAATAAAATATACTCTGAATTTACGGGAAAAAGCTAGTGAAAAAGGGCGGAGCGTTATAGAACTAGAGATTAGATGTGTATCTCAATTTTTTTCACTTCATTACTCCCCCATTTTCATTGAGTTGGATGTCCCAAACTCCAATACATCTCCCCCATAGATTGAGCTTACCACAAAGCTTCTACTTTTTCCCCCATAGATCAAGCTTACCACCAAGTTTTTAAATTTTCTCCCCCATTTTGTCATCAATTGACAAAGGCTCATAAACGCATAGTTTGTGCTCCCCAGACTTCAAAAGTGTCCTTAGACAAGGCACCTAGAGCCAATACTCCATGACATCTCATTATACCATTCATGCATCCATATTAGAATAATCCATTCTATATACTTGAAGCATAAAAGAGAAGGGAAACATGCATTAGAGATAAGAGAGAGAGATGCATATTCAACGTGGCAAAAAAAAAAATTCATATAAACATCACAAACCATAACAAATGAAACAAAACACCATTCATTTCATAATCTAGGTTTGCAAAATGTGCTTAAGATTACAATGCCAAAACATAATTTTTCAAAAACAAAACACTACATCTGAAAAACTAAGCTAAACTGCACCAGCTGGAAGAGGAGGTGGATTAGGTGATCGACGGCGAGGGATTATATCATCTTTCTTGCATGAGGAAGAGATGGCCGACAGGATGTTCTGCAGAGAATCTTTCACAAAGCTTGCCAAAGCTTTAAATCTTCCTTCCAAAACAGTGAGTCTCTCATTCTACTGACTTGCAAGAACTTTAAGACGATCTTCAAAGAACCTTCGACTGGCAATGTCAAGATCAGGTTCATCATCTTCTTCTACATCTTCTTCTTCCATCATAGGAACTAAAAAGGAGGAGGGTTGAGCAACAGTGGATGCTTGTATGCCAAGAAATTTTTCAAATAACTCTTTTCCAAAAGACTTCTTGATGGCAGTAGCATTGAGTAGCCTCACACCTTTGGGCACATCTCCCTTGGAGGGTTTCCCTCCAAAATGCAATACTAGTCTATACATGAGATAGCAAAAGGGAGGATCGCTGGTCATTGTAGAATCCACATACTTGATGATGGTTGAGTACATGAGAGTGGGGAGACAGAACTTCTTTTTGGTTGTTGCACTGTACAAGTGAACAAGCATGTGCTGGTTCAAGTCACCTTTGTTCCCATATCTTGGATACACATTTGCATAAAAGAACAAATGCAAGATCCTGTATTCCAAGAGCATGTGTCTAAGTTTCAACCATATCGCTTTTCTCCACGACACTGTCTTCCATTTTGGACAGAATTTTCTAACATACTTATTTTTTTCCTTCATCACAAATTTGTCAAGGACAACAAGTAGGTATCCATTTTTGAAGATTGGAATGACAAACAACTCAGATACAAGTTGAGGTGTGACTGTTGTGCAAATTTTCAATTTATTACTCGCAAGTGCACGAACCATGTATAGTATAGCGTTAAGAGTGCGAGGTTGATCTCACAAGGAACAAGAAAAATATAAGCAAAAAACATAATATATGAAATTGGAATTTTATAGGTTGTGAAAAAAGTTAGATCTTTAAATTAATCCCATCATAGAAATCAAATTCTATCCTTATAATTATATCGTTAAGCTAATCATATTCTAGTTTTAAATCAATAGATCCATAATGTTAACATCAATTAATTCTAAAACTTAACCAATTATTCCAACTTTAAAATCCAATTAAGATACTGTAATGTAATGTAACGACTTTAATATAGAATTTATGAACAATCTCACATTCAAGTTTTAAGGAAACAAAATTAAAGTCCAATTAATTTAAATCTCAAATTATATCTTGAGAAGGTGGATTGAATACAATAAGTAAATACACAACTAAACAACAACGTAAACAATGAGAATAAATTGAACAACAAAAATAAATCATACAAGTAGAAAAAAGGACATAACAAAATAAAACAATCAAAGGAAATAAATCTACAATTAAAATAAATGAAATAGCAATGCAAAACATAATTTAAAGGTAGTATTGGAATGGATCAATCATAACCAAAAGTAAGTAAACAATAAAAGATCTAGATCTGAAATTCACGTAAAAATTCAAATCTCAATTCATTTCATTAAAATTAAAGCTCATAAACTTTAATTTAAGTAATCGAACCTTAGATCCTTAGATTTAAACAATTAAATTCAAAATCTAGCTATTTGATTTTGTCCCAAAGGACTTTAGATTTGAATCTAACGAAATCTAAGACCTAACTATTTCATTATGTCCTTTAATTAAACAAAGAATATAAACTTAAAATTAAATCAAACAATCATAAAAGAAATTCAAAAATTAAATGTTTTAGGTTATAAAAGCTTATCTTAAATTTATTTAATGAAATAATTCAAGTACAAAACATTGGAAAAATACAACAACGACCATCAAAATAAATTTACAAAATGAGATGCTCACTTGTAAAAATCTTGTATGCTCCTTTGTCTCTTGAGCATTCTCCAATCTTCAATCTCCTCAGGCTCCTGATCAAATTTTAGTTTGTCTAGGGTGCAATGATCTATTTATAGGCTTTGGGAATGAATCAAGGGTTGAGACTTAATCTAATTTTAGGTGATGCGTGGAGGGGTTGGATTAATTCTATCTTAAGCATGAATGGATGGGATTTAAAAATAAAAAGGTTAGGGTTTACTAGGCATGATCGAATGGAGTGAATTGGAGTTGGTTTGGGACTTAAGCAAAGAAATTCGAAAATCATTGGATAGGGTTGGCTTGGGCGAATTTTACTTATTGGATTAGGGTTTAATGCAATGCATAGAATGTATGGCTGGGATCTAAAGTTAAAATGGATGAATGGTTGGATGCAAGGAGAATGATGTGGAGGGTTTCCTTAGTGTGAAATTCGAATGGGATCTACTGGGATATGGGAAAATCGTGTGGGGTGGAGATGTGTAGCAACCCATGTATTAGTTTATTTATTTTTCTTTTTCTTTTCTTTCCTTTCTTCTTTTCTTTCGCTAACCAAAACGAAGGAGAGAAAGATAGAGAGGAAACGAGAGAGAGAGCGAGAGGGAAAGAGAGACCCCTTCCTCCATCTTCTTTCCCTTCATGCATGTGTGGAGATTGAATGCCTTCCATTCCCAAACACCATGGATTCGAAGTTCTTTCCCAGATTCCTCTTCTCTAAGGTAAATCTCTCCTCTAGCTCAGATTTCTTTGGGTATAAAGGTTTGAACTGTATGTGTAGAGGAATGATAAGGAGGGTTTTGTCTAAACCAAAAGGGTTTGACACCCTAAGATGAAGTTTGGGGCTTTGGGTGAAATTGTTGGCATGGAATGGGAGTGGGAAATTTGGGGAAGAATGGGGAAAGTGTAAAATTTCCCTCCAAACAAGTGATTTGGGGTTGGATGAGCCTCACATTTGGGGTTTCTTATGGGGTTTGGACTTGTATGGCCCAAAAAGTAGGGTTCAACCTTGGGTGGATAAGGAGTTGTACTCTTTGAGCTGCATGGGGCTTGGAAATGGTGGAGGTTTTGTAAAACTTGGTAGTTCATATCTTACGTATGAAATTAGGCTTGGGAATAACTCAAATTATTTTCATGTGAAATTAATGGTGATGTATTGTATGTACATTGAGTGAAATCCCCATGTTTAGGTCATTACTAAGGCTATGCAAGTGGTACATCATAGTTTTATGAATGTTGTAGCATGTTGGAATGCATGATAAACTATGCATGTTTTGTGCTTGATGATATAATTAAATGGACATTAGATTTATGTTTGTTAAAATGCTTAGTAATGTGAGGTCATGAATGATTCACATGCTTGAATGTTGTGATGATATGTACATCTCTAGTGAATTCCTATGTTTTAAAGGTGGTTGTAAATTGTTGGTTCACCCATAACTTGAATGAATTATCACCATGGAAATTTGTGAGATGAGGTAGGTGATGAAATGTGAAATACTATGCATTGTAATAGCCCGAATTTTTGAATCAATGTATATTGGACATTTAATTATTTTAATTTGGAATTTGATGTGATGAAAATGCCAAATGGATCAACTTTGGGACAAGGGTCCAAGAATGGCCCAATTGGGCCATGGATGGATTGGATGAAATCCATCTAATGGGTCAATGAGGACTAATCGGGTCAAGGATGGTCAAATTGGGCCCAATGTTTACCCAATAAACCATGAATTGGAATTAATACATGTAATTGGTCAATGGTAAGTAATCGGGTCAAAGATGGTTAATTTGGGTTAAAGAGCCATATGGGACCCAATGGGCCAAGGTAGGTAAGCCCTAAGATAAATGGGTAAGACAAGAATATAATTGGGTCATGGACCCAATGGTGATCCAATTAAAATAAATTAAATGGATCAAATAATTATAAAATTATCTAAGTTAAGATGTATCAAGATTAGGTAACATGGTCAATGGGGCCCACCTCCACCTCACCCATGGAGGTGGCGTGTGGACCCAAGGATAGTGGGACCGACCACCATGGTTGACTGGGTCAACCATGGGTGGATCTTATAGAAGGAATTTAATGAAATTAAATGAAATATGGGGCTTAATTAACTTAACCTAAAAATCAAATTGATCTAAGTTAATTAACCTAATCTAAATTGGTCAAATGGTCAAAACCACTCCAACAAACACAAACCACTCTTAAGAAACACAAAATAAAACCATGGGCTTAAATGGTGGATTGGGCTCAACCACCACCACCAAAGTCAAGCTAGCCCATGCTTGGTTGGTGGGGGAATTAAATGTTGAGTAAAGGCCACTGTAACCACCTCCATCCCATTTCAAACCAACCCATTTCACTCTAGCATTCCTCATACACCAAGAAAAAATGGCACTCACCTTGCAAGAGAGGAGAAAAAAACTTAGAAGAAAAACTTAGAAGGAAAGGAGAAGAAAAGAGAAGAGAAGGTAAGCTTTGGGTCACCAAGACCTTGAAGATCTCTCCCTCATCTCCATACTCTCTTCCTCTCTTAACCTAACCTTATTTACCTTAGCCAATCCAAGCATGTCCCACCATTGATCAAGCACATCTAGCCGATCAAAGATCAAGAAGAAGGAGAAGGGAGGCCAAAGAAGTTGACGGGAGCGACAAAGACCGGAGGAGCCGTCGGATCCGTAAGTATTTCTAAACAAGAATTTAGATTTTTGTTCATGGTTAAAAAGGGAATCCATTTATTAGATAATGGCCAAAAACATCATGGGCCTTGGATCTAAGATCCATCAATGGAAGATTAATAAATGGATAAACTTAGAGAGAGATAGATTAAATGAATGGATGACCATAGGGTTCGGCCATGTAGCATGGCCGAACCCCATGGTGAATGACGGGTAATTTAATTAAGGTTTGAAGGTTTAAAGTGGTGGAGTAAATAAGTTTGAATTATGGAGGTAATGAGGAAATGATTGGTGGTAGAAGTGGATTTTAAATGTAATTAAAAATCAAAAAAAAAAAAATGAGGAAAGACATCATGGGTTCAGCCATGGTGTATGGCCGACCCCATGACCCATGTTTTTAGGTCATTCATGGGCTAAGTATGGTTTATATATGTGGTTAAACGAAATGGAAATTAGGTTAAGTTAATGATGAAATTTAGATGGATTTACAAAGTGTATGATATTTTTAGAGGGCCAAAATGAATGAGGATTATTGATTTAAAAAAAAAAAAAAATGGATGTCTTTTGGACAAAAACATTGCTCTAAGAATGGCATCAATGGATGATGAGCCATGAACCATGGGTTCGGCCATGGTGTATGGCCGAACCCTTGGTGGTATTTAATAATTTTTTTTTTATGATGGGATAGTATAGAAATTGGTTAAGAAAAATGGATAGATTGTATGGATGTTTCAAGTATGATATGTGATGTTGGTGACTTAAATGGATGATTTAATTTTCATTAGAGGTATGTTTAATTGGGTAAATGAAACCAAGAAAAATGGGGAAAGAAACATCATGGGTTCGGCCATGGTGTATGGCCGAACCCATGACCCAAATTTTGATCAATTTTAGGCTAAGGTTAATTCATGTATCAATGCTTAGGAGTTTGTTTTAAAGGGCCAAAAAGAATGAAGATTTGTGATTTTAAAATTGGATTATTTTGGGACAAAACCTAGTCTTTGAAAATGATGAACCTTAGGGTAGTGATTAGTGGATTTTTAATAAATGGAAAATGATGTAGAAGAATGCTAGATTTTAATGGATTTAAAAAAAATGATATGTGAGGTTTTAAATTGAATGAAAATGGGGACTTGAATGGATAAATTAAATTCATTGGAGATTGGATTAAAGGGAGTAAAATGGACCCAAGGGAATGGAAAGTAGGCACCATGGGTTCGGCCATGGTGTATGGCCGAACCCATGACCCATTTGGAAGCCATGATATGTGGGCCACACCTTAGGCCAAAATGTGGAATTAGGTGTGGGAGTAAATGTTTTTCAAAATTAAATATTAGGTGGCTGATTTTATGATGCTAGGTCAGGATTGAATGGACTTAAGTATGAATGAATCTTGGACTTAGAATGCACATAAATGAATGGATGATTTACCATGGAAGAAGAGTGGCAAAACCGTAATAAGTGGCCACATTGAAGAACCATGGGTTCGGCCATGGTACATGGCCGAACCCTATAGGGATTAGACATAAAAATCGGATATTTTGTGAATGGTTAAGTGAAGCGATTAGATGCTGCGTTTTAGGCCGCAAATTGGAAATATCTAAATTGGCCAAAAATCGGGTTTATGTATGTATTTTAAACCACGAAAAATGAGGCTAAGTTAAAGGGTTGATTTTCGATAAATTTGTAACATAATTAATGACCATTAATGAGTCTAAGTAGATGGATCAATTATGAACTTAATCATGGATAACGTAGGAACTAATTCGGTAAATGTAATAAGGTATCGGACGTCGCAAACGGTACGCAATCGGCGACTGGATTATCGAACGGGAAGCGTAACTGAACGCGACACGGTATTCGGTAGGATTCCTACTTTTTTGTAAGCGATGGATATGTGATGGTGTTTTAAATTATTTTGATTTGGCTTATGATGTATTTATGATTATGCTTTATCTTATGATGTGTTTTTAAGTTATGAATCATATGGATTATATTTTAATATTATGCATTATATGGCTATGTATGGTATCAAAATTATGGTTTATCTATATACTACATAGCATAATGCACGCACATCTCATGCATGGCATGGGTGGGAAAATAATGAAACCGGAGTCCATGCTCCATCGGGGCGACCGAGAATCAGACATGGGGATAGCCTGAGGGCTATAACCGGAGTCCATGCTCCGACGGGGCGACCGAGAATCAGACATGGGGATAGTCTGAGGGCTATAACCGGAGTCCATGCTCCGTCGGGGCGACTGAGAAGCAAACATGGGGACGATACATTGTATGATCATACGGATGATGGGTGGGACACATGACATAGGCACCCATGGCATAGCATTCATCATATGCTTATTTTGTTATATGTTATTTTATCGGTATATGTGTTATCACTAATTCATGTGCTAGCCCTACTCGGAGTCCTACTGGGCGCGTTGACTAACGCCCTACTTCTACCCTAGCTGATGACGCAGGAGAGGCAGGAAGCGGTGGACATACCGGAGGCCAAGCTTAGAAGCTTGGAAAGCGCAGTCTTAGTTTATCTTACGTTTACATTTTGGAGATGTAATTTTAAAGTAACTTAGCTTGTCGGGTTGTATAAGTTTACATTTCTTGCGATGGTTTGGATGTTACTCATGGACGATGATATTTTGTGATATACATATGAACATAGGGGCATTTTGGTAATTCAATGTTGTATCTTCCCTTCTATCTAAAAACCGGTAGGATAGACTCTATTATCATGTTCCGCAATAATTATAATCCACGAGCTTACTTCCTACGCGTGAACCGTTCTCGTGGACTTAGCTCCGCGTACGCGTGGGGTTGGCCAGTTAAGGGTCGGGCTTTAGAAGCTCGGACTTAACTCGCGTCGTGGCATCCGCGCCCTCTCTCACTCTTCTATTTCAAAAAAAAAAATAGACTCTGAGTTTTGGAAAACGGGTGAAATTGGGCGGGGCATTACATGTATAGAGATAGTTGTGGAATTCATGTGATGTTGCATTGAAAAGATACCATAATGCACAACATGTGTATTACCTTGCGGTAGAGTTGTGTTGGTAATGTAGAAGTGGTGTAGAATTAAAAGATGTCTATATGTGGTGTTGAATCATGAGGGTTCTCCACATTTTTTGGTAGGTTTGGGTTTGTTTACATACTATGGGTTGCATCCTATTCTTGGATGTGATGAGTGATAGTGACATGTATGTAATAAGGAAATATGAGTTGTAGACTTGTGGGTAAAATTCACGTGTGTGAAAATGTCTACATGATCATCATAGTGGTCTACAATTTGAAAGGTATAATGAGATGTTGGGAGATAGATGATGGTAACTTTTTCCATATATAATGTAGTGTGGAGTCAAGAGGATTATGTGAGATTAGTGAGCATTTAACTTAAATTTAATTGTTGGCTTAAACACACTGCCATGAGTTTGATGAAGGAGCAAGTCCCTAGGTGAATATATTGTGTTCCTATGTGATTGAGAGATGTGTGTATGATGAAGATCAGAAAAATTAGAAAGAATGTGATTGGTACAGGAGTTTTTAGTGTACATTTTAAGCTATATGACAATGTGAGTGTCATAATGGAATATATATGCACTGACTTCTTGGTTTGAGGTGAATGAAGTGATGAAGTGGAGGAAACTAGTAGATAAAATGAACTACGGTTGATCTAATCCACCCTATGGTTTGTAGGCAGCTGAGAGCGTGGTGCTCTAATCCGATCAAAAATTTCCTCAAGTTTCATCCATACTTAGTGACTTTGAATAAAATGGATGCAACGAGATGATGAATGGATTGTTTGTCATATGAGGTTGATAGTATGTGAAGTTCGCAGGTCAGAGAAGAGAACATAGATTTGATGGTGGGTTGAAGTACGGTTGGAATCTCCACGTTTAGCAGATGTGTTTCCTTTGTTGGATGCATGATGTTCTTAGTGGGTAAACAAGCATGGGTGAAGGAAAAGAGAGATGTACCTCTTACGAGGTGTTAGTGGAGTAAATTGTTGGTGAGGGACTTCACCCCATGTAGAAGAATTGGTAAACCCCACTTAATTGAATAATCATGCTATTATAATAATGTGAAAGTTATGTCGATGATGGAAGGTTGTGTGAAATGGTATGATTACTCTTCTTGAATGAAATCCATGCTGCACTAAGATGAAATTACGTGGTATGACGTGGTAGTTGTAAAACATGTTATGGTTAGGTGTTTGCTTTGTTACATGTCTTATTCTGTTCTTGGCACTTGATTATTTGTGCTAATTGTGTATGAAGATATTGTTGGTTGATGGTTTTTATGTGAATGGAATAACGAAGGTGGAGTTGTGTGTAAATTGAATAATTGGAAAAAGAATGAAATTAAAAATACCACATTCATGAAGGTAGGGAATGAAATCAATGCGGAGTGGAGTTGTGGGATGGTCTAGGTGCAGTGAGTCAATAGTCGGAGTCGGATCACACCACAAATGTTGAAGTAGTGGTGGATACCTAGAAAGGGTGGACTAGAACTTTGACGTCCATGCCCGTGGGGTATCTAAAATATGGGTGGATTGGAACCTTAGGGTCCTCGCCTGGGATTTACAGACAGGACTAGACGAGGGCCATGACCCGGATTTGGTGTGGTTGGACTCAGGTTTCATGAGAGACATGTTGAGATTCCTTCCTCCACTTGTGATGGGATTAGTGGAGCATATCAACAAGATTAGTGGAGCGTATCAACAAGCATTTTTCAATCATGAATCATAGTACAACCTGCAGTAAAGAACATGTGCTATCAATATTGAAGTAAGAGGGGTTTCTGTATAATTATCATTTGATCGAGATTTAGTTATGGTTTTAATAATCATAAACATCTAATGATTGGTTTTAAAATATACTATTAATTAGGGGTGGAAACGGACCTGGACCGTCTAGCTCGGCCCGTTAAATAAGCAAACAGGCCTGATCCTAAGGTCCATTTATATACATGGATCGGACTCAGACAATCCGTTTATTATCGCACTAGGCCACGGACGGTCTGCGTGCCCGTCGGGCTCACTAAACAACCACATAAGTGTTTAACCCTCGATGGCTCTCTCCAAAAAGCCCCAACTCTCGATTGGTCTCTCATCTCTTCCTTCTCTTGCCGGCGCTCTCGATTGCTTTTTCCATCTCTTCCTTCTCACCATCGTTCTCTCTCTCTCTCCTTCACCAAACTCATCGCCCAAAATCTCAGATTTGCTGCCCCCTCCGCGAATACCCAGAATCGCCACCACCAAACAACCCCATCTCCATAACTGAGCCATCGTACAATCGTGTAGATCTTCTCAGATTTGCCCCTCCAGCGATTTAGCCACCTTTCCTGTTCGCCCCCATCTACCACTCACACCAACGCCCATACCAGTCACACCAACGGCCATATCCTTACCTCTTGCAGCCTTTAAAAGCCTAAATCTGCCTTGCATCTCTCCCACCTGTAACCCATCTCCTACTGCCTCCATCACCCACCTCTCTTTCCACCTGTATACACTGTTTTGATTTTCCTGTCTGCCCTTTTTTCGATCTCCGCCACCATCTCCATCTCTATCCTTTTTCTTTTACTTCTATTAAGATCTGTACAACCCAAAATCTTTAGTGGTGGGAGGGAAATAAAGAGTAAGGACAAAAGGGCATTTTTAGTGGTGAAAAGCAGCGACAAAGGGGCAACAGGTATTTGGATTTCTCCCTCCTATAGCGCTTTATTTCTTATTTTTTTATTATCTGAAAGGGTTTTAGATCTTCTTCCATCCATCTACTGCGTCCAACTGCTAAATGGCTGAGACTGGACTGACCCTTCCCACATGAATTATTTGAAGCAAAGGGCTTTATTTGTGATGAATATTGCAGTCCAACGGCATACATATATTCTTTTGAACTAAAGGATGGACCAATATCTTCTAGGCATGTTTTACTACTGTTAGTGCCTCGGCTTGGCCAAGTCCCTAAGTTTGTCAATTCCATAACTCGGAAAAAAACACTTGCTGGAAGCTTGAAGACCTAAGGTGATCAAGAGTAAAGATCATGCTCCACCGAATTGAAGCTCATTGTTATGGCAATCACAAAACATGTATTATGCCCACACCTTAGAGAGGACTATCCGTAAGATTAGCTGAACAAAGGGTTAAATCATAAAAAGCCTAGAGAGGAAGCTTGACAGTGAATTGGAACCCAACTTGGAAATATGTATTTGGTTTCACTATCAGCTCGACCAGTCATTCTCACCGACCCCTCGGTGGAGACAGGATCGATCCCTCGTGGTGAAAGACTGGTCGAGCAGATTGACATAGCTTTGGAATCATAGAACTGTTATTTTGAGAAAGACTCTCATCGAGAGTCTCGTATGCATTGATCCCTCAGTGAATGGCTGAAACGACCCCTCGTGGTCAACGACTCTTCGATCAAAATGTATGAGTTCTAGAACGTTGAACTCAAATGGGCTATTAAGAAAACAGACACATTGGTGATTGAAGACCAATCGAGAGTACAAGGACCAACCCGTCGGTAAAGGGCAACATGTCGTTTTGGGTAAGACATGTTTCTAGACTTGAAACTACTGCAACACCCCGGATTTTCATCACTTATAAATATATTGGATTGATCTATTTAAATTGTGAATTAATGAAATTTGAGATTTGAATGGTTGAATTGGACCTTAGATGGGTAAGGAGTTGGGTCAATTATCCAATTAAGACCCAATGGATCATGGGTACGCTTGATTTTAAATTAATTGGGTAAAGTTTAATTAGATGGGTCAATTACCCAATTGGGATCCAATGGGTCATAGATGAACTGATTTTAAAGAAAATGGGTACGGTTAACTTAATTGGGTCAGCTACCCAATTAAGATCCAATGCATAAATCCACCTCATCAAGTGAGGTGGCATGTATGTGAGGTGGCATTGCCATGTGAAAATGCAAGCCAGCTAGGTAAGGTGCCACATCATCGAGTGATATGGCCAAGGTGGGACCTAAATGCCATGTGGTGTATGGTCGACTAAGTCATGGTTGACTTGGTCAACCATGAGTGAGCTCAATTGAGTTCAAGATTAAATTGAGTTGAAGTGGGAAGATGGAGGGTTTTCATCTTGAGGGGACATGGTGGAAGGTGGAGAGACTTCTTGGTTTAAGCCAAGAGTCTCCTTGGTTAAACCAAGGGACTCCCTCATTGGAAAAAACATAAATGAGGAATTGGAAAGGATTGGACTGGTATACAAAAGGGCACACCACACCCCTTGGCCTGCTCCCACACTTTGAAACAAAGGATTTGTTTCCTCTCCTCTTCTCTCTCTCTCGATTCTATCTATATACTTGGTGAATAATCGAAGAGCAAGGAAGGAAGAAGAAAGCTTAAGGAAGAAAAGGTCAGATAAAAAAGAAATGAAGGAGACGGGAAATAAGATATGTGAAAGTTTAATACTATATAGGATTAAGATTAAGGGGAAACCATAGTTTTGGTCATGGTATGGCCGAACCTATGGGTTCCAGATTAGTTGAAAGGAGTGACCAAACTGTTATAGGGTCATGGAAGTTGAAAATCCATTCAAGGATTGTTAGTGGTTTGAAACAAAAGGAAAGGTGATATCCGAATCTATATTATAAACCAAGGATTGAAAGAATAATGGAAAATACACTAGTTTTTGCTAGAGGGTAGAGTAAATTCACTGAGAGTGATATGAATGGTATTATCCATGTTTTAAAATAATAAGGAATGGATTCCATGAAGAAGGGTCTAGCCAAATAATGAAACAAAAAAGACTGACAAATAGTCAGTCGACTAAATATGGGATTGAGTCGATTGAACTAAAGTTGGCCGAAACAGAAAACAATTTCTGGGAGTTTCAATCGACTGAATCTTGTGATTCAGTCGACTGAACAATGGTTGGATTAAAATATATGGGATATAATGGTGTTTCAGCTGACTGAATTTAGGATTCAGTCAACTGAAAATAGACGTATCGAAGAAGTAAAGTAATCTGACGTGTTTCAGCCAACTGAATCTATGATTCAGTCAACTTAATGTTTACTGATCAAACACGTAAATTGTTGGTTGATGATTCAGCCGACTAAATCCTTGATTCAGTCGACTGAATCTATATTGGCCGAACACACAGTTGATCTGATCCAAAGTCAGTCCACTGAATCTCTGATTCAGTCGACTGAAAGTGGGTTGACAGAGAATACAGAGGGTTTGACCTGGTCGTACATCACAAAATACTGTGGAAGTAATTGGCCAAGGGAACACTATGATATGGTGATTTATCAAGGAGACTATCTATATATGATGTGGTTGGATATGGAATTGGGTGAGGGATCATTTGGCATTGACACCCATGGCATGATGTATAAGTAAGCATGATTATGTTTTGGAAATCATGCATTGTATTTTATTACTTATGAAATGGTTTACAAACAGGATATGATGTTTTCTATATTGATTTTATATTGATCAAATGTGTACATAACCTATTTGGAATTCTCACTAGGCGCGTTGACTAATGCCCTACTTCTACCCTATAGATGATGGAACAAGAAATGACAAGGACATGGGGCACGATAGGAGCCAAGCTTAGGAGTTTGGGCAGATTCATATTTATGTTAACTTGATTTTGGAATGATGTATTGAGATAACTGATATTTTGGGATTGTAATAACTTAGATTTATTTTGTTATGGCTTGATGACTTTTTGGATATTTAAGTTTCAGTTAATTAAATTGTGATTGACTTCTTGCTTATTAATGTCATGGATATGGATAGTATTCTATTCATATAATAATTCTGCAATTAATTGTAAAGCGTGTGAACTGTTTAAGTGGACTTAGTCCACGCACACGTAGAGGTGGCCAGTTAAGGCTCGGGTTTTGGAAATTCGGACTTAGCTCGCATCGTGACGTTCCCACTCTCACTCTTTATTCTTTAAAAAAAATATACTCTGATTTTCGGCGAATGAAAAAGGGAGGGGCGTGACAATTGGTATCAGAGCGAAATCGGAAGTGTTGAGTCTCGTAAACTAAGATTAATGAGGTATCATGTCTCACTGACAGGATAAAAATCCCAACTGACCGACTTGTCGGAGTCTACTGCACGGGGGCCGGATTAATTTACTTTGTTGAGAATCAGACTGTAAGCATTCAATCTGAGGACAATACTTGATGAGAAGAATAACAGCAAGGGAAGGACAATCACTATAATTATGGATTTATCAAACATAGCGAAGTAGGACATATTTCCCCAAAATGAGAAACAATATGTGATACGTTGGAAAATTCCCCAAAACAAGAAATACAAGATGATGATTAGGCAATTTCCCCAACTATGTAAACATAAAACTTTATGAGAAAACTAAGTCAAACAATGTTTCAATGACTTAGGAAAATGCCTCCAAGAAGAAGAAATACCGAACAAAACTCACATCAGGAGGAAGAGGTACAGAACCCACGCCAGGAAGAGGGACATAACCCACACCAGGAAGGGGGACAGAAAAGTGTGAACATTCCTGAAGTACCTTCTGAGATGCAGAGCCTAGTACAGGCAGTAGTCACTTCCGTTCTACAGCAACATTAAAACGACAATGGATGTGTAACCTCCAATGAATCATATGTAACTCCCGCCCCTTTTCACTTACTTTCCGAAAATGAGAGTATATTTTTTTTTTAAAAAGTGATAGAGAGCGGGACGTCACGACGCGAGTTAAGTCCGAGCTTCCAAAGCCCGACCCTTAACTGGCCAACCATACGTGTGCGTTGACCAAGTCTACTAAAACGGTTCACACGTACTCAAGTTAACATGCGGAATAATCATATATGCGGAATAACAATAGGATAACAAATCCTATTCCAATTTAGATAGCAAAGTAGTCCAACACTTAACCATAATTATCATAACTTAAATATCCAAACATTAACCGTCCAATCCATAGCAAATATACCTACATTATTACAATTCCGAATACTAGCTATTCAAATACATAATCCATGAATAACTTAAACAAAGTATAACTTAATCATCCAAGTTCCTAAGCTTGGCTCCAATCACGTCCTCGTTCCGTTCCCTTCCTGTGTCATCAACTAGGGTAGAAGTAGGGCGTTAGAACAACGCGCCCAGTAGGAATTCTAAGTAAGGTTAACACATGCGTTAGTAACAAAATCATATATAATATCATATCCTCAAAACCATATGAAATCATGCCATGCATTATGTCTTATGCAATGAGTCCCACCCATCACAATACATGTAACCTCTTGATGGAATTCTCATCATCAAGGTATCCTCACAGTGCTCTTTTGGATGCCCCGACGGAGTGTGGCCTCCGAATTTTTCTTGATGGGATTATACACATCAAGGTCTTCCCACGATTGCCTTACGGATGCCCCGACGGAGCGTGCCCTCCGGTTACAAACTTCCCTCCCATGCTATGCATGAGATGTACATGTCCATATGCTATGTAATATAAATAACCATAGCATGAAAAACTCCACATTTGAAACATAATATATTTACAACATAAATCATCAAAATAAAGATAAAACAATTACATAACCATGTTCCAATGAGGTAGAATCCTACCCAAGACAACTACGGTGTCCTTGAGCTTTAAACCGGCAACTGTTCACGATCGTGCCCCATTTGTGTGGTCTCGTCACCTTGTTACACATCAACAAGTCAATCCATATTCCATTTGGTTTACTGTTTGTGTGGTCTCATCACCTTGTTACACATCAAGAAGTCATCTCAGTGGACTTAGTCCACGCACACGTATGGTTGACCAGTTAAGGGTTGGGCTTTAGAAGCTCGGACTTAACTCGCGTCGTGACGTCCCGCTCTCTATCACTTTTTTTTAAAAAATAGACTTTGATTTTCAGAAATTAAGTGAAAGAGGGCGGGGCGTTACAGTTGGTATCAGAGCGAAACGGGAATGTTGAATCTTTTGAAGTAAGATTAAGATGGTATCATTTCTCACTGACATATAAGAATCCCAACTGACCGACTCTTCGAAGCCCGCTGCACGGGGGCCGGATTAATTTACTTCGTCAGACTCAGACTGAATCATTCAATCTGAGAGCAACAAGGAATGATAGCAAAGGAAGGACAGTCATTATAAATTGGATTATCAAACATAGCAAATTAGGAAATACTTCCCCGATATCCCCAAATGAAGAAACAAACACATGATACTTAGGGAGGTTTTCCTGAAGGACAGGAGAACATTAGGAAATTTCCCCAAAAATAAAGAAATACAAAGAGTGCTGATTTGGTAATTTTTTCTAAGGACAAGAAAAACAAGTTGTTTATTTGGCAATTTCCCCAAACTATGAAGAACACAAAACTTTACAAAGAAGTTAAGTCAACCGATGTTTCCATGACTTAGGAAAATGCCTTTAGAAGGAAGACAAACACAACAGAACCAACAAAAGGAAGAAGAACATAACAGAGAGGGTCAGGATAGTACAAACATTCCTGCAGTACGTCCTGAACTATGGAACCTAGTACAAGCGATAGTCACTTCCGTTCTACAGCAACTCTTGAGCGGAAATGGGGACACAACCCCCAATGAAACACAGGACCGAAAAGGTCCGGGTGGGGGAAATACTTTTTGCTCTCACAAAAGATTCAAACCCTAATTTTGGAGATCTTCAACCTCTACTGGTTCCATTGGAAGTTCCTATTTTTGGTGTGGTCAGCAGTGACATTTCAAAAGAGAGTGTCCACGGAATGGTGGATCTCCTCATTCTTGTTTCCGATGTGGTCAGCAGGGCCATTTCAAAAGACAGTGTCCACAGAACAAAAGATCTCCTCACTTCAGGGGTTCTCTCCATCGTTCAGCTCAACTAGCTCAGTCATAAGGATCTGGATGACTGAATACTTCGAGGTATGGCAGTAATTTGTAGTTCATATGCTTATGCGTTATTTAATCTACTGCCTTCGCATCTATTACTAGCACCGTAGTACAACAAATGCCCACTGCACTTACTATAGTATTCCTTATTGATAGACGATGACGACAATTGGTGAACATATCGATCCCACAATAGATATAGTGGCCCCATGGTAAATGTGATGGATCTATGGATGGATATCATCTTTCCATGGATGAGAGTTTCAATGGTGGTTTGGATTGATGCCGGATATTGGCATTAGGGTATACGTATTGGTAACATGAAGGACATTTTGGTCCCCTAAGTTGACATATTGGTCGTATGTTAGATCGTTAGTGCTATGATAGATATATTAGCCTATTAAAGTATTAGTCATGCCCATGAATGGATTATACTCAAATGGGGTGTTATATTCATGGATGTGTATAACCATGGATGATGGTTCCCATGGTGGTTTGGATTAATGTTAGATATCGGAACCGTGGTAGACATGTTGGTAGTATGATGGACTTGTTGGTCTTATAGTTGACATATAGATCTAATGATTGGGACATGTTTCGATTTATATTCCACGTTAAAAGGTGTTAGTCACATTGTGACTTATGTACAAAGGATGACATGCTTACTTTTGGAAATGTGCCTAGTGGAAAGGTTAAGAATCTAGTGAAACTCGAATGGGAAGCTATGGGTGACTGCCGAGTTAGACTAATCACCTGACTCTATAGTTAGTCGATGGAGTTCCAGGAGAGTGCAACTAGAAACCTATTTATAATGGAATCAGCGAAAGCCTTGAGCATAGGCTCACATTGGCAGGCTACCTCACACAGAGAGTAGACGAATGAACGTATTGAGCGAGTACGTATGGAAAATATCTTGTTAACAAGTAAAGTGAAACAGAGTGCATTGATCTACATAAGGTCACAAATGGGCACACGAGGAAAATATATGACCTGAGAGCAGCTCACCTCGAGCTATTTATGTAAATTGTTTGAAACCCTACTTCGCTCGATTTTTGGGACGAAAATTTTAAAAAAGAGGGTTCGGCCAAGAGAGTGTAGGTTTGAGAGAGAGTGTGAAAAGCTTGGAATCAAAAAATACTCCAAGTCCTTTGTCTTTGAGAGTGGTCGGCTTTGTGTGAGAGAGGGAGAGAGTGAGATAAAACAAGGAATTCTCCTTGCTGCCCAATGTAAAATAGCCAAGGTGGTGTCCTTTGGTTGATACCCCTTTGTAACTCCCATGACCTTTCACCTCCCTCATTATCATTTGCTTTGGGGGTTTCATCCCATGAGATGCAACTCACCAACTTTGTGCCTCTTGGGTTTCCATCATGAGATGGAAACCCTCCCAACGTGTATGCCTTGTATGTCTTTGTGTAACAACCAAAAACTCTCCAACTTCCTCCTCTTAATCCATGATGGTCGGCCAAGGGTGGTGTCCTTTGGTGACACCCCTTGGTAACTCCCATGCCCTTTCACCTTCCTCCTTTATATCCATTTGGAGGTTTCATCCTTAAGATGAAACACTCCCAACGGTTTGGCTCTTGGGTTTCCATCTTGAGATGGAAACCCCCATGCTTCCAACGTGTGCCTTTGGTGTAACCTTGTGTAACATCAAAACCGTCCCCATTAATGACCATTTGGAGTTTCATGCATGAGATGAAACTCCCCATGCATCCAACGTGTACCCTTGGATTTGAGTCTTTCAAACAACTACAACCCCTCATATTTCCACTCTACTCACTTGAGATGAAGGTCCCCACAACTTCCCATCCAACTCATTTAACTTAACTCATCCATTTAACTCAACTCACCTCTTTAATTCAACTCATTTAATTCACTTGAATCAATTCCATTATTTCATTCCATTTCCAACTTAAATCAGCCCCAACCTAATTAAGCTTGGACTCACTTGGTGGTCAACCAAGTCAACCATGATTCATTGGGTCCCAATTGGGCATTTTGACCCAATTGACAGTCTTGACACAATTAAATAACTCTTACCCATTTATTTCCATTGATCCAGATCTACCATCCGTTGGGTCTTATTTGAGCAATTGACCCAACATTTACCCATCTAAAGCTTGTATCCTTTTATTCACACTTTCAATGGCAAAAACCGTAAATATTTATAACTTGAAAATCTGGGGTGTTACAATACAACCCTTTTTTTAAAATTTTCGTCCCGAAAATCGAGTGATGTAGGGTTTGAAATGATTCACATAAATAGCTCAGGGTGAGCTGTTCTCATTTCCGATTTAAGTTCCCAAATGGCTTCCACATTACCATGTCGATCCCACACCACCTTGACGAACTAAATCGCTCGGTTCCGTAACACTTTTTGTTATGTCTCATGTTATATCTTTTACTCGTGAGCCCAATTGTGATCTCCTGTTGATCAATGTACTCTGTTTCACTTTGCCTGCTAACAAGATATTTTCCATACGTACTCGCTCAATAGGTTCATTCGTCTACTCTCTGTGTGAGATAGCCTGCCAATGCGAGCCTATGCTCAAGACTTTCGCTGATTCCATTTTAACTAGGTTTTTAACTGCACTCTCCTGGAACTCCATCGGCTAACTACAGAGTCAGCTAGCTAGGCTAACTCGGCAGTCGCCCATAGCTTCCAATTCGAGTTTCACTAGACTCTTATCTTTTCCATTAAATACATCTCCAAAATTTAGCATGTCTTCATTTGCACATAAATCACTATGTGACCAACACTTTTTGTCCAACTTCCACGATACTGAGTATCTCTCAACATTAACTTTCCTGTGATACCAGTCGTAATATGACCAATACCTTTTCCTTATAACGTGGGATGTAAATCGAAACATGTCCTAGAAATTAGAACAATACATCATCTATGGGACCAACAAGTCCATTATACTACCAACATGTCTACCATGGTACTGATACTCATCATCAATCCAAACCACCATGGAAACCATCATCCACGGTTATACACATCTATGGTTAATAACCATCCATGAATATAACACCCCTCTTGGTATAATCCATTCATGGGCATAATCCATCATTGGGAATAATTAATCCAGGACACATCATCTACCCTGAGATATTCTATCCGTATGAAAAACACTCGAATGAATCACTACGTGACTGTGGGAACAAAATCAAATCATAAATATACCACGACCCCTAGCAAGACTTAGGACCCATGACTTACTAAGCGGAAGACCCACGTCCAACGTGATCAAGTCTACCACGCCCTGCATCCCTTCACCCCAAGGGTGATTCAGTCAAGCTCTAAGGCTGTCAATCCGCGTCTAACGAAGCTAGCACCACCCCCACTGTAACTCCCCGCCCTTTTCCACCATTCCGAAAATCAGAGTCTAATTTTTTTTTTTTTTTTATAAATATGTAAAGTGGAAGAGAGTGGGGAGCGTCATGACGCGAGCTAAGTCCGGACTTCTAAAGTCCGATCCTTAACAGGCCACCCATGTGTGCATGGACTATGCCAATGAAAACCGATCCACACATGGTACTAAATAAAACCTACGGAATATACATAAGAATTGCGGAACTAAACTGCTTAGATAGCAAAGTACAAGTCCTATCCAATTAACTTAACTCAAATATCCAACTCAACAAACCAAACCATAGCAGTCACCTACATTATTACATGTCCATAATAATGTAATAAAAAAGTCAATAAATAAACTCCATTCCAACATCCAAGCTTCTATGCTTAGCTTTCCTCGTGATCCTCAGCCTTTGCCTTTCCCTTTCCTGCGTCATCCACTAAGGATAGAAATAGGGCGTTAGATCAACGCGCCCAGTAGGTCTTCCGATTAGGGTTACCACAAGGTTAGTATAAAAACATGCATATAACATATAATACATGATCATCAAATACTTACAAAACAATGCTATGTATGTATGCAAATGTAATGAGTCCCACCCATCACAATTATACATAGCCATCGCTTGACGGGACTCTCATCGTCATGGTAATCCACAGTGCTCTTTCGTTTACTCTTGATATTGCTCTCATCATCAAGATATTCGTCCTGGCGGGACTCTCATCGCCTAAGGAGACCCCACAGTTGCATCACGGACATTCCAACGGAGTGTGGGCTCCGGTTTCCATAATCATCACCCCATGCCATGCATGAGATGTCAATGAGTATATGCCATTTATAAATTAATCATAGCATTCTAACTTAACTTGGAAATATAATACTTTAACAAATATCCCATATAAAAAAAGATAAAACCAAATATAAAATGTGGTTGCAAAGAGGTAGGAAAACCTACAAAAAGTTCACTTAAGTGTCCGTTTTTCTTAACCGTCACCCGTCCACGACTCATGCTCCGTTCAAGGAGTCCCGATACCTTATTTATATAATTTGATTTCTCATTAAGTCTAGATCCCATAAACCATCTTGTGGGGTTCGGCCGTACCCCATGGCCGAACCTCACCCACTTAAATTTGATCTTTTTAGTCTTGTGGGACTAAAATTAGCCACCATTTGATTCATTTACCAACACATAGGGTCATTATTAAGAGTCCCTAAGTCCACAACCATCCCCCATGTGGTTCGGCCATACACCATGGCCGAACCCATGGTTCTTCATTTTTTAACCATATTTACATTTTTGCCACTTCTTCTTCCATGGTTAAACACTTCTTCCATTCATGCACATCTATGTCCATAACTGATCCATAAACATGAATCCATCATTGACTCATCAATCATGACATGAAATCACTATACACCATTCACTTCCTTAACTTAATACCCATTCATTTTAGTACATGCATGACCTAAACTTAGCCCATAAAATGACTCATAAAATGGTCATGGGGTTCGGCCATACACCATGGCCGAACCCATGATGTTATTTTCCTCATTTTCCTTGAGTCTTTTTCAACCATTTTGATCCACAGCAAGGTCCCTTCTTAAAGGGATTCCATCATACATTTTGGTCATCATCTTTAACCACTTTTAAACCTTTTAAACTTAACCATATTCTCCATCATCTTCAAGGTTCCAAAGATACTTACATCCATCAAAATCTCCCCATGGGGTTCGGCCATACACATGGCCGAACCCTATGGTTCCTTATTTCCATCTATTTACACTTTAAAACATCGTAGAACCAACAATAATTTCTAACATAATCTTACACCAATTATCCCATAAAAATAGTCCATGGGGTTCGGTCATTGACATGGCCGAACCCTATGGTTCCCTTGACTCAATCCTTCCCATAATTATTCATGGTTTAATACCCAACATTTTAACCATAATCATAGTATGGTTCAGCCATCCAATGGCCAACCCAAAACATCCACCATATCTCCATATTAAACACCTTACAACCTTAAATCATTGAATGGTTTTTGTCCTTTAAAAACCATACAAATAACCAAATTATTTCATGGGGTTCGGCCATCCAAAGTGGCCGAACCCTATGATCCATGTTTTCTACTCTTTTTAAACATCATCTTCCATGTTTAAACCCTTGATAGATTCGGCCAAACCATGGCCAAATCATGCTCCCTTTAACCCATTTATTTAACCAATTTTCATGAAATACTTACCAATCTTTCTTAGTTTTTCTTCTTGCCTTTGATTCTTCCTTGCTCCCTTCTTGCTCCTTTGGTCCTTAGCTGATTGTGAGCTTTGATCAATGGTGAAAACACCAAGGCTGGTTTGGCCAAGGAGATAGGTTTTGAGAGAGAGGGAGAGAGGTGAAATTCTATGGTTTCTTTGTGATGAAATTCGGCCAAGGAGTATGGTGTATCCCTTTTGTTAAACAGCCCTCAAACCTCTCACTTACCCTCATGAATTCTTGATCTAACCAAGGAGTCCTTTGACACAAACCAAGGCATCCCTTGGCACTCCCAACGTTGGGTCTTGGGTTTGCATCATGAGATGGAAACCCTCCAAATTCCCCATGTAATTCTTATCCCATTTCATTAAATCTTATGCATGGAAAACCACTCCATGCCATCAACGTGTGGGACTTGTCTTTGTGGTGTTTGAGATCAAGGCAACTCCTCAATAGCTCAACTCATTAGCTCAACTCACCTGAATTCAAGGTCCCTTTGGTTTCCAATTTAACTCACCCAACTCATTAGCTCAACTCACCCCATTTAATGCCATTCATTTAATGCACTTGAGTCAACTCCATTATTTGATTCAAATCCAACTCACTTTAGCCCCAACTCAACCTGATTTGACTGACCCTTTGAGCTCACTTGAGGGTTCACATGGTCAACCATGGTCAACATGGTCAGCTCGACCCATTGGGTTCCAATTTAGCTCATTGATCCAATTTGGCGCCATGACCCATTTATGGGTGGTTTACCAATTTATTTTAATTTGAACCTTAACATATGTACATTGGATCTTAATTGAACCTTGGGCCCCGAAATTTTCTCATCTACGATCATAACCTTCTAATTTACCATTCCAATGGCATTTTTGTAAATATTTATATATTTGAAAAAAAATCGGGGTGTTACACCCATGGAGTAAAATAGTAGCTAGCTCTACGCATCAACGAACATCAAGCGTGCAAAATAGCCGTGAGAGCGCCCTCCAACGCATAGCATGCGAGGGACCCACTCCTCAACGGCAACCCTACGGAACCCTATGGAACCACTCCCCAACACCCCGATTTTTCAAGGATATGAATATTTGCAAAAATGCCATTGAAATGGTAAATTAGAAGGTTATGATTGTAGATGAGAAAATGGTGGGCCCCATTGTTCAAATTAAGACCCAATGTGCATATTATAAGGATCAAATTAAATTAAATGGGTATTGTACATCTAATTGGGTCAAGATGGTTATTTGGGTCAAAGGACCCAATTGGGACCCAATGGGTCAAGATGGACTTATTTGACCATTGGGTCAGCCCAATTTTAATTGGGTTAGGCTGACTTGATTTGGAATTAAATAAAGGATAAATGGGTAGGCTTGATGCAAGTCTGTAAACCACATTCAAATGGCTAAACCTCCCATAAATGGGTCATGACGCCAATTGGGTCAATGAGCTAAATGGGGGCCCAATGGGTTGAGTTGACCATGTTGACCATGGTTGACCGTGTGGACACTCATGTGAGCTCAAAGGATGAGTCAAATCAGGATGAGTTGGGACTGAAATGAGTTGGATTTTAATTAAGTAATGGAGTTGACTCAAGTGCATTAAATGAATGGCATTAAATGTGGTGAGTTGGGCTAATGAGTTGGGTGAGTGAAGTTGGAAACCAAAGAGACCTTAAATTCCATTGAGTAAAATGGGGAGGTGAGGAGTTGCCAAGATCTTAAACACCACAAAACAAGCCCCACACGTTGGGTACTTGTGGAACGGGTTTCCATGCATGGAATTCAAAGGCATGAGATAAGATTCACCTTGAAAGCTTGGTTGGGTTTCCATCTCATAATGGAAACCCAAGACCCAACATGGGAAGCTGAAAGGCTGGGCTAAGCTGAGGCCAAGTGTCCCATAGTTAAGCCATGGGACTCCTTGGTTTGATCAAGGATTGATGAGGGTAAATGAGGGGCTCAAGGGTTGTTTAACAAAAGCAACAAACCACATCCCTTGGCCGAATGTGATCACAAAGAAAACATAGAATTCTCATCTCTCTCCCTCTCTCAAAAACCCATCCTCTTGGCCAAATTATCCTTTGGTGTTTTCACCACTGTTCAAGCTTTCAATCAGCTAAGGACGAAGGGAGCAAGAAGGAAGAAAGCAAGGATCAAAAGGAGAGAAGAGAGGCAAAGGAAATTGGTAAGTGTTTACATAAGAATTTAGTTGAATAAATTGGTAAAAGGGAGCAAGGTTTGGCATGGAATGGCCGAATCCATCAAGGGCTTAAACCTTGGATAGTGTTGTATAAAAAGGAACAAAATATGGATCATTGGGTTCGGCCACTTTGGATGGCCAAACCCCATGAAATTATTTGGGTATTTTGATGGTTTTTGAAGGCTAAAAACCATGCAAAACCATGGAGATTTTTACATGTTTTAATGAGACATAAAGTATATGTTAAAGAGGTTCAAATCATAGGCCATAGGGTTCGGCCACTTGGGATGGCCGAACCCCATGACAGGATTTGACAAGCTTATGGTGATTTTTGATGGTTTTGAGAGATAAAAACCATACAAGGTATGGAAGGGTTAAGGTGTTAAAAACGGAGATAAGGTGTATGTCTTGGGTCGGCCAATGTATGGCTAAACCATATTTTTCTTATGGCTAAATTATTATGTCAAAACCATGAATAAGTATGGAAGGATTGAGCCAAGAGAACCATAGGGTTCGGCCATGTGGAGGGCCGAACCCCATGGACCCTTGAATGGGTATTTGGATTCAAGTATATGAGTAGAAATTATTGTTGGTTTTGTAATGTTTTTAAAGGGTCTAAAATATGACTAAATGGTGAACTATGATTAATGGATTTTTAGTATGTTAATAGATGGAAATAAAGAACCATAGGGTTCGGCCATATGTATGGCCGAACCCCATGGAGTAGTTTTGATGGATGTAAGTGATGTTGGAACCAAGAAAATGATGGAAGATTAAGGGCTAGCTAATCACATGGATAGATGGGTAACTAGTCTTAATTATGAAGGATTAAGAGATCCAATTTGGATTGGTCAGGTTCGGTCATGTTGTATGGCCGAACCCCACTAAGGTGGATTTTTTTTGGATACTAGTGGTTAGCAAGATTAATTATTGGTTAGCCTAATGGCAAAACCGTAAATATAAGTTATAATGGAATGAAGGATTAAAGGACTTGAAAGAAGGGTCAAACTAAAGTGGTATGGTTCGGCCATGCTGTATGGCCGAACCCTACCAAGTTATATTATGTAATATAAGGTGTTTATATGGATGGTATTGATCAAATGAAAAGGAGGATCAAATCCAAAGTGGGTGAGGTTCGGCCATGGGTATGGCCGAACCCCACAAGATGGTTTTTGGGACTTAGATGTAAATGGAAATTAAATAATAGTATATTGACTTGCTGTTATATAAACAAGGTGACGGAACTTGAACGGCACACGAGTTGTGAACGGGTGACGTTTAAGAAAGAACGAACATTTAAGAGAATTTTCAGTAGGTTTCCTACCTACTTGTAACCACTGTTATATTGGATTTTATCATGGTTTTTATGAGTTATGTTGTTATTGTTTTATGTTTCAAATGGGTTTTGAATGTTGAGATATATTTACAAATGATATATATTCATTGACATCTCATGCATGGCATGGGGTGATGATTATGGAAACCGGAGCCCACACTCCGTCGGTATGCCCGTGATGCATCTGTAGGGCCTCCTTAGGCGATGAGAGTCCCGCCAGGAGGAATAACATAATGATGAGAGTCCTATCCATAGGAAATGAGGAGTACTGTGGATTACCTTGACGTGAGAGTCCCGTCAAGTGATAGCTGTGTATACTTGTGATGGGTAGGACTCATTACATTTGCACATACATACATGACATTGATTTTATATGTTTTTGATGATCAAATATTATGATATATGCATGTTTTTATATACTAACCATGTGGTAGCCCTGATCGGAAAAACTACTGGGCGCGTTGATCTAACGCCCTATTTCTATCCTTAGAGGATAATGCAGGAAAAGAGAAGGTCGAGGACCGCGAGGAAAGCCAAGCTTAAGTGCTTGGGTGTTGGATTGCAATTTTAATTACTGTTGTTTGGATACACTTATTATGTGGACTTGTAATAATTTAGTAATCTTTGCTATGGTTTGAATTATAGTTTGATGATGGTTATATGATTTAAGTTATTGTAAATATAACATGTGCTTTGCTATCTAAGAATGAATGGTTGTCTTAGGATTGATGATATTCCACAATCAGTATAGTATGTTCCGCATGATTTAATTTAGTTCCATGTGTGTATTATTTATCATGGGTTTAGTCCATGCACACATGGGTGGCCAGTTAAGGGTCGGACTTTGGAAGTCTGGACTTAACTCCCGTCGTGACGTCTCCCCACTCTCTTCCACTTGTTTATTTAAAAAAAAAAAAATAGACTTTGATGTTTGGAAGGTTGGAAAAGGACGGGGGATTACAGTTGGTATCAGAGCAAAACAAGAAGTTGAATCATCGAAGTAAGATTAAGACGGTTTCATGTCTCACTGACAGATAAGAATCCCAACTGACCTACTCTTCGGAGTCCGCTGACTGGGGGCCAGATTAATTTACTTCGATAGACTCAGACTGAACAATCAATCTGAGAACAACAATGAAAGATAGCAAAGTAAAGTAGTCATAAGTGGACATATCAAACATAGCAAAGTAGGATACACTTCCCCGATATCCCCACATTGAGAAACAAACAACAGGAATTTATGGATTTCCCCCAGAAACAAAGCAAAACAAAGAGTGATGATTTGGCAATTTCCCTAACTAAGATACATTGTATTATACTTAAGATCTCCCCCAAAACCAAGATTGGTTTTATTGGAATTGTTGTTGTTATTCATGTGTTCTATTGTTATGATACAGAGATGTCGAGCAACATTGAGTATACAGAGTTGTGGGATAGAGGAACGCCTAGAAATCCAATAGAGCTGGTGTCTTCTTCCAACAACTCCAGCGTGGAAGTTAACGTAGACGTTCAAGAGGGATTTCCCAAGGAGGTTGAAGTGAATCTAGCACCTTTTTCCAGAAGAGAATATGGAAGATATTCCAATGATAAGAGAGTCTGTGGAGGAGATAAAGCCCGATTATATGTGCGAGTTGTGCAATCAGGAGGGGCACAACTGTACATACTGCCCCCACCCTCTTGAAGTTGTTTGCCCGGCTTGTGGACTTCAAGGGCACGGGAAAGAAAGGACTAACTGTCCTTACATTGGAGGACCGGGGATAACACCCTGCTTGACGTGTGGAGTATTGGGACACATGTCGATGTCGTGCCCTGATAGTTTCTTTATGTTTGAGGATGATGTAGCGTCTTCTACGGAAGACTAGGCTAAGAAGTAGTAAGAAAAGTTAGGAAAAAAGGGGGATATTTTGTAAGGGTTGTGGGTGCATTTTGTTATTTGAAGGGTTTTGTTTTAACCTTACCAACCCTTGTACTATGATGAAAGTTGGATTATATATATATATAAAGTATTGAAATTTATGAGTTATGAGGAATTTTGGGCATTGAATTGTATGTTACGAAGAAAACTAAGTCCATAATCTTTCCATGATTTAGGGAAAAATGGCTCCAACGAGAAAGATCCTACAAAATCAGAAAGGGAAGGAAAAAGTGTTACAAATTGGATTAGGCGAAACGGCTCCAAAAAGAAAGACTCGACAAGATGATAAAGGGAAGGAAAAAGTTGTACATGAGAAGGAGCCATCAGTACATGATAAGGAGATATCAGTTCATGAAAAATGATACTATGAGGAAGAATCACATCACTATCGGCGAGAAGAGGAGGATAGTGAACATTCATCTCGATTGGAGGAAGAGGGGAACATCAACAGCAGCATGCGTATACCATTTGTGCCTCCTGAACTATGAAGCTTGGTTCAAGCGGTAGTTACTTCTGTTCTCCAGCAGCATCTGAATGGAAGTGGAAGCACAAGCGAGGCCAATGACCGGAACATGGTCAGGGACTTTCAGCAACAACGCCCTCCTTACTTTAAAGGGAGAGAAGGGCTTGTTGGTGCAGAGAAGTGGTTAGAGAAGATCTCCCAAATATTGACTCTACTGAATATCAAGAGTCATGCCCATAAGATCTTACTGGCCACATCACAATTGATAGATGATGCTGGTAAGTGGTGGGAAGTAGTGGAGAAACAGCAGCACTTGTGCCAGAAAGGGAAAAGACTGCTATGACCTGGGAACAATTCTCAGCTACGTTTCTAGATCACTATTTCCCGGAAGAAGAGAAGGAACGTTAGACCCAAGCCTTTTTGTCATTAGTGCAAGGCTCGATGACAGTACCTGAGTATCACCTGGAATTTCTCAGCTTATCATGCTATGCATTCTACATAGTGGATACGGAATACCGGTGGGCTCGTAAGTTTGAAAGTGGTCTACGACCAAACATTAGGGACAAAGTGACCGTGTTCAAGGCAGCCACATTGGCGGAAGTGGTCAGCAGAGCCACCATTGTTGAACAGGAATTCGTTGAGTTCACACGAGTTGACAACAGTCAAACACAGAGTGGGAGGGGCACATATCAGCCCAACAAAAAGTTCCGACCGAACTTCAGCAAAGCCTCACCATCTGTTGGATCCACTGGGGGCTTTCGTCCCAACCAACCCTATCAATCTGTAGCAGTCACTCAGGCTTGTAGAGGAGTGAGCAGCTGCTTCCAACTGTGATCAGCCGGGTCACTTCAAAAAGGACTGCCCAAAGCTCAACAAGCTTTCATACTCCAGGGGATCATTTCGTCCACCGGCCAGACCAGTTAACTCCCGGGGAGGTAGGACGTATAACCAGGCAAGACATGTGCCTAACCCTACTGGAGCTGGACGATTGTTTTCTCTAGTACCTCCAGCGGATGAGGATCATTCACTAATTCAAGGTATGGCGGTAGTGAGTAGTTCTTATGCATATGCACTATTTGATTCTGGAGCTTCACACTCCTTTATAGCTGCATCATTTATAACTGCTACCAGTACCTTAGTTCAAAAATTAACTACAACACTCACAATTGTGTCCCCTGTCGGAGACTCGGCATTGGGACTTACATGCACGGCAGTTAATACTGAACTAGCTGTACTCAGATTTGAGTTCAATTATCTGGTACTCGACATGATTGAGTATGATATAATCTTCGGCATGGATTGGTTGGCTAAGTTCCAGGGCAACATTGACTGTTATCGCCGAAGAGTGACATGTTGGTCACCCGAAGGAAAGCAATATGTGGTTCGTGCAGACAAGCAAAGCGGACTGCAGGAAGGGTTGAACCACGTAGTATTGAATAATATCATCATAAACAAGGCACCAAATACTGAACTTTCGGTAATTGTAAAAGAATTTGCGGATGTTTTTCCAAAAGAACTCCCTGGTTTATCACCTATGAGGGAGATCAACTTTGAAATCAAGCTTTATCCTGGTACTTCACCAATGTCTTTACCACACTATCGGATGGCACCAGCAGAGATGTCTGAGCTAAAGAAGCAGATCGATGAACTGCTCAAGCTGGGTTCCATTCGAAACAACACATCGTCTTGGGGAGCTCCAGTGATGTTTGTAAAGAAGAAGGATGGTTCACTCCGAATGTGTGTGGATTACCGAAAGCTGAATCAGCGAACGGTCCAGAACAAGTACCCTTTACCTAGGATCAATGACTTATTCGATCAATTGAGGGGTTCAAGTCACTTTTCGAAGATTGATTTGATGTCCGGATACCATCAAATCCAGGTTAAGGAGGAGGATATAGAGAAGACAGCCTTCAGGACGCGGTATGGACTATATGAGTTTGTAGTCATGCCATTTGGACTCACAAATGCACCGGCTTGTTCATGGATTTAATGAACAGGATTTTCCGTCCGTATCTAGACCAATTTGTGATTGTGTTCATTGACGATATCCTGATCTATTCCAAAAGTTAGGAGGAACATGGGGAGCACTTACGGATAGTCTTGAACACTTTGAGAATGAACAAACTATATGCCAAAGCTAACAAAAGTGAATTTTGGCTATCTGAGGTTCATTTCTTGGGGCACGTTATATCCGAAGGAGGTATAGCCGTGGATCCAGCTAAGGTGGCGGCAGTGAAAGATTGGAAAGTGCCAAAGAATGTAACCAAAATCCGTAGTTTATTGGGATTGGCTGGTTACTGCAGGAGATTTATTAAGGATTTCTCCAAGATAGCATCTCCACTAACTCGACTCACTCAAAAAAGGGGTCAAATATGAATGGTCAAAATTGTGCGACCAGAGATTTGAAGAGCTGAAGACAAGACATACCACTGCCCCTGTTTTCATTTTGCCGGTAAGTGGCAAGTGTTACGAGGTATACTGTGATGCCTCAGGAGAGGGACTGGGGTGCACACTCAGTCAGAGTAATTACGTGGTGGCTTATGGTTCAAGACAGTTGAAAATACATGAACGCCTTTATCCTACGCATGATCGTGAACTAGCTGCAGTGGTCTTCGCTCTCAAAAGTTGGAGACACTATCTCTATGGTGAGAAATTTGAAATGTTTTCTGATCATAAAAGTTTGAAATACTTGTTTGATCTGAAAGAACTCAACTTGAGGCAGCGCAGATGGATGGAGTATCTGGTTGATTATGAATTCGCACTTCAATATCATCCAAGCAAGGCAAACAAGGTGGCGGATGCCCTCAGCTGCATATCACATGCATCCGTGGCATGTTTGATCAGAACGGAATGGGAGATGTTGAATACCATTCGAGAGTTTAAACTTTATCTCAATAACCATGGGACCATATACAATTTGGTTATACAATCCAACATGGTTACCAAGATTGAACAAGAACAACAAGTAGATCCGGAAGTGGAGGAAATATGGGCCAAGATGTCTACTGGCATAGTCTTACCGGAATGGGAATTACGACCAGGACAAAGTCTTTTATTCTGGGGTGGGGTTTATGTGCCAAAAAGCTGTAGGAAAGAGTTATTGATTGAGGCACATCAAACCAAGCTCTCCATTCATCCGGGCAGCACCAAAATGTATCACAACCTGAAGAGACATTACTGGTGGCACGGACTCAAAAGGGATGTGACGGAGTTTGTGGCTCATTGTTTAACTTGTCAGCAAGTTAAGACAGAACATCAAAAGCCACCAGGGTTACTCAAACCCTTATCAGTGCCAGAATGGAAATGGGAGCACATTTCCATGGATTTTGTAAAAAGGTTACCAAAGTCCTCAAAGGGCAATGATGCTATATGGGTCGTAGTAGACCGACCAAGTCGGCACATTTTATTCCTATCAAGATGACGGATTCATCTGAGACTTTGGGTCGGCGGTATATCAAGGATATCATTCGGTTACATGGTATTCCCCGGACTATAGTGTCTGATAGAGATGGCCGTTTCACCGGTAGAGTATGGCAGAGTATGCAGTCGGCCATGGGGACTGGTCTACTGACTAGCACAGCTTTCCATCCACAGACTGATGGACAGTCGGAAAGGACGATACAAACATTGGAAGACATGCTGAGAGCATGCATGTTAGACTTCAAGGGTGCATGGGAGGATCACTTGCCAATGGTAGAATTTTCATGCAACAACAGTTACCAGGCAAGCCTTAAGATGGCTCCATTCGAGGCTTTATATGGTAGACCGTGTAGGTCACCAGTGTGCTGGACAGAGGCTGACGAGCCTGCACTAATAGGACCTGAGTTGGTTGCAGAGAGCATAGCGCAAATACAGTTGATACGGCCACATCTATTAACTGCACAGAGTCGTCAGAAGAGCTATACTAACAAGAGAAGAAGGTTTCTTGAATTTAAAGTGGGAGACATGGTGTTCTTAAAGGTCGCGCCACGGAAGGGACACATGAGGTTTGGAAAGAAGGGGAAACTGTCACCAAGATTTGTGGGACAGTTTCCCATCATAAGAAGGATGGGGGATGTAGCATACCAATTGGCACGTCCTTCATAATTGGCATCCCTACATGATGTGTTTCATGTATCGATGCTGAGGAAGTATAATCCCGACCCTTCCCATGTGTTGAATGTGCAAGATATTGTAACATCCCGCCCTTTTCCAACCTTCCAAAAATCAGAGTCTATTTTTTTTTTTAAATAAACAAATGGAAGAGAGCGGGGAGACGTCACGACGCGAGATAAGTCCGGACTTCCAAAGTCCGACCCTTAACTGCCCACCCATGTATGCATGGGCTAAGACCATGAAAACTGATCCACACATGGAACAAAGTAAATCTTGCGGAATAATATAAACTGACTGCGGAATAAGTCAAATATGCGGAAATATAATCAATCCTCAGACTGCTCCATTCTCAGATAGCAAAGTACAAGTCATAATTACTTAGAACTAAACCTTCATTCAAACTTAAATCAAACCATAGCAGTTGTCTCCATTATTACATATCCATGAAGTTTATCCAAATAACAATAATTAAGAAATCCAATCCAACACCCAAGCGCTTATACTTGGCTTCCCTCGCGATCCTTCGCTTTTGCCTTTCCTTTTCCTGCGTCATCCACTAGGATAGAAGTAGGGCGTTAGATCAACACGCCCATTAGGTTTTCCTATCAGGGCTACCACATGGTTAGTATATAACATGCATATATCATAGTGTATGATCATTAAAAACATCTGAAATAAATGCTATGTATGTAAATGCAAATGTAATGAGTCTCACCCATCACAAGTATACATAGCTATCACTTGACGGGACTCTCACGTCAAGATAATCCACAGTACTCCTCATTTCGTATGGATAAGACTCTCATGTCAAGATAATCCACAGTACTCCTCATTTCCTATGGATAGGAACCTTATCATTAAGTTATTCCTCCTGGGGGGACTCTCATCACCTAAGGAGGCCCCACAGATGCATCACGGGCATACCGACGGAGTGTGGGCTCCGGCTTCCATAATCATCACCCCATGCCATGCATGAGATGTCAATGAATATATGTCATTTGTAAATATATATTTCATCATTCAAAACCAATTTGAAACATAAAACAATAACAATATATCTCATAAAAACCATGATAAAACCAATTATAAAAGTGGTTACAAGTAGGTAGGAAACCTATGGAAACTTCGCATAAGTGTCTGTTCTTTTTGAGCTTCACCCGATCACGACTCGCACGCCATTCAAATTCCGTTTCCTTGTTTATACAACAGCAAGTTAATACTTAATCTTCTTGATTTTTAATCAAGTTTAGATCCCATAAACCATCTTGTGGGGTTCGGCCATACCCATGGCTGAACCTCACCCACTATAATTTGATCTCTATTTTTATTTAATCCTCATTAAAACATCTCATATTACAAACATACCTTGGTAGGGTTCGGCCATACAACATGGCCGAACCATACCACTTTGGTTTGACCCCTCTTTCAAGTCCTTTAACCCTTCTCTATTCATTTTTGCATTATTACATGTATTTACAGCTTTGCCACTAGACTTAAACCATATTAAAACCAAGTTCCATAAAAACCACCTTAGTGGGGTTCGGCCATATTACTTGGCCGAACCTCACCAATCCAAATTAGGTCTCATTTCAATCCTTCAAACCCCCAATCATGACATATACCTCTTTCTATGGGGTTCGGCCAAACTCATGGCCGAACCCAATAGATCATCCTTGGTTCTTTTATCCATTCCTCATACTTCACCATTTAATCATATTTTTAGACCTTTTGAAAATATTACGTAACCAACAATAATTTCTACCCATATACTTGAATCCAAATACCCATTCAATTGTCCATGGGGTTCGGCCATACACATGGCCGAACCCAATGGTCCTCTTAACTTAATGATTCCATCATTCATACATACTTTAGGCTTAACACTTTTAGCCATAAGAACCATATGGTTCAGCCATCCCATGGCCGACCCAAGATATTGAACTTTTCTTCATTACATGATATGGATTTTATCCCTTAAAAACCATAAACTCACCACAAGCTTGACAACTCCTTTCATGGGGTTCGGCCATCCCAAGTGGCTGAACCCTATGACCCATGATTTGGACCTTTTTAACTTACATCTTATGTCCATTAAAAACATGTAGAAATCACCATAGTATTGCATGGTTTTTATCCTTAAAAAACCATCCAAATACCCAACTAACTTCATGGAGTTTGGCCATCCAAAATGGCCGAACCCAATGGTTCATTTTTATCATTTTAAACCACCTTTACCCAAGGTTTAAACCCTTGATGAATTCGGCCATTCCATGGCCAAATCATGACATTCAAAATCCATGATTTAAAAACCCTTTCCACTTCCATCTTAGGTCTAATTAAAATATCTAAAACTGTCCATCATTTTGCACGGTTTTAACTTACAAAAACCATCAACATAACCATATTATTTCATGGGATTCGGCCATCCAAAGTGGCCGAACCCTATGGTCCATGTTTTCTATCTTTTAAACATCACTATTCATACTCTAAACCCTTAGTAGATTCGGCCATCCCATGGCCAAATCATGTTCCCTTTAACCAACTTCATTAAACAAAATTCCATGTAAACACTTACTAATTTCCTTTGCTTCTCTTCTTGGCTTTGATCCTTGTTTTCTTCCTTCTTGCTCCCTTAATTCTTTGCTGATTAGAAGCTTGAACAATGGTGAAAACACCAAAGGGTAATTCGGCCAAGAGGGTATGTTCTTGAGAGAGGGAGAGAGATGAAGTACTATGGTGTTTGCAATGCAAAATTTGGCCAAGCATATGGTTTATCTCCTTTGTATAACAGCCCCAAGAACCATTCATTTACCCTCATTACTCTTTGATCAAACCAAGGAGTCACTTGGCACAACCCAAGACATCCCTTGGCACCAACCAATGCATCCCCTTGGCACCAACCAATGCATCCCTTGAGATGGAAAGACCCCTTCATCCTTCCTCATTAATGTCGCACCCAACCTTGGTGTCCCTTGGCTTGGCCAAGGCACCACTTCACTTCCAACTTTAGCCATTACTTGTCTTTGAGTCATTGAGATCAAGACAACTACTCACCTCCCCACTTGACTCAATGGAATTCAAGGTCTCTTTGGTTTCCAACTTAACTCATCCAACTCGTTAGCTCAACTCACCCCATTTAATGCCATTCATTTAATGCACTTGAGTCAACTCCATTACTTAATTCAAATCCAACTCATTTCAGCCCTAACTGAACCTGATTTGACTCACCCTTTGAGCTCACTTGAGGGTCCACACGGTCAACTCCAAATTAGCTCATTGATCCCATGTGACGCCATGACTTATTTAGGGGTGGTTTAGCCATTTGAATGTGGTTTACACACTTGCCTCAAGTCTACAATTTATCCTCCATTTAACTCCAAATTAATTCAGCCTAACCCAATTAAAATTACGCTCACCCAATGGCAAATAAGTCCATCATGACCCATTGGGTCCCAATTGGGTCCTTTGACCCAAATAACCATCTTGACCCAATTAGATGTACATTACCCATCTACTTTAATTTGATCCTTATAATATACACATTGGGTCTTAATTTGAACAATGGGCCCCACCATTTTCTCATCTACAATCATAACTTCTAATTTACCATTCCAATGGCATTTTTGTAAATATTCATATCTTTGAAAAATTGGGGTGTTACAGATATAGAAGTGCAAAGTGACGTGACATACGTCGAGAGGCCTGTCAGAATAGTGGAGACTGAGCAAAGGGTGCTACGAAACAGAGCGATTCAGTTTGTCAAAGTGATATGGATTGACATCGTATTGAAGGGCCACTTGGGAACTCGAATCGGAGGTGAGAACAGCTCACCCCGAGTTGTTTATGTAATTTATTTTAGACCCTTACTTCGCTCGATTTTCGGGACGAAAATTTTAAAAAGAGGGTTATATTGTTACACCCCGATTTTTCAAAGATATGAATATTTACAAAAATGCCATTGGAATGGTAAATTAGAAGGTTATGATTGTAGATGAGAAAATGGTGGGGCCCATTGTTCAAATTAAGACCCAATGTGCATATTATAAGGATCAAATTAAATTAAATAGGTATTGTAATCTAATTGGGTCAAGATGGTTATTTGGGTCAAAGGACCCAATTGGGACCCAATGGGTCAAGATGGACTTATTTGACCATTGGGTTAGCCCAATTTTAATTGGGTTAGGCTGAATTGATTTGGAATTAAATAAGGATAAATGGGTAGGCTTGATGCAAGTGTGTAAACCACATTCAAATGGCTTAACCACCCATAAATGGGTCATGGCGCCAATTGGGTCAATGAGCTAATTGGGGGCCCAATGGGTCGAGTTGACCATGTTGACCATGGTTGACCAAGTGGACACTCATGTGAGCTCAAAGGATGAGTCAAATCAGGATGAGTTGGGACTGAAATGAGTTGGATTTTAATTAAGTAATGGAGTTGACTCAAGTGCATTAAATGAATGGCATTAAATGTGGTGAGTTGGGCTAACGAGTTGGGTGAGTTAAGTTGGAAACCAAAGAGACATTAAATTCCATTGAGTAAAATGGGGAGGTGAGGAGTTGCCATAATCTTAAACACCACAAAACAAGTCCCACACGTTGTGTACTTGTGGAGCAGGTTTCCATGCATGGAATTCAAAGGCATGAGATAAGATTCACCTTGGAGGCTTGGTTGGGTTTCCATCTCACATTGGAAACCCAAGACCCAACATGGGAAGCTGAAAGGATGGGCTAAGCTGAGGGCAATGTCCCATAGTTAAGCCATGTGACTCCTTGGTTTGATCAAGGATTGATGAGGGTAAATGAAGGGCTCAAGGGTTGTTTAACAAAAGCAACAAACCACATCCCTTGGCCGAATGTGATCACAAAGAAAACATAGAATTCTCATCTCTCTCCCTCTCTCAAAAACCCATCCTCTTGGCCAAATTATCCTTTGGTGTTTTCACCACTGTTCAAGCTTTCAATCAGCTAAGGACTAAGGGAGCAAGAAGGAAGAAAGCAATGATCAAAAGGAGAGAAGAGAGGCAAAGGAAATTGGTAAGTGTTTACATAAGAATTTAGTTGAATAAATTGGTAAAAGGGAGCATGATTTGGCCATGGAATGGCCGAATCCATCAAGGGCTTAAACCTTGGATGGTGCTGTATAAAAAGGATAAAAAAATGGATCATTGGGTTCGGCCACTTTGGATGGCCGAACCCCATGAAATTATTTGGGTATTTTGATGGTTTTTGAAGGCTAAAAACCATGCAAAACCATGGAGATTTTTACATGTTTCAATGAGACACAAAGTATATGTTAAAGTGGTTCAAATCATAGGCCATAGGGTTCGGCCACTTGGGATGGCCGAACCCCATGAAAGGATTTGACAAGCTTATGGTGATTTTTGATGGTTTTGAGAGATAAAAACCATACAAGGTATGGAAGGGTTAAGGTGTTAAAAATGGAGATAAGGTGTATGTCTTGGGCTAAATTATTATATCAAAACCATGAATAAGTATGGAAGGATTGAGCCAAGAGAACCATAGGGTTCGGCCATGTGTAGGGCCGAACCCCATGGACCCTTGAATGGGTATTTGGATTCAAGTATATGAGTAGAAATTATTGTTGGTTTTGTTATGTTTTTAAAGGGTCTAAAATATGACTAAATGGTGAACTATGATTAATGGATTTTTAGTATGTTAATAGATGGAAATAAAGAACCATAGGGTTCGGCCATATGTATGGCCGAACCCCATGGAGTAGTTTTGATGGATGTAAGTGATGTTGGAACCAAGAAAATGATGGAAGATTAAGGGCTAGATAATCACATGGATAGATGGGTAACTAGTCTTAATTATGAAGGATTAAGAGATCCAATTTGGATTGGTGAGGTTCGGCCATGTTGTATGGCCGAACCCCACTAAGGTGGATTTTTTTTGGAAACTAGTGGTTAGCAAGATTAAATATTGGTTAGCCTAATGGCAAAACTGTAAATATAAGTTATAATGGAATGAAGGATTAAAGGACTTGAAAGAGGGGTCAAACCAAAGTGGTATGGTTCGGCCATGCTGTATGGCCGAACCCTACCAAGTTATATTATGTAATATAAGGTATTTATATGGATGGTATCGATCAAATGAAAGGGAGGATCAAATCCAAAGTGGGTGAGGTTCGGCCATGGGTATGGCCGAACCACACAAGATGCTTTTTGGGACTTAGATGTAAATGGAAATTAAATAATAGTATATTGACTTGTTATATAAACAAGGTGACAGAACTTGAACGGCGCACGAGTCGTGAACGGGTGACGCTTAAGAAAGAACAGACATTTAAGAGAACTTTCAGTAGGTTTCCTACCTACTTGTAACCACTGTTATATTGGGTTTTATCATGGTTTTTATGAGTTATGTTGTTATTGGTTTATGTTTCAAATGGGTTTTGAATGTTGAGATATATTTACAAATGATATATATTCATTGACATCTCATGCATGGCATGGGGTGATGATTATGAAAACCCGAACCCACACTCCGTCGGTATGCCTGTGATGCATCTGTGGGGCCTCCTTAGGCGATGAGAGTCCTGCCAGGAGGAATAACTTAATGATGAGAGTCCTATCCACAGGAAATGAGGAGTACTATGGATTACCTTGACGTGAGAGTCCCGTCAAGTGATAGCTATGTATACTTGTGATGGGTGGGACTCATTACATTTGCACATACATACATAGCATTGATTTTATATGTTTTTGATGATCAAATATTATGATATATGCATGTTTTTATATACTAACCATGTGGTAGCCCTGATAGGAAAACCTACTGGGCGCGTTGATCTAACGCCCTATTTCTATCCTTAGAGGATAATGCAGGAAAAGGGAAAGGAAAAGAGAAGGTCGAGGACCGCGAGGAAAGCCAAGCTTAAGTGCTTGGGTGTTGGATTGGAATTTTAATTATTGTTCTCTGGATACACTTATTATGTGGACTTGTAATAATTTAGTAATCTTTGCTATGGTTTGAATTATAGTTTGCTGATGGTTATATGATTTAAGTTATTGTAAATATAACATGTGCTTTGCTATCTAAGAATGAATGGTTGTCTTAGGATTGATGATATTCCGCAATCAGTTAAGGGTGGCCAGTTAAGGGTCGGACTTTGGAAGTCCGAACTTAACTCGCGTCATGACGTCTCCCCGTTCTCTTCCACTTGTTTATTTAAAAAAAAAAAGTAGACTTTGATTTTTGGAAGGTTGGAAAAGGGTGGGGCGTTACAATACCCATTCATTTTAGTACATACATAGACCTAAACTTAGCCCATAAAATGACTCATAAAATGGTCATGGGGTTCGGCCATACATCATGGCCGAACCCGTGATGTTATTTTCCTCATTTTCCTTGAGTCTTTGTCAACCATTTTGATCCACAGCAAGGTCCCTTCTTAAAGGGATTCCATCATACATTTTGGTCATCATCTTTAACCACTTTTAAACCTTTTAAACTTAACCATATTCTCCATCATCTTCATGGTTCCAAAGATACTTACATCCATCAAAATCTCCCCATGGGGTTCGGCCATACACATGGCCGAACCCTATGGTTCCTTATTTCCATCTATTTACACTTTAAAACATCGTAGAACCAACAATAATTTCTAACATAATCTTACACCAATTATCCCATAAAAATAGTCCATGGGGTTCGGTCATTGACATGGCCGAACCCTATGGTTCCCTTGACTCAATCCTTCCCATAATTATTCATGGTTTAATACCCAACATTTTAACCATAATCATAGTATGGTTCAGCCATCCAATGGCCAACCCAAAACATCCACCATATCTCCATATTAAACACCTTACAACCTTAAATCATTGAATGGTTTTTGCCCTTTAAAAACCATACAAATAACCAAATTATTTCATGGGGTTCGGCCATCCAAAGTGGCCGAACCCTATGATCCATGTTTTCTACTCTTTTTAAACATCATCTTCCATGTTTAAACCCTTGATAGATTCGGCCAAACCATGGCCAAATCATGCTCCCTTTAACCCATTTATTTAAATTTTCATGAAATACTTACCAATCTTTCTTAGTTTTTCTTCTTGCCTTTGAGTCTTCCTTGCTCCCTTCTTGCTCCTTTGGTCCTTAGCTGATTGTGAGCTTTGATCAATGGTGAAAACACCAAGGCTGGTTTGGCCAAGGAGATAGGTTTTGAGAGAGAGGGAGAGAGGTGAAATTCTATGGTTTCTTTGTGATGAAATTCGGCCAAGGAGTATGGTGTATCCCTTTTGTTAAACAGCCCTCAAACCTCTACTTACCCTCATGAATTCTTGATCTAACCAAGGAGTCCTTTGACAAACCAAGGCATCCCTTGGCACTCCCAACGTTGGGTCTTGGGTTTGCATCATGAGATGGAAACCCTCCAAATTCCCCATGTAATTCTTATCCATTCATTAAATCTTATGCATGGAAAACCACTCCATGCCATCAACGTGTGGGACTTGTCTTTGTGGTGTTTGAGATCAAGGCAACTCCTCAATAGCTCAACTCATTAGCTCAACTCACCTGAATTCAAGGTCCCTTTGGTTTCCAATTTAACTCACCCAACTCATTAGCTAAACTCACCCCATTTAATGCCATTCATTTAATGCACTTGAGTCAACTCCATTATTTGATTCAAATCCAACTCACTTCAGCCCCAACTCAACCTGATTTGACTGACCCTTTGAGCTCACTTGAGGGTTCACATGGTCAACCATGGTCAACATGGTCAGCTCGACCCATTGGGTTCCAATTTAGCTCATTGATCCAATTTGGCGCCATGACCCATTTATGGGTGGTTTACCAATTTATTTTAATTTGAACCTTAACATATGTACATTGGATCTTAATTGAACCTTGGGCCCCGTAATTTTCTCATCTACGATCATAACCTTCTAATTTACCATTCCAATGGCATTTTTGTAAATATTTATATATTTGAAATAAAATCGGGGTGTTACACCCATGGAGTAAAATAGTACCTAGCTCTACGCATCAACGCACATCAAGCGTGCAAAATAGCCGTGAGAGCACCCTCCAACGCATAGCATGCGATGGACCCACTCCTCAACGGCAACCCTACGGAACCAAGTCTCCGTATCTCATAACAAGGCTCCCACAGTCTCATAGCTACTCTAAGCCTTACTCATGGAATCTATATTCTTAACTCATCAATATCACGTGAGGGACACACCCATACCACGTCTCAATATTATCAAATGACCTTGTCACCTACATCTCAATGCCCAAGTCCTCATTGACTCTTAAATTTGCATACTTTATTGAAAGTCATTCAAACTTCCATCACAATACAAGGGTTGGTAGGGTTAGAACAAACCCTTCAAAACGTACCCACAACCCTTATAAAGTCTCCCCTTTCCCTGACATTTTCTTACCATGTCTTAGCCTAACCTTCCATAGAAGACCCTGTATCATCAGCAAAATTGAAGAAGTCGTCAGGGCATGTTATCGATGTGTGCCCCAACACTCCATAAGTCAGGCAGGGTATTATTCCTGTTCTTCCAATGTAAGGACAGTTAATCCTCTCCTTCCCGTGCCCATGAAGTCTACAAACCGGGCAAATAACCTCAAGAGGGTAGGGGCAGAAAGTACAGTTGTGCCCTTCCTGGTTGTACAACTCGCACATATACCCGGGCTCTATCTCCCCTACGGATTCTCCTATCATGGGGATATCTCCCATATACTCTTTTGGAAAAGGAGCTAGATTCACTTCGACATCCTCGGGAAATCCCACCTGAACGTCTACGTTAATTTCCACAGCGCGGTCTGGCCTGATGGAGTTGTTGGAAGAAGAAACCAGATCTATAGGACAGCTAGGGGTTCCCCTGTCCCATAACTCTGTATACTCTTTGTTACTCAACATATCTGTATTACAACAACAAAAACATATCAATGACAACCGTAATTCAAATCAAGCTAATCTTTGTTTTGGGGAATTTCCATATGTATCACATAATGTCTCTTGTTTAGGGAAATTCCCAAATAAACACCCTTTGTGTTTCTTTGTTTTTGGGGAAAACTTCCTAAGTATCAAGTATCATTTCTCAATTTGGGGAAATCCTGATGCTCTCCTGTTCTCGGGGAAAACCTCCCTAAGTATCAAGTGTTTGTTTCTCGATTTGGGGATATCGGGGAAGTATCTCCCCATGGGAATGCTATTGTGGACTTAAAGTGGTTATTGATGTTAAATGACTAATCTATAAGTGTTTAGATTAATGAAACAAAGATGGCTTGATCTTGGATTAATTTAAAAGATCAAAGGATTGGAAAGAAGGGCACAAAACCAAAGGAGTGAGGTTCGGCCATGATGTATGGCCGAACCCCACTAAGGAATTTTTATGGACTTATGTTGTTGTGTGTGTTAAAAGGTTAGATGTATGAATGATTAGATTAATGGATTGATGATCTTGGACTTATTTAATTTATAAAGATTAAAGGATTACAAAGAGGGACCAAACTCAAGTGAGTGAGGTTCGGCCATGTGGTATGGCCGAACCCCACTAAGGTGGATTTTGGTGGACAAAGGGTTAAGTAATTAGTTAAGTGGTGATTGAGTAAATAATAAAAGAAAGGGTTAAAATCAAAGTAAGTGAGGTTCGGCCATGGTGTATGGCCGAACCCCACAAAGGTGTGTTTATGGACTTAAGACCAAATGGAAAATCAAATGGAATATGGATTGACTTGTTGATGTATAACAAGGTGATGGGTCATGTGATTTACGCATCTTTAGGAAATGAATGTACCTGTGCATTACCTAATGTATAGGGTGTGTACGATACCCATACACAGTGTCGTTTCATTCCAAGTTCTTAAACTTGTGAATCCCATGTGGAATGAAGCATGCTCTATGCCCTTAAATGGATTTTTGGTGTGACCTACCAAATGTGTTGATCAAAATGATCAAATGTGCTTAACTGTAATCCATTTATATACGAGTCCTTTCAAGAAATCAAAGTATACTTGAAAGAATGATAAAAATATTTATCATGTTTTGGGTAATAACATGATAACAGGCATGAGAGTTGTATGTGCAGCATCGTACTTCATTTCCATATGCATGGTAACCATATTCAAAACAGGAAATGAATGTATGATTAGTGTGTTTTATGTTTCATTCCAATACTCGCTACTTTATATATTGTGTGGAATAACTCTTGTTCGTAGACACCTTCCTTTTGCTAAAGCCGCATCAAATGACATCACACACCTAGGCAATATGTTTGAACAAGTGATTTAAATGTGCCCAAGGTACTTGGATTGATTTGGATCTAGGAGAGATCTATAATCCATGTCTTGTGCCTACTCTTCAAAAGGATGAATTGAATCTTCAAATGGTATCATCACTGGCATTTAAAGGTGTATAAGCAAAGCTTGATGAACTATGAACATCTCAAAAGCACACACACACATACACACACACACACACACACACACACACACACACACACACACACACACACACACACACACACACACACACACACACCCAGTCATTCTTCAAGTTTAAAACTTAGGTCGAAGGATAGGCTAGTCGAAGGAATAGACACATCGTTAATGTTGGAAATCATAACACCGTCTGAAAGGGGGAAAATTTGAAAAAGTGAGACAGGTCGATGTTATTGATATATCGACATAGACCGGTCGTTGGTCACGACCCGTCGGTGAATAAGAAAAAGTAAGTTAAAAAGGACTTTTTCTGCGAAAACGATAGATATTTCAAATTCATCGTTCCTTCTCCCACTGAGCTCTTACGATTTCCTCCTCTCCTCCCGTGCCCTAGATTGGTCGATAGGATCTCCCTGAGCGAAATCTCACCAGAAAACCATAGGATTTTTGCCTCTATTACTTCAAGAAGAAATGGTGTCACGGAGTTTGTGAGATTTAGTGTTCGGATAAGCCTTGGTCAGCTCTTCCCAAGCAACTATGTCGAAAAGAGAGACAACAAAATCTCAGTCTTTGACCACCAGAAAGATCCCTGAGTCTTGCTCCCATTTCCTCAGGAGATCACCTAGGTTCGTATAGGATGTTCCAGAACCTAGCTCTACCAGCCCTGCTCCGAAGAGTATCCCTTACAGAAAAACCCCGACTCCTAAAATTGGATCTAGCCGTCAGTACTTTCTCAAGTCTCAATCTAGACAAAACTTGAGAACCGAAATAGAAGTGATTTCCTTACTAGACAATTATGATGAAGAATGAGAAGTGAATGTCGAAAATGCAGACACCCCTGAGTCACAAACCCTAATTTGATTTATCTGCAAAATCGAAGATCGAGTCTCTCAAATTGAGGTACATTTGGATGGGCTAGATGACTTTGTAGAAAGATTAACTCAGAGTACCCACAAAGAAGTCTCTCCATTACGACAATCAATCGTCAGCCTTTCCCGACGTATTGACCCTTCCCCTGCAGCAACTCCTCGTCTAGATGGCTCTGCTTAGGATAATTTTTTCATGACTTATGTTTCATATTTTGGAAAAACTGTGTTAATGTTTTGTCTAAGCATTCATTTGCCCCTCTCTCTCTTAGACCATATGTACTGATTTGTTTATTAATGAAATGATATGGCTCGATCTTTTAATGTGCTAATTTGGTGAAATGCCTTCTATCTCGTGTCTATTATAAACATGGACTTCGTTAAATAGACTGACATACAGGATCGGATGAGTTGGTCTCATATTGGCATGTAAGGAGATAAGGATCGAGCTATGACATTTGCACACACCTTGGAGAATGGGCAAGCACAAAATATGTGCTGATTAGATGTTGTCGCTAGTCATGACAACCTAAGGAGGGAGGTGAATGCAAGCTTGAAAGAGAGCTTGATGGAAAATAAACTTAGAGGCAAATAAGTTTATGGGGGAGAGAATTTGGAAAAGCTAGAAAATTTAGCTTACTCTATAGGGGAGATGAGTCAAAGAAGCTACAAAAAATAGCTTGGAGAATAGGAGAGAAGACTCTATGAAAGCTAGGACATTAGCCTAACTCATTGAAGAAATCAGCTAAAGCTGGAACTTAGTTTGTCCAGGGGCAAACTAACCTTGATGCACGAGAAGTGTGCATTGAACCATAAAGGAGAACCATGAGTTAGAGTTAGAGCAGAACTTAGTCAAGCACTAAATGCAAGAAGAATGAGGGAGTGCTTGAAAATTGATGTCTGCCTACTAATCTTTGTCCATTGAATGATAAAATGGGGAAGAAATTAGTAGAAGCTAAAAGACATCAAAAACCAATTATGGGGAGTAATTGGTGAAGCCAAAGTGCTTGAGCCTCTAAGAAAAGAGAGCCATAAAGGGGAAGAAGTGTGGAAGCCAATGGATATAGGGAGACTGTCTATGCTTGGAGTTTGGGAGATCAAACTCAAGAAGATTGGGAGAGAAATCCTCTCAACACTGGGTAGTGTTGGTCACTAGGAAATCAGGGAGTATGGGGGAGCTTGAATATAAATCTTGTTTAGTCCATGAATGCGTATTTATGTTTTGAGACTAACCCCTTTAATGATTTTCTATTGTTGCTTGCTTATGTACTTGAAAAGGAAAAATGAAATAAAGCAAGATGAACAAGAATATGAAGATCATAGTCTTGTTTTCCATTTGAATATGTACATGTAATTGATGTAATATTTTGTATTCAAATGAGATGTAATAAGGGTGGGATTGTAAATGGGTTAGCTTCTACGTTTTGTCGTGAAATTAACAAAGGGGGAGATTTTTACTGCCTCGACTTGGCCAAGTCCCTAAGTTTGTCAATTCCATGACTCGGAAAGAAGCACTTGCTGGAAGCTTGAAGACTCATGGTGATCAAGAGTAAAGATCATGCTCCACCGGATTGAAGCTCATCGTTATGGCAATCACAAAACATGTATTATGGCCATAGATGACTTAAGGTGGTACACACACCTTACAGAGGACTATCTTTAGGCTTAGCTGCACAAATGGTTAAATCATAAAAACCTAGAGAAGAAGCTTGACAGTGAATTGAAACCCAACTTGGAAATATGTATTTGGTTTCACTGTCAGCTCGACCAGTCATTCTCACCGACCCCTCTGTGGAGACAGGATCGACCCATCATTGTCAAAGACTGGTCGACCAGATTAACATTGGTTCGAAATCATTGAACTGCCATTCTAAGAAAGCCTCTGATCGAGAATTTCGTATGCATGACCCCTAGGTGAAAGCCTGAAATGATCCCTCATGGTCAACGACTCTTCGATCAAGATATATGAGTTCTGGAACATTTAACTCAAGTGAGATCTCGAGAAAACAGACATATCGGTGATTCAAGACCGATCGAGAGTACCAGGACCGACCTCTCGGTAAAGGGCGACATGTCGTTTTGGGTAAGACAAGTTTTTGGACTTGAAACTACTGTTAGCATGGTATTGCCCCAGATCGAGCATCTCGTATGGACCGACCCTTGGTGCCATAACTGTTGACCCATTGGCGACACGGACATGTAGACCCGGAAAGAATATTACCGTTGGGAGTGCACTTAATAAACAACGGCCAAGTTTGTAACCGTAACATTTCTAGTCATCGACCCCTCGGCGCGACCGACCTGTCGGTACATTAGCGTTACTGCAACTAGTTGCCTTCTCTATAAAAACCGATCTTTATACAACCAGTTGGTATCTTTTGGTAAAATCAGTTGGACCCTCATCATTATCAGTGAGCTTAACAAGGGCCAACAAAAGGATCAATCTCTCTCTCTCGTGCTTACACATGGGGAATAAATTACAACCAATCATATGGATTGAGTTTGTGAAGAGAGAGAGAGAGGAGAAAAAAAAACTCATAGACAACCAATCTATTGGTTGAGTTTGAAAGTGAGAAAGAGAGGATAAAGGATTATAAACTAGGAAAGCTATGATAAAGCCAGTTTCCTTGTCACCTTAGATTGTGATTGCTTTACGGTGGCTATAAGGAGGAGCATCGGCACACATTGGTTGAGATCTTGAAGAAGAACACATCAAGAGATAGAGCTACAAAGGTAAGTGCTTCTTGGTTTTAATTTTGTTTTAAATCCTTTGTTCTGAAAGTGGATTAAGGGGGATTTGCTCCATAACCACTATAAAAAACTCTAGAGCATTGTCTCTTGCACAGTGGTGGGTGAAATTCCAAGCCAATTGGATATGTGGAATTCTTATTCTATAGTGGTGGGTGAAATTCACAGCTGATTGAGTGACGTGGAATTCCAACTCTAATTGTGATAGTGTAAGTCTCCACTTAGTGGATTTTGGGAATAGCTCAAGGTTGAGCGAGTCCTAACAGTGGATGTACGTTGGCTAACCGAACCACTTTAAATTGGTCTTATGGCATTTGATCTTTGTGTGTTTGTATTTATCATTTAATTACTCTTCTCAACACACATCACTTTGCATATTGATTATCTTTTATTACACATTGTACATAAGCATCGATAATCAAGCAATATGTAAAGGGTCATAATCTTAGTGTGAATGTTCAAAGAAATTAGAAACAATCTATCAGAGTAAATATATCTCTTGATTAATATTCCGCTGCACTTAAAACAATCAAGAATATTTTAAACACCATGAAAAATGGGATTGACCTATTCAACCCCCTATTTTAAACACCATGAAAAATGGGATTGACCTATTCAACCCAACCCCCCCCAAATTCTTTTTCCTCCCTCCTCTAGGGTCAATCATATTGTTCTTGTAACATGCCGGAAGTTTCAAGTTATTAAAATATATGAAAATTACCCATTTAATTTGTGAATTTTAGATATGGATCTTAGATGGGTAAAGTGTTGGGTCATTGCCCAATTAAGATCCAACGGATTGTGGAAATGGTTTCAATAGAATTAAATGGGGCTTAATTAAAATAGTAATGCAATATATATATAGAATTAAATGGGGCGTTAGAGTATCTCTAAAAAGGGTCCTTTCCCTTGATTAAGAGTGATACTAGGGGAATTGCTAAATAGAGAAGGTTGCTTGGCCTCATGAGAGATTTGCATATCCATTAGGAGGTGCTAAAAGGTGTCTATTTCCTTGGATAAAAACGGCATTAGGCAACTACTAAATTGAAGGGGCGGATGGCACCTTCTAAGATAGGACGAAGTGGAGGAGTTATAAAAGAAAGGCAGCACAAGGACGGGGCGCACGGCACACACAAAATCTAGAAGGGTCTTGGCAACTTCTATGTATATTACATCGGCTGAAAAGGAGAAATGGCAATTGCTATTTCAGCAAGATAGGACGTGTGGAGATTAATAAAGGAGAGGCAGCAAGGGGCGCACGAAATTACACACACTAAGGCCGAACTCTCCCTCTCTCTCAAGTCACAATCTCGGCATTATTCAGAGAAGGAGGAGGCAGCCAGCAAGTGTGAAAGATCAAGTAGAAGGAGAAGATCGGAAGAACAAGTCAGAGCGAAGGAAAACCTGAGAAGTCGCGTAACCGGTAAGTATTTTAATAATTTTGTTTAAAGGAAGGAACCATAGGGTTCGGCCATAGTGTATGGCCGAACCCCATGGAAGAAAATTGAGAGATGAATATAGTAATTTTAATGGAAAGGATGGACCACCATGGCCGAACCCCATGGAAAGACATGGTTTAATTTATGGGTTTTTGAGGGATGAAAACCATGCAATGTAATAAAGATGTTGAAGGGTTTTAATGGATGTTTTTGGCAAAGAACCTTAGACCATGGGTTCGGCCATGGAGTATGGCCGAACCCCATAAATAATTATGGAATTATGTTCATGTATTTAGATTATGGAAAATGATGGGAAAGGTTACTTATGATTTATTTTAAATGGATGGAAGGTTTGATGGTTTTAGATGCAATTAGATCATGAAAACCATGGAAGGAATATCAATGATTTTTAAAGAGAAGACCATGAACCATAGGGTTCGGCCATGGTGTATGGCCGAACCCCATGGAGGATGGTTATTAATTTAGAAAGGTTTTAATAAAGGACTTTTGGATTAAAAAAAAAGAAGGAATGAACCTTGATTTATGGATTCAAGAATGGGAATTGATATAATTAGAAAGTTAGGCATCATAGGGTTCGGCCATGGTGTATGGCCGAACCCCATGAAATAATTTTTAATGGGTCTGTAACGCCCGCCCCTTTTTACCAAAATCAGAGTCTATTTTTTTTTTTTTTAATAAAAGTGACAAAGGACGCGGGCGTTACGACGCGAGTTAAGTCCGAGCTTCTAAAGCCCGGCCCTTAACTGGCCAACCCTACGGGTGCGTGGAACGAAGTCCACGGAGAATGGTTCATAGGTAGAAGTAAGCTTGTGGAAAGTGAAATTAAATGCGGAACAATAATATAAACTATCCTACCAATTATAGATAGCAGGGAAGATGACATTCATTAAATTACTAAAGTGCTTCAAAATTTATAATGTCCAACGTAAATTCTAAAACATAACAACTAATCTAAACTTATTACATTTCCAACAAGTTAAGCTACTTCAAATTACATTATCCAAAATAAACATTAGAAAACTAGCTAGACCGCCTTCCCAAGCTCCTCAGCTTGGCTCCCGTCTCGTTCTTCTGCTCCACCATCTCCTGCGTCATCAGCTAGGGTAGAAGTAGGGCGTTAGAAAACGTGTCCAGTAGGACTCCGAGTAGGGCTAACACATGGATTAGTGATAACAAGCATACAGATAATCATATAATGAAAACTAGAAAGTGAATGCCATGCCATGGGTGTCTTATGTCATGTATCCCACCCATCATCCTTACTATCATGATGCCATATCCACCTTGACGGAAAAACCTCGTCAAGATATAAACAATCACAAATCATCCCCCTGGACGGTAAAACCTCGTCCAGGCATAAACAATCACACATCATCCCCCTTGATGGAAGAACCATCATCTAGGTATCATAATTACATACAACATCCCTGATAAATCAAACACATCAACATGTCTCCATGTCTGTTTATCGGTCGCCCCGATGGAGCATGGACTCCGGTTTCATTTCATCCTTCTCCTATCATATCCCTCCCATGCCATGCATGAGATGTAGATGCCATATGCCATGTAATGAATATAATAGCAAACCATGACATTTAAAAATCTCATCAATAAAACATATAACTTGATTATCAAAAGTAGATCAAGTAAAGCCTCAATAAACACATCATAGCTTTAAAACCCATTTTAAACCAATCATATGCTTACCAGAATAAATTAAGTAAAAACCCCTACATAATACATAATTCAAGACCAATCTTAAAACAATCCATATAATTTCCAAAATAATTCAAAGAAACCATCACTCAATCCATGGCTTACAAAAAGGTTAGAATCCTACCAAATTCCGACTAGCGTTCTTTCTTTCGTTTCCGCCCGATAGACCCGGTCGCCGATCCGCGTACCGCTTGCGATGTCCGGTACCTTATTACATACACTTAATCAGTCCACATTTTACTATTTCTAAGCCCATTAATCATTTTCAAGTCCATATGAAAAATAGGTCACTATTTAGGTTTTGTGGGTCCCATTTAATCCATTACATATTTTAATTTCATGAGTCTAAAAATCAGCCTCCTAGGCTTTATTTAACCATACATAAACTTATTATTTAATGCCCCTAAGTCCATGGTCCTCTCCCATGGAGTTCTTGAATTTGGCCATTAATTACGGTTTTGCCACTACCTCTTCTCCATGGTTAATCAATCATTCACTCTTGCCTAACTAAGTTCATAATTGATCCATACACTTAAGTTCATTAGTGACCCCTTTAATCTTGCCATAATATCATTAAAACAACCTTTTTTCTTAACTTAACCTACATTAATTAGCCACGTACATAAACCCTTTCTTAGCCCATGAAAATGACTTATTATTGAATCATCATTCTTAGCCATATCTTGGGTCCATAATTGACCCATCACCCATATCACAATATCATTTACATCAACCATTTAATTTAACCTAAACTCCATTCATTTCAATATATACATACACATTAGTCTTAGTCCTTAATTGGTTCACAAAATGGGTCCATTGATGTCTCATTAAGCATAACATAACAACACTAGAAATTAGCCATTTACACTCTAATCCACATTCATTTCTCACATACATCATACCAAAATTTACCCACAAATGGGTCATGGGTTCGGCCATACACCATGGCCGAACCCATGATGTCTTTATCCCATTTTTTCTTTGGTCTAATTACACATTTGAAACCATCATAATTCCATAATTCCACACCCATTAAATCCATCACTACACCACCATAGGGTTCGGCCATACACCATGGCCGAACCCATGGTTCATGATCCATCATTCCATTGGTGCCCTTTTAGACCATAAAGGCACTTACTTTTATTCATGAATTCCATCATAATAAACCTCCTCAAACATTACCTACATTTAATCATTAAGCACTTAAAATCCTAAACCATTCTCCATGCTTCCATTCTTACAAACCCTACTAAATTAATTCAATCATCTACCATGGGGTTCATCCCCCTTTACCATTTTTTTTTGAGGTCATTAAAATCATTTTCCATCTCCTATGATTCTCTCATTTAAAACCTCTTTACAAAACTTACCAACATTCAATCATTTACAACCCTAAAAAAATCATAAACATTCTCATGCTTCCATTTTTACAAAACCCTAACAAAAACACACATTACCTAACCACCCACCATGGGGTTCGGCCATACTACATGGCCGAACCCTATGGCCCATAATTTTCTTCCAATTTACATAATCCCATGCTGAAATAATTTAAATCCATTATATCCTTAATCCATTTATTTTTCCTTTCCCTAACCCTAATTTATCCATTAGGGTTTTGTCCACTTTCCATCCTTCCATTTGATGGATTTAAAATCCAAAGCCTATGATCATTTGCCCACCATCAATTTTAACAAAAATGAATCCCAAATCTTAAACCCTAAAAATCCAAATCTCTTGTTTAGGAAACACTTACAATCCGTCGTCTCCTCCGACTTTCGCCACTCCCGTCGGCTTCCTTAGCCTCCTTTCTCCTTCCTCTTGATCTTTGGTCGGCCAAGATGCTTGATCAACGGTGAAAACCTCCAAGATTAGGGTCGGCTAAGGTAGGGTTAGATTTGAGAGAGAGAAGGGAGGAGAGGATAAAGAGATGTCTAGCTTCCTTGGCCTTGAGGTGGAGGGCCCAAGCTTAACCCTTTTTTCTCTTCTACTCTTCTTCTTTTCTTCTCTTTCAATTTTTTTTTTCTTAGAGATGAGGGACGGCCATGGAAGAGTGGAAGAGATGGAGAGAGTGAGATGAGGGTGAAATGGAGAGAATAAGATAAAAACTTATCTTATCTCTTTGGGTTGCTTTAGTTATACTTTACATTAATTCTCCCAACCACCCCACATGAGATATTTATCTTGCTTTATGCTTTAAGACTTATGGTGGTGGTTGAGATAAACCACCACTCAAGGTTTTTTTTTTTTTTTTGATGCCTTAAAGATGAGATGGTTTGGGTCTCCCACCTTTGACCATCTTTTTAATTATCTTAATTAATTTATTAATTGGATCAATGGGTTAAGTTAATTAATTCCCACTTAATTTAATTCCATCAAATTTCCTCTATGAAATCCACCCATGGTTGACCAAATCAACCATGGTGGTCGGCCCCACCAATTCTTTGGTCCACATGCCACCTCACTTGATGAGGTGGAGGTGGGTCCCAATTGGCCACATCACCTTGGCTTAATTCACATTAACTTAGGTGATTTAAATTTAATTCAACCCATTCCAACTAATTGGACCACCATTGGGCCCATGGCCCAATTACATTCATCCTTACCCATTTATCTTAGAGTTTACATTATCTTGACCCATTAGGTCCCAAATGGGTATTGGGCCCAATTTGACCATCCTTCGCCCAATTGACCATTATTGACCCCCTAAACGAATTTAAATCCAATCCATAGTCTATTGGGCCATACTTGGGTTTTTTCCAAATTTTGGTCCATTTACCCTTTATTCCACCAATGTTCCCAATTTTCATCATTAAAATAAATAATATAAACATATTCATTGATTTACAAATTCCGGGCCATTACAGGGTCCCTCATTGGCGGATCATGTTTGGATTAAGGAATCGGTTATGGATCATTTTAAAGGGTTATTTGGAGTGTTATACATATTTAAATAAATGAATGGACCTATGTTTTGGAACCTAAACATAAGTTGTTGGAGGTAATGGCAATATTGTAATATAGGCTAAAAATCAAAGATCATGGGTTCGGCCATGGTGTATGGCCGAACCCCATGAGGAATGTTTTGGTTATGGATTTGAACAATGCCAGTGATGTAAATAAGTGTGAAAATGATACACCATGGGTTCGGCCATGGTGTATGGCCGAACCCCATGGGGAATGATATATGGTTTTAATGAATGAAGGGTTAGAATAATGGAATGGTAGCCATGGTTGGCAATATTGTAAATAAGTAAAATTAATAGACCATGGGTTCGGCCATGGTGTGTGGCCGAACCCCATGGGGAAGCTGTGATGGATTTAGGGTTTATATGTTTTAAATGAATAAAATGGACAACCATAGATTAAGAAATGGCATGGATGTAATAAAGGGTGAAAGTGATGGATCATGGACTCGGCCATAGTGTATGGCCGAACCCCATGAGGAATGTTTTTTGGACTTAGACATTTTTGTAAATCAAATGGACAGGATTTTAATTGATTGATATATTATAAGGTAACGGGACCTCACCAGGTGTGTACGATCGTGAGCGGTTACCGGACAAAAGCGCAAGGACACGTTAGTGGTCTTTGGTAGGATTCCACCTCTTTGACATCATGGGTTTATGTACAATGTTTTTATTTTATTTTGATGAATTATGTTGTAAAAGATATTGTTTCAAAATGTGAGTTTTAATGCTATGTTTATATGATAAAATAGCGTGTGATTCATTAGCATCTCATGCATGGCATGGGGTGACGGATATGTAACCAGAGGGGCCACACTCCGTCGGGGCGTTCGAAAAACCTATGTGGGATACCGTAATGTGCTTTTCCATCAAGAAGAAAGTAGAGGGGCCACACTCAGTCGGGGAGTCTGAAAGACCTATGTGGGGGTACCTTGATAATGAGAATTCCATCAATAGGTTATATATACTTGTGATGGGTGGGACTCATTGCATTTGACATCATGACATGGCATGGTTTATATGGTTTTTGACATTATGATATTATTATGCATGTTTTGTACTAACCATGTGTTAGCCCTAATTGGAATACTTATTGGGCACGTTGTTCTAACGCCCTACTTCTACCCTAGTGGATGATAAAGGAAACTAGGGGAACAATGAACGCGAAAAGGGCCAAGCATAGGAGCTTGGATGCTTTTAGTTTATATTTTGATTAAGTTACTTATGGACTTGCAATTTGAGTAACTAGACTTCGGACATGCAATAACTTAGATGGTTTGCTATGGTTGGATGTTTATTTGGATAATTATGATATTTTAATTGTGGATAAAGACTTGACGTACTTTGCTATCTGAAATGGAATAGAACTAGGTTTTATTATAATTATGCAATTATGATTTTCAATCCGCATGTTTATACTGTTATGTGTGAACCATTTTCATGGACATAGTCCATGCACACATAGGGTTGGCCAGTTAAGGATCGGACTTTAGAAGTTCGGACTTAGCTCTTGACGTGACATCCCGCTCTCTATGACTCTTTGTATAAAAAAAAAAAAATAGACTCTGATTTTCGTAAAGCTTAGAGTGAAAAAGGGCGAGGCGTTACAGTTGGTATCAAAGCGAAACAAAAAGATTGAATCTTTCGAAGTAAATTAATCCGGCCCCTGTGCATTAATTTACTTCGTTAGACTCAGACGGAACGTTCAATCTGAGAACAACAATGGATGATAACAAAGGAGGTGCAGTCAAAATAATTGGATTTATCCAACATAACAAAATATGATATACTTCCCCGATATCCCCAAATGGGGAAAACAAATATTTGATACTTAGGAAGTTTCCCCACAAAACAAACAAATACAAAAAGTGCTTATTTGGCAATTTTCCCAAGGGCAAGAAACACAAGATATTTATTTGGTAATGTTCCCAAACAAGAGACATTATATGATACATAGGAATTTCCCCAAAACAAAGATTAATGTGATTTGAACTACGATTGTCATTGATGTGCTTCTGTGTTGTGATACAGATATGAGCAACGTAGAGTATACAGAGCTGTGGGACAGAGGGACCCCTAACTGTCCGATAGATCTGGTTTCTTCCGACGATTCCAGCGTGCCAAACTTCATCAATGAAGTTGTAAATAGTCAGGACATGGAAGTAGAATCGCCCGAGTACAATGTTGGGGTTGCTGAAGAGGAAGAGGAAGATGTCCCAAACTTAGAAGAATCCATAGGGGAGATAGGCTCTCCCGAGTATACTCCAGGTACTCCGACTTCGGATGAGTTGACAGATTATATGTGCGAATTATGCAATCAGGAGGGGCACAACTGTACTTATTGCCCCCACCCCTATTGAGGTTATTTGCCCTGTTTGTGGACTTCATGGGCACAGGAAGGAGAGGACTAATTGTCCATACAATGGAGGAACGGGAATAATACCCTGTCTGACTTGTAGAGTGTTGGGGCATACGTCGACGACTTGCCCTGACAACTTCTTTGATTTTTATGATGATGCAAGGTCTTCTACTGCAGGTTAGGCTAAAAGAGTGATAAGAGAACGTCGGGGAAAGGGGAGATTTTGTAAGGGTTGTGGGTACGTTTTGAAGGGTTTGTTCTAACCCTACCAACCCTTGTATTGTGATGAAAGTTTGAATAATTTTCAATAAAGTATGCAAATTTAATAGTTTATGAGGACTTGGGCATTGAGATGTGGTGACGAGGTTACTATATTATATTGAGACGTGGTATGGGTGCTTCCCTCACGTGATATTGATAAGATAAGTATATAGATTCTATGAGTATGGCTTAGAGTAGCTATGAAACCATGAAAACCTCGATATGAAAAACGGAGACTTGGTCCGGTAGGGTTGCCGTGAGGAGTGGGTCCCTCGCATGCTACTCGCTGGAGGGGGTTCTCGCGGCAATTTTGCACACTTGATGTGCGTTGATGCGCAGAGCTAGGTACTATTTTACCCTGTGGGGGTGGTGCTAGGTTCATTAGACGTGGACCGACCGCCTTAGAGTTTGACTGAATCACCCTTGGGGTGAAGGGATGCAGGGCGGGGTAGACTTGATCACGTTGGACGTGGGTCTTCCGCTTGGTAAGTCATGGACCCTAAGTCTTGCTAGGGGTCGGGGTATATTTATGATTTGTTATTGGTGCCGCAGTCATTCATTCAAGTGTTGCTCATACGAATATAATACCTCATGGTAGATTATGTGCCCTGGATTAATTATGCCCAAAGATCGATTAAACCCATGAATGGATTATAACTAGAAGGAGGGTTATATTCATGGATGGTTATTAACCATGGATAGACGATACTCACTGATAGAGTGGTACCAGGGATGGATGTGTATGACCGTGGATGATGATTCCCATGGTGGTTTAGGTTAATTTCAGGTATCGGTACCATGGTAGACATGTTGGTAGTATGATGGACCTGTTGGCCTCATAGATGACATATAGATCTAATGATTGGGACATGTTTCAATTTACATTCCACGGTATAAGAAAAAGGTGTTAGTCGTACTACGACTTGTATCACAGGAAAGTTAGTGTGGAGAGATACTCGATATCATAGAAGTTCTGAGCAGAAGGTGTTAGTCACATAGTGACTTATGTACAAATGAAGATATGCTTACTTTTGGAGATGTACTTAAGGGAAAAGTTAAGAGTCTAGTGAAACTCGAATGGGAAGCTATGGGCGACTGCTGAGTTAGACTAGCCAGCTAACTCTGTAGTTAGCCGATGGAGTTCCAGGAGAGTGCATCTAAAAACCTAGTTAAAATGGAATCAACAAAAGTTTTGATCATAGGCTCGTATTGGCAGGCTACCTCACACAGAGAGTAGACAATGAACATATTGAGCTAGTACGTATGGAAAATATCTTGGTAGCAAGTAAAGTGAAATAGAATACATTGATCTATATACGATCGCAAATGGGTTCACGAGAAAAAGAGATAACATGAGACAGAGTAAATTCTACGAGAATGAAACTCATAGGTTGATATGAGTGACTTTGATGTAATTAAGTGGTACTTAACAAGATTGAACAGGAACAACGGATAGATCCGCAAATGGAGGAGATATGGGGCAAGATGTTTACAGGCGAGGTTCTACCGGAATGGGAGTTACAACCAGGACAGAGTCGTGTATTCCGAGGAAGGATGTATGTGCCTAAGAGCTGCATAAAAGAGTTACTGATTGAGGCACATCAGACCAGACTCTCTATTCATCCGGGCAGCACCAAGATGTATCACAACCTGAACAGACATTACTGGTGGCACAGACTCAAGAGGGATGTGGCAGAATTTGTGGCTCATTGCTTACCGTGTCAGCAGGATAAGACGGAACATCAGAAGCCACCAGGGTTACTCAAACCCTTACCAGTACTGGAATGGAAATGGGAGCACATCTCCATGGATTTTGTGATAGGATTGCCAAGGTCTTCAAAGGGCAACGATGCGATATGGGTCGTGGTAGACCGATTGACCAAGTCTCTACATTTCATTCCCAACAAGATGACAGACTCATCTGAGACTTTGGGTCGGCGGTATTTCAAGGATATCCTCAGATTGCATGGTATTCCTCGGACTCTTGTATCCGACAGAGATGGTAGATTCACCGGCAGAGTATGCAGTCGGCCATGGGAACAGATCTACTAACCAGTACAACATTCCATCCACAGACTGATGGGCAGTCTGAGAGGACAATACAAACATTGGAGGATATGTTGCGAGCCTGCATGCTAGATTTCAAGGGTGGATGGGAGGGTCACTTGCCATTGGTAGAATTCTCATACAACAACAGTTACCAGGCAAGCCTCCAAATGGCTCCATTTGAGGCATTATATGGTAGACCATGTAGATCACCCGTGTGCTGGACAGAGGCCGGTGAGCTTGCACTGATTGGACCTGAGTTGGTTGCAGAAACTACAGCACAGATACAGTTGATACGGCAGCATCTATTGACTGCACAAAGTCGTAAGAAGAGCTATGCTGACAAGAGGAGGAGGTTCCTTGAATTTGAAGTGGGGGACATGGTGTTCTTGAAAGTCTCGCCACGAAAGGGACACATGAGATTTGGAAAGAAGGGAAAATTGTCGCCAAGATATGTAGGACCGTTTTCAATCATAAGAAGGATGGGGGACGTGGTTTATCAATTGGCACTCCCATCACAGTTGACATCTTTGCACGATGTGTTCCATATATCGATGTTGAAGAAGTACAATCCTGATCCCTCTCATATACTGAACATACAAGACATAGAGGTCCAAAGCAATGTGACATACGTCGAAAAAGCCTGTCCGAGTGGTGGACACACAACAAAGGGTATTACGGAACCGAGCGATCCAGTTTGTCAAGGTGGTATGGGATCGACATAGCATTGAGGAAGCCACTTGGGAACTCGAGTCGGAAATGAGAACAGCTCATCCTGAGCTATTTATGTAAATGTTTGAAACCCTACTTCACTCGATTTTCGGGACGAAAATTTTAAAAAGAGTGTTGTATTGTAACACCCCGGATTTTTCAAGTTATTAATATATATGAAAATTACCCATTTAATTTGTGAATTTTAGATATGGATCTTAGATGGGTAAAGTGTTGGGTCATTGCCCAATTAAGACCCAACGGATTGTGGTAATGGTTTCAATAGAATTAAATGGGGCTTAATTAAAATAGTAATGCAATATATATATATATATATATATATATATATATATATATATATATATAAATAAGGGATTTGGATTAATTGTCATGCGCATAAAGGAAGATTGCATGTGCATGAAAGGTATTGATGGAAAGATTTTAGGAGGTGAAATATGGGATAGATATGCAATCCACGTTGATATGCTTAAGATGGTCTTTTCCTTGGTTAAAAGTGAAACTAGAAGATTGCCAAATAAAGAAGTTGCTTGGCCGTGTGTGACATTGCATATCCAAGATATGCGCATGTCCTAGAGTATCTCTAAAAAGGGTCCTTTCCCAGGATTAAGATTGATACTAGGGGAATTGCTAAATAAAGAAGGTTGCTTGGCCGCATGAAATATTTGTATATCCATGAGGAGGTGCTGAAAGGTGTCTATTTCCTTGGACAAAAATGGCATTAGGCAACTACTAAATTGAAGGGGCGCATGGCACCTTCTAAGATAGGACGAAGTGGAGGAGTTATAAAAGAAAGGCAGCACAAGGAAGGGGCGCACGGCACACACAAAGTCTAGAAGGGCCTTGGCAACTTCTATGTATATTACATCGGCTGAAAAGGAGGAATGACAATTGTTATTTCAACAAGATAGGACGTGTGGAGATTAATAAAGGAGAGGCAGCAAGGGGAGCACGGCAATACACACACTAAGGTCGAACTCTCCCACTCTCTCAAGTCGCAATCTAGGTATTATTCAGAGAAGGAGGAGACAGCCAGCAAGTGTGAAAGATCAAGTAGAAGGAGAAAATCGGAAGAACAAGTGAAAGCAAAGGAAAACCGGAGGAGTCACGTAACCGGTACGTATTTTAATAATTTTGTTTAAAGGAAGGAACCATAGGGTTTGGCCATAGTGTATGGCCGAACCCCATGGAAAAAAATTGAGAGATGAATATAGTAATTTTAATGGAAATGATGGACCATAGGGTTCGGCCATGGTGCATGGTCGAACCCCATGGAAAGACATGGTTTAATTTATGGGTTTTTGAGGGATGAAAACCATGCAATGTAATAAAGATGTTTAATGGTTTTAATGGATGTTTTTGGTAAAGAACCTTAGGCCATGGGTTCGGCCATGGAGTATGGTTGAACCCCATAAATAATTATGGAATTATGTTCATGTATTTAGATCATGGAAAATGATGGGAAAGGTTACTTATGATTTATTTTAAATGGATGGAAGGTTTGATGGTTTTAGATGAAATTAGATCATGAAAACCATGGAAGGAATATCAATGATTTTTAAAGAGAAGACCATGAACCATAGGGTTCGGCCATGGTGTATGGCCGAACCCCATGGAGGATGGTTATTAATTTAGAAAGGTTTTAATAAGGGCTTTTGGATTAAAAAAAAGAAGAAGAAAGGAACCTTGATTTATGGATTCAAGAATGGGAATTTATAATTAGAAAGTTAGGCATCATAGGGTTCGGCCATGGTGTATGACCGAACCCCATGAAATAATTTTTAATGGGTCCCTCATTGGTGGATCATGTTTGGATTAAGGAATCAGTTATGGATCATTTTAAAGGGTTATTTGGAGTGTTATACATGTGTAAATAAATGAATGGGCCTATATTTTGGAACCTAAACATAAGTTGTTGGAGGTAATGGCAATATTGTAATATAGGCTAAAAATCAAAGATCATGGGTTCGGCCATGGTGTATGGCCGAACCCCATGAGGAATGTTTTAGTTATGGATTTGAACAATGGCAATGATGTAAATACGTGTGAAAATGATACACCATGGGTTCGGCCATGGTGTATGGCCGAACCCCATGGGGGAATGATATATGGTTTTAATGAATGAAGGGTTAGAATAATGGAATGGTAGCCATGGTTGGCAATATTGTAAATAAGTAAAATTAATAGACCATGGGTTCGGCCATGGTGTGTGGCCGAACCCCATGGGGAAGGTGTTATGGATTTAAGGTTTATATGTTTTAAATGAATAAAATGGACAGCCATAGATTAAGCAATGACATGGATGTAATAAAGGGTTAAAATGATGGATCATGGGTTCGGCCATGGTGTATGTCCGAACCCCATGTGGAATGTTTTATGGACTTAGACATTTTTGTAAATCAAATGGGACATGATTTTAATTGATTGATATATTATAAGGTAACGGGAGCTCACCAGGTGTGTACGATCATGAGCGGTTACCGGACGAAAGCGCAAGGACATGTTAGTGGTCTTTGGTAGGAATTCCACCTCTTTGGAATCATGGGTTTACGTACAATGTTTTTATCTTATTGTGATGAATTATGTTGTAAAAGATATTGTTTCAAAATGTGTGTTTTAATGCTATGTTTATATGATAAAATAGCATATGATTCATTAGCATCTCATGCATGGCATGGGATGAAGGATATGTAACCAGAGGGGCCACACTCCGTCGGGGCGTCTGAAAAACCTATGTGGGATACAGTGATGTGCTTTTCCATCAAGAAGAAACCAGAAGGGCCACACTTCGCCGGGGCGTCCGAAAGACCTATGTGGGGGTACCTTTGTAACACCCCAATTTCTCAAAGATATGAATATTTACGAAAATGCCACTGACTTGGTGAATTTAATAGATGTGATTGTAAATGAGAAAATGGTGGGGCCCATTGTTCAAATTAAGACCCTATGAACATATTATAAAGATCAAATTTAAGTAAATGGGTAATGTACATCAAATTTTGTCAAAATGGTTAATTGGGTCAAAGGACTCAATTGGAACCCAATGGGTCAAAATGGACTTATTTGACCATTGGGTGAGCTCAATTTTAATGGGGTTAAGCTGAATTGATTGGAAATAAAATGAAGGATAAATGGCTAGGCATGATGCAAGTATGTAAACCACATGCAAATGGCTAAACCACCCATAAATGGGTCATGGCGTCAAATTGGATCCATGGGCTAAATGGGGACCCAATGGGTCGTGTTGACCATGTTGACCATGGTTGACCGTGTGGACCCTCACGTGTGCTCAAATATGAGTTAAATCAGGTTGAGTTGGGACTGAAGTGAGTTGGAATTAAATCAAGTAATGGAGTTGACTCAAGTGCATTAAATGAACGGCATTAATTGTAGTGAGTTGGGTGAGTTGAGTTGGAAATCAAAGGGACCTTGAGTTCAAGTGAGTCAAATGGGATGTGAAGAGTTGCTTTGATCTCAAACATCACCAAGAAAACAAGTCCCACACGTTGGTGGGTTGGAATTAATGGTTGATGCATGAAAACCAATGGAATGGCATGGGAATTGGGAGGGTTTCCATCTCATCATGGAAACCCAAGCTCCAACGTTGGGAGTGCCAAGGGATGCCTTGGTTGGCAGCAAGTGTCTCCTTGGTTTGATCAAGGATTGATGAGGACTAATGAGAAGATATGGGGCTGCTTAACAAAGACAAAACACCACACCCTCTTGGCCGTTTGTGACAAAGAAATCTTAAGAATTCTCATCTCTCTCCCTCTCTCAAGAACATACCCTCCTAGCCGAATTACCCTTTGGTGTTTTCACCATTTTTCAAGCTTCTAATCAGCAAAGAATTAAGGGAGCAAGAAGGAAGAAAGCAAGGATCAAAGGCAAGAAGAGAAGCAAAGGAAATTGGTAAGTGTTTACATGGAATTTTGTTTAATAAAGTTGGTTAAAGGGAACATGATTTGGCCATGGGATGGCCGAATCTACCAAGGGTTTAGAGTATGAATAATGATGTTTAAAAGATAGAAAACATGGATCATAGGGTTCGGCAACTTTGGATGGCCGAACCCCATGAAATAATATGGTTATGTTTATGGTTTTTGTAAGTTAAAAACCATGCAAAATGATGGACAATTTTAGATATTTTAATCAGACCTAAGATGCAAGTTGAAAGGTTTTTTAAATCATGGATTTGAATGTCATGATTTGGCCATGGAATGACCGAATTCATCAAGGGTTTAAACCTTGGGTAAAGATGGTTTAAAATGATAAAAATGGACCAAAGTGGCCGAACCCCATGAAATTATTTGGGTATTTGATTGTCTTTGAAGGCTAAAAACCATGCAATACTTTGGAGTTTTATATGTTCTAATGATACACAAATTATATGTTAAAGAGATTCAAATCATGGGCCAAAGGGTTCGGCCAATAGGGATGGCCGAACCCCATGAAATGATATGATAATTATATGGTAATTTGTGATGGTTTTTGAGAGATAAAAACGATACAATATTATGGGGTTTTTATGTGATTTAAATGGAGATAAGGTTACTGATTTGGGTTGGCCATTGGATGGCTGAACCAGGTGGTTGTTATGGCTAAAAGTATTGAGCCTAAGTTATGTACATATGATGGAATCATTGAACCAAGGGAACCATTGGGTTCGGCCATGTGTATGGCCGAACCCCATGGACCGTTAAATGGGTATTTGGATTCAAGTATATGATTAAAAGTTGTTAATTGTTTTGTAATGTTTTAAAGGGTCTAAGTTGTGATTTTATGATGAATTATAATGGATAAAATAACCATTGGGTTCGGCCATATGTATGGCCGAACCCCATGGAGTAGTTTTGGTGGATGAAAGTGATGATTGGAACCAAGGAAAGGATGGAAAATTAAGGGCTAGTTAATCACATGGATAGATGAGTAATTAGTCCTAATTATAAAGGATTAAGAGGCCAAATTTGGATTGGTGAGGTTCGGCCAAGTAATATGGCCGAACCCCACTAAGGTGGTTTTTATGGAACATTGGTTTTAATATGGTTTAAGGCCAATGGCAAAACCGTAAATACAAGTCAAATGATAAAAATGAATAGAAAAGGATTAAAGGACTTGAAAGAGGCACCAAACCAAAGTGGTATGGTTCGGCCATGTAGTATGGCCGAACCCTACCAAGGTATGTTTGTAATATGAGATGTTTAATGAGGATTAAATAAAAATAGAGATCAAATTATAGTGGGTGAGGTTCGGCCATGGGTATGGCCGAACTCCACAAGATGGTTTATGGGATCTAAACTTGATTAGAAATCAAGAAGATTAAGTATTAACTTGCTGTTGTATAAACAAGGAAACGGAAGTTGAACGGCTTGTGAGTCGTGATCGGGTGAAGCTTAAAAAGGAATGGACACTTAAGCGAAGTTTCCGCAGGTTTCCTACCTACTTGTAACCACTGTTATATTGGTTTTATCATGGTTTTTATAAGTTATGTTGTTATTGTTTTATGTTTCAAATGGGTTTTGAATGATGAGACATCTCATGCATGGCATGGGGTGATGATTATGGATTACCTTGACGTGAGAGTCCCAATGAGAGAACACTGTGATATAACTCAATGATGAGAGTCCTATCCACAGGAAATGAGGAGTACTGTGGATTACCTTGTCATGAGAGTCCCAAAGAAAGAACACTGTGAAATAACTCAATGATGAGAGTCCTATCCACAGGAAATGAGGAGTACTGTGGATTACCTTGTCATGAGAGTCCCAAAGAAAGAACACTGTGAAATAACTCAATGATGAGAGTCCTATCCACAGGAAATGAGGAGTACTGTGGATTACCTTGTCATGAGAGTCCCAAAGAAAGAACACTGTAAAATAACTCAATGATGAGAGTCCTATCCATAGGAAATGACGAGTACTGTGGATTACCTTGTCGTGAGAGTTCCAAAGAAAGAACACTGTGAAATAACTTGATGGCTATGTATACTTGTGGCGGGTGGGACTCATTACATTTGCACTTACATACATAGCATTGATTTTATATGTTTTTTTTATTATCATATATTATGATATATGCATGTTTTTATATACTAACCTTGTGGTAGCCCTGATCGGAAAACCTACTGGGCGCGTTGATCTAACGTCCTAATTCATCCTTAAAGGATGATGCAGGAAAAGGAAAGGGAAAAGGAAAGGTCGAGGACCAGGAGGGGAGCCAAGCTTAAGCGCTTGAGTGTTGGATTGAATTGCTATTTTACTGTCATTTGAACTACATTTTATGGCCATGTAATAACTAGTAACTTCGCTATGGTTTGTTTATAGTTTTGATAATGGATGCTTGGTTTAATCAGTTTTAATGGGAGACTTGTACGTGCTATCTATTCAGTGTAATTCCGCAATTGGTCTAGTTTTATCCGCATGACTTAATTAGTTCCATGTGTGGATTGTTTTCATGGTCTAGTCCATGCACACATGGGTGGCCAGTTAAGGGTCGGACTTTGGAAGTCCGAACTTAACTCTCGTCGTGACATCGTCCGCCCTCTTCCGATGTTATTATATTATTATTTTTTTTAAAAAAAAATTAGACTCTGAATCTTGGAAAGGGTGGGGCGTTACAATCTTGATGATGAGAATTCCATCAAGAGGTTATATGTACTTGTGATGTGTGGGACTCATTGCATTTGACATCATGACATGGCATGGTTTATATGTTTTTGACATTATGATATTATTATGCATGTTTTGTACTAACCATGTGTTAGCCCTAATTGGAATACCTAGTGGGTGCGTTATTCTAACGCCCTACTTCTACCCTAGTGGATGATACAGGAAACCAGGGGAACGATGAACGTGAAAAGGGCCAAGCATAGGAGCTTGGATGCTTTTAGTTTATATTTTGATTAAGTTACTTATGGACTTGCAATTTGAGTAACTAGACTTTGGACATGTAATAAATTAGATGATTTGCTATGGTTGGATGTTCATTTGGATAATTATGATATTTTAATTGTGGATAAAGACTTGACGTACTTTACTATCTGAAATAGAATAGAACTAGGTTCTATTATAATTCCGCAATTATGATTTTAAATCCGCATGTTATATTGTTATGTGTGAACCGTTTTCATGGACATAGTCCATATACACATAGGGTTGGCTAGTTAAGGGTCGGACTTTAGAAGTTTGGACTTATCTCGCGTCGTGGCATCCCGCTCTCTATCACTCTTTGTATAAAAAAAAAATAGACTCTAATTTTAGTAAAGCGTAGAGTGAAAAAGGGCGGGGCGTTACAGTTCTAAGCACATTTGGCTAATTATATTCTTAAATGAGATTAGAATTTAAAATAAATGAAATTTATTACACTTTTTCTACAATACAATGTCTAATCCTAATGAGAGGAATGACTTTAATGAGGAGAATGAGACAGATGCGACATCTAGCGCTTCTAGACCCCCAAAAAATGTACATAGGAAAATGACGTCGACTGTTTGGAATGATTTTCATTATGTAGAGATGAATGGAGTTGGGATTGCAAGATGTAATCATTGTTCGAAAGTATTAACAAGTTCAGTAGTAGTGGAACTTCCCACTTGCGGCGCGATTTGTTGTCTTGTAAGAAATATGATCCAACACAAACGAGTGGCCATAATGAAACAGAGTGTGTCGATTCTCATTTAGAATGTTGATTCTCATTTTGAATTTGATTATGATTTTGTTTAACTCTATTCTCTTAACAATGATTATCCAATGTTCGAACTCCTCCTTGACATGATTGTTTGCTTATTTTATGGGTTGTAGGATTTTGATTATTTTATGATCCAACAATTCTTCACATTTGAAACTGCAATGGAATTTGGGGTACTTCTCACATGAAGGTGCCTCTTCTTATTCTAGTAATGATGATTGTTCAATAACACCATCTTGTTTCTTTTGAAATTAGTTGTTGAATTTAAATCATAATTCATTTCGATACAAAGTTGAGTCACTTTTCTGGTCCAACTTGTATTCTTAAATGAGATTAGAACTTAACATACATGAAATTCTTTCTGATGAAAATTTAGTGAATTCACTTATTTATTAAGAAGAGGTTGTGTATTTATTATATGAAGTAATCTGAAAATTCATGTGGACTTCTTTGTCTATTGTTTTACGTGTGAATTGTAGGTGAAGAGGAGGATAAATTTGGTTTATGGTGGAAGGAGTGTGGGACTGATGGGCTGGATCTCTCAAACAGTTTGTAAACGAGGTCAGCGCAGGTGATTTACCTGCTATGCAAACCCATTTTTTGAAGCTGATCAGCTTCAGCATACATTTTATTTGAGTTTGATTTCAGTGGATTGTAAAATTATTATTATCATGTATTTGTCTATCTCATGGAGGTTATAGTGTAAAAGCAATCTGAATCTCATTCGAAGTAAATGATGTGAATGAAAACTTTCTTTTTTGAATTTGAATACTCAAACTTTTGGGAAAAATAAACAATTGAAAAAATTTAAAAAAAAATAATTGAAAAATAAAAATTTATCTTCATTTTTTCTTTAAAATTAATTCTAAGGAGGTACTCGATGTGCCTTTCATCCATTTTTTTTTAAATTTGAAAAAATTAACTGATTTAGTTAGAGTTAATTTGATTGAACAAAAATTCAAGTTGAACAATTCAAGAGTTATTTCAATTTTGTTAAAATTTAATTAAATTTCTCAACATAATAGAACTATCAAATCAAGTCTGAATTTCAAAATTTCAAACTCTAATTTAGATTAGATTAAAATATCTGATTTATTGGGCCTATTTTGATAAAAAATAAGGTTAAAAAAATTGATTTTGGGTCATGTAGCGTAATTGGTCGAAAACAGGTAAACGGGCCTTTATCGGGCCGCAAACAGTCCGATAAGCCTATTGGGCCAGACCGGATCTGAGTATAATTAGACTCTGTATTATCGGGCCGGGTCGCGGACAGTCCGATTATTTTATTGGGCCAGGCCGAACCTGGGTCAGTTGACAAGCCTAATTACCATCATATATATATCAAGCTCATATATTTCTCCCTTTTTAGCATTATTGAAAGATCATAAACAAAATGATATAGATGAACAAAAGAGAATATAGCAAGTATGAGAGAAGTGATAAAAATTCAAAGTATTTCTCACATTTTGCTTACATGGTTCAAGATGTGATCTGCTGTCCTAGTCTTCAATTTTGGGAGCCTAATCATTCCAACTGATTAATTCAACTATTCATGAGTTGTTTCTTATACCATTGCGAGTGTTTTAGAACCATATCATTTTAATCAAGCCCTCAAGTGTGTGCGCAAATGTAGATATGAATTCAAGAAATGGGCTATTTATGCAAACCATTAAAGCAAATTTCCATATCAAAACATCAAAGATTAAGGTCACAAATTTGCGAAATTGGGAATACAAGTTGAAGGAGAACATATGGTAGAACTTTTAACATTTTATGCTTTCTCTCGGGGATTCAATCGTGACACTGGACTATGTTAGCTCTTGTACATGACATTCCCCTGAGAAGCTACAAGTAGATCCACTGACTAAACTTTGTCCTGATAGATTGGCATTAACTGGTTGAATAGAAATGAGATACGAATGTTAGAAAAATTACAATATTGGATTAAAACTTGGGTGTTAAGTAAACATTTGAACATCGATATTTTGTGTTCTTAATGTCCTCAATCCAATCATCTAATCCATTTTTCGTCAGTGCCTCAGGACCGTGAATCAATGATACTCTCAATAAAAAGACCATTCATTATGCAGAAAATCATCATAACATAAGGCGCACCTGAATCCATGAGTTCTAAAGTCGTGCGTCTCTTTCTTGCTTCGGTTTTGTCCTCCTCCTGCAAACTCGTGTGCACTAGAGTTTATTCTCCTTTCTTTCTTTATTTCTCCTCTACATTTCGTACGATGATGGTTGTGAGAGAGAGAATCGATCATAAGCAGAGAGGAGACTCTAGGGCTGTGTATTTTCTATAAATACTATTTTCCATCAAAGTAGGAAACATACTCTAAAAGATCTTCCTAAACCATGTAGTGCATTCGCATGTAGGCCCCACTAGAATCCAAGTTCGTGTATGACTATAAAAGTGGGTTATATTATCGGTTTACATTCGCCCACTTAACCCACATTATATCATCATTGGATTCTAATAAGGATAACATAAGGCGTTCACATAATCCACATTCAAATAATCATAATACGGTCATCATCATAATGCTAATATTAAATGGCCCACAAATGCGAGCAATGACGGTTGTACATCAACTTATCCGACATGTTCCCTTCCATAAGCCACAACACAAGTGACCCACTCAATACAACTCTTAAGTGAGATCTTTTCATAATGGTCCAACATAAATGTCTTAATTCAAAGACTATTTCTATTAGTAATAAAACATATAAAATGTGTACACACAAAACATAATAAACAGAAATATAAATTCAGAAACTCATACATGAGTACTCAAGTGTCAAAATCCTATATAAATGCATAAAGCAGTCCAAGATACATCGATAAAATAAAACACATCAATTTGAGTTACTTCCAAGACCCATTCTATTGACATGTTCTTCAAAGGTCTTTACAGGTAACCCTTTTGTCAAGGGATTTGTTATCATAAACTGAGTGTTTATGTGCTCAATTGACACTACTTGTTTCTCAACTTCTTCTTTTACGACAAAGTATTTTAACTCTATGTGTTTCGATCCATTAGAATACTTGTCATTCTTTGAGAAGAAAACTGCTACGATATTATCAGAATGAATTATCAGCGGCCTCGCAATACTGTCAATAATCCCGAGTCCTGAGATAAAGTTTCGTAGCCACATCCCTTGAACAGTGGCTTCATAGCACGCCACAAATTATGCTTCCATGGTAGACATCGCAGTGACAGTCTGTTTGGCGCTTTTCCAAGATATTGCTCCATTATCCATAACGAACAAATAGCCAAACGTCGACTTCCTACCATCAACGCATCCACCAACGTCCGAATTCGAGTAGTCAATCACCTCAAGATTCTCAGATCTCCTATATGTGAGGATGAAGTCTTTGGTACACTATAAGTACCTCATAACTTTTTTTTTTCAGTTTTCCAGTGGTCCATCCCTGGATTACTTTGGTATCTCCCCAACATACCGACGACGAAGCTGATGTCTGGTCTGGTGCAAGTCTAAGCATACATTAGACTACCCACTGCAGAAGCATAAGGTATTTCCTCCATTTGTTTTCTTTTCAGTTCGTTCTGTGGACATTGCATTAGATTGAACATATCCCCTTTCTGTATAAGGCCATCTTGAAAGGAATAATTTTGCATTCCAAATCTCTTTAAAACTCTTTCTATATAGGCTTTCTGTCACGGAATATTTCTATTCCAATTGCGTAGGCTGCCTCTCCCATATCTTTCATTTCAAAATGAGTGGAGAGAAATTTCTTGGTTTCAAACATCATACCAAGATTGTTAGTGGCAAGCAAAATATCATCAACGTACAATATCTGAAAGATATATTTGCTCCCACTGACCTTCAGATATATACACCTATCAAAGTTGTTTTCCTTAAATCCGAAGGAGATAATGGTATCATTGAACTTAAGGTACCACTGCCTAGAAGCTTGCTTAAGACCATAAATTGACTTCTTAAGCTTGCATGCCATATGTTCCTTGCCCTCTATAGAGAAACCCTTAGGTTGATTCATGTATACATCCTCATCTAGATTACCATTCAGAGACGCTGTTTTGACATCCACCTGGTGGAACTCTAAACCATAGTGAGCCACCAAAGCCATGATAATTCTTAAATAGTCTTTCCTGGATACAGGGGAGAATGTCTCTTTATAATCTATTCCATCTCTCTAAGTAACCCTTGGCCACAAATCTGTCTTTATACCGTTCGATATTGCCCTTTGAGTCACTTTTAGTATTAAAAACCTATTTACAACCAACTTTCTTGCATCCCTGGGGTAATTCTACTAAATCCCAGACTTCATTCTGGCTCATGAATTCTAACTCATTTGTATGGCATCTATCCATTTATTAGAATTTTCATATCCTATGGCTTCTTCATAAGTGACCGGATCTTTAACAGTCCCTATATCATAATTTGATTCTTGTATGTAAACCACATAATCATTCGAAATTGCAGGTCTCCTTTGTCTTCGAGACATTCTTAAGGAAACTTCTTGTGATTGTTCTACAATCGGTTCACTGGGGATGATGACATCTTCATGAAGTAATTGATCATTCAAGTGTTGTTCAGTTTCATTAAGTTGTTCAATTGTGTCAGGAACAACAACACTGTCTAAAGCTAAGGGCATAGGGACTTGCACCATCACTTCCAGTATACTCACACTTCTCATCATATCACTCCCACTAATATCACCATTTTCAATAAAATTTACATTTCTGGTCTCCACAATTCTCGTACTATGGTTTGGACAATAGAACCTGTACCCTTTGGACTTCTTAGGGTAACCTATGAAGTAACTACTGATTTTTCTCTCATTAAGCTTCTATTCATGTGGATTACAAATTCTTCCTTCCGCAGGACAACCCCACACATGTACGTGTCTCAGACTAGGTTTCCTTCCTGTCCACAGTTCATAAGGAGTCTTAGGAATTGACTTATTAGAACTCGATTAAGTATGTACGCTGCGGTTCTTAAACCATACATTCACAACATAATAGGTATGGACTATTGCATAACATGCTCTTAACCATATCTATAAGTGTACGGTTGCGACTTTCAGCAACACCATTCTGCTGAGGCATACCTGGCATCGTGTATTGTGCCACTATGCCACAACTTTCTTCTAATATAGCAAACGGTCCCTTGTGTTGACCCGTCTCGTAATACCTACTATAATATTCACCACCTCTATCAGATCTAATGACTTTCATCTTTTTATCTAATTTTCTTTCTACTTTAATGATAAATATCTCTACGAAATTAATCGCTTGAGATTTTTTATACAATAGATATATGTAACCATAATATGAGTAGTCATTTATACAAGTGATAAAATAGGTTTCTCCACCAAACGATGGATCATCAAAAGGACTGCATATATCAGTACGAATCAGTTCAAGTAACTCTTTACTTCTTGTGGCACCTTTCTTGATGTGTTTAGTTTGCTTACCCTTAATACATTCTATGCACACACCTAAATCAGTAAAGTCAAGACTCGGTAGAATCCCTTCTTTTACCAACCTTTCTATTCTTTCACGGGATATATGTCCCAATATTTTATGCCACAAAATTGATGAATTCTCATTCATTAACCCACGTTTAATACCATTATTATCATGCAAAGTTAGGATGGAATTAGCAAAATCATCATTGAGTTTCAAACGATAAAGGTCATCAATAAGATATCTAGATCCAATAAAAAGAAGATTTGAATAAACTAAAAGAATTATATCCAAATTTACAATAATACCCATTAAGGTCCAACTTAGAAACAAAAATGAGGTTTCTATTAATTGAAGGAACAAATAAACAATTTAATAAATCTAAATGAAAACTGGTATCAAGAAACAGACGATAGGTTCCAATAGCTTCAACATGTACTTTTTCCCAGTTGCCTAAATAAAGGGTGACTTCAGTTGGGTCGATGTTCCGGATTGTAAGGTATCCATGCATCGTATTAGAAACGTGAGTTGTTGCCCCATAATCAAGCCACCAAGTGTTAGAGGAAACTTCAATTAAATTAGATTCGAAACATACAGAAATACAATATATACCTTTCTTTTCGAATCATGCCTTTCTCTTATGACAGTCTTTCTGGAAGTGCCCTTGTTTCTTACAGAAGTGACACCTCACACTGCTAGCTTTCCCCTTATCATTCATTAGCTTGGGAACTTGAACCAGCCTCATAAGTTTTGGATTTGGCTTGCTTGAACTTTTTCGGTTTGAATCCCTTCTTCTTCATAGGTTCTTGACTCGTGAAATGGATTGTGTGGTGACCCATCTGCTTAAGTCTAGTCTCTTCTTGGATCAACATGTTGGTCAGTTCATTAACTTGCCATTTATCTTTCATGATGTTAAAATTGATTTGAATTGGCCCGTATTGCTGAGGTAATGAGTTCAAAATGAATTGGACCAGAAATATGTGATCCACAGTCATCCCCAGATTTCTTAGTTGAGTAGTGATGTTGGTCATCTCAGTCACATGATCACACATGCCACAACTCCTATCAAACTTCATGGTGGTGACCCTAGCCATAAGTGTCCTCGCTAGGGACTTGTCAGCAGATTTGAGCTTGTTTTCTATGCTTTTGAGAAATTCTTTAGCATTCTTATTAGCGGTTAGGGAGGATCTAATGTTGCTGGTCATTGTCATGTGCATGAACTTAAGGCTTAGTTTGTTTGAAGAACCCATGCTTCATGGTTTGACTTCTCTGCAGGCGTACTTTCATTAGTAATGGTAGGTTTGTCATCTGTTAATGCCTTATCAAGATTGAGAACACCAAGGTGATACTCAACTTGTTCTTTCCAGTCAAAGAAGTTACCTTTGGGTGATCTTATGATACACTATTCAAACTTTGCAGTGATTCCCAGTCACCGATAGGACTAACCAACTAAGTACAAGTGACTAAATATCGTAGTCACATTTGGGTGTCCATACTAATGCTAACCACAAGTACCGTCAATTATCCTATCCCAATCCGTTAACCACTCGAAATGGTGCACCTTTGGGCTAACCTAATATGTATGCGAGTTAGGGATTGCGATTTGCAAAGCCATTACTAATTAACACTTGGGAACAATATTAAAACATAGTTATATGACTCGATGTTCAACACATTCCGGTCAGGCCACTTTGGTGACTAACAAACCGTATTATAATTTGAATTCATGTCAAAATAATGACTTCACGCTGTAATTGAATTAAACATAATTCACATTTAGTTCATAAAAAAAATTTATATGAAATTTGTTGTTGGGTGTCAGTTCGACCCATAATACAATTACTTTTAATTTTATAGAACACATAGGGTATCATTAGGTGGTCTAACATTTAATTAAAAAGTAAACATCATAATTAAGATAAATATGGAAGACCCACCGATCGATCGACCCCACCAATGGATCAGTCCCGTACTGGCCGACAGGTAGCCAGTAGGCGACTGATCTGTCAGAGACCAATGAAAAATTACAATTTCAATTCTGGCATGTTTTCCTTATGCCCACTAATCGATCGGTTACGCTCTAGTCGAAACGGAAATCTTAGACAGACTTGAGCGGATTTCCTTCTTTTGGACTAATTTCTTTATGGAAAATCATCTGTTAGTGCCCCGATTTTGCCAAGTCCCTATGTTTGTCAATTCCATGACTTGGGAAGAAGCACTTGGTAGAAACATGAAGACTCAAGGTGAACAAGAGTGAAGATCACACTCCACCGGATTAAAGCTCATCGTTATGGCAATCACAAAATAGGTATTTGGATATAGATGACTTTAGGTGGTACCCACACCTTAAGAGGATCATTCCTAGGCTTAGTTGAACAAATGACAAAATCACAAAAAGCCTAGAGAGGAAGCTTGACAGTGAATTGGAAACGAAATTGGAAACATGAGTTAAGTTCATTGTCAGCTCGACCAGTCGTTCTCACCGACCCCTCGGTGGAGACAGGATCGGCCCATCGTGGTCATATACTGGTCGGCCAGATTGACAGAGGTTCTGGATCATAGAATTGTCATTCTGGGTAAGCCTTTCATTGAGAGTGTCGTATGGACCGACCCCTCGGTGATGAACTTAACGACCCCTCGTGGTCAACGACTTGTTGATGAAAAACTTGTGAGTTCTGTTATTTGAACTCAAGTGGGATCTCGAGAAAACTGACATCTCGGTATTTCAAGACCAATTGAGAGTACCAGGACCGACCCCTCGGTAAAGAGCGATAGGTCGTTTTGGGCAGGACAAGTTTTAGGACATGAAACTTTGTCTATATGGTGTTGTCCCAGATCGAGACTCTTGTATGGACAGACCTCTTGGTGTCATGACCGTCGACCCATCGACGACACCGATCTGTCAACCGAAAAATAAATATACCGTTGGGAATATTCTTAGTCACCGACCCCTCGGTGCGCCCGACTTATCGGTACATGACAGATTCTGCAACTGGTTGCCTTTTCTATAAATACCATTCTTTGTGCAAATAGTTGACGTTCTTTTGGCAAATCCATTGGACCCTCATCATTCTCAGTGAGCTTACATAGGAACCAACAAAAGGATCACTCTCTCTCTTGTGCTTACACTTGGGAAATCTAATACAACCAATCATAGTGATGGAGGTTGTGTAAAGGGAGAGAGAGGAAAGGATATACAATTAGGATATATATTGCTAGAACCAATTTCTTAGTCATCCTAAGATTGTGATTGCTCAACGACGGCTAAAAGGAGGAACGTCGGGATTAACTCGCACACACAATGGGTGGATCTTGGAGAAGCACAGATCAATGAGATAGAGCTACAAATGAAAGTGCTTCTTGGTTTTAATTTTATTTAAAACCTTTATCATTTGAAAGTGGATTAAGGAGGCTTGGCTCCTGAACCACTATAAAAAATCTAGAGCATTGTCTCTGGCACATGGTGGGTGGAATTCCCAGTCAAATGAATAATTAGAATTCCTATTCTACATGTGGTGGGTGAAATTCCCAGCCAGATGAGTGCGGTTGAAATTCTACTCTAAATGTGAGGGTGTAAGTCCCCACTTAATGGATTTGGGGATATATCAAGGTTGAGCTAGTCCTAACAGTGGATGCAGGTTGGCTAACTGAACCACTATAAATTTGATTTTATGGTGTTTGATCATTGTGTGTTTGTTTTTTAGTATTTAAGCATTCTTCTCAACACACATCACTTTGCAGTTGATTATCCTTATTTATACATTGTGCACAAGTATTGATATTCAAGTAATATCCAAAGGGTTCTAAACTTAGTATCATCACTTAAATAATTAAAAACAATTTATCACACTAAACAAATCTCTTGATTAATATTGTCCCGCTGCACTTAAAATTTAAACAATCAAGAAATTTGTGAACACCATGGAAACTGGGATTGACCTATTCACTCCCCATCTAGGGTCAATCGTGTTCTAGCACCAAAGGGAGAACTTTCAATTGGTATCAAAGCCTCGTGCTCTTCAGAAATGATCTAACCATCCGAGTTGATCCGTGCTAGAACAATGGCTATGAGAGAAAGCCATGATATTTCCAAACCTCCATTTGTGATGAAAAATGAAAAGAAAAAATGAAAATTGTTAATTACTTTCATCAATAAATATGTTTGGAATTAGGTGAATTGAAAGTGGTCTAAACCTATGGAAGAGGTATTTGAGAAATCCTCAAATTCCATAACCACTCTGCTCAAAGGCCGAATAACTTGGACTTGTGATGATATGGCTATGTTTTTAAGAAATGGTAAAGCATTAAGAAGCCATCATCAGTGTTGTTTCTCCGAATGAAATTGGGAGAATTATGAGATGTGAAATAGCAAAAGAGGCATGGGAAAACACATGTAGGGATTGCCTCTTCTAATTCAATGGATGGCTTCACCTCTCTTGAAAAAGTGGAGAATCAAGAGTGAGGTGAAAAACTGCCTAAGTACCTCCATTGAAAGTGTCCAAGTTGTATGCTCTAGAGAAGAAGAGATGTTGGAAAGGATCTTGATGAGGATGGTGACTTTCAAGTATCCTTTGGAACCTTATACAAGATACTTGTTTGTACAAGTAGGTTTCTACCCTAGTATTAGATTATACTTGCTTCATCTCATTTCATATGCTATGTGACTTGTGCATCATTTGGAAATGAATGAATTCTGTGCATTATGTCTTGTATAGGGTGTGTATGTGCTTACAAATGATCTTTTGCATATACACAGTGTCGTTTCATTCCAAGTTGCCTAACCTGTATTTTATGTGGAATGAAACTTGCTCCATGCTTGTGAATGGTATTGTTGATCAAACTTTGATTAAATGTTCTTAGGTAATCTGTGATACCCCAACCCAAATTAGTGGTTAATTCTTTGTCTAAATTAACACTAATTTAGTAAATACAAAGAATCTTTAATTGAATGAATTTTAAAGATTGAATGATAATCTTTAATTGAATGAATTTTGAGAGAGAGTGTAAATACAAAGAATTAAAAGAATAACATGAATTAAAGAATTTTAAAAGAATAAAACGTACAAGATTTAGGTTAAAACAAAAATTATACAACAAACATAGAATCTAACATGATTAAAAGATAGCTAATTAAATTGCAAGAAAATAAATGACTAAAAATAAAAGTGCAATAACGTAAAGAGTGTACATCGAGGGCCTCAAGAGTGTGCATCTGGATATAACTCATGAGTTTATATTAAAAAAATCCAGTTCAAATAGGTAGTCCTCGAGGGCCTCAAGACTGTGCATCGATGGTCACAAAGGTAATCCAGTCAAATATGCCACCTCTGTGTGTTGTCTAATCAGTCAGAACAGCTAGATAATGACTAGTCGTCGAGGCCCTCGAGTTCTTCTTTGAGGGGCTTGAAGTAGCCTTGAGGGCTTGGTGCTGAGAGTTATACAGATTTACAGATATTGAGCATTTAAACTCAGCCCAAGGGGATAGACAATTTGTGAGGGGCTCAATCTGGGAGCAACAATATTTGGCAGTGCTTTGTCCTGAATCCCAGATGGAGGGGCTTGACTAAAACAGATACATTTTTTCCATTTTGAGGTTCTTAAGGCTTGGTCCAATGTCTATGTGTGTTTGGTTTATCCTGTGGTCTTTTAAGGCCATTTTACCTGTGTGGTTGCCAAATACATGGTGAGATGATCGCCAACTTGCGCTTGATCTTGATTCTTCAATCTTCAATCTCCCAAGGCAAGGACACACTCGGCCACGGAATTGAAAATACAAAGACTCGATCAAACCGAGGCCCTAACAAGGGACCTGAGACAATCTTGAGATTTTGTCAATCTTTTCCTTCAATTCTATTTCAACACTTTCTTGGATATGAATATTTGTGGTAAGTTCCTCTTTTTTAAGCTTTAGATTTTTATTTTCCATTTTCAATTTTTCACCATCATTAATTAGTGAGGAAATCTTTTTAGTGTGTGTTTTGTTTTTCATTGCTTCTTTTTCAAGTTCTGAATACATGTCATTTAGAAGTTTTTGCAATTCTTTTAAACTAGGATAAGCAACAAGTGCATGATCTTGTGAGGAAGTTATATCATCCTCATTTGCCACAAAGCATACGTTGGCAATTTTGTGCTTGTTTGACCTACCATCTTTTCCACTATTATCGGAGTCATCCCAAGAAGCTTTGAAGGATTTATTCTTTGATATCTTGCCATCATTCTTTAGTTAAGGACACTCAGCTTTGATGTGTCTAGCTTTGTCGCATCCATGGCATGTAAGAGGCTCTCTTTTTCTTAGCTCCCCCTTGAAACCTTCATTCTTTGATGACCTTCTTCTGAGAATGTTGCTCTTCTTTAAAGGGTTCTGAATCTTCTAGTCATCATAGCCAACTATTCATCAGTATTTCTCTTTCAGTTTCGTCATCCTCTCTATCATGGTTTCTCCTTTTTGATGATGATTTGAATGCAAGAGTTTTATTTTCTTTAATTCTTTTTGGCTTATTATGGTAATCTAATTGTTCATGAGAGATCCAAAAAGTTCATCAATGCCGAGTGTGGAGAGGTCTTGAGCTTCTTATACTGTTGTCACCTTTGGGTCCCAAGATTCTGGCAGAAACGTTAGATTTTTTCCTACATTTTCTTCGTGAGTATAGATCTTGCCAATGTAATACTTCATCATAAGATCCGAGTTTATTGATTCAACATCAATCATAGAATCATTCGTCATTAAACTTAATTTTCGACAAACTCGAACAGCATAAACACATGATCTGGATCGATTAATGCTTAATACACAGATTAATTTTTATGTAGAAATCATAAACACAATAATAAGACATACCGGATCCATTTGGAGAAGAGAATGATGTGTAGAACTTCCCTTTGATGTCTTGAGGCTTCCTGAAGATCAAAACTGAAGAGAACACGTGCATCAGGTTTCTACCTCTTTCCTCCTTAATGCCCTCTCCAAGTTTCATGAATAGTACTTTAGTTTTCTTGAGTTGATGGATTGGAATGGAGAGATACTCTTTTATAGGCAGAGGGAGGACCCAAAAAGCAAGTAGAACTTTCCTTCCTACTTCATATCAAAATAGGAAACTAATTTCTTTAGTACTCTCCTAAAATACACCTTCCTTATCCAAACACAGTTTCCCTGATTTAAGATCCTCTATGTGAAGCTCTAAATCTTTATGTGGGTCATGTTTAGTCTACAGTCTCCCACTTGGCCCACATTTACATTTCATGGGATTTAAAACAGGTTTATCATAAGCTATATACATAAACTGTATTCAGCAACATAATGCGGTACATGTTGAACACTAAAATCTTACGTTTTTATCCCTGATTATTGGACTAGTTAGCTCTCATGTTTGTATATTTAATGTAGTTTCTTAGTTTTGTTAATAAAAATGGACAGTTCTGGAAAATAGTATTAATTCAGTGGACAATTGCAAGCTTAGAGCGTTAAAGTGAAGACCTAGGTTTTTAAATTATTTCATGCGAGTTTTAGGACTTTCATGTAAATTAATTAATCTGGCTCAAGTTATGAGAGTCTAGATTAATTAATAATTTTTAGATTTTAAGTGGCTGAATAATTATTTAATTCTAGATGATAGAAGTTGCAATTTCAAGCCATTGGGCCAGAGAATCATTTAAATGGGACAAGCTAAACTTCAATGGGCCAGGCTACATACAAGCCCATGCGCGTTTTACAATTAAGCCAGGCCATTGTGTAAGCTCAGTCCAACTAAGGCCCAAGCTCTCAAATCCAATTCTAGTGGGTCTAAGTTGAGGTCTAGATCCAAGCCCAGGCCAGGCAGCTCCATGGTCCATATTTGAATCCACCTAAATCCATAAACCATAGCCCATATCCATTTACCCAATGTCAGCTCTAATACCTAAACCCTAACTATCTCTCATGCGCATTCAATATCTACCCTCCATCCTCCATCTTTCATCTCCGCCCTTCATATCTTTCATGCATTATTAGTAAAACCTAGAAGCCTCTATGTTAATCTAGACCATTCATTCATCCATCATTATATCTAGGTTATTCATTATAATCGTAAACATTTTAACCTGAGAATAATATTCATCCATGCATCACCTATTAATCCATGCATTCATTTCATGTATTGATCATCTTAGCCATTAGATATTAGATCATTTAATCTTATTCATTCATTCATCTGTTAGAAGCCTTAGAGCCTCCACATGCATCCATCACATACATAAATTGTATTCAATTTAGGTCATGCATTTCATTATTCATCTAGGATTAACCCTTGAATCCAAGCCCTTTATCAACCATCATCCCTTTCCTATATTTATTTTTACCTAAATAACCCTAGAACCATTAGATCTTAACCCCATTTAATCTTAGCCATCTACTTATAAAAACCGAAGTTTAGGCAACTTGGAGAACAAGCTAGCCTCCATTCGAATTTACCACATCATCCATTGCCACGTCATTCAATCCAAACTCTTACCACTCCACACGATTTTAGCACTAATTTCTCTCCATGCACTTAGACTAAAATCCTACCTAGATACACTCCTAAGATCCTAACACACCTCATCATCCTAACCCTTTGCATCCCACACGATTTTACACAACTCTCATCCCATTCATTCTCATACACCATGTCAACCCTCCACATCACCTCATGTTATCTCCACAATTCAATCATCTCAACTTCAAATTTCCACCATCCATTTATCATCAACCTACACCCTAAAACAAGCACTCCAAATTTGTGTGAGCCTATCCCCATCCTAAATCCTCTCTAACTTTTCTTGCACTCAAAGCCAAGCCACCACACATAGCCAAATTCGTGTACACGCCTTGTAAACCCTACCTTTTGCAACCTTTAATCCAATCCATCCAACTCCATTGAGATTTAATCCAAGCCACTCTTTGTCACTTAAACGAAGATTTAATCCCAGCCGTCCAATCCAACCTTGAGCCTATAAATACCCCACTTCCTCAAAACCAAAATTCGAATTTAACCTAGAGCTCAAGAAGACCTAAAGTTGGAAAAATACATTGAAGACAGGAGCATACTCGAAAATTGTAAGTGAGATTTATTTTATTTTACAATTTATTTTTAAGTCTTTCATGTATTGAAACTCCCATCTTTTGTACATTGAATTCTTCCATTTAATAAATAAGAAACGTCCATTTTTAGATTCTTGAAAAGTCCGATTATTCATGATATCCTTTATGTTTCATTTTAATTTTTAATTTATGTTCTTTATTTGATTAAAGTTTTAGGTTGTGAATGTTGAACCTAGGATCAAACTTTAATTAGATCAAAGAGTGTAGATTTTAATTAAAAGGTGTAAAATGAATCTTGAATTCTATGCGTTGAATTTTAGATCTAGGTTTCTTGTTTATTTAATAATTTTGGGTAATTAGAGAAAAATTTCATAACCACCTTTAAATTATGTATTTATTTTATTCAGTCATTTATTTTTCATGTTTAATTATGCTATTTTCTTTATTTAGTTATGTCATCCATCTTGTATGTATGTTAATTAATTTATTTTTAATGTTGTCTTTGATGTATGTTTATTTGTTTTGTAATTCATTTATGTTCAAACCATGAATCTTATTTATTTGACTCCTAGTTTAACATTGTATTCTTTGTTTAATATTTTATTCATTCTTTAATTTATTCTTTCATGTATAAAAACAACCTCTCTCTCAAAAGACTATTTAATTGGGATTGTGAATATATTATTTTAATCCAGAACTTTGTAATTTTTATTCAAGAGAGATGACTACATATCCATTGATTCACCAATGAAAAAAATAAAAGGAACTAATTTGATTCACATGTTAAATAAAATATGGTGTTCACTTGTTTTCCAATTAAAATTTTTTACCTTTTTCAAATCGAAATTTAATCTATTTTTCTCAAGACTACATATTTTTAAGAGGTACATATTTAATTTTAAGCTTATATTTTGTGATTTTCTGTGGGTTCGACCTCGCAATCATATGCTATATTATCAAATGGTTCTTACGCTTGCGAGATTTACAAATTTAAACATCAACAATTAACATCATAATGATAATACTAAATAAACCACAAGTGTGAGCAACGGCTATTGCACATCATCTTATCCCGACATGGACCCTTTCATCACTACAACACATGCGACCTACCTAGCATAGCCCTTAAGTGAAAGATTTTCATAATGGTCCAGTGTCATAACATAATGATTATTCCTGTTAGTAATAAAACAAACACACAAAATGTATATACATAACCATAATAAACATGAATAAAATAAAAAATGCATGCATTAGTACTCAAATGTCAAATAGTACACATTTATTCATAATGCAGTCCAAAATTCATAATTACAACATAATAGATTACGTTCAAGACCCATTCTATTAGCATGTTCCTTAAAGGTCTTTATAGGTAACCCCTTCGTCAACGGATCTACTATCATAAGAAAAATACTTATGTACTCAATAGACATCTTCCGTTTCTAAACTTCTTCTTTTATGACAAAGTATTTCAATTGCATATGTTTCGATCCATTCGAATACTTGTCGTTCTTAGAGAAGAATACTGCTGCAGAATTATCACAGTAATTCTCAGCGGCTTGGCTATGCTGTCGAAAATTCCAAGTCCCGAGATAAAGTTCCTCAACCACATTCCTTGAACAGTGGCCTCGTAGCACAAATTTTGCTTCCATGGTTGACGTTGCAGTGATAGTCTTTTTGGCTCTTTTCCAAGATATTGCTTCACCATCCATAAGGAAGAAATAGCCAAACGTTGATTTTCTGCTATCAACGAAACGACCAAAATCCGAATCTAAGTAGCCAATGACCTCGAGATTATCGGACCTCTTAAAACGTGACCATGAAGTGTAACGACCCATCCTGCTACAGGCACAACTAATACAAAGTCCCAAAACCGATCTGATAGTATTTTAGAGGTATATATATATTTTCAAAGTAAAGGAAAGTACCGCTCCCGCAACCCACATTCAAATCAACAACCGATACTACCAATAAAGTATTAATCATAATTGGAAACAGTATCATTATTCCATTATTACATTCATTCAACGTAATGAAAAATACACATATCTTAAATGCATTAGCAAGTCCTCAATTACCAAATGGGACCATGGCAAAGTACAAAGCTGCCACTCTACGCCCAACGTCCGATTGAGGGTCCCGCCGACCCTTCCTCTATGATGTACCTGTGAGGCAAGGGGTGAGCTCTACATGCCTAGTGAGGGTATCACACGCATCATATGTCACCAAGCATACACTGTATATGATTATATGAACACATCAACATCTATGGTGTCTACATGCATGACTATGCAAGCGGGTGCCTTACCCCTAACACACGGACCCACATCTGTCGGGCCTCCAGTACATCCTCTAAGCAACTTAATACAACTCTATGGCAACTCCCTCAGGTGCCCATTCGCTGCGGTCCACCCACCCTCAGGTATACAGACTGATCTCCAACCGGATCAGGATCCATACTCCTCAACCAGACCTATGACTCTCTCATGACAACCCGCACACATACCACGACCAACCCAAGAGTCGGACTCACTAGAGTCCCAAACCGACTACCACACGGGAGTAACCACCTCACCAGTCCTCAATGGACTGCCAACCATACTCATCTATGGTCTCCTCAACCAAGCACCAGAGTCTCGATAGTCAAACCGATAACCTTGGACCCCATCTGTTGATCTCCACACGGTTGACATACCCACCCCTCACAGTATTATATAGGTCTTCTACTGAGTGAGCTGGCCGAATCACTCGTTAGGCGCCCATAAATTCCTAGTGAGTCAATACTCATAGCACAAGGCTCATCAATGAACCCCAAAGTCATAACCACGGGTAAACACACTACCACATCACACCACAGGCTGTCCCCACAACAGGTGTCCTAGCCTGGAATATCTCATCACATCACATCGCAGGTTGTCCCCACCCTATAAGTGTCCTAGCCTCGAACATCATCTCACACCACATCGCAGGTTATCCCCACCCTACAGGTGTCCTAGCCTGGAATATCTCATCACATCACATCACATCGCAGGCTGTCCCCACCCTACAAATGTTATAGCTTGGAATATCTCATCACATCACATCGCAGGTTGTCCCCACCCTACAGGTGTCCTAGCCTGGAATATGTCATCACATCACATCGTAGGTTGTCCCCACCCTATAAGTGTCCTAGCCTGGAACATCTCATCACATCACATCATAGCCTGTTCCCACCCTACAAGTGTCCTAGCCTAGAATATCACATCGCATGTTGTCCCCACCCTACATGTGAACTAGCCTGGAATATCTCATCACATCACATCGCAGGTTTTTCCCACCCTACACGTGTCCTAGCCTGGAATATCTCATCACATCACATCGCAGGCTGTCCCCACCCTACAGGTGTCCCAGCCTGGAATATCACATCACATCACATCGCAGGTTGTCCCCACCCTATAGGTGTCCTAGCCTGGAATGTCTCATTGCATCACGTAGCAGGATGTCCCCACCCTACAGGTGTCCTAGCCTGGAATATTACACCGCACCATCCTTTGACCAATGAGCGGGCGAGCACATCCTCAGCGTACTCGGTCATCCGGGGAATCACAAACCATACCAGCGGGAGCTGTCCCTCATCGCATTGTCCCTCGACCAACGAGCGGAAGAGCACCACCTCAGCTTTCTCGGTCATCCAGGGAATAACAAACCATGCTAGCGGGAGTTATCCCTCACCGTATCGTCCCTCGATCAATGAGCGGGCGAGCACTTCCTCAGCCTACTCGGTCATCCGGGGATCACAAGTCAAACTAGCTGGAACAGTCCCTCACCGCCTCATCCCTCGACCAACGAGCGAGTGAGTACCTCCTCAGTCTACTCGGTCATCCAGGGATACCTCGTCCACCCCTCACTCGGGTACCGTGACTGTAGGGGCTTCCAAGACTATCCTGAGTGAACCAACATTCAACTCGATGGTCTCTCTCTAGGGCTAACATAACTAACTACCTCCCAATTAGCCCTTATCTGGGACTCCCAGGTACATTGTTCTCTAAATCAGATTACACCTCCCTCATAGGTGTGTCTGAGAAATGCAAGACGGACCGGCCGTTTGATCCATGCAAGGGGGTACAACTACCCATTTCCAATCACAAGGGAGTTTGCATCCCAACCATGCGTCCACTGCGCGGTCCCACATAACATCCCCACCCTAACTACCAGACTAGCTAGGGGGAGTCTCTAGATCCTCATGTGGCCTAGTACACATGCCCGACCGGGATCCCACATACGTTAGTTATATGTATGCACAATTACCTCTACGCCTACACATTCTATTAACATAGTTCATCACATAACAATCAGGTGTATACATCACTATTTATCACGGGCTGGCATGTTGACATCCAAACATGCTATAATGTCTAGCAGTTCAAACTAACTATCACATAATCATATAGCATATTATCAACACGACATATCACACTATAATCAGGCATATATCACCACATATCACATATTCGCATGTTGGCATCAATAAAAATAAACGCTAATCATGTCACCACACAACCAATCAATCGTGACATCAGATAATCAACTTGTATATGTCGGCATCAGATACAAATACACCTGGATGAAGGTCCGCCACATAATGGTATCAACAGTTCCCTTCCGAGTGGCTCATAATACCGAGGACCCCCATTCATCGCATTTCGTACCCGCACATTTGATAGAGGAGTAAGATGCATAGATGCATGCTAAAAGCGGTGATAAGTTCCCTCACCGTGTGCATTTTGAAATCAACTTCGAGAAACCGGGTCCACTGGGTTGAAGGGGGCTTGATCTGATAAAAAGAAATACAAAGATTAACGAACGGGTTAAAACGGGCTAAAACAAGTTTGGGCCACAAACGGGCCCAAAATGGTCCGAACATGGCCCAAAACTGAAAACTAGATCCAAAACTAGGTCTGGTTCGAGATTGGGCCTAAAACTGAAAACTGGATCTAAAATGGGCCGGATCTGAAAATTGGGCTTTAAGATGGGTCGGGCCCAAAGCAGGGCCGAACTGGGCCGGGCCTGAAAATGCCTAGATTACCCAAAACTGAACTCAGCCTGTAACGCGCCGCCTGTAACACCTCTAATTTTCAATTAATTATTTTGTATGAAAATAATCCATTTAATTTGTGAACATCAGTTATGAATCTTAAATTGGGTAAAGAGTTGGGTCATTGGCCCAATTAGGGCCCAACGGTTTTGGAAAGGGTTCCAATAAAATTTAAATGGGTTAAATCATTTTAGTAATGCATTATGTCTAAATTTAATTAAAAGAATATGCATGGCCGAATATTGGATTTGAATATCCAAGGAGATGTTTAAAAATCAAATGAAGATTTTATGGCCATGTATGGGATAAAGTGTGGCCGAATGTGGGATTTGTTTATCTATGATAGGCGCAGAAGATAATTTAAAAGGGTATGCATATGGTCTAAAAATTAAATAAGGAAGATATCTAATTAAATAGACATTGCATGGCCGTGTGTGACATTCCCAAAGTAGGAAGTCTAAACTCGGCAATGGCTATCTCAAGAGGGCACACGGCATTACTAATCTAAGGAAGAGGGGCACACGGCACTCACATTACAATCTTAGCACCTTCTAAGATTGGCCGATTGGAGTATATTAAAAAGGAGAGGTAGCAAGGGGCGCATGGTTTACACACCATAAGCAAAATTACTTTCTCTCTTGCAAGTCTAATTCACGGCAATAGATTCAATTTCAAGATCAGTTCGGTTTGGTGAAAGATCAAGAAGAAGAAGTGGAAAGAGGCTAAGGAAGAGAAAGATTGGAAGAGCAAGAAGGAGTCGCGTACATGGTTAGTAGTTTGATTATATATTGTTGTTTAAAAGAAAAGAACCATAGGGTTCGGCCAAGGTGTATGGCCGAACCCCATGGAATAGAATTGTTAAATGGAAGAAGATTGGGGGATGGATTTTATGATTTTAATGGAAAGAAAGAACCATAGGGTTCGGCCAAGGTGTATGGCCGAACCCCATGGAATAGAATTGTTAAATGGAAGAAGATTGGGGGATGGATTTTATGATTTTAATGGAAAGAAAGAACCATAGGGTTCGGCCATAGTGCATGGCCGAACCCCATGGAAAATTATGGTTTATTTTATTGGGTTATTAATATTGAAAACCAGGGAGGAACATTGATTGTTTAATGGAAGTTTGAATGATGGAAATAATTATGGGTTTATGTTCTTAAATTTCAGATCATGGAAACCTTGGATGTTTAGGTGGTTTGGATTTAAAAAGAGGAAAAGAATGGAACCATAGGGTTCGGCTATAGGTATGGCCGAACCTCATGGAAAGGAAATTAATAAGGTGATTAGATCATGGAGGATCTAGGATTAATAATTTAAAAAAAAAGATTTTGAACCATAGGGTTCGGCCATGGTGTATGGCCGAACCCCATGGAAGTTATATTAATGGTTTTAGATCCATGGAAGTTATATAAGGGATTAAATGGTCAAGATCATGAACCATAGGGTTCGGCCATGGTGTATGGCCAAACCCCATGGGATTGTTTTGGAATGGTAGATGGATTTTGGTTGCTAAATTTGGAAAGCATTCCAATTATGGAAAGATGGTTTCTAATTTAGGAAACTATCTAGTTTATGGAAGGAGATTGCCAAATTAGAAAACATTTATTTATGGAAGTTGGTTTATTTGGAAAGTTTCTATTCTTGGAAGGTGGACATTGAATTTAGAAAGTTTCTAATTATGGAGCTTTGATAAAAGTGGAAAATGATATTAATTTAGAAAAGATCTAAGGTTAAGTATTATATTAAGGGATCATATGGGGTTTTAGGTCATGGTTAATGGTTTGTTTTTATGAATCAATATTATGGGTTTTTATTTATGTAGTTGATTTATGAATCAAATTATAGACCTATGTTTTGAGCATAAACATGAGGTAATGTAGACCATGGCAAAATTGTAAATAAGGGTGAAAATGGTAGGCCATGGTGTATGGCCGAACCCTATGGGAATGATTATGGATTTTATGGACATGATATGCTTAGGTTAATGGATCATTAATGGAGCTCTAACGTGGATTGGTCATGGACTTAACATAGGTGATTGATTAAATATTAATTGGAGCATACCAATTTTTGTTTATCAATTATATTATTGGACTACGGGCTATGTTAGCCATGGATGGCATTGTTGTAAATGTAAGTGAAAGTGTTGGATCATGGATTCGGCCATGTTGTTTGGCCGAACCCCATGAGGAATTATTTGGAGAACTAAGATGTTTATGATCTATGTATTTGGATCTAAACATGGGAATTGTTTAGCGGATCTAGGGTTATGCATTTTGGATTAAAATAAATAGAATATTAACTAAGGTTTAGACCAACGACATTTTGGTAATTAATGGAATAAATGAACAAAAAGGGTGAGGCTCGGCCATGGTGTATGGCCGAACCGCACAAGTTTGATTAATGGACTTTAAATGTCGTAAATCAAGTGGGACTTGGTTTTGATTTATTATTATATTATAAGGTAATGGGATCTCACAAAGCGTTTAATATCGTGAGCGGTTACCGGATGAAAGACGCAAGCACACGTTAGCGGTCTTTGGTAGGATTCTACCTCTTTTAAACCATGGTTTATGTACATTATGTTTATCTAATTTTGATGAATTTTTGCTGCAAGGAATATGTTTCAAATGATGATTTTAAATGCTATGTTTATATGAGTAAAGAGCATGTATTTTAAATATGATTTCTAAATGCTATGTTTATGTTATAAAATAGCATGTGTTTCATTAGCATCTCATGCATGTAACACCTGGCCCTATTCACTCTAATAATCAAAGTTTTTTTTTTTTAAATAACAATAATCAAGTGATCGAGGCGGGATGTCACGACGCGAGTTAAGTTCGGACTTCTAAAGTCCAACCCTTAACTGGCCAAGCCCATATGCATATGGATTAAGTCCATAAAAATCGATCCACACATGGTACAAATAAGACTTGCGGAATAAACTTAATCTTAATCTAATTGCGGGTTATAATAGATTCTAAGACTACTCCATTTTACATCTTTAGATAGAAAAGTACATAATCATCCAAAATTACCAAAATAACCTTAAAGTAAGCATTCATTCTAAACCATCCAAATCCTACCAAACCATAGCAAATAGTTAACTACATTATTACATGCCAACATCAACTAACTATCAAATTACATTGTCCAAATAAACTTAAGTAAAATGTCCATAATTCAAAGTCCATTCAAGCCCAAGCTCCTATGCTTGGTTTCCTTCAAATTCCATGTTCTTCCCCTTTCCTGCGTGATCCACTAAGGATAGAGATACGACGTTAGATCAACGCGCCCAGTAATGTTTCCGATTAGGGCTACCATAAGGTTAGTATAAAAACATGCTAATAATATAATAATACATGTTCATCAAAACCTCATAAAACAATGCTATGTATGTTATGCTCATGTAATGAGTCCCACCCATCATAAATAAACATAGCCTCCTCTTGACAGGATTTTCATCGTCAAGGTACCCCACAGTGGTCTTTCGGACGCCCCAACGGAGTGTGGTCTCTGGATTCCTCTTGATGGGATTCTCATCATTACGGTACCCCACAGTGGTCTTTCAGACGCCCCAACGGAGTGTGGCCTCTAGTTTCCATAATCACCACCCCATGCCATGCATGAGATGTCCATGATGTCATGCCATTTGTAAATATTTATTACCATACAAAACTACTTTGAAACATGATAACCTAGCACATAACTCATCAAAACTAAGATAAAACATCACATATATGTGTAGTTACAAAAAGGTAGGAAACCTACATACAATAATATTCAATGAAGAGGCAGAATATCCAACACAATTCAACATCACATAAACAACACACACATGAACACCACAACATAACTCACCTAAACGTATCTATTTTGATATCATACTCAATACGCTCATATCCATCAATACATCCTAGTTTTAAGCACTAGATCATCAATTTAACCAACTAAAGAGTGTAACTTATCACACTATCAAACTCCACAATGACTCAATTCACCTGGTACAGTGATGCTCTCAATCCATTTTATAAACAATGCGTTCACTCATTTGCTTTCAATATGGGATTAGTGAAAACCTCACCCCTCACCAGCAACCTGTCAATGAGGTAGCCAGCCAGTGTAGTAGCCTATGCTCATCCATCACCCGCCCCTCATCATCCGCCCAATAGGACTTTTGGGTCTTTTGGCCTCACACCTCCCCATCAAGAAGACAAATAAGTATCACGTTTTTAATCAAATCTCACACATGGGATCTTTCTTGACAAGCCACTTATCACAAACAATAATCTGATACACGATGTCGTCCATAAACACACGTCACACGTGAATACATTGTGCGACCTATCACCTTCACACATAATGCCTATGCACTATAATCCAACACGTGGAATCCAAATCCAACGAACACATCAATCGACATCTTAGTAATCAGATATATCCTCCACAGATGGCTAACACATCACACAATTCCATATGGTCTACACGACTCGATCATATCACAATCCCTCATATCAATCTATGAGTCTAAAGGACATCCACAACTATCAAACCAATCCCTAAGTCTCTCTCATATACACCTATCGTAATCAAACCCAACACAACACACTCATGCGTAACATGTCAATTATTCACATGTGATGGGATCTCAATTAAATTGACAGGTCTAGCCAGGTTCTTCAGGGCATATAAATTTTATATTAAAATCCAGAACCGGTATTATTCGTTGGCCACGCTTGCATCATTACCATAATATCCCAATCACATAATCACACCATATATATCAAATAAATCATCATCACATCATAGCAATAAATGATACACAATAATATACATTTAAAATAAAAGCAAAACATAAATAAAATCAAGATATAGAAATACTTATAAAACCCAAATAAACAAATGAAAGAACAACAAAGTACTCCCTACTTTGTATTCTTAAGCCCAAACACATCATTTAAATAACTTAATCTTACAAATGAACCTTGGTAGGGTTCGGCCATACAACATGGCCGAACCTTACTACTTTGGTTTTGGCCCATATTTCAATTCCGTTGGTCATTTCATCTTTGATTATTTCATCTTCGATCATTTCACCTTTGATTATTTCATCCATATTTACAATAATGCCACTATACTAACCTTTGTTTAATTTTTTCTTAAAAACCAAAGTCCATATCCAAACCACCTTAGTGGGGTTCGGCCATACAACATGGCCGAACTTCACCACTCAGTTTTTGGTCCCTTAAATCCTTCATTCACCCATCTCCATTTACATTATAAATTGACACTAAGTCCACCAAATGAACATTAATGGGGTTCGGCCACACTACATGGCCGAACCTCACCAAACAGATCTTTGACCCTTTTTTCCATTGTGATGGCTGATTATTTACTTATACTAAGTCCATAGGTATACATATGTGATTCTTAAATTAAGAGCATATTACAAATCATAACTTCCATCATAATCTTAATCCAATTATTCCATCAAAACAGTCCATGGGGTTCGGCCTTACACATGGCCGAACCCTATGGTTCCCTTAACACAATGATTGCATCATTTATATACAAATTAGGCTCTACACTTTAGCCATGATAACCACATGGTTCAGCCATGCAATAACTGGTCCAAAATAGTAACCTTATCTCCCTTTAAAAACCCTTTAAACCTTCAAAATATACTATGGTTTTTATCCCTCAAAAACCATAAAAATTACCACATTCTTTCATGGGGTTCGGCCATCCAAAGTGGCCGAACCCTATGATCCATGTTTTGTCATTTTTAAACAGCATGATACTTGATCTGAACCCTCGATAGATTCAGCCATACGTTGGCCAGATCATGTTCCCTTAGTCATTTCTTTTTAACAAGTGTTTATTGAGCACTTACCAAAACCGCGACTCCTCCAGTTCTTTCACTTCTTCTTGATCCTCTCCTTAGTCCTTCCTTCCTTCTCCTTTAGCTGAGACTGATCTTGCTTGTAGACTCCTTGAAATGGTTTAGCCAAAGTAGTTGATTTGAGAGAGAGAGAGATAGAACTTTTGGCCTTGGATGAGAGTGATAACCTTGATGCCAAACTCTTTTGCTGAATTTTGTCTTGGTGAAAGGATCACCCAAGGACTGATTGGTATGAGATACAATCAGCCAATGCCTTTGGTCTTGAGAGGTGACAACGTCCAAGAGAGGGAGAGAGAGAGAGAGAGAGAGTGAGAGAGAGAGAGAGTGAAATTGAATACTCCTTTGGCTAATGAAATTCAGCCTAAGGTTAGCACTTCATGTAACTTCCCTCCCATTTACTCCCATAACTTATTTCATTTGGGGGTTTCATCCTTGAGATGAAACCCTCCAATGGTTTTGGCTCTTGGCTGCCCTAGATACAACCCTTCTCCATCACTTCTCCAAGTCTGAACCCATATGTAACTGTTATTTGTTTAATACCTCCCTTGGGGTTTCATCCTTGAGATGAAACTCCCAAGGTGCCCAACGGTGTCTCATTGCTTTGGCTTGTATAACAGCCACCTCTCCATTATTGGCCCTTTTCGGAGTTTCATGCATAAGCCATAATTCCCATGCATCCAACGTTGTGGCCATTGTTTGGCTTAAGTAACCGCCACCTCTCCAATATGTAACTCCATAAAACGGTAACTCCATTCATCTCCATCTTTGGAGTTTCATGCATGAGGTAAACCCCCGCACTAGCCTCTCCCCTCCACCACCCCCCCCCCCGCCCACCATGCAACCAACGTGTAGGGTAGTTTTGAACTTGAAACCACCCAAACACGTTTCATCTACACACTTCACTCACTTAAAATAAATATTCCATCCAACTCATTTATTTAACTCACCCAACTCAACTCATTCATTTAATTCAACTTAACCAATAAATTTAACTCATCTAAACTCCACCATTTACTTCAATTCAATCCAAACTCAAACATTTAATTAAACTTAACCCAATTAAGCTTTGAGCTCACCTAATGGTCAAACATGTCAACCACGACCCATTGGGTCCCATTTGGGTCCTTTGACCCAATTAACCACTTTGACCCAAATAAATGTACATTACCCATTTAATTTAATTTAATCTATAACACCTACATTGGATCTTATTTGAACAATGGGTCCCACAGTTTTCTTATCTAAGAACATAATCCTTTAATCCATAACTCCAATGGCATTTTCGTAAATATTGATATATTGAAAAATCTAGGGTATTACAATGCATGGCATGGGGTGAAGGATTTGTAACTGGAGGGGTCACACTCCGTCGGGGCATCTGAAAAACCTATTTGCGGTACCTTGATGTGCTTTTCCATCAGGAAGAAACCGGAGGGTCCACACTCCGCCAGGGCTTCCGGAAGACCTATGTGGTGGGTACTTTTATGTACATGTGATGGGTGCGACTCATTGCATTTGTCATCATTGCATGGCATGGTTTTACATGGTTTTTGATATTATGTTATAATATATGTTTTGTACTAAGCATGTGTTAGCCGTAGCTGGAATACCTACTGGACGCGTTGTTCTAACGCCCTACTTCTACCCTAATTGATGATACAATAAATCAGGGGAACGAGAAACGCAAGACAGGCCAGGCATAGGAGCTTGGATGAATTAGTTTTATGATTTTTAATAAAGTTACTCATGGACTTTTATTTGAGTATCTAGATTTCGGAATGTAATAACTTAGATGGTTGGATGTTAATTTTGATAATTATGGCATTTGAATGATGATTAAGGACTTGAAGTACTTTGCTATCTGAGTGGAATAGAACTTGGTTCTATTATGATTCCGCAATGTTGATGTTATGATTTCGCATGTTGATATTGCTATGTGTGAACCATTTTCGTGGACTTAGTCCATGCACACATAGGGTTGGCCAGTTAAGGGTCGGACCTTGGAAGTTTGGACTTAGCTCCCGTCGTGACGTCCCATGCTCTATCACTCTACTCTGTTATAAAAAAAAAAAATAGACTCTGAATTTACAGGAAAAAGCGGGTGAAAAAGGGTGGGGCGTTACACCGCCCTTTTTCACTATGCTTTCTGAAAATCAAAGTCTATTTTTTAAAAAAAAAAATAACAGAGTGAGCAAGAGAGGGACATAACGACGCGAGCTAAGTCCGAACTTCTAAAGTCCGACCCTTAACTGGTCAATCCTATTGTGCATGGACTAAGTCCATGAAAACGGTTCACACATAACACTATAACACATGCAGATTAAAATCATAATTGCGGAATTATAATAGAACCTAATTCTATTCCATTTTAGATAGCAAAGTACTCCAAGTCATTAATCATAATTAAACTTAACTTAATTATCCAATAAACATCCAACCATAGCCAATTATCTAAATTATTACATGCCCGAAGTCTAGATACTCAAAAATACAAGTCCATGAGTATCTTAAGAAAAATAAAACTAAAAGCATCCAAGTTCCTATGCTTGGCCCTCCTCGCGTTCATCGTTCCCCTTGTTTCTTTTATCATCCTCTAGGGTAGAAGTAGGGCGTTAGAACAACGCACCCAGTAGGTATTCCAATTAGGGCTAACACATGGTTAGTATAAAACATGCATAATAACATAAAATCAAAACCATATAAAACAATGCCATGACATGTGTCATATGCAATGAGTCTCACCCATCATAAACACATGTATCCTCTTTATGGAATTCTCATCATCAAGGTACCCCCACATAGGTCTTTTGGACGCCCTGATGGAGTGTGGCCCCTCCGGTTTCTTCTTGATGGAAATGCACATCAAGGTATCCCACATAGGTTTTTTGGATGCACGGACGGAGTGTGGCCCCTCTGATTACATAACCCTCACCCCATGCCATACATGAGATGCTAATGAAACACATGTTATTTTATCATATAAACATAGCATTAAAACTCACATTTGAAACATATTTTTTACAACGTAAATTCATCAAAATAAGATAAAAACATTGTACATAAACCCATGGTTTCAAAGAGGTGGAATCCTACCAAAGGCCACTAACGTGCCATCCGCTTTCGTCCGGTAACCATTCACGATCGTACACACCTTGTGAGGTCCCATTACCTTATAATATATCAATCAATTAAAACCATGTCCCATTTGATTTAACATTAGGTCTAAGTCCATAAACACAACCTTGTGGGGTTCGGCCATACCCCATCGCTGAACCTCACTTACTAAATTTTAGTCCCTCCTTTGATTTATTAATCAATCACCCCTACAACAATTACTTAACCTTGATAACAACAAAGTCCACAAAACCATCCCCATGGGGTTCGGCCATACACCATGGCCGAACCCATGGTCCATTATTTCTACTTAATTACCATATTGCCATCTATGGCTATCATTCCATTAACCTAACCCTTCATACATTAAAACCATAAACCATTTCCCATGGGGTTCGGCCATACACCATGGCCGAACCCATGGTCCAATAATTTTACTTATTTACAATATTGTCATGGTTTCCATTACCTTATATTTAGGTCCAAAACTGATCCATTAACAAGTTCATGGGGTTCGGCCATACACCATGGCCGAACCCTTGATGTTTTATTTCTAACTTCTCCTTTAAATGGTTCACCATCTTAGGTCCATAAACATAAGTCTATACTTGCAACCTCCAATTAATTTAAAATATAAATAGACATAATATCTATAAAATTGCTTCATGGGGTTCGGCCATGTGATGTCTAAATTCCAATTATATCAATTACCATCCTTGAATCCATAAATCAAGGTTCCTTCCTTTTTTATCCAAAAGTCCATCATTAACACCTTTCTAAATTAATCACCATCTCCCAAGGGGTTCATAATCTTCTCTTTAAAAATCATTAGACCCATATAAATTCCTTAACAGCTTAAGTCCATAAAAGACCTCATGGGGTTCGGCCATTCACCTTGGCCAAACCCAAGGTCCATGGTTCTCCATCTTTTGCATCATTTTGATCCCTTTAAAGTCCTTAATTTCTTTCCATGGGGTTTGGCCATACACCATGGCCGAACCCTATGGTTCCTTATTTTTCTTAAAAATATCATACCACCAAGATTAAGTCATTTGGTGGTTCTCATACATGTATCCATTTAAATCCTTTTAAAATCCATTAAACACAACCAATGTCCTTCCATGGAGTTCGGCCATACAACATGGCGGAACCCTATGGTTCATCATCTTCCCTTAAATTACTATATTTATCCCCCAATTTTCTTCCATGGGGTTCGGCCATACACCATGGCTGAACCCTATGGTTCCTTTCTTTAAACAAAATTATCAAAATACTTACCGGTTCCGTGACTCCTCCGGTTTTCCTTCACTTCGACTTGTTCTTCCGATCCTTTTCTTCCTTAACCTTTTCCTCCTTCTTCTTGATCTTTAGTGAGACTGATCTTGATGAAACCCCTTGAAGCGATTCAACCAAGAGATATAGTTTGAGAGAGAGAGAAGATGCTTGGGATATAAAATACTCCAAGCTCTTGTCTAGAGGGTGGTCGGCCTTGTATGTGTATGCTGTGCGCCCTTGTCTTTCTTTTATAAAACTCCCATCAGTCCTAATTAGAAGATGTCATACGCCCCTTGCAATTTAGCAATTGCCTAGTGCCGTTCTTAATCAAGGGAAAGAACCCTTTTTAGAGATCTTATGCGCATCCTCATGGATATGCATATCTCCTATACATGGCCAGGCAATCCTAAAATCTTTAGACATCTTCTTTATTTAGTAATCTCCTAGTATCACTCTTAACAAAGGAAAATACCATCTTAAGCATATCAACGTGGATTGCATATCTATTCCATATTTCAACTCCTAAAATCTTTCCATCAATACCTTCCATGCGCATGCAATCTTCCAATTCCTAAAATCTTTCCATGTTCCCTCTATGCGCATGCTACTTAATCCAGATCCCTTTTTTATAGATATATTGCATTACCATATTAAGTCAGCCCCATTTAATTAGGCTTGAACTCATTTGGTGGTCAACCAAGTTAACCACGACCCATTGGGTCCCAATTGGGCATTTTCACCCAAATAGCAACATTGACCCAATTAAATGCGCCTTACCCATTTACTTTAAATTGCACCTTATACCATAACTATTGGGTCCTAATTGGGCCATTGACCCAACACCTTACCCATCTAAGGTTCATATGCATTAATTCACAATTAAAATGGCAAATTTCGTAAATATTGATAATATGGAATTCCGAAGTGTTACAATACAACCCTCTTTTTAAAAATTTCGTCCCGAAAATCGAGTGAAGTAGGGTTTCAAACATTTACATAAATAGCTCAGGATGAGTTGTTCTCATTTTCGACTCGAGTTCCAAAGTGGCTTCCTCAATGCCATGTCGATCACATACCACCTTGACAAACTGGATCGTTCGGTTCCGTAATACCCTTTGTTCTGTGTCCACCACTCGGACAGGCTTTTCGACGTATGTCACGTTGCTTTGGACATCTATGTCTTGTATATTCAGTACATGAGAGAGATCAGGATTGTACTTCCTCAACATCGATATATGGAACACATCGTGTAAAGATGCCAACTTTGAAGGGAGTGCCAATTGATAAGCCACATCCCCCATCCTTCTTATGATTGAAAACGGTCCCACATATCTTGGCGATAGTTTCCCCTTCTTTGCAAATCTCATGTGTCCCTTTCGTGGAGAGACTTTCAAGAACACCATGTGCCCCACTTCAAATTCAAGGAACCTCCTCCTCTTGTTAGCATAGCTTTTCTGACGACTCTGTGCAGCCAATAGATGCTGCCGTATCAACTGTATCTGCGCTATAGTCTCTGCAACCAACTCCGGTCCAATCAGTGCAGGCTCACCGGCCTCTGTCCAGCACATAGGTGATCTACATGGTCTACCATATAATAGGGAAAATAGGGAAAGAGGGGGAAAAGAATGGAAAATGGGGGAAAACAAGGGAAAAAGAAAGAAGAGAGGGTAAAAGGGAAACGAAAAGAGAGGAGGTCGAAGGAGGGTACCTAGGGTCGGCTACGATTGAGGGATCCGACTTCGGGAGGCGTCAAATCCGGAGGCTGAAGGTGGAGGGAGGGTCGCTGCAGGTTGGAGTCGACGAACCCAAGCTGAGACGGAATCCGAACGGCCAACATAGGAAGGAAAAAAAAAATGAGAGGGATGAGGGAACCGAGAGGGTAGAGAAGAGGAGAAGGGCGATGGCTACAAGGTCTAGGGTTAGCGTTTTCGAGAGAACGGAAGGATAGGAGAAATCAGGCAGAGCTGCTGCTGCAGCAGCACTGTAGTTATGCGCTACAGTGCTGCAGAAAATGAGGTTTTAAGGGAGGGGGTTTAGGTTTAGGGTTTTTTTTTTTCTTAGGATAAAAATCTCTAATTTGCAAAATATTTTAAAAAGCCCGAAGAAATCAAATGACAAACGCCGAGGGAAAAACCGTGTGATTTTCAAACTTTTAATTATGACAAAATGATTAATAATTCCAAATTATTAAAGTGCCCTTTGAGACTCCGAACTCAAAACTGGGTAAACTAGGACCCACCACGGGGCCCACACTCACCCCACCGCTACCAAGACCCTAAAACTCCGAAAAATTGGGTCGGGTCATTACATGAAGTCTTTAGTACCCTGTAACTATCTCATTACTTTCTTTGTAGCTTTCCAGTGATCCATTCTAGGGTTGCTTTGGTATCTGCCCAGCATAATGACAGCGAAGCTAATGTCGGGTCTGGTGCAGGTTTGAGTATACATCAGGCTAACTGCAGCTGAGGCAAAAAGTTTTTCCTCCATTTGTTATTTTCAAGTCCATTCAGCGGACATTTCTTTAAGCTAAATTTATCTCCCTTCTGAATAGAGGCATCTTGATAGGAACAATTTTGCATACCGAATCTCTCAAAGATTCTTTCTATGTAGCCTTTTCGAGACAACTCTAACATACCATGTTTTCTATCACGGGATATCTTTATTCCAATCACGTAAGCTGCCTCTCCCATATCTTTCATTTCAAAATTATTGGAGAAAAACTTCTTGGTTTAAAAAATCATACCAAGATCATTACTGGCAAGCAAAATTTCATTAACATACAATATCAAGAGGATAAACTTACTCCCACTAATCTTTAGGTGTATACACTGATCAACGTTGTTTTCTTTAACACTAGAGGAGGTAATTATATCATTGAACTTTAGGTACCATTGCCCGGAGGCTTGCTTAAGGCCATAAATTGATTTCATTAATTTGCAAGCCATATTTTCTTTGCCCTCTATGGAGAATCCTTTAGGTTACTCCATATACACATCTTCACCTAAACTACTATTCAGAAATGCGGTTTTAATATCCATTTGATGTAGCTCCAAATCATAATGAACCACCAAATCCATAATGATTCTGAAAGAGTCCTTCCTGGATACTGTGAAACCCCTACCAATGTGGGAAAAAGTCCCACATCGGTGGTGGAGGGGGAAAAAATGGGGCATTTAAGTGGCCAAGCCCCCTTGACCATGTAAGACGCGTTTTGGGCCGGGCCACATGGGCCCAGGCCCAAATGCAAAACCGTACGGGTTTGAGCTGTGTACGAGGCCCAAACCGGACAATATCTTACTGAGTCAAGCCCTAAGCCTTGTATTCGGGTCGGGTCGTTACAGATACAGGAGAGAAGGTTTCTTTATATTCAATGCCATATTTTTGAGTAAACCCTTTGGCCACAAGTCTTGCTTTATATGATTTGATATTGCCCTTGGAGTCTCGTTTGGTATTAAAGACCTACTTACATCCAACTTTCTTGTATCCATGAGGCAGTTCTACTAGATCCCAAACTTCCTTTTAGGCCATGAACTTTAGTTCATCTTTCATGGCATCTAACCACTTGCTTGAATTATCACATTTTATGATACTTAATAGATCCTAAATCATAATCTTATTCTTGTAAATACACCACATAGTCATCCGAAATAGCAGGTCTCCTTTGTCTTTCAGACCTTCTTAATATTATTTTTTGTGGTTGTTCTACAATCGGTTCATTATTGGCTATGGTTTCATCATGGAGTGATTCATCAGATTGTTAGGTGATATTAGGGATAACACCATTTGAAATTACGGGTATAGGTGCTTACACCGTCACTTCTTGCACATTAACATTTCTTATTATGTCACTCACACTCACCTCACCATTCTCAATAAATCTTGCATTACCGGTCTCTACGATTCTCATTCTATGGTCTGAGCAATAGAACATGTACCTTTAGACTTCTCAAGGTAACCTATAAAGTAACCTCTGATTGTCTGTTCATCAAGTTTTCTTTCATGTGGGTTATAAATTCTTGCCTCTACAGGACGACCCCATACATACGGGTGTCTCAAACTGGGTTTCCTACCAGTCCATAATTCAAAAGGAATCTTAGGAACTGACCTCCTAGGAACCCGAATAAGCAAGTACATTGCGGTTCTTAATGCATGCGTCCACAACATAATGGGTACAATGCTATTACATAACATGCTCCTAGCTATGTCCATAAGTGTGCAGTTGTGCCTTTCATCAACACCATTTTGCTGAGGCATACTGGGCATCATGTTTTGTGCAAATATACTAGGACCTTCTAGTAGTCTAGCAAAATACCCCAGGTGTTGACCCGTTTTTTCATACCTACCATAATATTCACCACCTCTATCTGACCATGACTTTCACCTTTTTATCTAGTTGCCTTTCAACTTCAGTGACAAATATCTCTACAGTGTTAACTGCTTTACCCCTCTATAATGTTGAGACCTGAAATATTACATTTTTACCCCTCATATTTAGTTCAGTTAGCCTTGATTTTATGTATATAAGATGCATTTAATGGATTATTTTAGTTTTGTAGGAAAGTTCAGGGTAAAACAAGAAGTCATCATAAAACCGTTGATAATTGCCAGAAGAGAGCTTAAAATGGAAGATTTAAAATTATATAATTAAATCATGCCACTTCTGGGATTTCAAATGTAAATTGGTTAATCTGGATCCTTTATCAGAGTCTGGATTAATTCAATATTTAGATTTTTAAGTGGTTTGATTAATTATTTAATTTTAAAGAAAGTCTGCAATTAAAGAAGCCAAGAGTTTGAAATCAAGATTCATGGGCCAGAGATCCACTGCAAATGGGCCAAGCTTTGCTCCAAAAGTCAGATATAGGGCCAGGCCAAACACTAATCATTAGCCGAAATCCACCTAAGTCCAAATCCACCTAAGCCTATGTCCAAAAACTATCCTACCCATTCAATCTTAACCATTCGCTTCATCATGCATTAATATCCACCACCCATTTAATCATGCATCAATACAAACGATTCATTTCATGCATTCCATCTAATCCATCCTTTTGCATTCATCAAATTAGGAAAACCTTAGAGCCTCCTGTTCAATCCAACCCATTCATTCATCATGTGTAGATCTAGGTCATCCAAACCATCTATCATATAGATGAACCTTACGATTAAGATCATCCATGCATTACCTAACCATCCATCCATTTAGATTACCCATTACCCATCAAAGCCACTAAATCTAGTCCAATCAATCATAGTTATCCATCCATAAACCCTAGATCTAATGCACAAACCCTATATTTTAGCATTCATGTGCATATGACATTGCATCACACGATGGTCACTCATTCTAGAAACCTCCATGCACATACACTTAGTGGAAAATCCCTAGAATTCCTCTCAAATCCACTTCACCTCATCTCCACATCACTTAATTCCTATCTTGTCTACCAATTCAATCTTAAATAACCATACACGATTTTTCTCTATTTCCTCTCCACTCCATTCGAATTCCACCTCTAGATCTTTCCACACCATCTCGTCATCACATCCATCCATCCAAACATTTAATCCTAGACATTCATGTATCGCACAACCCAAAACCCTAAACCACATAGCCAAATTCTACCATGCCCAATTTTGTCTCCAAATCCGTATTATCTCTCCTCCATTGCTTAGCCACCAAGTGAACCCATTGCCCAAGCAACCCACATTCGTGTGTAGCACTGTGCAAACCTAGTTTTGCAACTTAAAATCCCAACCACCCAAATTCCATTAGATTAAATCCACCATTTCATCCATTAACTTAAACTTAGATTTAATATCCACCGTTCGTCCATTCCTTGAGCCTATAAAAACCCCATTCGATCATAGTGAAAATTGAATTAGACCTGGAGCTCAAAAGGACATAAGATTGGAGAACACACCCTGAAGAACAAAAGACACAGAGCTTCATGCGAATTTCACCAGTGAGTTCTAAATGTAAATTCGATTTTTAGTTGTCTTTTTAATTGTTTTTCTTGTATATAATTTTTCCATTAAATAAATAAGAGATGTCCACTTTAGAACCCTGAAAAGTCCAATTATTCAAGATTTATTTATGTTTTTTTTTTTTTTTTAATTTTGTATTCTTTGATTAATTAAAGTGCTTAGGTTATAAATGTTAAATCTAAGAACTAGACTTTAATTAAATTAAAGTTTATAAATTTTAATTAAATGGTGTAAATTGATTTTGAATTATATGCGTTGAATTTCAGATCTAGATTTCTTATTTGTTTATTTATTTTGGGTGATGAGAGAATATTTCCATAACCACCTTTAAATTATACATTTTTTATATTCAGTCATTTATTTTATTTGAAAATTTATTTCCTGTCTCTAGTTATGTTAGTTCTTTTGTATGTATGATGTATTTTAATTATTCCTTTAAATTCTTTATTTCGTTTGTCATGTAGTTTAATACTCATGTATTTTATTTTGTGTATACAAACCACTCTTTCAAGATGTGTTAACTAGTTTGATATTTAATTTAATTAAACTTTAATTTCACTCTCTTGAATTTAAGTGTGAGATTAACCAAAAATTCTAAATTAATCCATTAATTTAATCAGATTTAATTAGTGTTCTAACTTTTGGGATTTGAATCTTAAATTAGAGATTTTATTAACATAGAGATAAACTTATGAAAATAGGATTGATTCTTATCATTTGACTTATTTTAAATCACTATTTTCTAGAAAACATAATAATTTAAACACTAGATTCCAAACATATATACTTTGATGCATATATTTTGTTTCTTCTCTAAGCGATCGACTTCGCACTCATAACGTTGTACTATAAAATGTTCATGCGCTTGCGAGATATTATAAATTTAAAACTTTATACAATTTTCATTCAACATATAACCATAACGCGAAAAGTCATCAATAAATATGATAAAATAGGTCTCTCCAACAAAAGAAGGAACATCAAATGGCCGACAAATATTAGTACGAATCAACTCGAGTAGTCCTTTAGATCTTCTGGGTCATTTCTTGTTGTGTTTGGTCTGCTTACCCTTAATACATTCCACACACACCTAAGTCAATAAAGTCAAGATTCGGGTGAATCCCATCTTTTACCAGTCTTTCAATTCTTTCGCGGGATATATGATCCAAACGTTTATGCCACAAGATGGAGTAATTTTCATTAACCAACCCATGCTTGAAACCAACATTATGATGCACGGATGCAGGTTTAGGACATAATTAGCAAATGAATCATCAAGCTTTAAACTGTAAGGGTTATTAGTCAATAACTGAGACCCAATAAAAGAAAATCCCTTAAGCAAAATGAATGGCGTATTTCCAAATTTAAAGTAATAACCATTAACATCAAGTTTGGAAATTAAAATAAGGTTTCTGGTAACAGAAGGAACATAAAGACAATTAAGTAAATCTAAGTGGTAGCCAGTGTTGAGGAAAAGACGGTAAGTCCCGATGGCATCTATTGTCACCTTTTGTCGGTTTCCCATGTAAACGTAGTCTTTTGTTGGGTTAGTAGTCTGGTCGTAAGATATCCCTACATCGTATTTGAAACGTGATTTATAGCTCTAGAATCAAGCCACCAAGTATTAAAGGAAACTTCAGAGAAATTAGATTCGAAACATAAAGAAATGGAATGGTTACCTTTCTTTTTTAACCACGCTCTCCTTTTATGGCAGTCTTTCTGGAAGTGCCCTTGTTTCTTGTAGAAGTGACACCTCACACTATATGTCCCTTGATTTTGAGTCCCAGAAGACGTACTGAGCTCATTTGGTTTCTTTCAAGCTTTCTTAAATTTCTTGGACTTCCATCATCTTTTCTTACTGGTTACTTGATTTATCAGATGGAGTGAGTGTTGTCAGCTTAAGTCTGCTCTCCTCTTGAATCAACATGATTGAAAATTCATGTACTTGCCATTTATCTGAAATGACCCATATTGAGGAGGCAGAGAATTCAGAATGAATTGGACAAGGAAAATTTCATCAACACTCATCCCTATATTTTTCAGTTGAGCAACAATATTTGTCATCTTCTTTATGTGCTCATACATGCCATGGCTTCCATCGAACGTAATGGTGGTCAGCCTAGCCAGAAGCGTCCCTGTTAAGGACTTGTCCGCGGTTTTGAATTTATTTTCAACATTTTGGAGGTATTCCTTAGAACTTTCATTTTGGGTAGTGAAGTCTTGATATTATTTGCCATTATCATGTGTATAAACACAAGGCTGAGTCTATTTGACATGATCCATGCATCATAGGACTTTTTCTCAGAAGTCGTACTTGTGCCAGTAATAGCAGGCTTATCAGAAATTAATGCTTTATCAAGATTGAGTACACCGAGGTGAAACTCGACTTGTTATTTCCATTCGAAGAAATTAAGTCCAGTCAACATAGGGGCAGATGAAGCTTGCGCGTGCAATCTTATAGGAAGAGATGCTGCAAAGTTACATAATTCCATGCTCACTTACATAATGCTATGAGTTAAACTTTAATTGAAACACACAAACAAGCAACATTAGCAAATAGTGCTACCAGAATCTACCTTTGCGTGATCTAATGGTATACCATTTCATTATGGTGATTCCCAATAACGGATAGGACTGACCAACAAAGTGAAAACAATCAAACACCACCATCACCTTTGGGTATCCGGATAAATTCTAACCATAGGTACCTGCCAATCATCCTATCCCAATCAGTTAAGCTCTCGGAATGGTGCACCTTTTGGCCAACCTAATATCTTTGTGATTAGGAATTTCGATTCGTAAAGCCATCATTATCCAACACTTGGGAAGATTAATGGAACATGTTATATGACCTGATGTCCAAACACATTCTCATTTTGCCACTGTGCTGACTAACCAAATCATATCATAATATGGTATTAGGACAAAGAACAATGACTTTACTCATTAGTGTAGATTAATTTGCTAATAACATGAAAGGAAAATCCTTAAAGTCCATAAAATCATAAGGTTTTTGCAACTCTGGCCGATCGATCGCCGCTTTAAGTACCGACATGTAACACCCCGAAATCTTAACCCAGTGGATAAATGTAATCCCCTCTTAAGACTGACATTAGAGGGGTGATTAATTAATTAAGAGAGGCTAAGAGTGTTTTGAATTACCTTGTTAATTCCGTTGAAGATAAATTAATGGAGTGGGATTAAGAAAATAATTAACTAGGTGGTGAAACATAGGGTGATTAAATTAAGTGTTAATTTGATTACAAGATTACCGAGTGAGGTTTGAGGGAGACTAAGTTAAGTGATAATTTAATAAAATCATTTTGAAAGAGGTGGGATATAATTAATAGAAATTAATTGGTGATGTGGAAATGACACCACATGGGCATGAGGTGTCATGCCAGATGGGATGGAAAAGCAAGGGCACTAGGGCAACCAAAGGGGAGAGAATAAAGGGCTTTCTCTCTCTCCCTCTTCATTTCTTCCACCGATCCCTCACACTCTCCTTTCCTCACTCTCGTGCGGCACTTCTTCCTTTCCCTCTATCTATGCAATCTCCTCTCTTCTTCCCTTGTCTTCTCCATCTCCACCGTTGATGCTTCAAGAAAATCAAAGAAGAAAGAAAACAAGGAAGATCTGAAGCAAGGAGGAAAAACAAAGAAGAAAAGAAAGAAGGAAAAAGGGAATCCAAAAACCAAATCCGAGTCCTCTTCGATCCACACCAACGAAATCATCAAATTTGCGAGGTATGTAGGATTTATGTTGATTTAATGATGATAAGAACCGAATAGGAAGTTTAGGGATTGATGTATTTTGGATTTAGAAGAAAAAAAAATCAAAAGGGGGAAAACACTGAAAAATCCGGAGAGTACATCTATAGCGACCGGCAATCGATCGCCCTTCTGATTGGTCGCTGGATAGTGTAGAAGAATGGGCTGCAAGTATGTGGTCGACCAAGATCACCCATCAGATCGATCGGCCAGAGAACAAATTAAAATTACAGAGCTACAGTATGAGTGACCAAATGCCCAAACCGACCTATCGATAGGTTCAATGCCGACCGATTGGTAGGTTCATTGCCGACCGATCGGCCAGAGAGCAGTTCAAAGTAGCAGAGCTACTATCTGGCGACCGATCGGTGTCCCCGACAAATCGGAATGTCCAATCCCGACCGATTGGCACTTCCGATCGATCGGCTAGACAATATTGAGACAATTTTTTTTTTTTTTAGTTTAAAGTCTGAGTTCTGTGGACTGTTTGGACCCTTCCATACTTTACCCAAATTAAGATCTAAACCTTGGTTAAGGTTATTATAAGTTAAATTAGTGGGATGATTAATTAAATTAAGAATAATTATATTATGTGTTCTTGTGTGACATGTATGAATAATGAATGAAGGACCGAAAATAAGCCCGGAATCGAACGAGAAGTTCGTGGATTACCTTCATTTGCTGATCGATTAGGATCAGGTAGGTTTTCCTACTTCGTTGAAATGCAATGGGTGTGAATCTAATGCCCTATTATAAATATGAAAATCATGTTTTGAGTTTCTTTGAAAGCCATGTGTCTTTGATTTATTAAATTGGGTGTATTTTCAATTGAAGTACTCTAGAATGAAATGATAAATGAGATGCTTTGAAATGTACATTATTAATACGTATTTTTTTGAGAATACTATGGATTTCAGTTATTTGGAGTTTTAAACTACTTTGGGATTTAAACCTATGTATAAAGCATCTACATGATTATGTTGAAAAGAATTGATGTGTTTAGTAATGTATGAAGTATTTTTGATGAAATGAGTACTTTCAAGTTCAAGAAAATAATTGATAATACATGACATGAATCATTGGCATCAACTACATTAATATTCTTCACGCGTGAAGCATGGGATGGGAAAGGCATGACATGAAAACAAATGGACCTTAGGGTCCAGGTTATTGTTATGGGGTTGAGTTAACGAACCAAAGTACAGAATGTCCTGACGGACTTTGGGGTCGCATTATTATTTGGCGGATCAAGGTGCTGAATGGACCCAGGCAGACCTTGATGTCGTATGTGTGCGTGAAAGAAATAACGTTTCCCGGAGGAACTGGTTGAGTGGTAATAATGTGTATTGAGACTCCCCCAAGGAAAACAATGAATACGAAATGTGTACACAGGACGGTAACTACCCCATCGTTCTATGAAATGTATATGTTAGTTCCCTGGCTTGGTCGAGTCCTTTGTTTGTCAATTCCATAACTCGGGAAGAAGCACTTGCTAGAAGGTTGAATACCCAAAGTGATCAAGAGTGAAGATCATGTTCCACTGGATTGAAGCTCATTGTTATGGCAATCACAAAACAGGTATTATGGCCATAGATGACTTTAGGTGGTACCCACAACTTAGAGAGGACAATTAGTAGGCTTAGTTGAACAAATGATAAAATCATTAAAAGCCTAGAGAGGAAGCTTGACAGTGAATTACAACCCAACTTGGAAATATGTATTTGGTTTCACTGTCTGCTCGACCAATCATTCTCACCGATCCTTTGGTGGAGACACGATCGACCCATCGTGGTCAAGGATTGGTCGACCAGATTAACATAGGTTCTAGATCAAAGAACTATCGTTCTAGAAAAGCCTCTGATCGAGAGTCTCGTATGCACCGACCCCTCGGTGAAAGGATAAAACGACCCCTCAGTGAAAGGATAAAGCGATCCCTCGTGGTCAACGACTCTTCGATTAAAATTTATGAGTTCTGAAAATTTGAACTCAAATGGGCTCTCGAAGAAGCAGACATATTAGTAGTACAAGACCAATCGAGAGTACCAGGACCGATCCCTCTGTAAAGGGCGACAGGTCGTTCTAGGTATAACTGGTTTCTAGATTTGAAACTCTGTCAGCATCATGTTGCCCCAGACCGAGCCTCTCGCATGGACCGACCTCTCGGTACCATAAATGTTGACCCATTGGCGACACCGATATGTCAACCGGGAAATTATATTACCGTTTGAATGGTAAAATTTCTAGTCACAGGCCCCTGGGTGCTACCGACCTGTCGGTACATTACCGTTGATGCAGCTGTTTTCCTTCTCTATATAAACCAATCTTTATGCAACCATTTGGCATCCTTTGGTAAAATCAGTTGGACCCCCATCATTATCATTGAGCTTAAATAAGGACCAGCAGAAGGATAACTCTTTCTCTCGTACTTGGGGAATCATATACAACCAATCATATGGATTGAGTCTGTGAGAGAGAGAGGAGGAGGAATGTAAAATCATAAACAACCAATCTATTGATTGAGTTTGTAAGTGAGAAAGAGGAAAGGATTATAAACTAGGAAACCTTTAGTATAACCAGTTTCATTGTCACTTTGAGATTGTGATTGCTCAACGACGGCTACGAAGAGGAGCGTCGGCACACATTGGGTGGGATCTTCAAGAAGCACACATTATCAAGAAAGAGCTTCAAAGGCAAGTGCTTCTTGGTTTTAATTTTATTTTAAAACATTTGACCCGAAAGTGGATTATGGGGGATTTGCTCTGGAACTACTATAAAAAACTCTAGAACGTCGTCTCTGGCATAGTGGTGGATGAAATTCCCAGCCAATTGGATAAGTGGAATTCCATATTCTACAGTGGTGGGTGAAATTCCCAGCTGATTGAGTGAGGTGGAATTCCAACTCTAATTGTGAGGGTGTAAGTCCTCACTTAGTGGATTTGGGGATAACTCAAGGTTGAGTTAGTCCTAACAGTGGATGTAGTTGGCTAACCAAACCACTTTAAATTGGTCTTATGGTGTTTGATCTTTGTGTGTTTGTATTTACTATTTAAGTACTCTTCTCAACAAACGTCACTTCGCATGTTGATTATCCTATTCTACACGTTGTACACAAGCATCGATAATCAAACAAAATGTAAAGGATCAAAATCTTAGTGTGATAGTTTAAAGAAATTAGAAGCAATCTATTACACTAAACAAATCTCTTGATTAATGTTCCGCTGCACTTAAAATAATCAAGAAATTTGTAAACGCCGGATTGAAGCTCATCGTTATGGCAATCACAAAACAGGTATTATGGCCATAGATGACTTCACGTGGTACCCACACCTTAGTGTGAACCATTCCTAGGCTTAGTTGTGTAATACCCCAGATTTTCAGTTTATCAATATTTACAGAAATTGCCATTGAAAATGTGAATTAATGGTTATGAACCTTAGATGGGTAAGGTGTTGGGCAATGGCCCAATTAAGACCCAATGGATATGTTATAAGGATCAAGTTAAAGTAAATGGGTAATGTGCATTTAATTGGGTCAAGGTGGTTATTTGGGTCAAAAGACCCAATTGGGACCCAATGGGACGCAGTTGACTTGGTTGACCATTAGGTGAGCTCAAGCCTAATTTGGTTAAGGCTGAATTAAATGGGAACGCAAACAAGTGTTTGAGTTGATTCAAGTGAATTAAATGGGTGAGTTGAGTTTAATGGTGGTTTGGATTAAATTGTTGAGTTGAGTTAAATTAATGAGTTGAGCTTAAGTGAGTTAAAGAGATTGGAATTAAATTATATGAGGAGTGTGTAGATGAAAGGTGTATGAGTTGTTTTCAAATTTCAAATAAAACTACACGTTGGATGCATGGAGAATTTTATCCCATGCATGAAACTCCAAAGTTGGAGAATGAATGGAATTGGCGTTTTTGGTGGAGTTACACAAGAGTGGAGGAGTTTCTGTAACACCCTGGAATTTCAAAGATATCAATTTACATGAATTTATTTATATTTACGGAATTTCCATTGTGATTTGTTTTGATATGAATTTAAATGGGTAAGGTGTCGGGCCAATGGTCCAATCAAGACTCAATGGTTAGTAGTTTTGTTTATAAGACAAATAAATGGATGAAAAGTACTCAAACGGGTCAAGAGTTGTAATTGGGTCAAATGGGTCGAAATGGCCAAATTGGACCCAATGGGTCGTGGTTGACATGTTTGACCATTAATTGAGTTCAAAACTTAATTGGGTTAAGTTTAGTTAATGTTTGAGTGGGATTGAGATAAATTAAATGATGGATGATAGTTGAGTTGAATTTATGGGTTGAGTTGCATAAAAATGAATGAGTTGAGTTGGGGAGTTAATTAAATAAATTGGATGGAATATTTATTTTAATGAGTGAGGTGAGTGTAGATGAAAGGTAAGTGGTTGATTTCAAATTTCAAACGGTGGCTGCATGGATACTCCATGCATGTAACTCCTAAGTTAGAAAATAAGTGATAATGGCGTTACATGGAGTTACAAAGGTGAGAGGGTTATTTCAAATTCAAATTTGTATGCACGTTGGAAATGGCATAGAGTTCATTGTTTGGGTCTTCAAAGAGACAGCCAATGAGGAGATGGTGAAGCACATGGAGTTTCATTTTAAGATGAAACCCCCCATATAAGATGTAAATGAAGATTGGCGGTTACATTGGGCTAACAAATAATAGCCGTTGGTGTGGGAGTTTCATTTCCATATGAAACTCTCGCATTCAAAAGTAATGTGAGACGTTAATGAAAGGGGGAGGTTGCACCAATGACCATCTATGGGAGACGTTGGTTGCTTGCGGAGGTTTCATTTCATAGATGAAACCCCCAAGTAACATAAAGGATTTTGATTAAGGTAAGGAGAGTTACACAAGGTTAACCTTGGGCTGGTTTTGATTAAACAAAGAGTGCTCATTTCACTCTCTATCTCTCTTTTTGCCATTTTCTCCATTCTCAAAAGCAAGAGCAGCAGCTGGTTGCTTAATCAGTCCTTGGATTGATCCCTTTTCATCAAGACAAGTTCAGCCAAAGGGTTTTGGCATCAAGGCTTAGCACATTCATCCAAGGCCAAAGTTCTCTTTCTTTCTCTTTCATTTTCTTTCTCAAATTCATATCACCTGGCTGAAGTATTCCAAGAAGGTTGCAACAAGGTTGTCTCAGCCCAAAGAACAGTAAGAGATAAGGAGAGGTCAAGGAAGGAGTCAAAGAACCGAAGGAGACGCGGTATTGGTAAGTGCATCATAACCTTTGTTGAATAAAGTTGGTAAAGGGAATGAGATCTGGCCATCGTATGGCCAGATCCATCAATGGTTTAGATATAGGATTATGATGTTTAAAAATGGTAAAATATGGCCGAACCCCATGGGAAAACTTGGTGATTTTTATGGTGTTTGAGAGATGAAGTTCATATTATGTAATGAAGTTTTTTTTAAAAGGAATTTAAAGGGAGATAAGGTCACTGATTTTGACCAGTTATTACATGGCTGAATCATGTGGTTATTAAGCTAAGTGCTGATAAAAAACTATGGACAAATATTGGAGGGTTTACATCAAGGAAACCTTGGGGTTCGGCCATGTGTATGGCCTACCCCATGGACTGTTTTTGCTGGTTAATTGGTTTGAGTGTAGGATGGAAATTATTTAATCATTATGTGCTTTGATTTAAGAATAAGATAGGTTTATCTATGAACTTAATATAAGAAATTAATTAGCCATCAAAGATGATGGAAAGATGGACAAATCAGTTTGGTGAGGTTCGGCCATGTAGTATGGCCGAAGCCCACTAAAGGGTCACTTCGGGGACTTAGTGCTAAGTTTATAATTGGAATTGGATTAATGAAAGATTAAAGGATTAAAAGTTAAGTGGTGAGGGAACCCCACTATAGTGGTTTGGTGATGGACTTTCTTTAAGATAAATTAAACCAAAGGATAAGCTAAATGGCATGATGGTAATTATGATGAAATGATCCAAGATAAAAAGATCATAAGAATGGACATGTGAGCCAAAACCCAAGATGGTAAGGTTCGGCCAAACAGTATTGCGGGTTAATCAAAATGGTTTAGATAAAAAAAAAAAAAGGTGACCAAAGTTTTAATGGGTGAGGTTCGGCCATGGCAATGGCCAAACCCCACCAAGTGGTTCTTGGAACATTAAGCTTTGCTGGAAATTAGGTAGACAAATGATTAACTTGCTGCTATGTACATAAGGTATTTGGATTTCTAGAACGGTGTACAAGTCGTGATCGGAAGACGGTTCAAAAGGAAGGGTCAAACAAAGTAACATAGTGTAGGTTTCCTACCTTGTTGTAACCACATATGTTATTTGCTGTTTTATGTTTATTTGAATAAGTTATTTGAATGAAATGTTATATTTACAAATGGCATGTTTGCATAGACATCTTATGCATGGCATGGGATGATGGTATTGTAACCGGAGGCCACACTCCGTCGAGGCGTCCGAAAGACCACTGTGGGGTACCTTGATGATGAGAATCCCATCAAGAGAAATCCGGAGGCCACATTCCGTCGGGGCGTCCCGAAAGACTACTGTGGGGTACCTTGACGATGAGAATCCCGTCAAGAGGAGGCTATGTAGAATGGTGATGGGTGGGACTCATTACATGTTCATTTCATACATAGCATGTTTTATGGAATTTTGACACACATGTATTATTATATTATTTGCATGTTTTTACACAAACCTTGTGGTAGCCCTATTCGGAAACACTACTAGGCGCGTTGATCTAACGCCCTATCTCTACCCTTAGTGGATGACGCAGGAAAGACAACGATTGAGGATCGAGAAGGGGACCAAGCAATGAAGCTTGGGCGGTTTGAATGATTTGAATGGACTTTGAATGGACTATTTATGAACATGTTATTTGATTTATTTGGACAATGTAATTTGATAGCTAGATGATGTTGGCATGTAATAATGTAGTTAAGTAGCTACTATGGTTTGGTTTGGAATGAATGGTAGACTAAGGTTATATAGTAATTTTGGAGAATAAATTATGTACTACGCTATCAAAGAATGGAAAATTGGAATAGTCATAGGATCTATTATAACCTCAGTTAGATTAAGACTAAGTTAATTCCGCAAGTTTTATTTGTACCATGTGTGGATCAGTTTTATGGACTTAGTTCATACGCACATGGGCTTGGCCAGTTAAGGGTCGGATTTAGAGATCCGAACTTAACTCGCGTCGTGACACTCCGCCCCGACCACTAGATTATTATATTTTAAAAAAAAATAAACTCTGATTATTAGAGTGAAAAGGGCAGGGTGTTACAGTTGGTATCAGAGCGAAACGAGAAGTTGAATCTTCCGAAGTAAGATTAAGACGGTTTCATGTCTCACTGACGGATAAGAATCCCAACTGACCGACTCTTCGGAGTCCGCTGACTGGGGGCCGGATTAATTTACTTTCGTGGACTCAGACTGAACAAATCAATCTGAGAACAACAATGAAAGATAGCAAAAGTACAGTATTATAATTGATCTATCAAACGTAGCAAAATAGGATATACATCCCCCAATACATCCCCCAATATTCCCCCAATATTCCCCAAAAAACAAAAGAAAACCAAGATTGCTTATTTGGAAATCTCCCCAAAATAGTGAAAACACAAACTGTATGAAGAAACTAAGTCAATAATGTTTTCGTGACTTAGGGAAATGGCTCCAAAGAAAAAGATCTCTCAGAACCAGAAAGGGAAGGGAAAGGTGTTGCAAATCACGCAACATGAGAAAGTGGTATCGCAACACGAAAAATCTGTGCATGAAAAGAAGCCGCATGTACATGAGAAGGAGGTAACCCAACCTGATGAGGAGCGATCTGTCCATGAAAAGTCGCACAATGAGGAAGAATCACAACTCTTGGAGGGAAGAAAAGGGGAGTGAGAATTCATCATGGAAGGAGGGAGAAGGGAACAGTGGTGTACATATACCACATGTGCCGCCTGAACTTCAGGGCTTAGTTCAAGCAGTGGTAACCTCTGTACTCCAGCAACATATGAATGGGAGTGAAAGTTCCAAAGATGCCAGTGACCGGAGTATGGCTCGAGAATTCCAGCAACAGCGTCCTCCATACTTCAAAGGGAAGGAAGGGGCTGTCGGAGCCGAGCATTGGCTGAAGAAGATCACTCAGATCTTAAATTTACTTAAGATCTCGAGTCATGCTGACAGGATTCTATTAGCTACTTCACAACTGATAGAAGATGCCGGTAAATGGTGGGAGGTGGTGGAGAAGTAGAGGGCACTCATACCAGTTAGGGAGAGGTCGGCCATGACATGGGATGAGCTTTCAAAAACCTTTCTGGAACACTACTTTCCGGAGGAGGAGAAGTAGCGACAGACGCAAGCCTTTCTGTCCTTGGTACATGGCTCTATGACGGTGGCAGAGTATCACCGGGAATTTCTCAGTTTATCCATCTATGCATTCTATATGGTGGACACAGAACATCGCAGGGCAAAGAAGTTTGAGAGAGGTCTACGGCCAAACATCAGGGCCAAAGTGACCATATTCAAGTGCACCACATTGGCTGAGGTGGTCAGCAAGGCCACAATAGCAGAACAAGAGTTGAATGCAATGGTGCGGTTTGACAACCGCCGAGCTCCAAGTGGGAGGGGTGGGTTCCAGCCCAACAAGAGGTTCCGACCGTACTTCAGCAGACCCACACCATTTACAGGGTCCACGGGGGGATTTCGTCGAAACCAGCCCTCCCTGTCTGCATCAGTCACCCAGTCATTCAGAGGGGTGAACAACTATTTCCACTATGATCAGTCGGGTCACTTCAAGCAAGACTGTCCAAAGCTCAATAAACTCTCATATTCTAGAGGATCTTTCCGTCCACCGGCTAGGCCAGTGAACTCCCGGGGAGGCAAGACTTATAATCAGGCGGGTCAGGCGCCTAATCCTACCGGATCTGGACGACTATTTGCTCTGGCACCTCCTGAGGATGTGGATCATTCTGTGATTCAAGGTATGGCCGTTGTCAATAGTTCTTATGCTTATGCATTGTTTGATTCTGGAGCTTCGCACTCTTTTATATCTGCATCCTTTATAACTGCTACTGGTACACTAGTTCAAAAGCTGTCCACCACACTCACAGTAGTATCCCTGTCGGAGACACGTCTTTGGGACTCATATGCACGGCCATAAATACAGAACTCGTTGGACTCAGATTTGAGTTCAATTATCTGGTACTCGACATGACTGAGTACGATATTATATTCGGCATGGACTGGTTGGCTAGTTATCAAGCCAATATTGATTGTTATCGCCGAAGAGTGACATTTTGGTCACCCGATGGAAAACAGTATATAGTTCGTGCCGACAAGCAAAGCAGACTGCAGGAAGAGTTGCACCATTTGGTGTTAAACAATATTGTCATCAACAAAGCACCAGTCTCTGAGCTTCCAGCAATTGTGAAAGAATTTGCTGATGTCTTTCCAAAAAGAACTCCCTGGTTTACCATCTATGAGGGAGCTCAATTTTGAGATCAAGTTGTATCCTGGTACTTCACCAGTGTCTCTACCCCATTATCGGATGGCACCAGCAGAAATGTCTGAGTTGAAGAAGCAGCTTGATGAGTTACTCAGACTGGGTTGCATTCGGAACAGCACATCATCATGGGGAGCTCCAGTGTTGTTCGTGAAAAAGAAGGACGGTTCACTCAGAATGTGTGTGGGCTACCGGAAGTTGAATCAGCTAACTGTCCGGAACAAGTATCCTCTACCCAGGATCGATGATTTATTCAATCAGTTGAGGGGTTCCAGTCACTTTTCCAAGATTGACCTGATGCCCGGTTATCATCAAATCCGGGTCAGGGAGGAAGATATAAAGAAGACAGCTTTCAGGACACGGTATGGACTATTTGAATTTGTAGTCATGCCTTTTGGGCTTACCAACGCACCGGTTGTGTTCATGGACTTAATGAACAGAATCTTCCGTCCATATCTGGATCAGTTTGTTATAGTGTTTATCGACGATATCCTGATCTATTCTAAGAGTCAGAAGGATCATGTTGAGCATCTATGAATAGTATTGAACACCTTGAGACAGAACAAGCTGTATGCCAAAGCAAGCAAATGCGAATTTTGGCTACCTGAGGTCAAATTCTTGGGGCACGTCATAATAGAAAATGGTATAGCCGTGGATCCGGCTAAGGTGGCAGCAGTAAGCAAGTGGAAAGCACCAAAGAATGTCACTGAAATCCGTAGCTTTCTGGTTTTGGCTGGATACTATCAGAAGTTTATCATGGACTTCTCCAAAATTGCATCCCCATTGACTCGACTCACGCAGAAAGGAGTCAAATATGAGTGGACAGATCTGTGCAACCGAAGGTTTGAGGAGCTGAAAAGTAGACTTACGACTGCTCCAATCTTAGTTTTGCCGGAAAGAGGCAAAGGTTATGAAGTTCAATGCAATGCATTAGGAGAGGGACTGGGATGTTCACTCATGCAACGTCATCGTGTGGTGGCATATGGTTCAAGACAACTAAAGATACATGAACGCCTCTACCCCACACATGATCTGGAATTAGCTGCAGTGGTCTTCGCTCTCAAAAGCTCGAGACACTATCTATATGGTGAGAAGTTTGAAGTATTTTCAGATCACAAGAGCTTGAAGTATTTATTTGATCAGAAAGAGCTCAACTTGAGGCAGCGTAGATGGATGGAATACTTGGCAGATTATGAATTTGCACTCCGGTATCATCCGGGGAAGGCCAACAAGGTGGCGGATGCTCTCAGCCTCATGTCTCATGCATCAGTGGCATGTTTGATCAGGACTGAATGGGAGATGTTGAATAACATTCGTGAGTTCAATCTATACATCACAAACCATGGGAGTATGTACAATTTGATCATACGATCCAACATGGTTACAAAGATTGAACAGGAACAGCGAGCAGATCCGGAAATGGTAGAGATATGGGCTAAGATGTCTATTGGCGAGGTTATACCGGATTGGGAATTACGACCAGGACAGGGTCTTATGTTCTGGGGTAGAATTTATGTGCCAAGAAGCTGCATAAAAGAATTACTGATAGAGGCACATCAGACTAAGCTCTCCATTCATTCGGGTAGCACAAAAATGTATCATGACTTAAAAAGACATAATTGGTGGCATGGACTCAAGAAAGATGTTGCAGAGTTTGTGGCTCATTGCTTAACTTGTCAGCAAGTTAAGACGGAACACCAGAAGCCACCAGGGTTACTCAAACCCTTGTCAGTGCCAGAATGGAAATGAGAGCACATTTCCATCGACTTTGTGACGGGATTGCCGAGGTCCTCAAAGGGCAATGACGCTATATGGGTCGTGGTAGACCGACTGACCAAGTCCGCGCAATTTATTCCTATTAAGATGTCGGATTCATCTGAGACATTGGGTCGGCGGTATATCAAGGACATCATCAGATTACATGGTATTCCTCGGACAATCGTATCTAATAGAGATGGCCGATTAACCGGCAGGGTGTGGCAGAGTATGCAGTCAGCCATGGGGACTGACTTACTGACTAGCACAGCGTTCCATCCACAGACCACTGGACAATCGGAAAGAACAATACAAACACTGGAGGACATGCTGAGGGCGTGCATGCTAGACTTCAAAGGTGGATGGGAGGATCATTTGCCATTGGTGGAGTTTTCTTATAACAATAGCTACCAAGCAAGCCTTCAGATGGCACCATTCGAGGCTTTGTATGGTAGACCATGCAGGTCACCAGTGTGCTGGACTGAGGTCGGCGAGCCTGCGCTGATAGGACCCGAGTTGTTGGCAAAAACTACTGCACAGATTCAGTTGATACGTCAGCACTTATTGACTGCACAGAGTCGGCAAAAGAGCTATGCTGATAAAAGGAGGAGGTTTCTCGAATTTGAAGTGGGAGACATGGTATTCTTGAAGGTCTCACCACGAAAAGGGCACATGAGATTTGGAAAGAAAGGAAAACTGTCGCCAAGATATGTGGGACCGTTTTTAATCATAAGAAGGATGGGGGATGTAGCCTATCAGTTGGCACTTCCTTCGCAATTGGCGTCTCTACATGATGTATTCCATGTGTCGATGCTGAGGAAATACAACCCCGATCCGTCTCATATTTTGAATGTGCAAGACATAGATGTGCAAAGCGACGCCACTTACATCGAGAAGCCGGTCAGAATATTAGAGACTGAGCAAAGGGTGTTGAGGAACCGAGCAATGCAGTTCGTCAAGGTAGTATGGGATCGACATGGTGTTGAGGAAGCTACATGGGAACTAGAATCGGAGATGAGAATGGCTCACCCTAAATTGTTTGTGTGATGTTTGTCGGAATCCTACTTCGTTCGATTTTCGGTATAAAAAGAGGATTGTATTGTAACACCCTGGAATTTCAAAGATATCAATTTACATGAATTTATTTATATTTACGGAATTGCCATTGTGATTTATTTTGATATGAATTTAAATGGGTAAGGTGACGGGCCAATGGTCCAATCAAGACTCAATGGTTAGAAGTTTTGTTTACAAGACAAATAAATGGATGAAAAGTACTCAAATGGGTCAAGAGTTGTAATTGGGTCAAATGGGTCGAAATGGCCAAATTGGACCCAATGGGTCGTGGTTGACATGTTTGACCACTAATTGAGTTCGAAACTTAATTGGGTTAAGTTTAGTTAATGTTTGAGTGGGATTGAGATAAATTAAATGATGGGTAATAGTTGAGTTGAATTTATGGGTTGAGTTGCATAAAAATGAATGAGTTGAGTTGGGGAGTTAATTAAATAAATTGGATGGAATATTTATTTTAATGAGTGAGGTGAGTGTAGATGAAAGGTAAGTGGTTGATTTCAAATTTCAAACGGTGTCTGCATGGATACTCCATGCATGTAACTCCTAAGTTAGAAAATAAGTGATAATGGCGTTACATGGAGTTACAAAGGTGAGAGGGTTATTTCAAATTCAAATTTGTATGCACGTTGGAAATGGCATAGAGTTCATTGTTTGGGTCTTCAAAGAGACAGCCAATGGGGAGATGGTGAAGCACATGGAGTTTCATTTTAAGATGAAACCCCCCATATAAGATGTAAATGAAGATTGGCGGTTACATTGGGCTAACAAAGAATAGCCGTTGGTGTGGGAGTTTCATTTCCATATGAAACTCTCACATTCAAAGGTAATGTGAGACGTTAATGAAATGGGGAGGTTGCACCAATGACCATCTATGGGAGACGTTGGTTGCTTGGGGAGGTTTCATTTCATAGATGAAACCCCCAAGTAACATAAAGGATTTTGATTAAGGTAAGGTGAGTTACACAAGGTTAACCTTGGGCTGGTTTTGATTAAACAAAGAGTGCTCATTTCACTCTCTATCTCTCTCTCTTTGCCGTTTTCTCCATTCTCAAAACCAAGAGCAGCAGCTGGTTTCTTAATCAGTCCTTGGATTGATCCCTTTTCATCAAGACAAGTTCAGCCAAAGGGTTTTGGCATCAAGGCTTAGCACATTCATCCAAGGCCAAAGTTCTCTTTCTTTCTCTTTCATTTTCTCTCTCAAATTCATATCACCTGGCTGAAGTATTCTAAGGAGGCTGCAGCAAGGTTGTCTCAGCCCAAAGAACAGTAAGAGATAAGGAGAGGTCAAGGAAGGAGTCAAAGAACCGAAGGAGACGCGGTATTGGTAAATGCATCATAACCTTTGTTGAATAAAGTTGGTAAAGGGAATGAGATCTGGCCATCGTATGGCCAGATCCATCAATGGTTTAGATATAGGATTATGATGTTTAAAAATGGTAAAATATGGACTATAGGGTTTGGCCCCTTTGGATGGCCGAACCCCATGGGAAAACTTGGTGATTTTTATGGTGTTTGAGAGATGAAGTTCATATTATGTAATGAAGTTTTTTTTAAAAAGACTTTAAAGGGAGATAAGGTCACTGATTTTGACCAGTTATTACATGGCTGAATCATGTGGTTATTAAGCTAAGTGCTGATAAAAAACTATGGACAAATATTGGAGCGTTTACATCAAGGAAACCTTGGGGTTCGGCCATGTGTATGGCCTAATCCCATGGACTGTTTTTGATGGTTAATTGGTTTAAGTGTAGGATGAAAATTATGTAATCATTATGTGCTTCGATTTAAGAATAATATAGGTTTATCTATGGGCTTAATATAAGAAATTAATTAGCCATCAAAGATGATGGAAAGATGGACAAATCAGTTTGGTGAGGTTCGGCCATGTAGTATGGCCGAAGCCCACTAAAGGGTCACTTGGGGGACTTAGTGCTAAGTTTATAATTGGAATTGGATTAATGAAAGATTAAAGGATTAAAAGTTAAGTGGTGAGGTTCGGCCATATGTATGGCCGAACCCCACTAAAGTGGTTTGGTGATGGACTTTGTTTAAGATAAATTAAACCAAAGAATAAGCTAAATGGCATGATGGTAATTATGATGAAATGATCCAAGATGAAAAGTTCATAAGAATGGACATGTGAGAAAAAACCCAAGATGGTAAGGTTCGGCCAAACAGTATGGCCGAACCCTATCAAGGTTCATTTGGGAGTTTTGGGTTAATCAAAATGGTTTAGATTTAAAAAAAAAAAAGGTGACTAAAGTTTTAATGGGTGAGGTTCGGCCATGGCTATGGCCGAACCCACCAAGTGGTTCTTGGGACATTAAGCTTTGCTGGAAATTAGGTAGACAAATGATTAAGTTGCTGCTATGTACATAAGGTATTTGGATTTCTAGAACGGTGTACAAGCCATGATTGGAAGACGGTTCAAAGGAAGGGTCAAACAAAGTAACATAGTGTAGGTTTCCTACCTTGTTGTAACCACATATGTTATTTGCTGTTTTATGTTTATTTGAATAAGTTATTTGAATGAAATGTTATATTTACAAATGGCATGTTTGCATAGACATCTCATGCATGGCATGGGATGATGGTGTTGTAACCGGAGGCCACACTCCGTCGGGGCGTCCGAAAGACAACTGTGGGGTACCTTGATGATGAGAATCCCATCAAGAGAAATCCGGATGCCACATTCCGTCGGGGCGTCCGAAAGACCACTGTGGTGCACCTTGACGATGAGAATCCCGTCAAGAGGAGGCTATGTAGAATGGTGATGGTTGGGACTCATTACATGTTCATTTCATACATAGCATGTTTTATGGAATTTTGACACACATGTATGATTATATTATTTGCATGTTTTTACACTAACCTTATGGTAGCCCTATTCGGAAACACTACTGGGCGCATTGATCTAACGCCCTATCTCTACCCTTAGTGGATGACGCAGGAAAGACAACGATTGAGGATCGAGAAGGGGACCAAGCAAAGAAGCTTGGGCGGTTTGAATGATTTGAATGGACTTTGAATGGACTATTTATGAACATGTTATTTGATTTATTTGGACAATGTAATTTGATACCTAGATGATGTTGGCATGTAATAATGTAGTTAAGTAGCTACTATGGTTTGGTTTGGAATGAATGGTAGACTAAGGTTATATAGTAATTTGGGAGAATAAATTATGTACTATGCTATCAAAGAATGGAAAATTGGAATAGTCATAGGATCTATTATAACTTCAGTTAGATTAAGACTAAGTTAATCCCGCAAGTTGAATTTGTACCATGTGTGGATCAGTTTTATGGACTTAGTTCATACGCATATGGGCTTGGCCAGTTAAGGGTCGGATTTAGAGATCTGAACTTAACTCGCGTCGTGACACTCCGCCCCAATTACTCGATTATTATATTTTTTTTAAAAAAATAAACTCTGATTATTAGAGTGAAAAGGGCGGGGTGTTACAGTTTCTTATTTCAAATTCAAATCCAAATAAGAATTAAAGGGGAGTTGGACAGTTTGGTGGTTCAAGCTTAAGCAAAACCGTTGGGCTCAAGGAGTTTCATCTCATGGATGAAACTCCCACATGGGCAAATAATGAGGAATGGCGGTTACATATTTCAAACTCACACATGCCATTGGGCACCTGGGAGTTTCAACTGAAGGATGAAACCCCCAAGATGGAAGATGAATGGGGCTTGTGGAGGTTACACAAGACATTCCATTGCAGCCGTTGGAGCCTTGGGAGTTTCATCTCAAGGATGAAACCTCCAAGGGAAACATTAAGGAGGAAGGTTAAGGAGATGGGAGTTACACAAGGGTTTAACCAAAAACCATCACCTTGGCCGACCACCACATTGGAAACAAAAGACTTGGATCTCCATCTCATACTCTCTCTCTCTCTCTCTTGGTTGTCTCTCTCCCTCAAGCACTCTCTTGGCCGATCACTTCTCAAGGTATAGACTTAGAAAAGATTTGTGAAATCAAACCATCACACAAAGCCAACCACTCTCAAGACAAGGATTTGGAACATTGTTCTAAGTTTCTCCCTCAATCCATATCACTTGGCCGAATTATTCCAAGGGGTTTGCAGCAAGGTCAGTCTCGGCCAAAGGAGCAAGAACGAATAAGGAGAGGCTAAGGAAGAAAAGGAACAAGCCGGAGCAAAGGACAAATTGGAGGAGTCGCAGAAATGGTAAGTGCTTGACAAATTTTATAATTAGAAAAGAGGGTCAAAGATTAAGAGTATGGTTCGGCCATTGTATGGCTGAACCCTAAAATGTTATTATGGAAAAATAGGAACATGATCTTAGAAGGAACCATATGGTTCAGCCATAGTACAGGGCCGAACCCCATGAAGGAACATTAGTGATTAATAAGTTTGTGAAAGATGGTAACCATGGAAGGACATGGGGTAAATATCTTAATGGATTTTAAAGATGGTCAAGGAAACATGATCCGGCCATTGCATGGCCAAACCCTAAAAGGGATATACAAGAACCATTGAATATGAAAAAGAGATTGATTAGGTTCGGCCATGATGTATGGCCGAACCCATCAAATGTAAGATCATGGCTATGGGATTTAAAAGAGGAGCACCAAAAACCAAAGGGTGAGGTTCGGCCATGGTGGATGGCCGAACCCCACCAAGTGTTATGTATGGTATTTTATTTTTAAAGGGTCTAAAAGAATGGATGGTGGTTTGAGAACCAATTATAGATGAATAAAATGTTTAAATGGAAATAAGGAACCATAGGTTTCGGCCATGTGTATGGCCGAACCCCATGGAGTGACAATGTTGGATGATTAAGTGTTAGATGATTAATATGTGAATGTTTAGATGAATGGATTGGCAGTTGGATATAATTAAAAAGGATTAAAAAGGACCAAAATTATGATGGTGATGTTCGGCCATGTTGTATGGCCGAACCCCACTAAGGTGGATTTGGTGGACTAAGGGTTTAAAAATTAGTTAAGTGGTGTTTGAGTGATAAAATAAAAGGAAGGGTGAAAATTAAGGTAAGTGAGGTTCGGCCATGGTGTATGGCCGAACCCCACAAGTATTGTTTTTAGACTTAGGTTATTATGTGGGTAAGAAGATTAATGTATAAATGGATAGATAAATGGAATTGCGTGATTGGGCTTATGAACCCAAAGGAGGGACTAAAACAAAATAAGTGAGGTTTGACCATGGTGTATGGCCGAACCCCACAAAGTTATATTTAGAGGATCTAGGGTTTTAAAATGACTACTTGAAAGTGATTGGTTAAAACCAAAAAGGGACCCAATTTAAGTGGGTAAGGTTCGGCCATGGTGTATGGCCAAACCCCACAAAGTGTGTATATGGTTTTTGATATTATTATAAATCAAATGGGACTTTGGTTTGATTTGTTGTTATGTAACAAGGTGACGGGACCTCACAAACAGTATACGGTCGTGAACTGTTTTCGGACAAGAACGCGAGGTCAAATTAGTTGTCATTGGTAGGATTCTACCTTATTGAAACATGGTATGTAAATGGTTTTATCTTATTTGATGGTTTATGTTGTAATTATAATATGTTTCAAAAGTGAAAATTTTAAATGCTATGGTTAATTATATTGAATAGCATATGAATATGCACATCTCATACATGGCATGGGAGGGGAATTTGTAACAGGAGGCCACGCTCCGTCGCGGCGTCCATAAGGCAATTGTGGGAAGACCTTGATGTGGATAATGCCATAAGAAGTATCTGGAGGCCACACTCCGTCGGGGCGTCTGAAAGACCACTGTGGAGTTACCTTGATGAGGAGAATTCCATCAAGAGGTTACACGTATGTGATGGGTGGGACTCATTGCATAAGACATATGGCATGTCATGATTTTACATAATATTGATGATATGATATTTTATATGACATTTGCTACTAACCCATGTGATAGCCCTACTTAGAATTCCTACTGGGCGCGTTGTTCTAACGCCCTACTTCTACCCTATTGAATGATACATGAAAGGAAGGGATCGAGGATGGTGAAAGAAGCCAAGCATAGAAGCCTGGATATGGGATTGGATATTAATTATTATATTTTGTTGGACATGTAATTTGAGTAGTTAGATGTTGGCATGTAATAATTTAGATTATGTTGCTATGGTTTGGAATGATTTGTTGAATGTTTAAATTAATATAATTTTGGATATTTGACTAAGTACTTTGCTATCTAAAATGGAGTAAACTTAGGTTCTATTATAATCCGCAGTTAGTTTAGGTTATATTCTGCAAAGACTATATTTTACTATGTGTGAACCATTCTCATGGACTTAGTCCATGCACACATAGGTTTGTCCAGTTAAGGGTCGGACTTTAGAAGTCCGGACTTAACTCGCGTTGTGACATTCCGCTCTTTATCACCTCTATTTATTTTTAAAAAAAATAGACTCTGATTTTCGAGTGAAAAGGGCGGGGTATTACAAGTTGAAGCAAATGATAAAATCGTTAAAAGCCTAGAGAGGAAGCTTGACAGTGAATTACAACCCAACTTGGAAATATGTATTTGGTTTCACTGTCTGCTCGACCAATCGTTCTCACCGATCCTTTGGTGGAGACACGATCGACCATCGTGGTCAAGGATTGGTCGACCAGATTGACATAGGTTCTAGATCAAAGAACTCTCGTTCTAGAAAAGCCTCTGATCGAGAGTCTCGTATGCACCGACCCCTCGGTGAAAGGATAAAATGACCCCTCGGTGAAAGGATAAAGCGATCCCTCGTGGTCAACGACTCTTTGATTAAAATTTATGAGTTCTAAAAATTTGAACTCAAATGGGCTCTCGAAGAAGCAGACATATTAGTAGTACAAGACCAATTAAGAGTACCAGGACCAACCCCTCTGTAAAGGGCGACAGGTCGTTCTAGGTATAACTGGTTTCTAGATTTGAAACTCTGTCAGCATCATGTTGCCCCAGACCGAGCCTCTCGCATGGACCGACCTCTCGGTACCATAAATGTCGACCCATTGGCGACACCGATATGTCAACCGGGAAATTATATTACCGTTTGAATGGTAAAATTTCTAGTCACAGGCCCCTGGGTGCTACCGACCTGTCGGTAGATTACCATTGATGCAACTGGTTTCCTTCTCTATATAAACCAATATTTATGAAACCATTTGGCATCCTTCGGTAAAATCAGCTGGACCCCCATCATTATCATTGAGCTTAAATAAGGACCAGCAGAAGGATAAATCTTTCTCTCGTACTTGGGGAATCATATACAACCAATCATATGGATTGAGTCTGTGAGAGAGAGAGGAGGAGGAATGTAGAATCATAAACAACCAATCTATTGATTGAGTTTGTATGTGAGAAAGAGGAAAGGATTATAAACTAGGAAACCTTTGGTATAACCAGTTTCATTGTTACCCTGAGATTGTGATTGCTCTATGACGACTACGAAGAGGAGCGACGGTACACATTGGGTGGGATCTTTAAGAAGCACACATCATCAAGAAAAAGCTTCAAAGGCAAATGCTTCTTGGTTTTAATTTTATTTTAAAACATTTCACTCGAAAGTGGATTAAGGGGGATTTGCTGTGGAACTACTATAAAAAAAACTCTAGCGTCGTCTCTGGCATAGTGGTGGGTGAAAATTCCCAACCTATTGGATAAGTGGAATTCCATATTCTACAGTGGTAGGTGAAATTCCCAGCTGATTGAGTGAGGTGGACTTCCAACTCTAATTGTGATGGTGTAAATCCCCACTTAGTGGATTTGGGGATAACTCAAGGTTGAGTTAGTCCTAACGGCGGATGTAGTTGGCTAACCAAACCACTTTAAATTGGTATTATGGTGTTTGATCTTTGTGTGTTTGTATTTACTATTTAAGTACTCTTCTCAACACACATCACTTTGCATGTTGATTATCCTATTCTACACGTTGTACACAAGCATCGATAATCAAACAAAATGTAAAGGATCAAAATCTTAGTGTGATAGTTTAAAGAAATTAGAAGCAATCTATTAAACAAAACAAATCTCTTGATTAATGCTCCGCTGCACTTAAAATAATCAAGAAATTTGTAAACACCGGATTGAAGCTCATCGTTATGGCAATCACAAAACAGGTATTATGGCCATAGATGACTTTAGGTGGTACCCACATCTTAGAGAGAACCATTCCTAGGCTTAGTTGAACGAATGATAATCATTAAAAGCTTAGAGAGGAAGCTTGACATTGAGTTAGAACCCAACCTGGAAATATGTATTTGGTTTCAATGTCTGCTCGACCAATCGTTCTCACCAATCCCTTGGTGGAGATAGGATCGACCCATCGTGGTCAAAGACTGGCTGACTAGATTGCCATATGTTCTAGATCAAAGAATTACCATTCTAGGAAAGCCTCTGATCGAGAGTCTCGTATGCACCGACCCCTTGGTGAAAGGATAAAACGACCCCTCAGTGAAAGGATAAAACGACCCCTCATTGTCAACGACTCTTCTATTAAGATTTATGAGTTCTGAAACTTTGAACTCAAATGGGCTCTCGAAGAAGCAGACATATCAGTAGTACAAGACCAATCGAGAGTACCAGGACCGACCCCTCTGTAAAGGGAGACAGGTCATTCTAGGTATAACTGGCTTCTAGACTTGAAAATCTGTCAGCATCATGTTGCCCCAAACCGAGCCTGTCGTATGGATCGACCTCTCGGTACCATAAATGTCGACCCATTGGCGACACCGACATATCAATCGGAAAAGGATATTACCGTTTGAATGGTAAAATTTCTAGTCACAGGCCCCTTGGTGTGCCCGACCTGTCGGTACATTACCGTTGATGTAACTGGTTTCCTTCTCTATATAAACCAATCTTTATGCAACTATTTGGCATCCTTCGGTAAAATCAGTTGGACCCCCATCATTATCAGTTAGCTTAAATAAGGACCAGCAGAAGGATAACTATTTTTCTCATACTTGGGGAATCGTATACAACCAATTATATGGATTGAGTTTTTGAGAGAGAGAGGAGGAGGAATGTAAAATCATAAACAACCAATCTATTAATTGAGTTTGTAAGTGAGAAAGAGGAAATGATTATAAACTAGGAAACCTTTGGTATAACCAGTTTCATTGTCACCCTGAGGTTGTGATTGCTCAACGACGGCAACGAAGAGGAGCGTCGGCACACATTGGGTGTGATCTTCAAGAAGCACATCATCAAAAAAGAGCTTCAAAGGCAAGTGCTTCTTGGTTTTAATTTTATTTTAAAACCTTTGAGCCCGAAAGTGGATTAAGGGGGCTTTGCTTTGGAACTATTATAAAAAACTGTAGAGTGTCGTCTCTGGCATAGTGGTGGGTGAAATTCCCAGCTGATTGAGTGAGGTGGAATTCCAACTCTAATTGTGAGAGTGTAAGTCCCCACTTAGTTTAAAGAAATTAGAAGCAATCTATTAAACTAAACAAATCTCTTAATTAATGTTCCGCTGCACTTAAAATAATCAAGAAATTTGTAACCACCATGGAAAATGTAACACCCCGCCCTTTTCACTATAAATCAGAGTCTATTTTTTTAAAAAAATAAAAAAATAAATAAAGTGATAAGAGCGGAGTGTCACGACCCTTAATTGGCCAACCATACTTGTGCGTGGACCAAGTCCACTAAGACAGTTCACATGTACTCAAGTTAAGTTACGGAATAACATACATGCGGAATAACAATAGGATGTCAATCCTATTCCATTTTAGATAGCAAAGTAGTCCAACACTTAATAATAATTATCATAACTTAAATATCCAAACATTAACCATCCAATCCATAGCAAATAAATCTACGTTATTACAATTCCGAATAACATAAACAACATATAGCTTAATCGTTCCGTTCTCTTTTCTTTGTCATCAACTAGGGTAGAAGTAGGACGTTAGACAACGCGCCCAGTAGGTATTCCAATTAGGGCTAACACATGGGTTAGTATATAAAATCCAGATATAATACCATATCATACTTGTAAAACGTCATATCGAAAACAGTGTATGATAATAGAGATCCAATCATACAGATAAAAACTAGAAACCTTGCATGATAATAAAGATCATAATCATACCGATTCAATGCCATGCCATACTACCATATGCAATGAGTCCCACCCATCACAAACACATGTATCCTCTTGATGGAATTCTCCTCATCAAGGTATCCCCCACTAGGGTTTTACGGACGCCCCGACGGAGTGTGGTCCCCGGTTACCTGTCATCCCTCCCATGCCATACATGAGATGCAAATGCGAACATGCTATAGAATATTACAAAACATAGCATGAAAATCCCATAATTGCAACATATTGTTTAATACCAAAATATCTTATCAAACATGAAATAAAATCATCATAAGTACATAATACATATCCATGGTTTCAATGATGTAGGAATCCTACCAAGACCACTAAAATGCCCTTGCTTCTTAAACTGGTCACCGCTCAAGATCGCGCACCATTTGTGTGGTCCCGTCACCTTGTTACACATCAACAAGTCAATCACATATCTCATTTGGTTTCTAATTAAGTCTAAGACCAAGAACACCATCTTATGGGGTTCGGCCATACACTATGGCCGAACCTCACCTACTTGAATTTGGCCCTTACTTTTATTTATTAACCAAACATCACTTTGCTAATAGCGTAGCCCTTTGTCCACCAAAATCCATTAGTCCACTAAATTCCAACTTTGTGGGGTTCGGCCATACGACATGGCCGAACCTCACCATCTTGATTTTGGTTCCTCTTTCAAAATCAATTGATCCTTTTAATTAAATCCAATCACTAATCCATTAATCCAATCATTCACACATAAAGCATCTAACACTCATAAGACATAAGTCCATAAAATTCATTAATGGGGTTGGCCATATACCATGGCCGAACCACACCATCTTGATTTTATGCTCATCTTTCAACCCTTTGATCTTTCAAATCCAATCCTTGCCATTCTTGATTCATAAAATCCAACACTTTTAAATCAGCCATCCAACCTTATCAACACTTCAAATATATAAAACATTTCCCATGGGGTTCGGCCATACAACATGACCGAACCCTTGGTTCATTATTTTGAATTATTTACCATCTTGCCATTGATTCAATTCTTAATTACCATTTCATTCATTCCATATGCTATACCTAGACCTTAAATCCATCAAATGTTTCCCCATGGGATTCGGCCATCCATCATGGCCGAACCCATGGTCCCTTATTTCTTTTTAATTTCAATAATACCATTCATTCACATGTCTATAAAATAACCCTTGTGGGGTTCGGCCATACTCCATGGTCGAACCTCACTCATTAAACATTGGTCCCCCTTTTTAATCCTTGATCTAATATTTTCATCCTTTAATAATCCAAAAGATGTTATCCATTTACTTAATCTTTATTTTTATTAAATAAAAACCAATATCTTTTCATGGGGTTCGGCCATACAACATGGCCGAACCCTATGGTCCATTATCTCCCTTTTAAAATCCTGTTTAGACCCAAAAACTTCCTTAACACTTTGCATGGGGTTCGGCCATTCATATGGTCGAACCCTATGATTCATCTACTTCTCTTAAAACCATCTTACATTCCTTCATTTTCCTCCATGGGGTTCGGCCATACCCTTGGCCGAACCCTATGGTTCTTATTTTAAATACAATCCATCAAGAAAAACCTAACGGTTCCGAGACTCCTCCGGTTATTCTTTTGCACCTGCTTGTTCCTTTCCTTTCCTTAGCCTCTCCTTCTTTTCTTGTTCCTTTGGCCGAGACTGATCTTGCTGGAAACCCCTTGGAGTGGTTCAGCCAAATGAGGTTTTGATTGAGAGGAAAGATAGAATTTCAGCCTTGGGTGAGAATGATAAAACCTTGAGATGAAAACGCTTTTGTTCTAAGTCCTCTTTGTCTTTGTAGAGTGATTGGCCAAGGAAGGTTTGTGGAAGAGACCAACAACCAAGGTTTCTTGTCTTGAGAGGTGGGAACGGCCAAGGGAGAGAGGGAGAGAGTGACTTGAAATAAAACTCCTTTTCTTGGTTAATGAGGGTTGGCCAAAGGTGGTGTCCTTTGGTGACACCCCTTGGTAACTCTCATGTCCTTTCACCTCCCTCATTCAAGTCTCTTTTGGAGGTTTCATCTTTGAGATGAAACATTCCCAACGTGTGGCTCTTGGGTTTTCATCTTGAGATGGAAATCCCCCCATGCTTCCAACGTGTATGCTTGTGCAAGCTTGTGTAACATCACAACCTTTCAACTTCTTCATTAATGCACCTTTGGAGTTTCATCCCATGAGATGAAACTCCTCCACTTCCAACGTGTAACCTTATCTTGGGTCTCATGAGGTGCATCTCTCCACCTTCCCACTCCACTCACTTGAGATTAAAATCCCATTAACTTCCATTCAACTCATTTAACCAAATTCATCATTTTTAGCTCAACTCACTCATTTAATTCACTTGAATCAACTCAATTATTTGATTCCATTTCCAACTCAATTCAACCCCAACCTAATCAAGCTTGAGCTCATTAGTGGTCAACCCCAACAACGACAACCCATTGGATCCCAATTGTGTTTTTTGACCCAAATAACCACCTTAACCCAATTCGATGCACATTACCCATTTACTTTAATTTGATCCTTATAACATGTACATTGACTCTTTATTGAACAATGGACCCCACAACCTAATCAAGCTTGAGCAAACTTAGTGATCAAGCTAGTCAACCACGACCCATTGGGTCCCAATTGGGCATTTTGACCCAATTAACAATTTTGACCCAATTAAATAAAACGTCACCCATTTGATTCACTTGAACCATATACAACATCCGTTGGGTCTTAATTGACCAATTGACCCAATTATCAAGCCTTACCCATTCACTTCTAACTGGCTCATATATGATCCATTAGGTCCCAATTGGTCTTTTGACCCAATTGGCAATCTTGACCCAATTAAATAATTTTTACCCATTTATTCCATTGATCCACATCTACCATCCGTTGGGTCTTATTTGGGCAATTGACCCAACATTTACCCATCTAAGGTTCATATCCATTAATTCACAATTTCAATGGCAAAAACCGTAAATATTTATAAACTAAAAATCTGGGGTATTACAGAAAATGGGATTGACCTATTCACCACCCCCCCTCCCTCCCTCCTTCCCCTCCCCTCCCCTTAGGGTCAATCAAGTTGTTCCAAGCACATTGAAAAAGGGACTTTCAATTGGTATTAGAGCTTCGTGCTCTTTGTAAAGGATCTAACCATCCGAGTTGATCCGTGCTTGAACAATGGCTATAAGAGAAAGCCATGATATTTCCAAACCTCTATTTATGATGAAAAGTGAAATGAACAACTTTATTGTTTTCATCAATAAATATGTTCGGAAATAGCTGAATAAAAAATGGTATGTGCCTATGGAAAATGTTTTGGATAAACTTTCAACGTCCATGACCACTCGGCCCAAAAATCAAATTGGTTGGACTAGTGATGAATTGGCTATGAACTTTAATCAAATACATGTAGCATTCATCATTGTTTCATAACATGTTTTTAAAATATTTTAAAGATATGAAACAACAAAAGAGGCTGAAAGAATCCACAAAAAATTGCCTCTTCTAGCCCAATGAATAGCACCACCTATCATTACCAAGTTGGGTACTGAGAATATAGGTGAATGGTTCATCCATTGAAAATAGACAAGCTAAATCCTCTAAGAGAAGAAGAGGATAAAGTAAAGGAACTTGATGAAAGTAACGACCTTTAAGTATCCTTTGTGGCCATGTACCAAAATATTTGACTCTAATGTCTAGGGCAAACATCGTGGTACAAAATCTAAAAACTTTAATGTACAAAGTCAAATGGGAAGGCACCCAAAATTAAAACCAGATTTAAGAAAAGACCATCTCCGGATTGTGTACTTAGATTCCAAGTCTCACAATTATGTGTTCAAATGTGTAAAGGGCTATCGTTGTTGGTATCACATTTGAAACATGTTTTAGAATCACCTTGTATATTACCTACAATCCATATTTTTGTTTGATTGTTGGATTGATCTTAAGCAAGATACTCATATATACATGTAGGTCTGCACTCTAGTATTGGATTTTAATTATCTCATTTCATATGCCATGTGATTTGTGCATCTTTAGGAAATGACTGTAGTTGTGCATTACCTCATGTATAGGTGTGTATGATACATTCCAAGTCTCTAAACTTGTGAATCTTGTGTGGAATGGAAACATGCTCTGTGCCCTTAAATGGATTTTTGGTGTGACCGACCAAAAATGTTGATCAAAATGATCAAATATGCTTAATTGTAATCCATTTATGTACCAGCTCTTTCTAGAAATCTATACTTGAAAGAATGGTAAAAATGTTTATCATGTTTTGGGTAATAACATGATAACAGGCATGAGAGTTGTATGTGTAGCGTCATACCGCGTTTCTATATGCATGATTAATATAATCAAAACAGGAAATGAATGTATGATTGAGTGTGCTTAGTGTCTCATTCCAATATACGTTGTACTATACATTAAGCGGAATCAGTTATGTTCATGGAACACCTTGTCTTTACTAAATCCTAGAAATGCCACATCTCATGACATCACACACTTGGGCAATGTTGAGCACTGAAATTTTACATTTTTACCCGTGATTATTGGGCCAGTTAATCCTCAATTTTCTATATAATGGTGCATTTAATATAGTTTTTCATTTTTGTAGTAAAAAATGGAAAGTTCAGAAAAATCAAGCTAAAACAACAAGTGATTGCAAGCTTAGAGTTTTAAAGAGAAGACCTAGAAATATTATAATTATTTTATGTCACTTTATAGGATTTTCATATAAATTAATTAATCTGGATTCAATTATGAGAGTCCAAGATTAATTAATAATTTTTAGATTTTAAGTGACTGAATAATTATTTAATTCTAATGGTTAAGAGTTGCAATCAAGTGCCAAAGCCTAAATTTCATGTCATCGGACCAAGACTTAGTCCAAATAGGCCAACTTATGCTTCACAAAGCTCCAATGGGCCAAGCCGCATCCAAGCCTCCCAAGCTCTCAAATCCAATTTAAATGGGCCTGAGTTGAGGTCTAGATCCAAATCCAAAGCCCAAAGTCCAATGAACTCCATGGTCCATATTTGAATTTACTTAAATCCAACCCAACTACCTATGTCCAAAATCATAGCCAACTTCACATCCACACCATCCAATTTCCATCTTAGATCTTAACCTTCCATCTCACATACCCAATTAGGACAAACCTTAGATCCACCATCAAATCTAACCCATCCATTCATCTATCATTAGATCTAGGTCATCCATCATCATCATTATCATCTTAACATTAGATTAGTGTATTAATCATCTTAGCCATTAGATATTAGGTCATCTAATTTCATTCACTCATTCATCTCTTATAAACCCTAGAGCCTCCACGTGCATCTATCACATACACACATTTCCTTAAATTTAGGTCATGCATTTCATCATCTCCCTAGGATCAACCTTTGAATCTAAACCCTCCATCAACCATCTACCCATTCCTATAATTATTTTACCCAAAATACCTTAGAGCCACTAGATCAAAATGCATTTAATCTAAGCCCTCTATTCATAAACCCTAAGCTATGAACAACTTGTAGTTCAAGCTAGCCTCCATGCGCATATTATATACCTCATCATCCCATGATTTTTGCAATCTAAGACCTCTCCATGCACTTAGACTAAAGACCATCTAGATACTGTCCTAAGATCCAAACACACCTCACCATCCAATTACCAAGTACCCCACACGATTTTCTCAATCCGAATCCAATCCATTCGAATTTCATACCTTGTGCAACCCTAAAATCCAAGCTTAAATCCCCATCATCCATTCCCATTTAGATCCAATCCAGTCCTTTGATTTCCCACCTTAAACCTTGATTAATCCAAGCCATCTATCTCTTTTCAAAACCTATAAATACCCCATTACCCAACGGTAAAATTCGAATATGACCTAGAATTCAAGAGGACTAAAGGCTGGAACAAAAGATAAGAAGACAATGAGCACCATGCGAATTTACAAGTGAGAATGTAGATTTTTATCTTTTTATGTTGTCCTTCTTATATTTAATTTATAAAAGCTATGTACTTTAATTCTTCCATTTAATAAAGTAAAACATTCATTTAGAACCCTTGAACATCCAATTTTTAAAATACTTTTATGAATATTTTATTTTTAATTTCAAGAACACAACTTTTATTTATTTGATTGAACATGAGCGTATACAATAGTTAGGATCTTGATTGTAAGACTTGAATCATAATGACTAAGGTTTTGATTAATTAAATTACAAGTTGTGAATCTTGTTTTATTAATAAATATGAATTGTATTTTAGATTTTTATATGAATTTCAGATCTAGGCCTTTACTTTGTTTACACATCTTGGGTGATGAACGGTCTATTCCAAACAACCAACCTTCTGTTACTGTACATTTAATTTCAGTCATTTATTTTCATGTAATTTAATTTTTTGCCTTTTAATTATGTTAAATCTCATGTTTGTTTTGCAATAGTTGTTTTAACCCAAATCTTGTATAATTTAATCTTTAATACTTTAATTCTTTAATTCATTCTTTAATTCTTTAATTCTTTAATTTATTCTTTAATTCTTTAATTCTTTAATTTCTCTGTAATCAATATCTCTCTCAAAACTCATTCAATTAAGGATAGAAAGATGTGGTATTTTAATCTTATAATTTGTAATTTTGACTATGATTAAGATTATCATTTAATTCACCATTTTAAATCAACGACAATTAATTCACACATCTTATTTGCTAATTTTTCAAGTTAGATACATGACTCATATAAAAGTTCTACTTTTTGAAAATAATTATTTTTAAAGAAACACAAATTTAATTTTAGTTCAAATATTTTGAGATTTTCATTTGGGTTCGTGCGCTTGCGACAATTACAAATTTAAAACATCAACAAGCAATATATTGAAACAGGAAATTAAATGTGCCCAAGGTATTTTACCTGGTTTGGATCCATGAAAAGAGATCCGTAATCTATGCTCTATGCCTACCTTCAGAGGGATGTACTGAATATTATAAAGGCACAAACCTATGTGATTGTATGTATCTTCACTGGCATTAAAAGGTGTATATGTAACGCCCCGCCCTTTTTCACTAGCCGAAAATCAGAGTCTATATTATTTTTTTTGAAAAAAAAAGAGTGAGAGAGAGCGGGACGTCACGACACGAGACAAGTTCGAGCTTCCAAAGTCCGGCCCTTAACTAGCCATCCATACATATGCGTGGGCTAATCCACTAAAACGGTTCACACGTAATAAGGCTATACACGCAGAATTAAACATAATGCCGAATTATAATAGAGTCACTATTCCTAACCATTTTAAGCAAGGAAGTCCATCACTTAAATTAATCTTCAAAATGTCCAACATTAAAACCAAACTATAGCAGGATAGTTCTAAGTTATTACAGTCCCAAAATGCTAATTACTCAAATTACATTGTCCAAAATCAAAACGTAAATAAATAAATCTATATCATCCAAGCTCCTAAGCTTGGCTCCATGCACGTCCTTCGCTCTGTCCATTCCCTGTGTCATCACCTAAGGTAGAAGTAGGGCATTAGACAACGCGCCCAGTAGGTACTCCGAGTAGAGTCAAATACATGGATTAGTATAAAAATCACATAGAAATATATAATGTCAAAACCATGCAAGTCAATACCATGCCATGGGTGTCATATGCCATGATTCCCACCCATCAACCATTTCACAATCCATAAGTAATCCTTTTGATGTACAAGCCACATCAAGATATTGTCATGACTCCCCACGTATGCCTTATCGATCCCACCGAACAGAGCGTGGACTCCTCATTCATTTCAAACATCATAATCGGAATCAGTGCGGATCCCTCCCCACGTTTGTTTATCGGATACCCGAATGGAGCGTAGACTCCCCTTATAAGTTCCCTCCCATGCCATGCATGAGATATGAGTGCATCATGCCATTTCATGTTACACATATAATATTGAAATTCCATTCCTTTAAACATAGCATATTGATACCAAAAATAAATCATAACACAGGAATAAAACCATCCATATACATAAATCCAGTGTATCAACAAGATAGGAATCCTACCAACGTTCAAATATCGTATCCTTGCGTTTTCGTCAAATCGATTGCCGATCGCGTCAAAGCCGATCGTGCACCTGTTTGTGAAATCCCGTTACCTTATTACATTTAACACATATATATACATCAATTTGGTGATCCATTTGATTTCTATCAATCCCTACATCATTCCATATTCTTTCCCATTTACGCTCATGGTCCTTAAGCCGGTTAAGACCCCCAAGGGGTTTTGGCCATACCTTAGGGCTGAAACATGTCTAAGTCCACAAAACTCATTAGTGGGTTGAGCCATACAACATGGCCGAACCTCACTCTTTTGATTTTGACCACCTACTTTTAATCCTTGCTTATTTTAAACAAAGCGGTCAACCATTGTTCATTCTTTTATTTCTTAATCAAACATTCCATAGTCAATCATTTACTTTGATAAAACAACATTGGTCCATAAAAATATCATCCATGGGGTTCGGCCATACAACATGGCCAAACCCATGGTTCTCTCTTTACATCATTTGGCCATCATCCTCTTAGCTAGATAGTCCAATGATGATCATTTAAACATAATTAGATCCATAGAAACTCCTCCATGGGGTTCGGCCATGTTGGTCCATCATTTTAAAACCCATTTAAATCCATAACCATTCTTCCATGGGGTTCGCCATACAATGTGGTCGAACCCATCTTTCATTATTTTTCATCCTCTTTCTATTTTAATCACCCTTTCTCTTCCTTTTTTTTCCTTAACTAGGTAATCCATAGTTCTTTTAAATATACTTAGATTCATACACATTATCAATAAGATGCTCCATAAAAATTTCTCCATGGAACGCCATACAACATGGCCGAACCCATGGTTCATCATTTTTCTCTTAAAAATTACATATACATGTTTAGATCATTTGATGGGGTTCGGCCATACCACATGGCCGAACCTCATCCAATCTCTTTTGAGTACTCATATGGTACTTATACATAAAATTTAGGGTTCGGCCATGCAAGGGCCAAACCATGATCTTTGATCATTCTCATATGAAGTTTTATCCCTTATATTGAACATGCATAAGGTCCTCCATAAATCATGTATACACATAGTCCTTAACAACTTCATTTGTACAACCATCTTACCCATCAACACGATTAGGTTTTGTCCATTTTTCAATCTCAAAGACCACATTTCGGATTTGAACAATACTTTGCCTTATGTTCATCTTATTACTATTCCTTGGATGGATTCAAATCCATGGCCTTATAACCATTCAGCCAATCTTTCCAAATCCGAAATGAAACCCCATGGTTTCCTACATTTTTAGTAACAGGAAACATAAACCTTACCTTTTCCGCGTCTCCTTTGTTTTCTTTCGTTCCGTCTTGCTCCTCCGTTCTTCTCCTTCCTTAGTCTTTTCTTATTCCTCCTTGATCTTCGGCCAAAGAGTGTTGCTTGCGAGGGAGAGGGTTTGAGATGAAAAACTCTATGGAAGGATCGGCCAAGGTGTGTATGTTAAGAGTGGGAGAGAGGGAGAGAATGAGATGGGAAACTTTCTATCTCTTTTCCAAAGAGTGGTTCAGCCAAAGGGGTGTGAGATGAGTCCTTTCTATCTTGACCTAGGGTTTGAAGGTTGAGAGAGGGAGAGAGAGAGATGACAAGATGGAAGTTTTCTATCTCTTCCTCCAAAGGGTGGATCAGCCAAGGGTGAATGAGATGAAACTTGTCTTTATCTCAAGGAGAGTTAGCCCTAGGGTTTTGGTGTGAGCCTTTGTTACTAACCCTGATCTCCCCAACCACTCTCATCAAGATGGGGTCTTTCCCATGTGTCCCTTGGCTAACCAAGAGAGCAACAAACTTTGCCACATCTCTTTTGAGTCAATGCCACCAATAGTGTCTCTTCAGATCATGATACATCTTGGTGCTGCCCGCATGAATAGAGAGTTTGGATTGGTGTGCCTCGATTAAGAGCTCTCTTCTGCAGCTCTGGAGCACATATGTCCTACTTCGGAATAAAAGACCCTGTCCCGGTCATAACTACCATTCTGGTATAACCTCACCAGTAGACATTTTAGCCCATATCTCTTCCACTACTGGATCTGTTCGTTGTTCCTGTTCAATCTTGGAAACCATGTTGGACCGTAAGATCAGATTATACATACTTCCATGGTTCTTGATGTACAAATTGAACTCTCGAATGGTATTCAACATTTCCCATTCCTTTCTAATCAAACTGGCCACTGTTGCATGTGACATGGGACTGAGGGCATCCGCCACTTTTTTCACCTTGCTAGGATGATATCAAAGCGCAAACTCATAATCTTGCAGATATTCCATCCATCTGAGCTGCCTCATGTTGAGTTCTTTCTGATCAAACAAATATTTCAGACTTTTATGATCTGAAAATACCTCAAACTTCTCACCATAAAGATAGTGTCTCTAGCTTTTGAGAGCGAAGACCACTGCGGCTAATTTCAGAGCATGCGTGGGATAGTGGCCTTCATGGATTTTCAACTGTCTTGAACCATAAGCCACCACGTGTTGACTTTGAGTGAGAAAACACCCAAGTCCCTCTCCTGAATCATCACAATATACTTCGTAGTCCTTGCCTTTTTCCGGTAAAATCAGAATAGGAGCAGTCGTAAGCCTCTCTTTCAGATCCTTGAATCTCCGGTTGCATACATCAGACTATTCAAATTTGACTCCTATTTAAGTGTATCGGGTAAGTGGAAATGCAATCTTTGAGAAGTCCATGATAAACTTCCTATAGTAACCTGCCAATCCCAGGAAGCTGCGGATTTCGGTCTCATTCTTTGGAGCTTTCCATTCTCTAACTGCAGCCACTTTAGCCGGGTCCACATCTATACCTGTAACACCCCAGTTTCTCAATGAAGTGAAAAATTACGAAAATGCCCCTGAGTTGTTAAATTAATTATTTTGTGATGTTAAGTAAGGAAATAGTGGGGCCCATTGCTCAAGTTAAAATCGTATGAGCACATTATGAATGATAAGTGTGATTGGTTGGGTAATTTACATCAATTGGGTAAAAAATGGCTAAATGGGTCAAAGGGCCCAAATGGGACCCATCGGGTCAAAATGGATGATTTGACCATTTTATGAACTTAAATTAAATGGGGTTAAGCCTATTTGATTAGAAATCAAGCGGAGAAAAATGGGTAGGCTTAATCCATATTGAAAAACCAATTGCAAATGACCAAAATACCATAATTGGGTCACGGAGTCAAAAACGGGTCAAGGAGCCAAAAGTGGACCCATCGGCTCGAGTTGACTATGGTTGACCGTGTGGACCCTCAAGGGAGATAAAACACGAGTCAAATCAGTGAGTGGGACTGAAGTGAGTTGGAATTAAATCAAGTTATGAGTCAACTCATGTGCATTAAATGAAATGCATTAAATGTGATGAGTTGGGTTGGAATAAAAATATCTTGAGTTGGTGAGTCAAAATGGAAATCCAAGGGACTGTAAATCAGTGAGTTTAATGGTAATTTGAAGAGGTTGGCTGGCCTCAACCAAACCAAAATAAGTCACACACGTTGGGGACTTGTTTTGGTGAGTTCAATGGTGTAGTATTAATGGAAATGCATGGGTTTGAGGTGAGTTGCTTGGGAAGCTGTAAGGCTACATGGGTAACTGCCAAGGGGTGCCTTGGATAACACCCAAGACCCATCGTTGTGTGCAAGAAGTTATGAGGGAATTGAGAGGTCTTGGTGGCTGAAAATACAAAGGCAAACAACACCATGCTTGGACGAATTTACATGCCAAAAGTCTAAGATTTTCCATCTTTCTCTCCCTCTCTCAAGAACACTCTCTTGGCCGAATTGGACTTGGTGTTTCTCACCATTGAATTAAGCACACAACCAGCAAGGAATTAAGGAAGCAAGGATTAAAAGTCAAGAGCAAAAAGGCAAAGGAAAGTGGTAAGTTTTTCCATTGATTTATGTTTAATAAAATGGGAAAAAATGAGACATGATTCGGCCATGTGATGGTCAAATCTATCAAAGGGTTAAAATATGATTCTTTTATGCCCAATTAGATGGAAAACATGGACATAGGGTTCAGCCACTTTGGATGGCCGAACCCCATGAAATTTTATGGTTAATGTTGATGGTTTTGTAAGGGTTAAACCATGCAAGAATAGGACTGATTTTGGAGGTTTAAGATACATGCTTTGGAAAGATTGAAAACATGGATTTGAATGTCATAATTTGGCCATGCCATGGCCGAATTTGACAAGGGTCTAAACCATGGAAGATGGTGTCAAAAAGAAGTGAAATGAACCATTGGGTTCGGCCACTTTGGGCGGCCGAACCCCATGGAAAGAGTTGGTTAATGGTTATGGTTTTTGAAATTTAAAACCATCCATGTGGGGACTATTTTTACATGTTTTATTAGATTTAAAATATATGTTTTAAAGAGGGTTAAAACATGGGTTTGGATATCAGAAAATGTGGAAGTTATGTGGTCTAAACCAGTAGATTAAAAGATGGAAATGGACCATTGGGTTCGGCCACTTTGGATGGCCGAACCCCATGGAAACAAGTGGATGATGGTGATGGTTTTTTTGGAAATTAAAACCATGTAAAATGATGAACTGTTATGGTGTTTAAATCATGAAATTGGATGTCATGTTTCGGCCATGGAATGGCTGAATACTTCAAGAAAATAAAACCTTAGATTAAGTTGATTAAAATGGTGTAAGTGTATCATTGGGTTCGGCCACATGGGATGGCCGAACCCCATGATCTTGTTTGAGTAATTGGTTGGTTCTTGAAAGGTAAAACCTGATAATATTATGCTGATTCTTACATGATTTAATGGACATGAAATGTAAGTGAAAAGGGGTCCAAAGCATGGGTATAGGGTTCGGCCACATTGGATGGCCGAACCCCATAAAATTGGTTGATAAGTTGGTATGGTTTTGGAGAGATAAAACCATACCAAATTGTGGACATTGTTATGTGTTATGGTTACTGATTTTGGGTTGGCCATAGGATGACTAAACTATGGGTTTAACATGGCTAAGGGGTAGAGCCAATTAGTATGTAAATAAAGGACATTATTGAGCAAAGAACCATAAGGGTTCGGCCATGAGTATGGCCGAACCCCATGGACCGTTTTCATGGGTCATTTTATGGATGTGTGTGTGATTAAAAATGGAATTATGTTTGCTGATTTGGTCGGCCAAAACATGGCTGAACCATGTTAAGGTTGTGGGTAAGTTGTAAAGTTTAATCAAGGTATTGGTAGCAATGGCATGTTTGTAGATAAATGTCACAACCATGAGTTGGTATTTGTGGACTTAGACTCAAAAATGGGAATCAAATAAAGTAAGGGATTAAAAGTTGGTCCATGATTTATGTGAATAAGGTGACGGATATCTGTGACGGTGCACGACTGCGAGGGGTGACCGGATAAAGCCTAAGAAAGAACAGACACTGAAGTGATTCTTCAGCAGGTTTCCTACCTACTTGTTTCCACAAATTTACCCCTGTTTTCTTATGATACTCTTGTTTTAATATATGTGTTTCAAATGATATATTATGCATTAACAAATGGCATACAGGCAGTAGCATCTCATGCATAGACATGGGATTATGAGTGAGGTTCTACAGTGTTTCATGTTATAAGTTACGTCCTGCCTCGGTGGTGCAAGTCACGCCAGGAGGAGTAACATGATGATCATAGTCACATTGGTCTCCTTAGGCGATGAGAGTCCCGCCAGGAGGACTAATACGTGATATGAATCAGTCAATGGTGAAGAGATGGAAGTTGTATTGTAATTTACCTTGACGGTGCAACGCACGTCAAGTGATGGCTATGAATGAACATGATGGGGGATGCTCATTGCATGTGCATACATCATAGCATTGTTTTATCTCTTTTGATGATCATGTATTATGATATGTATATGCATGTTTTATATGCTAACATGTGGAAGCCTTGATTCGGGAACCTACTGGTAGCGTTGATCTAACGCCCTAATTCAATCCTCAGAGGAGATTGCAGGTACAAGCAAAGGGAAAGGAAAGGTCGTTGACCGGGAGGGGAGCCAAGCCTAAGTGTTTGAATGATGGATTGGATTACTTTATATTACTGTCATTTGGAATACTTTTGTTGGACATGTAATAATTCATTACTTGCTATGGTTTGATTAGGTTAATAACCTTTGGATGGTTGATCTATGTTAATTAATGTTTAAGACTGTTACTTGCTATCTCGTCTTTCTATTCCGCAATTAATCTAGATTATTCCGCATGTTGATGTTTGTTCCATGTGTGATTCACTATCATGGTCTACTCCATGTACAGATGGGTAACCAGTTAAGGTTCAGACTTGGGTAGTCTGAACTTAACTCGCGTCGTGATGCCGTCCGCTCTCTTCCGATGTTTACTTTAAAAAAAAAATTAGACTCTGAAATTCTCGGAAAGGGTGGGGCGTTACAGTTGGTGTCAGAGCGAAACGGGAAGTTGAATCATCGAAGTAAGATTAAGACGGTTTCATGTCTCACTGACGGATAAGAATCCCAACTGACCAGCTCTTCGGAGTCCGCTGCCTGGGGGCCGGATTAATTTACTTCGAGTGACTTGGACTGAACAATCAATCTGAGAACGACAATGAACGATAGCAAAGTAAAGTACAGTCATCATAATTGGGTAAATCAAACGTAGCAAGGTAGGATGAACTCCCTTGAAATCTCCACACTGAGAAACAAACAATAGGAAATTAGAGATTTCCCCAGAAAACAAAAGAACACAAAGAGTGATAATTTGGTGATCTTCCCAAACAAAGTACATGACTTTATGCATGATCAGATTTCCATGAACGAAGGTTGGTTTAATTAGAATTGTTGTTAAATGTGCTTGTGTTCTATTGATATGATACAGATATGTCGAGTAATGTGGAGTACTCGGAATGGCACAGTGGAACTCCTAGCCATCCCATAGACTTGGTGTCTGCTTCTAACAACACCGACGTAGAAGCTCAAGTGGACCTTCAGGAGGGACCTCCTGAAGAAGTTGAGATGGACTTAGCACCTGTTGCAGAGGATGTGATGGATGATATTCCTGGGATGGTGGAACCTCCTGAGGAAGAAGAGGAGGATCTGGGATTTTTCTTTTATGAGGATCCGATGGAAGACTTTCCTATAATACTGGAATCGGCGGGGGAGGTAGATCCCTACGATACCTGTGAGTTGTGCAATCAGGACGATCACAACAGTTTGTATTGTCCTCATCCATTAGGAGTTGTATGTCCGGTTTGTGGACTACACGGGCATGGAGAGGCGAGGACTAATTGTCCTTGTATAGGAGGACCCGGGTTAATACCCTGCACAACATGTGAAGTATTGGGGCACACGGCGATGATGTGTCCTGATAACCGTTTCAAGTTCGCTAATGATGCGGAGTCTTCTACGGAAGACTAGGATAGGAATTAATATGAAGGGTATGACAAAGAGGGTTATTTTTGTAAAGGGGTATATTTTGTTATACATAGGGTTTGTTTCACCCTACCCACCTTTGTACAAAAATGAAGTTTGAATTTATATAAATATGTGATTTCATGTTTTTATGAGGATTCATGGCATGTGATGCAAATTGTTAATGGAAACTAAGTTTATGATGTTTCCCATGAATTAGGACTAAATGGTGCCACAGAGAAAGGTGGTAAAAGATCCGAAGGTAAAAAGTTTTACAAATCGGATTAGGTGAGGGGGCATCGAAGAGAAGGACCCGTCAGGATGATAAGAAGAAAGATGAGGTGCTCGTAGTCACACCACAAGGAAAGGTGGTACCTCAACGTCGTGTAACACCCCAGTTTCTCAATGAAGTGGAAAATTACCAAAATGCCCCTGAGCAGTTAATTAATTATTTTGTGATGTTAAGTAAGGAAATAGTGGGGTCCATTACTCAAATTAAAATCATATGAGCACATTATGAATGTTAACTTTGATTGGTTGGGTAATTTATATCATTTGGGTCAAAAATGGCTAAATGGGTCAAAGGGCCCAAATGGGACCCATCGGGTCAAAATGGATCATTTGACCGTTTTGTGAGTTTAAATTAAATGGGGTTAAGCCTATTTGATTAGAAATCAAGTGGGGAAGAAATGGGTAGGCTTGATCCATATGAGAAAACCATTTACAAATGACCAAAATACCATAATTGGGTCATGGAGTCAAAAACGGGTCAAGGAGCTAAAAGTGGACCCAACGGGTCACGTTGACTATTGTTGACCGTGTGGACCCTCAAGGGAGCTAAAACACGAGTCAAATCAGTGAGTGGGACTGAAGTGAGTTGGAATTAAATCAAGTAGTGAGTCAACACATGTGTATTAAATGAATGCATTAAATGTGATGAGTTGGGTTGGAATAAAAATATCTTGAGTTGGGTGAGGCAAAATGAAAATCCAAGGGACTGTAAATCAGTGAGTTTAATGGTAATTTGAAGAGGTTGGCTGGCCTCAACCCAACCAAAACAAGTCCCACACGTTGGGGACTTGTTTTGGTGAGTTCAATGGTGTAGTATTAATGGAAATGCATGGGTTTGAGGTGAGTTACTTGGGAAGCTGTAAGGCTACATGGGTAGCTGCCAAGGGGTGCCTTGGATAGCACCCAAGACCCATCATTGTGTGCAAGAAGTTATGAGGGAATTAAGGAGTCTTGGTGGCTGAAAATACAAAAGCAAACAACACCCATTTTGGGCGTGTTTTATCATTGTGGAAGCCTTACAATCCCATCTTTCTCCCTCTCTCCAATCGGTGTTCTTGGCTGGAACAGCAGAGGCTTTTGCTACCATTGAATCAAGCATACAACCAGCAAGGAATTAAGGAAGCAAGGATTAAAAGTCAAGAGCAAAAGGCAAAGGAAAAGTGGTAAGTTTTTCCATTGATTTATGTTTAATAAAATGGGAAAAATAAGACATGATTCGGCCATGTGATGGTCAAATCTATCAAAGGGTTAAGATATGATTCTTTTATGCCCAATTAGATGGAAAACATGGGCTTAGGGTTCGGCCACATTGGATGGCCGAACCCCATGAAATTTTATGGTTAGTGTTGATGGTTTTGTAAGGGATAAACCATGCAAGAATAGGACTGATTTTGGAGGTTTAAGATACATGCTTTGGAAAGATTGAAAACATGGATTTGAATGTCATAATTTGGCCATGCCATGGCCGAATTTGACATGGGTCTAAACCATGGAAGATAGTGTCAAAGAGGAGTGGAAATGGACCATTGGGTTCGGCCACTTTGGGTGGCCGAACCCCATGGAAAGAGTTGGTTAATGGTTATGGTTTTTGAAATTTAAAATCATCCATGTGGGGACTGTTTTTACATGTTTTATTAGATTTAAAATACATGTTTTAAAGAGGGTTAAAACATGGGTTTGGATATCAGAAAAGGTGGAAGTTATGTGGTCTAAACCAGTAGATTAAAATTGGAAAAGATGGACCATGGGGATCGGCCATCTTGGATGGCCGAATCCCATGATATGATGTTGGTTTTTGTATGGTTTCTTTTAAAGTTAAAACCTGATGTTAATATGCTGTTAATTACATGATGATTGGAGGTTTAAAAACAGTAAGAATAACCATTGGGTTCGGCCACCATGGAGGACCGAACCCCATGTAAAAGAGTGTTGGTTTCATGTTGGGAAACATGGAAACCATAGACTTTTATGGACTGTTTTTGGATGGTTTTTGAAAGGTAAAACCATGTAATTATTATACTGATTTTTACATGATGCAATGGACATGAAATGTAAGTGAAAAAAAGGGTTCAAATCATGGGTATAGGGTTCGGCCACATTTGTTGGCCGAACCCCATAAAAGTGTTTGATATTTGGTATGTTTTTGGAGAGATAAACCATACTGATGGTGGAGATTTTTTATGTGATTGTTTACTGATTTTGGTTGGCCAATATATGGCTAAACCATGGTAAGGGTATGGTAAAGTTACTGATTTAAATCAGGGACAAATCATGGACTAATTGAATCCAAAGAACCATGAGGTTCGACCATGAGAATGGCCGAACCCCATGGGTTTCTTGTACGGTTTTCATTTGGTTTACATAAGGTTATGGTTAACTGATTGGGTTGTATGATTTTGATTCAAGAATCATGTATGTATTTATGTACTTAATATCAGTAAATAACCAAGCATGATAGATAAGGGAGTATGGGATAAAAAAATACATAGGGTGAGGTTCGGCCATGTAGTATGGCCGAACCCCACCAATGATTATTGATGGACTTTGTGATAATTGATAATGAATGAGAGATGTAGGTATGTATGATGTAAAGGACCAAAGAAAGGTGGTGAGGTTCGGCCAAGTAGTATGGCCGAACCCCACTAAGGAAGAATAGTTGTGGAGTTAGTTTCAAATATGGTTTAAGACCAATGGCAAATCTGTGAATACAAGCCAAATGAAGGGATTGATCAAAGGACTTACAAGATGGTATATAAGACCTAAACTTGATTAGGAATCAAGTAGATTGAATATGGATTTGTTGTTACATGACAAGGTAACGGAACGTGAACGGCGGGCAAGTCGTGATCAAGTGAAAAGGAACAAACACAGAAGCGAATTTTTAGTAGGTTTCCTACCTACTTGTAACCACGGTTTTTACCCAGTTTTTCTTATGATACTCTTGTTTTAATATATGTGTTTCAAATGATATATTATGCATTAACAAATGGCATACAGGCATTGGCATCTCATGCATAGACATGGGATTATGAGTGAGGTTCTACAGTGTTTCATGTTATAAGTTACGTCCTGCCTCAGTGGTGCAAGTCACGCCAGGAGGAGTAACATGATGATCATAGTCACATTGGTCTCCTTAGGCGATGAGAGTCCCGCCAGGAGGACTAATACGTGATATGAATCAGTCAATGGTGAAGAGATGGAAGTTGTATTGTAATTTACCTTGACGGTGCAACGCACGTCAAGTGATGGCTATGAATGAACATGATGGGGGATGCTCATTGCATGTGCATACATCATAGCATTGTTTTATCTCTTTTGATGATCATGTATTATGATATGTATATACATGTTTTATATGCTAACATGTGGAAGCCTTGATTCGGGAACCTACTGGGCGCGTTGATCTAACGCCCTAATTCAATCCTCAGAGGAGATTGCAGGTACAAGCAAAGGGAAAGGAAATGTCGTTGACCGGGAGGGGAGCCAAGCCTAAGTGTTTGAATGATGGATTGGATTACTTTATATTACTGTCATTTGGAATACTTTTGTTGGACATGTAATAATTCATTACTTGCTATGGTTTGATTAGGTTAATAACCTTTGGATGGTTGATTATGTTAATTAATGTTTAAGACTGTTACTTGCTATCTCGTCTTTCTATTCCGCAATTAATCTAGATTATTCCGCATGTTGATGTTTGTTCCATGTATGATTCACTATCATGGTCTATTCCATGTACACATGGGTGACCAGTTAAGGTTCAGACTTGGGTAGTGTGAACTTAACTTGCGTTGTGACGCCGCCCGCTCTCTTCTGATGTTTTATTATTATTTTAAAAAAAAAATTAGACTCTGAAATTCTCAAAAAGGGAGGGGTGTTACACGTCGAAATGTGGTACATGAGAAGGTGCCATCGGTACATGATTGTGAGCGGTCCGTTCATGACAAAGAGAGATCAGTTCATGAACGTTCGCTCGATGAGGAAGAGTCACAGCATTCCCGGCAAGAGGGGGATAGTGACCCTACGTATCAACAGAACGACGAAGAGGAATATGACTCGTCATATCGACGAGAGGAGGAGGAGAACAGTAACATGACTGTACCCTTTGTGCCTCCTGAACTGCACAGCTTGGTGCAAGCTGTGGTTACATCCGTCCTCCAACAACATTTGAACGGAGGGGGAAGTACGAGCGAAAATAATGACCGTAACATGGTCAGAGATTTTCAGCAACAGCGCCCACCTTACTTCAAGGGCGGAGAAGGGCATATTGGAGTCGAAAATTGGTTGGAGAAGATTTCACACATACTGACTCTTTTGAACATCAAGAGTCATGCTCATAAAATATTATTGGCCACGTCACAACTGGTAGATGACGCTGCCAAATGGTGGAAGGTGGTGGAGAAATAGCAGGCACTTGTGCCAAGAAGAGAAAGAGATGCTATGACCTGGGGAGCAATTCTCAACGACATTCCTAGAGCGCTACTTTCCAGAGGAAGAAAGAGAACGTCAAATTCAGTGACTGTGGCTGAGTATCACCAAGAATTCCTCAGCCTGTCAATCTATGCATACTATATAGTGGACACAGAATATCGAAAGGCTCGCAAGTTCGAGCGTGGGTTACGGCCAAACATAAGGGCCAGGGTAACCGTGTTCAAAGCAGCCACACTGGCAGAAGTGGTCAGCAGGGCAACCATTGTGGAACAAGAAATGGCGGAATTTGCAAAAGTGGACAACCGCCGAGCTTCGAGTGGGAGGGGTGCGTACCAACCCATCAAGAGGTTCAGATCGAACTTCGGCACAGACCTTCGCCGTCTGTTGGATCAAGTGGAGGCTTTCGCCCCAACTAGCCCACTCAATCTGTAGCAGTCACACAAGCTTCTCGAGGAGTGAACACTTGTTTTCACTGTGATCAACCAGGTCACTACAAAAAGGACTGCCCAAAGCTCAACAGGCTGTCATACTCCAGTGGATCATTTCGTCCGCCAGCTAGACCGGGAAACTCCAGAGGAGGCAGAATGCAAAGTCGAGGAGGTCGAAGGTCTGACCTTGCTGGTTCTGGACGATTATTTACTCTAACTTCTCTAGAGGAAGAGGAGCATGTTGTGATACAAGGTATGGCGGTAGTGAGTAGCTCATATGCATATGCACTATTTGATTCCGGAGCATCACACTCCTTTATAGCTGCATCATTTATTACTGCTACTGGTACATTAGTTCAAAGATTAGCCACAACACTTACTATTGTATCCCCTGTCGGAGACTCGGCATTGGGACTTATATGTACGGCGGTTAACACGGAATTAGCTGGACTCAGATTTGAGTTCAATTATCTAGTGCTTGACATGTCTGAGTATGATATAATATTCGGCATGGATTGGTTGGCTAAGTTTCATGCCAACATCGACTGTTATCGCCGAAGAGTGACATTAATGTCACCCGAGGGCAAGCAGTATGTAGTCCATTTAGATAAACAAAGTGGATTACAGGAAGGGTTAAACCACGTGGTATTGAATAATATCACCATAAACAAAGCTCCAGTTACTGAACTTCCGGCAATTGTACAAGAATTTGCTGATGTATTTCCAAAGGAACTCCCTGGTTTACCACCTATGAGGGAGATGAACTTCGAGATCAAGCTATACCCTAGCACAGCACCAGTATCGTTACCACACTATCGGATGGCACCAGCAGAAATGTCGGAGCTCAAGAAGCAGATTGATGAACTGCTTAGGCTGGGTTGCATCCGGAACAGTACCTTAGCATGGGGAGCACCAGTACTGTTTGTGAAGAAGAAGGACGGTTCACTACGGATGTGCGTGGACTACCGGAAGCTGAATCAACTAACAGTCCGGAACAAGTACCCTTTACCCAGGATCGATGATTTATTTGATCAATTGAGGGGTTCTAGTCATTTTTCAAAGATCGATTTGATGTCTGGTTATCACCAAATCCGAGTTAGGGAGGAAGACATAGAAAAGACAGCTTTTCGGACACGGTATGGACTATACGAGTTTGTAGTCATGCCATTTGGACTTACAAATGCGCCGGTGGTGTTCATGGATTTAATGAACAGAATCTTCCGTCCCTATCTGGATCAGTTTGTAATCGTGTTCATTGACGATATTCTGATCTATTCCAAGAGTCAGGAAGAACATGCAGAGCACCTATGGATAGTTTTGAATACTTTGAGGCAGAATGAACTATATGCTAAGGCCAGTAAGTGTGAGTTCTGGCTATCTCAAGTGAATTTCTTGGGACATGTTATATCCGAGAAAGGAATAGCCGTGGATCCGGCTAAGGTGACGGTAGTGAAAGACTGGAAAGCGCCAAAGAACGTAACCGAGATCCGCAGTTTCTTAGGATTGGCGGGTTATTATCGGAAATTTATTATGGATTTTTCCAAATTAGCGTCTCCATTGACTCGACTCACTCAGAAAGGAGTCAAGTATGAGTGGTTAGATCTGTGCAACCAAAGGTTTGAAGAGCTAAAAGACAGACTTACAACCGCTCCTATTTTGATTTTGCCGGAAAAAAGACAAGGGTTATGAAGTAGAATGCGACGCTTCGGGACAAGGAATGGGGTGTATCCTCAGTCAAGATCATCGTGTGGTGGCTTATGGTTCAAGACAACTAAAAATACATGAACGCCTCTATCCTACGCATGATCTTGAACTAGCCGCAGTGGTCTTCGCTCTCAAGAGTTGGAGACATTATCTTTATGGAGAGAAGTTTGAAGTGTATTCTGATCATAAGAGTTTGAAATGCTTGTTTGATCAGAAGGAACTCAACTTAAGGCAGCGTAGATGGATGGAGTATCTGGCGGATTATGAGTTCGAGCTTCGATACCATCCAGGCAAGGAGACAAGGTGGCTGACGCTCTTAGCCGCATATCACATGCATCCGTGGCATGTCTGATCAGAACCGAGTGGGAGATGTTGAATACCATTCGAGAGTTCAACCTATACATTACAAACCGTGGAGTTTTGCACAATTTAATCATACGGTCCAATATAGTCACCAAGATTGAACAAGAACAAAGAGCAGATCCGGAAGTGAGGGACATATGGGCCAAGATGTCCACTGGTGTGGACATACCGGAATGGGAATTACGACCCGGGCAAGGTCTTTTATTCCGGGGAAGAACATATGTGCCAAAGAGTTGCCGGAAAGAGCTACTGATTAAGGCACATCAATCCAAGCTCTCTATTCATCCGGGTAGCACCAAAATGTATCACGATCTGAAAAAGCATTATTGGTGGCATGGACTAAAAAGGGATGTGGTAGAGTTCGTAGCACATTGTTTAACTTGTCAGTAAGTTAAGACTGAACACCAAAAGCCACCAGGGTTACTTAAATCCTTAGCAGTGCCAGAATGGAAATGGGAACACATTTCCATGGACTTTGTATCGGGGTTGCCGAGGTCATCAAAGGGCAATGACGCCATATGGGTCATAGTCGACCGACTGACCAAGTCCGCACATTTCATTCCTATCAAGATGACAGATTCATCTGAAACGTTGGGTCGGCGGTATATTAAAGAGATCATTCGACTACATGGAATTCCCCGAACGATAGTATCGGACAGAGATGGCCGTTTTACCGGCAGAGTATGGCAAAGCATGCAGTCAGCCATGGGGACAGATCTACTGACGAGCGCCGCATTCCATCCTCAGACTGATGGACAGTCTGAAAGGACAATACAAACCTTGGAAGACATGTTGAGAGCATGCATGTTAGATTTCAAGGGTGGATGGGAGGACCACTTACCACTGGTGGAGTTCTCGTATAATAACAGCTATCAGGCAAGCCTTCAGATGGCTCCATACGAGGCCTTATATGGTAGACCGTGTAGGTCACCGGTATGTTGGACAGAGGCAGGAGAGCCTGCATTGATCGGACTGGAACTAGTCGCAGAGACTACTGCACAAATTAAGTTGATACGTCAATACTTGTTGACTGCACAGAGTCGGCAGAAGAGCTATGCTGATAAAAGGAGACGGTTTCTGGAATTTGAAGTGGGAGACTTGGTGTTTCTAAAAGTCTCACCACGGAAGGGACATATGAGGTTTGGCAAGAATGGAAAACTGTCACCAAGATATGTGGGACCGTTTTCCATCATAAGAAGGATGGGGGATGTAGCTTACCAATTAGCACTTCCATCGCAATTAGCAGCTCTACACGATGTGTTTCATGTGTCGATGCTAAGGAAATACAACCCGGATCCGTCCCATGTTTTAAATGTTCAAGATATTGAAGTGCAAAGCGACATGACGTACGTCGAAAAGCCGTCAGGATAGTGGAGACCGAACAAAGGGTGTTGCGAAACAGAGCGATTCAATTCGTAAAAGTGGTATGGGACCGTCATGGTGATGAAGAGGCCACATGGGAACTTGAATCGGAAATGAGAACAGCTCACCCTGAATTATTTATGTAATTTAATCTGAGAACCCTACTTCACTCGATTTTCGGGACGAAAATTTTAAAAAGAGGGTTATATTGTAACACCCCAGTTTCTCAATGAAGTGGAAAATTATGAAAATGCCCCTGAGTTGTTAAATTAATTATTTTGTGATGTTAAGTAAGGAAATAGTGGGGACCATTGCTCAAGTTAAAATCATATGAGCACATTATGAATGATAAGTGTGATTGGTTGGGTAATTTACATCAATTGGGTCAAAAATGGCTAAATGGGTCAAAGGGCCCAAATGGGACCCATCGGGTCAAAATGGATGATTTGACCATTTTATGAACTTAAATTAAATGGGATTAAGCCTATTTGATTAGAAATCAAATAAAGTAAGGGATTAAAAGTTGGTCCATGATTTATGTGAATAAGGTGACGGATATCTGTGACGGTGCAAGACTGCAAGCGGTGACCGGATAAAGCCTAAGAAAGAACAGACACTGACGTGATTCTTCAGTAGGTTTCCTACCTACTTGTAACCACAAATTTACCCCTGTTTTCTTATGATACTCTTGTTTTAATATATGTGTTTCAAATGATATATTATGCATTAACAAATGACATACAGGCATTGGCATCTCATGCATAGACATGGGATTATGAGTGAGGTTCTACTGTTTCAAGTTATAAGTTACGTCTACCTTGGTGGTGCAAGTCACGCCAGGAGGATTAACATGATGATCATAGTCACATTGGTCTCCTTAGGCGATGAGAGTCCCGCCAGGAGGACTAATACGTGATATGAATCGGTCAATGATGAAGAGATGGAAGTTGTATTATATTTTACCTTGACGGTACAAGGCACGTCAAGTGATGGCTATGATTGTACATGATGGGGGTTGCTCATTGCATGTACATATTTTATAGAAGAGACGAAAGTGTGTTGTAATTTACCTTGTCGGTGCAAGGCACGTCAAGTGATGGCTATGAAAGTACATGATGGGGGATGCTCATTGCATGTGCATATTTCATAGCATTGTTTTACCTGTTTTTATTGATCATGTATTATATTATGTATATACATGTTTTATATGCTAACATGTGGTAGCCCTGATTTGGGAATCTACTGGGCGCGTTGATCTAACGCCCTAATTCTATCCTCAAAGGAGATTGCAGGTACAAGCAAAGGGAAAGGAAAGGTCATTGACCGGGAGGGGAGCTGAGCCTAAGTGCTTGAATGATGGATTGGATTACTTTATATTACTGTCATTTGAATACTTTTGTTGGACATGTAATAATTCATTACTTGCTATGGTTTTATTAGGATAATAACCTTTGGATGGTTGATCTATGTTAATTAATATTTAAGACTGTTACTTGCTATCTCGTCTTTCTATTCTGCAATTAATAGATTATTCCTCATGTTGATGTTAGTTCCATGTGTGACTCACTATCATGGTCTATTCCATGTCCACATGGGTGGCCAGTTAAGGTTCAGACTTGGGTAGTCTGAACTTAACTCGCGTCGTGACGCCGCCCGCTCTCTTCCGATGTTTATTTAAAAAAAAAAAAAAATTAAACTCTGATATATTCTCGGAAAAGGGCGGGGCGTTACAGCATGGGTAGCTGCCAAGGGGTGCCTTGGATAGCACCCAAGACCCATCTTTGTGTGCAAGAAGTTATGAGGGAATTGAGAGGTCTTGGTGGCTGAAAATGCAAAGGCAAACAACACCATGCTTGGCCGAATTTACATGCCAAAAGTCTAAGATTTTCAGTCTTTCTCTCCCTCTCTCAAGAACACTCTCTTGGCCGAATTGGACTTTGTGTTTCTCACCATTGAATTAAGCACACAACCAGCAAGGAATTAAGGAAGCAAGGATTAAAAGTCAAGAGCAAAAAGGCAAAGGAAAGTGGTAAGTTTTTCCATTGATTTATGTTTAATAAAATGGGAAAAAATGAGACATGATTCGGCCATGTGATGGTCAAATCTATCAAAGGGTTAAAATATGATTCTTTTATGCCCAATTAGTTGGAAAACATGGACATAGGGTTCGGCCACTTTGGATGGCCGAATCCCATGAAATTTTATGGTTAATGTTGATGGTTTTGTAAGGGTTAAACCATGCAAGAATAGGACTGATTTTGGAGGTTTGTGATACATGCTTTGGAAAGATTGAAAACATGGATTTGTATGTCATAATTTGGCCATGCCATGGCCGAATTTGACAAGGGTCTAAACCATGGAAGATGGTGTCAAAAAGAAGTGAAATGAACCATTGGGTTCGGCCACTTTGGGCGGCCGAACCCCATGGAAAGAGTTGGTTAATGGTTATGGTTTTGGAAATTTAAAACCATCCATGTGGGGACTGTTTTTACATGTTTTATTAGATTTAAAATACATGTTTTAAAGAGGGTTAAAACATGGGTTTGGATATCAGAAAAGGTGGAAGTTATGTGGTCTAAACCAGTAGATTAAAAGATGGAAATGGACCATTGGGTTCGGCCACTTTGGATGGCCGAACCCCATGGAAACAAATGGATGATGGTGATGGTTTTTTTGGAAATTAAAACCATGTAAAATGATGAACTGTTATGGGTGTTTAAATGATGAAATTGGATGTCATGTTTGGGCCATGGAATGGCCGAATACTTCAAAAAAATAAAACCTTGGATTAAGTTGATTAAAATGGTGTAAGTGTATCATTGGGTTCGGCCACATGGGATGGCCGAACCCCATGATCTTGTTTGAGTAATTGGTTGGTTTTTGAAAGGTAAAACCTGATAATATTATGCTGATTCTTACATGATTTAATGGACATGAAATGTAAATGAAAAGGGGTCCAAAGCATGGGTATAGGGTTCGGCCACATACATATAGCCATCACTTGACTTGTCTCATATCACATAGTAGTCCTCCTGGCGGGACTCTCATCGCCTAAGGAGACCAATGTGACTCTTATCATCATGTTACTCCTCCTGGCGGGACTCTCATCGCCTAAGGAGGTCTCACAATTGCATCACAGCATATCAACGGAGTGCGACTCCGGGTTCCACAATCATCATCCCATGTCCATGCATGAGATGCCAATGCATTGTATGCCATTTGTAAATACATAACTCATCATTTAAAACCACATTTGAAACATAACTCAAATACAACATATCTCATAAAACAAAATAAAACCAAATCATAATTGTGGTTACAAGTAGGTAGGAAACCTACTGAAGATTCACTTCAGTGTTCGATCTTTCTTTAGCTTCACTTGTTCACGACTTGCCCGCCGTTCACTTCCGTCACCTTGTGATGCAACAGTAAATAAATCATACTATCATTTTCAATTTCTATTCACATCTTAAGACCCAAAAGTAATCTTGTGAGGTTCGGCCATGCCCATGGCCGAACATCACAAACTTAGGATTTAACCTCCTTTTTTATTTAATCAATTCTTAAATACTTAACCCTTTAAACATGTCTTGGTAGGGTTCGGTCATACACCATGGCCGAACCATACCACCTTGGTTTAACCCTTCTTTCATGTCCTTTTAAACTTTCTCTATCCATATTTACATTATCATCAGTATTTACAGCTTTGCCACTAGGGTAAGCCATATCAAAATCATTGTCATTTTATGGGGTTCGGCCCTATACATGGCCGAACCTTGTAATCCCTTTTATCCATCAACCAATGGTTCTATTAAACCCTTTTGAACATCATGGAATCAACAACAAATACTACCCATAAACTTAGTCTATTTAACCCATGTAATGGTCCATGGGGTTCGGCCATACCTATGGCCGAATCCTATGGTTCACTTGGTTCAATATTCACCATGATTACTCATGGTTTTAACATGCTATTTCAACCATGAACAATACATGGTTCAGCCATATATTGACCAACCAAAAATAGTAAACATATATTCATTTAATTCCCATAAAAACACCATAATCTTATATGGTTTTTATCTCACAACATCATCGGCCGAACCCTATGTCCATGTCTTGGTCCTCATAAACATGTTTTAGGTCTCATTTAAACATGTAATAATCAATATAACATTACCAGGTTTTTACCTCTTAAAACCCTCCAAATCAGTCCATCACTTTGCATGGTTTTCACTTTATAAAAACTCAATCCAAATGACCATAACACTTCATGGGGTTCGGCCATCCAAGGTGGCCAAGCCCAATGGTCCATTTTATCAATTTATATCCATGGTTTAGACCCATGATACCTTCAGTCCTTCATGACATTCAAGTCCGTGTTTTAACCCTCTATAAAGCATGCATTTTAAGTCTTAAAGAAACATTTGAAACAGTCCACAAATTGCATGGTTTCTATGTTTCAAAGACATCAAAACCAACCAATTATTTACATGGGGTTCGGCCCTCCAAGGTGGCCGAACCCAATGATCCCTTTTACAATTTTATAACCTTCATTACTCAAGGTTTAAACCTTGATGCATTCGGCCATACCCATGGCCCAATACATGCTCCATTTGTTCCATGTTATTAAACCAAAATAACACATAAACACTTACCAAACTTCCCTTGCCTTCTCCCCTCTTGTTTCCTTCTTTCTTCCTTAATCCTTTGCTGGTTTATGCTTGACCAATTGGTGCAAACACCACTACTGGTTCAGCCAAGAAAAGAGTTCGGAGTGAGGGAGAGAGATGAGGATTCCTTAAGATTTTCTTGTGTGACAAACGGCCATAAGAGATGGTCTATCCCTTTTGTAGTTCAGCCCCAACTTCCATTCATCTCCCTCATTACTTCTTGGCAAAAACGATGGGATATTGGGTGCCATCCAAGACACCCCTTCATCCAAACGTTGCATCCTTTCATTTTTAACACATGCATCTCATGAGATGAGATGATGCCGCCCAACCTTGGTGTCCCTTGGCTTTGCCAAGGTACCCTTTCACTCTCAACGGCTAGGATTGGTTTGATTAAGAGTTGTGTGAGATTTGAACTCCTTTCCACTTCCTCTTGACTCACTTGACTCATGATCTTTTTATTCCAACTCAACTCATCCAACTCAACACATTTAATGCACCATATTTGAGTCAACTCTTTTCTTAGTTCAACTCACTCCAAATCAGTCCAACTCAAGCTGAACTAACTCATACTTGAGTTCAATTGAGGGCCCACATGGTCATCCGTGGTCAACTTGGTCAACCCGACCCATTGGGTCCCCAATCAGCCCCTTGACCCGTTTTGACAACATGACCCATTAATGGGCTGATTTTGCCATTTTTAAACGGTTTTCACTTGTGCATCAAGCCTACCCATTTTTGTTCCACTTGATTTCCAATCAATTCAGCTTGACCCCTTTTAATTTGACCTTACCCAATGATCAAATCATCCATTATGACCCATTGGGTCTCAATTGAGCCCTTTGACCCATTTAGCCATTTTCGACCCAATTGATATAAATTACCCATCCAACAAAAATTTGACATTTATAATGTGTTCATATGATCTTAATTTGAGCCATGGGTCCCACCATTTCCTTATTTAACATCACAAACATTTAATTTAACAAACAAGGGGCATTTTCGTAATTATCCACTTCATTGAGAAATTGGGGTGTTACACATGGCCGAACCTCATCCAATCTCTTTTGAGTCCTCATATGGTCCTTATACATAAAATTTAGAGTTCGGCTATGCAAGGGCCAAACAATGATCGTTGATCATTCTCCTATGAAATTTTATCCCTTATATTGAACATGCATAAGGTCCTACATAAATCATGTGTACACATAGTCCTTAACAACTTTATTTGTACAACCCATCTTAACCATCAACAAGATTAGGGTTTTGTACATTTTTCAATCTCAAAGACCACATTTCGGATTTGAACAATACTTTGCCTTATGTTCATCTTATTACTGTTCCTTGGATGGATTTCAAATCCATGTCCTTATAACCATTCGGCCAATCTTTCCAAATCCAAAATGGAATCCCATGGTTTCTTACATTTTTAGTAACATGAAACATAAACCTTACCTTTTCCGCGTCTCCTTCGTTTTCTTTCGTTCCTTCTTGCTCCTCCATTCTTCTCCTTCCTTAGTCTTTTTTTCTTCCTCCTTGATCTTCAGCCAAAGAGTGTTGCTTGAGAGGGAGAGGGTTTGAGATGAAAAAGTCTATGGAAGGATCGGCCAAGGTGTGTATGTTAAGAGTGGGAGAGAGGGAAAGAATGAGATGGGAAACTTTCTATCTCTTTTCCAAAGAGTGGTTCGGCCAAAGGGGTGTGAGGTGAGTACTTTCTATCTTGCCCTAGGGTTTGAAGGTTGAGAGAGGGAAGAGAGAGATGACAAGATGGAAGTTTTCTATCTCTTCCTCCAAAGGGTGGATCGGCCAAGGGTGAATGAGATGAAACTTGTCTTTGTCTCAAGGAGAGTTAGCCCTAGGGTTTTGGTGTGAGCCTTTGTTACTACCCTAATCTCCCCAACCACCCTCATCAAGATGGGGTCTTTCCCATGTGTCCCTTGGCTAACCAAGAGGGCACATGGCTTACACTTGGCCATCACTCCCTTTCCAACGTGTTTTGTGTCTAGGGTTTCCATCCAGGGTTTCCATGAGATGGAAACCCTCCACCTCCCATTTGACTCACCTAGTCTTTTCAACTTCTATGTGACTCACCACCCATTCAATTCACTTCACTTAACTGAAACTTATTCCCCTAACTCAAGCACTTGAAATCATTCTTAATTAATTAATTGTTTAACTCCACTCACTTCACTTAACCCTCTTGAACTCCCTATGAACTCACCCTTGGTTGACCAAGTCAACTATGGTGGTCGGCCCCACAAGTTACCTTAGACCACACGCCACCTCACTTGATGAGGTGGACTTGGGTCCCACTTGGCTATGCCACTTCCATGTCACCTCCTACACTTGTCACCTCACTTCATGAAGTGGATCCCATGTCTTAGGTCCTAATTGGGTACATGACCCGATTAAATCAATTGTTCTTGACCCATTTACCCTAAACATCAATTCATATTGACCCATTGGGTCCCAATTGGGCATTTGACCCAATTGACCACATTTACCCAATTAATTAGAATTAACCCTATCCATGATCCAATGGATCATAATTTGGGCATTGCCCCAATTCTTATCCATCTAACATCCATTCCCTCTATAATTCTTAATTTTTAACAATTAAAATATAAAATAACTATTATAATAATTGCATTGAAAATCCGGGCTATTACAGTATAAACAAAGCTTGATGATTAAAGAACGTCGAAAGCACACAGACACACACATACCTAGTCATCTTTCGTAAAACCCACGTCGAAGGATAGACTAGTCGGAGGAACAGACATGTCGACACTGTTGGAAATCAGAACACTGTTTGAAAGGGGAAAAATCGAAAGGGAGACAGGTCAATACATATCGATACAGACCAGTCGTTGGTCATGACCTGTTGGTGAATCAGAAAAATTAAGTTAAAAAGTCTCTTTCTGTGAAAATGATTGTAATACCCTGACCCGAATTAAGCGTGATTAGTATGATAAATCATACTTTGACCGGTTAATCTTGAAGATTATGGTTAAGGCTTTATGAAAAACCTAGGTTTGGCCCAGTCAAAGCTCGAAAGCTCGATGATCCAACTCGTATAGTTGGAAGGGCAAAATGGTAATTTATCATTTATAATTATTATTTCTTCTATGTATGTAATTATTTGATTATTAATGAATGATATTGATTTCCTTAGTCAGGATTCTGATTTATATTTACAAAATTATATTATTTTCAGAAAATAGTATTTAAAACTACCCAAAAAGACCCAAGAACTAAAAGAAATAAATGTTTTTAAATAATTTCAGAAATAAGAAAATTTTGAGAAAATCAAGTGATGTTCGGTTTTAATATGATTGTTTAGTTTATTTCTCCAAATTTTAAAAATAAAGGTTTTAAACCTTTTTATTTATCACAAGTTAAATTGAGTAAATAGTGTCAAAATGTGAATTTAAATCTCCAAAATTTTTTGACAATTAGAGTTTATAAAATCCAACATTTTTATCGAGTTGGATTAAATTAATTAAATTATTTAGATCATGTTTTAAGTTAAAATTTAATTAAGACCAAAACTGGACTTATTTGCAAAACCTGCAGCGAGGACTGATCTGCAATTTCATTTTACTGTTTTACTGTTGCCGAGGGTACGTGGCTTTGGCAACCCATGCGGACGCACGTGGGTTGCCGGTGATGTGTCAACCTGCTGGCCTGGTTGGGGGGTTTATAAATTCTAACCTCCTCCCAGCTGGATTCACCTCAGGTAAACTTCTAACCTCTGAAAACTAGACCAAGCCACTCCCTCTCTGCTTTTCAAATTTTTTACCGTAAGCTTAAGGGGAAGATTTTTCAAGTCTCGGATTTTCAACCTTAGAGCTCAAGTGAAGGTAACCTCTATGTTCCTTTTCAAATTCTAACCCATCTAGAATCAAACATAAGTGAAATCGATCAAGTTTTGAGTGTTTAAATTGAATTTGAAGTTTAAGGAAAAACCTGAAAATTCTTGTATTTCCCTGGTTTTCTGGTTAAAATCGGATGTTTTAATTTATTGTTAAAGTTCTAAATTATTCCCTATGTCAAGAGGACTCACAGAGGAGTCCATTTGACCAGTTGGATGTGAAAAATGAACCTACAAAATCAACTATTTCTCGATTCGTATTTCACTCACCCGCTGTCTTTACTGTCTGTTGTTGCAGACAAAGGAGGAAGACGACTCTCGAAAGGTCCGAGAGTTGACACTTCAGAAGTTCCGAACTTCGGATCGGGTTCCGAAGTGTCCAGAGGCTAAGTTTCTCTACCCTCTGTGAACGGCATGTTTGGAGTCTGTCTCGGAAGGACCGAACTTCTCAGAAGTTCCGAGCTTTCCTCGGTCAGTTCCAAGACACATCGAGACTCACAGAATGCCCTGTTTTCTGTTTTTCCGCTCGGAAGCACCCTCGGAAGTTTCGAAAGACAGAGCCGTGTTCCGAAGGTTCTGTAGACCAGTTTTAGGAAGTGGGTCGGAAGGTCTGAAGCCACAGTACCTGGTTTGGAGGCATGTTCCGAGGAACCCAGTTTTAATTTGTAAATCTTAGTTTGATTTAAGATTTCATATTTTAGACCCTAGGTTTTAATGTAATGTTTATACCTTTAATGATTAAAAATGATACTAACCCCTTTTCTCTTAATACTATAGTGTATTACTTATTGTATTCACTTTTAGGCCGATACTCTCTATCTGTGGCTGACTCAGCCCGATAGCTATCTGTAGCTGTGCGATTTCCTTCGCCGCTCGGTAGAAAAGAAGCGTTCGGGCACTGAGTGACCTATAGGTCTAACTCGCCATAAGAGTAGTGGCCTGAGCACCTTATACCTCTAGGCCTAACTCAATACGTCAATCTGGTCATGCCCAGAAGATAATATGAGAAGTGGCCTGAGCACTCTATTATATATATATTGCTGATTATTATAAATTAAAATGGTTAGTAACCAAATAGGAGACTCAGTTCCATTTCCTTTGGAGATTTTCGGAAAATAAGATTTGAAATACTATGAGTATGTATTGCTTGTTATGCTATGTATATTGACTGATCATTATCTGTACATCTGTTCGTTTGTATGCTTAACAGATACTTCGATACCACACAATTTTGGTGAGAAGACTTAAAACTGCAATAAGAGTAAATCAAGTTAAATGGGATCTAGTGTAATGAGTGGTTTCAAGGATCTATTTTAATGAACCCACTTACGTGCCTAGATATGATGCACTATTGTGAGAAGTGCTTATGGATATTTGTGATGTTGATCACATATGATGATGCTTATGAGCTGTGATTTTAATAGCCCGGATTTTTAATTCAATAAATATGCTGGCTATTATTTAATTTAATTGGGAAAAATTATGAATTATAGATGGAAAGAATGTTTAATGAATAAGGATTGGGGCAATGGCCCAAGTATGGTCCAATGGACCATGGATAGGCTTGATTTTATTTAATTGGGTCAAAGTGGTCAATTGGGTCAAATGCCCAATTGGGACCCAATGGGTCAAGATGGATTGATGATTAGAGTAAATGGGTAAGCAATGGAGTTAATCGAGTCATGGCCCAATTAAGATCAAAGGCATGGGGTCCACTCATTGGCAAGTGTAGGAGTGGAACTATCCAAGTGGCATGGCCAAGTGGGACCCAACTCCACCTCATCAAGTGAGGTGGTGTGTGGACCAAGACACATGTGGGGCCGGCCACCATGGTTGACTTGGTCAACCATGGGTGAGTTCATGGATGAATTAAAGAGAATCAAGTGAAGTAAGTAGAATTAAATTATTTAATTAAATCACCTAAGTTAGATATAAATTCAAATGATTGAGTTGGGAATTGAGTTGCATTTAAATGGAGTGAGTCAAATGGGGGTGAGTCACATAAAAGATCAAAAGATGGAGTGAGTCAAAGAGGGTTTTCCATCTCATGGAAACCACTCCACTAAAACTGTTGGAAGGGTGGTATGTGCCATGTGGAGCCATGAAAGACCATGGTTGGTCAAAGAAGAGGTGGTGGTTCCATCCCATGCAAACCACCAACCACCAACTGAAACCACCAAGCCCAAAACCGTTGGAAGGGTGGTGTGTGCCATGTGGAGGCGTGCAAGCTCATGGATTGGTCAAAGGGAAGGTGGTGGTTCCATCTCATGCAAACCACTAACCACCAAAGGAAACCACCAAGCCCAAAACCGTTGGAAGGGTGGTGTGTGCCATGTGGAGGCATGCAAGCTCATGGATTGGTCAAAGGAGAGGTGGTGGTTCCATCTCATGCAAACCACTAACCACCAAAAGGAAACCACAAGACAAAACTGTTGGATGAGAGTAGTATGTGCCATGTGGAGGGCATGCATCCCCTTGTTTGATCAATGGACTCATGGGGAAGACTCTACATTGATGAGGGTGGAGTCTTGACCAAAGAAACCCAAGACAAGATGGAAAAGGGCTAGGCTTTCCATCTCGTCTCATCTCACTCTCCCTCTCTCTCTCAAGGCCGACCCTCCCTCACAAGACAAAGAAAACACCTAGTTTCTTTTCATTTCAACCTCCTCTCCCTCTCACAAAGAAACCCTAGGGCCGACCCTCTCATTGAACAAGGACAAAGAAAAGACTTAGAAGTTTTCTATCTTCACTCCTCTCCCTCTCACAAAGACAAAGGAAAAAAATTAGATTATCTCCCTCTCACTCAAGGCCGACCCTTCCTCTAAGACAAAGGAGAAAGGACTTAGAGTTTTCAATCTCAAGCTCCTCTCCCTTTGACAAGAACCCTAGGGCCGACCCTCTCACAAAGACAAAGGAAGACTTAGATTCTCTCCCTCTCAAGCTCACTCTTGGCCGAAGATTAACGAGGAAGAAAGAAGAAATACTAAGGAAGGAAAAAAGGGAGGAGCAAGCCAGAACGAAAGAAACCGGAGGAGTCGCGGAATCGGTAAGTACTTGATAAGATTTTATTAAGTAAGAAAAGAGGTTTAAAGAACTTCTCATTTTTGGATTGGAGAGTTGGCCAAAATATTATGGGCCATAGATTTAAAATCCATCCAAGAAATGAGATGGAAAAGATGGACAAAACCCTAATGGGTAAGATGGATTACTAAGGACACTATGTATATATGGTTTATGTCAACATGCATGGCTAAACATGAAGAATGGTCAAGGATCATGGTTTGGCCCTTGCATGGCCAAACCCTAATTGTTATGTATATATGGCTAAGGACCTCATGCATGTCCAAGATAAGGACTATGATCAAGGATCATGGTTTGGCCCTTGCGTGGCCAAACCCTAGATTGTATGCATGGATCATTAAGGACAAAGGAAGGGTTGGATGAGGTTCGGCCATGATGTATGGCCGAGCCCCATAAAAGGATCAAATCATGGGTGTATGATTTTTAAAAGAAATAATGAACCATCATGGAAGGATGTTGGTAATTGTTAATGGGTTTTTAAGGATGAAAATCATGGAAGTGTATTACTGATGTTAAAAGGGTTTTTAAGGGTGAGAATGATGGAAGAGTATTAATGATGTTAAATGGTCTCAAATGTTGTAAATGGTGACGAACCATGGACGATGAGTTCGGGGAGTCCGATAAGGCATACGTGGGGATACCTTGATGTGTATTTTCCATCAAGAGATACTATGTGAATGTGATACCTTGATGAGGATTTTCTATCAAGAGGGATACTATGTGATTGTGATACCTTGATGAGGAATTTTCCATCAAGAGGGATACTATGTGAATGTGATACCTTGATGAGGATTTTCCATCAAGAGGGATACTATGTGATTTTGATACCTTCGTGAGGATTTTTCCATCAAGAGGGATACTATGTGAATGTGATACCTTAATGAGGATTTTCCATCTAGAGGGATACTATGTGATTGTGATACCTTGATGAGGAGTTTTCCATCAAGAGGGATACTATGTGATTGTGATACCTTGATGAGGAATTTTCCATCAAGAGGGATACTATGTGAATGTGATACCTTGATGAGGATTTTCCATCAAGAGGGATACTATGTGATTTTGATACCTTGGTGAGGATTTTTCCATCAAGAGGGATACTATGTGAATGTGATACCTTAATGAGGATTTTCCATCTAGAGGGATACTATGTGATTGTGATACCTTGATAAGGAGTTTTCCATCAAGAGGGATACTATGTGATTGTGATACTTTGATGAGGATTTTCCATCAAGAGGGATACTATGTGATTGTGATATGGATGATGGGTGGGACTCATGGCATATGACACCCATGGCATCGCATTTACTTGCATGGTTTTGATATTATTTATATCTATGTGTTTTGTTATACTAATCCATGTGTTGACCCTACTCGGAGTACCTACTGGGCGTGTTGTCTAACGCCCTACTTCTACCTTAGATGGTGAAACAGGAATGGACGAAGCGAATGACGCGATCGGAGCCAAGCTTGGGAGCTTGGATGATTAGATTCATTTTATTTAAGTTCATTATGGACAATGTAATTTGAGTAGCTAGTATTTGGGACTGTAATAACTTAGACTATTTGCTATGGTTTGGACTTTTATTTTGAACATTTTAAGTTAAGGTAATTATGATTAAGTGATGTACTTCCTTACTATTTAATAATTGGTAGGATAGATTCTATTATAATTCCGCATTAAGTTTAATTCCGTAAGCTTAACTTATTACGTGTGAACCGTTTCCTTGGACTTAGTCCACGCACACGTATGGTTGGCGAGTTAAGGGCCAGGCTTTGGAAGCTCGGACTTAGCTCGCTTCGTGACGTCCCGCTCTCTCTCACTCTTTTATTTAAAAAAAGAAAAAAGACTCTGATTTTCGGCGAGTGAAAAAGGGTGGGGCGTTACAGTTGGTATCAGAGTGAAACCGGAAGAATGAATATTTCGAAGTAAGATTAAGACGGTATCATGTCTTACTGACAGATAAGAATCCCAACTGAATGACTCTTCGGAGTCCGCTGCACGGGGGCCGGATTAATTTACTTCTTTAGACTCAGACTGAAGCATTCAATTTGAGAGCAACATTTGACGAAAAGGAATGATAGCAAGGGAAGGACAGTCACTATAAGTTGGATTTATCAAACATAGCAAGATAGGACATATTTTCCCGAAAATGAGAACCATCAATGATTTTTTTTCCAAACTAAGGAACAACACTTGATAGGTAGAAAAATTTTCCCGAAAATGAGAAACATCCGGATTCTTCCCCAAATTGAGAAATAGTGATGGATTTATTAAGTATAGAAAAATATTAGACATTTCCCCTACTTCCCCAAATTGAGAAACTGTAATACCCCGGTTTTCCAATTTATTATTTTATATGAAAGTTATCCAATTTAATTAATGAATATGAGATATGGATCTTAATCCAAAATTATGTATGGCCGAATTTCAAAATCTATGTTTATGCGCATGAGATAATTTTAAATAGGGTATGCAAATAATCTTAAACTAATTAAAAAAGAGGGTACACAGCATTGCTATATGTATTTTAACATTAGCCGAATGGAAGGTCTTAAATTAAGAAAGGGAAAGTCGGCCATGGCTAATTAAAAAGGGAAAGTCGGCCATGGCTAATTAAAAAGGGAAAGTCGGCTATGGCTAATTAAAGAGGGAAAGTCGGCCATGGTTAAATAAGTAAGGTTTGACATATGTTCAGTATTTTGGTTATAAATTTCCACCCCAATGTCCGATTGATTCTTTTTGCGTTGGAAAGAAGACTTCAAGGGCTACAACTTTGTAATTTACCACTTTTTCTGATTCGGAAGTTAACAAGGTCAAAACTGAATTACAATATGGTATATGTGTAAAAACAGGGAACACAAGGGGCGCACGGCTAAGGGTTGCTTATCTTAAGAACTTTCTAATGTGGGATTAAAAAAGGCTATAAAGGGAGAGATCAAGAGGGATGCACTGTTTTGACATCCTTTATTGTTGAGTTTATTCCTCTCTCTCCCTCTCTCAATTCATCATTCTCTTCCACATGGCAAGAGCAAGGAGAAGAAGAAGAAGATTGGAAGAGAAAGACCAAGCAAAGAGAGAACAAGAAATCAATCGAAAAGAGGTTAGTATCTTAATAGTATAATTTTATTTTTGAAACAAAAAGAACCATAGGGTTCGGCCATGGTGTTTGGCCGAACCCCATGGAGGGAGATTGGAGATGATTTAATGGTTTAAATGGAGAGAAAGAGCCATAGGGTTCGGACATAGTGCATGGCCGAACCCCATGGAAAGATTTTATTTAATTGATGGGTTTTAAGATTGAAAACCATCGAGAGTTTTGATTTATTCATTGGGTTTATGATCTCATATTTTTAAACCATAGAAACGTTTGTTGGTTGTCGGTTTTAGATTCAAAAAATCAATGAAAGAACATGGAATATGGGCCGGCCATGGCATGGCCGAACCATGACTGTTTTATGGCTAATTAATTGGATCAATATTAATGAAAAGAATGGGGTGAGGTTCGACCATGGTGTATGGCCGAACCCCACCAAATATTTTAATGGAGTTGATTTACCCATTGGAAAATAGTTGTAAGAGGATTGACTTGGATCTACAAGGGTGAGGTTCGACCATGGTGCATGGCCGAACCCCACTAGAGTTATTTTTGGAAATCTTATTATTTATGGAAGGTATATGCTAAGTTGGAAAGGTTCCAAATATAGAAAGTATTGTTAAATTTAGAAAGCTTCCATGTATGGAAGGGATGGCTAAATTGGAAAGCATCCCATTATGGAAAGGGTTGGTTAATTAAGGAAACAATTTATTTATGGAAGGTGTTTCCAGTTATGAAAAGGGTTGGTTAATTAAGGAAACAATCTATTTATGGAAAGTGTTTCCAATTATGGAAAGGGTTGGATAATTATGCAATATGATATCTAAATATAGAACTTATATTTGGAAAGCATATAATTATGGAAAGGTGGAGTTAATTTGGAAACTATACACCATAGGGTTCGGCCAAAGTGCCGAACCCCGTGGTCCAAATTAAGGGATTAAATGATATTTTAATTCATGGTTAAGGGCTGATTTATGAATCAGATTATGTACCTAGGTTATGAGTTATGTTATGTGTATTTTTAAAATAAAATAAAGGATACAATGTATGTTATGGATAGATGGTGAAAGGAATGGCAAAAACGTAATTACACACCAAAGTGGAGAACCATGGGTTCGGCCATGATGTATGGCCGAACCCCATGAGTTGTGTTTGATGGACTTGTTGATTAATGAAATTTATAGGGTCTAATTATGGAAGATTTAAAGGAAAGAGGAAACCAATGGCATTTTTGTAAATATGAGAGAATATTGGACATTGGGTTCGGCCATGGTGTATGGCCGAACCCCATGAATTATTTTATGGGATTATATGCTTTGGAAGTATGAATGATTATTCGAGATCCAAGCAATAAAGAAGTCTATGGTTAGGCTCAATGGCATTACTGTAATTATGGACAAAAATGGTAGACCATGGGTTTTGTTTATAGACTTAGAACCTTGTAATTAGGTGAGATTTGGTGTTGATTTATCATTATACTATAAGGTAACGAGATCTCGCAAGCGGTGCGCGACCGGTGATCGAATCTTGGACGGGAACGCAGGGACTTGTGAACTGTCTTTGGTAGGATTCCACCTCTTTGAAACCATGGTCTATGTACACCTGTTTTATCCTATGTTTTGATGAAATTATGTTTCAAAAGATATGCTTTCTACGAATTTTAAATGCCATGTTTATTTGTATAAAATAGCATGTGTTGATTATGTTTCAAAGGTGATTCATAATGCTATGTTTATTTGTATAAAATAGCATGTGTTGATTATGTTTCAAAGGTGATTTATAATGCTATGTTTATTTGTATAAAATAGCATGTGTTGATTATGTTTCAAAGGTGATTTTAATAATGCTATGTTTATGTTATAAAATAGCATGTGTTTCATTGGCATCTCATGCATGGCATGGGGTGAAGGATTTGGTAACCAGAGGGTCCACACTCCGTCGGGGCGTCTGAACAACCTACGTGGTATACTTTGATGTACATTATCCATCAAGAGGGAACCGGAGGGTCCACACTCCATCGGGGCGTTCGAACAACCTATGTGGTATACCTGATGTGCATTATCCATCAAGAAGGAACCGGAGGGTCCACACTCCGTCGGGGCTTCCGAAAGACCTATGTGGAGGGATTTATATGTACTTGTGATGGGTGGGACTCATTGCATTTGACACCATGACATGGCATGGATTACATGGTTTTATGACATGTTTTATATGGTTTTATGACAAGGTTTATATCGTTTTTTGGCACTATGATAATATTATATGTTTTGTACTAACCATGTGTTAACCCTAACTAGAATTCCTACTGGGCGCGTTGTATTAACGTCCTACTTCTACCCTTTAGTGGATGATGCAGGAAACGATGAAAACGATGAACGCGGAAAGGGACAAGCATAGGAGCTTGGAACACTCTTAGTTTTATATTTTGTTTAAGATACTCAGAGATTTGTATTTAGAGTATCCAGATTTCAGAATGTAATAACTTAGATGAATTTCCTATTGTTGGATGTTTTATTTGGATAATGGTTAATGTGATTATTTGACTATGTACTTTGCTATCAATGGAGAGAACTTGATTCTAATCTTATTCCGCATGTTATGATGTATTCCGCATGTGTATCGTATTGCTATGTGTGAACTGTTTTCTTGGACTTAGTCCATGCACACATAGGGTTGGCCAGTTAAGGGTCGGACTTCGAAAGTTCGGACTCAGCTCGGGTCGTGACGTCCCGCGCTCACTCTCCTCTGTTATAAAAAAAAAGAATATACTCTGAATTTACGGGAAGAAGCGAGTGAAAAAGGGCGGGGCGTCATAGAAACAACACTTGATACTTAGGAAAATTTCCCCAAAAGACAAGAAATACAAGGTGCTTATTTGGCAATTCCCCAAACAAGAGACACTATGTGATACTTGGGAAGTTTTCCCCAAAAATATAAGAGTGCTTATTCGACAAATTTTCCCAAAATATGTAAACACAAAACTTTACGAAGAAACTAAGTCGACGAGGTTTTCAATGACTTAGGAAAATGCCTCCGAGGAGAAGAACCCGACAAAACCCACTTGTGGAGGAAGAGGTACAGCAACCTCATCAGGAGGAAAAGGTACAGTAACCTCATTAGGAGGAAGAAGTACAGCAGCCACGCCAAGAAGAGGAACAGAAGCAGAATGGAGTAAATATTCCTGTGGTACCTCCCGAGCTACAGAACTTAGTGCAAGCTGTAGTCACTTCCATTTTACAGCAACTCTTGAACGGAAATGGAGACACAACCTCCAATGAAACATAGGACCGAAGAGGTCAGGGTGGGGGAAATGCCTTTCACCCTCACAAGAGATTCAAACCCAACTTTGGGAGACCTTCAACCTCTACTAGAAGTTCCTATTTCCAATGTCGTCAGCAGGGCCATTTCAAAAGTGAGTGTCCACAGAACTATAAATCTTCGCACTTCAGGGGTTCTTTCCGTTGTCCAGCTCGACCAGCTCAGTCACGAGGACCTAGATCACAAGACCCGACAGGAAGGTACCTACTCCGACAGGATCTAGATGACTGAATGCTTTGTTTCTCCTCCAGAGACAGTGGATCATTCGGTGATTCAAGGTATGGCAGTAGTTTGTAGTTCATATGCTTATGCGTTATTTAATTTGGGAGCATTCCACTCTCTTGTATCTACTGCCTTCACATCTGTTACTAGCACTTTAGTACAACAAATGTCCACTGCACTTACTATAGTATCCCCTCTTGGTAGACGATGACGATAATTGGTGGGTATATCGGTTCCACGATAGATACAGTGGTCCCATGGTAGATATGACGATGCTATGGATAGATATCTTCCTATGGATGGGGGTTTCCATGGTGGTTTGGATTGATGCCGGATATGTATCGGTCGTGTGAGAGACATTTTTGTCCCATAGTTGACATATTGGTCCTATGATAGACATCTTGATTCCATAGTCGACGCATTGGTTGTATGTTAGACCTGTTAGTCCTATGATAGACATATTAGTCCTAGGAAGGTATTATTTATGCCCATGAATGGATTATACCCATGGAGGGGTCATATTCATGGATCTGATGGACAAAATCTTTTGTCCCTAATTGGACAAGTTTGTAATCATCTTCATTAACAATCTCCTGATTGATTCCAACAATCGCCAGCAGCATACAAAACATCTAAGGATAGTCTTGGACACCTTGAAGAAAAATCAATTAAATGCCAAAGCAAGCAAGTGCGAGTTCTGGCTATCTGAGGTCAATTTCTTAGGACATGTCACATGCAACAATGCAATATGGGTCGTGATAGATTGATGGACCAAGTCTGCACACTTCCTTGAGTTTGAGGTGGGAGACTTAGTTTTCTTAAAAGTCTCGTCGCGAAAGGGACACATGCGAATCAGGAAGAAAGGAAAATTATCGCCTAGATTTGTGGGGTCGTTCCCAATCCTAAAGAGGGTGGGGGAGGTGGCTTATCAATTGGCACTTCCTCCACAGCTATCATCTTTGCACAATGTATTCCATGTTTCCATGTTGAGAAAATACAATCCTGATCCTTCACGCGTGTTAAATGTGCAAGATGTGGCTGTGCAAAGCGACGTGACCTATGTGGAGAAGCCGGTCAGAGTGATCAGGAAGGAACAGAGAGTGCTACGGAACCACGCAATTCAGTTCGTCAAGGTGGTATGGGATCGACATGGCAATGAGGAAGCCACCTAGGAACTTGAATCAGAAATGAGAGTCGTTCATTCGGAGTTTTTTGTATAAGTTGTTTGAAACCCAACTTCGCTCGATTTTCAGGACGAAAATTTCAAAAGAGGGTAATATTGTAATAGCCTGGATTTTCAATTCAATAAATATACTGGCTATTATTTAATTTAATTGTGAAAAATTATGAATTATAGAAGGAAGGGATGTTTAATGAATAAGGATTGGGGCAATGGCCCAAGTATGGTCCAATGGACCATGGATAGGCTTGATTTTATTTAATTGGGTCAAAGTGGTCAATTGGGTCAAATGCCCAATTGGGACCCAATGGGACAAGATGGATTGATGATTAGGGTAAATGGGCAAGGAATGGAGTTAATCGGGTCATGGACCCAATTAAGATCAAAGGCATGGGGTCCATCTCATTGGCAAGTGTAGGAGTGGAATTATCCAAATGGCATGGCCAAGTGGAACCCAACTCCACCTCATCAAGTGAGGTGGCGTACGGACCAAGACACATGTGGGGCCGGCCACCATGGTTGACTTGGTCAACCATGGGTGAGTTCATGGATGAATTAAAGAAAACCAAGTGAAGTAAGTAGAATTAAATTATTTAATTAAATCACCTAAGTTAGATATAAATTCAAATGATTGAGTTGGGAATTGAGTTGCATTTAAATGGAGTAAGTCAAATGGGGGTGAGTCACATAAAAGATCAAAAGATGGAGTGAGTCAAAGAGGGTTTTCCATCTCATGGAAACCACAACGGCAAAACCGTTGGAAGGGTGGTATGTGCCATGTGGAGGCATGCAAGGTCATGGTTGGTCAAAGGAGAGGTGGTGGTTCCATCTCATGCAAACCACCAACCACCACATGAAACCACCAAGCCCAAAACCGTTGGAAGGGTGGTGTGTGCCATGTGGAGGCATGCAAGCTCAGGGATTGGTCAAAGGAGAGGTGGTGGTTCCATCTCATGCAAACCACTAGCTACCAAAGGAAACCACCAAGCCCAAAACCATTGGAAGGGTGGTGTGTGCCATGTAGAGGCATGCAATCTCATGGATTGGTCAAAGGAGAGGTGTGGTTCCATCTCATGCAAACCACTAACCACCAAAAGGAAACGACAAGCCAAAACCGTTGGATGAGGGTGGTATGGGCCATGTGGAGGGCATGCACTCCCTTGTTTGGTCAATGGACTCATGGGGAAGACTCTACATTGATGAGCGTGGAGTCTTGACCAAGGAAACCCAAGACAAGATGAAAAAGGGCTAGGCTTTCTATCTCATCTCATCTCTCTCCCTCTCTCTCTCAAGGCTGACCCTCCCTCACAAGACAAAGAAAACACTTAGTTTCTTTTCATCTCAAGCTCCTCCCCCTCTCACAAAGAAATCCTAGGGCCAACCCTCTCATTGAACTAGACAAAGAAAAGACTTAGAAGTTTTCTATCTTCACTCCTCTCCCCTCACAAGAACCCTAGGGCGACCCTCTCACAAAGACAAGGGAAGAAGACTTAGATTCTCTCCCTCTCACTCAAGGCCGACCCTCCCTCTAAGACAAAGGAGAAGGACTTAGAGTTTTTCATCTCAAGCTCCTCTCCCTTCGACAAGAACCCTAGGGCCGACCCTCTCATAAAGACAAAGGAAGAAGACTTAGATTCTCTCCCTCTCAAGCTCACTCTTGGCCGAAGATCAAGGAGGAAGAAAGAAAAAAGACTAAGGAAGGAAAAAAGCGGAGGAGCAAGTCGGAACGAAAGAAACCGGAGGAGTCGTGGAATCGGTAAGTACTTGATAAGATTTTATTAAGTAAGAAAAGAGGTTAAAAGAGCATCTCATTTTTGGATTGGAGAGTTGGCCAAAATATTATGGGCCATGGATTTAAAATCCATCCAAGAAATAAGATGGAAAAGATGGACAAAACCCTAATGGGTAAAATTGATTACTAAGGACACTATTTATAGATTGTTTATGTCAACATGCATGGCTAGACATGAAGAATGGTCAAGGATCATGGTTCGGCCCTTCCATGGCCGAACCCTAATTGTTATGTATATATGGCTAAGGACCTCATGCGTGTCCAAGATAAGGAATATGATCAAGGATCATGGTTTGGCCCTTACATGGCCAAACCCTAGATTTTATGCATGGACCATTAAGGACAAAGGAAGGGTTGGATGAGGTTCGGCCATGATGTATGGCCGAACCCCATCAAATGATCAAATCATGGGTGTATGATTTTTAAAAGATATAATGAACCATAGGGTTCGGCCATGTTGTATGGCCGAAACCCCATGGAAGGATGTTGGTAATTGTTAATGGGTTTTTAAGGATGAAAATCATGGAAGTGTATTAGTGATGTTAAAAGGGTTTTTAATGGTGAGAATGATGGAAGAGTATTAATGATGTTAAATGGTCTCAAATGTTGTAAATGGTGAAGAACCATGGACCATGAGTTCGGCCATGTTGTATGGCCGAACCCCATAGAGAAATAGTGAGGCATTTACATATATTTAGACCATGAAAATAATGGAGGAATGTTGGTAATTTTAATGGGTTTTAAATATGGCTAAGAAGGAGATATGGTGAAAATGAAGGACCATGGGTTCGGCCATGGTGTATGGCCGAACCCCATGGAGAATGTTTTGTGGACTTAGGTTTTACAAATGTGAAATGATTAACTTATGTGTGTTTGGATTAATGAATAAAAAAGTTGGCATGATCTTGGACCCACATGATTAAAATGATAAGGGATTAAAAAGGGGACCAAAACCAAAAGGGTGAGGTTCAGCCATGTTGTATGGCCGAACCCCACTCATGGGTGATTGTGGAGTTAAACATGTTTCAGCCCTAAGATATGGCCAAACCCCACTTGTGGACGATGGACAGTGGACAATGAACAGTGGGCAGTGGGCAGCGGGTAACCGATTGATTTTAAAAATGAAATACTTATGTGATTTTTCAAATGGTTAAATTAAATTGGAAGGATGAAAGGAATGGGTTAAACCAATTAATTTGATTATTTTATGGAATTTATTTAAGGTAAAAGGATTTCGCAAACGGGGGCGCGATCAGCGAGCGGTTTTTGGACGAAAAAGCAAGGCAACGATAATTGGTCGTTGGTAGGATTCCTACCTTATTCAAAACCATGGAATATGTATATGTGATGTTTTTACTTGAATTATTTTGGTATCAAATGATATGTCTTAATGATGGATTTTTAATGCTATGATGTTTATTATTACAAAGCATGTATGCACTTGCATCTCAAGCATGGTGTGGGAGGGATCAAATGTAACCGGAGTCCACGCTCTGCTGGGGCGACCGATAAACAAACGTGGGGATACCTTGATGTGCATTATCCATCAAGGGGGGTACTATGATTAGAGATGTAACCGGAGTCCATGCTCCGTCGGGGTGACCGATAAACAAACCTGGGGATATCTTGATGTGCATTTTCCACCAAGAGGGATACTATGTGAATGTGATACCTTGATAAGGATTTTCCTTCAAGGGGGATATTATGTGATTGTGATACCTTGATGAGGATTTTTCGATCAAGAGGGATACTATGTGAATGTGATACCTTGATGAGGATTTTCCATCAAGAGGGATACTATGTGATTGTGATACCTTGATGAGGAATTTTCCATCAAGAGGGATACTATGTGAATGTGATACCTTGATGAGGATTTTCCATCAAGAGGGATACTATGTGATTTTGATACCTTGGTGAGGATTTTTCCATCAAGAGGGATACTATGTGAATGTGATACCTTAATGAGGATTTTCCATCTAGAGGGATACTATGTGATTGTGATACCTTGATAAGGAGTTTTCCATCAAGAGGGATACTATGTGATTGTGATACTTTGATGAGGATTTTCCATCAAGAGGGATACTATGTGATTGTGATATGGATGATGGGTGGGACTCATGGCATATGACACCCATGGCATCGCATTTACTTGCATGGTTTTGATATTATTTATATCTATGTGTTTTGTTATACTAATCCATGTGTTGACCCTACTCAGAGTACCTATTGGGCGTGTTGTCTAACGCCCTACTTCTACCTTAGATGGTGAAACAGGAATGGACGAAGCGAAGGACGCGATGGGAGCCAAGCTTGGGAGCTTGGATGGTTAGATTCATTTTATTTAAGTTCATTATGGACAATGTAATTTGAGTAGCTAGTATTTGGGACTGTAATAACTCAGACTATTTGCTATGGTTTGGACTTTTATTTTGGACATTTTAAGTTAAGGTAATTATGATTAAGTGATGTACTTCCTCGCTATTTAATAATTGGTAGGATAGATTCTATTATAATTCCGTATTAAGTTTAATTCCGTAAGCTTAACTTATTACTTGTGAACCATTTCCGTGGACTTAGTCCACACACACGTATGGTTGGCTAGTTAAGGGCCGGGATTTGTAAGCTCGGACTTAGCTCGTGTCATAACGTCCCGTTCTCTCTCATTCTTTTATTTCAAAAAAGAAAAAAAATAGACTCTGATTTTCGACGAGTAAAAGGGCGGGGCGTTACAGTGATGATATTAATACTGCTTCCACATACCTTTTACTATTGAACCATTGCTGAGATGTGTGTGTCGGTTTACATCTACTAGAAAAGGTGTGCCGACAGTTGCTGACTTCGGGTGTATTAGTACCAGTTTTGACCGTGCGAGAGATGTACTTGCAAGAAGTATTTTGACCGTGTCGGAACTTAATACTATTGGTCTCAGCGTAGTATTTAGGTGTTACGGTGGATATTCGCAGTTGTGGAATGATGTTGAGATTTTGATAAGTTAAAACTGTTATGTTGATAATATTGATTTTTGGCTAACCTGATGTTCAATAAACTATAATGTTATGGTCTTTTCACTGGGCTAGTTGGCTCACACTACTCACATTTCAGGAGATATAACCGAGGAGGAGGAAACTTCTTATCGAGCTTAGGAAGGATAATTTGTTGCGTGGCCTTGGGTTCCCATGGACGGGGACTTGTTGATTTTGGTTCTTTGAAACCATAGTTTGTGTAAAGTACCATATGTGATACTTATTTTGTGTTGGCTTGTATTAAACCACTATGTGCTTCGTAGTAACTCGGATTCATTTATGAAATATATTTTGTTTATGGAAATATACGATTGTATGTTATTTGGTTTGTGTGTGAGATCACATGTTGAGGACATGTGTGGTTGGGCCTAACTCTTTATCCAGCCCAGTTATAAATCTTGAGATTAGGTTAAAAAAAAATCAGTAGCGTTCTGGGCCCACTTTCGGGTCGGGGTGTTACAATGACAATCAATTCAAATTCATCGTTCCTCCTCCTGCTGGGCTCTTACGATTTGCCTATTGCCTCATATGCCCTAGATCAGGCGATAGGATCTCCCAGAGCGAAATCTCGACGGAAAACCATAGGGTTTCTACTTCTCTCACTTTAAGAAGTAAGGGTGTCATGGTGGTTGTGAGATTTAGTGTTCAGGTAAGCCTTGTTCAGGTCTTCCCAAGAAATCATGTCGAAAAAGGAGAGCTAAATCTTGGTCTTCGACCACCGGAAAAACCCTGAGTCCAGCTCCCTTTCCTCAAGTGATCACCCAGATTCATGCAAGATACTCTAGAATCGAGGTCCGCTCTTAAGAGTACTCCTCACAGAAAAATCCCGGCCCCTTGGACCGCATCCAGTCATCGGTACTCTTTCAAGTCTCAATCTGAACAAAACCAGAGAACGGAAGCAGAAGTAATCTCCTTGCTGGACAAATCTAATGAAGAAGGAGCAGTGAATGTCGAAAATGCAGACACCACCGAGTCACAAACCCTGATTTGATTTATTTGCAAAATCGAAGATCGAGTCTCTCAAATTGAGGTACATGTGGATGGGCTAAATGACTTTGTGGAAAAATTCACTCAGAGTGCCGACGAAGAAGTCTCTGTATTACGACAATCAATCGTCAACCTTTCCCGACATATCGACCCTTCCCCTCCAACAACACCTCCTCCTGGATGGCTCTGTTTAGGATAGTTTGTCATGACTTATGTTTCATATTTTGGAAAAACTATATTAATGTTTTGTCTAAGCATTCATTTTCCCCTCTCCCAAACCATATGTACTGATTTATTTATCAATGAAATTATATCGTTTGATTTTATGTATATGTTAATTCGGTGAATGCCTTCTATCTCATGTTTATTACTAACATCGATTTTGTTAAATAGACTAACATGCAGGATCGGATGAGTTGGTATCATATTGGCATGTAAGGGAGATAAGGATCGGGCTGTGATATTGCACATACATTTGAGTTTTGGGGGAGCGTGAATACAAATCTTGTTTAGTCCATGAATGAATATTTATGTTTTGGGACTAACCCCTCTCATGATTTTCTATTGCTGCTTGCTTATGTACTTGAACAGGAAAAATGAAATGAAGAAAGCGGAACAAGAATATGCGAAGATCATAGTCTTGTTTTTCATCTGAATATGTAGTAATTAATGTAATATTATGTATTCAAATGAGATGTAATAAGGGTGGGATTGAAATTGGATAGCTTCTAAGTATTTGTCATGAAATTGACAAAGGGGGAGATTGTTAGTGCCTCGGCTTGGCCGAGTCCCTTGTTTGTCAATTCCATGACTCGGGAAGAAGCACTAACAAGAAGCTTGAAGACCCAAAGTGATCAAGAGTGAAGATCATTGTCACGCCCCGACCGAAGGGTGGGCCCGGAACGCGATTGATTTTTTTTTTTTTTAATTAAACCAACTCCAGCATTCTAACTGGGTCGGATCAACAGTTGGGCCCAAAGGTCACACATGATCCCAACATGTGGACTCAAACATATACCATAAGTCTACCCCAACAAAAGCACATAATACGAACACATAATTCCAACATTGAATTATCATTAAAACATCATTAGAGTAACTACGGATACATGGTAGTTCAATACATAATGTTCAAACAAACTAAATACCACACCCGGTACTTTACAAAGGCAAAAGGTTCCCATAACCAAAAAACAAATACAAGGGTATTCCCCTCAGCGGGAATCCCAAAGCAACGCCGCAACTTATCCACTTTAAGCTTCAAATAGAGGGTTCTCCTCCTCGGATTCATCTCCTGAAAGGTGAGTGGGGTGAGCTAACTAGTCTAGTGAAGGAAATATAATAGTGCAGTTTAAGTAAACAACATGTTAGCAAATAATCAACAGTTGCAATAATTTCTCATGCTTGATAACAAAAATCTCAACATCAAGTATAATATCATCATCATTCTCATATTTCATCATCTTTTCCAATACTGCTATCTTCCAACGTAACGCCTACATACTACGCTGAAACCATCGTATAAGTCCCAACACGGTCAAAATACATCCTTGCAAGTACATCTCCGGCTCTTCCATAGCCGATACTAACACCCTCAAGTCAATAACTGTCGACACCCATGGTCCAGTAGACGTAAACCATCTCACACACATGGCCGATATTGGTTCAATAGTCAAGGGCACGTGGAAGCAGTCTTACACATTTCATATGATCAATATTATAGCATTCATAAGCATCATAAGAACTTCTTACAATAGTGCATTATATCTAAACACATGAATGGGTTTATCAAATCTGAAACCACTCATTGCTCAAGATCCATCTCAAATAAAACCTGTTAACACCTAATGCAAAGTTAAGTTCCCTCACCGTAACTGTGTGGCATCGCTGTCTCTGTTCAAACAAGCAAACAAATGCACAATGATTAACAGGTTAACATACATAGCATCAATACATACACACACAAATAGTATTTCGAAATCATACTTGTTTTCCCAAAAATACCCAAGGTACATGGAATTGAGTCTCCTATTTGGTTTCTATCCTTTTTAAATTACAATAATCCATAAGATATATAATAATAAGGTGCTCAGTCCAAAACTCATATTTTCTTCTGGGCATGACCAGATTGACTTATTAAGTTAGGTCTAGATTCTCAGGTCACTTCTCTATTGTCTTGTGGATAGGACCAGATCTGACATGTTGAGTAAGGCCTCGAGGTCACTCAGTGCTTGACAATATAGAATCGGCCTGGATGTGAAATCACTCAGTGCCCGACCAATAGAGTCGGCCTGGAAGTGAATACAATAGTAGATACACTATACCAATAAGAGAAGAGGGTTAGTACATTTTTAATTTAAATGGGTACTAACATCAGATGCAATCAATAACAATTAAAGAAGATTCTACACTTAAAAACTGGGTCCCTCGGAACTAGGTACTGTGGCTTCGGATCATCCGAACCACTGCCTACACTAGTCACTGACCTCGGACTGAGGGTCTGACTTCGGATCGTCCGAAGATCGGGTCTCAGATCATCCGAAGTCCTTCCGAACTGCAAAAGTCTGAAAAACTGGTCTCGGTGAGTCTGGTGTCTCGGAACATCCAAAGTAGGGCTCGGATCGTCCGAGTAGGGTTCGGTCCATCCGAACTCGGCTCAGAACATTCGGGAGAGTCTTGCTAGCCTCGGGCGCTTCTGGGCTTCGGGTGAAGCTTGGAACGTCCGAAGGGTCCTTTCGGACAGTCCAAAGATCGACTCTCGGACCATCCGAGAGTGGCCTTCCTCCACTGTCTGCAACAACAGACAGTGACAGCAGACACAGTACGAAATACGAATCCAGAAAGAGTGGATTTTCCGGATTTGGTTTCCACATCTAGCCGGTCCGATGGACTCCTCTGGGAGTCCTCTTTCAATAGGGGGATGTTTGGAGCTTTGAAGCTCACTAGGCCATTCGATTTTAACACTCAAACCTTACTGATACAAAGAAAACAGAGTTTTTTCTTAAACTTTGAAATGGTTTTTCTTACTGAAATCATGGACAAAACTGGTTTTTATTGATTCTAAATCGACTCAAATTGAAAGAAGAACACAGTGGTTACCTTCACTGGAGTTCTTGGGTTGAAAATCTGACTTTTGAAAATGTTTCCTCTTAAGCTACGGGTGACTGAAAAACAGTAAAACAGAGGCCAAGAGGGAGAGCTAGGTTTGGTTTTGAAACAACTGAGACTGAGAGAGACTGAGAGGAAGATAGAAAGTGTGGGAGGAAATCAACTGAGCTGAGGGTTGGATTTATAGAGTTTTCAACCGGGAAAGGTGGCCGGATGGCCACTGCATGCGGCTGCATGCAGCTACGGCTTACGTTCGAAACAGTACCCATACTGTTTCGGCTGGTTGCAGATTAACCCTTCCAAAGTTCCCATTTTGCAAATAAGTCCCTATTTTGATAAAAAAAAGACGATTTTTTACTAAAAGCATGATTTTAAAAACTCAAAATCTTAATCCAACCTTACAGATAAGTTGGGCTCTAAAAACTTTAATCACCATAAAAATTTGGAGATTTAAAACTCACTAAAAACTATTTATTTAAATAAAAATCACAATTTAACACTATTTACTTAATTAAACAAATGTTAAATAAAACAACTTAGAATCCTTATTGTGGGGTTTGAAAGAATAATTAGATCATTCTTAAAATGGTCTAACATACTAAACTTGTTTCGAAATTTTTTTCATTTCCAAAACCATTTAAAATAATTATTACTCCCTTTCGGGGTTTTGACGGGCAATTTTAAATACTATTTTCCGAAAATAAAATTATTTGAAAATCAGAAATACAAATCCTTGACTAAGGAGAATAATATCCACTAATAATAATCACACAATAACACAATTTATAAAATAATTACAACAAGCGGTAAATTACCATTTTGCCCCTTCAGCTTAACGAGCTGGATCATAGAGCTTTCGAGGTCGGATTGGGCCACACCTGGGCTTCTCTCAAAGCACCAACCGTAATCTTCGAGATTAAACGGTTCAAGTAAGATTATTAAGCTAAAACATACCTAATCTGGGTCAGGGTATTACATCTTACCCCTGTAAAAGAAATTTCGTCCCAAAATTTAAAACAATTTTATACCTTTTTGGCTAAAGAACAACCCAGGGTACAGCTTCCTCATCGTCGATTCGGGTTTCCAGGTCTCGTGTTACACGTCGCGATGTTGCCACAGCACTCGTACTAGAGGAATAGACTTCCTGAAGAGCTCTTGAGTCCAATGTCCTTAAATCTTCACTGGCACTTTTTCAAAAGTTAGGTCCTCTGAGACTTCAATATCTTCAAAAATTATCACATACAATGGATTAGGCTTGTACTTCCTCAACATAGACACGTGGAATGTACTATGCACTCTCTCCAAAGCTTAAGGAATATCCAACTGATAGGCTACTTCCGCTATCCTCTTTAAGATCTCAAAGGGTCCAACATATCGAGGTGATAGTTTTTCCTTGAGCCCAAACCGTTGCAGTCCATGACGTGGTGCCACACGTAAGAAACCTTGGTCGCCAACTGCAAACTCCAAAGGTCGTCGCCTTTTGTCAGCATAACTCTTTTGTCTGCTCTGGGCTGTTTTGAGACGTTGTCTGATCACTTCAACTTGTTCTGACTTCTCACGCACTAGATCAGTTTCTAGCAGTGCTTTGTCTCCTACCTCTGTCCAACAAAGAGGTGACCTGCAAGGTCTACCATACAGAGCCTCGTATGGTGTCATCTGTACACTGGAGTGATAACTGTTGTTGAAGACAAACTCGATCAAAGCCAAGTGATCTTCCTAACTTCCCTACATATCCATCACACAAGCTCTTAGCATATCCTCTAAGGTTTGAATGGTTCTCTCTGACTAACCATCCGTCTGAAGGTGAAAAGCAATGCTGAAGCACAACTTAGTCCCCAACTCCTCTTGCAATCCTTGCCAAAACCTTGATACAAACCTAGGATCTCTATCAGATACAATGGATACAGGCACTCCATGCAATCTGACTACCTCCTTTAAATACAATCTACTTAGAGTAGCCACAGAATCCGTCTTCTTGATCGGCAGAAAGTAAGCTGACTTTGTCAATCGATAGACTATTACCCAAATAGCTTCGTTCTTCTTAGGAGACTTCGGGAATCCTGTTACAAAATCCATCGTGATATGCTCCCATTTCCATTCAGCCACTTCTAAAGGTTGCATCTTTCTACCAGGTTGTTGATGTTCCGCTTTCACTTGTTGACAAGTTAAGCACTTAGACACAAAATCTGCTACCTCTCGCTACATTCCTTTCCACTAGAAAAGTCACCGCAAGTCATGATACCACCAGTGTGCACTGCAAAGCTAGAACGATGAAAGTGATCAAGCACCTTTCTTCTGCACTCGTCTGACTTTGGTGCAAAAAGTCTATCCTTGAAATTAAGACCTCCGTCCGCCTTGATCTTCCAATCCTCCAAGGTCGCTCCTCCTGAAAGCTGGGTCGCCAACTCCTTTGCTTCTGGATCGCTCTGTTGTCCTTCCAGCACCAATCTAATTACTTCGGGTTGCAGAACCAAACTATGGATTCTTGCTGACCCACTTGCTTCGATCAGCTCCAGATCATACTCTGACAGAACTTCCAATATCTTCCACTGTAAGGATGCCATCCTTGCCACGTTGCTGTGAGACTTCCTGCTCAAGGCATCGGGCACTACGTTGGCCTTCCAATGGTGATAAGAGAGACTGAAGTCGTAATCCCCTAGGTACTCCATCCATCTTCGCTGCCTCATATTCAGGCCTTTTTGAGTGAAGATATACTTGAGACTATGGTGATCAGAAAGCACATTGAACTTCTCACCATACAAGTAATGCCTCCACATCTTTAACGAGAATACAACGGCTGCCAACTCCAAATCATGAGTCGGGTAGTTCTGTTCATGTCCCTTCAATTGCCCGGAACCATAAGCTACTACCTTCCCCTCTTGCATCAGCACACAACCCAAACCAAACTTGGAAGCGTCGCAATACACATCGTAGCCTCGTCCTTACTCAGGTATTATCAACACTAGAGATGTAGTCAACTTCTCTTTCAGCTTCTGGAATGCTCTTTCACAAGCCTCGCTCCACTCGGAGTCATCGGCACCGCGATCTAAGTGAAGTGTGGGGTGAACTTTCGGTAATATCCTGCTAATCCCAGAAAGCTCCAGATCTCGAACACGGTCTTGGGACTTTCCCAAGTCTTCACCGTTTCTACCTTTACTGGATCTACTGAGATTCCTCCTGGAGACACCACATGTCCCAGAAATTGCACTTGAGTCAACCAAAACTTGCACTTGCTTAGCTTAGCGAACAGCTGATGCTCTCGAAGAGTCTGAAGAATAATGCGTAGATGACGCTCGTGCTCCTCCTCTGACAACAAAAAGGTCAAGATATCGTCTATGAAGACTATCACGAACTCTCGCAGGTACGGTCGAAACACGCGATTCATCAAATCCATAAACATGGTTGGCACGTTGTTTAGACCGAAAGGCATCACGACAAACTCGTACAAGACATACTGCGTCTGAAAAACAGTCTTAGCAATGTCTTCCTCTCGAATCCGCAACTGATGGTAACCCGACCTCAAATCGATTTTCGAAAACATCTCGATCCCCTCAAAAGATTAAAGAGATCATCTATTCTAGGCAACAGATACTTATTCTTAATAGTTACCTGGTTAAGCCACCGGTAATCTATACACATCCTCATCGATCCATCCTTTTTTTTCACAAAGAGAGCAGGTACGCCCCACGACGAGTTGCTCTGACGGATAAAACTAAGTCTAAGAAGCTCATCTACTTGCGTAGCTAACTCTCTCTGTTCAGCCGGCGCCATCCTATAAGGTACCATGGAAATTGGAGATGTTCTTGGCTGTAGGTCTGTAACAAACTCTATCTCTCGGCGTGGAGGTAGCCCAGCTAACTGGTCAGGAAACACATCCATAAACTCACACACCACCCGAGGAGCAACAGACCCTACACCACCTACATCTTCCCAACCCATGCTTGCCACCACACTACTAGGATACGCCCTAAGGCCAGAGAAAGTGACTCTCATCTTCTCATAGGGTACCAACTTCTCCATAAACCTCTCATTGGTTGAGGAGACCCCACGAATTCTCCTCTGAGAACAGTCGATCAGAACCTCGAAAACTGACAACCAATCCATGCCAAAGATGATGTCAAAGTCTGTCATTTCCAACACAAAATCAACACCTTTGGTTTACCAAGGCCTTCTTATCCAAGGGTGATACTACCATTAGCGGGTTAGCTACTTCTACCGGTTTCAAACCCAATCTATCACAGCAAGCTCTAGAAATAAAGGAATGCGAAGCACCGGTATCAAAAAGCACTCGAGCCAAAAGACTGAAAAGGTTAAAGGTACCTTCCATCACCGTATTCTCCATTGGCTCTTCCTTCTAAGTCCCAATCGTGTAGACTCTCCCCTGAGGACGTCCTTGTCCTCTCCCCTGACTGTTCCGAGGTGGTCCGTTCCTCGGTGCCACTGAGCCTCTGGAGGTTCGCTAAGAACCTCGACCAACAGACGGTTACGCCACAGAGAAAGAAGCTCCTGCGCCTTGCGAAGGTACAACTTTACCGAGATAAGAGCAGTCTCTGAACAGGTGCCCGGTCTGCTTGCAATGAAAGCAAGTCATCTCTCCTCCTGACGGGCAGAACTTGGAAGTATGCCCAGGCTGGTTGCAAGTGTAGCACACGAGTTGCCGGGAGTCAGACCGACTCGACTGTCCTGTGCTAGGCTAGCTCTTCTTGAAAAAATGCCTCTTCTGGCTAAACTTGGCCTTCTTGTTGGAAGAAGGTTTCTGGGAGTTGTCGCCGCTCCGGTTGATGGAGTCCATTGTAACACTTCGAAATTTCAATATTATCAATATTTACGAAATTTGCCATTTAATTTGTGAATTATTAGATATGGACCTTAGATGGGTAAAGTGTTGAGTCATTGCCTAATTAAGACCCAATGGATTGTGGAAATTGTTTCAAATAAAATAAATGGGGCTGCATTTAATTAGTAATGCAATATATATATAAATAAGGGATTTGGATTAATTGTCATGCGCATAAAGAAACTTGGAATGGAAGGTATGGATGGAAAGATTTTAGGATGACACACACGCATACATGGCTATAGTTGAGATTTCCTCTCAAGAAAATCAAGGAGTTTTAGTGGAATAAGGATTGCATTGCCGTGTGAGAGTTATGCGCAATCCATGATCATGTGCCAAAAAGGAGTCCTTTCCTTGTTGAGAGCGGCACCAAGGCAATTGCTAATTTGAAGAGATCATGGCATCTTCTAATTAGGACTCTCTAAAGTGGGAAGCATAGCCACGACAATTGCTATCTTAACAAGATAGGATCGAGTGGAATAATAGAAGGGAGGCTTATAAGGAAGAAGGGGCGCTTGGCAACTTCTATATTGCACACGGCTGGAAATCATGATTTGCTATCTCAGCAAGATAAACCGATTGGAAGCATTATAAACAAGGTAGCCGAGCAAAGGAAAATGAGTGCTGAAAAATGTTGCATTCATAGAGAGAGGTAGCAGTAAGACAAAGGGGCGTACGGCATACACAAAGGAAGAGAAAGCAGCTAGCAAGTGTGAAAGATCAAATAGAAGGAAGGAGAAGATTGGAAGAGTAAGAACAAGTGAAGGAAAACCAGAGGAGTCGCAGACTCGGTTAGTATTTTTGATAATTTCGTTTAAAGAAAGGAACCATAGGGTTCGGCCATGGTGTATGGCCGAACCCCATGGAAGAAAATTGAGGGAATAATTATGGTGTTTTAATGGAAAGACATGGTTTAGTTTATGGGTTTTTGAGGGATGAAAACCATGGAATATTATGTATGTTTTAAAAGGGTTTAAAATGGATATATGGTTAAGGACATGGCCGAAACCTAATTTTAATATGGCTAAGATGCATGAATCATGAAGAAAGGACGTACAAAATATGCAATGGAGAAGACTGACAAAACAGTTAGTCGACTGAATCTTTGATTTAGTCGACTGAACTGGTATTGGACGAATAAAAAACGAGCTTCTAAGAGTTTCAGCCGTCTGAATATGTGATTCAGTCGATTGAACTAATGGTGGCTGAAAATAGAAAGAGTTTCTGGGAGTTTCAGTTGACTGAATCTGGTGATTCAGTCGACTGAACATAGACGTAACGGATAAGAAAAGGATTCTGAAAGTTTCAGCCAACTGAATCTCTGATTCAGTCGACTGAAAGATGGTTTGACTCAGAGTCACCCGACTGAATCTGTGATTTAGTCGACTGAAAAGTAGCGAGTCAGGGTAAAAACAGTTCCGAGTTAGATTTAAACCGACTGAAAGTATATTTCAGTCGACTGAAAGTCTGTGGGTAAGGTAGAGGACTGTATCCGGGATGATTCAATCGACTGAATTCCTGATTCAGTCGACTGAATTGAAAAGTTGATATTATATGATTTTTTCTGAAAACTTCCGTTTATCTAGGAGGAAGTAAAGAATGATTTAAATCAAATGGGACATGGTTTTAATTGATTGATATATTATAAGGTAACGGGACCTCACAAGGTGTGTACGATCGTGAGCGGTTACCGGACGAAAGCGCAATGACAGATTAGTGGTCTTTGGGTAGTATTCCACCTGTTTGAAACCATGCATTTATGTACAATGCTTTTTATCTTATTTGATGATTTTATGTTGAAAAGGATATGTTTTAAATGTGAGTTTTAATGCTATGTTTATTATATAAAATAACATGTGATTCATTGGCATCTCATGCATGGCATGGGGTGAAGGATATGTAACCGGAGGGGCCACACTCCGTCAGGGCATCCGAAAAACCTATGTCGGATACCTTGATGTGCTTTTCCATCAAGAAGAAATCGGAGGGGCCACACTCCGTCGGGGCGTCCGAAAGACTTATGTGGGGGTACTTATGTGTACTTGTGATGGGTGGGACTCATTGCATTTGACATCATGACATGGCATGGTTTATATGGCTTTTGACATTATGATATTATTATATATGTGTTGTACTAACCATGTGTTAGCCCTAATTGGAATACCTACTGGGCGCGTTGTTCTAGCGCCCTACTTCTACCCTAGTGGATGACACAGGAAACGAAGGGAACGATGAACGCGAAAAGGGCCAAGCATAGGAGCATGGATATGTGATTGGATGCTATTAGTTTATATTTTGATTCAGTTACTTATGGACTTGTATTTGAGTAACTAGACTTCGGCATGTAATAATTTAGATGATTGGCTATGGTTGGATGTTTATTTGGATAATTATGTTATGTTAATAATGATTAAAGACTTGACGTGCTTTGCTAGCTGAAATGGAATAGACTATGTTCTATTATAATTCTGCATGTTATGATTTTAATTCTGCATGTTTATATTGTTATATGGGAACCGTTTTTCATGGACTTAGTCCATGTACACAGAGGGTTGGCCAGTTAAGGGTCGGACTTTAGAAGTTCGGACTTAGCTCGCGTCGTGACGTCCCGCTCTTGCTCACTCTGTTATTTAAAAAAAAAAATAGACTCTGATTTTCAGAAATCGTAGAGTGAAAAGGGCGGGGCGTTACAGTTGGTATCAGAGAGAACCTGAAAGATTGAATCTTTCAGAGTAAATTAATCCGGCCCCCGTGTATTCATTTACTTCGTTAGACTCAGACGGAACAATGGATGATAGCAAAGGAAGTACAGTCAAAATAAATGGAATTATCAAACATAGCAAATAGGATATAAATCCTCAAAAACAAAACCAAGATTGCTTATTTGGAAATTTCCCCAAAAGTATGAAAATACAAACTTTATGATGAAAACTAAGTCATGATATTTTTCGATGGCTTAGGGAAAAATGCCTCCAAAGAGAAATACCCGACAAAACCAGAAAGGGAATGAAAAGGAGGTAGAAAAATCTCAACATGAAGACGAAGAACGACAATCTAGACATAAGGAAGAGCAACCATCCCACCAAGAGGAGGAGGAACAAAGCAACATGAATATACCGGTGGTGCCTCCTGAACTACAAAGCTTGGTTAAAGCAGTGGTCACTTCGGTGCTTCAACAGCACTTGAATGGGAATGGAACCACCAACGAGACCAATGACAGGAGCATGGTTAGGGACTTTCAGCAACAACGCCCTTCTTACTTCAAAGGGAAAGAAGGGGCTGTCGGAGCGGAAAATTGGCTGAAGAAGATCACTCAGATCCTAACCCTACTCAAGATTTCGAGTCATGCTGACAAGATTTTACTCGCTACATCACAACCGATAGATGATGCCGGTAAATGGTGCGAGGTGATAGAGAAGCAACGAGCACTACTTCCGGAAGGAGAGAGGACTGCAATGACTTGGGAGCAGTTCTCAGCTACCTTCTTGGACCATTATTTTCTTGAAGAGGAGACGGAGTGCCAGATTCAAGCTTTTCTATCTTTGGTACAAGGTACCATGACGGTGGCAGAGTACCACCAGGAGTTTCTCAGTTTATCTGTATATGGATTTTATATGGTGGATATAGAGTATCGAAGGTCACGCAAGTTTGAGCGGGGCCTTCGGCCAAGCATTAGGGCCAAGGTAACCATATTCAAAGTAGCTACATTGGCAAAAGTGGTCAGCAGGGCCACTATAGCAGAACAGGAGATGGCTGAGTTAGTGCGTTTTGACAATCGCTGAGCTCAGAGTGGGAGGGATACATTTCAGCCCAACAACAGGTTCTGACAGAACTTTAGCAGACCCTCACCATCCACTGGGTCAACGGGGGGCTTTCGTCCCAATCATCCCTCCCCATCTGCATTAGTCACTCAGGCTCCCAAAGGGGTGAACAACTGCTTCCATTGTGATCAGCTGGGCCATTTTAAGAGGGAATGCCCACAACTCAACAAACCCTCTTATTCCAGAGGTTCATCTCGCCCACCAGTTAGACCGGCTAATTCACAAGGAGGCAGGACATTTAACCAGGCGGGACGGGGGCCTATCGGATCTGGACGGTTATTTACCTTAGCTCCTCCAACAGTAGAGGATCACTCTATGATTCAAGGTATGGCGGTAGTCAGTAGTTCCTACGCCTTTAATTTATTTTATTCTGGGGCATCCCACTCTTTCATATCTGCTGCATTCATATCTGCAACTAGAACTTTAATACAAAAACTGTCCACATCACTCACCATTGTATCCCCCGTCGGACACTCGTCATTGGGGCTTATATGCACAACAGTGAATACTAAACTCGCTGGACTCAGATTTGAGTTCAACTATTTGGTACTCGATATGATCTAGTACGATATTATCTTCGTCATGGACTGGTTGGCTAGCTTTCAGGCCAACATTGATTGCTATCGTCGAAGGGTGACATTTTGGTCACCCGAGGGAAAACAACATGTGGTGCGTACTGACAAACAAAGCAGACTGCTTGAAGGGTTGAATCATCTGGTATTGAACAGTATCAGAATCAACAAGGCACCGGTGGCTGAACTTCCGGTAATAGTAAAGGACTATGCGGATATATTCCCAAAAGAACTCCCTAGTTTGCCTCCCATGAGGGAGATTAATTTTGAAATTAAGTTGTACCCTGGCACTGCACCAGTGTCATTACCACACTACCGGATGGCACCAGCAAAGATGTCCGAGTTAAAGAAGCAGATTGATGAACTGCTCAGACTGGGTTGCATTCAGAACAATATGTTGGGTTGGGGAGCTCCGATTTTATTTGTGAAGAAGAACGATGGTTCACTCCGTATGTGTGTGGATTATCGAAAACTGAACCAGTTGACGGTCAGAAACAAGTACCCTCTACCCAGGATCGATGATTTATTTGATCAACTTAGAGGTTGCAGTCATTTCTCTAAGATTGACCTGATGTCCGGATACCATCAAATCCAGGTTAGGGAGGAGGACATAGAAAAGACAGCCTTCAGAACGCGGTATGGATTATATGAGTTTGTAGTCATTCCGTTTGGAGTCACCAATGCACCGGCTGTGTTCATGGATCTAATGAACAGGATTTTCCGCTTTCACTTGGATCAGTTTGTTATTATATTTATTGATGACATCCTGATCTATTCTAAAAGTAAGGAAGAACATGCTGAGCACCTGAGGATAGTTCTGGACACTTTGAGGAAGAACAAACTATATGCCACAGCCAGCAAATGTGAATTTTGGTTATCTTAAGTCAGTTTTTTGGGGCATGTCATTTCAGCAGAAGGTATAACCGTGGATCCGGCTAAAGTGGCGGCAGTGGAAGATTGGAAAGCGCCAAAGAATGTAACCGAGATTCGTAGCTTCTTGGGATTGGCAGTTACTACAGGAAGTTTATCATGCATTTCTCAAAAATTGCATCTCCACTTACCCGGCTCATTAAGAAAAGAGTCAAATTTGAGTGGTCGAACGAGTGCAACAGGAGATTTGAAAAGCTGAAGAAGAGACTTACAACTGCACCTATCTTAATCTTGCCGGAACGAGGTTGTAACGCCTTGCCCTCTTTCACTGGCTTTCCTTTCCGAAAATCAGAGATAAATTTTTTTTTTTTTTATAACAGAGTGAGCAAGAGCGAGACGTCACGACGCGAGCTAAGTCCGAACTTCTAAAGTCCGACCCTTAACTGGCCAACCCTATGTGTGCATGGACTAAGTCCATGAAGACGGATCACACATAACAATATCAACATGCAGAATTAAAATCATATAAACATGCGGAATTATAATAGAACTCAATTCTATTCCATTTTAGATAACAAAGTACGTTAAGTCTTTAATCATTATTAACAAAACACAATCATCCGAATAAACATCCAACCACCTAAATTATTACATGTCTGAAGACTAGTTACTCAAATACAAGTCCATAAGTAGCATAATCAAATATAAACTAAGTCATCCAAGCTCCTATGCCTGGACCGTTTCGCGTTCATCGTTCCCCTCGTTTCCTGTATCATCCACTAGGGTAGAAGTAGAGCGTTAGAACAACGCGCCCAGTAGGTATTCCAATTAAGGCTAACACATGGTTAGTACAAAACATCCATATAAAAATAATGCCATGACATGTGTAGTATGCAATGAGTCCCACCCATCATAAACACATGTATCCTCTTGATGGAATTCTCATCATCGAGGTACACCCACATATGTCTTTCGGACTCCCCGACGGAGTGTGGCCCCTCCGGCTTCTTCTTGATGGGATTCTCACCATCAAGGTATCCCCCAAAGGTTTTTCGGACGCCCCGACGGAGTGTGGCCCCTTCGGTTACATATCCTTCACCCCATACCATGCATGAGATGCCAATGAAACTTATGTTATTTTATCATATAAACATAGCATTAAAATCACATTTTGAAACATATCCAACACATGCTATTTTATCATATAAACATAGATTTAAAACTCACATTTTGAAACATATTCAACACATGCTATTTTATCATATAAACATAGCATTTAAAATTCACAATTTTGAAACCTATCCTTTGCAATATAAATTCATCAAAATAAGATAAAACATTGTACATTTAACCCATGGTTTCAAGGAGGTGGAATCCTACCAAAGACCACTACGTGTCCTTACGCTTTCGCCCTGTAACCGTTCACGATCGTACACACCTTATGAGGTCCCGTTACCTTATAATATAACAATCAATTAAAACCAAGTCTCACTTGATTTACAATGATGTCCAAGTCCATAAACCAAACTTGTGGGGTTCGGCCAAACACCATGGCCGAACCTCACCCTTTTTTTGTTTTAGTTTCCTTTTTGATCATTTATTCAATTAAGTCCACACCCATGCCATCCTTGATTCATAAAACCAAACACTTATAGATTAATCATCTAACCTTATCAAGTCCATAAAATCATTCCCCATGGGATTCGGCCATACACCATGGCCGAACCCATGGTCCCTTATTTTCACTTAATTATGAAAATGCCATCCATGGCTATCATTCCATTATTCTCACCCTTCATCCCTTGATTTGGTAAACCGTTCATTTACATTATACAAAGTCTCACAAATGGTCCATTAACAAGTTCAGATCTTTCATTTTTATCCGATATTACAGAATTGTCATTACCTCTATCATTGTCTCTCCATTAATCCAATCACTATCTTAAGTTCATAAAATCCATTCAAATTGATTCATGGGGTTCAGCCACACACCATGGCTGAACCCTATGATATCTTAATTCCATTTAAATGACTTATAATCTAGGTCCATAAATTTAGACATTATATACATGGATCCATAATCGATTCCTTCACTTTCTAAATTAATAACACCTTCCATGGGGTTCGGCCATACACCATGGCCGAACCCTATGGTTCATAGAAAAATCATTCATCCAATATAAATTCCTTAATAATTTAAGTCCATAAAAGATCACATGGGGTTCGGCCATACACCATGGCTGAACCCATGATCTTTCAATTTGGCCTATATTTACTACCTTTCCATCCATTAAAACACAACCAATGCTTCTCCATTTAAACCCTTTAAAATCATTAATAATATTCCATGGTTTTCATCACTCAAATACCCATAATTTAAACCATGTCTTTTCATGGTTTTCATCCCTTAAAAATAACCAATAACCTTCCATTAAAAATCACCAAACTTCTTTCATGGGGTTCGGCCATACAACATGGCTGAACCCTATGGTTCATCATTTCATTAATTAAATACCATATTCATCCAATTTTCTTCCATGGGGTTCGGCCATACACCATGGCCGAACCCTATGGTTCCTTATCTTAAACAAAAAATATCAAAACTACTTACCTGTTCCGCGACTCCTTCGGTTTTCCTTTGTTCCGATTAGTTCTTCCGATCCTTCTACTTCCTTAGCCTCTTTTCCTCCTAGATATTTTCTTCAATGGTCTCTCTCTCTGCGTTGGTGTGCACGATGAACAGCAGATCTGAGAATCCACTGTGCTTCTCTCAATGCTACTGCTCACGTTTCAGCTGTATGGTATTTTCTTCACACAATACCCACTGTATGTGCTTCACCGATCTGATCTACTATAATCGAATCAGTTCCTTCTTTGCACACAGTTGTCAGCCTCCTCTCTTGTTTGTGTGTCTCCTCTTGCTGCTGTATTTCAGAGAGAATACCTCCCACGCTGAATCTGTGTATTGGGTTGTCTACACAAAAAAAAAAGCTAAGACCTGCCCGTCAGATCTGGAACAACCCTTGTTGTTTTCCGCTTCACTCGGCAGACACTTAGATCTGCAACGCCTATTGAGTATCTCCTCTGCATTGTGTTATTCTCTCCACCGAGAAACTACTCTTTGTCTTGGTAGAGCTAGTCAACCTGCTGCTTAAGTGTTGTTGTATGATCTCTCTTAGAACAAAGAGCCACCTTTACAAGCCACGTCCCACACTGTATGAAACAGATCTGATTTGTTTATGCTTTGGCCTACTTCTCACACAACAGCCTTCTCCCTGGGTTCGTGTGTCTCTCCTACCTATATACCTCGCTGCTACACAGCACTGGCAACACTCCTCTAAAACAAACCCTCCAACAGCGTCTCTACTGTATGTGATGAACCTGTTTGAAACGAAATTGTTTCATCGTGGCTGCCTATCTGTATATCAGCCACCCCTTGTATATGCCAAATCGTGTAGAAAACCCCAATTGACATCTCTGTATGCCGATCAAGATCCAATGATCTAATCGCTCTATATACAGACGTCTCTCATAACTGATGTGAACCGAGCTCTGTACTTCCTCCAGTGCTGCCGATCTGAAACTGTGTGGTACTCAAGGCAACCTTCTATTTGTCTCTCTTTGTCCAACATCTCAGGTGATTCCTCAACAACGATGGAGGAGATGATGCTCCTCATGTTCCTGCCTCACGCTCGCTGCTCTGCTTGCAACGATGGAGATCCCCTTCACTGGTTGCACGAGGCCTCTCTCTTCTTTCTGCCGTGTTTGCCACCTTTAATATATAGTGGAAAACTTGCAATAAAATCAGCCATACCACTGGATTCTAGAAGAGAAAATACAGGCCAGATGATGTATCGTTGATCTTGCACCTTACCAAGAAACCCACTATAGCAAGATTCTCTTGCTTTACATATCATCTAGCCAATAATAAACCATGCACACAATGCATTTAAACATCCCTTGCTATCCAATTTTATCTCCTCCTAAAATAAGCCTTTCCACTTCTTGTAGATTTATGAATGTCGTGCGCCCCTTATATCTTGCTGCCCCTCTTCTATAATACTTCCCATCGGTCCAATATTAGAAGGTGCCATGCGCCCCTCTTGCCTTTCTTTTATTAAACTTCCCCTTGGTCCCAACTTAGAAAGTACCAAGACCCTTTAAATTAGCCATTGCCGTTTTTATCCAAGGGGAAAGGACACCATTGGGCGCATCACATAGATATGAAAATCCCACACACGGCTAAGACATCTTCTATATTTAGCAATTCCATAATATCACTCTTAACCAAGGGAAAAGACCCTTTTTTAAATATTCTAGCACATCATGCGTGTAATACCCCAGATTTTCAGTTTATCAATATTTACAAAAATTGCCATTGAAATGGTGAATTTAAAGGATATGACCTTAGATGGGTCAATTGTGGGGTTCATTGTTCAATTAAGACCCAATGAATATGTTATAAGGATCAATTCAAGTAAATGGGTAAGGTGAATTTAATTTGGTCAAGGTAGTTATTTGGGTCAAAAGGCCCAAATGGGACCCAATGGGTCATAGTTGACTTGGTTGACTATTAGGTGAGCTCAAGTTTAATTTGGTTAAGGCTGAATTAAATGGGAATGCAAACAAGTGTTTAAGTTAACTCAAATTAAATGGATGAGTTGAGTTAAATGGTGGAGTTGAATTTATTGGTTGAGTTGCATTAAAATGATGAGTTAAATGGGTGAGTTGAGTCATATGAGTTGGATGGGACATTATGAAGATATTTATCTCAAAGGAGTGAAGTGTGAAAGGGAAGGGTTGTTGTTTCAAACCCTAAAAACAAACGCTACACGTTGGATGCATGGGAGGTCATCTCATGCATGAAACTCCTACATAGATAATGAATGGAGGTGGTGGTTTTGTGGAAGTTATATAAGGTGAGGAGTTTTATTTCAAATTCAAACCATTATACACGTTGGATTGCATGCAAGTTTTATTTCATGCATGAAACTCCAAATGGAGAACCAAAGGAGGAGTTTCATGGAGGCAAGACAAAACCGTTGGCTTGTGGGAGTTTCATCCCGTGGGTGAAACCTCCATATGGGCAAATAATGAGGGGTGGTGGTTACATATTTCAAACAAAGCACACACCGTTGGGCACATGGGAGTTTCATCTCTTGGACGAAACTCCAAGATGGAAGATGAATAGGGCTTGTGGAGGTTACACAAGACATTACATGGGAGCCGTTGGAGCCTTGGGAGTTTCATCTTAAGGATGAAACCCCAAGGGAAGCATTAAAGAGAATTGTAAATGGAAATGGGAGTTACATATGAGCTGCACCAAGGTAGCCCAAGAGCCAAAACCGTTGGGAGGGTTTCATCTCAAGGATGAAACCCCAAATGGAATAAGTGAAGGAGATGAATGGGGAGGGGAGTTACAAAGGGTGCCATCAAGGGACACCACCTTTGGTCAACCTTCATACTTGTTTTCTTTTCATTCTCTCCCTCATTCTCTCTCCCTTGGCCGTCCCACCTCTCTAGACAGGAACCTTGGCTGGTTGCTTCTCCTCAAAACACTTCTTGGCTGATCACTCCTCAAAGACAAAGTGGACTTAGAACAAAGGAGTTTGCATCTCAAGGTTTTATCATTCACGCCCAAGGCTGAAATTCTATCTTTCCTCTCAATCAAAACTCATTTGTCTGAACCACTCCAAGGGTTTCCAGCAAGGTTAGGCTCGGCTAAAGAACAAGAAGGAAGGAAGGAAGGACTAAGGAAGGAGAGGATCAAGAAGGAGTGAAATAACTGGAGGAGTCGCGGAATTGGTAAGTGTTCCATAAACCTTTGTTAAATAAATGGTTAAGGAAACATGATTCGGCCATTGTATGGCCGAACCTATCAAGGGTTTAAATCATGGTTAATGATGTTTAAAAAGGGAAGAACATGGATCATAGGGTTCGGCCACTTTGTATGGCCGAACCCCATGAAAAGATATTGGGTTAATTTTGTTGGATTTGAAGAAAAGAAATCATAAGTGTAGGTGTTTGGTTTTGTTAAAAGTTTTAAAAGGATTTAAATGATGGATACTTTGTTTTATGTTTAATTGATGGAAGATGGTTGGTATTTTAGAAAGATTTTTATTGGATGGTTGGACCAAAAAAAGAGGTGAGGTTCGGCCATGGTGTATGGCCGAACCCCACCAAATAACATTTATGGATTGAGGGTTTTCTTAGAGATTAAAGTATGTGGACTGTTTTAATAAGTTTGAAGGATTACAAAAGATGTAATTAGTGGATGCATGTTAAAGATTTGTAGAAGGAACCATAGGGTTCGGCCATAGTACATGGCCGAACCCCATGAAGAAACATTAGTGATTAATAAGTTGTGAAAGATGGTAACCATGGAAGAAAAATGAAGCGTTATATGATATGTTAAATGGAGGTGGAGGATGTTTTTAAGGTTTAAAATGAATGTAAATTGAAGGACTTGGATGCATTTTGATTATAAAAAAGAATGGAAAGAGGAACACCAAAAACCAAAGGGTGAGGTTCGGCCATGGTGGATGGCCGAACCCCACCAAGTGTTATGCGTGGTATTTTATTTTTAAAGGTTCTAAAAGAATTTAAATGGATGGAGGTGTGAAAACCAATTATAGAGGAATAAAATGTTTAAATGGAAATAAGGAACCATAGGGTTCGGCCATGTGTATGGCCGAACCCCATAGAGTGACAATGGTGTTGATTAATATGTGAATGTTTAGATGAATGGATTGGCATTTGGACTTAATTAAAAATGACCAAAATTATGATGGTGAGGTTCGGCCATGTGTATGGCCGAACCCCACTAAGGTTGGTTTATGGATTTATGTTTAGATTAGAAATCAAATGGGACTTTAGATTGATTGATTGGCATGTTATAAGGCAATGAGACTTCACAAGGGGTGTACAATCGTGAACGGGTTTCGGACGAAAGCGTAAGGACACTATAGTGGTCTTTGGTAGGATTCTACCTCTTTGGAACCATGGGACATGTAATATGATTTTAATTCATATTTTGATGAGTTGTTTTGTATAAGTGATATGTTTTCAAGTATGGGATTTTAAATGCTATGATTTGTATAATTGCATAGCATGTGGAGATTTGCATCTCATGTATGGCATGGGAGGGAGGAGGATATAACTGGAGGCCACACTCCGCCAGGGCATCCGAAAGACCACTGTGGGGATACCTTGATGATGAGTTTTTCCATCAAGAGGATACTATGTGTTTGATACCTTGATGAGGAACTTTCCATCAAGAGGATGTTTTGTATGGCTGATGGGTGGGACTCATGGCATATGGCACCCATGGCATGGCATTGCATTAGCATGATTATGATCTCTATTATCATGCACTGTTGTTGATTTTATCTGTATGATTGGATCTTTATTATCATACATGATTTTGGATACGATGTTTTATAAGTATGGTATGATATATTATATCTGGATTTTTGGTACTAACCCATGTGTTGACCCTAATTGGAATACCTACTGAGCTCGTTGTCTAACGCCCTACTTCTACCCTAGTTGATGACACAGGGAATGGACTGAACGAGGACGTGATCGGAGCCAAGCTTAGGAGCTTGGATGATTAAGTTATATTTTGTTTAAGTTATTCATGGACTATGTATTTGAATAGCTAGCATTCGGGATTGTAATAACGTAGATATATTTGCTATGGTTTGAATGTTAACTTTGGATATGTTAACTTAAGATAATTATTGGTAAGTGTTGGACTACTTTGCTATCTAAAATGGAATAGAATTGTTATTCTATTATAATTCCGTAATTATGATTATTCCGCATGTTTAACTTGAGTACGTGTGAACCGTTTTAGTCGACTTGGTCCACGCACACGTATGGTTGGCCAGTTAAGGGTCGGGCTTGGGAAACTCGGACTTAGCTCTCATCGTGACGTCCCGCTCTTGCTCACTCTTCTATTTATAAAAAGAAATAGACTCTGATTTTCGGAAAGTAAGTGAAAAAAGGCGGGACGTTACAATGCGCATATACCATACATGTGCAAATCTTTCTGTAACACCCCGATTTCTCAATAAGATGGATAATTACGAAAATGCCCCTGGATTGGTAAATTTAATAATTATGATGTTAAATGAGAAACTGGTGGGGCCCATTGTTCAAATTAAGATCCTATGAACATATTATAAGGGTCAAATTATAATGGATGGGTAATGTACATCAAATTGGGTCAAAATGGTTAATTGGGTCAAAGAATTCTCAATGATTGGAATAACTACGAAAATGCCCCTGGATTGGTGAATTCAATAAATGTGATTGTAAATAAGGAAATAGTGGGGCCCATTGTTCAAATGAATACCCTATGAGCACATTATAAATGTTAAGTGTGATTGGTTGGGTAATTTACATCAATTGGGTCAAAAATGGCTAAATGGGTCAAAGGGCCCATCGGGTCTTACTGGATTATTTGACCGTTTTGTGATTTTAAATTAAATGGGGTTAAGCCTATTTGATTGGAAATCAGTGGAGAAAAAATGCGTAGGCTTGATCCATATGTAAAAACCAATTAGAAATGACCAAAATACCATAATTGGGTCATGGAGTCAAAAACGGGTCAAGGAGCTAAAGGTGGACCCAACGGGTCGTGTTGACTAAGGTTGACCATGTGGACCCTCAAGGGAGCTAAAACACGAGTTAAATCAGTTGAGTGGGACTGAAGTGAGTTGGAATTAAATCAAGTAGTGAGTCAACTCAAGTGCATTAAATGAAATGCATTAAGTATGGTGAGTTGGACATGTGAGTTGGGTGAGTCAAAATGGAAGTCAATGGGACTCCAAATCAGTGAGTTGAGTGGGAATTTGAAGAGGTTGACTGGTCTTAAACCAACCAAAACAAGTCCCACACGTTGGGGACTTGTTTTGGTGAGTTCCATGTTGAATGATAAATGCAAATGCATGGGAATGAGAAAATATTGCATGGGGCTGCCAAAGGGTGTGTTGGAAGTGCCAAGGGGTGCTTTGCTTGGCTGCAAGTGACTCCTTGGTTTGTGCAAGGTTTGATGAGGAGTAAATGGGTGATGTAGGGCTGTTTAAACAAAAGCAGCCAGCACCCTCACTTGGCCGATTTTATCATTACAAAGCCTTGGAATTTCATCTCCTCTCCCTCTCTCAAGAACACTTCTCTTGGCCAAATTTTATCTTGGTGATTTCACCAGTGGTTCATGCTTCTAACCAGCTGAGACAAAGGAAGAAAGAAGGAAGGAAACAAGAGGGAAGAAGGCAAGGAGCAAAGGCATAAGAAAAGCTTGGAATTTGGTAAGTATTTCCATGGACTTTTGGTTAATAAAATGGGTGTGTGTTGGGCCATGGTGATGGCCAATTACACCAGAGTTTTAACCTTGATTAGTGGAGGATTTAAAATGGTAAAAATAACCATTGGGTTCGGCCACCATGGAGGGCCGAACCCCATGTAAAAGATTGCTTGGTTTTCATGTTTTGAAACATGAAAACCAAGGATTTTATGGACTGATTTTTGGGTTTGATTTAAGAATCAAATACATGTTATTGAAAGGATTATAAACCTGTATCTGAATGTCAGAAAAGGCTGAAGTTTTTATGGTCTAAATCAGTGGATAAAAAGATGGAAATGGACCATTGGGTTTCGGCCACTTTGCATGGCCGAACCCCATGGAAACAAGTGGTTGGTTTTGATGGTTTTTGGAAGTTAAAACCATATAAGTTGGGACTGATATTAGATGTTTGTATTAGATTTAAAATGCATGTTTTAAGAAGGTTAAAACATGGATTTGGATATTTGGTTCAGACCCAAGATGAATGATTAAATGTTTCAAAACCAAAGGGCATGGTGTTCGGCCAATAAGCATGGCCGAACCCTATGAAATTGGGTTGGGTTTTAGATGAATTTTTAAAGGGTTGAACTCGGTAATAATATGTTGTTTATTACATGATGATTGGAGGTTTAAAAATAGTGAAAATAATCATTGGGTTCGGCCACCATGGAGGGCCGAACCCCATGTAAAATATTGTGGGTTTTCATGTTGGGAAACATGGAAACCATGGACCTTTATGGACTGTTTTTGTATGAATTTAATTAGATGGTTTCTAAGAGGTTTAAAGGCAGCAATATGATACTGATATTGTATGATTTAAATAACACCTAATGCATGTTTGAAGGATCAATTCATGGTCATAGGGTTCGGCCAACTTGAATGGCCGAACCCCATGAAAGAGATTGATGATTGTTATGAATTTAAAGAGTTAGAAACCATGCAGTATCATGGGGTTTCTATGGGATTTTAAATAGAATTATAGTTGTTGTTTTTTTTATGGCTAAGATGCATGATAAATGATGAAAGATCATTCGGAGAATTGGATTCAAAGAACCATGAGGTTCGGCCATGTGAGTGGTCGAACCCCATCGGTTACTTATATGGTTTTTATTTGGTTTACTTAGGGTTATGCTTACTGATTGGGTTGTATGATTTTGATTCAAGAATCATGTATGTATCTATGTACATAATATCAGTAAATAACCAAACATGTTGATGGACTTTATGCTAATTCATAATGAATGGGTTAAATAACCTAAGCTTATGAGTAGTAGTTGGTAATGGTTCTATGTTGATTTAAAAGGTTTAAAATACCCTAATGGAGAACCATGTGGTAATGGATAAAGGAACCATTGGGTTCGGCCAAATGTATGGCCGAACCCCATGGAGTAAGTTTGGTGGATTAAAGGTTGGACAGACCAATGGCAAATCTGTGAATACAAGTCAAATGAAGGGATTGATCAAAGGACTTACAAGATGTTTGGGTCTTATATGTGAATGGATATTTAAGTGACAATATGATTTACAAATTATTGTATCACAAGGTGACGAGAGTTGAACGACGAATAAGTTGTGACCGGGAGAAGCGCAAAAAGGAACGGATACTTAAACAAAGCTTAAGTAGGTTTCCTACCCACTTGTAACCATAGTTTTACCCCAGTTTTCTTATGAGATTCTTGTTTTATTTTATGTGTTTCAAATGATATATTATGCATTATCAAATGGCATACGGTATTGGCATCTCATGCATAGACATGGGATGATGAATGAGGTTCTACAGTGTTTCAAGTTATGAGTTACATCCTCCTTCGGCAATGCGAGTCACGCCAGGAAGAGTAACATGATGATCATAGTCACAATGGTCTCCTTAGGCGATGAGAGTCCCGCCAGGAGGACTAATATGTGATATGAATCAGTCAGTGATGAAGAATGGAAGGTGTATTGTAATTTACCTTGTCGGTGCAAGGCACATCAAGTGATGGCTATGAAAGTACGTGATGGGGGATGCTCATTGCATGTGCATACTTCATAGCATTGTTTTACCTGTTTTAATGATCATGTATTATGATATGTATATGCATGTTTTATATGCTAACATGTGGTAACCCTGATTCGGGAACCTACTGGGCGCGTTGATCTAACGCCCTAATTCTATCATCAGAGGAGAATGCAGGTACAAGTAAAGGAAAAGAAAAGGTCATTGACCGGGAGGGGAGCTAAGCTAAGCCTATGCGCTTGAATGCTGGAATGAATTTATAATTGCTGTTAATTGATATTTTAGTATGGACATGTAATAAAGTAGTTGCTTGCTATGGTTTGCTTAGGATAAATACTTTGGATGGTTGTATTATGTTAATTAATGTTTGAATTACTTGCTATCTAGTCTTTCTATTCCGCAGTTAATCTAGGTTATTCCGCAAGTTGATGTTAGTTTCATGTGTGGTTCATTATCATGGTCTGGTCCATGTACACATGGGTGGCCAATTAAGGTTCAGACTTGAGCAGTCTGAACTTAACTCGCGTCGTGACGCCGCCCACTCTCTTCGATGCTTATTATTATTTAAAAAAAAAAATTAGACTCTGAAATTTATCGGGAAAGGGCGGGGCGTTACACTTTCATACACGGCCAATGTAATCTTTCAATTTAATCTTAGACATCTTCTATATTTTGATTTAAGCCATCGAATGCCATTGCCTAATTCAATTCATCTTGGCGTGTAACCCATTTTAATTTTTATTAAAACCATTTACCAAAACCGTTGGGTCTTAATTGAGCAATGACCCAACACTTTACCCATATAATGTCCATATCTAATAATTCACAAATTAAATGGGTAATTTTCGTATATATTAATAACTTGAAAATCCCGGGTGTTACAATACAACCCTCTTTTTACAATTTTCATCCTGAAAATCGAGTGAAGTAGGGTTTCAAACATTTACACAAATAACTCAGGATGAGCTGTCCTCATTTCCGACTCAAGTTCCCATGTGGCTTCGTCAATGCCATGTCGATCCCATACCACTTTGACAAATTGGATCGTTAGGTTCCGTAATACCCTTTGCTCTGTGTCCACCATTGGACAGGATTTTCAACTTATGTCACGTCGAACCTCTATGTCTTGTATGTCCAGTACATGAGAAGGATCAGGATTGTACTTCCTCAACATCGATATATGGAACACATCGTGTAAAGATGCCAACTGTGATGGGAGTGCCAATTGATAAGCCACGTCCCCCATCCTTCTTATTCAAGAAACCACCTCCTTTTGTCAGCATAGCTCTTCTGACGACTTTGCGCAGTCAACAGGTGCTGCCATATCAACTGTATCTGCGCTGTAATCTCTGTAACCAACTCAGGTTCAATCAGTGCAGGCTTACCCGCCTCTATCCAGCACACAGGTGATCTACATGGTCTACCATATAATGCCTCAAATGGAGCCATTTGGAGGCTTGCCTGGTAACTGTTATTGTATGTGAATTCTACCAATAGCAAGTGATCCTCCCATCCACCCTTGAAATCTAGCATACATGCTCTCAGCATATCTTCCAATGTTTGTATTGTCCTCTCAGACTGCCCATCAATCTGTGGATGGAATGTTGTACTAGTCAATAGATCTGTTCCCATGGCCGACTGCTTGCTCTGCCATACTCTGCCGGTGAATCAACCATCTCTGTAGGACAAAATACTCCGAGGAATACCATGCAATCTGATGATATCCCTGATATACCGCCGCCTAAAGTCTCAGATGAATTTGTCATCCTGATGGGAATGAAATGTGCAGACTTGGTCAGTCAGTCTACCACGACCCATATCACATCGTTGCCCTTTGAAGACCTTGGCAACCCTGTTACAAAATCCATGGAGATGTGCTCCCATTTCCATTTCGGCACTGGTAAGGGTTTGAGTAACCCTGGTGGCTTCTGATGTTCTGTCTTAACCTGTTGACACGTTAAGCAATGAGCCACAAATTCTACCACATCCTTCGTGAGTCCGTGCCACCAGTAATGTCTCTTCAGGTCGTGATGCATCTTGACCCATATCTCCTCCACTTCCGGGTCTATCCGTTGTTCCTGTTCAATCTTGTCAAATACCATTTAATTACATCAAAGTCACTCATATCAACCTATGAGTTTCATTCTTGTAGAATTTACTCTGTCTCATGTTACCTCTTTTTCGTGAACCCATATTGCGATCTTATGTAGATCAGTATATTCTATTTCACTTTACCTGCTACCAAGATATTTTCCATGCGTACTTGTTCAATACGTGCATTCGTCTACTCTCTGTGTGAGATAGCCTGCCAATACAAGCCTATGCTTAAGTCTTTTGTTAATTCCATTTTAACTAGGTTTCTAGCTTCACTCTCCTGGAACTCCATCGGCTAACTATAGAGTCAGGTGATGAGTCTAACTCGGCACTCGCCCATAGCTTCCCATTCGAGTCCCAATCTTTAGATCTATATGTAATCTATGAGACCTACAGGTCCATCATACTACCGACATGTCTACCATGGTACCGATACCTGACATTAATCCAAACCACCATGGGAATCATCATCCATGGTTATACACATCCATCCCTGGTATCACTATATCAGTGAGTATCATTTACCCCTAGTTAATAATCATCCATGAATATAACCCCCCTCTGAGTATGATCCATTCATGGGCATAATTAATCCAGTGCACATAATCTACCCTGATATATTCTATCCGTAGGAACAACACTCAAATGCCTCACTACGTGACTATAGCAATAATATCAAAACACAAGCATACCCCGACCCCTAGCAAGACTTAGGGCCCATGACTTACTAAGCTGAAGACCCACGTCCAACGTGATCAAGTCTACATCACCTTGCATCCCTTCGTATTTTATATCGAGGTTCCCACAGTCTCATGGCTACTCTAAGCCATACTCACAGAATCTATATACTTATCTCATCAATATCACGTGAGGGACGTACCCATACCATGTCTCAATATAATCAAGTGACCTCGTCACCCACATCTCAATGCCCAAGTCCTCATAAGCTCTTAAATTTGCATAATTTTATTGAAAATTATTCAAACTTCCATTACAATGGTGGGTAAGGGTTAGAAAAACCCTTCAAAATGTACCCACCACCCTTACAAATTCTCCCCTTTCCCCGACATTCTCTTACCACTCATTAACCTAATCTTCTGTAGAAGACCCTGTATCATCATAAAAATCGAAGAAGTTGTCAGGGCAAATCATCGACGTGTGCCCCAACACTCCACCAGTCAGACAGGGTATTATTCCCGTGCTCATGAAGTCCACAAACAGGGCAAATAACCTCAATAGGGTGGGGGCAATAAGTACAGTTTTGCCCCTCCTGATTGCATAATTCGCACATATAATCTGCCAACTCTTCCGAAGTCGGAGTAGTAGGAGTATACTCGGGTGTGCCTATCTCCCCTACATATTCTTCTAGGTTTGGGACATCTTCTTCGTCCTCTTCTGGTACAAAGGTTGGAGCAACCCCAACATTGTACTCGGGCGATTCTACTTCCATGTCTTGACTGGTTACAACTTCATTGATGAAGTTTGGTACGCTGGAATCGTCGGAAGAAGAAACCAGATCTAACAGAAACATATCAATGACAACCCCAATTCTAATCAAACTAATCCTCTTGTTTGGGAAACTTTCCTATGTATCATATAGTGTCTTTTGTTTGGGGAACATTGCCAAATAAACATCTTGTGTTTCTTGTCTTTGGGGAAATTGCCAAATAAGCATTTCTTGATTTTTCTTTGTCTTTGGGGAATTCCCTAAGTATCATTTGTTTGTTCTCAATTTGGGGATATCGGGGAAGTATATCCTATGTTGCTATGTTGGATAAATCCGATTATTTTGACTGTACTTCCTTTGCTATCATCCATTGAGTCTAACGAAGTAAATGAATGCACGAGGACCGATTAATTTACTCCGAAAGATTCAATCTTTCTGGTTCGCTCTGATACTAACTGTAACTCCCCACCCTTTTTTACTCGCTTTCCTTTCCGAAAATCAGAGTCTATTTTTTTTTTTTTATAATAGAGTGAGCAAGAGCGGGATGTCACGACGCGAGCTAAGTCCGAACTTCTAAAGTCCGACCCTTAATTGGCCAACCCTATATGTACATGGACAAAGTCCATGAAGACGGTTGTCACATAATAATATCAACATGCGGAATTAAAATCATATAAACATGCGAAATTATAATAGAACTAATTCTATTCCATTTCAGATAGCAAAGTACGTTAAGTTTTTAATCATTATTAACAAAACACAATCATCCGAATAAACATCAAACTACCTAAATTATTACATGTCCGAAGACTAGTTACTCAAATACAAGTCCATAAGTAACATAATCAAATATAAACTAAGTCCTCCAAGCTCCTATGCCTGGCCCATTTCGCGTTCATCATTCCCCTCGTTTCCTGTATCATCCACTAGGGTAGAAGTAGGGCGTTAAAACAATGCGCCCAGTAGGTATTCCAATTAGGGCTAACACATGGTTAGTACAAAACATGCACATAATAATAAATCCATATAAAAACAATGCCATGACATGTGTAGTATGCAATGAGTCCCACCCATCATAAACACATGTATCCTCTTGATGGAATTCTCATCATCAAGGTACCCCCACATAGGTCTTTCGGACGTACTGACGGATTGTGGCCCCTCCGGTTTCTTTTTGATGGGATTCTCACCATCAAGGTATCCCACATAGGTTTTTCGGACGCCCCGACGGAGTGTGGCCCCTCCTGTTACATATCCTTCACCCCATGCCATGCATGAGATGCCAATGAAACACATGCTACTTTATCATATAAACATAGCATTAAAATCACATTTTGAAACATATCCAACACATCCTATTTTATCATATAAAACATAACATTTAAAACTCATATTTTGAAACATATTCAACACACGCTATTTAATCATATAAACATAGCATTTAAAATTCACAATTTTGGAACCTATCTTTTGCAATATAAATTCATCACAATAAGATAAAACATTGTACATTCAAACCATGGTTTCAAAGAGGTGGAATCCTACAAAAGACCACTACGTGTCCTTGCGCTTTCTTCCGGTAACTGCTCACAATCGTACACACCTTGTGAGGTCCCGTAACTTTATAATATAACAATCAATTAAAACCAAGTCCCACTTGATTTACAATAATGTCCAAGTCCATAAACTAAATTTGTGGGGTTCGGCCATACACCATGGCCGAACCTCACCCCTTTTTGTTTTAGTTTCCTTTTTGCTCATTTATTCAATTAAGCCCATACCCATGCCATCCTTGATCATAAAACCAAACACTTATAGATTAATCATCTAACTTTATCAAGTCCATAAAATCATTCCCCATGGGGTTCGGCCATACACCATGGCCGAACCCATGGTCCCTTATTTTCACTTAATTATGAAAATGCCATCCATGGCTATCATTCCATTATTCTCACCCTTCATCCCTTGATTTGGTAAACCATTCATTTACATTATACAAAGTCCCACAAATGGTCCATTAACAAGTTCAGATCTTTCATTTTTAGCCGATATTACAGAATTGTCATTACCTCTATCATTGTCTCTCCATTAATCCAATCACTATCTTAAGTTCATAAAATTCATTCAAATCGATTCATGTGTTTGCCCACGCACCATGGCCGAACCCTATGATATCTTAATTCCATTTAAATGACTTATAATCTTAGGTCCATAAATTTAGACATTATATACATGGATCCATAACCGATTCCTTCACTTTCTAAATTAATAACATCTTCCATGGGTTCGGCCATACACCATGGCCGAACCCTATGGTTCATCCAATATAAATTCCTTAATAATTTAAGTCCATAAAAGACCTCATGGGGTTCGGCCATACACCATGGCCGGCCGAACCCATGATCTTTCAATTTGGCCTATATTTACTACTTTTCCATCCATTAAAACGCAACCAATGCTTCTTCGTTTAAACCCTTTAAAATAATGAATAATATTCCATGGTTTTCATCACTCAAATACCCATAATTTAAACCATGTCTTTCCATGGTTTTCATCCCTTAAAAATAACCAATAACCTTCCATAAAAAATCACCAAAGTTCTTCCATGGGGTTCGGCCATACAACATGGCCGAACCCTATGGTTCATTATTTCATTAATTAAATACCATGATCATCCAATTTCCTTCTATGGGATTCGGCCATAGTGGTTCCTTATCTTAAACAAAAAACATCAAAAAAACTTACCGGTTCCGCGATTCCTTCGGTTTTCCTTCTCTCCGATTGGTTCTTCCGATCCTTCTTCTTCCTTAGCCTCTTTTCCTCCTTGATCTTTTCTTCAATGGTCTCTCTCTCTGCGTTGGTTTGCACGTTGAACAACAGATCTGAGAATCCACTGTGCTTCTCTCAATGCTACTGTTCACGTTTCAGTTGTATGGTATTTTCTTCACACAAAACCCACTGTATGTGCTTCACCGATCTGATCTACTATAATCAGATCAGTTCCTCCTCTGCACACAACTGTTAGCCTCCTCTCTTGTATGTGTGTCTCCTCTTGCTGCTGTATTTCAGAGAGAATATCTCCCACAGTGAATCTGTGTATTGGGTTGTCTACACAAAAAGAAAGCCCAGACCTACCTGTCAGATCTGGAACAACCCTTGCTGTTTGCCGCTTCGCTCAGCAGACACTTAGATCTGCAATGCCTATTGAGTATCTCCTCTGCATTGTGTTATTCTCTCCACCGAGAAACTACTCTCTGTCTTGGTAGAGTTAGTCAACCTATTACTTAAGTGTTGTTGTATGATCTCTCTTAGAACAGAGAGCCACCTCTACAAGCCACGTCCCACACTGTATAAAACAGATTTGATCTGTTTATGCTTTGGCCTGCTTCTCACACAACCAGCCTTCTCCCGGGGTTCGTGTGTCTCTACATGTATACCTCGCTGCCACACAGCGCTGGCAACACTCCTTTAAGCCAAACCCTCCAACAGCGTCTCTGCTGTATGTGATGAACCTGTTTGAAACGAAATTGTTTCATCATGGTTGCCTATCTGTATATCAGCCACCCTTTGTGTATGCCAAACCGTGTAGAAAACCCCAATTGACATCTCTGTATGCTGATCAAGATCCAATGATCTAATCGCTCTATATACAGACGTCTCTCATAACTGATGTGAACCGAGCTCTACACTTCCTCCAGTGCTACCGATCTGAAACTGTGTGGTACTCAAGGCAGCCTTCTATTTGTCTCTCTTTGTCCAACGTCTCAAATGATTCCCCTTCACTGGTTGCACGAGGCCTCTCTCTTCTTTTTGACGTGTTTGCCACCTTTAACATATAGTGGAAAACTTGAAATAAAACCTACCATACCGCTGGATTCTAGAAGAGAAAATACAGGCCAGATGATGTATCGTTGATCTTGTACCTTACCAAGAAACCCACTATAGCAAGATTCTCTTGCTTTACATATCATCTGCCAATAATAAACCATGCACACAATGCATTTAAACGTCCCTTGCTATCCAATTTTATCTCTTCCTAAAATAAGCCTTTCCACTTCTTGTAGATTTATGAATGACGTGCGCCCCTTCTATCTTACTGCCCCTCTTCTATAATACTTCCCATCGGTCCAATATTAGAAGGTGTCATGCGCCCCTCTTGCCTTTCTTTTATCAAACCTCCCCTTGGTCCCAACTTAGAAGGTACCAAGACCCTTTAAATTAGCCATTGCCGTTTTTATCCAAGGGGAAAGGACACCATTGGGCGCATCACATAGATATGAAAATCCCACACATGGCTAAGACATCTATATTTAGCAATTCCCTAATATCACGCTTAACCAAGGGAAAAGACCCCTTTTTAAAATATTCTAGCACATCATGCGCATATCCCATACATGTGCAAATCTTTCATACACGGCCAATTTAATCTTAGACATCATCTATATTTTGATTTAAACAATTGGATGCCTTTGCCTAATTCAATTCATCTTGGCGTGTAACCCATTTTAATTTTTATTGAAACCATTTACCAAAATCGTTGGGTCTTAATTGAGCAATGACCCAACACTTTACCCATATAACGTCCATATCTAATAATTCACAAATTAAATGGGTAATTTTCGTATATATTAATAACTTGAAAAGCTGGGGTGTTATTGAGGCAAGGGTTATGAAGTACAATGCGATGCTTCAGGAGAAGGACTTGGGTGCGTCCCCAGTCAAGATCATCGTGTGGTGGCTTATTTTTCAAGACAATTGAAAATACATGAACGCCTTTATCCTATGCACGATCTTGAAATAGCCGCAGTGGTCTTCGCTCTCAAAAGCTGGAGACATTATCTATATGGCGAGAAATTTGAAGTGTTTTCAGATCATAAGAGCTTGAAGTACTTGTTTGATCAGAAAGAGCTCAACCTGAGGCAGCACAGATGGATGGAATATCTGCAGGATTATGAGTTCACACTTCGTTATCACCCTGGCAAGGCGAACAAGATGGCAGATGCCCTTAGCCATATATCACATGCATTAGTGGCATGTTTGATCAGGACAGAATGGGAAATGCTGAATACTATACGAGAGTTCAACTTATATACCAATAACCCTGGGAGTATGTACAATTTGATCATACGGTCCAACATGGTTACCAAAATTGAACAGGAACAGCGGATAGACCCAGAAGTGGAGGAGATATGGACCAAGATGTCTACTGGTGAAGTCATACCGGAATGGGAGTTACGACCAGGACAGGGTCTTGTATTCCGAGGAAGGATATATGTGCCTAAGAGCTGCAAAAAAGAGCTACTGATTGATGCACATCAGACCAAACTCTCTATTCATCCGGGCAGCACCAAGATGTATCACGACCTGAAGAGACATTACTAGTGGCACGGACTCAAAAGAGATGTGGAAGAATTTGTGGCTCATTGCTTAACTTGTCAGCAGGTTAAGACGGAACATCAGAAGCCACCAGGGTTACTCAAACCCTTACTAGTGCCGGAATGGAAATGGGAGAACATCTCCATGGATTTTGTGACAGGGTTGCCAAGGTCTTCAAAGGGCAACGATGTGATATGGGTCGTGGTAGACCGACTAACCAAGTCTGTACATTTCATTCCCATCAGGATGACAGATTCAAATGAGACTTTAGGTCGGCGGTATATCAGGGATATCATCAGATTGCATGGTATTCCTCGGACTATTGTGTCCGACAGAGATGGTCGATTCACCAGCAGAGTATGGCAGAGTATGCAGTCGGCCATGGGAACAAACCTATTGACTAGCAAAGCATTCCATCCACATACTAATGGACAGTCTGAGAGGACAATACAAACATTGGAGGATATGCTGAGAGCATGTATGCAAGATTTTAAGGGTGGATGGGAGGATCACTTGCCGTTGGTAGAATTCTCATACAACAACACTTACCAGGCAAGCCTCCAGATGGCTCCATTTGAGGCATTATATGGTAGACCTTGTAGGTCACCAGTGTACTGGACAGAGGCCGGTGAGCCTGCGCTGATTGGACCTGAGTTGGTTCCAGAGACTACAACGCAGATACAGTTGATACGGCAGCATCTATTGACTGCGTAAAGTCGTCAGAAAAGCTATGCTGACAAGAGGAGGAGGTTTCTTGAATTAGTGGGGGACATGGTGTACTTAAAAGTCTCGCCACGAAAGGGACACATGAGATTTGGAAGGAAAAAACTGTCACCAAGATATGTGGGACCGTTTTCAATCATAAGAAGGATGGGGAACATGGCTTATCAATTGGCACTCCCTTCACAGTTGGCATCTTTGCACGATGTGTTCCATATATCGATGTTGAGGAAGTACAATCCTGATCACTCTCGTGTACTGAATATACAAGACATAGAGATCCAAAGCGACATGACATACGTCAAAAAGCCTGTCCGAGTGGTGGACACAGAACAAAGGGTATTACGGAACCGAGCGATCCAGTTTGTCAAGGTAGTATGGGATCGACATGGCATTGAGGAAGCCACTTGGGAACTCGAGTCGGAAATGAGGACAGCTCATCCTGAGTTATTTATGTAAATATTTGAAACCCTACTTCACTCGATTTTCGGGACGAAAATTTTAAAAAGTGGGTTGTATTGTAACACTTCGGAATTTCAATATTATCAATATTTATGGAATTTGGCATTTAATTTGTGAATTGTTAGATATGGACCTTAGATGGGTAAAGTGTTGGGTCATTGCCCAATTAAGACCCAACGTATTGTGGAAATGGTTTCAAATAAATTAAATGGGGCTGAATTTAATAATATATATATATAAATAAGGGATTTGGATTAATTTCATGCGCATAAAGACACTTGGAATGGAAGTTAGGGATGGAAAGATTTTAGGATGACACACACGCATACACGGCTAAAGTTGAGATTTCCTCTCAAGAAAATCAAGGAGTTTTAGTGGAATAAGGATTGCATTGCCATGTGAGAGTTATGCGCAATCCATGATCATGCGCCAAAAAGGAGTCCTTTCGTTGTTGAGAGCAGCACCAAGGCAATTGCTAATTTGAAGGGATCATGGCATCTTCTAATTAGGAATCTCTAAAGTGGGAAGCATAGCCACGGAAATTACTATCTTAACAAGATAGGATCGAGTGGAATAATAGAAGGGAGGCGCATAAGGAAGAAGGGGCGCTCGGCAACTTCTATATTGCACATGGCTGGAAATCGTGACTTGCTATCTCAGCAAGATAGACTGACTAGAAGCATTATAAACAAGGCAGCCAAGCAAAGGAAAGGAGTGTGAAAAATGTTGCATTCAAAAGAGAGAGCCAGCAAGTGTGAAACATCAAGTAGAAGGAAGGAGAAGATTGGAAGAGCAAGAACAAGTGAAGGAAAACCGGAGGAGTCGTGGAACCGGTTAGTATTTTGATAGTGATTTGCAATATCGAGCCAAGAAGGAATTGTCTGTACTTTGCTTGGTCTTGTGTGTAATAAGTCAATTATTAGACTTTGGCCCCGTCCTTGTGTATAAATCCTACGGCAATAATTGGGCCAAAGAGCTCCCAGGTAGGTCCCGAAACTTTACGCAAAGGGAGGAGTCCACACTCCACCGATAGTCTTGGTTAATTTGTAGATGGGTAACAGCAGCCTTGTGGCCGCCACCTCAAATGTTGTGGACATAAGTGACCGATATTGAGAAATCATTAATTGAAGTGTTATGATCTGATGCATGGAAATGGGTGGGCATATCATTGATGCATGACACCCATGGCATATCATTTTTATGATTTCTGAGTTACAAGACTTTGGTATTCTCTTATCGTATTTTGAGAAACATGTATTGATCATTACCTCTGATTTTCCTCATTTGTTATTACTAATATATGTTATTTTGAGATTTCACACCTAGTGCACTTGTGATCGAAATTTCTTAAGGGGCAAGTTGACTAAGCCCGTACATTTTTCCCCTCAAATGTTAATACAGATCATGACAGAGGAAAAGAGGCTGGACCTAGCGTTAGCCAAGTCTGTTCAAAGGATGGACGCGAAAAGAAGCTTGAATAGCTTACTTAAATTGTTATTTTTTGAGAATAATGTAAATTGTAAGAAGGTCTTCTTTTTGGGGAATGTAATATTGTGACCTTCGACAGTTAATATTCTTGTTTTGTCTTTGACTTATATAATTGTTGGGAATTACCTTGTCTTTGCGTGAATCGTGATTTGCTAGTCATGCAATGTAAGTGCTTAAATATTCCGCAGGTTATGCTAGCACATGCAAAATGTAATTGTGGGCTTGTACCACGTATGTGCTAGGTTGGGCCAGTCAAGGGTCGGGTTTTAAGACTCCGACTTCACTCGTGTCGTGACGTCTCTATCCTTTTTGTATAAAAAAATCACTTTGATGGAAAAAGGGCGGGTCGTTACAACTGGTATCAAAGCATGAAAAGAAAACAAGGAAAATTCCCTTACTCAAATTTGAACAAACTGGAATTCTCCCTGATGCGAGAATGAAATGAGGGGTCAATGCATTCCCCCCAAGTACATGTAACTATAAAGATAAAGTTTTCCCCCAAAAGAGATACAAATGAAATACTAGGGTCTTTCCCCAATCAACGTAGAATTATAATTTAGAATTTTTTCCCCGAGTGGAAGTTAGATGTTGAAAAATAGCATAGTTTTTGCCCCGATTCTACTTGGTAGAAGAATTGTACGAAAACTCTCACAATCCGCGGGAAATTAGAGTGATGATTATTGTTTTCCTTGACATAGGAAAATGGCCCCAAGAGGACACCTTCAATGAAAATGTACCAGTCTGGAGAACAGTGGTAGTACTTCATTCGTGTCACCCGAATTTCATACTTTTCTGCAAACAAAAGTGGGCATCATGGGAACGCCCGGCTCAGTGAGTACCACTAACTCACGACTTTTGACTATGGTGAGGGATTATCAAGAACAACACCCTCCTCATTTTAACGGTAATAAAGGACCAATGGAGGTGAAGAAATGGATAAAGACTACTACTGGAATTTTTGAACTTTTAGGAATCACTGAAGACCAAGACTAGATACTCTTGGCTACTTCGTACCTCATCAATAATGTTGGCCAATGATGGAGAGGCACTAAGGAAAGCCTTGCCTTGTGGTGGTAGAAGTAACTTGGAAGAGTTTTGAAGATTTATTTTTAAGACACTATCTTCTTGAAACAGGGAGAGAGATTGAGACACAAACGAAGTTCGGAACCTGACACATAAGGGTAAGGTCACTACAAAATCTAATGATTCCGTGAAAAGTAAAAGGAGAATGAAAGGCAAGAATAATTATCGGTCGTGTAAGAGAGATCGTGCAAGACTTCAATTTTTTTTTACGTCCACGCCTACAGTACAACCTAACAAAAAGGTGTATACATGTTACTAGTGTGGACATGTATGTCTTATCAAGGGAAGTTGCCAACAACTTCGCCAGGTACATATATGTTCTCAATGTGGATAGACGGGTCACCTTAAGAAAGGTTGCCCACAGCTCCATCAACTCCCTACAGCGTGAAACCCTGAGAAAACACCTGTGGTACAATCTCCTGTGAGCACTACTTCGTGCTATTAATGTGGACAAAAATGCCATATCAAGGGAAGCTACCCACAGTTTCACCAATTACATGCAGCAAGATTTTCCAATCTCACGTGCTATCAGTGTGGATAGAGAGGCCACATCAAAAAAGATTGTCCACTACTTAAGCAAGGACTTATCATCGTCGACCAGAGACTCACTCGGTTATAGATATCTAGACCTCAAGCTCAGACGAGACGATCACTTACCTCAGCAACTTCGGAAAGATTGTATTCTCTTGTCCCAACGCTAGAAACAATTAATCGCTCAGTGATCCAAGGTATGATAATCTTTAGTAATTCATACACACTAGCATTAAATGAACATGGAGCTTTGTATTTTTCTTTTTATTCAAGTGTATGATTTCTGTTATGGATTCGTTTGAACACACCCCCATCATTTAGCTTTAGCTTATTGGTAATACACATCAAATACTCATTGATCGTGCCTCAAAGGAATAACTTTGGGAGCCACTAGAAAGGGATAAGTTACATGATCCAAACTAAAGGTTGATGCACTATCGATGATAAGACAATGAACAGTCGTGAGCGTTGAAGTAGAATACCTTTAAACAAAGAGATTAAAAATTTTCGCTAAGACTTTGAACTTGATAGATTGGGTCCAAGTAGGGTTGAACATTAAAAGTGTTGCATAATGAAAATTAAAACCATTCACTTAGCGTGAGAAACAACATTGACCATTGATAACATTGAAGGGTATTATGTAAAGACCCGCGGCATATAAGTTTTAAGATATATTTGACTTTTCCTTTTTATTTAATAGGTTATAAATAAAAGGGTGGTAGTCGTGTTGCGACTTTTAGGTAAACGGCGAGGTATTAGTTTTGAGAAATACTTAGTCGTGCTTTATTTTATGGAGAATTTCATTTAGTATGTGGGAGGTAATGACGACACTCCATGTATTAGACTATGATGCGTAGGCCGGATAGATGAGATGTGTTGGCGCACATCGGGTTACTAAGTATGACTATCGTTCACCGATGACGTCACCTATCAGATCATTAGTGATTGTAACTACAAATGAGGATAACCCTAAAGGGATTACCAAAATGTATAAAAAAAGACAATGAAATAATGTGATGTATCCGTCAAGTATCAAGGTTGTAGTTTGACGAAGGTGTAGGTCAATGTAGAATCGAGTAAAATCCCCGACTATGAAATTGAAACGGTATGTCAAACAAGGAATAAAAGTATTTGAAAACTTATAAGTCGATATGAGAGATTGTGATATGATCATGTGTGTAGAACACCAGAGATTGTGTGATGTGAAAGTCACATGTGAATGATGTATCTGGTTACTAGAATGCCGGTTGATAGATTCGTTGGGTTTAATACCCACGTGTTGGATTAGAGTGCTTGGGCCTTATGTATGAACATGATGGTTGCACTGTGTACCCATGTGTAACGGACGATATGAGTGGCATTACGTAATCAGATTTACAAACTGTAATTTGTGACTTAAAAGATGAGACTCCATACAGGTATTTACGAGCATAGACTATCGCACAGGCAGACTACCTCACCGGCAGCAACTGGGGAGGGGTGAGGTTGTCACTAATCTCACATCTAGAGCCAATGAGTGAGCATGACATAGGAATGAATGAAAGAGTCATGGTACCAAGTGAAGTGAAGTATGTCGATTTACATAAGATCATGATAGACATAATGATTCTACAGAAAACATTGAAATCCATCAATAAATGGATTCATGTTTAGGGTATTGCCCCGAAATAGAATATAGAACTTATAATTGAATAAGGATCCTATGATGGACCAGACCTATGAGGAACGAGACCTACTCGATTTAAAAGACTCATGGTCAGATGAATAGGACATTCTGGCATAACGCCATGAAATGGCATGCCATCACCTAGTACTCAAGATTTTTGTAGTTAGCCCCAAGATGACAGACTCATCTGAGATGTTGGGTAGGCGATACATTAAGGACATTGCCCGATTGCATGGGATACTCAAGACCATTGTATCCGATCGAGATGGCAGATTCACAAGTAGGGTGTGGCAGAGTTTACAGACAACTATGAGGACAAACTTACTATATAGCACAACATTCCACCGTCAGACTGACAAACAATCAGAAAGGACCATACAAATATTGAAAGAGATGCTGAGAGCTTGTATGTTAGATTTTCAGGGCAGCTGGGAGGATCACCTTCCACTGGTGGAATTTTCATACCACAACAGTTTTCAGGCTAGTCTCCAAATGGATCCATTTGAAGCATTGTATGGTTGACTATGCAGATCACCAGTTTGTTGGACCGAGGAAGGCGAAGCTGCACTCATTGGACTAGATTTGGTTCCAGAAACAATAGAGTAGATCAAAGTCACTCGACAACATCTCTTTACTTCTCAGAGCCAAAAAAGATCTATGCTAATAAGAGAAGAAGGCCTTTGACAAATGAAGTCGGAGACTTAGTATTTCTAAAGGTCTCACCAAGAAAAGGCCAAATGAGATTCGAAAAGAAAGGGAAGCTGACGCCAAGGTTTATAGGACCATTCCCAATCCTTCATAAGATTGGTGAGGCTGCATATCGCATAGCACTTCCTTCACAGTTATCAAACATGCATAATGTATTTCATGTTTCAATGTTGCGAAAATAAATTCATGATCCATCGCTTGTTGTGGATGTACAAGGGTTGGGTGTTCAAAGCGACGTAACTTACGTCGAAAGACCCACCATGATCTTAGGTGCATAACAGAAGGTATTAAGGAACAATGTAATTCCTTTCGTTAAAGTGGTGGGGGAGAGACACGGAAATGAAGAACCTGTAACACCCCGGATTTTCCTTACTTATGAATATATTGGAATAGTCCATTTGAATTGCGAATTAATGGAATTTGAGATTTAAAAAGTGGAAATTGACAATAGATGGGCAAGAAATGGATCAATTACCCAATTAAGACCCAAAAGATCATTGGTGAGCTTAATTATAAAGTAATTGGGTAAGTTTAAAGTAAATGGGTCAATTACCCAATTAAGACCCAATGGGTCATAGATGAGTTTAATTTTAAAGTAATTGGGTAAGTTTAATTAAATTATTTGAATTGGATAATTAAGATCCAATACATTAAGGTCCACCTCATCAAGTGAGGTGGAATGTGAGTGATGTGGCATTGCCATGTGGCATGCATGTCATCACATGGAAGCCTAGTAGACAAGGAAGCCATATCATCGATGACATGGCCAAGGTGGGGCCCAAATGCCATGTAGTGACCAAGTCACCACATGCATGGCCGACCATGTCATGGGTCTTGAGTTGAGTTGGCTTGAGTTGGGAAGATGAAGAGTTTTCATCTCAAGGGGCATGAAACCAAGAGACTCTTTGGGAAGTCAACGGGTCTCCTTGGTTTAAGCCAAGGGGCACATTCGTTAGACAAACCTTAATGAGAGAGTGAAAGGTCTAAGGCTGTTTCATAAAAGACACCAACCAAGGGGCACTCTACACCCTTGGCCGATTCCCCCTCTATTGAACAAGAGACTTTCTCTCCTCTCTTCTCCTCTCCTCTCTCTCCCCCCTTTCTCCCTCTATACTTAGGGAATTTGAAGAGCAAAGAGAGAAGGAGTAAGAAAGAAAAAAAGGAGCCGGAAAGAAGGTATATTTAAGACTTGACACCATAGGAAGGAATCCAAGGAAACCATAGGTTTGGCCATGGTATGGCCGAACCCATGAGTTCCTTGGAATGGATGGCTAAATTGTTATAAGGCCATGGAGTTGGAAATTCAAGGAATGGTTATGAGTTGAAACAAGCAACCAAAGGATTGAATCCAAAACCATGTTATAATGATACAAAGATTAAATGAATTATGGAAAATATCCTAAACTTGGCTAGTGGGTAGAGTAAGTTCACAAAGAAGAGGTATGAAAGATGAAATTCATGTTTAAAAATGATAAGGATGGATTTCATAAAGAAGGGCCTAACCATGCATGCAAATAGAGAGAACCGACAAAAAGTCAGCTGACTAAAAGTACACCGGCTAAGCACAGATGGGGTCTATTGGTATTTCAGCCGACTGAATATAGAATTCAGTCGACTGAACGTAGACGTACCACATAAGTAAGTGATCTGGTGTGTTTCAGCTGTCAGTCGACTGAAGGTATACTTACCAAACACGTAAACGGTTTGTTGATAATTCAACCGATGTAGACTAGCCGAACACATAAATACTCTGATCCAAAGTCAGCCGACTGAATCTGTGATTCAGTCGACTGAAAGTGTACTAACTGAGAACACAGAGGATTTGACCCAAAGTCAGCCGACTGAATCTATGATTCAGTCGTTTGAGAGTTTGCGGGTAAAGCAAAAATAGTAATTGGGTGTGATTCAATTGACTGAATCCCTGATTCAGTCGACTGAATTAGAATTATTATTTTTAAATTACTTTCTAGATGCCTCTGTCTATTTGGAAGGATGTAAGGGATGATGAAATTAAAATGGAAAATCAAATTAATATATGTGATTGAATTTGATAAGGTAAAGAGATTAGCAAAAGGATTGTGATTCGTTTCACACGATCGTTAGCATTATCCTCACAAGACTGCAAGGATAGAGTACTGGACATTGGTAGGATTCCTACCTTATTGAGACACTATGGATTATATATGACACTAGTTTTTATTCCAAATATGATGTTTACTTTGGTTAAACAAAGTGGTATATATTTATGAACTAATTTTAAATGATATTATATAATTTGAAATGAAATGGCATTCTTGCATACATTACCTCATGCATGGCATGGGAGGGAATACATGTGACCAGTAAGCCAAGTTATGAGCGGTCCGGACATGACTTGGGCTTGAGACTAGCCTGTATGAAACTATGTGAACTGTTGAGATTTTGGCCTTGTCTGGGTTGCTAGAAATGGGTATGGCGTAATTTGGGCCAAAGAGCTCTTGGGTAGCCACTCCCGAAACCCTACGCAGAGGGAGGAGTCCACACTCCATCAGTAATTCCGATTAATTTGTGGGGAGGTATACAGTGACCTGGTGGTGCCGTCACAAAACACTGCGGACGTAATTGGCCAAGGGAACACCTTGATATGGCGATTTATTAAGGAAACTATTTATATATGATGTGATTGGAAATGGAAATTGGGTGAGAGATCATTTGGCATTAACACCCTTGACATGACACATATGTAAGCATGATTATGATATGGACATCATGCATTGTTTTTATTACTTATGAGATGTTTTACAAATATGATATGATATATCTATCTTGATTTATATTACTCCTATGTGTACCATAACCCTACTTAAAATACCTACTGGGCATATTGATTAATGCCCTACTTCTACCCTATAGATGATGGAACATGGAATGACAAGGAAATGGGCATGAGACATGAAGGGAGCCAAGCGTAGGAACTTGGAATAAATGAAGTTTAATTTACTTGGTTTTGATGTTTATGATGTATTGGGATGACTGATATTTTGGATTGTAATAACTTAGAAACTATTTGCTATGGTTTGATTATCCTTAAGTTTAAATTGGAATTGGATGGTGATTTCATTTCCCTGCTTAATGATGACTTGATTATATATGGATATATATATATATATATCCTCAAGTATTCAGAAAACGTGTGAAATGTTTAAGTGGACTTAGTCCACGCACACATAAAGGTGGCTAATTAAGGGTCGGATTTTGGAAACTCGAACTTAACTCGCGTCGTGACATCCCGCTCTTTCTCACTTATCTTATAAAAAAAAATATACTCTGATTTGTGGCGAGTGAAAAAAGGCGGGGTGTTACAGAACCAACTTGGAAAATGGAATCAGAATTGAGGGTTTCTCACCCTGAATTGTTGGGGTAGATTTTGTTTTATTTTGGAATTCTACCTTCGTCTAATTTTTAGGACGAAAATTTCAAAAGGTGGTAGTATTGTAAGGACTCGAAGTTTTAACTCCCTCTTTTATGTAATTTCTTTATCATATAAATGAAATATATGATTTTTGGTCCAAATAATATAAGTATATATTAAAAGAAATGAGGGAAACAAAATTTCCATCAGGCGACACATCGACATGGTTGATGTGTCGGAAAGGCTGAATATTTCTAGACGATGCATCGATTGGGTCGATGTATCAGGGAGAAGAAAATCAAATTGGTCAACACATCGACAAAGTCGATGTGTCTAAGTAGCCCAAATGTCTTCAGCAAACGCTCTGTCTACCACCGTCCAAACCTTTCGTTTTTCCATGCATGGGCATTCACCATGCCTCTTTTGTTTTCAAGGACTCAATTAAGATTCTAGGGATATCAAGAGAGGAAGATAAAAATAAGAGAAAACGAAGGAAACACAAAGAAAGAAAGAAATGAAAATGAGAGACAAACAGAGAGAAGAAAACAGAGAAGGAGAGTGTCTGACCACCTCTCTTGTTCATCTAAGTGCACCCTCTCACTCATATCTCAACCCTTAACTCGACTGGAAACCTTTTCACCCCTTCCCCCACTCCCCCCCCCCCCCCCCCCCCCCCACCCAGACTTCCTCTGTTCCGGAAAAGAAAGGAGAAACAAAGCAAGGGGAAAGAAAAATCGAGCTAGCAAGGTGGGAGGAAAGCAAGGAGACAAGGGATATCACTCTGCACTCATTTCGGGTACACCTACGAATCACTCGAGGTAGGTGAATCTATGGTCTTTTTCAATAAAATAATAATACTAGGGTAATTAGAAAATTTGTGTGCATGGGTTTGGAAAGAAAGAATCCAAGAATGATGAACTCATGAGTAAAGGGAAGCCACGGATGATGGGTCCATGACTTTTGACTCAACCCAATCGACATATCGACTTCGTCGATGTGTGGTCTGGGGCGAGAATCCAGCTAGCAGAAAATGATAAGTATGTAACTGAAACCCAAGACAACATATCACTTGTGTCTATGTATCAGCCTGGGTATGATAAAAAAAAAAATTAAAGAGAAGCTAGTTCCAGTATGATGTATCGACCAGATAGATGCATCGGCCTAGGTATGATAAAATAGAAGTAAGGGATTGATTTCTATACGATGTATCACTAGAGCGATATGTCGGCATGGAAATGAAAATGAACAATTGAAAAGACGAAGGGGAAAGGAATCTGTGGATATATCGACCATGTCGATATGCCCATGGATCCCTGACCGATGTATCGACCAAGGCCAACATATCGGCCTAAGTAAACTGAAAATGAGATTAAAGGCAATGAACCGATTCAAAACCTATGCATCAACTATGTCAATGTATCGGCAGAAGAACACAGTATGAATATATGTATCGAGTGGATCTATACATATAATTGGGCAATAGGGGACGACTTAAGAAATTGATAAATCAAATCAGGAGAATATGTTGACAAACTCGACATATCGACTGTATGAACCATTGGAAATATCGACTGTGTCGATATATACATATATGACCATAAGAGAAACTGGAAAACTTACACTAGAACAAACAAAAACCAGAAGACATATCGAGATTTTCGATGTGTCGATTGTGTCCAGTGGCGATATATCTACAGTGTCAATATGTCGGCCTGAAACAGAGACAACTTAACAAGGTTAATATATTTGTTGTTAAAATCAAATATGAATGGAATATTTTAGGCCTTGGAAATCATACAATAGACCTTTAGGTCTGGTTTAGGCATACACCGATTAGACAAGGATTTTATGTGTTAATAATTTATAAATTGTGATTTGAAACATGTACATGGACAAAAGGAATCAAGGGTAATTCCGACTCCATTCGAACGAACGTTTGAGTTTTCCTTTGGTTGATCACTTTCGATCAGATAGGGTTCCTACTTTATTGAAGCACAATGAGGTGAATGATTTTATTATATGTTATATCTTTTAAAAGCTTAAATATGGATTGATGAGATTATGATTTTATTATGTACATGGAAATGATTTTGATGAGAAATTATTTGATTTATGATTTTATCATCATGATTGCACACATCACTTCATGCATGGTTGTGTAATAACCCAGAATTTTTAAATCAACATATATGTGGCTATTATTTATTTTAATCATGAAAATTGGGAAATTTGATGGAATAGATGGTAAATGGATCAAAGTTTGGACAAAGGCCCAAGTATGGCCCAATGAACCATGGATTGGATTAAATTCATTTAAATGGTCAATGATGGTCAATGGGCCAAGGATGGTCAAATTGAGCCCAATACCCATTTGGGACCCAATGTCAAGATGATGTAAGCTCTAAGGTAAATGGGTAGGGGGTGAATGTAATTGGGCCATGGGCACAATGGTGATCCAAGTAGTTGAAATGGATTTAATTAAATCACCTAAGTTAGTGGTGAAGACCAAGGTGACATGGCCGAATGGGGCCCACCTCCGCCTCACCAAGTGAGGTGGCGTGTGGACCAAGGTTGGTGGGGCTGGCCAACATGGTTGAAGTGGTCAACCATGGGTGGATATATGGAGGGAATTTAAGGAGATGGAATTAGGTTAAATGAGAATTATTAACTTAGTGATCCAATTAATTAATTAATTAAGCTAATCAAAAGGTGGTCAAATGGTTAAAGTTGGAAGCCCAAACCACCTCATCTCCAAGCTCAAAACCGTTGGCTTAGGTGGTGGTTTATCCCAACCACCACCACTAAGCACATTAGCCCATGTTGGTTGGTGAGAGGAATTAAATGGTGGAGTGTAGGTCACTCAACCAAAATGGGATAGATTCATCTCATTTCTCCATCTCTTTCCATCTAACTCTTTCACTCTCTCCCTCTCTTGCTCTCTTCAAAACTGTCCTCCACATCAAGGAGAAAAGAAGAAAAAAACTAAGAAGAGAAGAAAAGAGAGGAAAAGTGCAAGCATAAGCCACCACTTCAAGATCAAACTTAGGGTATTCTTTCTCATCCTCTCCTCCCATCCCTCTCTCAAAACACACCCCATGTTAGCCGAACCCAAGCTTTGATGTTTTCATCTTGATCAAGCATCTTGGCCGACGAACAAAGGAGAAGAAGAAGAAAGGAGGCCAAGGAATCCAAGAGGACAAAGAAAGTCGGAGGAGCCGTCGGATCTGTAAGTATTTCTAAACAAGAGGTTAGATTTTGTTAAGGTTTAAGATTTAGGATCCATTTCTTGGATTTAATGGTGGCCAAATTGTCATGGGCCTTGGATCTCAAATCCATCCAAAGATGAAGTGAGAAATGGACAATGGGAAGGAGAGATTAAGAAAAATAAATGGATGTATTAAGGACCATAAGTATTAAAATTATTGAAACATGGAGAAATGATTTTGAAGGAAACATAAACCATAGGGTTCGGCCATGTAGTATGGCCGAACCCCATGGTAGGTGATTAAGTGATTTTAATAAGATTATAAAGAATGGAAGCCATGGAGGATGATTTATGATTGTTAGGGTTTTAATAATTAAATGTGGTAATTTTTAAAGGGATTGTAAATGAGGAAATTTATGGGAGATGTGAATGATTTTTGTGGCCTTAAAAGGCATGAATGAATGATGGACCATGAACCTTATGGTGATGATGTTAGAATTTTAATGGATTTAGAGAATGAAGGCTATGTTAAGTGGTTAATGATTTTTAAAGTTTTCAATGAATGAATGTTAGTGAATTTTAAAGGGGTTTTTAAATGAGGAAAACCATGGAGAGATTTTATAGATGGAATGTTTTGAACCCTATGATAATGTATTCATAATTTTAATGGATATGAAAAGATGGAAAAAATGGTGGAGAAGGTGCATTGTTTTTAAGTGGATTTTAGGTATTATAAATAAGGTTTTAAAGGGGTGGAAATAACTTTTTTTTAAAAAAAAAAAAAAAAAAACCATGGAGAGATTTTGGTGAACTTAGGTGTTTTGGAACCATGGAAAAATATTGGGGAGTGATGGTAGCTTTGATGGACTTAAAATGAAACTAATGGTGATAAAAATGGGTGATTTGAATGCATGATGGAAACCACCTCAAGGAAGGACTTATGGTGGAGCTAAATGATGTATATAGACCCAAGAAAAATGGGGAAAAATGACATCATGGGTTCGGCCATGGTGTATGGCTGAACCCATGACCCAATTGTAGGACATTTTATGGGCTAAAGTTGGTATTATACATGTGTTTAAAATTAATGGGGATTAAGTTAACTTAAGGACTAAATTGTAGATGCATAGATGGATCAATTATGGACAAAAAATGTACATGGTTAAGTGAATGATTAACCATGGAAGAGGTAGTGGCAAAACCGTAAATAATGGCCAAATTCAAGAACCATGGGTTCGGCCATGTGGATGATCATAGACTTAAGTGCATTTAAGATGATCTTAGATGTGAATCATTGAAGCCTAGGGTTGCTGGATTTTAAACTTACGTAATTAAAGGATTAATGGACTAAATGGGACCCACAAAACCTAGATAGTGAGGTTCGGCCATGGGGTATGGCCGAACCCCACTAAGGCTTGGATAATGGACTTGGACATGATTAAAACATGAGTCTAATTGATGATGTATAATAAGGTACCGGACATCGCAAGCGGTGCGCGATCGGTGACCGGATTATCGGACGGAAACGTACGAGGACATTAGTCGGTATTCGGTAGGATTCCAACCTTGTTGTAAGCCATGGACTATGTGTGTATGGATGTTTTATTGAATTATTTTGGTAATCCTATGATATGTTTATGATGGATTTTAAGGATATGAATTATATGATTAGGCTATGAATTATATATGAAGGCTATGAATTATATACATTACATAACATAATGCATTTTACATCTCATGCATGGCATGGGCGGGAAAATAATGAAACCGGAGTCCATGCTCCGTCGGGGCGACTGAGAAGCAAACATGGGGATAGTTTGATGTGCTATAACCGGAGTCCATGCTCCGTCGGGGCGACCAAGAATCAAACATGGGGATAGCTTCATGTGCTATAACCGGAGTCCATGCTCCGTTGGGGCGACCGAGAAACAAACATGGGGATATCTTGATGTGTTGAGATATAACCGGAGTCCATGCTTCGTCGGGGCGACCGAGAAGCAAACATGGGGACACCTTGATGAGGCCTTGCCATCAAGGGGGATATGGCATCATGATGGTATGGATGATAGGTGGGACTCATGACATAAGACACTCATGACATGGCATTCATTTTATGGTTTTCATTATATTATTACCTATGTGCTTGTTATCACTAATCCATGTGTTAGCCCTACTCGGAGTCCTACTGGGCGCGTTGTCTAACGCCCTACTTCTACCCTAGCTGATGATGCAGGAGACGGCGGAAACAGTGGACGCGACGGGAGCCAAGCGTAGGAGCTTGGGAAAGCGAGCTACTTAGTTTATTTACGATTTATTTTGGGAAATGTAATTTGAGTAGCTTAGCTCGTCGGACTGTATAAATTTATATTTCTTGTTATGGTTTGGATTTTTCTTTTGGACATTATGGCTTGAGGTAATTTAGTAATTTAATGATGTAATCTTCCCTGCTATCTAAAACTGGTAGGATAGATTCTATTATAACCCCGCTTAATGTTTAAATTCCGCAAGCTTACTTCTACGTGTAAACCGTTCTTCGTGGACTTAGTTCCACGCACACGTAGGGTTGGCCAGTTAAGGGCCGGGCTTTAGAAGCTCGGACTTAACTCACGTCGTGACGTCCCGCGCCCTTTGTTACTCCTTAATTCAAAAAAAAAATAGACTCTGATTTTAGTAAAAAGGGGCGGGCGTTACAGGTTGCATGGGAGGGTTGACATTAGCAAGCCAAGAAGGAAATGTCTGGACTTTTCTTGGTTTCGCATGAGAGTGATTTACAGTATACGCCCAAGAAGGAACTGTTCGGACTTTGCTTGGTCTCGTGTATAATAAGTCAATTATTAGACTTTGGCCCCATCCTTGTGTATAAACCCTACGGCAATAATTGGGCGAAGGAGCTCCAGAGTACGTCCCGAAACCCTGAGCAGAGGGAGGAGTCCACACTCCATCGATAGTCTTGGTTAATTTGTGGATGGGTAACAGCACCCTGGTGGTCGCCACCTTAAATGCTATGGACATAAGTGGCCAATATTGAGAATCATTATTTGAAATGATAGTTATGATCTGATGCATGGAAATGGGTGGGCATATCATTGATGCATGGCACCCATGGCATATCATTTTTATGATTTCTGAGTTATAAGACTTTGGGATTCTTTTATCGTATTTTGAGAAATATGTATTGATCATTACCTGTGATTTTCCTCATTTGTTATTTCTAATATATTTTATTATGAGTTTTCACACCTAGTACACTTTGTGATCGGAATTTCCTACTGGGCAAGTTGACTATGCCCGTACATTTTTCCCCTCAGATGTTTATGTAGATCATGACAAAAGAAAAAAGGCCGGGACTAGCGGTAGCCAAGTCTGATCAAAGGATGGATGCGAAAAGAAGCTTGAATAGCTTAGTTAAATTGTTATCTTTTGAGAATAATGTCAATTGTAAAAAGGTCTTCTTTTTGGGGAATGTAATATTGTGACCTTAGACAGCTAATATTCTTGTTTTGTCTTTGACTCATATAATTGTTAAGAATTACTTGTCTTTGCTTGAATCTTGATTTGCTAGTCATGCAATGTAGGTGCTTAAATATTCCGCAGGTTATGCTAGCACGTGCAAAGTATAATCGTGGGCTTGTACCACGCATGTGCTAGGTTGGGCCAGTCAAGGGTCAGGTTTTCGGACTCCGACTTGACTCGTGTCGTGACATCTCCGTCCTTTTTCTATATAAAAAAAAATTACTCTGATTTTTTAGATGGAAAAAGGGCAGGTCTTTACACTAAGAGCGACCTAAAATGACAGTGTTGTCCCACTAGAACCTTTGTCAATCCGACAGATATATCGAGGACCACGATGGGTTTGTCCTATCTCAATCGATGGGTCGACCGGCTCGATGTATCGTCTAACAGTAAAAACAACTTTTCCAAGTTTAAGTCCACTTGGTTTTGTTGGCTATCATGGTCCACTTAGACTTAGATTAGATTTACCAATATGACTCTTACGTCTAGGCAAGGTCCACCTAACTGTGGGGTTCCACCTAAGGTCATCTATGGCCAATTTACCTTTGGTGATTGCCATACACTTGGTGATGCTTGAATCTTCAACTTGTTCTTCCATCTTGAGGTCTTAATTCAATCTTCATCACTCGTGTCATGATTCTTTGTCTTCAATCTTCCAAGACAATACTTCTCCTGAGTTATACAATTGACAAAAATGTGACTCGGTGAACCGGGGCACTAACATTATGTGTTGTCATATTGCGATCTCTCGAATCACTAATTTTCATGTAATAAAATCATTGTGCTTTTGTTGTGGAAGGCTGATGTAACACCCCGTATTTTCAAGCTAGGGATATATATGGAAATTGTCCATTTAATTTATGAATTAATGTATATGGACCTTAGATGGGTAAGGTGTTGTGTCAATTGCCTAATTAAGATCCAACGGATATTGGATAAGGTTCAATTAAATTAAATGGGTAAGATGTATTCAATTGAGGCAAGATTGTTAATTGGGTCAAAAGTTGTTAAGTAGGTCAAAATGGCCAATTGGGACCCAATGGGCCGTGGTTGACTTGGTTGACGACCAAGTAAGTTCAAGTTTAAATTATGTAGGGCTGAATTAAATTGGAAATAGAATCAAGGAAATGAGTTGATTTTAAGTGAGTTAAGTGAGTTAAAGTAAAGTGGTGAGTGGAGTTAAGAAGATGAGTTGGATGGAAGATAATGGGACTTTCATATAAAGTGAGTTAGGTGATAAAATGGAAAGTTACATCTCATGAGGTCAAACCTAATGGATACACGTTGGATGCATGGGAGTTTCATCTCATGCATGAAACTCCAAATGAATCATTAATGGGGAGATGAAAGGGTTTTGGAGGTTACACAAGGCTTAACCTTAGCACATGTTGGAAAAATGAGAATTTCATTTCATAGAATGAAACTCCAAATTGTATCACTAATGGGAGGTGGACTGTTTTGTGGTTATTACACAATTCAACCATGGCACACGTTGGAAGCATGGAGGGTCAATGGTGGGAGTGTTTCATCTCATGCATGAAACCTCCAAATGAACCATTAATGGGAGGAGAAAGGTTGGTGGAGGTTACACCATTCAAACAAGGCAGCACCATTGGGGGCCTTGGAGTTTCATCTTATGGATGAAACCCCCAAGATGGAACACCAATGGGAGGTGGACGGTTACACAAGCCAAGTGAAGGCACACCATTGAGCACATGGGAGTTTCACCCCATGGATGAAACCCCCATATGGGAATTAAATGGGAGGAGGACGGTTTTGGAGTGGTGACCCAATTCAAGCAAGACAACACCGTTGGAGCCTTGGGAGTTTCATCTCATGGATAAAACCCCCAAGGGAAGCACTAAGAGGGAAGTAAAGGAGTTTGGGAGTTACAAGGGGTGTCACCAAAGGACACTAACCTTAGGCTGAATTTCATTAACCAAGAAAAGAGTGAAGTTTCATCTCACTCCCTCCCTCTCCCTCTTGGTTGTTTTCTCTCCTTCAAACACTCTCTTGGCCGACCACTCCTCAAGACTTAGAGCTTCATCTCAAGGTTCTCTCTTTCTCACACAAGGCCGATCACCCTCAAGACAAGGACTTGGAGTATCATTCAATCCCAAGCTACTCTCTCTCTCTCTCTCAAACATATATCTCTTGGCCGAACCACTTCAATGGACTTCATCAAGATCAACTTCGGCTAAGGATCAAGGAAGAAGAGGAGGCGAAGGAGGGAGAAGATTGGAAGAGCAAGAATGAGTTAAAGAAACGGAGGAGTGGCGGAATCGGTAAGTACTCGTTAAGATTTCATAAGTAAGAAAAAAATGATCAAGGATCATGGTTTGGCCCTTGCGTGGCCAAACCCTAAATGGTATACACAAGAACCATCAAAGACAAAAAAAAGGGTTGGATGAGGTTTGGCCATGATGTATGGCCGAACCCCATCAAAAGACCAATCCTAGATTTATGATTTTAAAATGGAAGGGTATTATTGATGTTAAAGGTTTTTAAGGATAAGATTGGTGGAAAAACATTAACAATGTAATGGCTTTAAAATGAGGTAAAGGATGGAGAAGCAAGGACTTTAGGGTTCGGCCATGATGTATGGCCGAACCCCATAGAGAATTATTGAATTATGTTATGTATTTAGATCATGGAAATAATGGGAGGATGATGTTAAGTTTAATTGATTTTAAACATGGTAAATGATGTTCCAAAAGATGAACCTAAATGTATGGTTAAACCCATGGAGGGACCTTGGTTCATGGACTTAAATATTGTAATTGAGTTCATGGAGAAGATGGAGATAAGAAATCATGGGTTCGGCCATGGTGTATGGCCGAACCCCATGAACCATAGTTTTTAAGGGGTTATGTATGGATATATGCATGTTTAAATGGATGGATAATCAAGCTAAGGAATGGAAGCATTTGTTATGGTTTTATGTTATGATTAATTAAATCATTTGTGGATCCATGATTATGGATCAATTATGGATCTAGATATGCATAAAAGAGAGGAGTGTTTAGCCATAGAAAGAAGGATGGCTAAGATGGAAAAATGGTGGAAAATGGAAGGACCATGGGTTCGGCCATGGTGTATGGCCAAACTCCATGAACCACTTTAATGGGTCATATGGTATTATATCATGATTTTATGGATTATTTGGAACTAGGTTTATGGATCAAATTATGGACTTAGTCATGATTTAATGAATAAAATGTTTAGCCATAGATAGAGTAATGGCAATGTTGTAAATATGTGAAATTGATGGACCACCATGGCCGAACCCCATGGGAATGTTATTGTGGACTTAAGTGGTTATTGATGTTAAATGATTAATCTATAAGTGTTTAATTAATGAAACAGAGATGTCTTGATCTTGGATTAATTTAAAAGATCAAAGGATTGGAAAAAGGGCACAAAACCAAAGGAGTGAGGTTCGGCCATGTTGTATGGCCGAACCCCACTAAGGAATTTTTATGGATTTAGGTTGTTGTGTGTGTTAAAAGGTTAATGTGTGAATGATTAGATTAATGGATTGGTGATTGGACTTAATTAAAAGGATCAAATGACTTGAAAAAGGGACCAAAATCAAGATGGTAAGGTTCGGCCATGTTGTATGGCCGAACCCCACTATGGTGGATTTTGGTGGACTAAGGGTTAAGTAATTAGTTAGGTGGTGATTGAGTAATAAATAAAGGAAGGGTTAAAATCAAAGTAAGTGAGGTTCGTCCATGGTGTATGGCCGAACCCCACGAGGGTGTATTTATGGACTTAGACCAAATGGTAAATCAAATGGAATATGTATTGACTTGTTGCTATGTAACAAGGTGACAAGACCACACAAATGGTGCGCGATCTTGAATGGTTGCCTGTTTAAAGCTCAAGGACACCTTAGTTGTCTTGGGTAGGATTCTACCTCATTGGAACATGGTTATGTAATATGTTTTTATCTTTCTTTTAATGATTTATGTTGTAAATATATTATGTTTCAAATGTGGAGTTTTTAATGCTATGGTTATTTATATTACATAGCATATGGACATGTACATCTCATGTATGGCATGGGAGGGATGAAAGGTAACCGGAGACCCACACTCCGTCGGGGCTTCCGTAAAACATTCGTGGGGGATACCTTGATGAGGAGTTTTCCATCTAGAGGATACTGTGTATGAAATGTAACCGGAGATCCACACTCCGCCGGGGCATCCGTAATACAATCGTGGGGGATACCTTGATGAGGAGCTTTCCATCAAGAGGTTACTATGTTTTTGTGATGGGTGGGACTCATTGCATATGATAGCATGGCATGGCATTGAATCGGCATGATTATGATCTTTATTATCATGCAAGGTTTCTGGTTTTTTTCTGTATGATTGGATCTCTATTATCATACATGATTTTAGATACGATGTTTTATAAGTATGGTATGATTTATTATATCTGGACTTGATATATATAATATCTGGATTTTTTGTACTAACCCATTTGTTAACCCTAATTGGAATACCTACTGGGCACGTTGTTCTAACGCCCTACTTCTACCCTAGTAAATGACACAGGAAGGGAACGAAACGAGGACGTGATTGGAGCCAAGCTTAGGAGCTTGGATGATTAAGTTATATTTTGCTTAAATTATTCATGAACTATGTAATTGAATAGCTAGCATTCAGAATTGTAATAACGTAGGTATATTTGCTATGGATTGGATGGTTAATGTTTGAATATTTAAGTTATGATAATTATGGTTAAGTGTTGGACTACTTTGCTATCTATAATGGAATAGGATTGTAATCACATTGTTATTCCGCATATATGATTTATTCCGCAAGTTAACTTGAGTACGTGTGAACTGTCTTAGTGGACTTGGTCCACGCACACGTATGGTTGACCAGTTAAGGGTCGGGCTTTTGAAGCTCGGACTTAGCTCGCGTCGTGACGTCCCGCTCTCTATCACTCTTTTATTCAAAAAAATTAGACTCTGATTTTCGGAAACTCTCTATCACTTTAAAAAAAAATAGACTCTGATTTTCGGATTAAAAACGAGTGAAAAGGGCGGGGCGTTATAGCTGATGTGTTGTGGTTTTATATGGTAGATGTTTGAGTCCACGTGTGCACCTGATTGGTCACATGGAAAATTGTATGGCTTGGAACTCTGCCAAGCTATGGTAAGTCTTCCAATGTGTGTGATGGAATGTAGAAACTAGCATAGGTTTACCCTGTATGTTAGAAAAAAAATCATTGCATCTCATGCCCACATCAGGGCGAGGCGTCACAGACATTTCTAATGGTTAAAAATTTAGAAATCAAAGAAATGAAACTGATTAAAAATACTACCTTTTAAAGCCTGACTTATTTGATATGATGGAGGTGACTATTTATTCGCGGCACATTCAAGTTGTAACGCCTCATCCCGCTATGGGTGCGTTATCTCCGAAACAACTCCCTGTCATCTTATAAGCGACATCTAAAGCACCAGCGACAACCAAGATACACCCATGGAACCTCAAGACCGACACATAGGTCTGGAGCCAATTGAAAACCAGGAGACCTCTGGGTCCTCCGTTTGATGTCAACAGTATAGGTGACCTCTAGGTCCACCAATCTCATCTCAAAAGAAGTGAGAGTGGCGGCTCAAGGAAGGAGGGAAAGGATAGAGAGGGAGATGAAGAGTAATGAAGAAGAGGAAGAGGAAGAAGAAGAGTGGGGATCGAGAAAGATAGAGAACGACGACGGGTAAGGGTTGGGCTTGGGGCAATAGTTGCAAAGGGAGGAGGAATGTGTTAGGGTTTAGTAGCAACAAGGGAGGAAGAGAAAGGGAGGTTAAATATGGGGGTGGGTTTAAGGTTTTGGGTTCACAACAACAAGAAGTTATGAATCCGGGGTTCACAAGGGAGGTTTTGAGAACCAAAAGCAAAAGTTACCAAATTTTTGAAGAAAATAAGAGGAAAAACACAATTTTTCATTCAATAATGTTAAGACAATATTCAAAATGTGTGGGTTTCAAATATTTTTGCATGAAGAATCATTTACTAAGTCAAAATTATGAAAATGTCTCTTGAGTTCCCAAGCTCGAAACCAGGCAAATCGGAGCCTACCAAGGAGCCTACACACCACCCACTGCTACCAAACAATAAAAAAAAAACACAAATATCTGTAAATCTCCCCAAAATTCCCAAAATATTGGGTCGTGTTGTTACAATCTCTCCCCTTTAAGAAATTTCGTCCTTGAAATTTACCTTAATCTCAAACCTCCAGAAGTTCAAACCAGGGTCAACATTGCCCCTGCACAGCCAAAATGTATCCTCAAGCGGAACTTCCCACCACAAGTTGATGCTACGATATCCAATCCAAAGAAATAGTTATGGCACTAAATACCTCCAACACCTAAACAACCTAAACGATGGTCTACAAAACTGTAAAAGTAGAACCCCAACTTGCTCAAACTCACCCGTCCAAAAGCTTCTCTATCCATGCTTAGCCTTGAAAAAATTGCATCCTTTGTCTCTTCCCACTAGATGGGTGCTTCTGCGCGGCCCTCCATGAAATATCCCGCATGGAGTCATCAGATCACCTAACTATACTATACCTAGTGCAACCAATCCTCTTAATTCTTGTCAAGGTTTAGAGTATAAGTATGGAACACATCATCAAAACTTGCTTTAGAAATTCACAACTTCTCAATCCGATGCCACCGACATAGTACTCCTCGAAGCAAGGTCATCTGCTCAATCCACAATCGGTCCAGAAGGTCTCAAAGTGCCGGTATTCCTCATGCCAAAAGGATGGGTGGACCCTGCCAGTCAATTCACGATCACCCACACTGTGAACCCATGGTGTGGAGGAGGTCAAAGCATCCCCACTCGATACAGTCCAAAGGAGACACAACAACCTACTCTGTAAACCCCATGATCCAGGAGGATCTCCCATTGTATTTTCATGTATTTCCATGTATTTCTTTTTTTTTCTCTTGTAGTACTTTTGTTTAAAGACTTAAAATTTGAAGAAAATAAGTCTTTATTGGTACCAGTCGACTGGTACATCGTTTAGTGACTGTATTGTGTTACAGATCACTCTCTGATGGGACCAGTCATTGCACCAATCAACTGGTACATCATCTACTAAGGCTGTGAATAGTGTCAGTTGATGTACCAGTGGACTTGTACATCATCTATCACATGTCTGTGAGAACTGGTTGTTCTCTGATAGTACCAGTCGATGTACTAGTCGACTGGTACATCATCTAGTATAGTCTGTGAATAGTATACCATTCGATGTACCAGTCGACTGGAACATCATGTAGTACAGTATGTGAATAGTATCAGTCGATGTACCAGTCGACTGGTACGTGAAAATTGCCTACGATTAGCGACAGTTCTAGGCAGTTTCTGCCCACTTTTATCCATTTTCATTTTTGTTTTTGGCAGTCTCCAACCTGTGGATGCATGCCAAGACTCGTGATTGTACAATCCTTTGAGAAAATAGAAGAAAAAATAAAAAAGATGAAGAGTTTTCTTCCCAAATCCTGCATCTCTCTTTGATTCTCATTTATTTCCGCTGTGATTTCTATCCATTGTCACCTAAACGTCCAGAATATCGGATCAAGTTGGTATCAGAGCTCGGTTTCGTCTTCTTTTGGGAAGCCTAAGGTATATGGTCTTGACACGTGATCAAGACCAGAAGTCCGGTGAAGAAATCTAAGAGCCCCTTTGTTCAAAAAGAAAGAAAATCTTGAAAAAGACGAATATGGCTGGGAATGACGAATTGAAAGAACGTTTCTCCAAATTGGAGGAACAAGTGACCGTATTAACGAAGTTAGTCACCAAGCTAGTGGAAGGTGCCGCCTCAAAGTCCTCTCTGAAACAAACGTCTGCGGGTTCGTCCAAGAGAAGAGGAATGAACCCACGAATACGGAAGAGACAGATGAAGAGGAAGAAGATGAGGAAGAGGTCAATTAGACCAAGATGGTAGATGACCTAGATGGTAAGAAACCTTTCAGAGTAGATTTCAAATTAGGAATTCTTATTTATAACAGTGATGTTAATGCAGAGAAATTAGACAATTCGATAGATCAATTGGAGAATTATTTTACTCTATGTGTATACACCTGTAACGCCCCGCCCTCTCCAAGACAAAATCAGAGTCTATTTTTTTTTAAAAACTTAAACACCAGACAAGGGAGGAGGGACGTCACGACGCGAGCTAAGTTCAGACTACTCAAGTCTGAACCTTAACTGGCCACCCTTGTGTACATGGACTAGACCATGATAACAAATCACACATGGAACTAAACAATATCTTGCGGAATAAACTAGACTAACTGCGGAAATAGAATGAATAGATAGCAAGTAACAATCTCAATTAATAATTAACATAAAACAACCGTCCATAGTTAATAACCTAATCAAACCATAATAAAGTATTAACTTATTACATGTCCATCAAATATAACTCAAACGACAATAAATAAGAAGTCTTGTTCATCAATCAAGCGCTTAGGCTTGGCTCCCCTCCCGGTCATCGACCTTCTCTTTCCCTTTCCTTGTTCCTGCATTATCCTCTAAGGATAGAATTAGGGCGTTAGATCAACTCGCCCAGTAGGTTCCTGATCAGGGCTACCACAGGGTTAGCATATAAAACATGCATATATATCATAGTACATGATTATCAAAAACCTATAAAACCATGCTATGTATGTATGCAAATGTAATGAGCCCCACCCCATCACACATACATAGCTTCACTTGACGGGACTTTCACCGTCAAGGTAAATCACAATAAAACTTCATTTGGGACTCACATGATAAGGTAATCCACAGTAATCCTCGTTACCTGTGGAAAGACACTTCATCATTGAGTTGTTTCATATCACATATTAGTCCTCCTGGCGGGACTCTCATCGCCTAACGAGACCAATGTGACTCTTATCATCATGTTACTCCTCCTGGCGGGACTCTCATCGCCTAAGGAGGACGGTAACTCATAATTGCAACACAGCATATCCTTAATCATCATCCCATGTCCATGCATGAGATGCCAATGCATTGTATGTCATTTGTAAAGACATAACTCATCATTCAAAATATGATAAATAATAGTATGACAATATCTCATAAATACCATCATGAAAACATGTGTAAATGTGGTTACAAGTAGGTAGGAAACCTACTGAAGATTCTTTTCAGTGTTCGATCTTTCTTACTCGTCAGCAGTTCAAGACTCGTACGCCATTCTCGCAAGTCTCGATACCTTATTTTCATAGCAGCAAATTAAACATTCATTATGTAATTCCAATTTGGTCTAAGTCCCAAAATGCACTATGTGGGGTTCGGCCATACCCATGGCCGATCCTCACCTATTTATCCTTTGGTTTCTCATTCGTTTAATCTCTATTAAGCATCAAATTCTACAAAAGCACCTTGGTAGGGTTCGGCCATACAGCATGGCCGAACCATACCCCTTTGTTTTGGGTCCATACAACCATAACTACGATCATTCTACCTTTGATCATTTCTCCCATAACTACCATTATGCCATTGAGACCAACCTTTTTCCTTAAACATCCTTGACTATGACCAAACCACCTTGGCTCACATCTTTATTTGCTCCCTTAAATCACCTAATTAACTACACATTAAGGCCACCAATGACCCTTAGTGGGGTTCGGCCATATCACATGGCCGAACCTCACCAAATCTGATTTTTTGTCCCCACTTTTCATCTTATTCATGATTAATCAGCTTGATATTAAATCCATACCAAAACCTAGGTAATTCTTAAATCAAAACATAAACACCACATAGTTTCCAATGGAATTCAATCCAATCTTTTCACCCAAAAATATAGCCCATGGGGTTCGGCCATGCACATGGCCGAACCCAATGGTTCTCTTGATTTAATTGGTCCATCATCTATCCATGATTTGAATCAGTAACTTAACCCTATCATTGACATGGTTCAACCATATATTGGCCAACCAATAACAGCAAATTAATCTTCATCAAATCACATAAAACACCATAATCTTATATGGTTTTTATCTCACCAAAATCATCAAATACTTTCATGGGGTTCGGCCATCCAAGGTGGCCGAACCCTATGTCCATGTCTTGGTCCTCATAAACATGTTTTAAGTCTCATTTAAACATGTAACAATCAGTAAAGCATTACCGGGTTTTTACCTCTCAAAACCCTCCAAATCAGTCCATTACTTTGCATGGTTTTCACTTTATGAAAACTGAATCCAAATGACCATAACACTTCATGGGGTTCGGCCATCCAAGATGGCCGAGCCCAATGGTCAATTTATATCCATGGTTCCTTCAGTCCTTCATGACCTTCAAGTCCATGTTTTAACCTTTTTAAAACATGCACTTTAAGTCTAATAAAACATCTAAAAACAGTCCCATACTTGTATGGTTTTAAATTCCAAAAAAAACCATCCAAATCAACCAATTATTTCCATGGGGTTCGGCCATCCCAAGTGGCCGAACTCCATGTTCTAAATTTCCATCCTTTAAACCTTATAAACACACTTTACAACCTTCTTAATTCGGCCACAAAATGACCCAATTAACATGTGTATAAATCAACATGGTTTGACATGGTTTTTGACCTTTAAGCACATCAAATCCAATCCACATTTTTCATGGGGTTCGGCCAACCAAGATGGCCGAACCCAATGGAATATTTTCCTATCCTTTTAAGCCATATAATCCAAGGTTTAGACCTATGACAAATTCGGCCATACATGACCAAATTATGTCATTCAAATTTATAACTTCAAGCTCTTTATTAAACTAAACACTTATGTAAAAACTTACCAATTTCCTTGCTTCTTTCCCCTTGTTTCTTTTCTTTCCTTCTTCATTAATCCCTTGCCGAAATGGTGCTGGATCAAATAGTGAAACACCAGCAACTGGTTTAGCCAAGAAAATGCGTTTGAAGAGAGGGAGAGATAGATGAGAATTCATTGGATTTTCAATGTGAAAATCGGCCAACAATGGTGATCTTTCCCTTTTGTACATCAGCCCCATCTACCATTAATTTTCCCTCATTAAAATTTGCTAAAAACGATGGGATATTGGGTGTCATCCAAGACACCCCTTCACCCAAACGTTGCATCTCTTCATATTTGACACATGCATCTCATGAGATGCATGATGCCGCCCAACCTTGGTGTCCCTTGGCTTTGCCAAGGCACCTCTTCATTCCAACGGCTAGGATTGATTCCCCAAGAGTTGTGTGATTAACAACACCTTTCCACTTCCTCTTGACTTACTTGACTCATGCTATTTTTATTCTAACTCAACTCATCCAACTCAACACATTTAATGCACTATATTTGAGTCAACTCTTTTCTTAATTCAAACCACTCCAATCAGTCCAACTAAAGCTGAACTAACTCACACTTGAGTTCAATTGAGGGCCCACACGGTCATCAGTGGTCAACCTAGTCAACCCGACCCATTGGGTCCCCAATCAGCCCTTTGACCCGTTTTGACAACATGACCCATTAATGGGCTGATTTTGCCACTTTTAAATGGTTTTCACTTGTGCATCAAGCCTACCCATTTTTGCTATACTTTATTTCCAATCAGTTCAGCTTAACCCCATTTAATTTGAGCTTATACAATGGTCAAATCATCCATTATGACCCATTGGGTCCAATTGGGCCCTTTGACCCATTTAGCCATTTTCGACCCAATTGATGTACATTTCCCATCCAATCAAACTTGACATTTATAATGTACTCATATGATCTTAATTTGAGCAATGGGCCCCACCATTTCCTTATTTGGCATCACAAAATAATTAATTTAACAAACCAAGGGCATTTTCGTAATTATCCACTTCATTGAGAAATTGGGGTGTTACAACACCAGTACACAGAAAATCAGTTTGGCACGACTGAAGATGTCAGATCATGCACTGACATGGTGGAACGATTATGTTAAGCGCCACAACATAGTGAATTAACTTGGAACAAGTTTAAGAGGTTGGTCCGGAAAAAGTTTTACCCAATTGGACACGAGGAAAACCAGTGGATTAGGTGGCAGTACTTGAGACAGCTATCTGGCCAATCGATTCAAGATTACACCACTGAGTTTCACACTCAGGCTATTGTACTGAGCATTTCTATCGAAGATTTTGAAGTTTTTATGAAGTATGTAGGTGGTTTAGTTGAATACATTCGGAGGGAGTTAAAACTTTTCAATGTTAGCTCCATCGATGAAGCTACAGTGAATGCCATCGCCATAGAGGCAAAGAACAAGAAATCTGATAGGGTTGAGGTCAGGCTGAATTTCAAGGGAAGATCTGGTATGACTGGTAATAAGAAGGGTGAGTCTAGTCAGCCGAGGAAGTTACGTAATACAAATTGTCTTATTTGTGACCACTGGAAAGGAATTGGTCATACAAAGGATAAGTGCTAGAAAATACATCTTGAGCAACGCCCGAAGAAGGACAGGAAAGTAGTGTTGAATTTCCGTGAAGTGGAAGAGATTGAAGAGCTAAAAACAGTTGATAGTAAACTCTCACTCATGGCAAAGACTGTAGAGACTTCCAAGAACTCTGAGTTAAGAGAAGAGCTTTTTCACGTGAAGATTCAAGTGAAACAAAGTGTGATTGAAGCAATAGTTGACCCTGAAAGCCAGAAGAATCTCATTTCAGAATGTCTGGTACAGAGGATGGGTTTGGTGACGACAGCACATCCAAAACCCTATCCATTGTGGTGGATACAGAAAGATGTGGAGATGAAGATCACAAAACAATGCACCTTTAAATTTACTATCACAGAGAAATACATTGATGAGGTGACATGTGAGGTGGTTCCATTGGATGTGTGTCAGGTCATTTTGGGCAGTCCATACTTGTGGGACCGAGATGCCATTCATTACATACGGCAGCGCAAGTATTTGTTTGTGAGGATGACACCTGGAAGACTGCATTCAAGACAAGGCAGGGGTTGTTTGAATGGTTGGCTATGCCATTTAGATTGTGCAACACACCGACAACCTTCATGCGATTAATGAATGAGGTATTGCGTCCTTTCATTAAAGATTTTGTTATACTTTATTTGGATGACATTTTTATTTATAGCAAGTCATAGGAGGAACATATTGTTCATTTGAGTAAGGTGTTTGGGGTGTTGAGGGAGAATCAGCTCCAGCTGAATGGAAAGAAGTGTGAATTTGGGAAGCAGTCGTTGGTGTACCTGGCTTTTGTAGTTGGAGCAGGGGAGTTGAAGGTAGACCCTTCAAATATTGAGATCATTACCAAATGGCCAGCACCTCGATCGGTAACTGAAGTGAGGAGCTTCATGAGAGCTTGTCAGTATCTATAGAAGTTCATTCGTCACTTTTCACAGATTGCAGCGCCTTTACATGCGTTGACAAAGGCCAATCAGAAGTCTGAGTAGACAAAGTAACAGGATGATACATTTCAGTTATTGAAGAAGAAGATTTCTGAAGCCACAGTATTGGCATTGCCAAATTTGCATCGCCCTTTTAATGTTGAGGCGGATGCATCTACATATTCCATGGGAGCTGTATTGTTGAAGGATGGGAAGCCCGTGGCTTATCATTCTGACATGTTTAGTGGACTGGTGATGAATTACCCTATTTATGACAAGGAGATGTATGCTTTGCACCAGGCGGTGAAGCATTGGCATGTGTATCTGTTGGGGAAGGATGTCATAATCCACATCGAACACAAACCCCTTCAGTTTTTACAAACTCAGTCAAAGTTGCAGCAAGCTCGTCATATGAAGTGGATGTCATATCTGCAACAATTTAATTTGGTGATTAAATACAAAAAGGAGCCACAAACAAGTTGGCTGATATGTTGTCTAGACCACCTACACAGAGGAGCTCCACCCTCATAATGGCAATGCAAATCCAGCCTATGGCCCTTACTGAGTATGCACAAGGGTATGACACTGTTGAAGACTTCAAAATAGTGTTTGAGAAGCTACAGCAAGGTCAGACTATGGAGTTTGAACTGAATGATGTTTTGATGTATAAGGGGTCACAACTGTGTATACCAAAAGATGGGGACAGATTATAGTGGGTTAGAGAAGCTCATACCTCCCGAGTTGCGGGACATTTTGGGGTTGAGAAAACACTACTTAATTTGTGGAGGTATGTCTTTTGGCCGAAGATGCTGCTAGATGTGGCTAGATGCATCAAAGGTTTCGTTCTTTGCAACACTTTGAAACCATCGAACAGGAATGTAGGACTGTATACTCCTTTACCAGTACTTACAAGACCCTAGGAGAGCATTTCAATTGACTTTTTGGGAGGCCTATCGAAGACCAAGTCTGGAGATGATTATCTGTTTGTTATTGTGGATCGGTTCAGCAAGATGGTGGAACTCATCCCTTGCAAGAAGAGAGTGACAAGAGAGGCAGCAATGAAGCTATTCTTTGAACATGTTTGGAAGCATTATGGGTTTCCTATGTCGATTGTCTCGGATCGAGATAGATGATTCGTGAGTCATTTTTGGAATTCACTTTGGGGAATGATGGATACCATACTAAAAAGAAACACTGCATTTCATCCACAAACTAATGGACAACAGAAGTAGTAAATAGAATTATGGTGCACCTCCTTCGAGGCTACAATTCCAAGCATCCTAAGACTTGGGATACGTGTCTTCCTATCTGCAGTTTGCCTTCAATCGTGTTATTCATAGCTCAACACAGAAGTCTCCTTTTGAAGTCTGTTTGGGTTATTTGCCTCAAAGCCCTTTTGATTTGCCTTTCACCTTTGGGGACGATCAGTTGGAAGGAAAGGAAGAGGAGGACAGAGCTAGAGCTCAACGATTTCTGGAGAAGATAGCTAAAGTGCACAGAGAAGTAGAGGCAAAGTTGCAACGTTCACAACAGAGATACAAGGATCGACATGATCGACATCAAGTGGAATGTACATTCCAAGAAGGTGATCTTGTTTGGCTGAAGCTAAGCAAAGAGAGGTTGAAGGGAGCAAGAAAGAAGATGAAACCCATCAGATATGGACCGCTCAAAATCATCAAGACGATTGGAGACAATGCATTCTAGTTGGATCTACCACCATATATGCAGATATACTCGGTTATCAATACCGAGAACTTGAAACTATTTGAACCTTCTATGCTTGATGAAGATCCAGACAAGGAGATGCGGCTACCATCCGTTGATGATTTGTGGGTAGAGCGGGAGGATCCATTGCCTGAAGATTGCATATTGGAGAAGAAGGTTATGGAGACTAGGCAAGGGACGTATGATTCTTATCGGATCGGTAAGAAGGATCAGCTGCCAAGCTAGTCCCGGTGGTACAGTCGGGACAAGGGAGCTAAGGAGTTCCCTCATTTGGAGTTTCGAAGATTTAGTGGGGCCTAAATCCCCTGAACATGGGGAGCCATGATCTAGGAGGATCTCCCATTGTATTTTTCATGTATTTCCTTGTTTTCTCTTGTTGTATTTTTTCATTAAAGACTTAAAAATTGAAGAAAATGAGTCCTTAATGGTACCAGTTTACTGGTACATCATCCAATGACTATACTGTGTTACAGATCACTCTCTGATGGTACCAACTGATGCACCAGTCGATTGGTACATCATCTACAAAGGTTGTAAATAGTACCAGTTGATGTACCAGTGGACTGGTACATCATCTATCACGTGCGTAAGAACTGGTTGTTCTCTGATAGTACCAGTCGATGTACCAGACGACTGGTACGTGAAAACTGCCGACGGTTAAAGTAGTTTTCAATGGTTCTGGGTCGTTTCTACCCACTTTTATCCCTTTTCTCGTTTATTTTTTGCAGTCTCCAACCTATGGATGCACACCAAGACTCATGATTGTACAATCTTTTGAGAAAATATAAGAAAATAACGAAAAGAGGAAGAGTTTTCTTCCCAAATCCTGCATCTCTATTTAATTCTCATTTATTTCAGCTGTGATTTCTATCCATTGTCAACGTCCCGAATATCGGATCACCCCAACAATCGTCGGATCTCATTGTCTAGCTATTTGGATCACTACCTCCAACCCAGAACCTCATAGTTTGACTGCCGCTGTATCTGAATGTTGAATCCTCAGAACTCTGTCACACACCACAAACTAAACTACCTCTCTCCACAGACCAGAAGCTCAAATCTAGTCCATCCCCTATCAATACACTCCAGGATTTCCAGTATGAAGCGTCAACAACCATAGTTGTCTCACCTGGTGGTAAAAGGCATAAAATTGTTTACAAGGAACTCTATAGAATCTATCGTCCTCATGCCAAGGGAATCGACCAACTCAATCAAACGATCCACTATGACTCACACGGCGTCATGGTTCTTAGGAGATCTCGGTAAACCAATCACAAAATCCATGTTGTTGTGCTCCCACTTCCACTTAGAAATCGGGGGTGACTACAATTCACCAGCAGGCCTTTGACGATCACGTTTAACCTGCTGGCACAAACTCGACCATTGCTCTCTCCATACTCCTTTACCAAAACTATTGACGTAAATTCTGGTATGTCTTTGCACAACCCGAGTGGACAACAACAGGAAGTGATGAAGTGTCGCAACATCTCCTCACGACACTGCTCCGACGTAGGCACATACACTCTGCCCTCGAAAGTCAAACCACCATCTGTTCTCACGTTCCAACCAAAATGTACATTATCGCTGGCCACAGAATTTTGTAAAATGATAGCTCTCTCATCCGCCAGCAGAACCTCCAAAACTCTATCATAAATCTTTGGTTGCGCAACCACGCAGCAAAGTCTTCTTGTTATGAAATCTCTAATCAAACCTGTCAGAACACCTTGCGACCTCTGGTTCATGGCATCCACATCTACGTCCGCCCAGACAGAGTGATGGGACAACTCAAAATCATGGTCACCGCGGTACTCCACCAACGCATCTACCTCATATATGGTCCCCATTTGGGTAAACAGTTACTCGAGGCTATGATGATCTGAGAAAATCTCAAACCTCTAGCCTTATATGTAATGACCCGACCCAATTTTTCGGGATTTTAGGGACTCAGTGGTAGTGGGGATGGGGTGGATCGCATGATAGATCTTGTCTCGCCCGATCCCGAGCTCAGAAGCTCGAAGGGCGTTTTAGTAATTTAAATTATTTAATACTTTGTCATACCAAAATAATTGAAAATCACAAACTTTTCCTCACCCAAGGTTTAACATCTGATTTCCCTTCGGATTTTGAAACGCTGTTTCTGAAAAATCTAATTTTATATATATAAAAAAAAAAAGGAAACCCTCCCCTTATAACTCCTCTTTCTCGCTGCACACTGTAGCACGCAGCTACAGTGCCGCGACACCCTTGCCGCTGCTGCTTCTTCTTCTCCCAGTCTCCTTCTTCTATCTCTGAGATTCCCTCCCTCTCGTCCTCCGGCCCCTCCATTCTCCCTTCGCTCCGACGACCAGCATCTCGGAGTCTCCGTCACCGCCCGACCGAACCAGTTATCGTCTTCCCCTCCTCTCCCACCTTTCCTTTCCCGTCGGTTTTCCTCTTCTCCGATTTTACCTCAGTTTTCCTTGTTTTCTTTTCCTTTCTCTCTGATTTCCTCAGATTTTAGTCGGCTTCTCTGTGGATTTCTCCCCTCCGATTTTTCCCCTTTTTTTTTCTTCCCCTCTCCCTCCATTTTTCCCCCTTTCTTCTTCCCCCTTCGGCTGGATAGCCGAGTCGACTCAGTTGGGCAGCCGAGTCGACTCAGCTAAGTCCGGCTTTGGGCCCAGCTCGATTCGCCTTGAGTCTTTCTTGGCCCAGCTCGGCCCAGTCCAGTTTTGGGCTCGGCCCAGTTTCAGGCCCGACCCAGCTTTGGGCTCGGCCCAGTTTCAGGCCCGGCCCCTTTCTGGCTCATTTTCAGTTCGAACTTAGTTTGGCTTGTTTTACCCCCTTTACTCATTCTTGTACTGTTGTTTTGGCAGATCGAGCCCCCTTCAAGCCAACGAACCCGCCTTCTCACGATTGATTTTCAAACGCACCACGATGAGGGAACTATCACACTTTTAACATACGAATTTCTGCATTTATTTACCTTCGAATCATGTGGATGCAGAATACGGAGAATGGGACCCCTTATATCTAGTTTTGCCACTCTTCAAGGGAACCGTTCAGATAAGTTTGTGGTGAGGGGACCATTCTGGGTATTCGTGTCCGGTAATGATGTGAGAATGATAAATGGACTTGATGTTGTATTATTAATGCGTGATTAAGTAATTAAATGTGATTGATTGATAACATGATGAAATGTCAACATGCTAGTATGTGGTAGATCATAATGCACATGATGGATTGTGATCTGATGTTGCCTTATTGAGAACATGTCAATTGTTAATTGTACCTGCACATGTCTATGGTCAATTATACATGCAAGTGTTGGATGTGTAGAATGTCGGAGGGATTTGGGCGTTAAGCAACACTAGGGTTATATGGGGCCATACGGCGGACTCGTGATGGGATGCATACCTCCTTGTGATTTGATGTGGGTAGTCGTGCCCCTAGCTCGAATAAAATGGACGGTCTGTCTTGTGTTTCCCAGATACACTTTTGAGGGAGGTGTAACCTGACTTGGGGAACAAGGTGCCTGAAAGTCCCCGATAAGGATCCTTTGGGGAAGTAGTCATGTCAATCCTAGATAGGCCATCAGGCTGAATGTTGGTTCACCCAAGGTAACCTTAGAAGCCCCTTGCGGTTCCGATACCCGAATGTGTGACGAATGAGATGATGCCTGGATGACTGAGTAGGCTGAGGGGGGTACTCGCCTAGGTCGAGGGACGGAGCGGTGAGGGACAGCTCCCGCTGGTATGGTTTGTGATCCCTAGATGACCGAGTAGGCTGAGGGGTGCTCGCCTGGGTGGAGGGAAGGAACGGTGAGAGACAGCTCCCGCTAGCATAGCTAGTGATCCCTGGATGACCGAGTAGGCTGAGGAGGTGCTCGCCTAGGTCGAGGGACGGAGCGGTGAAGGACAGCTCCCGCTGGCATAGTTTGTGATCCCTGTGTGACCGAGTAGGCTGAGGAGGTGCTCGCCTAGGTCGAGGGACGGAGTCGTGAAGGACAGCTCCCGCTGGTATAGTTCGTCATCCCTAGATAACCGAATAGGCTGAGGGTGTGCTCGCCTACTCATTGGTTAAGGGATGATGTGGTGGAGGATAGCTCCCACTAGCGCGGCTGAGGTTTGCCTAGGTAGGGTGGTTGTGGGCCATGTTGAGTACCTATCGAATGGCCGTACGGTGGGTCGAGTGCGTGTTGTGTGGAACCATGTACGTGGACTTTTGTTATTTCTTAGTGGTAGATATGCAGTGTATGATATATGTTGTGTGACTACATGCATGTGTTCCCTTACTGAGTATGTAGTACTCACCCCTTGCCTTTCAGGTGGCTTGATGGATGTGGGACCCAGCGGGTCCCAATACCAGGCTTAGGAGATGATATTACCTTCCCTTTTATTATCTAGAAAGAACCATATGTGTTTATTTTGGATATTGTTTATCATTGTGGATGATTGTATTAGCCACCTATTGCACTGCTGTGTTAATTGAACTTTTAGTATCTCCTCTTTCCCTTATGGTTGTTGATGTTTAGTAAAAAAAAAAAATATGCCTGCTGTTTGGAATGTGTGATATTTCTATTCTGTATCGGTAGTATCACGCCCGTTTTGGAATGGGGTGTTACAGTATAGGTGATGCTTCCAAAGCTTGAGCACACCACCACAACGGACAACTCTTAAACATAGGTGGGATAATTCTATTCATGAGTCTTAAGTTGTCCCGAACCATGGGCTACCACCTGCTCATCCTGTATCGGAACACATATCAAACCACCTCTAGAAGCATTGCAAAACACTGCGTAATCACGGCCTCCCTCGAGCACAATCAACACTGGAGCGGTCGCCAAACTCTTCTTCTGCTTTACAAAAACGACCTCACATGCTTCATCCCATACAAAAGATACAACTTTATGAGTTAACCTCGTTAACAAATACTTGTTTTTCATCGAGATATCACTTTCATGGTCAAAAAGTCGTTGTGCTACACGGAGGGTGTTGGGTCTATTGAAGTCAAGTGACTCCAACTCCCTGAGCTGACTATTCAGCTATAAATTTTTTGTCGGTGTCACCCGATAAGGAGCCACTGAAACAGGCATTGTACTGCAGGAGTAGATCTACATCAAACCCTACCTCCCGATGTGACGACAATCCAGGGAGCTTCTATAGAAAGACATCCGGTAACTCCCAGACCACACGAAGCATCTCAACATCTGCTAACCCCAAACATCTCCCAACTCAAGCCAACCACCAAATAGCATAACTCCTCCACCTTGAGACAATAAAATGTTACCTGTTTGACCAACGTGTCCCCCGCAAGTGACCGACCCGACACCTGCCTACGGTAACAGTCCAATGAAGTTTAATGGGAGGACAACAAATCCACTCCTCGGATAACGTCGAACTCTAAAATATCCAGAACACGCAAACCAACTCCGACGCTAAGCCCTTAAAGGGTAAGACACGATCTATGGATCTAGTTCACAACCACCACCTGTCTAGCAGGGATTTGATCAACGACGGGATTGTTAGCGTCCCGGCTTGCTGAGTCCTTATTTGTCAAATTACATGATAGAGGAGAAGCCTTACGTCGAAATATTGAAGAATGAAAGAAGACTCAACTGGTGGTGAAGACTAAAGATCAAGCATCACGAAAGTGTATGGAAATCACAAAAAGTAATTGGCCATAGATGACTAAAGGTGGAACCCACACCTTAGAATGACCATGACTAAACTTAGACATTACATCTGGATAATCTATTAAGCCTAAGGGATGTTTGACACAAAACTAGGATCACTTGACTTAAGTTTCAAACCATTGAAGTTGCTATCAAGACGACACGTCGTGTCGGTGATCGATCACCAATGACAGCAGACGATCAATTGTGGTGTAGCATTCAATCATCTGGAAAATCGAAGGTTCTAATTGGAATGGACTGTCAAACTCCAACTGTCTTAGGAATATACATTGGTCACCAATATCGTGGTCACAATCGATTGCTGAGACAGGACAACAGTTGGACTTTAAGTTGACATTAGGGTGTGAACCCAATACCTTAGCAGGACCTTCCCTAGGTTTAGAACACACATTGGTAAATCATAAGCAAGCCTAGAGTAAATGGACCAATGCCTTGGAGCTTCTTGAACATTTCTTGGGAAAAATCTTGAGAGTCAAAATGCCATTACTTGCAAGAATATTTCGACCAACAAAATGTATTTATCAACTGGTAAAACCACCATGGTTGGATAGTGCATTTAAAGATCTTTTCATATATACCAAGAACACTCAAATAGGAGTCCAGCAGTCGACCCGCAGTGACAGCCGTTTCCAGGTACCCACGTTTCGCCTCTTTTCTCCTCCTCCTTTCTCTCTAGATTTCTATGATTTTCTCGCGATTTCCTCGATTCTTTCAGTTTCCCCATTTTCCCTTATTTTCTTCCATTTTTTCACTGATTTTTGGTGATTTTCCCTGTTTTCTTGGGTTTTCCCCCAATTCTTTTCCTTTTTTTTGACTCAGTCGAGTGACCTAGCTTGACCCATCTGTTTGGCCCACTGGCCTAGATCTGACCCGACAAACCTTGTTCGGACCTGGCCCAGTCTAGGCCCAAACTCAAGTCCAGCCCACTCCCTTGTCCGACCCAACGAGACTTGGCCTAGTCCATTTCTTGTAGGCCCAGTCCTTTGGGTCCAACCAGTTTTTAAGCCCGGCCCAATCTGACCCGTTTTCAGGCCTAGCCCAATCCGGCCCATTTTTCAGGCCCGACCCAATTTGACCCATTTTCAGGCTCGGCCTGTTTTCAGTCCCGGCCCAGTTTTAGACCTTTTTTCAGCCCAGTCTCATTTTAGCCTTTTTTTACCTTATTTGCTTACTCGTTCTTCCTTGTTTCAATAGATTAAGCTCCCTTCAACCCGTCAAGCTGCTTGCTCGCTTCGGATTTTCGACTTGACACACTGTGAGGGGACTTATCACTGTTTTAGCATGAATTCGCATCTATTTAACCCTTAACCTTGGACATGGGGTGACTCGAGTGGGGGCCCTTCGTTTATTAAGCCACTCTGTAAGGGAACTGTTGAATGAATATGTGGCAAGGGTCCGTTCGGGTGCACTCATGTCAACTATATACGATTAAATGGAAAATTTTGATCGGACTAATGGATATTGAACACGATGCTTGAAACTTTGATAACATGTGTATCTAGCTATAACATGTGAATGAATTTATGATGAGAATAAGACATGTGTTGGATGTCATATAAATTTATGATGAGAATAAGACATGTGTTGGATGTCAAATATGATGTTAGGGATTTAATGATAATGTGTTGTGCATTTAATTCTAACGTGTGAATGCATTATGCTGAAAGTGAGATATGCATGTGGATCTTTGGATAAGATGTTGGGACTTGTTGACAACATGATGGATGTTTACTTATAATATGTGAATGAGATCATGATGAGTATGTAGACTTGTATTTTGAGATCTTGTTATATACTTATGTTGTTATATATAATCATGATACCATGAGCATGCATGGGGGGTAACCCACAACAGATAGCCCGTCGTTGGGTGTTGAGATGGACGAACTATTGACATGTATATATGTTCATGATGATGTGATGAGTTGGGTTGTTGGGAGGACTTCTTCGTTATGCTCCGGCGATCGTGACCTCCATAGGGAGATGCGGGTTTCCCCATTGCGTTCCGGCAGTTGACGTACGTTCCCTTGAGATTGGCTTCCCCGTTATGCTCCGGCGGTCGAGACCCCCATAGGGAGATACACGTTTCCCCGTTGCATTCCGGCGGTTGAGGCAGTTGTGTATTATGAGGTCTCCCATTTGTATTGGTAGGGAGAACGGAGTTGGAGGAGGATAGTTGTAAGTTATGTGGATGATGTTTCGGATTAGTCAGGGAGACAATTAATTAGTTGTATAGTTGAGTACTCGTGTACGTTGGTATTCATTTGATTACGATATCCGTTATTCCTCATACATGTGATATATGTTGTCGTTGACATGTGATATGATTATTCCTTTCACTGGGCTCATTGGCTCACCCCTTACGTTTCAGGTATCCCGATTGCGGAAGGGCCAGGCCGGCTCCTTGAAGAGGTACCCAGAGAGGAGTAGCAATAGTTAAATATCCCACAACAGGTCTGTAACACCTCGGATTTTCAATTTATTATTTTATGTGAAAATTATTCTTTTAAATTGTGAATATTAGTCTTGGATCTTATATGGATAAAGAATTGGGTTATGACCCAATTAGGACCCAACGAATTGGGGGATTGGTTCCAATGGAAATTAAATGGGACTAAAAATTAAATAATATGCTACAATATCTTGAGAAGATATTTAAAGATTGTATGGCCGTGTATGGGATAATGCATGGCCGAATTTTAATTATTAAATCAAGGTTTATGCACATAAGTGATATGCATATCTATGTGATATGCTAGAATATTTTGAGAAAATATTTAGGATTTGCATATCCAAGAAATTGTCTAAAATTAAATAAAGAAGATATCTAAGAATAAAAATAAATGTGTATGGCCGAATGATAGATATGAATATCTATATGTTATACGCATGGAATAGGAAGCCCAGGGTCGGCAATGGCCAAAAATAAATAAGGGGCGCATGGTATTTTCTATTAGGGGATTAATTGGAAAGAAGGAGAGGCTCACGGCACTATCTAATCTAGATAAGAGGGTACACGGCAATGGGGCATGGTGTATCTTAGCACCTTCTAATTTTGGATCAAAAGGAAGTGATAAAAGGGGAGACATAGGGAGGCTCACGGTTTTACACCCTATTCGAACTCTCTCTCTCTATCTCTCTCAATCTCTCATTTTCGCCAAAGAGCAAGGAGAAGAAGAAGGCAGCCAGCAAGAGGTTTATTTGCCTTGGAAAAATTAAGAAGAAAGGAGAAGGATTGGAAGAACAAGAAGTCGGAAACGGTTAGTATTTTATTTGATAAAATTGTTTTGAAATAAAAATAACCATAGGGTTCGGCCATGGTGCATGACCGAACCCCATGGAAGAAGTTTGGATGATGATTTGATAATTTTTAAATGGAAAGAAAAGAACCATAGGGTTCGGCCATGGTGAATGGCTGAACCCCATGATTGATTAAGGGAAGATATGGTTTATTTCATTGGGTTATTAAGAATGAAAACCATGGAAGTTATTAATAAGTTCATGGGGTTTTCAAACATGAAGATCATGGATTTATGCTTATGTCTTAAGAGGATTTTAAATGGAGATATGGTTAGGGACGTGGGTCGACCATGGCATGGCCGAACCATGATTGCTTTATGGCTAAGTTGATTGGATCAAAAGAATGGGAAAGAAAGGGGTGAGGTTCGGCCATGGTGTATGGCCGAACCCCATCAATTATATTTATGTTTTTAATTGATTATAATGGATGGTAATCGGTTAAATTTAATAAGAGGTTAATGTTATTGATATGTATCTTTTCAAGGGATTAAATAATCAAGATCATGAACCATAGGGTTCGGCCATGGTGTATGGCCGAACCCCATGGGGTTGTTTTGGATTGGTAAATGCATTTTGTTGCTAAGTTTGGAAAGCTTCCAATTAAGGAAGGAGGTTGCCAAATTAAGAAGTGGTATTTATGGAAAGTTTCTATTCTTGGAAGGTGGACACTGAAATTAGAAAGTATCTAATTATAGACCATGGAAGATTAATTTGGAAACCTTCCAATTATAGAAAGGTGGATTTTTATTTATGGAAACTATCTAATATTAGAAGGTAGAGATTATTTATGGAAACCTTCCAATTATGGAAGGGTGGAAGATTAATTTGGAAACCTTCTAAATATAGAAAGTGGAGATAAAAATTGGAAACAAAGATAACATGGGTTCGGCCAGGTGTATGGCCGAACTCCATGAATCAAAATTGTGGGTTAGGCTTGTGTTTTGTAAATAAAGTGAAGGATACAAATGTATGTTATGGTTTGATGATGAAGGTAATGGCAAAAATGTAATTACATGCCAAAGTGGAGAATCATGGGTTCGGCCATACATGAGGTGTATTTGATGACCTGATATGGTTAAGAAGTATTATGAGTTCTAGTTATGGTAAATTTAAATGAATGAGGGAATCAATGGCAATTTTGTAGCTTTGTGAAAGCATTGAACATTGGGTTCGACCATTCACCATGGCCGAACCCCATGATTTAATTATTGGACTATGAGATTGGATTCAAGAAGTATGAATAGATTATTTGGAACCTAAGCAAGGAAAAAGGGCTATGGTTATGAACAATGACAAAATTGTAATTAACTAAAGATTAGACCATAGGTTCGGCCATGGTATATGGCCGAACCCCATGGGGTTTTGTTTATGGACTTAGAACCTTGTAAATCAAGTGGGGCTTGGTGTTGATTTATTATTATATTATAAGGTAACGGGATCTCGCAAGTGGTGCGCTATCGGTGATCAATTCTTGGACGAAGACGCAAACACACGTTAGCGGTCTTTGGTAGGATTCCACCTCAAAGGATATGCTTTATATGAATTTTAAATGCTATATTTATTTGTTTAAATAGCATGTATTGGATATGTTTCAAAAGGTGATTTTCAATGCTACGTTTATGTTATAAAATAGCATGTGTTTCATTGGCATCTCATGCATGGGATGGGGTGGAGGATTTATAACCGGAGGGGTCACACTCCGTCGGGGAGTCCGAAAAACCTATGTGCATTACCTTGATGTGTTTTCCATCACGAAGAATCCGGAGGGGCCACACTCCACCGGAGTGTCCGGAAGACCTATGTGGTGGGTACATTTATGTACATGTGATGGGTGGGACTCATTGCATATTTGTCATCATTGCATGGCTTGGATTTTATATGGTTTTGACATCGCTATATTATTATATATGTTTTGTACTAACTATGTGTTAGCCGTAACTGTAATACTTATTGGACGCATTGTTCTAACTCCCTACTTCTACCCTAGTTGATGATACAGGTAATCAAGGGAACAATGAACGTAAGACGAACCAGGCATAGGAGCTTGGAAGACTTATTTTACATGTTTTGAATAAAGTTACTCATGAACTTGTATTTGAGTATATAGATTTCGAAATGTAGTAACTTAGATGGTTGGATGATTTATTGGATAATTATGAGGATTTAATTATGGATAAGGACTTGACGTACTTTGCTATCTGAATGGAATAGAACTTGGTTCTATTATGATTCCACATTTTGATGTTATGATTCCGCAGGTTATGATTTTATTCTACATATTGATATTGCTATGTGTGAACCATTTTCGTGGACTTAGTCCATGCACACATAGGGTTGGGCAGTTAAGGGTCAGACTTTGGAAGTTTGGACTTAGCTCGCGTCGTGACGTCCCGCGCTCTATCACTCTACTCTGTTATAAAAAAAAAAATATAATCTGAATTTACGGGAAAAAGCGAGTGAAAAAGGGTGGGGCGTTACAAGGTCAAGGGTGTTTATGCACTACCCATAAACCGGTTCTATATACTCTATCACACACGGGAAGACTCTAAGATCAAATTGTTGATATGCACATTTTACATTTATATTTCGCAAGCGTACGAACCTGTTGCTAGTACAGCAAATGAGTGCGAGGTCGAACCCAAAGGAAATCCACAAAATATATGTTTAAAATTAAAAGTGTACCTTTTAAAATGTTGTAATACTGAGAAAAATATATTAAGTCTGGTTTTTAAATAAAAAGATAATTTTTATCTAGAAAACAAGTAAACACCATCTTTTATTTAACATGTGAATCAAATCTGTCCCTTTTATTTTTATATTGGTGAATTAATGAATATATAGTCATCTCTTTTGAATTAAAATTAGAAAGATCCAGATTAAAATAATATATTTACAATCCTAGTTAAAGAATATTTTGAGAGAGGTTGTTTTTACACATGAATTAAAGAATGTATAAACAAAATATACAATGAATATTAAATTAAAAATTAAACAACTAAGATACATGGATTGAACATAAATGAATTACAAAACGAATAAACATACAGCAAAGATAACATTAAAAATAAACTAGTAAACAAACATACAAGATGAATGACATAACTAAATAAAATAAATAATGGAATTGAATTGACAAGTAAAATAAATGACAGAATAAATAAATGCATAATTTAATGGTGGTTATGGATTTTTTCTCTCATCGCCCAAAATTGATTAATAAACAAGAAACCCAGAACTGAAATTCAACGTATAGAATTCAAAAATCAATTTACACTTTTTAGTTAAAATTCAAGCTCTCTCCAAGTGTCCAACCAAACTCATCAAGATTTGGAGAATATATTGGCAAACATAAAAATCCCTAACTCTGGGTCACCGATGGGTCGGTGTGGTCTATGGGTCGGTGCAGACAAAGTTTCGTTGCAAAGTGACTGTTGTGCATTAATTGCAACTCAAACAGATAGAAAACGGTCACTACCGATGGGTCGATAATCTCATTATTGATATGTCGTTCTTGTCGACCTTCTCGACCTGGGGCAAAACCTCGAATGACAGTGTGTTCATTCAAGTACCTTTGTTAATCTGGTCAATGTGTCGAATACCTCAACGAGTCGACCTGATAGAGTACCAGTTTTCCAATGTTTTTTCCATATGGTTCTGTGACTGTCATGGGTGCACTTAGGCTTCAATATATTTACCAATGTGATTACTAACGGCATGGTCCACTAAAGGTGTGGGTTCCACCTAAAGTCATCTATGGCCAATAACCTTTTGTGATTGTCATACACTTGGTGATGCTTGAATCTTACACTTGATCTTCCTTCTTTGAGATTTGGATTCAATCGACATCACACCTTGAGTCTTGTTCATAGCTTCAACCTTCCGAGGCAATACTTCACCTAAGTCATGGAATTGACAAATAGGTGACTTGGCAAGCCGGGACAGCAACAGTAATGGTTTTGTTTGATGACAGGTTGCTTTTGAATTATGATAATGTATAAATCCAATTATGATGAATTGTTGCCTTGAGTCATGAAACTTGTTGCATGTTGGTTGAGATAACATGTTAATATGCAATTAGAATACATGGATAGACCTTAGATTTTCCTGTTTGCTATACTATGTCGATAATATGTGTACATTGCCATAACTACATGCAGTAGATGGTAGTTGGATTATGCTTATTGTACAATGCTTTATATTATCATGCATTTAGCCATTGCAACATGTATAGATGTAGATGGCACGGATGGCAGTAATCATTGTGGGTTGTTACACCAGGATGTAGAGATTTTTTTTCCCTTAGTACGGAATGGGTACTTATGGGTGGAATGAGACTTGTCTCGTGGTGAGGCCACGAAGACTATGGTTTAAGAACAATTTAGGTTAAGTGTAGGGTGGGTACATTCATTAGAATGTTTTGTGGTATCTGAAAATCCCTTGGCCACGATTGACCCTAGAGGGGGGTGAATAGGTCAATCTAACAATCATTGGTCCTTTTAAAAATTACCAACAATCAAGTGAGTGTGTGTTAGCAAATTTGATTAAACAATCAATACAAGAAAATAACTCTAACACCACAAGCGCAAGGACACAAGATATATAGTGGTTCGGTTAGCCAACCTACATCCACTGTTAGGGCTCGTTCAACCTTGAGCTATCCCCAAATTAACTAAGTGGGGACTTATACCCTCAGAATTAGAGTAAGAATTCCACCTCACTCAATCGGCTGGAAATTCCACCCACCACTGTGCAAGAGATGACGCTCTACATATTTTATAGTGGTTCCAGAGCCAAGCCTCCTTAATCCACTTTCTCGGGTCAAAGGTTTTAAAAACAAAATTAAAATCAAGAATCACATGCCTTGAAGCTCTTTTTCGAAGATGTCTGCTTCTCAAAGATCCACCCAATGTGTGCCGACGCTCTGCCTTGAAGCCGTCGTAAAGCAATCTCAATCTCATGGTGACTAGGAAACTGGTTATACCAAATCTTTCCTAGTTTGTATCTTTTCTTTCTTCCTTTCTTTCTTTCTTTTACTAACTGAGTCAATAGATTGGTTGTATTTGATTCTCAGGTGTAGGCACAAGAGAGTTGATCATTCCTTAGAGTGTGTGACTGTTCTCAGTTCAAGGAAGATAATTAAATGATCACACAACACTCATATTTATAGAGGAGTCTTCACAGTTTTTCAAACTGTCCAGTACCGACAGGTCGGGGGCATCGATGGGTCGGTGTTCATATTTGTTACTATTCAACCACCCGACCGTTGCACATTAAATGTACTCCCAACAGCATTATTACTTTCTGCTCGACAAGTCGGTGTCACCGATGGGTCGACAGTCGTAGCACCCAGAGGTCGGTCCATACGAGGGTCTCGATCTAGGGCAACACCATGCAGACAGAGTTTCATGTCCCGAAACTTGTCCTGCCCAGAACGACCTGTCGCCCTTTACTGAGGGGTTGATCCTGGTACTCTCGATCGGTCATGAATTACCGAGATGTCTGTTTTCTCGAGAATCCACATGAGTTCTAAGCTCCAGAACTCATAAGTTATCATCGACGAGTCATTGAACACAAGGGGTCGTTTCAGCATTTCACCTAGGGGCCAGTGCATACGAGACTCTCGATCAGAGGCATACCCAGAATGACAGTTCTATGTTCCAGAACCTTTGTCAATCTGGCCGACCAGTCTTTGGCCACGATGGGTGGATCCTGTCTCCACGAGGGTCGGTGAGAACAAGTGGTCGAGTTGACAGTGAACTTAATTCATATTTCCAAGTTCGCTTCCAATTTACTGTCATGCTTCCTCTCTAGGCTTTTTATGGCTTTACCATTTGTTCAACTAAGCCTAGGAATGGTCCTCCTAAGGTGTGGGTACCACCTAAAGTCATCTATGGTCAAATACTTGTTGTGATTGCCATACATGATGAGCTTCAATCCGGTGGAGCATGATCTTCATTCTTAATTACCTTGAGTCTTCAAGTTTCTTAGCAAGTGCTTCTTCCCGAGTTATGGAATTGACAAATTTTAAGGATTCGGCAAGCCGGGGCACTAACAATCTCCCCCTTTGCCAATTACAAGCCCACCTTTATTACTTCACATTTGAATACAAAATATTACATTGTTTTCATGTACATATTTAAATGGAAAAACAAGATTGTGATCTTCACATATTCTTGTTCAGATTGCTTCAAATTATGATTTCCTGTTTCAGCACATAAACAAGCAACACTAGAAAATCATTAATGGGGTTAGTCCAAAACATAAATACGCATCAATGGACTAAACCAGATTTGCATTCATTCTCCCCCATACACGAATGATTTCCTAGCAACCAACACTACCCATAGCATACCCAAGCTACTAGTGTTGAGAAGATTTTCTCCCCCAATCTTCTTTGAGTTTGAAGTCCTAAACTCCAAGTATAGACAATTTCCCATGTCCATTCGCTTCTTCATATTCCTCCCTTTTCTGGCTCTCTCTTTCTAGAGACCCAAGCACTTAGGCTTCACCAATTACTCTCCATAATTGGTTTGATGTCTTATAGCTTCTATTTAATTTCTTGTAACACCCCAATTTCTCAATGAAATGGAAAATTACCAAAATGCCATTGAGTTGTTAAATTAATTATTTTGTGATGTTAAGTAAAGAAATAGTGGGGCCCATTGTTCAAATTAAAATCATATGAGCACATTATGAATATCAAGTTTGATTGGTTGGGTAATTTACATCATTTGGGTCAAAAATGGCTAAATGGGTCAAAGGGCCCAAATGGGACCCATCGGGTCAAAATGGATGATTTGACCATTTTGTGAGTTTAAATTAAATGGGGTTAAGCCTATTTGATTATAAATCAAGTGGAGAAGAAATGGGTAGGCTTGATCCATATGTGAAAATCATTTACAAATGACCAAAATACCATAATTGGGTCATGGAGTCAAAACGGGTCAAGGAGCTAAAAGTGGACCCAACGGGTCGAGTTGACTATTGTTGACCATGGGGACCCTCAAGGGAGATAAAACACGAGTCAAATCAGTGAGTGGGACTGAAATGAGTTGGAATTAAATCAAGTTATGAGTCAACTCATGTGCATTAAATGAAATGCATTAAATGTGATGAGTTGGGTTGGAATAAAAATATCTTGAGTTGGGTGAGTCAAAATGGAAATCCATGGGACTGTAAATCAGTGAGTCTAATGGGAATTTGAAGAGGTTGGCCCAGCTTTAACCACCCAAACAAGTCCCACACGTTGGGGACTTGTTTGGGGTGATTTCCATGATGTATTAAATGGGAATACATAGGATTGAGATGAGATGAGTGGTAAAGTGAATGGTTGCAATGGTTGGTATCAAGGGGTGCCTTGGATGGCATCCAGTATCTCCTCGTTTTTGACAAGAAATTATGAGGATTAAGGAGTGAGGTTTGGCTGATTTAACAAAAGGGTGAGACCACTCATTTGGCCGAATGACATTGCCAAAATTCTTGGAAATCCTCATCTTTCTCCCTCTCTCCAATCGATGTTCTTGGCTGGAACAGCAGAGGCTTTTGGTACCAAATATTCAAGCTTAAACCAGCAAGGAATTGAGGAAGAAAGGAAGAAATAAAAGATAGGAAACAAGGATCAAAAGTCAAGAAGAAAGGCTTGGGAAAATTGGTAAGTATTTCATTGAGTTTTGTTGAAAAACATGGAACAAATAGGGTGTGGATTGGGCCATGATCATGGCCGATTACACCAATGATTAACCTTGATTAATGGAGGTTTAGAAATGATTAAGATGATCATTGGGTTCGGCCACCATAGAGGGCCAAACCCCATGTAAAGAGATGGCTTGGTTTTCATGTTTTGAAACATGAAAACCATCGATTTTGTGGACTGTTTTGGGTTTTGAATTAAGATTTAAAATACATGTTTTAGAATGGTTAAAAACCATGGATCTGAATGACATAGTGACTGAAATTTATTATGGTCTAAAATCAGTGGATTAAAAGATGGAAATGGACCATTGGGTTCGGCCACTTAGCATGGCCGAACCCCATGGAAACAAGCGGTTAGTTTTGATGGTTTTTAGAAGTTAAAACCATATAAGTTAGGACTGATGTTAGATGGTTGTAATAGATTTAAAATGCATATTTAAAGAGAGTTAAAACATGGGTTTGGATATCAGAAAAGGCTGAAGTTATGTGGTCTAAATCAGTAGATTAAAATTGGAAAAGATGGACCATGGGGATCGGCCATCTTGGATGGCCGAATCCCATGATATGATGTTGTTTTTTTTTGGATGGTTTCTTTTAAAGTTAAAACCTGATGTTAATACACTGTTAATTACATGATGATTGAGGTTTAAAAACAGTAAACATAACCATTGGGTTCGGCCACCATAGAGGGCCGAACCCCATGTAAAAGGATATTGGTTTTCATGTTGTGAAACATGGAAACCATGGACTTTATGGACTGTTTTGAATGAATTTAATTAGATGGTTTCTAAGAGGTTTAAAGGCAGCAATACAATACTGATATTGCATGTTTAAATAACGCCTAAAGCATGGTTAAAAGATCAAGACATGGACATTGGGTTCAGCCACCTTGGATGGCCGAACCCCATGTAAATAAGTGATGTGTTTTGGTGAAGTTAAATTACTGTTTTGGTGGCTGGTTATGTGGCTGAACCATGTGCAGCTCATGGTTGGGTTAACATGATTAAATCATGTATAATCATGAGAAGTTGAGGGATCAACCAGATCAAGTGAACCCCATGGGTTACTTTATGGTTTTTATTTGGTTTATATATGGTTATGTTTACTGATTGGGTTGTATGATTTTGACTCAAGAATCATGTATGTAACTATGTACTTAATATCAGTAAATAACCAAGCATGTTGATGGACTTTATACTAATTCATGGTGAATGGGTTAAATAGGCTAAACTTATGAGTAGTAGTTGGTAATGGTTCTATGTTGATTTAAAAGGTTTAAGATACCCTAATGGAGAACCATATGGTAATGGATAAAAGAACCATTGGGTTCGGCCAAATGTATGGCAGAACCATTGGATGACTAAGTAGATTGGTTGGAACCAATGGCAAAAATTGTAAATATGGGCAATTATGGAAGGACTTGAAAGAAGGACCAAATCAAGATGTTTTGGGTCTTATATGTGAATGGATATTTAAGTGACAATATAATTTACTGATTATTGTATCACAAGGTGACGAGAGTTGAACGACGAACGAGTCGTGACCGGATAAAGCCGAAGAAAGAACGGACGCTGAAGTGATTCTTCAGTAGGTTTCCTACCTACTTGTAACCACGGTTTTTACCTAGTTTTTCTTATGATACTCTTGTTTTAATATATGTGTTTCAAATGATATATTATGCATTAACAAATGGCATACAGGCATTGGCATCTCATGCATAGAAATGGGATTATGAGTGAGGTTCTACAGTGTTTCAAGTTATAAGTTACGTCCTGCCTCGGTGGTGCAAGTCACGCCAGGAGGAGTAACATGATGATCATAGTCACATTGGTCTCCTTAGGCGATGAGAGTCATGCCAGGAGGACTAATACGTGATATGAATCAGTCAATGATGAAGAGATGGAAGTTGTATTGTTTTTTACCTTGGCGGTGCAAGGCACGTCAAGTGATGGCTATGAATGTACATGATGGGGGATGCTCATTGCATGTGCATACATCATAGCATTGTTTTACCTGTTTTGATGATCATGTATTATGATATGTATATGCATGTTTTATATGCTAACATGTGGTAGCCCTGATTCGGGAACCTACTGGGCGCGTTGATCTAACGCCCTAATTCTATCCTTAGAGGAGATTGCAGGTACAAGTAAAGGGATAAAGAAGGACGATGACCGGGAGGGGAGCCAAGCCTAAGTGCTTGAATGATGGATTGGATTACTTTATATTATTGTCATTTGAATACTTTTGTTGGACATGTAATAATTCATTACTTGTTATGGTTTGATTAGGTTAATAACCTTTGGTTGGTTGATCTATGTTAATTAATGTTTAAGACTGTTACTTGCTATCTCGTCTTTCTATTCCGCAATTAATCTAGATTATTCCGCATGTTGATGTTACTTCCATGTGTGATTCACTATCATGGTCTATTCCATGTACACATGGGTGGCCAGTTAAGGTTCAGACTTGGGTAGTCTGAACTTAACTCGCTTCGTGACGCCGCCCGCTCTCTTTCGATGTTTTATTATTACTTTAAAAAAAAAATTAGACTCTGAAATATTCTCGAAAAGGGCGAGGCGTTACAGTTGGTATCAGAGCGAAACGGGAAGTTGAATCATCGAAGTAAGATTAAGACGGTTTCATGTCTCACTGACGGATAAGAATCCCAACTGACCAACTCTTCGGAGTCCGCTGCTTGGGGGTCGGATTAATTTACTTCGACTGACTCGGATTGAACAATCAATCTGAGAACGACAATGTAAGATAGCAAAGTAAAGTACAGTCATCATAATTGGACAAATCAAACATAGCAAGGTAGGATGAACTCCCCTGAAATCCCCACACTGAGAAACAAACAATAGGAAATTAGAGATTTCCCCAGAAAACAAAAGAACACAGAGAGTGATGATTTGGTTATCTTCCGAAACAAAGTACATGAATTTATGCATGATCAAATTCCCCTGAAAACCAAGGTTGATCTATTAGAATTGTTGTTAAATATGCTTGTGTTCTATTGATATGATATAGATCTGTCGAGTAATGTGGAGTACTCGGAATGGCACAGCGGAAGTCCTAGTCATCCCATAGACTTGGTGTCTGCTTCTAACAAAACCAACGTAGAAGCTCAAGTGGACCTTCAGGAGGGACCTCCTGAAGAAGATGAGATGGACTTAGCACCTGTTGCAGAGGATTTGATGGATGATATTCCTGGGATGGTGGAACCTCCTAAGGAAGAAGAGGAGGATCTGGGATTTTTCTTTTATGAGGATCCGATGGAAGACTTTCCTATAATACTGGAATCGGTGGGGGAGATAGATCCCTATGACACATGTGAGTTGTGCAATCAAGATGGGCACAACTGTAGGTATTGTCTTCACCCTTTAGGTGTTGTCTGCCCGTTCTGTGGACTGCATGGGCATGGAGAGGCGAGGACTAATTGTCCTTATATTGGAGGACCGGGATTAATACCCTGCACGACATGTGAAGTATTGGGGCACACGGCGATGACGTGTCTTGATAACCGTTTCAAGTTCGCTGATGATGCGGGATCTTCTACGGAAGACTAGGCTAGGAAGTAATATGAAGGGGTATTAAAAAGAGGATTATTTGGTAAGGGTGTATTTTGTTCTCTATAGGGTTTTGTTTCACCTTACCCACCTTGGTACAAGGATGAAGTATGAATTATATAAAGTAGGCGATGTTATGATTCTAAGAGGATTTTTGGCACTAAGATATAGGTGACAAGGTCACTTGATTACATTGAGACGTGGTATGGGTGCGTCCCTCACGTGATGTTGATGATTGAGACGTGGTATGGGCGCGTCCCTCACATGATGTTGATGATTGAGATGTGGTATGGGTGCGTCCCTCACTTGGTATTGATGAGATAAGAATATAAACTTCATGAGTATGGCTTTGAGTAGCTATGAGGCTGTGGGAACCTTGATACGAAATACGGAGACTTGGTCCTGTAGGGTTACCGTTGAGGAGTGGGTCCCTCGCATGATACGCGCTGGAGGGTGCTCTCACGGTTGTTTGGCACACTAGATGTGCTGGAATGCGCAGAGCTAGGTACTGTTTTACCCGGTGGGGGTGGTAATAGCTTCGTCAGACTCGGAGCGACCGCCTTAGAGCTTGACTGAATCACCTATGAGGTGAAGGGATGCAGGGCGAGGTAGACCGGATCATGGTGGACTTGGGTCTTCTGCTTGGTAAGTCATGAGCCCTAAATCTTGCAAGGGTCGGGATATATTTGTGATTTGATATGGTTACCACAGTCTTATAGTAAATCATTTGAATGTTGTTCATACGGATATTAATCATGGATATATGATACTCATGGACAGAGTGATACCAAGGATGGATGGTTTCCATGAATGGATTATACCCATATGTGGGTTATTTCATGGATAGTTATTAATCATACATAAATGATACTCATGGACAGAGTAATACCAAGGATGGATTGTTTTCCATGAATGGATTATACCATAGGAGGGTTATATTCATGGATGCGTATAAACATGGATGAGAGTTTCAATGGTGGTTTGAATTGATGCCGGACATTGGCATTAGGGTATACGTATTGGTAGCATGAATGACATTTTGGTGCCATAGGTTGGCATATTGGTCGTATGTTAGACCGTTAACCTTATGAAAGACATATCAGTTATTACGAAGGTATTAGGTATGCCATGAATGGATTATACCCAAAAGAGGGTTATATTCATGGATGGTTATTAACCATGGGTAGATGATACACACGGATAGAGAGATACCAGAGATAGTTGTGTATAACCATGATGATGGTTCCCATGGTGGTGTCACTTGATGTCAGGTATCGGTATCATGGTAGACATATTAGCAATATAATGGACCTGTTGGCCTCATAGATGATATATTGCCTTAATGATTGGGTCATGTTTTGATCTACATCCCACGTTTTAAGGAAAGTTGGTATTGAGAGATACTCAACATCGTAAAAGCTTTTGAATAAAGGTTGTTAGTCACATAGAGACTTATGTGTAAGGGAAGATGTACGTAATGGAAAAGTTAAGAGTCTAGTGAATACTGAACTAGTTGGACTCAGATTTGAGTTTAGGTATCTAGTACTCGACATGACAGAGTATGATATAATTTTCGGCATGAATTGGTTGGCCTAGTCACCCGAGGGCAAGCAATACGTAGTCCGTACAGATAAACAAAGTGGATTGCAGGAAAGGTTAAACCACGTGGTATTGAATAATATCACCATAAATAAAGCTCCAGTTACTGAACTTCCGGTAATTGTACAAGAATTTGCAGATGTATTTCCAAAGGAACTCCCTGGTTTACCGCCTATGAGGGAGATTAACTTCGAGATCAAGTTGTACCCTGGCACAGCACCAGTGTCATTACCACACTATCGGATGGCACCAGCAGAGATGTCGGAGCTAAAGAAGTAGATTGATGAACTGCTTAAGCTGGGTTGCATCCAGAACAGTACCTCAGTATGGGGAGCACCAGTACTGTTTGTGAAGAAGAAGGACTGTTCACTATGATGTGCGTGGACTACCAGAAGCTGAATCAGCCAACAGTCTGGAACAAGTACCCTCTACCCAGGATCGATGATTTATTTGATCAGTTGAGGGGTTCTAGTCATTTTTCAAAGATCGATTTGATGTCTGGTTATCATCAAATCAGAGTTAGGGAGGAAGACATAGAAAAGACAGCTTTTCGGACACGGTATGGACTATACGAGTTTGTAGTCATGCCATTTGGACTTACAAATGCGCCAGCGTGTTCATGGATTTAATGAACAGAATCTTCCGTCCCTATTTGGATCAGTTTGTAATCGTTTTCATTGATGATATTCTGATCTATTCCAAGAGTCAGGAAGAACATGCAGAGCATCTACCGATAGTTTTGAATACTTTGAGGCAGAATAAACTGTATGCCAAGGCCAGTAAGTGTGAATTCTGGTTATCTCATGTGAATTTCTTAGGACATGTTATATCCGAGGAAGGAATAGCCGTGGATCCGGCTAAGGTGACGGCAGTGAAAGACTGGAAAGCACCAAAGAACGTAACCGAGATCCGCAGTTTCTTAGGATTGGCGGGTTATTATTGGAAATTTATTATGGATTTTTCCAAATTAGCATCTCCATTGACTCGACTCACTCAGAAAGGAGTCAAGTATGAGTGGTCAGATCTGTGCAACCAAAGGTTTGAAAAGCTAAAAGACAGACTTACAACCGCTCCTATTTTGATTTTGCCGGAAAAGGCAAGGGTTATGAAGTAGAATGCGACGCTTCGGGAGAAGGACTGGGGTGTGTCCTCAGTCAAGATCATCGTGTGGTGGCTTATGGTTCAAGACAACTAAAAATACATGAAGGCCTCTATCCTACGCATGATCTTGAAGTAGCCGCAGTGGTCTTCGCTCTCAAAAGTTGGACATTATCTTTATGGCGAGAAGTTTGAAGTGTATTCTGATCATAAGAGTTTGAAATATTTATTTGATCAGAAGGAGCTCAATCTAAGGCAGCGTAGATGGATGGAGTATCTGGCGGATTATGAGTTCGAGCTTCGATACCATCCAGGCAAGGTGAACAAGGTGGCTGATGCTCTTAGCCGCATATCACATGCATCCGTGGCATGTCTGATCAGAACCGAGTGGGAGATGTTGAATACCATTCGTGAGTTCAATCTATACATTAAACCGTGGAGTTTTGCACAATTAATCATACGGTCCAATATAGTCACCAAGATTGAACAAGAACAAAGAGCAGATCCGGAAGTGAAGGACATATGGGCCAAGATGTCCACTGGTGTGGACATACCGGAATGGGAATTACGACCCGGGCAAGGTCTTTTATTCCCGGGAAGAACATATGTGCCAAAGAGTTGCTGGGAAGAGCTACTGATTGAGGCACATCAATCCAAGCTCTCATTCATCCGGGAAGCACCAAAATGTACCATGATTTAAAGAGACATTATTGGTGGCATGGACTGAAAAGGGATGTGGCGGAATTCGTGGCACATTGTCTCACATGTCAGCAAGTTAAGACTGAACACCAAAAGCCACCAGGGTTACTCAAACCCTTAGCAGTGCCAGAATGGAAATGGGAACACATTTCCATGGACTTTGTATCGGGGTTGCTGAGGTCTTCAAAGGGCAATGACGCCATATGGGTCGTAGTCGACCGACTGACCAAGTCCGCACATTTCATTCCTATCAAGATGACAGATTCATCTGAAACGTTGGGTCGGCGGTATATTAAAGAGATCATTCGACTACATGGAATTCCCCTAACGATAGTATCGGATAGAGATGGCCGTTTTACAGGCAGAGTATGGCAAAGCATGCAGTCAGCCATGGGGACAGACTTATTGACTAGCACCGCATTCCATCCTCAGACTGATGGACAGTCTAAAAGGACAATACAGACCTTGGAAGACATGCTGAGAGCATGTATGTTAGATTTCAAGGGTGGATGGGAGGACCACTTACCACTGGTGGAGTTCTCGTATAATAACAGCTATCAGGCAAGCCTTCAAATGGCTCCTTATGAGGCTTTATATGGTAGACCGTGTAGGTCACCGGTATGTTGGACAGAGGCAGGAGAGCCTGCATTGATCGGACCGGAACTAGTCGCAGAGACTATTGCACAAATTAAGTTGATACGTCAACACTTTTTGACTGCACAGAGTTGGCAGAAGAGCTATGCTGATAAAAGGAGACGGTTTCTGGAATTTGAAGTGGGAGACTTGGTGTTTCTAAAAGTCTCACCACGGAAGGGACATATGAGGTTTGGCAAGAAAGGAAAACTGTCACCAAGATATGTGGGACCGTTTTCCATCATAAGAAGGATGGGGGATGTTGCTTACCAGTTAGCACTTCCTTCGCAGTTAGCAGCTCTACATGATGTGTTTCATGTGTCAATGCTAAGGAAATATAATCCGGATCCGTCCCATGTTTTAAATGTTCAAGATTTTGAAGTACGAAAAGACGTGACGTACGTCGAGAAACCGATCAGGATAGTGGAGACCGAACAAAAGGTGTTGCGAAACAGAGCGATTCAGTTCGTAAAAGTGGTATGGGATCGTCATGGTGATGAAGAGGCCACATGGGAACTTGAATCGGAGATGAGAACAGCTCACCCCGAGTTATTTATGTAATTTAATTTGAGAACCCTACTTCACTCGATTTTCGGGACGAAAATTTTAAAAAGAGGGTTATATTGTCACACCCCAATTTCTCAATGAAGTGGAAAATTACCAAAATGCCCCTGAGTTGTTAAATTAATTATTTTGTGATGTTAAGTAAGGAAATAGTGGGGCCCATTGCTCAAATTAAAATCATATAAGTACATTATGAATGTCAAGTTTGATTGGTTGGGTAATTTACATCATTTGGGTCAAAAATGGCTAAATGGGTCAAAGGGCCCAAATGGGACCCATCGGGGTCAAAATGGATGATTTGACCATTTTGTGAGTTTAAATTAAATGGGGTTAAGCCTATTTGATTAGAAATCAAGTGGAGAAGAAATGGGTAGGCTTGATCCATATGTGAAAACCATTTACAAATGACCAAAATACCATAATTGGGTCATGGAGTCAAAACGGGTCATGGAGCTAAAAGTGGACCCAACGGGTTGAGTTGACTATTGTTGACCATGGGGACCCTCAAGGGAGATAAAACATGAGTCAAATCAGTGAGTGGGACTGAAATGAGTTGGAATTAAATCAAGTTATGAGTCAACTCATGTGCATTAAATGAAATGCATTAAATGTGATAAGTTGGGTTGGAATAAAAATATCTTGAGTTGGGTGAGTCAAAATGGAAATCCATGGGACTGTAAATCAGTGGGTCTAATGGGAATTTGAAGAGGTTGGCCCAGCTTTAACCACCCAAACAAGTCCCACACGTTGGGGACTTGTTTGGGGTGATTTCCATGATGTATTAAATGGAATACATAGGATTGAGATGAGATGAGTGGTAAAGTGAATGGTTGCAATGGTTGGTATCAAGGGGTGCCTTGGATGGCACCCAACATCTCCTCGTTTTTGACAAGAAATTATGAGGATTAAGGAGTGACGTTTGGCTGATTTAACAAAAGGATGAGACCACTCATTTGGCCGAATGACATTGCCAAAATTCTTGGAAATCCTCATCTTTCTCCCTCTCTCCAATCGGTGTTCTTGGCTGGAACAGCAGAGGCTTTTGGTACCAAATATTCAAGCTTAAACCAGCAAGGAATTGAGGAAGAAAGGAAGAAATAAAAGATAGGAAACAAGGATCAAAAGTCAAGAAGAAAGGCTTGGGAAAATTGGTAAGTATTTCATTGAGTTTTGTTGAAAAACATGGAACAAATAGGGTGTGGATTGGGCCATGATCATGGCCGATTACACCAATGATTAACCTTGATTAATGGAGGTTTAGAAATGATTAAGATGATCATTGGGTTCGGCCACCATAGAGGGCCAAACCCCATGTAAAGAGATGGCTTGGTTTTCATGTTTTGAAACATGAAAACCATCGATTTTGTGGACTGTTTTGGGTTTTGAATTAAGATTTAAAATACATGTTTTAGAATGGTTAAAAACCATGGATCTGAATGACATAGTGACTGAAATTTATATGGTCTAAAATCAGTGGATTAAAAGATGGAAATGGACCATTGGGTTCGGCCACTTAGCATGGCCGAACCCCATGGAAACAAGCGGTTAGTTTTGATGGTTTTTAGAAGTTAAAACCATATAAGTTAGGACTGATGTTAGATGGTTGTAATAGATTTAAAATGCATGTTTAAAGAGAGTTAAAACATGGGTTTGGATATCAGAAAAGGCTGAAGTTATGTGGTCTAAATCAGTAGATTAAAATTGGAAAAGATGGACCATGGGGATCGGCCATTTTGGATGGCCGAATCCCATGATATGATGTTGTTTTTTTTGGATGGTTTCTTTTAAAGTTAAAACCTGATGTTAATACGCTGTTAATTACATGATGATTGAGGTTTAAAAACAGTAAACATAACCATTGGGTTCGGCCACCATAGAGGGCCGAACCCCATGTAAAAGGATGTTGGTTTTCATGTTGTGAAACATGGAAACCATGGACTTTCTGGACTGTTTTGAATGAATTTAATTAGATGGTTTCTAAGAGGTTTAAAGGCAGCAATATAATACTGATGTTGCATGTTTAAATAACGCCTAAAGCATGGTTAAAAGACCAAGACATGGACATTGGGTTCGGCCACCTTGGATGGCCGAACCCCATGTAAATAAGTGATGTGTTTTGGTGAAGTTAAATTACTGTTTTGGTGGCTGGTTATGTGGCTGAACCATGTGCAGCTCATGGTTGGGTTAACATGATTAAATCATGTATAATCATGAGAAGTTGAGGGATCAACCAGATCAAGTGAACCCCATGGGTTACTTTATGGTTTTTATTTGGTTTATATATGGTTATGTTTACTGATTGGGTTGTATGATTTTGACTCAAGAATCATGCATGTAACTATGTACTTAATATCAGTAAATAACCAAGCATGTTGATGGACTTTATACTAATTCATGGTGAATGGGTTAAATAGGCTAAACTTATGAGTAGTAGTTGGTAATGGTTCTATGTTGATTTAAAAGGTTTAAGATACCCTAATGGAGAACCATATGGTAATGGATAAAAGAACCATTGGGTTCGGCCAAAATGTATGGCAGAACCATTGGATGACTAAGTAGATTGGTTGGAACCAATGGCAAAAATTGTAAATATGGGCAATAATGGAAGGACTTGAAAGAAGGACCAAATCAAGATGTTTTGGGTCTTATATGTGAATGGATATTTAAGTGACAATATGATTTACTGATTATTGTATCACAAGGTGACGAGAGTTGAATGACGAACGAGTCGTAACCGGATAAAGCCGAAGAAAGAATGGACACTGAAGTGATTCTTCAGTAGGTTTCCTACCTACTTGTAACCACGATTTTTACCCAGTTTTTCTTGTGATACTTTTGTTTTGATATATGTGTTTCAAATGATATATTATGCATTAACAAATGGCATACAGGCATTGGCATCTCATGCATAGACTTGGGATTATGAGTGAGGTTCTACAGTATTTTAAGTTATAAGTTACGTCCTGCCTCGGTGGTGCAAGTCACGCCAGCAGGAGTAACATGATGATCATAGTCACATTGGTCTCCTTAGGCAATAAGAGTCCCGCCAGGAGGACTAATACGTGATATGAATCAGTCAATGATGAAGAGATGGAAGTTGTATTGTATTTTACCTTGACGGTGCAAGGCACGTCAAGTGATGGCTATGAATGTACATGATGGGGGATGCTCATTGCATGTGCATACATCATAGCATTGTTTTACCTGTTTTGATGATCATGTATTATGATATGTATATGCATGTTTTATATGCTAACATGTGGTAGCCCTGATTCGGGAACCTACTGGGCGCGTTGATCTAACGCCCTAATTCTATCCTCAAAGGAGATTGTAGGTACAAGTAAAGGGAAAAAGAAGGTCGATGACCGGGAGGGGAGCCAAGCCTAAGTGTTTGAATGATGGATTGGATTACTTTATATTATTGTCATTTGAATACTTTTGTTGGACATGTAATAATTCATTACTTGCTATGGTTTGATTAGGTTAATAACCTTTGGTTGGTTGATCTACGTTAATTAATGTTTAAGACTGTTACTTGCTATCTCGTCTTTCTATTCCGCAATTAATCTAGATTATTCCGTATGTTGATGTTACTTCCATGTGTGATTCACTATCATGGTCTATTCCATGTACACATGGGTGGCCAGTTAATGTTCAAACTTGGGTAGTCTGAACTTAACTCGCGTCGTGACGCCGCCCGCTCTCTTTTGATGTTTTATTATTACTTTTAAAAAAAAAAATTAGACTCTGAAATATTCTCGAAAAGGGCGAGGCGTTACATTTCTCCCCCATTTTGTCATACAATTGACAAAGATTAGTAAGTAGACATCGATTTTCAAGCACTCCCCATGCTTCTTGCATTTAGTGCTTTCATGAGTTCACTTCCAACTCATTTAACTTCTCCACTGATCAATGCATGCTTCTCATGCATTCAAGCATTGATCTCCCCCACAATAAACTGCAAATTGCCCTTGCATTACTGTTTTTCTTATTTTCCCCCTTTAAGATCTATGTTGTCTTAAGGGTGTTCTCCCAATGGGGTCAAGCTAACTTACTCGCTTCCCCTTTTTTTTTTTAAGTCTCCTCCCCCATTCTCCTATAACGCCCCGCCCTTTTTCATTCGGCAAAAATCAGAGTATTTTTTTAAAAAACATAAAGAGTGAGAGAGAGCGGGGGCGTCACGACGCGAGCTAAGTCCGAGCTTCCAAGCCCGACCCTTAACTGGCCACCAATACATGTGCATAGACAAGTCCACTAAAACATTTCACACGCATTACTAATGTTTGCGGAATTATTATATGATTACAAATACCATCCATAACATTAATTAGTAAGGAAGTCAATCACCATTAAATTAACTGAACTTAATATCCAAAAGTAACATCAAACCATAGCAAGATAAATCTAAATATTACAATCCCAAAATGCAATTATCTCAGAATACATTGTCCAAAATTATCATAAATGTTTAATAATCATAAATTGTTCAAGCTCCTAAGCTTGGCCTCCTTCACGTCCATCGTCCTTTCCATTCCCTGTACCATCATCTAAAGGTAGAAGTAGGGCGTTAGTCAACGCGTCCAGTAGGAATTCCAAGTAGAGTTATACACATGGGATTAGTATAAAATCACGATAGATACATAATATCAAAACTGCAAACAACTTGTAGTACTAAAATCAGCGTATGATACTCATAACAAAATCATGCTAATTTAATGTCATGCCATGGGTGTCATATGCCAATGATTTCCCACCCAACAACCATATCACAAATTGCATTGTTAATCTTCTTGATGAACAAGCCACATCAATATATTCACTATTATGCCTCCCCACATTTGTTAATTGGTCCACACCGAATGGAGTGTGGACTCCACTTACATTTCAAACATCATATATCTCTTCATGTATGTTAATCAGAATCAGTGTGGATTCCTCCCTATGTTTGTTTATCGGAAAACACCGAATGGAGCGTGGACTCCCCCCTTGTGTTCCCTCCCATGCCATGCATGTCGTATTGAGTGCAATGATGCCATTTCATATCAAAGTACATAGTCGCATCGGAACTCAGTTCTTAAAAACATAATCATTTGATACCCAAAGTGCATCATCATATATGGAAATAAAATTAGTACATGTATATAATCCACAGTGTGTCAACAAAGTAGGAATCCTACCAAATTTCATAATACTATCCTTGCTGCTTCGTGAAGATATCGATCACCGATCACGTCAAAACCTATAGTACACCCTTTTGTGAAATCCCATTACCTTAATAAATTCACCATACACAAATGTTAATTTAATTTCCCATTCAATTCCCATCATCCTTTACGCATCCAGATAAACTTAAACAATCTAGAAAAATTATACAAAAAATTTCACTTTAAAATTCAGACTGAATCAAGAATTCAGTCGACTAAACTCGGCAGATCACCGTCCGCTACCAGTCCTGCAGACTGTAATACCCCGGATTTTCAAGTTATCAATATATATGAAATTTGCCCCTTTAATTTGTGAATTATTGGATAAGGACCTTAGATGGGTAAGTTGTTGGGTCAAATGCCCAATTAAAACCCAACGATTGGTGGTTATGTTTCAATTGAATTAGATGGGTGAATGTATTTAATTGGGTCAAAAATTGTTAATTGGGTCAAAATGCCCAATTGGGACCCAATGGGTCATGGTTGACTTGGTTGACCACCAAGTGAGTTCAAGTTTAAATTAAGTGGGGCTGAATTAAATTGGAAATGGAATCAAGGGATTGAGTTGATTTTAAATGTGTTAAATTAAAGAGGTGAGTTGAGTTAAAGAATGAGTGGAGTGGGAAGGTGGAGAGGTGCATCCCACCAAGATCAAGTCAAGGCTACACGTTGGATGCATGGGAGTTTCATCTCATGGGATGAAACTCCAAAATGGATCATCAATGGGAGGAGGACCGTTTTGTGTTGTTACACAATTCAAACTAAGGCTACCGTTGGGAGATGGGAGTTTCATCTCATGGATGAAACCCCCAAATGGGTCATTAATGAGGAGGTGGCGGTTTTGTGGAGGTTACACAAGGTCACACAAGGTTTACACCGTTGGAAACTTGGGTGTTTCATCTCATGGATGAAACCTGTAACACCTCGGATTTTCAATTTATTATTTTGTATAAAAAAATTATCCATTTAATTGATGAATATGAGATATGGATCTTATTTGGATAAAGAATTGGGCCATGACCCAATTAGGACCCAATTAATTGTGGAATTGGTTTTATAAAAATTAAATGGAGTTGAATTTAAATTGGCATTGCAATATTATATAAATAAGAAAGGAAATAATAAGATTGTGCATGGCCGTGTGGAAGATGTTTTCAATCTATATTTCATGCGCATAGATCTTTTAAAGGGGGCAGTTTCCTTGATTAAGGTAATGGCTAAATTAAAGGGAGAGGGGCGCATGGCACTATCTAAGTATAAATTGGACTAATTGGAAGATAGATACAAGAGAGGCAACCCCAAGGGCTCACGGCAATTATATTCTTAGCATTGGCCGAATGAGAGACTATTAAAAGAGAAAGGAAGGTCGGCTATGGCTATCTTAAGCACCTTCCAAAGTTGGGATGAAGGAAAAGCTTTATATAGAGAGGCATAGGAAGGGAACACGGTTTTACAACCCCTTAGCCGAATTTTATGCCCTCTCTCTCAATTGTCATTCTCTCCAAGATCAAGAGCAAGGAGAAGAAGAAGGCAGCCAGCAAGAGGTATTTTGGTTTGAAAGAAATTAAGAAGAAAAGAGAAGGATTTGAAAGAACAAGAAATCGGAAAAAGGTTAGTACTTTGTTTGATAAATTTATCTTGAAATAAAAGAACCATAGGGTTCGGCCATGGTGTTTGGCCGAACCCCATGGAAGAAGATTGGAGATGGGTTTGATGATTTGAATGGAAAGAAAGAACCATAGGGTTCGGCCATAGTGCATGGCCGAACCCCATGGAAAAATTTGATTTATGTTGTTGGCTTATGAAGAATAAAAACCATGGGAGTTGGGTAATAGACTCATATGGTTTTGATAGATGTAGTTGGTGATTTTCAATGGAAGATCATTGATAAGGTAAAATGATGTTTGGAGGGGTGAGATTCGGCCATGGTGTATGGCCGAACCCCACCAAATAAATTTATGAATTTTGGGGTTTTCTTAGGCATTGAATTATATGGACCTAAGGTTAATGATTTTAATGGAAGTTTTAAATGATGGATTCTTGGTTTAGCATAACATGAACCATAGGGTTCGGCTATGGGTATGGCCGAACCCCATGGGAAGGACATTGATAAAAAGCATTGGATTCAAATAAATGGTCAAGATCATGAACCATAGGGTTCAACCATGGTGTATCGCCGAACCCCATGGGGTTGTTTTTGGAATGGAGATAGATTTTGGTTGCTATATTTGGAAACTATCTAATTTTGGATTTGGATTGCTAAATTTGGAAAGCATCCAATTATAGAAAGATGGTTTCTAAATTAGGAAACTATCTAATTTTGGAAAGATGGTTTCTAATCTAGGAAACTATCTAAGAATGGAAAATGGTTACTAATTTGGGAAGTTTCTATTTTTGGAAGGAGTTGGCTAAATTAGAAAGCTTCTAATTTTATATGGTAATTATGGAAACCTTCCAATTATGGAAAGTTTAGTTTATTTATGGAAACTATCTAATTATGGAAGGAGTTTACTTAATTTGGAAACCTTCTATTTATGGAAGGAGGTTGATAAATTTAGTAAGTTTTAATTATGGAAGGTTATTGGATAAATGTGGAATTTCTAATTAAAGATATGGGTCGGCCATTGCATGGCCAAACCATAATGGCTAAGATGATAGATTAAGGTTAAATAATTGTTTGAAAGAGGGTTTATAATTTGGAAAGGATGTTATGTTTGATTATTGGATTGAAAGAATAGAAAAGAAGGGTGAGGTTCGGCCATGGTGTATGGCCGAACCCCACAAACTATATTAGGACTTTAATTGATTAAAATGGAAGGTTAGCCATGAATGGCATTATTGTAAATATATGGAAATATTGGACATAGGGTTTTCGGCCATGATGCATGACTGAACCCCATGAATTAATTCTATGGGTTAGGTTTATGTGTAAATGAATCAAGGGAAATGGATGGTATGAATTTAATATGATGATTGAATTAATGGGAAGACATGAACCTAAGCTAGTGGCAAAATGGTAAATATCGCCTAAATTGAAAGATCATGGGTTCGACCATGATGTATGGTCGAACCTGTAATAGTCCGAATTTTTAAATCATCATATATAAGGCATTTATTTATTTTAATAACGGAAAAATTGGAATTTTGATGTTGTGGATGTTAAATGGATCAAATTTTGGGGCAGGGGCCCAAGTATGGTCCAATGGACCATGGATTTGATGGAATTCATTTAAGGGGTCAATAATGGTCAAAGTGGGCCCGATAACCATTTGGGACCCAATGGGTCAAAATGAGTCAAACTCTAAGGCAAATGATAGAAAATAATTTAATTGGGCCATGGGCCCAATGGTGACCCAATTAATTGAAATGGGTTGAATTGGAGTTAAACCACCTAAATTAGTGATGAAATAATCAAGATGGCATAGGTGGGTTCAACCATCATGGTTGACTTGGTCAACCATGAATAAGTCAAAGGTAACTAAAGAGGATCAAAGTGAATTAATGTGTTTTAATTAATGTGTATCACCTAAGATTAATTTTGATTAAGCTTAGGTGACATGGCCGAATGGGGCCCACCTCCACCTCACCAAGAGAGGTGGCGGGTAGGCTAGGATTGGTGGGGCCGGCCACCATGGTTGACTTGGTCAACCATGGGTGGATTTCATAGAGGAAATTTATTGGAATTAAATTAAATAGGAATTAATTAGCCTAAGTTAATGATTCAATTAAATTAAAGACTTAGGGAAGTCAAGTGGGTCAATCGGGAGTCAAAGAGACAAGTCAAGGGGTGGTTTCATCTCATTGAAACCACCCAAAGAAACACACAAACCACTTAAAACAAACACAAAATAAACCATGTACTTAGGGTGGTGGTTTTATCCCAACCACCACCACTAAGCACACTAACCCATATTGGTGGGTGGGAGGGGTTAATGCAACCAAAGAATGAGATGAGTTTCCATCTCATTCTCTCCTTTCCACTCTCATTTCCCTCTCTCTCCCAAGGAAAACACCAAGAAAGAAGAAGAAACTTAGAAGAAAAGAAGAAAAAACCTAGGCTTGGCCAACCACCACCCCAAGACCCAAGCTTGAGATAATTTTTTATCCCTTCCTCCCCTCTCCCTCTCTCAAAATCTAAACCTACCTTAGCCAAACCCTAACCATGGAGACTTCGTCTTGATCAAGCACATAGTGGCCGAACAACAAGGAAAAGAAGAAGAGAAAGGGCTAAGGAAAGCAAAAGGAGAAAGAAAGACCGCAGGAGTCGTCGGTGTGGTAAGAAATTCTTAGACAAGAATTTATATTTTTTTTTAAAGGTTAAGATGTATTTATGGAATCCATTTCTTAGAACGAATGGTGGCCACAAATGTTATGGGCCTTAGATCTAAGATCCATTCAATGATAAGATGAGAAATGGATGAAAAGGGGAGAGATAGATTAAGAAAAATAATAAGTAAAAGGATTAAGGAGGTTATGAAATTAAATGGATTTAAGCATGGAAGTAATGGGTTTTTGAATGGATTGATGGACCATAGGGTTCGGCCATGTAGTGTGGCCGAACCCCATGGTAAATGGTTGATAATTTAATTAGGGTTTTAAGGTTTAAAGGCTATGGAGAATGATTATGATTGTAGGCTTGTAAATGATTAAATATTGGAAAAAATTTAAAGGGGTTTAAATGAGGAAAAATCATGGAGTGTGTGAATGATTTTATGGCCCCAAGAAGCATAGGAAAAATGGTGAATCATGAACCATGGGTTCGGCCATACACCATGGCCGAACCCTAGGTGATGGAATGAGATATTTAAATGGTTATAAGAGTATGGAAATTAATGAAGAATGTTAATGGTAATTAAGTGGATTTTATTTAGTATTTTAAACAAGGTGTAAATGGATGGAAATGAAGTTTTACAATAAAATTATGGACCACCATGGCCGAACCCCATGGGGAGACTTTGAGGAAAATATGGGGTCTTGGAACCATGGAAAATAAAATGGAATGATGGTTAAATTAAATGGGCCAAAGTACATCTCATGATGGTTATGAAAAGGTGATTTAAATGTATTTATGGTAGGACAAATGAGGTAGAATGGACCCAAAAAAAATGGAAAATAGGCATCATGGGTTCGGCCATGGTGTATGGCCGAACCCATGACCCATTTGTAGGTCATGTTATGGGCTAAATATTAAATTATGTATGGGATTAGATGATTGCAAATTAAATTAAATTAAGTGGCTGATTTTAGGGATGTTATGTCATGGTCATTAAATCATTAATGGGACTAAGTATGGGGATGAATTATGGACAAAAATATACATGAATGGAGGGAATATTAAACCATGGAAGTCTAGTGGCAAAACCGTAATTATTGGCCACAATTGAGGAACCATGGGTTCGGCCATGGTACATGGCCGAACCCCATGTAGGTTGGACATGAACTTGGGTACACTAAGATGACGTTATGAGTGATTAAATGAAACTTAGGGTTGCTGCGTTTTAGACTCACAAATGAGAATGTTTAATGGGCTAGAACTTGGAATTATGCATGTATTTAAATCAATGGAAATGAGGCTAAGTTAAGGGCTGAATTATGATAATCTTGTAACATGATTAGGGATCACTAATGGATCTAAGGTTGTGATCAATTAGGGACTTAATCATGGATAAAATATGGACTAATTTGGTAAATGTATAATAAGGTATCGGGACGTCGCAAATGGTACGCGATCGGCGACCGGATTATCAAACGAAAACGTAACTGGACGCTAAGCGGTATTCGGTAGGATTCCTACCTTTTTGTAAGCCGTGGATTATGTGAATGTGATGGTTTCCTCGTTTTATTTCGGTACTTATATGATTTATCTTAAGATGGATTTTAAATGCTATGAATTATACTTTAATGCTATGGATGATATTTTAAATGCTATGGATTATATTTTAATGCTATGGATGATATTTTTAAGGCTATGGATTATATTTCAATACTATGGATTTTATATTAAGGATATGAATTATATATATACTACATAGCATAATGCACTTACATCTCATGCATGGCATGGGTGGGAAAATAATGAAACCGGAGTCCATGTTTCGTCGGGGCGACCGAGAAGCAAACATGGGGATAGCCTGAGGCGCTATAACCGGAGTCCATTCTCCGTCGGGGTGACCAAGAATCAAACATGAGGATAGCTTGATATGCTATAACCGGAGTCCATGCTCCGTCGGGGCGACCGAGAAGCATACATGGGGGCACCTTGACGAGGCTTTGCCGTCAAGGGGGATATGACGTTTTATGATGATATGGATGATGGGTGGGACACATGACATAGGCACCCATGGCATGGCATTCATCATATGGTTTTGTTATATTGTTATCAGTATGCTTATTATCACTAATCCATGTGCTAGCCCTACTCAGAGTCCTATTGGGCGCGTTGTCTAACGCCCTACTTCTACCCAGCTGATGACGCAGGAGACGGCGGAAACGGTGGACGCGACGAGAACCAAGCTTAGGAGCTTGGGAAAACGGATACTTAGTTTTATTTAAGTCTTATTTTGGAAATGTAATTTAAGTAGCTTAGCTTATCGGTTTGTAATAATTATTGTTTCTTGCTATGGTTTGGACTGTACTCTGGACGTTATCATTTTGAGATATAATTATGAACATAGGGGTATTTTAGTAATTTAATGATGTATCTTCCCTTCTATCGAAAACTGGTAGGATAGTCTCTATTATAATGTTCTGCACATAATTACATTCCGCGAGCTTACTTCCTACGCGTGAACCGTTCTCGTGGACTTCGTTCCGCGCACGCGTAGGGTTAGCCAGTTAAGGGCAGAGCTTTAGAAGCTCGGACTTAACTCACGTCGTGACGTCCGCACCCGTTGTCACTTTTATTCCAAAAAAAAAAAAAAAATAGACTCTGATTTTTTGGTAAAAAGGGGCGGGCGTTACAGAACCCCATGAGATGTTTTGTGGATCAAACATTAACTTAGGCAATTGTTTTAATGATTGAAAAGATGGGATTATGGAATGATAGTCACGGATGGCATTTTCGTAAATAGGAGGGAAAATGGTAAGCCATGGGTTCGGCCATGGTGTATGGCCGAACCCCATGGGGTTTTGTTTATGGACTTAGAACCTTGTAAATCAAGTGGGACTTGGTGTTGATTTATTATTATATTATAAGGTAACGGGATCTCGCAAGCGGTGCGCGATCGGTGATCGGTTTTTGGACGAAAGACGCAAGCACACGTTAGCGGTCTTTGGTAGGATTCCACCTCTTTGAAACCATGGGTTTATGTACTCTTGTTTTATCTTATGTTTGGTGAAATCTATGTTTCAAAGGATATGCTTTATATGAATTTTAAATGCTATGTTTATTTGTTTAAATATCATGTATTGGTTATGTTACAAAAGATGATTTTAAATGCTATGTTTATGTTATAAAATAGCATGTGTTTCATTGGCATCTCATGCATGGCATGGGGTCGAGGATTTATAACCGGAGGGGTCTCACTCCATCGGGGCGTCTGAAAAACCTATGTGCGGTACCTTGATGTGATTTCCATCAAGAAGATTCTGGAGGGTCCACACTCCGCCACGGCGTCCAGAAGTCCTATGTGGTGGGTACATTTATGTACATGTGATGGGTGGGACTCATTGCATATTTGTCATCATTGCATGACATGGATTTTATATGGTTTTGACATCACTATATTATTATATATGTTTTGTACTAACCATGTGTTAGCCGTAACTGAAATACCTAATGGGCGCGTTGTTCTAAGGCCCTACTTCTACCCTAGTTGATGATACAGGTAATCAGGGGAACGGTGAACGTAAGACGGACCAGGCATAAGAGCTTGGAAGACTTATTTTACATGTTTTGAATAAAGTTACTCATGAACTTGTATTTGAGTATTTAGATTATGGAATGTAATAACTTGATGGTTGGATGATTTATTTGATAATTATGATGTTTTAATTATGGAAAAGGACTTGACGTACTTTGCTATCTGAATGGAATAGAACTTGGTTCTATTATGATTCCGCATTTTGATGTTATGATTCCGTAGGTTATGATTTTATTCCGCATATTGATATTGCTATGTGTGAACTATTTTCGTGGACTTAGTCCATGCACACATAGGGTTGGCCAGTTAAGGGTCGGACTTTTGAAGTTCGGACTTCACTCGCGGCATGACGTCCCGCGCTCTATCACTCTACTCTGTTATAAAAAAAATATACTCTGAAATTACGGGAAAAAGCAAGTGAAAAAGGACGGGGCGTTACAAAACCCCCAAATGGGTCATTAATGAGGAGGTGGCGGTTTTGTGGGGTTACACAAAGGCATACCCATAGCACCGTTGGAGACATGGGAATTTCACCCCAAGAATAAAACCCCCAAATGGAACTTTAAGGAGGGAGGTAAATGGGCATGGGAGTTACAAAGGGGTGTCACCAAAGGACACCATCTTTGACCGACCTTATTGATCAAGAAAGGGTATAGTTTTCATTTCACTCTCTCCCTCTCCCTGTCTTGGCCGAATCAGTCTCAAGGCAAGAACACTTAGAGAATTTCCATCTCATTCTCTCTCCCTCTCACACAAGGCCGACCACCCTCAAGACAAGGACTTGGAGTATTTTCTATCCCAAGCTTCTCTCTCTCTCAAACCTATATCTCTTGGCCGAACCACTCCAAGGGATTTCATCAAGATCAATCTCGGCTAAAGAGCAAGAAGGAAGGAAGAAGAGGCTAAGGAAGGAAAGGAACAAGAAGGAGTGAAAGAAATCGGAGTTGTAATGGCCCGGAATTTGTAAATCAATATATATGTGGCTATTATTTATTTTAATGGTGGAAATTGGAAATTTGATAGAATAGATGGTGAATGGATCAAAATATGGACAAAGGCCCAAGTATGGCCCAATGGACCATGGATTGGATTTAAAATCATTTAAATTGTCAATGATGGTCAAATGGGCCAAGGATGGTCAAATTGGGCCCAATACACATCCGGGACCCAATGGGTCAAAATGATTTAAGCTCTAAGGTAAACGGGTAAGAGGAAAATGTGATTGGGCCATGGGCCCAATGGTGATCCAAGTAGTTGAAATGGATTTAATTAAATCACCTAAGTTGGAATTTATTTAAAACCTAGGTGACATGGCCAAAAGGGACCCACCTCCACCTCACCAAGTGAGGTGGCGTGTGGACCAAGGATTGGTGGGGCCGGCCACCATGGTCAACCATGGGTAGATTTCTTAGAGAGAATTTAATGGAATTAAAGGAAATAGGAATTAATTAACCTAAGTGAGGATGTAATTAAGTAATTAATTAGGTTGGTCAAAATGGGGTCAATAAAATAAGTCAAATGGTGTTTTTTTTTAACAAACACAAATCACCCAAAGAAACACATATAAAAACATTGGCTTGGGTGGTGGTTTATCCCAACCACCACCATAAAGTATAAAAAATATCTTATGGGGTTGGTGAGGAAAATTAATGGTGGAGTAAAGTTTAAGAAATGAAAAAGGAGTTGTTTTTATCTTATCTCTCAAACCCTAATCTCATTTCACTCCCTCCCTCTCTTGCTCTCCACCACCGTCCCACAGCAAAGAGAAAGGAAGAAGAAGAAAAGGAGAAGAAGAGAAGAAGAGAAGAAAGAAGCTCAAATTTGGCCATCACTCCAAGATCAAACTTGGTATCTTCTTCCTCACCATCTCCTCCTCTCCCTCTCTCAAATCTAACCCTACCATGGCCGACCCAAGCTTGGAGGTTTTCACCATTGATCAAGCATTTTAGGCAACCAACAAAGGAGAAGGAGAAGAAAGAAGGTCAAGGAAGCCGACGGGAGTAACGAAAGTCGAAGGAGGCGTCGGATCGTAAGTATTTTCTAAACAAGAGATTAGATTTTTTTTTTTTAGGGTTTAAGAGGTTATGAAATCCATTTCTTGGATTTAGAGGTGGCCAAAACATCATGGCCTTGGATCTCAAATCCATCAAATGAAAGGAGGAAAAAATGGGCAAACCCTAAATGGCTAAATTAGGGTTAAGAAAAAATAAATGGATTAAGGAAATTATGTATTTAAATTATTTAAGCATGGATTTGTGTAATGTTGGAAGAAAATTATGGGCCATAGGGTTCGGCCATGTAGTATGGCCGAACCCCATGGTGGGTGATTAGGTAATGTATGATTTTTTTTTAGGGTTTTATAAGAATGGAAGCCATGGAGAATGATTTAGGGTTTTAAGATTTTAATGATTAAATGTAGGTAATTTTTTAAGAGGTTTTTATGATGGAATCCATGGATAAATGTAAATGTTTTTTATGGTCTAAAAAGGCATGAATGGATAATGAACCCTATGATGATGTGATGATGGTCTTAAATGAGTTTTAAAGAATGGGAACTATGGAGTAATATCTTAATGATTTAGAGGCTTAAAAAGCGGTCAAATGATTGTAAATTTTAAAGGGGTTTTAAATGAGAAAATCATGGGAGATGTAAATGATTTTAATGGCCTCAAAAGTGGTGGATGAAGGTGAATGTTTTTATGTCTTAAATATCACCTATGAATGATGAATCAAGTATTTTGGAACCATGAAGAATGAATAGAATAGGGCTAAGTTAATGGATCAATTATGGTGAAGAATGATAGTTTTAATGCATGAGGTAAACCCCCTCATGGGAGGACCTATGGTGGAGCAAAAATGATGTAAATGGACCCAAGAAAAATGGAGAAAAAGACATCATGGGTTCGGCCATGGTGTATAGCCGAACCCATGACCCAATTGTAGATCATTTTTTGTCTAAGATTAAATGTGTATGTATATGCTTAAATGAATGGAGATTAGGTTAATTAAATGGCTAAATTCTAATGATATTATGTCATGGTTAATGAGACATCAATGGACTCATACTTATGGATCAATTATGGACCAAAATATACATGGACAAGTGAATGATTAATCATGGAAGGAGTAGTGGCAAAATCGTAAATAATGGCTAAGATGAAGAATCCCATGGAAATTAATCATGGACTTAGGGTTTTAAAGATGACCTTATATGTGATTAATAAAGCCTAAGGTGGCTGGTTTTTAGACTCGTGTGATTAAATTGTTTAATGGACTAAACGGGACCCACCACCCTAATTAGTGAGGTTCGGCCCATGGTGTATGGCCGAACCCCGCTAAAGAATGATTATGAGCTTAGAAATGGTTAAAACATGAACTAATTGATAATGTATAATAAGGTACCGGACATCGCAATCGGTGCGCGATCAGCGACCGGATTTATCAGATGGAAACGTAAGAGGACATTAGTCGGTATTCGGTAGGATTCCAACCTTGTTGTAAACCATGGACTATGTGTGTATGGATGTTTATTGAATTATTTTGGTAATCCTATGTTATGTTTATGATGGATTTTAATGATATGGATTATATGTTAAGATTATGAATTATATTTTAAGGATATGAATTATGTGATTTGGCTATGGAATATATTTTAATGCTATGAATTATATATTAAGGATATGAGTTATATATATTACATAGCATGCCATGGGAGGGAAAATAAAGGAACCGGACTCCATGCTCCATCGGGGCGACCGAGAAGCAAACATGGGGATAGCTTGATATGCTATAATTGGAGTCCATGCTCCGTCGGGGAGACCGAGAAGCAAACATGGGGATATCATGATGGTACGGATAATGGGTGGGACACATGACATAAGACACCCATGGCATAGCATTCATTTTACGGTTTTCATTATATTATTTATCTGTATGATTGTTATCACTAATCCATGTGTTAGCCCTACTCGGAGTCCTACTGGGCGTGTTGTCTAACGCCCTACTTCTACCTTAGCTGATGACGCAGGATAAGGCGGAGCAGAAGGACGAGACGGGAGTCAAGCTTAGAAGCTTGGGGAAGGCGGCTACTTAATTTATTTAAATTTGTTTTGGAAATGTATTTGAGTAGCCTAGCTTGTCGGAAATGTAATATTTTAGATTACTTGCTATGTTTTGGTTTTTATTTTTGGACATTATGATGTTGAGGTATTTTGGTAATTAAATGAATGTTATCTTCCTGTTATCTAAATTGGTAGGTTAGTCTTTATTTTAACTCCGTTCTTAGTTTAAAATTCCTCGACCTTACTTCTACGTGTGAACCATTCCCCGTGGACTTTGTTCCACACACGCGTAGGGTTGGCCAGTTAAGGGCCGGGCTTTAGAAGCTCGGACTTCACTCGCGTCATTACGTCCCGCGCCCTTTGTCACTTTCATTTTAAAAAAAAATAGACTCTGATTTTAGTGTGAAAAAGGGCGGGCGTTACAGAGTCGCAGAATCGGTAAGTGCTCGATAAGACTTCATAAATAAGTAAAGAGGGTCAAGGACATGGTTCTGCCATTGCATGGCCGAACCCTAATTTTATTATGGCTAAGACTCAATGATGAACCATAGGGTTCGGACATGTTGTATGGCCGAACCCCATGGAAAATTATTAAGAAATTTATAATGGGTCTAAATGATTTTCAAGAGGAAGTAATGAACCTTTAACACCTCGGATTTTCAATTTATTATTTTTATGAAATTATCCATTTTAATTGTGAATTTTAGATTGGATCTTAAATGGATAAAAAATTGGGCCATGAACCAATTAGGACCCAATTGGTTTTGGAATTGGTTTCAATAAATTAAATGGGGCTGAAATTAATTTACTAATGCAATCCATGATTATGCGCATAGAGAGAATTATTATAGATTGCCTTGGCCGAATTTTAGATAATAAATATATATGTTATGCGCATGGAATGGTAGCTAAGGAAACTATCTAATCTAAATAAAGATAGGATTAAGGGAAGGTTTTTAAATAAGAAAGGGAGGTCGGCACTCACTAAACATGGAAGGGGCGCACGGCCTAAGGGGGGGAGTAGCTATCATAGGAACTCCCTAAATATAGACCAAGGAAGATTATAAAAGGAGAGGAGGGCAAGGGGAACACAGTTTTACACCTCTAAAATCGAACACTCTCAATCTCTCATTCACATGGCAAAGGACAAGGAGAAGAAGAAAGCAACCAGCAAGAGGTTTATTTGTCTTGGAAAAATTAAGAAGAAAGGAGAAGGATTGGAAGAACAAAAAGTCGGAAACGGTTAGTATTTATTTGATAAAATTGTTTTAAAATAAAAATAACCATAGGGTTCGGCCATGGTGCTTGGCCGAACCCCATGGAAGAAGTTTGGATGATGATTTGATAATTTTTAAATGGAAAGAAAAGAACCACCATGGCCGAACCCCATGATTGATTAAAGGAAGATATGGTTTATTTCATTGGGTTATTAAGAATGAAAACCATGGAAGTTATTAATAAGTTCATGGGGTTTTCAAACATGAAGATCATGGATTTATGCTTATGTTTAAGAGGATTTTAAATAGAGATATGGTAGGGATGTGGGTCGGCCATGGCATGGCCGAACCATGATTGCTTTATGGCTAAGTTGATTGGATCAAAGGAATGGGAAAGAAAGGGGTGAGGTTCGGCCATGGTGTATGGCCGAACTCCATCAATTATATTTATGTTTTTAATTGATTATAATGGATGGTAATCGGTTAAATTTAATAAGAGGTTAATGTTATTGATATGTAGTTTTTCAAGGGATTAAATAATCAAGATCATGAACCATAGGGTTCGGCCATGGTGTATGGCCGAACCCCATGGGGTTGTTTTGGATTGGTAAATGCATTTTGTTGCTAAGTTTGGAAAGCTTCCAATTAAGGAAGGACGTTGCCAAATTAAGAAGTGGTATTTATGGAAAGTTTCTATTCTTGGAAGGTGGACACTGAAATTAAAAAGTATTTAATTATAGACCATGGAAGATTAATTTGGAAACCTTCCAATTATAGAAAGGTGGAGTTTATTTATGGAAACTATCTAATATTAGAATGTAGAGATTATTTATGGAAATCTTCCAATTATGGAAGGGTGGAAGATTAATTTGGAAACCTTCTAAATATAGAAAGTGGAGATAAAAATTGGAAACAAAGATATCATGGGTTCGACCAGGTGTATGGCCGAACTCCATGAATCAAAATTGTGGGTTAGGCTTGTGTTTTGTAAATAAAGTGAAGGATACAAATGTATGTTATGGTTTGATGATGAAGGTAATGGCAAAAATGTAATTACATGTCAAAGTGGAGAATCATGGGTTCGGCCATGATGTATGGCCGAACCCCATGAGGTCTATTTGATGACCTGATATGGTTAAGAAATATTATAAGTTCTGGTTATGGTAAATTTAAATGAATGAGGGAATCAATGGCAATTTTGTAGTTTTGTGAAAACATTGAACATTGGGTTCGACCATGGTGTATGGCTGAACATTGGGTTCAGCCCCCATGATTTAATTATTGGACTATGAGATTGGATTCAAGAAGTATGAATGGATTATTTGGAACCTAAACAAGGAAAAAGGGCTATGGTTATGAACAATGGCAAAATTGTAATTAACTAAAGATTAGACCATGGGACCATGGCCGAACCCCATGGGGTTTTGTTTATGGACTTAGAACCTTGTAAATCAAGTGGTACTTGGTGTTGATTTATTATTATATTATAAGGTAGCGGGATCTCGCAAGCGGTGCGCGATCGGTGATCAATTCTTGGACGAAAGACGCAAACACACGTTAGCGGTCTTTGGTAGGATTCCACCTTTTGAAACCATGGTTTATGTACTTTGTGTTTATCTTATTTTGATGAATTTATGTTTCAAAGGATATGCATTTATATTGAATTTCAAATGCTATGTTTTATTGTATAAATAGCATGTATTGATTATGTTTCAAAAGATGGTTTTAAATGCTATATTTATGTAATAAAATATCATGTGTTCCATTGGCATCTCATGCATGACATAGGGTGGAGGATTTGTAACCGGAGGGGTCACACTCTGTCGGGGCGTCCGAAAAACCTATGTGCGGTACCTTGATGTGATTTTCCATTAGGAAGAATCTGGAGGGTCCACACTCCGCCGGGATGTCCGGAAGACCTATGTTGTGGGTACTCTTATGTACATGTGATGGGTGGGACTCATTGCATTTGTCATCATTGCATGGCATGGTTTTACATGGTTTTATATATTATGTTATAATATATGTTTTGTACTAACCATGTGGTAGCCGTAACTGGAATACCTAATGGGCGTGTTGTTCTAACGCCCTACTTTTACCCTAGTTGATAACACAGGTAATCAGGGGAACAAGGAAAGCAAGACGGGCCAGGCATAGGAGCTTGGAGGACTTATTTTATATATTTTGAATAAAGTAACACATGAACTTGTATTTGAGTATCTAGATTACGGAATGTAATAACTTAGATGGTTGGATGATTTATTGGATAATTATGATGTTTTAATTATAGATAAAGACTTGACGTACTTTGTTATCTGAATGGAATAAAACTTGGTTCTATTATGATTCCGCAATTTCGATGTTAATTATTCCGCATGTTTTATATTTCTATGTGTAAATCATTTTCGTGGACTTAATCCGTGCACACATAGGGTTGGCCAGTTAAGGGTCGGACTTTGGAAGTTCGGACTTAGCTCGCGTCGTGACGTCCCACGCTCTCTCACTCTACTCTATTATAAAAAAAAAAAAAATATATATATATATACTCTGAATTTACGGGAATAAGAGAGTGAAAACGAAGGGGGCGTTACAGAACCAACATGGCCGAACCCATAGAAAAGATATTGGTGAGTATTAAAGATGTTAAAAGGTTTAAATGGATATATGTTGGTGAAGAACCTTAGACCATGGGTTCGGCCATGGAGTATGGCTGAACCCCATAAAGAATTATGGAATTATGTTCATGTATTTAGATCATGGAAATAAGGGGGAATGGTGGTAAGTTTAATTGACTTTAAATATGGTAAATGATGATCCAAAAGGATGAACCTAAATGTATGGTTAAACCCCATGGAGGGACTTTGATTATGGACCTAAGAGTGTAAACCATTTAAAGGAGAATAGGGGAAAATAAGACATCATGGGTTCGGCCATGGTGTTTGGCCGAACCCCATGAACCATGTAAATGGTTCATTCATGGATCTATCATGTTAGATGAATGGATTATGTTCTTGGATATAGATTTGTATAAGTGGCCTAAAATGTATGATTGACTCATGGAATTGAAAGATCATGGGTTCGGCCATGGTGTATGGCCGAACCCCATGGATTGTGTTAAGGGATTTAACTTGAAAGATCAAAGGACTTAGGGCACAAAACCATGGTAGTGTGGTTCGGCCATGTTGTATGGCCGAACCCCACTAAGAAATTTTTATGGACTTAGGGTTATATGTATGATTAGATTAATGAATTAAAGGTGATATGATCTTGGACTTAAGTTAATGGAACAAGGACTCAAAAGAGGGACTAAAAACCAAGTGGGTGACGTTCGGCGATGTTGTATGGCCGAACCCCACCAAGACATATTTATGGACTTAAATATTGTAAATCAAAGGGAACATGGGTTTAATTGATTGATTGTTATAAGGTAACGGGACCTCACAAGGGATGTACATTCGTGAGCGATTTTCGGACGTCTTTGGTAGGATTCTACCTCTTTGGAACCATGGTTTATGTATGATAGTTTTAATTCTTATTTTAATAGTTTTTGTTGTATAAATGATATGTTTTCAAATATGAGGTTTTAAGGCTATGATTATACTATTACATAGCATGTGGACATATACATCTCATGCATGGCATGGGAGGGATGTCTGTAACCAGAGGCCACGCTCCATCGAGGAGTCCGTAAGGCATTCGTGGGAAGACATTGCTGTGCATTATCCATCAAGAAGAATCCGGAGAACAAACTCCGTCAGGGCGTCCGTAAGGCAACTGTGGGGATACCTTGATGAGAAGAATTCCATCAAGAGGATATATGTATTTGTGATGGGTGAGACTCATTGCATTTGACACCATGGCATGGCATTGTCTTACATGGATTTTGTATTATGATATCTATATGTCTTATGTACTAACCATGTGTTAACCTTACTTAGAATACCTACTGGGCGCGTTGTCTAACGTCCTACTTCTACCCTAGTAGATGACACAGGAAATGAAGGAAACGATGAGAGTGATCGGAGCCAAGCATAGGAGCTTGGAAGTGTTTAATTTATATTTTGATCAAGTTACTCATAGACTATGTAATTTGAGTAGCTAGCATTTGGGCATATAATAACTTAGATATTTTGTTATGGTTTGAATGGTTTATTTTGGATATTCAATTTAAGATAATCGTTGATAAATGACGGACTACTTTGCTATCTAAAATGGAATACATTTAGGTTCTATTATAATTCCGTACTTAGGTTTAAATCCACATGTATAACTTATCACTAGTGAACCGTATTCGTGGACTTAGTCCATGCACACTTAGGGTTGGCTAGTTAAGGGTCGGACTTTAGAAGTTCGGACTTAACTCGCGTCGTGACGTCTCGCTCTCTATCACTCTTTTAAAAAAAAAAAATAGAGTCTGATTTTCGGAAAGAGAGTGAAAAAAGGTGGGGCGTTACAGTTGATATCAAAGCGAAACGGGAAGGTTGAATCTTTCGAAGTAAGATTAAGACGGTTTCATGTCTCACTGACAGATAAGAATCCCAACTGATCGACTCTTCGGAGTCCGCTGCACGGGGACTAGATTAATTTACTTCATTAGACTCAGACTGAAATATTCAATCTGAGAACAATGAAGAACTATAGCAAAGGAAGTACGGTCACAATAACTGGATTTATCAAATATAGCAAAATAGGACATATTTCCTCGATATCCCCAAATTGAGAAAACGAATACTTGATACTTAGGAAGTTTCCCAAAAATAAAGAAATACAAGGATGCTTATTTGGCTATTTCCCCAAAGAAGAAACATTATGTGATACATAGGAAAGTTCCCCAAACAAAAGACATTATGTGATACATAGGAAAACTCCCCAAAATAAGAAATACAAGATGATGATTAGGGAAATTCCCCAAAACAAATATTAGTTTGATTTGAACTGCAGTAATTATTGACATGTTTCTGTTGTTGTGATACAGATATGTCGAGCAACATAGAGTATACAGAGTTGTAGGACAAAGGAACCCCTAACTGTTTTATAGTTCTGGTGTCTTCTTCCAACAACTCCAACAGGCCAGACCGTGCTGTGGAAGTTAACATAGACATCCAGTTAGGATTCCCCGAGGTTGTCGAAGTGAATCTAGCCCTTTTCCAGAAGAGCATATGGGAGATATCCTAATGATAGGAGAATCTGTAGAGGAGATAGCGCCCGGGTATATGTGCGAGTTGTGCAACCAGGAAGGGCACAACTGTATTTTTTGCCCCTACCCTTTTCCCTATTTGTGGACTTCACGAGCATGGGAAGGAGAGGACTAACTGTCCTTACATTGGGGGACCGGGAATAATACCCTGTCTAACTTGTGGAGTGTTGGGGCACACGTCGATGACATGCCCTGACAATTTCTTCGATTTTTATGATGATGCAGGGTCTTCTATGGAAGGTTAGGCTAAGAAATGGTAAGAGAATGTCGAGGAAAGGGGAGATTTTGTAAGGGATGTCGGTACGTTTTAAAGGGTTTGTTCTAACCCTACCAACCCTTGTATTGTGATGGAAATTTGAATGATGTTTAATAAGTATGCAAACTTAAGAGTTTATGAGGACTTTGGTACTGAGATGTAGGTGACGAGGTCACTGGATTATATTGAGACGTAGTATGGGTGCATCCCTCACATGATATTGATGATTAAGATGTGGTATGGATGCGTCCCTCACGTGATATTGATGAGATAAGTATATAGATTCCATAAGTAAGGCTTAGAGTAGCCGTGAGACTGTGGAAGCCTCGATATGAAATACGAAGACTTGGTTCTGTAGGGTTGCTGTTGAGGAGTGGGTCCCTCACATGCTACTCACTGGAGGGTGTTCTCACGGCTATTTCGCACATTTGATGTTCGTTGATGCGTAGAACTAGATACTATTTTACCCCGTGGGGGTGGTGCAAGCTTCGTTAGGCGCGGATCGACCACCTTAGAGCTTGACTGAATCACCCTTAGGGTGAAGGGATGCAGGGAGAGGTAGACTTGATCACGTTGGACATTGGTCTGCCACTTAGTAAGTCATGGGCCCTAAGTCTTACTAGGGGTCGGGGTATATTTATGATTCGATATTGTTGCCACAGTCAAGTAGTGATTCATTCGAGTGTTGTTCCTACGGATAGAATATCTCATGGTAGATGATGTGCCCTGGATTAATTATGCCCATGAATGGATTATACCCATAGGAGGGTTATATTCATGGATGGTTATTAACCATGGATTGATGATACAAACTGATAGAGAGATACCAGGGATGGATGTGTATAATCGTGGATGAAGGTTCCCATGGTGGTTTGGATTGATGTCGGGTATCGGTATCATGGTAGACATGTTGGTAGTATGATGGACTTGTTGGTCTCATAGATGACATATGGATCTAATGATTGGGACATGTTTTGATTTTCATCCCACGTTATAAGAAACAGGTGTTAGTCGTATTACGACTTGTGTCACAGAAAAGTTAGTGTTGAAACATACTTGGTATCATAGAAGTTATGAACAAAAGGATTAGTCACACAGTGACTCATGCGCAAAAGAAGATATGCTTAATTTTAGAGATGTACTTAGTAGAAAAGATAAGAGTCTAGTGAAACTCAAATGGGAAGCTATGGGCGACTACCGAGTTAGACTGATCAACTGAGTCTATAGTTAGCCGATGGAGTTCCAGGATAGTGCAGCTAGAAACCTAGTTAAAATGGAATCAGCAAAAGCCTTGAGCATAGGTTTACATTGGCCGGCTACCTCACTAACAAATTTCAATGAGGAGCAATGTCATCATTACCTCACACAAAGAGTAGACGGATGAACGTATTGAGTGAGTACGTATGGAAAATATCTTGGTAGCAGGTAAAGTGAAACAGAGTACATTGATCTACAGGAGATCACGAATAGGCTCACGAGAAAAAGAGCTCAACATGAGGCAGCGCAGATGGATGGAATATCTGCAGGATTATGAGTTCGCGCTTCGATATCATCCTGACAAGGCGAACAAAGTGGCAGATGCCCTCAGCCGTATATCACATACATCAGTGGCCAGTTTGATCAGGACGGAATGGGAGATGTTGAATACCATTCGAGAGTTCAATGTGTATATCAACAACCATGGGAGTATGTATAATCTGATCATACGGTCCAACATGGTCTCTAAGATTGAACAGGAGCAGCTGACAGATCCGGAAGTGGAGGATATATGGGACAAGATGTCTACTGGTGTGGTCATACCAGAATGGGAATTACGACCAGGACAGGGTCTTGTATTCCGTGGTAGGACATATGTGCCTAAGAGCTGCAGAGGAGAGTTGTTGATCGAGGCACACCAAACCAAACTCTCCATTCATCTGGGCAGCACTAAGATGTATCACGACCTAAAGAGGCACTACTGGTGGCATGGACTCAAAAGAGTGTGGCAGAGCATGCAGTCGGCCATGGGCACAGATCTACTGACTAGCACAGTATTCCATCCACAGACTGAAGGACGGTCGGAGATGACGATACAAACATTGGAGGATATGCTGAGAGCATGTATGTTAGACTTCAAGGGTGGATGGGGGGATCACTTGCCGCTGGTAGAGTTCTCATACAACAACAGTTACCAGGCAAGCCTTCAGATGGCCCCATTCGAGGCTTTATATGGTAGACCTTGTAGGTCATCAATGTGCTGGACAGAGTTCGGTGAACCTTCACTGATTGGACCTGAGTTAGTTGCAGAGACTACAGCTCAGATACAGTTGATACGGCACCTACTGGCTACACAGAGTCGTCAGAAGAGTTATACTGACAAGAGGAGGAGGTTCCTTGAATTTGAGGTGGGGGATATGGTGTTCTTGAAAGTCTCGCCACGAAAAAAACACATGAGATTTGGGAAAAAAGGGAAACTCTCGCCTAGATATGTGGGGCCGTTTTCAATCATAAGGAGGATGGGGGAGGTGGCTTATCAATTAGCACTTCCTTCACAGTTGGCATCATTGCACGATGTGTTTCATATATCTATGTTGAGGAAGTACAATCCTGATCCCTCACATGTACTAAATGTATAAGACATAGAGGTGCAAAGCGACGTGACATACATCGAGAGGCCTGTCTGAGTGGTGGAGACAGAACAAAGAGTATTACGGAACCAAGCGATCAAGTTTGTTAAGGTAGTATGGGATCGACATGGTAATGAGGAAGCCACATGGAAACTGGAGTCAGAAATGAGAACAGCTCACCCTAAGCTATTTATGGAAATGTTTGAAACCCTACTTCGCTCGATTTTCGGAACGAAAATTTTAAAAAGGGGGTTGTATTGTAAGACCCCGGATTTTCAAGTTATCAATATATATGAAATTTGCCCCTTTAATTTGTGAATTATTGGATAAGGACCTTAGATGGGTAAGTTGTTGGGTCAAATGCCCAACGATTGGTGGTTATGTTTCAATTGAATTAGATGGGTGAGATGTATTTAATTGGGTAAAAAATTGTTAATTGGGTCAATATACCCAATTGGGACCCAATGGGCTATGGTTGACTTGGTTGACCACCAAGTGAGTTCAAGTTTAAATTAAGTGGGACTGAATTAAATTGGAAATGGAACCAAGGGATTGAGTTGGTTTTAAATGTGTTAAATTAAAGAGGTGAGTTGAGTTAAAGAGTGAGTGGAGTGGGAAGGTGGAGAGGTGCATCCCACCAAGATCAAGTCAAGGCTACATGTTGGATGCATGGAGTTTCATCTCATGGGATAAAACTCCAAAATGGATCAATGGGAGGAGGACCGTTTTGTGTTGTTACACAATTCAAACTAAGGCTACCGTTGGGAGATGGGAGTTTCATCTCATGGATGAAACCCCCCAATGGGTCATTAATGAGGAGGTGGCAGTTTTGTGGAGGTTACACAAGGTCACACAAGGTTTACACCATTGGAGACTTAGGTGTTTCATCTCATGGATGAAACCCCCAAATGGGTCATTAATGAGGAGGTGGTGGTTTTGTGGAGGTTACACAAAGGCATACCCATAGCACCGTTGGAGACATGGGAATTTCACCCAAAGAATGAAACCCCCAAATGGAACTTTAAGGAGGGAGGTAAATGGGCATGGGAGTTAAAAAGGGGTGTCACCAAAGGACACCACCTTTGGCCGACCTTATTGATCAAGAAAGGGTATAGTTTTCATTTCACTCTCTCCCTCTCCCTCTCTTGGCCGAATCACTCTCAAGGCAAGAACACTTTGAGAATTTCCATCTCATTCTCTCTCCCTCTCACACAAGGCCGACCACCCTCCAAACAAGGACTTGGAGTATTTTCTATCCCAAGCTTCTCTCTCTTCAAACCTATATCTCTTGGCCGAACAACTCCAAGGGATTTCATCAAGTTCAATCTCGGTTAAAGAGCAAGAAGGAAGGAAGAAGAGGCTAAGGAAGGAAAGGAACAAGAAGGAGTGAAAGAAACCGGAGGAGTCGCGAAATTGGTAAGTGCTCGATAAGACTTCATAAATAAGAAAAGAGGGTCAACGATATGGTTCGGCCATTGCATGCCCAAACCCTAATTTATATTATGGTTAAAGACTCAATGATGAACCATAGGGTTCGGCCATATTGTATGGCCGAACCCCATGGAAAATTATTAAGGAATTTATAATGGGTCTAAATGATTTTCAAGAGGAAGTAATGAATCACAGGGTTTGGCCATGTTGTATGGCCGAACCCCATGGAAAGGATATTGGTGAGTATTAAAGATGTTAAAGGGTTTAAATGGATATATGTTGGTGAAGAACCTTAGACCATGGGTTCGGCCATGGAGTATGGCCGAACCCCATAAAGAATTATGGAATTATGTTCATGTATTTAGATCATGGAAATGAGGGGGAATGGTGGTAAGTTTAATTGACTTTAAACATGGTAAATGATGATCCAAAATGATGAACCTAAATGTATGGTTAAACCCCATGGAGGGACTTTGAATATGTACCTAAGAGTGTAAATCATTTAAAGGAGAAAAGGGGAAAATAAGACATCATGGGTCGGCCATGGTGTTTGGCCGAATCCCATGAACCATGTAAATGGGTCATTCATGGATCTATCATGTTAGATGAATGGATATGTTCTTAGATATGGATTTGTATAAATGGCCTAAAATGTATGATTGACTCATGGAATTGAAAGATCATGGGTTCGGCCATGGTGTATGGCCGAACCCCATGAGGAATGTTTTTTATGGACTTAGGCATGTGTAAATAAAAGAGGTGATTAGCTACATGGAAAAGAAGTAAATATAGTGAAAATTGAAGGACCATGGGTTCGGCCATGGTGTATGGCCGAACCCCATGGATTGTGTTATGGGATTTAACTTGAAAGATCAAAGGACTAAGGGCACAAAACCATGGTAGTGTGGTTCGGCCATGTTGTATGGCCGAACCCCACTAAGGAATTTTTATGGACTTAGGGTTTTGTGTATGATTAGATTAATGAATTAAAGGTGATATGATCTTGGACTTAAGTTAATGGAACATGGACTCAAAAGAGGGACTAAAAACCAAGTGGGTGACGTTCGACGATGTTGTATGGCCGAACCCCACCAAGACATATTTATGGAATTAATTATTGTAAATCAAAGGGAACATGGGTTTAATTGATTGATATGTTATAAGGTAACGGGACCTCACAAGGGGTGTACGATCGTAAGCGATTTTCGAACGTCTTTGGTAGGATTCTACCTCTTTGGAACCATGGTTTATGTATGATAGTTTTAATTCTTATTTTAATAGTTTTTGTTGTATAAATGATATGTTTTCAAATATGAGGTTTTAAGGCTATGATTATACTATTACATAGCATGTGGACATATACATCTCATGCATGGCATGGGAGGGATGTTTGTAACCAGAGGCCACGCTCCATCGAGGAGTCCGTAAGGCATTCGTGGGAAGACCTTGATGTGCATTATCCATCAAGAAGAATCCGGAGAACAAACTCCGTCGGGGCGTCCGTAAGGCAACTATGGGGATACCTTGATGAGAAGAATTCCATCAAGAGGATATATGTATTTGTGATGGGTGAGACTCATTGCATTTGACACTATGGCATGGCATTGTTTTACATGGATTTTGTATTATGATATCTATATGTCTTATGTACTAACCATGTGTTAGCCCTACTTGGAATACCTACTTCTGCCCTAGTGGATGACACAGGAAATGAAGGGAACAATGAGCGTGATCGGATCCAAGCATAGCAGCTTGGAAGTGTTTAATTTATATTTTGATTAAGTTACTCATAGAATATGTAATTTGAGTAGCTAGCATTTGGGCATATAATAACTTAGATATTTTGCTATGGTTTGAATTGTTTATTTTGGATATTCAAGTTAAGATAATCTTTGATAAATGACGGACTACTTTGCTATCTAAAATGGAATAGATTTAGGTTCTATTATAATTCCGCAGTTAGGTTTTAATCCGCATGTATAACTTATTGCGTGTGAACCGTATTCGTGGACTTAGTCCATGTACACATAGGGTTGGCCAGTTAAGGGTCAGATTTTAGAAGTTCGGACTTAACTCGCGTCGTTACATCCTGCTCTCTATCACTCTTTAAAAAAACACGCTCTGATTTTCAGAAAGCGAGTGAAAAAGTACAACCGTTACACAGACGATAGAAACCCATCCGCGGACAGTCGAAACTCGTATTGTAGACAATCCACACTCGTCCGTAGACAACACTCTGTTCACATCCGTTACCCGTCCCCGGACAGGCCACACTCGTCCGCTGACGGTAAAACCCGTCCTACAGACAGTGCAACCCGTCTGCAGACAACACCCTGTCCATTCTATTTCCTGTCTTGCGGACGGTCGAAACCCGACCTACAGACATTGCAACCTGTCCGCAGACAACACCCTTTCCAGTCTATTACCAGTCCCGCGGATGGTCGAAACCCATCCCGCGGATGGTAGAAACCCATCCTACAAACAGTACAACCCGTCCGCAGACAACACCCTGTCCAATCCATTACCCATCCTGCGGATGGTCGAAACTCGTCCCGCGGACGGTAGAAATCCGTCTGCGGACTGTAGTACCCGTCTAGTAGACAGTGTAACCCGTGTTCAGTCCTCCTTGTTAGATTATTTATAAATCTTTTCTTCATGAGATTCATTCTTTAATCTTGTCCAAACATGGTCATTATCATCATATCTCATTTTAACAAGTTTATCTTACCCACCAAACAAGGTTAGGGTCTTTTTCTTTTTATTCCAAACATTTAACTATTCCTTGAATGGATTTCAAAGTCCATGGTCCCATAACATTTTGACCCCCCATTTAAATCAAATATGAACCCCATGGTTTTGGTCATTCCATAGCCAAAACCATAGTTCCCTTAGTTTCTTTCATTCATTCAATCATATCTTGTTAAACACTACATACATTTTTCCACGTCTCCTTCGTTTCTCTTTAATCTGAACTTGCTCCTCAGTCCTTCTCCTTCCTTTCATGTGAGGATGAAAGAAAGGGCATATACAACCAGTCCATAGATTGAGTTTGCAAGGGAGGAAAAGGGAAATAAAATCCATAAACAACCAATATATTGATGAGTTTGCAAGGGAGGAAAAAAGAAAGAAAAGAAGATAAACTAGGAAACCTTTGGTATAATCAGTTTCCTTGTCGCCCTGGATTGTGATTGCTTTGCGACGACTATAAGGCAGAGCATTGGCACCATCACACATTGGATGGATCTCAAAGAAGCACACATCAAGAGATAGAACTATAAAGGCGAGTGCTTCTTGGTTTTAATTTTATTTTAAAACCTTTATTCTGAAAGTGGAATAAGGAAGTTTGGTTCCAGAACTACTATAAAAGTTCTGGAGCGTCTCCACCGACACATGTGGTGGGTGGAGTTTCTAGCCAAATGGATAGGTGAAATATCTATTCTACAGTAGTGAGTGAAATTCTCAGTCGATTGAGTGAGATGAAATTCCTACTCTAATTGTGAGGGTGTAAGTCTCCTTTTAGTGGATTTGGGGATAGCTCAAGGTTGAGCGAGTCCTAACAGTGGATGTAGGTTGGTTAACCAAACCACTTTAAAATTGTTCTTATGGTGTTTGATCTTTATGTATTTGTATTTAATATTTAAGTACTCTTCTCAACACCCATCACTTTGCATATTGATTATCTTATTTATACATTGTGCACAAGCATTGATAATCAAATAATATGTAAAGGGTCATAATCTTAGTGTGATCACTTAAAGAAATTATCACCCTAAACAAATCTCTTGATTAAAGTTTTCGCTACACTTAAAACAATCAAGAAATTTGTAAACACCTTGGAAAATGGGATTGACCTATTCACCCCCCCCCCCCCTCTCTCTCTTCCTCTCTTCAATCATGTAATCATGTTGTTCTAGCACAGTGGACAATGGAACTTTCAATTGGTATCAAAGCCTTGTGCTCTTTCGAAAGGACTTAACCGTCCGAGTTGATGCAAGCTAGAACAATGGCTATGAGAGAAATCTATGATATTTCCAAACCTTCATTTATGATGAAAAATGGAATGAAGAACTATAAAATGTTTTCATAACTAAACATGTTTGGAAATAGATGAATAGAAAGTGGTGAATGCCTATGGAAGAGATATTGGATAAAGTCTTCAACTTCCATGACCACTCAGTCCAAAGACCAAATAAACTTGGACTAGTGATGAAATGACTATGTACTTTAAACAAACACTTGTAGCATTCATCATTGTTGTTTCATAATATACTTTTAAAATATTTAAAAGATATGAAATAACAAAATAGGCTGAAAGAATCCACAAAAAAATTGTCTCTTCTAACCCAATGGATGATACCACATATCTAGACCAATATGTGTGCTAAGAATATAGGTGAATGGTTCATGCATTGAAAAGGTCCAAGCTAAATCCTCCAAGAGAAGAAGAGGATAGATAAAAGGACCTAGTTAAAGGTAATGATCTTCAAGTATCCTTTGTGGTCATGTATCAAAAATGTTTGTCTCTTGTGTTAGGAAAACATCATGGTACAAAATCTGAAAATTTTGATTCATAAAGATCAAATGGGAAGGCACCCAAAATTAAAACCAGATTTAAGAAAAAGCCATCAATGGATTGTGAACTTAGATTTCAAGTCTCACAATGATTGTGTTCAAATGTATAAAGGGATTTACATTTGAAATATGTTTTGGAATCACCTTTTATCTTGCCTTCAATACATGTTCTTGTTTGATCGAACTTATGCAAGATACTTGTTTTTACATGTATTGCACTCTAGTATTAGATTATACTTGTCTTATTTCATTTCGTGTGCCATGTGAATTGTGCATCTTTAGGAAATGAATGAAGTGTGTGCATTACCTCATGTATAGGGTGTGTATAGTACACATACACAGTGTTGTTTCATTCTAAGTTCCTAAACTTGTGAATCCAGTGTGGAATGAAACATGCTCTATGTCCTTAAATGGATTTTTAGTGTGACCTATCAAAAGTGTTGATCAAAATGATCAAATGTGCTTATCTAAATCCATTTATGTACCAGCTCTTTCAAAGGAATTGGAGTATACTTGAAAGAATGGTAAAAGTGTGTATCATGTTTTGGATAATAACATGATAACAGACATAAGAGTTGTGTGTGTAGGGTCATACTTCATTTCTACATGCATGATTAATGAAATCAAAACGGGAAATGAATGTGTGATTCAGTGTGCTTTGTGTCTCATTTCAATACTCGCTCGTTTATATATTATGGGGAATGATTCATGTTCATAGACAACTTGCCTTTGCTAAAGCCTGAAAATGCCGCATCACATGACATCACACACCTTGGAAATATATTTGAATTGGTAAATTAAATGTGCCCAAGGTACTTGGATTGGTTTGGATCCAAGAGAGATCTATAATCCATCTTCTGTGCCTACTTTCAAAAGGATGAATTGAATGTTCAAATGGCACAAAAATGGTGTGAATGTATGTATTATCACTGTCATTGAAAGGTGTATAAGCAAACTTGGTGAACTATGAACATCGCAAGAAGTTGATAGGAGATTTGAAATTATAAATATAAGACAATATTATCAATTTTCTAAAATTGAAAAAACACTAAATGTACATGATCCAATGGAGTTAATTTTAGTTATCTACATAATGTTCAAGATGTTGCAGTATGTGTCCATCCCTATCCATCTGGACATAAGATAGCATTCATTGAATTTCATTAGGGGTGAAATTTGAGTCGAATTTTAACCTGACCCACATGACTCAAGAAATCAATGGGTTTGGGTTATGTATTTGTATATTTTGGGACGGATCGGGTCGGAAAAATAAAGCTCGTACCTAAATTTGGGTTGTGTTGGAATGAGAAATTTAAAATCAATCTGATTCAACCCGGCGTAACTCGACTTGACCTAAGTGCACTAAGTTATAAAACAATATTTCAATTGATTTGAATTAGAAATTCATATTAGATTTGATTGAGTAATATGAGTTAGCCATTTAAATTAGGTCAAATTGAATTTAATAATTTTGCAATGAGTTAAATTGAATTTATTAAACTCAATCTAACCAACTTGAAAATCAACCCTAAGTTCTATCCTCTAAGCCCAAACTGTCTCAAAAACAATTGCGACAATGGTGCACATCAATGTTATCAAACCCTGCCCGACCCGCGGGTCAACTGTGACCCGGTTGAAACACGGGTCGAATCATTTAAAAACCCTTTGTGACTAGTGGGTCAACCCGGTTTTTCTAATAAACCCTTGACCTTTAACCTTAAAACTCCTTGATTTCTTTAAATGAAGAAAATTAAGATGAATATGTTGGTTCTTTTGAGAATATGATTTTTGAATTATTAATTTTTTGTATTTATAATGGTATTTGTAAGAGAAAAAATATATTTTTATAAAATATAACCTTAGTTAATAATTTAATATTATATTTATAGCACAAATTGAACTAAGTTTGACTACGGATCAACCTGATTTAACTCATTCTTCCTCTAAAATAGATCATTCATGTACCGTGGAGTTAGATTTTAAAACATTGGTGCCATCAAACTCAATGTAAAAAAAAATGGGTCCCCGTTTACACACTCGATTTTTCTGCCTCTATACACCCGTTTCCTGGTGCGGGTGGCTAATTACCATTTTGCCCCCGCGTTTCCATTCGTTCAAACGAATTCCCAGTTCATTTCGGCATTCGTTCAAACGAATGGACACATACCCCATTCAATTTTGATTCGTTCGAATTAACTAGTGATTCATTTTAATGAATCGATTTTTTTTAAAATTTCAAAGTTATTTTTTAAGCACTGTGTATTTTTAAAATTTCTTAAATTAAATATCCGGACTAATTATGATAATCTGATAAAAATACTTTAAAACTTGAAGGTCTTTTGACACTCCTAAATATTTAAAACACAGTATTTTACAAATAAAGGTATTCCTAAGGTGTGCCGAAAATACATTTAGGAGTGTCAAAAGACCTTAAAGTCTTAAAATATTTTTATCAGGTTATCGTAATTAGTGCGGATATTCAATTTAAGAAATTTTGGAGATAAACAGTGCTTAAAAAATAACTTTAAAGTTTTAAATGAGATTTTATTATTTAATACACTATGCACATTATTTTTTAAGCACCGTGTATTTTCAAATTTCTTAAATTGAATATCAGGACTAATTACGATAACCTGATAAATATACTTCAAGACTTTAAGGTCTTTTGACACTCCTAAATGTGTTTTCGGCACACCCTAGGGATACCCTTATTTGTAAAATACTGTGTTTTAAATATTTAGGAGTGTCAAAAGACCTAAAGTCTTAAGTATTTTATTAGATATCGTAAATTAATCGATATTTAATTTGAGAAATTTTAAAAAATACACAGTGCTTAAAAAATAACTTTGAAATTTAAAAAAAAATCGATTCATTCGAATGAATCAACGAATGAATCGATTCATTCTAATGAATCACTGATTCATTCGAATGAATCAATTTTTTTTTTAAATTTCAAAGTTATGTTTTAAGTACTGTATAATTTTAAAATTCTCAAATTAAATATCCGGACTAATTACGATAATCTGATAAAATTACTTTAAGACTTCAATGTCTTTTGACACTCTTAAATATTTAAAACACGGTATTTTACAAATAAGGGTATCCCCAGGGTGTGCCGAAAATACATTTAGGAGTGTCAAAAGACCTTAAAGTCTTAAAGTATATTTATCAAGTTATCGTAATTAGTTCGGATATTCAATTTGAGAAATTTTGAAAATACACGGTGCTTAAAAAGTAATGTACATAGTGTATTAAATAATAAAATCTCCTTTAAAACTTTAAAGTTATTTTTTAAGCACTGTGTATCTTCAAAATTTCTCAAATTGAATATCCGGACTAATTATGATAACCTGATAAAAATACTTTAAAACTTTAAGGTCTTTTGACATTCCTAAATGTGTTTTCGGCATACCCTAGGGATACCCTTATTTGTAAAATACTGTGTTTTAAATATTTAGGAGTGTCAAAAGATCTTGAAGTTTTAAAGTATTTTTATCAGATTATCGTAATTAGTTTGGATATTTAATTTGAGAAATTTTAAAAATACATATAATACTTAAAAAATAACTTTAAAATTTAAAAAAAAAAATCAATTCACTTGAATGAATTGATTTTATATGGGAATTTGTTCGAATGAATTAAAATTGAATGGATATGTGTCCATTTATTCAAACCAATATCAAAATAAAATGAAAATTATTTGAATGAATGAAAATAAAGAGATAAAATGATAATTAGCCACCTAAACCAAAAGACGGATGCAAGGTAGAAAAATTAGAAGGGTACACGGAGAGAAAAAAATACACTCTGAAGCGAAAGCTCTAACGATCATGTTGTGGGGCCGGATTAATGTAGCACGTGTCATTGCCATACAATCGTGGAGACGGAGAGGACGCCCTAATTAGTGAGGCGTATGATGCCCTAATTAATGAGGAGACACAGAGGGAGGGGGCTACCCTAGCTAGAAATAACAGACAAGATGAAGGCGTATGATTTTGTCGATAGGGTGCTTTCACCATTGGAGGCAGGCTTCCCGGGATTCTGTTTTTCTGTTCCATTCCTCCATCGACGACTTTACAATAAATTATTTATATTTTGTAAATTTTAATTACAATATTTAAATTAAATTTTGAAGAATTTAAATTAAATTTGACAACTTCATATTCATACGAAATTAGTAATTTAGAATGAAAATTAAGTTTTATAAATAGATTTAAAGATGTAATCATTTCTCAATTTAATTCTAACTTGAAAGTATCACTTTTAATACAGGAAGTTTTTTTAATTTTATAAGATATTTTGAATATTTTATTTTTAAGTATATTATTTTTAATATAAGTTGTAAAAATAGATGATTGAATATTAAAATAGAATGTTTTAATTTAGAATTTTAATATTTGTGTCTAGATTTTATTTATCATAAAAATAAAATTGTAGTTTATACTTAATAATAAATTTAGTAAATACAATTTAAATAATATATCATGTGATATATATTAAAAGCACGTCTAATTTTTTTATAAAAAAATGATTTCATTATAATCAGTTGCGATTAATCATTTCTCCATGCACGGAGCTTTGTTTGGCGTCCAACGTATCCTTCGCTCTTTTTCTTTCTCTCTCTTCTTTCCCAACTTACCCTTCTCTTTCCCTTTCTCCATTTTCCCTTCCTCTTTGCCATCGTTCAATTACCTTACACGAGAGAAAACACCCCCAACCATCTATCCGAGGGTTATTTTCGGAATCTTCAGTATCTGCGGTCCCCACTCCCCCACACATCTCGGCTCGATGGCTTGCACTCCTTCGATCTTCTTCTCTCGTTTCACTTACACTCCCATTGCCAAGTAATAAAAGATAATCTTTATGAAGTGAATAGGGGATCGCCAGCCGCATCGGATTCTTAAATTCATCGGTGAGTAAATCGGCTCCTTGTAATTGCATTCTGACAAGGGCTGGAATATTGAAATCGTAGAAATTAAAATGAAAATGACAATAATCATAATAATTTGAGTGTAGCGCTCTCCTAAAACTAGCATACAGAGAGTAAATAAGAAATTAAAGTGTCAGATCTTTGAACTCAAAATAAAGAAACATACTGAAATTAAAATAATATTAGGATTAGGGAATCCTGTTGTCCTCTTACACCCTTTTAAATTCGGCCTTTATCAATGGTTTGGATCTCTCTATTTTTAAAGATGAAAGTATTCAAGTCTCTTTAAATACTTGACTAATTTTGAAGTATATGCAAATCTCTCTATCTATATACACATTGAGTTGCTATCTATATATATATATATATATATCGAATAACATTAAGAAGCGTAATCCTATCGTGTTAAGAGTGACTTAAACTTAAAATTTCTCATATTTCAGTGGATTTTTTACCACCGAGCCGACTCTCACATATTTTGGATCCTCTCCATTTATTGGCCATAATTATTAGAATTTGAAGATCATTATTTCATCTCATCCATGACAACTTAGCCCATTTTTTTTTCTAATCATGTTTCACATGTAGCTTATACTTTTAAATTAGTCATTGTAAATAGTTGTAAATCCACTAAATGCCTATAAATTAGTTTTTGTAAATCTATAGAATAGATTCAGGATTTCACTTGAAAAGGCTCATCCGCACCAGCAAAATAAAAATAGAAATTTAAAAATTGTAGCAAACATCACTACATATTTTAATAATACAAAACATCTCCCTTTTATATTATTTGTATAGATTAAAAAAATGTATACGAAATTGTGACTATGGGAATCCCTGATGTTGCATGCCTTATTATACCTTTTGACTTCCTATTCCCAATCTAATATATTTATAAGTAATGAAAATCTGTGGTGTTACATGAATGATGTATCTGATTACTAGAATGCTGGTTGATAGATTCGTTGGGTTTAATACCCACGTGTGGGATTCAAGTGCTTGGGCCTTATGTGTGAACGTGATGGTTGCACTTTGTACCCATGTGTAACGGACGATATGAATGGCATTATGTAATCAGATTTGCAAAGCGTAATTGGTGACATAAAATATGAGACTATACGGATATTTGACGAGCATAGACTATCACACCGGCAGACTACCTCACCGGCAGCTACTGGTGAAGGGTGAGGTTGTCACTAATCTCACATCGAGAGGCGATGAGTGAGCATGACATAGGAATGAATGAAAGTGTCATGGTACCAAGTGAAGTGAAATATGTCGACTTACACAAGCTCACAATAGACATAATGATTCTATAGAAAACATTAAAATCCATGAATAAGTGGATTCATATTTGGGGTATTGCCCCGATACAAAATATAGAACTTATAATTGAATAAGGATCCTATGATGGACCATACCTGTGCGGAATGAGACCTGCTCGATGTAAACGACCCAAGGTCAGATGAATGAGATGTTCTGGTATAACGTCGTGAAATGGCACGCCATGACCGAGTACTCAAGATTTTGGCAATTAGCCCAAGATGACAGACTCATCTGAGACGTTGGGTAGGCAATACATTAAGGACATTGTCTGATTGCATGGGATACCCAGGACCATTGTATCCGGTCGAGATTGACGAGGTTGCATATCGCATAGCACTTTCTTCATAGTTATCAAACATGAATAATGTATTTCATGTTTCCATGTTGCGAAAATACATTCCTAATCAATCACATGTATTGGAAGCACAAGAGTTGGGTGTTTAAAGCGACATAACTTACGTCAAAAAACCCACCAAGTTCATAGGTGCAGAACGGAAGGTATTAAGGAACAAGGTAATTCCTATCGTCAAAGTGGTGGAGAAGAGATACGAAAATGAAGAACCAACTTGAGAAATGGAATCAGAAATGAGGGTCTCTCACCCTGAATTGTTTGGGTAGATTTTGTTTTCTTTTGGTATCCAACCTTCGTCTAATTTTCGGGACGAAATTTTCAAATGGTGGTAGTATTGTAAGGACCCAGAGTTTTAAATCCCTCTTTTATGTAATTTCTTTATCATATAAATGAAATATATGATTTTTGGTCCAAATGATGTAAGTATATATTAAAATAAATGAGGAAAACTAAATTTCCCTTAGGCGACACATCGACATGGTCGATGTGTTGGGAAGGCTGAATAATTCCTGACGATGCATCGACTAAGATCAATGTGTCGGGGAAAATTGAGATCCAAACCTGAGTAATAAGTTGTCAGAAGGATACATCGACGGAGTTGATGTATCGACGAAAAGATAACATCAAATTGGTCAACACATCGACAAAGTTGATGTATCGAGTAACCCGAACGTCTTCAGCAGACGCTCTATCTACCCCTGTCAAAACCTTTCATTTTTCTATGCATGGGCATTCACAATGCCTCTTCCATTTTCAAGGACTCAATTAATAGTCTAGGGATAGCATAAGATGAAGATAAAAAGAAGAGAAAATGAAGGGAAAGGGAAGAAAAGAAAGAAAGAAAAGGGGAGGAAAAACACTAAAGAAAACAGAGAAGAACCAGGGTACTTAACCACCCCTCTTACTCATCCGAGTACACCCTATCACTCACATCTCAGCTCTCAACTCGACCAAGAACCTCTTCACCTCCTCACGGCCTTCGTTTGTTCCGGGAAATGAAGGAGAGACCAAGCAAGGAGAAAGAGAAATCGAGCTAGCAAGGAGGGTGAAGAGTAAGGAGACAAGGGATATCGGATTACATCCATTCGAGTACACTTGCGAATCACTCGAGGTATGTGAATTTCTGATAGTTTTGAGTAAATCAATAACACTAGACTGTTTAGAAAACTTGTATGAATGGATAGGGAAAGAAATAACCTAAGAACAATGAACACCTGAGTAAAGGGAAGCCATGGATAATAGGTCCCTGACTTCTAACTCAACCCAGTCGACATATCGACTTCGTCGATGTGTCTCTGGGGCAAGTATCCAGCAAAGAAACTGGAACAAAGTAAACCCAAGACGACACATCGACGACGTCGATGTCTCAGCCTAGGTATGATAGAGATGTGAGTTTGAGTGAATGAATGATCCATTAATTCCAGAGCGACCTATCGACAAAGTCGATGTGTAGGTCTGGGTATGATTGAACTAGAAATGAAATAATCGGTTTAAGTGTACTGAAATAATATATTGACAAAGACTAGTTCATGGACGATACATCGAGATAACCAATGTATCTATAAGTTCCAATAAACCAAAAACCCAGAGGACACAGGTATTGATTTGATCGATATGTATGGTTCAAGAACAGCGGACGATGAATCGACTATCTCGACATATCGAATATATACATTTGTGTATGTATCGACTGGGTCGATACGTACTATCGAGAACAGAGAACAAACATAATTATGAACGGATCATTAACCGATGTATCGACCAATGCCAACATATCGGCCTGAGTATACTAAAAATGAGATTAAAGGCAAGGAACTGATTCAAAGTCTATGCATCAACTATGCCGATGTATCTGCAGAAAAACACAGTATGAATATTTGCATGTATAGATGTATCGACTGGATCGATACGTATGGTTTGAAAACAGAAAATCGACACGAATAACAAACTCTGAAGAACATGTCGACTTGCTCGACATGTCGAACCAATGAAACCATAGATGTATCGACTGGGTCGATACATGTAACCTGAGAGGAATAACATGAACTGAAACAGAACGAGCCAGACAACATATCAAGATATATCGATTGTGTCGATATATGGGACTCGAAGAGAAACTGGAAAAATATGAACTGAAACAGACAGAGCCCAATTGACATATCAAGATGATCGATGTGTCGATTGTGTCCAGTGGCGATGTATCGACAGTGTCGATATGTCGGCATGAAACAGAGACGATTTAACAAAGTTAATATATCTGTTGTTAAAATCTAATAAGAATGAAATCTTTTAGGTCTTGGAAATCATACAATAGACCTTTAGGTCTGTTTTAGACCTACACCTGTTAGACAAGGATTTTATGTGTTAATAATCTATAAATTGTGATTTGAAGCATGTACATGGACAAAAGGAATCGAGGGTAGTTCCGACGCCATTCAAATGAACATTTGAGTTTTCATTTGGTTGATCACTTTCGATCAGGTAGGAGTTCCTACTTTATTGAAGCACAATGAGGTGAATGATTTTATTATATTTTATATCTTTTAAAAGCATAAATATGAATTTATGAGAATATGATTTTATTATGTACATTGAAATGATTTTGCTAAGAAATTATTTAACTTATGATTTTCATCATGATTGCACACATTATCTCTTACATGGTTGCATGGGAGGGTTGACATTAGCAAGGCAAGAAGGAAATGTCTGGACTTTGTTTGGTTTTGTATGAGAGTGATTTGCATTATTGAGCGAAGAAGGAATTGTCCGGACTTTGCTTGGTCTCGTGTACAATAAGTCAAATATTAGACTTTGGCCCCGTCCTTGAATAAATCCTACGGCAATAATTGGGACAAAGAGCTCCCGGGTAGGTCCCAGAACCCTGTGCAGAGGAAGGAGTCCACATTCCATCGGTAGTCTCAGTTAATTTGTGGATGGGTAACAACACCGTGGTGGACGCCGCCTCAAATGTTGTGGACATAAGTGGCCAATATTGAGAATCATTATTTGAAGTGATAATTATGATCTGATGCATGGAAATGGGTGGGCATATCATTGATGCATGGCACCCATGGCATATAATTTTTATGATTTTTGAGTTATAAGACTTTGGTATTCTCTTATTGTATTTTGAGAAACATGTATTGATCATTACTTGTGATTTTATTCATTTGTTATTTCTAATATATGTTATTATGAGATTTCACACCTAGTGCACTTTGTGATCAGAATTTCTTACTGGGCAAGGTGACTAAGTCCGTACATTTTTCCCCTCAGATGTTAACACAAATCATGAGAAAGGAAAAGAGGCTAGGCCTAGCTGTAACCAAGTCTGATCAAAGGATGGATACGAAAAGAAACTTCAATAGCTTAGTTAAATTGTTATCTTATGAGAATAATGTGAATTGTCACAAGGTCTTCTTTTTGGAGAATGTAATATTGTGACCTTAGAGAGTTAATATTCTTGTTTTGTCTTTGACTCATATAATTGTTGGGAATTACCTTGTCTTTTCTTGAATCGTGATTTGCTAGTCATGCAATGGAAATGCTTAAATATTCCGCAAGTTATGCTAGCATGTGTAAAATGTAATTGTGGGCTTGTACCACGCATGTGATAGGTTGGACCAGTCAAAAGTCGGGTTTTTGGACTCGGACTTGACTCGCGTCGTGGCGTCTCCGTCCTTTTTCTATGTAAAAAAAAAAAAATTTACTTTGATTTTATAGATGGAAAAAGGGTTGGTCGTTACACATAGGGTGCATCTTCGAGAAGCACACATCATCGAGAGAGAGCTTCAAAGGCAAGTGCTTCTTGGTTTTAATTTTATTTAAAATCTTTGTCCTGAAAGCGGATTAAGGATGCTTAAAAAATTCTAGAGCATCATCGCTAGCACAGTGATGGGTGGAATTCCAAGCCGATTGAGTGAGGTGAAATTCATACTCTAATTGTGAGGGTGTAAGTCCCCACTTAGTGGATGTGCGGTTAGCTCAAGGTTGAGCTAGTCCTAACAGTGGATGTAGGTTGGCTAATCGAACCACTATAAATTTGGTCTTATGGTGTTTGATCTTTGTGTGTTTGTGTTTAGTATTTAAACACTCTTCTCAACACACATCACTTTCCATTTAATTATCTTTATTTATACATTGTGTACAATCATAGATAAAAGAAATATACAAACGGTTTTAAACTTAGTGTGATCATTTATGTAACGCCCGACCTTTTTCACCATAAAATCAGAGTACATTTTTTTATTTTAAATAAAAGTGACAAAGGGCGCGGACGTCACGACGCGAGTTAAGTCCGGGCTTCTAAATCCCGGCCCTTAACTGGCCAACCCTACGTGTGCGTGGAACGAAGTCCACGAGAACGGTTCACACGTAGACGTAAGCTCGTGGAATACAACTTAATGCGGAATATTATAATAGAGACTATCCTACCAGTTTTCAGATAGCAGGGAAGAAACATTCATTTAGTTACTAATATATCTCAAAATTATAATGTGTAAACTAAAATCCCAAAACATAGCAAGTTATCTAAATTATTACATTTCCAACAAGCTACGCTATTCAAATGTACATTTCCAAAATAAACATAAATAAATTAGCAGTTCGCCTTCCCAAGCTCCTAAGCTTGACTCCCGTCGCGCCCCTCCGTTCTGCCATCTCCTGCGCCATCAGTTAGGGGAGAAGTAGGGCGTTAGACAACGCGCCCAGTAGGACTCCGAGTAGGGCTAGCACATGGATTAGTAATAATAGCATGCAGATAATAACATAGTGAAAACTGGTGAACAACCATATAATGAAATTATAAAGTGAATGCCATGCTATGGGTGTCCATATTATGAATCCCACCCATCATCCCTACCATCATGATATCATATCCCCCTTGACGGCAAGACCTCGTCAAGGTATCCCCATGCCTGTTCTCGGTCACTCCGACGGAGCATGGACTTCGGTTTGTTTATTTTTTTCGGCCCATGCCATGCATGAGATGTAATTCATTATGCTATGTAATATATTTGGGTCATAGCCTTTACATATTACTCATATCACTAACATATAACTCATAGGTTAACCATATGCCATAATCACATATAAATCATAATTTCATAACCCATTGTATAACCAAAAATATAATTTCCAAAAATAAAGCAATAACCATTCACATAACACCTAATCCATGTCTTACAAATAGGTAGGAATCCTACCGAATACCGACTCGCGTCCTTTTACGGTTTCGTCCGATAATCCTGCTACCGACACGCGTACCGCTCGTGATATCCAATACCCTATTACATACACATAATCAGTCCACATTTTAACTATTTCTAAGTCCATTCACATTTCCAAGTCCATATGAAAATCAGTCACTATTTAGGTTTTGCGGGTCCCATTTAATCCATTATATATTTTTAAGTACATGAGTCTAAAATCAGCCTCCTAGGCTTTATTTAACCATACATAAACTTATCACTTAGTGCCCCTAAATACATGGTCCTCTCCCATGGAGTTCTTCATTTTGGCCATTAATTATGGTTTTGCCACTACCTCTTCTCCATGGTTAATCAACTACTCACCCTTGCCTAACTAAGTTTATAATTGATTATAAACTTGGATCCCTAACTTAGGTCCATTAATGATCCATTCAATTATGTCACATGACCATTAAGATTAGTCATTTAATTAATCTAACCTTATTCATTTAAACCCATGCAAAACCCCATACTTAACCCATTAAATGGTTCACCAATGGGCCATGGGTTCAAAATACCCAATTCATCAAATCTTCCCATGGGGTTTACCTTATGCATTTAACTACAATGAGTCCATTACCCACTCGTTCCCTTTGGAGGCCACAAACATCATTCACCATCCAATTTAACCCACCAAAAGGCTCACAATTGGGCCATGGGTTGGGCCATACACCATGGCAGAAACTATGGTGTCCTTTTCCCATTTTTTTTCTTTGGCATACTTATACATTTGAACCCATCATAAGCCCTTCCATGAAGGGGCTTAACTTATACATTTCAATCATCATCCTTTATCACACTTTAAATCCATTTACCACCATCATCAAACCATCATAAAACCATCATTTTCCCCATTTTTTGTACTCATTTAAACTACCATTACACCACCATAGGGTTCGGCCATTCACCATGGCCGAATCCATGGTTCATGATCCAATAATTTTAACCTTAAACACCCTATTATAATTTCCTCAATTACCTACATTTAATCATTTTAAAACCCTAAAATCATTAACCACCCTCATTGTCTCCCATTCTTATAAACCCTAATAATTAACCCAATCATCTACCATGGGGTTCATCCCCCTCTACCATTTTTACAAAACCTAATAAAATACTCCATCATCTATCATTGTTAAGGCCATCAACATCATGCACTTCTCCCATGCATTTTTTTCATTTACCATCCCTTTAAAACAATTTACCAACATTTAATTATTAAACCCTAAAACCATAAACATTCTCCATGCTTCCATTTTTACATAATTAAATTACACAATGTCCTCCATACCTTAAAACCCTAAGAAAATCACACATTACCTTCCAATTCTACATAATTCCATGTTTAATAACTTAATTACATTACATTCCTTAATCCATTTATTTTTCCTTAAACTAACCCTAATTTATCCATTAGAGTTTCCTCCACTTTCCATCTTTCAAATTGATGGATTTAAAATCCATGGCATAAAATCATTTGACCACCATTAAATTTACAAACTGAATCCCAAATCTTAAATCCTAAAAATCCAAAATTTCTTGTTTAAGAAATACTCACAATCCGTCGTCTCCTCCGACTTCCGCCACTCCCGTCGGCTTCCTTAGCCTCCTTTCTCCTTCCTCTTGATCTTTGGTAGGCCAAGATGCTTGATCAATGGTGAAACCCTCCTAACTTAGGATTGGCCATAGTAGGGCTTGATTTGAGAGAGAGAGGAGAGGATGGACATGAGAAAGAAGATGGTAGATATTGACCTTGGAATGGTGGACATGCTTGCACTTCTTCTCTTCTTCTCTTCCTCTCTTAATTTTCTTCTTCTTTTCTTGGAGTATGGGGGACGGCCATGAAAGGTCAAGAGTGGGAGAGAATGAAATGAGGATGGGATAAGATGAAAACCCATCTTATCCCCTTGGTTGCTTATGTCACACTTTATCATAACTTTCCCACCAACCCTAAGATATTTATCATGCTTTTTTTTTTTTTTAACCCAAATACCTTAGCCAACGTTTTTCTTTTTCATGCTTTGCAATGGGTAGTTTTGGTCTCCCCTCTTTGACCACCTTTTTGATTAACTTAATTAATTAAACCATTACTTAGGTTAATTTAATTTCCATTTAATTTAATTCCATTAAATTTCTTCCATGAAATCCACCCATGGTTGACCAAGTCAACCATGGTGGCCGGCCCCACTAAACCTTGGGTCCACATGCCACCTCATTTGATGAGATGGAGGTGGGTCCCATTGGACCATATCACCTTGGTCAACTTCAAATTAACTTAGGTGATTTAAACCCATTCAATTCATTTCAATTCGACCACCATTGGGCCCATGGCCCAATTACATTTACCTCCTATCCATTTACCTTAGGGCTTACACCACCTTGATCCATTGGGTCCCAAATGGGTATTTGGGCCCAATTTGACCATCCTTGGCCCGATTGACCATTTAAATGATTTAAATCAACTCCATGGTCCATTGGGCCACACTTGGGCCTTTGTCCAAATTTTGGTCCATTTACCCTTTATTCCATCCAATTTCCCATTTCCACCATTAAAATTAAATAATAACCACATATTTATTGATTTAAAAATTTTGGGCCATTACAATTTAAGTAATTAAAAGCAATATATCACACTTAACAAATCTCTTGATTAATATCCGCTGTACTTAAACTCCAAGCAATCAAGAAATTTGTAAACACCATGGAAATTGGGGTTGAACTATTCAAACCCCCCCCCCCCCCTCTCTTCTCTCGGGTCAATCGTGTTCTAGCACAAAGGGAAAGACCTTTAATTGGTATCAAAACCTCATGCTCTTTAGAAAGGATCGAAACATCCGAGTTGATCCATGCTAGAACAATGACTATGAGAGAGAGCCATGATATTTCCAAACCTCCATTTGTGATGAAAAAATGGAATGAAAAAATATAAATGTTTAATCAATGAATATGTTTGGAAATAGGTGAATAGAAAGTGGTCTAAGCTTATGAAAGAGGTATTGGATAAACCTTGAACTTCTATGACCACTCAACCCAAAGACCAAATAGCTTGGATTAGTGATGAAATGACTATGCACTTTAATCAAACACTATTAGCATTCATCAGTGTTGTTTCATAATATGTCTTTAAGATATTCGAAAAGATATGAAACCATAAAAGAGGCTAAACAAATCCACGGAAAATTCCCTCCTCTAGCCCAATGGATGACATCACCTATCATGGCAGGTTTGTGTACTGATAGAATAGGTGATTGACTATAATTTATCCATTGAAAGAGTCCAAGCTAAATCCTCTACAGAAGAAGTGTAACGCCCTGCCCTTTTTCACTTGCTTTCCAAAAATCAGAGTCTATTTTTTTATTTTTTATAAAAGAGAGACAGAGAGCGGGACGTCACGACGCGAGATAAGTCCGAACTTCTAAAGTCCGACCCTTAACTAGCCAACCCTGTGTGTGCATGGACTAAGTCCATGAATACGGTTCACACATAATAATATAAACATGCGGATTAAATCATAAACTGTGGATTATAATAGAACCTAAATCTATTCCATTTTAGATAGCAAAGTACTTCGTCACTTAACCAAATTACCTTAAATTAAATATCCAAATAAACCAACCAAACCATAACAAAATATCTAAGTTATTACATGCCGAAGTTTAGTTATTCAAATTACAAGTCCATAAGTAAATTAATCAAAGTATAAAATAAAACACAGTCAAGTTTCTATGCTTGGCTCCGATCATGCTCATCGTTCCCTTCGTTTCCTTTATCACTCACTAGGGTAGAAGTAGGGTGTTAGAACAACGCACCCAGTAGGAATTCCAAGTAAGGCTAACACATCGTGGTACAAATCATATACAATAATATAATGTCAAAACCATATAAAATCAATGCCATATCATGATGTCAAAAGCAATGAGTCCCACCCATCACAATCACATGTATCCTCTTGATGGGATTCTCATCATCAAGGTATCCCCACAGTGGTCTTACAGACGCCCCGTCGGAGTGTGGCCCCTCCGGTTACCTCTTGATGGGATAATACACATCAAGGTATCCCCCATAGTGGTCTTACGGACGCCCTGTCGGAGTGTGGCCTCCGGTTACCAATCCTTCACCCCATGCCATGCATGAGATGCTAATAAAACACATGTTATTTTATATTATAAACATAGCATTAAAAACTCACATTTGGGACATATCATTTACAACATAACTTCATCAAAATAAGATTAAAATCGTCATACACAAACTCATGGTTTCAAAAAGGTAGAATCCTACCAAGGACCACTAAAGTGTCCTTGCGCTTTAATCTGGTAACCGCTCACGATCGTTCACCCCTTGTGAGGTCCCGTTACCTTATTATACAATAATCAATCAAACCATGTTCTATTTGATTTTTATTCATGTTCTAAGTCCAAAACCACATCCTTGTGGGGTTCGGTCATACAACATGGCCGAACCTCACTCCCTTGATTTTGGTCCCTCTTTGGATTTAACCAATCACTTCCAAGTAACCATTTAAAAACCCTAAGTCCACCAAATACAACTTTGTGGGTTTCGGCCATACACTATGGCCGAATCTCACCTATTTGGTTTTACTCCCTCCTTTGAGTTCTTTGATCTTTTAACTTAAGTCCAATCACACAATCCATTAATCTAATCATTCATTCATTAACCATCTAACATACATAAAACCCTAAGTCCATAAAATTCCTTAGTGGGGTTCGGCCATACAACATGGCCGAACCTCACTCCCTTGGTTTTGTGCTCATCTTTTCAATCCTTTGACCTTTAAGTTAGATACAAGATCATGCCCTTTTTGATTCATACATTTAATCACTTATACAACAATTACTTAATATTGATAACAACAAAGTCCACAAAACAATCCCCATGGGGTTCGGCCATACACCATGGCCGAACCCCATGAACTATTTGATGGATCATTTTTAAAGGTTATTTGGAGTGTTATGCATGTTTAAATGAATGGAAGATTAAGCTAAATGATTAGCCATGATAGGACAATGGCAAGGATGTAATTAAGGGTGAAAATGATGGACCATGGGTTCGGCCATGGTGTATGGCTTTGGTGAAGCCCTTTGTGTAACTCCCATTTTCCTTGACCTCCCTCCTTAATGCTCCACTTGGGGGTTTCATCCATGAGATGAAACTCCCAAGGCTCCAACGGTGTAGCCTTGGTTGGCTTGTGTAACAACACAAAAACCGCCATCTTCTCATTCATTATCCATTTGGGAGTTTCATCCATGAGATGAAACTCCAAGGCTCCAACGGTGTGCCTTTGTTTGAAATGTGTAACAATATGAAACCGTCCATCTCCCCTTTAGTTCTCATTTGGGGGTTTCATCCATGAGATGAAACTCCCACCTCCAAGTGTGAACCCCTTGTGTAACTCCCACAAAGCCGCCACCTCCCATTGATATTCCATTTGGGAGTTTCATCCATGAGATGAAACTCCAAGGCTCCAACGTGTATGCCATTGTTTGAATTTTGAAACAACCAACCACCTTCATCTTCACACTCCACTCACTTGAGATAAATATCCCCATAACTTCCCATCCAACTCATTTAACTCAACTCACCTCTTTAATTCAACTCATTTAATTCACTTGAATCAACTAAATTATTTGATTCCATTTCCAACTAAAATCAGCCCCAACCTAATTAAGCTTGGACTCACTTGGTGGTCAACCAAGTCAAACACGACCCATTGGGTCTCAATTGGACATTTTGACCCAATTAACAATTTTGACCCAATTAACAATCTTGACCCAATTGAATACATCTTACCCATTTATTTCAATTGCAACCATATCCACAATCCGTTGGGTCTTAATTGGGCAATTGACCCAACACTTTAGCCATCTAAGGTCCATACCATTTAATTCACCAATTAAATGGCCAATTCCCATAAATATTTATAACTTGAAAATCCGGGGTGTTATAAGAAGAGCATAGAGTAAAGGAATCTGATGAAGGTAGTGTAGCACCCCGGATTTTCAAGTTATAAATCTATATGGAAATTGCCCATTTAATTTGTGAATTAATGGATATGGACCTTAGATGGGTAAGATGTTGGGTCAATTGCCTAATTAAGACCCAACGGATTGTGGATATGGTTTAATTGAAATAAATAGGTGAGATTTATTTAATTGGGTCAAGATTGTCAATTGGGTCAAATGCCAATTGGGACCCAATGGGTCATGGTTGACTTGGCCGACCACCATATGAATTCAAATGTGATTAAGGTGTGGCTGAATTAAAGTGGATTAAGTTCAAGGAGTTAATGAATGAGTACAAGCTTTGACTTTAAAAGAATTAAAAATAATTGAGTTATGGTGAGTTGGATGGGAAGTTAATGGGACTTTCATCTTAAGTGAGTGGAGTGGGAAGATGAAGACTTTTGTTGTTTCAAAAGACACCTTCAAGGGTTACACGTTGGAATGGTGGGAGTTTCATCTCATGGGATGAAACTCCAAATGAATCATTAATGAGGGAGGTGAATGGTTTTGGTGGTTACACAAGGCATACCCATAGCACACGTTGGGGAGATGGAGGGTTTCCATCTCAAGATGGAAACCCAAGGGTCATACGGTTGGAGGGTTTCATATCATGGGATGAAACTCCAAATGGAACATTAAGGAGGGAGGTGAAGGGTCATGAGAGTTATGAAAGGGCATCACCAAAGGACACCACCCTGGGCCGACCCTCATTAATCAAGAAAGCACTTGGAGTATTATTTCACACTCTCCCTCTCTCTTGGCCGATCCCCCTCTCAAGACAAAGAACACTTAGAATATTTTCATCTCACTTTCTCCCTCTCACTCAAGGTCGACCACTCTCATTGACAAAAGGGAGGACACTTAGACTTTTTATCTTAAATCTTCTCTCTTTCTCTCTCTCAAACCTACACCTCTTGGCCGAACCCTCTCCTTGAGTTTTCATCTAAAGACCTCTCAAGATTCACTCTCGGCCAAGGATCAAGGAGGAAGAAGAGGCTAAGGAGGGAGAAGATTGGAGGAGCAAGAAGGAGTGAAAGAAACCGGAGGAGTCGCGGAATTGTAAGTACTTGATGAGATTATTAAATAAGGTAGTGTTTCATGTATAAAAACCATTAACGACAAAGGAAGGACTGGATGAGGTTCGGCCAAGAGGTATGGCCGAACCCCATCAAGGAATACAAACATGGTTATATGATTTTCAAGAGGAAGTGATGAACCATAGGGTTCGGCCATGTTTTATGGCCGAACCCCATGGAAGGATATTAGTGATTTTTAATGGATTTGAAGGATGAAAATCATAGATGTATGTATGAGAATCATCAAAGGATCAAACCATAGATGTATAATTCTTTTTAAATAAAGTGAGGAACACAACATGGCCGAACCCCATGAAGGGAGGTTATCGATTTTAAAAGGGTTTTTCTAAGCATGAAAACCATGAAAGTATATGGGTGATGTGAAAGGATTTTAAAGGATGGAAACCATAGATGCATGTTAGTGTTTTTAAAAAGGTTTTAAAGGACCATAATGATGGAAGATTATTGGTGATTTTAAGTGGATTTGAATGGTTGTAAATGATAGCCTAAAGTGAGGAAATGGTGAAGAACCATGGACCATGGTTCGGCCATGTTGTATGGCCGAACCCCATGGAGAAATATTGAGGTGTTTACATGTATCCAGACCATGAAGATGATGGAGAAATGTGGTTATCTTAATAGGTTTTTAAATATGGAAGATGATGTTTTAAAATGAGAAACCTAAGTGTATGATTAAACACCCCCATGGAGGGACTTGGTTTATGGACTTAAATATTGTAATTGATTTCATGGATAACATGGAAATGAGACATCATGGGTTCGGCCATGGTGTATAGCCGAACCCCATGAACCATCTTAATGGGTCATTCATGGATCTATCATGTTTAGATGAATGGATTATCAAGTTAAGTAATCGAAGGAAATAATGGCCAAATGGTAAAAATTAAAGGACCATGGGTTCGGCCATGGTGTATGGCCGAACCCCATTGATTATGTTCTTGGATATAGATTTGTATAAGTGGCCTAAATGTATGATTGAATCATAGAAATGAAGGACCATGGGTTCGGCCATGGTGTATGGCCGAACTCCATGAAGAATGTTTTGTCGATGTAGGGCTTTCATTAATGTAAAATTAATGGAATGATCTTAGACTTAATTTAAAGACCAAAGGACTAAAAAGAAAGACCCAAATCAAGTGAGTGAGGTTTGGCCATGTAGTACGGCCGAACCCTACTAAGACATGCTTATGGACATAAACATGGTGGGAAATCAAATAGAACATGGGTTTTGATTTATTGATATGTTATAAGGTAACGGGACCTCACAAGCGGGTACGATCCATGAGCGGTTTTCGGACGAAAATGGAAGGACATATTAGTTGATCATTGGTAGGATTTCTACCTCATGGAAACCATGGGTTATGTATGATGAGTTTAATTCATATTTTGATGAGTTATTTTTTATAAATGATATGTTCCAAATATGAGGTTTTAATGATATGATTGTAATATTAAATAGCATGTGTTCATTTGCATCTCAGGCATGGCATGGGAGGGATGATATGTAACCGGAGACCACACTCCGTCGGGGCGCCCGTAAGGCATTTGTGGGGTACCTTGATGTGCATTATCCATCAAGAGGTAACCGGAGACCACACTCTGTGGGGCATCCGTAAGGTAATTGTGGGGATACCATGATGAGGAGATTCCATCAAGAGGATATTATGTTTGTGATGTGGGCGATGGGTGGGACTCATTGCATATGACACCAAGGCATGGCATTGTGTTTACATGGTTTTGATATTATGTTAATTATATGATTTTGTACTAACCATGTGTTAACCCTACTTGGAATACCTATTGGGCGCTTTGTCTAACGCCCGACTTCTACCCTAGTTGATGACACAGGAATTGAGAGGAACGAAGAACGAGATCGGAGCCAAGCTTAGGAGCTTGGATGTTTAGTTTCGTTTTATTTAAGTTATTCATGGACTATGTAATTTTGAGTAACTAGCATTCGGGCATGTAATAACTTAGATATTTTGCTATGGTTTGATGTTTAATTTTGGATACTTTAACTTAAGATAATTATGTTTAAGTAATGGACTCTTTTGCTATCTAAAATGGAATAGGATAGTCATTCTATTATAATTCCGCATTTAGGTTTTATTCCGCATGTTAACTTGAGTACGTGTGAACCATTTTAGTGGACTTGGTCCACGCACACGTATGGTTGGCCACTTAAAGGTCGGGCTTTAGAAGCTCGGATTTAGCTCGCGTCATGGCGTCCCGCTCTCTCTCACTCTATATTATAAAAGAAAAAATAGACTCTGATTTTCGGCAAGTGAAAAAGGGCGGGGCGTTACAGTTGGTATCAAAGCGAAACGGGAAGGTTGAATCTTTCGAAGTAAGATTAAGATGGTATCATGTCTCATTGATAGATAAGAATCCCAACTAACCAACTCTTCGGAGTCCTCTGCAAGGGGGCCAGATTAATTTACTTCGTTAGACTCAGACTGAAACATTCAATCTGAGAACAACAAGGATTGATAGCAAAAGAAGGACAGTAATTATAAACTAGATTTATCAAACATAGCAAATTAGGAGATATTTCCCCAATATCCCCAAATTGAGAAACAAACACGTGATACTTAGGAAATTTCCCCAAAAACAAAGATATACAAAGAGTACTTATTTGGCAATTTCCCTAAAATGTGAAAACACATACTTTACGAAGAAACTAAGTCAACGATGTTTTCAATGATTTAGGAAAAAAAAATGCCTCCCAAGAAGAATCCAACAACACCCACATGGGGATGAAGAGGAGGTGCGACAACCTCATCCATCAGAGGAACAAAATAGCGTGAACATACTCGTGGTGCCTCCTGAACTGTAAAACTTGTTCCAAGCGGTGGTCACATATATTCTTCAACAACACATGAAGCCAATGACCGGAGGATGGTCAGGGATTTCCAGCATCAGTGCCCCTTTACTTCAAAGGGAAAGAAGGGCCTGTCGGAGCAGAAAACTGGTTGAAGGAAATTTCTCAGATCTGACCCTACTAAAGATCTCGAGTCATGAAGAAAGATACTGCTGGCTACATCACAACTGATTGATATGCCGATAAATGGTGGGAGATGATAGAAAAACAGCGAGCGCTCATTCCGGAAAGGGAAAGGACTGCAATGACATGGGAGCAATTCTCAGCTACATTTTTGGACCACTACTTTCCCGAGGAGGAGAAAGAGCGCCACACCCAAGGGTTCCTATCTTTGGTACAAGGCACTATGATGGTGGCGGAGTACCATCAGGAGTTCCTCAGTCAGTCTTGTTATGCCCTATATATGGTGGATACGGAGTACCAAAGGGCTCGCAAGTTTGAGCAGGGCTTTCGACCGAGCATTAGGGCCAAGGTAACCATCTTCAAGGCAGCTACACTGGCAGAGGTGGTCAGCAGGGCCACAATAGCGGAGCAAGAGATGGCCGATACAGTACGGTTTGTGGACAACCGCCGAGGTCAGAGTGGGGGAGGTACATTTCGTCTCAACAAAAGGTTTCGACCTAACTTTGGGAGACCCTCACCTTCTACTGGGTCAACAGGGGGCTTTCGTCTCAATCATCCCTCCCCATCAGCATTAGTCTCTCAGGCCTCCCGAGTTGAGGGCATTTGTTTCCATTGTAACCAGCTGGGTCATTTCAAGAGGGACTATCCATAACTTAGCATATCTTTTAATTCCAGAGGTTCCTTTCGCCCACCAGTCAGACCAACTCATTCACGAGGAACCAGGGCATACAACCAGGTGGGACGGACACCTAACCCTACAGGATCTAGACGCCTGTATACTTTAGTTCCTCTAGCAGCAGTGGATCACTCCGTGATTCAAGGTATGGCAGTAGTCAGTGGTTCCTACGCCTTTGTATTATTTGATTCTGGAGCATCCCACTCCTTCATATCTGCTGCATTCATATCTGCTACTGGCACATTAGTACAAAAACTGTCCACATCACTCACTATTGTATCCCCCGTCGATACAGATTTGAATTCAACTATCTGGTACTTGATATGATTGAGTAATATTTGGCATGGGCTAGTTGACTAGCGTTCAGGTCAACATCGATTGTCATCTTCGCAGGGTGAAATTTTGGTCACCCGAGGGGAAGCAATATGTGGTACATGCTGACAAACACAACATCCCTGTAAGAAGAAGACTGTATGAAGGGTTAAACCACATGGTATTGAACAGTATCAGATTAAACAAGGCACTAGTGGCTGAACTTCCAGCGATAGTGAAAGACTACGCGGATGTATTCCCAACAGAACTCCCTGGCTTGTCACCCATGAGGAGATTAATTTTGAGATCAAGTTGTACCCTGGCACTGCTCCAGTGTCATTGCCACATTACCGGATGACACCAGCTGAGATGTCCGAGCTAAAGAAGCAGATTGATGAACTGCTCAGACTGGAATGCATTCGGAACAGTACATCGTCTTTGGGCGCCCCAGTATTATTTGTGAAGAAGAAGGACGGTACACTCCGGATGTGTGTGGATTACCGAAAACTGAACTAGCTAACTGTCAGGAACAAGTATCCTCTACCCAGGATCGATGATCTATTCGATCAACTTAGGGGTTCCAGCCACTTCTCGATGATTGATCTGATGTCCGGCTACCATCAAATTCGGATTAAGGATGAGGATATAGAGAAGACAGCCTTTAGGACACGGTACAAACTATATGAGTTTGTAGTCATGCCGTTTGGACTCACCAATGCACCGGCTGTGTTCATGGATCTAATGAACAAGATCTTCCGTCCTTACTTGGACCAGTTTGTGATTGTATTTTATTGATGACATCTTGATCTATTCCAAAAGTCAGGAGGAACATGCTGAGCACTTGTGGATAGTCCTGGACACCCTGAGGAGGAACCAGTTGTATGTCAAAGCAAGCAAGTGTGAATTTTGGCTATCTAAGGTTAACTTCTTGGGGCATGTTATATCAGCAGAAGGTATAGCCGTGGACCAGGCTAAGGTGGCAGCAGTGAGCGAATGGAAAGCACAGAAGAATGTGACCGAGATTCGTAGCTTCCTGGGATTGGCTGGTTACTACAGGAAGTTTATCATGGACTTCTCCAAGATTGCATCTCCACTTACCCAACTCACATAGAAAGGAGTCAAATTTGAGTGGTCAGATGTGTGCAACCGGAGATTTGAAGAGCTGAAGGAGAGACTTACAACTGCTCCTATCCTGATTTTGCCGAAAAGAGGCAAGGGCTATGAGGTACAATGCATTGCTTCAAGAGAGGAACTTGGGTGTTGTCTCAATCAAAGTCAGTGTGGTGGCATACGGTTCAAGACAGTTGAAAATACATGAACGCCTCTACCCCACGCATGATCTAGAACTAGACGCAGTGGTCTTCACTCTCAAAAGCTGGAGACATTATCTTTATGGCGAGAAGTTTAAAGTGTTTTCAGATCATAAGTGCTGAAATACTTGTTTGATCAGAAAAAGCACAACATGAGGCAGCGCAGATGGATGGAATATCTGCAAGATTATGAGTTTGCGCTTCGATATCACCCTGGCAAGGCGAACAAAGTGGTGGATGCCTTCAGCCGCATATCACATGCATCAGTGGCCAGTTTGATCAGAACAGAATGGGAGATGTTGAATACCATTCAAGAGTTCAATCTATATATTAGTAACCTTGGGAGTATGTATAATCTAATCATACGGTCCAACATGGTCTCCAAGATTGAACAGGAGTAGCGGACAGATCTGGAAGTGGAGGAGATATGGGCCAAGATGTCTACTGCTGAAGTCATACCGGAATGGGAGTTACGACCAGGACAGGGTCTTGTATGCCGAGGTAAGACATCTGCAGAAGAGAGTTACTGATAGAGGCACACTAAACCAAACTCTCTATTCATCTGGGCAGCACCAAGATGTATCATGACCTGAAGAGACATTATTGGTGGTATGGACTCAAAAGAGATGTGGCAGAATTTGTTGCTCATTGCTTAACTTGTTAGCAGGTTAAGACGGAACATCAGAAGCCACCAGGTTTACTCAAACCCTTACCAGTGCCCGAGTGGAAATGGGAACACATCTCCATGGATTTTGTGACAGGGTTGCCAAGGTCCTCAAAGGGCAACTATGCGATATGGGTCGTGGTAGACCGATTGACCAAGTCTGCACACTTTCTTCCCATCAAGATGACAGATTCATCTGAAACTTTGGGTTGACGGTATATCCTGGACATCATTAGGCTACATGGTATTCCCCGGACTATTGTGTCCTATAGAGAAAGCCGATTCACCTGCAGAGTGTGGCAGAGCATGCAGTCGGCCATGGGAACAGATCTATTGACTAGCACAGAATTCCATCCATAGACTGATGGACAGTCGGAGAGGACGATACAGAAATTGAAGGATATGCTGAGAGCATGTATGCTAGACTTCAAGGGTGGATGGGAGGATCATTTGCCGCTGGTGGAGTTCTCTTATAACAATAGTTACTAAGCAAGCCTCTAAATGGCTCCATTCGAGGCCTTATATGGTAGACCATGTCGGTCACCCGTGTACTGGACAGAGGCTGGTGAACTTGCACTGATTGGACCTGAGTTAGTTACAGAGACTACAACACAGATATAGTTGATACGACAGCATCTACTTGCTGCACAAAGTCGTCAGAAGAGCTACGCTGACGAGAGGAGGAGGTTTCTAGAGTTTGAGGTGGGAGACTTAGTGTTCTTGAAAGTCTCGCCACGAAAGGGACAATGAGGTTTGGAAATAAGGGGAAACTGTCGCCTAGATTTGTGGGGCGGTTTCCAATCCTGAAGAGGGTGGGGGAGGTAGCGTACCAACTGGCACTTCCTTCACAATTGGCATCTTTGAACGATGTATTCCATATATCTATGTTGAGGAAGTACAATCCTGATCCCTCACATGTACTGAATGTACAAGACATAGAGGTGCAAAGCGATGTGACATACATCTAAAAGCCTGACAGAGTGGCGGAGACAGTACAAAGGGTGTTACGAAACCGAGCGATTCAGTTCGTCAAGGTGGTATGGGATCCACATGGTAATGAGGAAACCACTTCGGAACTTGAATCGGAAATGAGAACAGCTCACCTTGAGCTACTTATGTAATTTGTTTGAAACCCTACCTCGATTGATTTTCGAGACAAAAATTTTAAAAAGAAGGTTGTATTGTAACACCTCGGATTTTCAAGTTATAAATCTATATGGAAATTGCCCATTTAATTTGTGAATTAATGGATATGGACCTTAGATGGGTAAGATGTTGGGTCAATTGCCAAATTAAGATCCAACGGATTGTGGATATGGTTTAATTGAAATAAATAGGTGAGATTTATTTAATTGGGTCAAGATTGTCAATTGGGTCAAATGCCAATTGGGACCCAATGGGTCATGGTTGACTTGGCCGACCACCATATGAATTCAAATGTGATTAAGGGGTGGCTGAATTAAAGTGGATTAAGTTCAAAGGAGTTAATGAATGAGTACAAGCTTTGACTTTAAAAGAATTAAAAATAATTGAGTTATGGTGAGTTGGATGGGAAGTTAATGGGACTTTCATCTTAAGTGAGTGGAGTGGGAAGATGAAGACTTTTGTTGTTTCAAAAGACACCTTCAAGGGTTACACGTTGGAATGGTGGGAGTTTCATCTCATGGGATGAAACTCCAAATGAATCATTAATGAGGGAGGTGAATGGTTTTGGTGGTTACACAAGGCATACCCATAGCACACGTTGGGGAGATGGAGGGTTTCCATCTCAAGATGGAAACCCAAGGGTCATACGGTTAGAGGGTTTCATATCATGGGATGAAACCTCCAAATGGAACATTAAGGAGGGAGGTGAAGGGTCATGAGAGTTATGAAAGGGCATCACCAAAGGACACCACCCTGGGCCGACCCTCATTAATCAAGAAAGCACTTGGAGTATTATTTCACACTCTCCCTCTCTCTTGGCCGATCCCCCTCTCAAGACAAAGAACACTTAGAATATTTTCATCTCACTCTCTCCCTCTCACTCAAGGCCGACCACTCTCATTGACAAAAGGGAGAACACTTAGACTTTTTATCTTAAATCTTCTCTCTTTCTCTCTCTCAAACCTACACCTCTTGGCCGAACCCTCTCCTTGAGTTTTCATCTAAAGACCTATCAAGATTCACTCTTGGCTAAGGATCAAGGAGGAAGAAGAGGCTAAGGAGGGAGAAGATTGGAGGAGCAAGAAGGAGTGAAAGAAACAGGAGGAGTCGCGGAATTGGTAAGTACTTGATGAGATTATTAAGTAAGGTAGTGTTTCATGTATAAAAACCATTAAGGATAAAGGAAGGACTGGATGAGGTTCGGCCATGAGGTATGGCCGAACTCCATCAAGGAATACAAACATGGTTATATGATTTTCAAGAGGAAGTGATGAACTATAGGGTTCGGCCTTGTTGTATGGCCAAACCCCATGGAAGGACATTAGTGATTTTTAATGGATTTCAAGGATGAAAATCATAGATGTATGTATGAGAACCATCAAAGGATCAAACCATAGATGTATAATTCTTTTTAAATAAAGTGAGGAACACAACATGGCCGAACCCCATGAAGGGAGGTTATCGATTTTAAAAGGGTTTTTCTAAGCATGAAAACCATGAAAGTATATGGGTGATGTGAAAGGATTTTAAAGGATGGAAACCATAGATGCATGTTAGTGTTTTTAAAAAGGTTTTAAAGGACCATAATGATGGAAGGTTATTGGTGATTTTAAGTGGGTTTGCAAGGTTGTAAATGATAACCTAAAGTGAGGAAATGGTGAAGAACCATGGACCATGGGTTCGGCCATGTTGTATGGCCGAACCCCATGGAGAAATATTGATGTGTTTACATGTATCTAGACTATGAAGATGATGGAGAAATGTGGTCATCTTAATAGGTTTTTAAATATGGAAGATGATGTTTTAAAATGAGAAACCTAAGTGTATGATTAACCCCCCCGCCCCCCATGGAGGGACCTTGGTTTATGGACTTTAATATTGTAATTGATTTAATGGAGAACATGGAAATGAGATTGGCCATGGTGTATGGCTGAACCCCATGAACCATCTTAATGGGTTATTCATGGATCTATCATGTTTAGATGAATGGATTATCAAGTTAAGGAATGGAAAGGAAATAATGGCCAAATGGTAAAAATTAAAGGACCATGGGTTCGGCCATGGTGTATGGCCGAACCCCATGGATTATATTCTTGGATATAGATTTGTATAAGTGGCCTAAATGTATGATTGAATCATAGAAATGAAGGACCATGGGTTCGGCTATGGTGTATGGCCGAACCCCATGAAGAATGTTTTATGGATGTATGACTTTCATTAATGTAAAATTAATGCAATGATCTTGGACTTAATTTAAAGACCAAAGGACTAAAAAGAAAGACCTAAATCAAGTGAGTGAGGTTCGGCCATGTAGTATGGCCGAACCCCACTAAGACATGCTTATGGACTTAAACATGGTGGGAAATCAAATGGAACATGGGTTTTGATTTATTGATATGTCATAAGGTAACGGGACCTCACAAGCGGGTACGATCGGTGAGCGGTTTTCAGACGAAAACGCAAAGACATATTAGTTGATCAGTGGTAGGATTTCTACCTCATTGAACCATGGGTTATGTATTATGATTTTAATTCATATTTTGGTGAGTTATTTTGTATAAATGATATGTTCCAAATATGAGGTTTTAATGATATGATTGTAATATTAAATAGCATGTGTTCATTTGCATCTCAGGCATGGCATGGGAGGGATGATATGTAACCGGAGACCACACTCCGTCGGGGCGCCCGTAAGGCATTTGTGGGGGTACCTTGATGTCCATTATCCATCAAGAGGTAACCGGAGACCACACTCCGTCGAGGCGTCCGTAAGGCAATTGTGGGGATACCTTAATGAGGAGATTCCATTAAGAGGATATTATGTTTGTGATATGGGCGATGGGTGGGACTCATTGTATATGACACCATGGCATGGCATTGTTTGTACATGGTTTTGATATTATGTTAATTATATGATTTTGTACTAACCATGTGTTAACCCTACTTGGAATACCTACTGGGCGCATTGTTTAACGCCCTACCTCTACCCTAACTGATGACACAGGAATTGAAAGGAACGAAGAACGAGATCGGAGCCAAGCTTAGGAACTTGGATGTTTAGTTTCGTTTCATTTAAGTTATTCATGGACTATGTAATTTTGAGTAACTAGCATTCGGGCATTTAATAACTTAGATATTTTGCTATGGTTTGAATGTTTAATTTGGATCCTTTAACTTAAGATAATTATGTTTAAGTAATGGACTCCTCTGCTTTCTAAAATGGAATAGAATAGTCATTCTATTATAATTCCTCATTTAGGTTTTATTCTGCATGTTAACTTGAGTACGTGTGAACCATTTTAGTGGACTTGGTCCACGTACACGTATGGTTGGCCAGTTAAAGGTCGGGCTTTAGAAGCTCGGATTTAGCTCGCGTCCTGCTCTCTCTCACTCTTTATTATAAAAAAACATAGACTCTGATTTTCGGCGAGTGAAAAAGGGCGGGGCGTTACAGCTAGTGACCTCCAAGTATCCTTTGTGGCCATGTAACGCCCCGCCCTTTTTCACTCGCCGAAAATAAGAGTCTTTTTTTTTTTTTTAAAGTAAAGAGTGAAAGAGAGTGGGAACGTCACGACACAAGCTAAGTCCGAGCTTCCAAAGCTCGACCCTTAACGACAAACCATGTGTGTGTGTGGACAAGTCCACTAAAACATTTCACACGCAATACTACGACTTGTGGAATACCCATTTCGGAAATAACATCGGATTACAACATTTACTTAGCAAGGAAGGCAATCAATATAAATTAACTTAATCCAGATTAATCATCATTCGATCCATAGCAAATAGTCTAAGCTATTACATTCCCATATAGTAGCTACTCAAATTACATTTTCCATGAATAAACTTAAATAAAGTAAAACTAAATTATCCAACCTCTTAAGCTTGGTTCCGATAGCGTCCTTCGTTCTGTCCATTTCATGTGTCATCATCTAAGGTAGAAGTAGGGCGTTTGACAAAGAGCCCAGTAGGTACTCCAAGTAAGGTCAACACATGGGTTAGTATAAACAAAATCACATAGATATAAATAATATCAAAACCATGCAAGTCAATGCCATGTCATGGGTGTCATATGCCATGAGTCCCACCCATCATCCATAACACAATCACATAGTATCCTCTTGATGGAAAATCCTCATCAAGGTATCCCCACGAATGCCTTATTGGTCGCCCCGAATGGAGCGTGGACTCCGGTTACATTACAAACATAGTATCCTCTTGATGGAAAATCCTCATCAAAGTATTCCCATGAATGCCTTATCGGTTGCGCCGAACGGAGCGTGGACTCCGGTTACATTACAAACATAATATTCCTCTTGATGGAAAATCCTCATCAAGGTATCCCCACGAATGCCTTAACGGTCGCCCCGAACGGAGCGTGGACTCTGGTTACAGTACAAACATACATCCCTTGGAATCAGTGTAGATTCCTCCACACGATTGTTTATCGGTCCCACTGAACAAAGCGTGGACTCGTTTACATCACAATCATCATAACCCAGAATCAGTGTGGATTCCTCCCCACGATTGTTTATCGGTCCCACCGAACGAAGCGTGGACTTCATTTGCATCACAATCATCATAACCCAGAATCAGTGTGGATTCCTCCCCATGATTGTTTTATCGAAAAACCGAATGGAAGCGTGGACTCCCCTCATTTTATCCCTTCCATACCATGCATGAGATGCAAATGCCAACATGTTATGTAATATATTAAACATCATAGCATTTAAAATTCCATAATTGAAACATATCATTTGATACCAAAATAACTCATCAAAACATGAATTAAAATCATCATAGATACATATTCCATGGTTTTCAATAAGGTAGGAATCCTAGCAACGTCCAAATAATGGGTCCTTGTGTTTCCGTCCAAAAACCGATCACCGATCGCGTCAAGCCGATCGTTCACCGTTTGTGAAATCCCGTTACCTTATTACATTTAACATACACATACAACAATTTGGTTATCCATTTAATTCCATAAAATAACCAATTTAATTATTCCAATTGACTTAAACCATTCCCTTCATCCTTCCAATTTAACCTAACCATTTGGAAAATCATATAAATATTTCATTTATAAAATCAGCAGGTTACCCGCTGTCCACTACTCACTGTCCACTGTCCACTGTCCACTACCCATTGTCCACTGTCCACTGTCCAATAGCCATTGTCCACTGTCCACCAAAACTCACTTGTGGGGTTCGGCCATACAACATGATCGAACCTCACTCTTTGGTTTTGACCCCCTTTTTAACCCTTGTTTTATTTTATACAAAATGGGTCCAACACCATCCATCTTTTGATTTATTCATCCAATCACATAAGGTAATCATTTAACAACCTAAGTCCATAAAGATGTCAACTTCATCATACACCTAGGTTCATGAAAAGCCTTTCATGGGATTCGGCCATACAACATGGCCAAACCCATGGTTCCTTATTTTGTCATTTCTCATCTTAGCCACCATTCATTTTCATAGTTAATCACCTAACTTATTTACATATAACTTAGGTCCATGAATGATTTATTAACATAAACTAGATCCACAATAAATTCCTCCATTTTCTTAGCTTGATCATTCATCCTTAAACAAGCATAGATCTACCAAGTGATCCATCAAAATAGTTCATGGGGTTCGGCCATACAACATGGCCGAACCCATGGCTCCTTGTTTCCATTTTTCCATGGTCTAAATACATGTAAATCCATCAATATTCCTCCATCATTTTCCTCCTTTAAAACCCTTTAAAATTACTAACATACATCCATCCTTTTCATCCTTTAAAAACCCATTGAAATTAATAATCCACTTCCATTGGGTTCGGCCATAGAACATGGCCGAACCCTATGGTTCATCTTTTCCTTTTTAACAAACACCTACCCATGATTAAATCACTTGATGGGGTTCGGCCATACATCATGGCCGAACCTCATCCAATCCGAAATCGAACTCATAGGTTCGGCTACACCATGGCCAAACCTATGGTTTCCTTTGTCATAATCCCATAACTCTAAACTCAACACATACCTCTTTTTGCGTCTCCTTCGTTTTCTTTATTTCGGTCTTTCCTCCTTAATCCTTCTCTCTTTCTTATTCTTCAGTAACTTCTCTAAGTATTGATGATGTAGATGGAAAATGGATAGAAAAGAAGAGTAGAGAAATGTCTTGTTTCCAAGAGGTGAAGTTCGGCCAAGGGGTATGATGTGCCCCTTGGTGATGTTCCTTTGAAATCAGCCCCAACTCCTTCCAATTCTTCCTTAATTCTTCTCTTTCCTTGATGCTTTGCTGGTCCTCTAAGTGTTAAGACCAAATGTGGGAGAGAGAGAGAGAGGAAGAAAAGATAAGATGGAAAACTCTCATGGAGGGGACGGCCAAGGGGTGTGGTGTCTCTTGATGATATTTCTTTGTAACAACCAAAACCCTCCCACTTCCTCATAATGGTGGTGTCTTTTGAGATGAAACTCCTCATTTCTTTCATAATGGCTGTCTTCAACCCATGAGATGAGACCCTCCATCTCCCTCAACATTGGTGCATGTCTTCATCCCATGAGATGAGACCCTCCATCTCCCCCAACGTTGGTGCATGTCTTCATCCCATGAGATGAGACTCTCCATCTCCCCCAACTTGTGGATCATGATGGTGTCCCTTGAGATGGAACTCTCCATCTCCTTATTCAACTCATCTCTTTAATTCAACTCATCTATTTAATTCAACTCTATTTAACTCACTTAAAATCAACTCAATTTAATTCAATTTGGATTCATTTCCAACTCAAAATAATTCAACTCAATACTTGGGTTCACCCATGATTGACCAAGTCAATCATGGCTTAGTCGACCGTGCCCTCATTTGTATTTAATCACTTGCCACCTCACTTGATGATGTGGATTTGGGTCTTAATTAGGTAATTGACCCAATTAACTTAAGTCTACCCATTTATTTAAAATCAGCTCATAAATGACCCATTGGGTCCCAAATTGGCAATTGGCCCATTTAAGTACATTTACCAATTGTTTTCAAACCAAACCCTAATCATCAATTCATCTTGACCCATTGAGTCCCAATTGGGCATTTGACCCAATAAAATCACATTTATCCGCTTATCTTCATTCAAACTCTATCCATGACCTGTCGGGTCTTAATTGATCCAAATAAATATATTCTAACCGTATCCACTATCTATTGGATCCTAATTGGACCATTGACCTAATTAAATTTATCCTCTACTCAATTACAATCCAAACCCATTTACCTTGACTCATCTTAATAAATTAATCACCCTTTAATTTCACTCTTAAGAGGGAATTTCCTTTATTTCCTGGGTTAAGATCTGGGGTATTACAGGCCATGTACCAAAATGTTTGCCTCTTATGTTGAGTCAACATCACGGTACAACATCTGGAGTTTTAATTCCCAAAGTCAAATGGGAAGACACCCAAAATTAAAACCAAGTTTGATAAAAGGCCATAACTAGACTGTGGACTTAGATTCCTCACAATGTTATGTTCGAATGTGTGAAGGGATACCATTATTGGTGTCACATTTGAAACATGTTTTGGAATCACATTATATCTGGACTACAATCCATGTTCTTGTTTGATTGTTGGATTGATCTTATGCATAATATTTGTAATGCCCCACCCTCTTTCACTCATCGAAAATCAGAGTATATTTTTTTTTTTTTAAATAAAGAGTGAGAGAGAGTAGGAACGTCACGACTCGAGCTAAGTCCGAGTTTCCAAAACCTGACCCCTAACTGGCCACTAATACGTGTGCGTGGAGCAAGTCCACAAAAATAGTTCACACGCATACAAATAATTGCGGAAAAACCATATGGATAAGATTTCATCCATAAACATGGCATCAATATTAAGCAAGGTAGTAAATCACATAAAATTAACTGAAGATTAAAAATCCAAATATCATCAAACCATAGTAAAATAGATCTAAGTTATTACAATCCCAAAATATCAGTTATCTCAATACATTGTTCCAAAATCAATTAAGTAAAATAAGCATAAACTGCCCAAGCTCCTAAGCTTGGCTTTCTTCAAGTCCCATGTCCTTCCCATTTCCTATTCCGTCATTTAAAGGGTAGAAGTAGGGCATTAGTCAACGCACCCCAGTAGGAATTCCAAATAGGGTGATGTACATACAGGATCATTATGAAAATCATGATACTACATCCAATCAAAACAGTAAAGCATCTCATAGTATTAAAAACAGTGCATGATAATCATATCCAATCATGCTAATGTATGTGCCATGTCATGGGTGTCATATGCCAATGATCCCTCACCCAATCTCCATATCCAAACACAATACAAATCATATCAATAGTTTCCTTGATAAAATAAAGTCATATCAAGGTGTTCCCTTGGCCATTTACGTCTGCAGTGTTTTGTGACGACACCACCAGGTCACTGTTATACCTCCCCATGTATGTATATATAAGATTCACATGTATTTCAATAAGGTAGGAATCCTACCAAATCCCAGTATACTATCTTTGTTGTTTGTGAAGATACCATTCAACGATCACGTCAAAACCAATCGCACACCCATTTGCGGAATCTCTATACCTTAATAATTCAATCGTATACAATAATCAATTTAATTATCCATTTAATTTAAATCATCAATTACATCCTTCCAGATAAACTAAAGTTTCTGGAAAACATCATATAAAATCAACTTTTCATTTCAGTAGACTGAATAAGGAATTCAGTCGAGTTAAACATGCCCGAATACAGTCCTCGGTCCTACCCGTAGACTTTCAGTTACATCTGAAACTCCCAGAAACTTATTTCTGATTCGGCCACTACAGTTCAGTCGACTAAATCCCAGATTCACTCGACTGACTGTTTGTCAATCTTTTTCGTTTGATTATTTTATAAATCCTTTCTTCATAAAATCCATTCCTTATTAATTTAAAACATAAATCATACCATTCATATTACTTTTAGTGAGTTTACTCTACCCCCTATCCAAAGCTAGAGCCCTTTTCATTATTCTTTCAATCCTTGGTTTACAATTTGAATTCGGACATCCACTTTGTCTACAACACATATTCATTCTACAAATGGGCACCAGTTCCATGACCCTATATCAGTTTGGTCATCCCTTCAAATAAGATATGGAATCCATAGGTTTGGCCATACCATGACCAAAACTATGGTTTCCCTTAATCCCATATTCTAAACTTATTAACCTCAAAACATACATTCCTTTCCCATTTCCTTCTTTTTCTTTTGGTCTGCTTCCTTTCTTCCTTAGACCTTCCTCTTTTTTCCTTTGCTCTTCACAATTTCTCTAAGTGTTGAAATGTAGATGGGAGAGGAAGAAGAGAATAGAGAAATCTCTTTGTTTCAATGAGATAGAATCAACCAAAGGTGTGAGCAGCCCTTGAATTATGACCCTTTGCATACCAGTCCCAACTCTTTCACTTCCCCTCTTTAATATTTGTCCAACCAAGGAGTCCCTTGGTTTAACCAAGAGGACACTTGGCCCAAACTTAAGAGATCCCTTTGACTTCCATCGAGTCATGGGTTCCATCCCCATGAGATGGAAACTTCCCATCTTCCCTCTCAACTCACATTGAGATGGAAGCTTCCTCATGTTCCCATTCAACTCAACTCAACTCAGCATTAACTCCATTCCTTTGGACTCACCCACGGTTGACCAAGTCAACCATGACTTAGCCGACCATGGACCATATTGCATTTAGGTCCCACCTTGGCCATGCCACTCGATGGTGTGGCACTTTGTCTTTGTTGGCTTCCATGCATGCCACATGGCAATGCTCCCTCACATACATGCCACCTCACTTGATGAGGTGGATTTATGCATTGCGTCTTAATTGGTTAGCTGACCCAATTAAATTAACCTTACTCATTTACTTAAAATTAGCTCATCTATGACCCATTGGGTTCTAATTGGGTAATTGACCCATTTAATTACATTTACCCAATTACTTTCAATCCAACTCTATCCATGATCCATTGGATCTTATTTGGGTTATTAACCCAACTCCTTACCCATCTAAGGTCCATTTCATCCATTAATCTTAAATTCAATGAATTTATAATTCAAAATAGACCAAGTTCAATATATTATAAGTGATGAAAAATCGGGGTGTTACAATACTCGTGTGTACATGCGACGGGTCAGGATTGTACTTCCTCAACATAGATACATGGAATACATCGTGCAGTGATGACAACTGCGGAGGGAGTAACAATCGAAAAGCCACTTCCCCCACCCTCTCTTGGATTGGAAAGGGTCCCACAAATCTGATGACAGTTTCCCTTTCTTTCCAAATCGCCTGTGTCCCTTCCGTGGCGAGACTTTCAAGAACACTAAGTCTCCCACTTCAAACTCAAGGAATCTTCGTCTCTTATCAGCATAGCTCTTTTGACGACTCTGAACAGTGAGCAGATGTTGTCGTATCACCTTAATTTGTTCTGTAGTCTCTGCAACTAACTCAGGCCCAATAAGCACAGGCTCACCTACCTCTGTCCAGTACATTGGTGATCTACAGGGTCTACCATACAACGCCTCAAATGGAGCCATCTTGAGACTTGCCTGGTAACTGTTGTTGTACGAGAACTCAACCAGTGGTAAATGATCTTCCCAACCACCCTTGAAGTCTAACATGCAAGCTCGTAACATATCCTCCAATGTCTGTATTGTCCTCTCTGACTGACCGTCAGTCTATGGACGGAAAGCTGTGTTGATCAACAAGTTGGTCCCCATAGCCGACTGCATGTTCTGCCACACCCTGCAAGTGAATCAGCCATCTCGTTGGACACAATAGTCCTAGGGATACCATGTAGCCTGATGATATCCTTGATATATAGTCGTCCCAAAGTCTCAGATGAATCTATCATCTTGATTGGGAGAAAATGTGCAGACTTGGTCAATCGATCTACCACAACCCATGTTGCATCATTGCCCTTTGATGACCTCGGTAACCCAGTCACAACATCCATGGAAATATGTTCCCATTTCCATTCAGGCACTGTAAGGGTTTGAGTAATCCTGGTGGTTTCTGATGTTCTGTCTTGACTTGCTGACGGGTCAGACAATGAGCAAAAAAATTCGATACATCTCTTTTAAGTCCATGCCACCAATAATGTTTTTTCAGATCATGGTACATCTTGGTGCTACCCAGATGAATAGAGAGTTTTGTTTGGTGTGCTTCGATCAACAACTCTCTTCTGCAGCTTTGAGGCACATATGTCCTACCTCGGAATAAGAGACCTTGTCCTGGTCGTAATTCCCATTCCGGTACAACCTCATCAGTAGACATCTTGGCCCATATTTCTTCCACTTCCAGATCTTTCCGTTATTCTTACTCAATTTCGGAAATCATGCTGGACCGTACCATCAGATTATACATACTTCTCCAGTCCTTGATGTACAAATTGAATTCCCGGATGGTGGTCAACATCTCCCATTCCTTTATAATCAAACTAGCCACTGTTGCATGTGACATGCGACTGGGGGCATCCGCCACTTTGTTCGTCTTGCGAGGATGATATCGGAGTGCAAACTCATAATCTTGTAGACACTCCATCCATTTGCATTGCCTTATATTGAGTTCCTTTTGATCGAATAGATACTTCAAGCTCTTGTCGTCAGAAAATACTTCAAATTTCTCACCATATAAATTGTGTCTCCAACTTTTGAGAGCGAAGACCACAGTAGCTAATTCCAGATCATGTGTGGGATAGTGGCGTTCATGGATTTTCAGCTGCCTTGAACCATAACCCAATATATGATGACTTTGAGTGAGAGAACACCCAAGTCTTTCTCCTAAAGCATCACAATATACTTCATAACCCTTGCCTCTTTCCGGCAAAATCAGAATAGGAGTAGTTGTAAGTTTTTCTTTCAGATCCTCAAACTTCGATTATACACATCAGACCATTCAAATTTGACTCCTTTTTGAGTGAGTCGCGTGAGTGGAGCTGTAATCTTGGAGAAGTCCGTAATAAACTTCTGATAATAACTAGCCAATCCCAGAAAGTTGCGGATTTCAGTTACATTCTTCAGAGCATTCCAGTCTCTAACTGCTGCCACTTTAGCTGGGCCTACGACTATTCCTTCTGCTGATATGACATGTCCTAGAAAATTGACCTCAGAGAGCCAGAACTCGTACTTGCTTGCTTTGGCATATAATTTATTTTTCTTCAGGGTGTCCGAGAGTATCTTTACATGCTCAGCATGCTCCTCTCGACTGGTAGAATAAATCAGGATATCGTCAATGAAAGCAATTACAAACTTGTCCAAATAAGGACAGAAGATTCTGTTCATCAGATCCATGAACACAACTAGTGCATGTAACACCCCAATTTCTCAATAATATGAATATTTACGAAAATGCCACTGGATTGGTAAATTTAATAAATGTGATTGCAAATGAGAAAATGGTGGGCCCATTGTTCAAATTAAGACCATAAGAACATATTATAAAGGTGAATTTATCATGAATGGGTAATGAACATCAAATTGGGTCAATGTGGTTAATTGGGTCAAAGGACCCAATTGGGACCCAATGGGTCATAATGGACTTGTTTGACCATTGGGTGAGCCCAAATTTAATGGGGTTAAGCTGAAATGATTGGAAACTAAATGGAGCATAAATGGGTAGGCTTGAGGCACATATGAAAATCACATGCAACTGGCTAAAACAACCCATAATTGGGTCATGGCGTCAAATTGGATCCATGGGGTAAATGGGGACCCATGGGTCGTGTTGATCATGGGGACCATGGTTCACAGTGTGGGTCCTCTAGTGAGCTCAAATGTGAGTCAAATTAGTTTAAGTTGGGACTGAAGTGAGTTGAATTTAATCAAATAATGAGTTGACTCAAGTGCATTAAATGGGGTGTCTTGGGTTATTGAGTTGGATGAGTTGAGATTGAAATCAAAGGGACCTTGTAATTACATTGAGTCAAATGGGAGATGAAGGAGTTGCCATAGTCTTAAACACCACAAAACAAGTCCCACACGTTGGGTACTTGTGGTGTGGATTTCCATGCGTGGAATTCAAGGGAGGAGATAAGAATCACATGGGTTATTGCCAAGGGATGCAATGGTTGGTGCCAAGGGATGCCTTGGTTGGAACCAAGTGCCTCCTTGGTTTGATCAAGAATTGATGAGGAGTAATGAGATAATATGGGGCTGTTTAACAAAAACAAAACACCCTCTCTTGGCCGAGTTTTACATTGCCAAAACCTTAGAATTCTCATCTCTCTCTCTCTCAAGAACACACCTCCTTGGCCGAACCAGCTATTGGTGTTTTCACCATTGACTCAAGCTTGTAATCAGCTAGAGACTAAGGAAGCAAGAAGAGGGAAGCAAAGATCAAAGGCAAGAGGAAAGGCAAAGGAAATTGGTAAGTACTCCATGGAATTTGGTTTAATTAAATTGGTAAAAAGGGAGCATGTTTTGGGCCACGGAATGGCCGAATGCATCAAATAATTAAACCTTGGATTAAGATTGTTTAAAATGGTAAAAATGTATAATTGGGTTCGGCCACTTTCGATGGCCAAACCCCATGAAATGATTTGGGTATTTTGATGGTTTTTGGAAGGCTAAAAACCATGAAAAATTATAGAGATTTTATGTGATTTAATAAGACTCAAATTATATGTTAAAGAGTTCAAAACATAGGCCATAGGGTTCGGCTACTGGGGATGTCCGAACCCCATGAAAGGATTAATAGACTTATGGTTAATTTTAATGGTTTTGGAAGATAAAACCATACAAGTTATGAAGGGTGTTAAAATGTGTTGAATGAAGATAAGTTTGTTATTTTGGGTTGGCCATTGGATGGCTGAACCATGTAGTTATTATGGTTAAAGAGTAGAGCCTAAGTTAGGTACATATGATGGATGTAAGGTTTCTTGGTTATGGAAATTACTGGACTGCTTTTATTAATTTTAAAAAGGGTCTTGGTTTGGGATGTATGGTTAATGCATGTTAAAGAATTTCAAGGGTTCAAAAGGACCCAATTATGGACCATTGCTATGATTGTTATGAATCAATTTTAAAGGAAATAAAGGACCATGGCTTCTGCCATGAGGTATGGCCAAACCCCATGAGAAATAATTGTTGGTTTTAAATATTTAAGTATTGTTAAGGTTAGAAGGTGAGGTTCGGCCATGTTGTATGGCCGAACCCCACCAAGTTGTATTTGGTGGATTGTAGTTTTTGTAAATGAGTCACTTGAATGGAATTATCAAATCAAGAGATAAAAATGGACTCAAGTGAAATAAGTGAGGTTAGGCCAAGGTGTATGGCCGAACCCCACCTATAAACATTGGTTTTGGGATATTATATTTAATGGATTAATGTTTATTGCCATAGGTTGTTAACAATGTTAAACAAGGGTATGATCAATGGCAAAACCGTAAATACAAGTCAAAATGTAATATGAAATGATAAATCAAAGAACTTGAAAAGAGGGGTCCAAAATCAAAGTGGTATGGTTCGGCCATGTTGTATGGCCGAACCCTACCAAGATATGTTTGAAGGGTAAAGTGTTTAAGGGTTTATCAAATGAAAAGGGAGATTAAATCCTAAGTTGGTGAGGTTTGGCCATGGGTATGGCCGAACCCCACAAGGTGCTTTTTGGGATTTAAACCTAATAAGAAATCAAAAGATTAAGTATTAACTTGTTATTGTACAAACAAGGAAACGGAAGTTGAACGGCGTGCGAGTCGTGATCAGGTGAAGCTTAGAAAGGAACAAACACTTAAGCGAAGTTTAAGTAGGTTTCCTACCTACTTGTAACCACATTTATACTTGGTTTTATGATGGCTTTTATGAGACATTTGTTATACTATTATTTATCATCTTGGATTTGAGTGACGAGTTTCATTTACATGCTTCATATATTCATTGGCATCTCATGCATGGACATGGGATGATGATTATGGAAGGCCTCCTTAGGCGATGAGGGTCCCGCCAGGAGTAGTATCATGATGATAAAAGTTACAACGGCCTCCTTAGGCGATGAGGGTCCCGCCAGGAGGAATATCATCAAGAAGAAATGAAAGACTATTGACGTTTACCTTGACGATGAGAGTCTCGTCAAGTGATGGCTATGTATATGTGTGATGGGTGGAACTCATTATATTTGCATTTACATACATAGCATTGATTTCAGATGTTTTGTTGATCATATACTATGACATATGCATGTTTTATATACTAACCATGTGGTAGCCTTGATCGGAAAACCTACTGGACGCGTTGATCTAACGCCCTAATTCTATCCTTAGAGGATAATGTAGGAAAAGGAAAAGGGAAAGAGAAGGTCGTGGATCAGGAGGGGAGCCAAGCTTAAGCGCTTGAGTGTTGGAATGGATTTATATTTTACTGTCTTTTGAATTACAATTTTATGGACATGTAATAGCTAATAACTTTGTTATGGTTTGTTTATAGTTTTGATAATGGATCTTTGGTTTAAGTAATTTTAATGGGAGACTTGTACTTGATATCTATTTAGTTTATTTTCGCAATTGGTCTAGTTTATTCTGCATGACTTATTTAGCTCCGTGTGTGTATTATTTATCATGGATTAGTCCATGCACACATGGTTGGCCAGTTAAGGGTCGGACTTTAGAAGTCTGGACTTAGCTCGCGTCGTGACGTCGTCCGCCCTTTTCTGGTGTTATTATATTATTAATAAAAAAAATTAGACTCTGAATCTCGGAAAGGGCGGGGCGTTACAGTTGGTATTAGAGCGAAATAGGAAGTTGAATCATCGAAGTAAGATTAAGACGGTTTCATGTCTCACTGATAGATAAGAATCCCAACTGACTGATTCTTCGGAGTCCGCTGACTGGGGGCCAGATTAATTTACCTCGATTGACTCAGACTGAACAATCAATCTGAGAATGACAATGAAAGATAGCAAAGTAAAGTACAAGCATCATAACTGGACATATTAAAAATAGCAAAGTAAGATGCACTCCCCTGATATCCCCACATTGAGAAACAAGCAACAGGAATTTAGAGATTTCCCCAGAAATAAAAGAAAACAAAGTGTGAAGATTTGGCAATTTCCCCAAACACAATGCATGATATGATACAATTAAAATCCCCCAAAACCAAGATTGGTTTTATTAGAACTGCTGTTGATTATTTATGAGTTATATGTTATGATACAGATATGTCGAGTAACGTGGAGTATATGGAGTTGTGGGATAACGGAACCCCTAGCAATCCCGTAGATTTGGTGTCTGCTTCCAACTACTCCAATGTGGAAGTCAACATGGACAATTAAGAGGGATTACCTGAGGAGGTGGAAGTGGATTTAGCACCTCTTCCAGAAGAGCTTATGGAAGATTATCCAGCGATAAGAGAGGTGGTGGGGGAGATAGATCCTGACTATATGTGCGAGTTCTGCAATCAGGATGGGCACAGGTGTACATACTGCCCCCACCCTCTTGAAGTTGTGTGCCCGGTTTGTGGACTTCATGGGCACGGGGAAGAAAGGACTAACTGTCCTTATATTGGAGGACCGGGGTTAATACCCTGCTTGACGTGTGGAGTATTGGGACACATGTCGATGACATGCCCTGATAGTTTCTTTATGTTTGAGGATGATGTAGGGTCTTCTACGGAAGACTAGGCTAAGAAGTAGTAAGAAAAGTCATGAAAAAGAGGGTTATTTTGTAAGGGTTGTGGGTGCATTTTGCTATTTGAAAGGTTTATTTTAACCCTACCAACCCTTGTACAAAGATGAAATATGAATATATATAAAATATGCAGTTTTTATGATTCTATGAGGATTTATACCATTTAATGTATGTTGCGAAGAAAACTAAGCCAATAATGTTTCCATGAATTAGGAAAAAATAGCTCCAACGAGAAAGAGCCTGCAGAATCAAAAAGGGAAGGAGAAAGTATTACAAATTGACTTTGGCGAAACGGCTCCAAAAAGAAAGACTCAACAAGACAGTAAAGGAAAGGAAAAAGAGATATCATTCATTCCACATGAAGAAGAGTTATCTCAATATGATAAGGAGAAATCGGTGCATGATAAGGAGAAATCAGTACATGAGAAAGAAAAATGCTCAATGAGGAAGAGTCACATCATTCTCGGTGAGAAGAGGAGGATAGTGGCCCTTCATATCGACGGGAGGAAGAAGGGAACAACAACAGCAACGTGACTATACCATTTGTGCCTCCTGAACTACAAAGCTTGGTACAAGCAGTAGTTACTTCTGTCCTCCAACAACATATGAATGGAGGTGGAAGCACGAGTGAGGCTAATGACCGAAACATGGTCAGAGACTTCCAACAACAGCGCCCTCCTTACTTCAAGGGGAGAGAAGGGCCTGTTGGAGAGGAGAACTGGTTGAAGAAGATCTCCCAAATACTGACTCTACTGAATATCAAGGGTCATGCTCACAAGATTCTAATGGCCACGTCACAGCTGATAGATGATGCTAGTAAGTGGTGGGAGATAGTGGAGAAACAGCAGGCACTTGTGCCAGAAATAGAAAGGACTGCTATGACGTGGGAGCAATTCTCAGCGACGTTCCTAGATCACTATTTTCCGGAGGAGAAGAAGGAATGTCAAATTCAGGCCTTTTTGTCATTGGTGCAAGGCTCCATGACGGTAGCTGAGTATCATCAGGAATTTCTTAGTCTATCAATTTATGCATTTTATATTGTGGACACGGAGTACCGGAGGGCTCGTAAGTTCGAGCGTGGTCTAGGCCAAACATTAGGGCCAGAGTGACAGTGTTCAAGGCAGCCACGTTGGCGGAAGTGGTCAGCAAAGCCACCATTGTGGAGCAGGAATTGGATGAGTTCACACAAGTTGACAACCGTCGAGCACCGAGTGGGAGGGGTATGTATCAGCCTAACAAGAAGTTCCGACCGAACTTCAGCAGACCCTCACCATCTGTTGGATCCACTAGGGGCTTTTGTCCCAACCAGCCCTCTCAATCTGTAGCAGTCACTCAGGCTTCTAGGGGGATGGGCAACTGCTTCCACTGTGACCAGCCGGGACACCTCAGGAAGGATTGTCCAAAACTCAACCGAACTCCCGAGGATCGTTTCGTCCACCAGCCAGACCAGCTAACTCTTGGGGAGGCCGGATGAATAATCGGGGAGAACGGGCTGGAGCTGGACGAGTGTTTTCTCTAGTACCTCCAGCGGATGAGGATCACTCAGTAATACAAGGTATGGCGGTAGTGAGTAGTTCTTCTGCATATGAACTATTTGATTCGGGAGCTTCACATTCCTTCATAGCTGCATCATTTATAACTGCTACCGGTACCTTAGTTCAAAGATTAGCCAAAACACTCACAATTGTGTCCCCTGTCGGAGACTCGGCATTGGGAATTATATGCACGGCAGTTAATACTGAACTAGCTGGACTCAGATTTGAGTTCAATTATCTGGTACTCGACATGACTGAGTATGATATAATCTTCGGCATGGATTGGTTGGCTAAGTTCCAGGCCAACATTGATTGTTATCGCCGAAGAGTGACATTTTGGTCACCTGAAGGAAACAATATGTGGTTCGTGCAGACAAGCAGAGTGGATTACAGGAAGGGTTGAACCACGTGGTATTGAATAATATCATCATAAATAAAGCACCAATTATTGAACTTCCCTCAATTGTGAAAGAGTTTGCGAATGTTTTTCCAAAGGAACTCCCTGGTTTACCACCCATGAGGGAGCTCAAATTCGAAATCCAGTTGTATCCTAGTATTGCACTAGTGTCCTTACCACATTACCGGAAGGCACCAGCAGAGATGTCTGAGCTAAAGAAGCAGATCGATGAACTGCTCAAGCTGGGATGCATCCGAAACAGCACATCATCATCTTGGGGAGCTCTAGTCTTGTTTGTAAAGAAAAAAGACGGTTTGCTCCGAATGTGTGTGGATTACCGGAAGCTGAATCAGCTAACGGTCCGGAACAAGTACCCTCTACCCAGGATCGATGATCTATTCGATCAATTGAGGGGTTTCAACTACTTTTTGAAGATTGATTTGATGTTCGGATATCATCAAATCCGGGTTAGGGAGGAAGATATAGAGAAAACAGCCTTCAGGACGCGGTACGGACTATACGAGTTTGTAGTCATGCCGTTTGAACTCACAAATGCACCAGCGGTGTTCATGGATTTAATGAACAGGATCTTCCATCCGTATTTGGACCAGTTTGTTATCGTGTTTATTTACGATATCCTGATCTTTTCCAAAATTAAGGAAGAGAACATGCTGAGCATCTACGAATAGTTTTGGACACCTTGAGGAGGAACAAGTTGTATGCCAAAGCAAAGAAATGTGAATTTTGGCTATCTGAGGTCAAATTCTTGGGGCATGTCATAACAGAAAATGGTATAGCTGTTGATCCAGCTAAGATGGCGGCAGTAAGTGAATGGAAAGCGCCGAAAAATGTAACCGAGATCCGCAGTTTCTTAGGATTGGTCGGTTATTATCGGAAGTTCATCATGGACTTCTCCAAAATTGCATCACCATTGACTCGACTCACTCAGGAAGGAGTCAAATACGAGTGGACAGATCTATGCAATCTGAGGTTTGAGGAGCTGAAAGATAGACTTACAACTGCTCCCATCTTAGTTTTGCCAGAAAAAGGCAAGGGATATGAAGTAGAACGCGACGCTTCAGGAGAGGGACTGGGGTGTGTCCTCAGTCAACGTCATCGTGTGGTGGTATACGGTTCAAGAAAACTAAAGATACATGAACATCTCTATCCCACGCATGATCTTGAACTAGCCGCAGTGGTCTTCGCTCTCAAAAGTTGGAGACACTATCTCTATGGTGAGAAATTTGAAGTGTTTTCTGATCATAAGAGTTTGAAATACTTGTTTGATCAGAAAGAACTCAACTTGAGGCAGCGCAGATGGATGGAGTATCTGGCAGATTATGACTTCGCGCTACGATACCATCCGGGAAGGCAAACAAAGTGGCGGATGCCCTCAGCAGCATATCACATGTATTTGTGGCATGTTTGATCAAAACGGAATGGGAGATGTTGCATACCATTCGTGAGTTCAATCTGTATATCAACAACCATGGGAGTATTATAATTTAATCATACGGTCCAATATGGTCACAAAAATTGAACAAGAACAACGAGCAGATCCGGAGGTGGAAGAGATATGGGCTAAGATGTCTACGGTCATAGTAGTACCGGAATGGGAATTACGACCAGGACATGGTCTTTTATTCTGAGGAAGAGTATATGTGCCAAAGAACTGTAGGAAATAGCTATTGATTGAGGCACATCAATCCAAGCTCTCCATTCATCCGGGTAGCACCAAAATGTATCATGACCTGAAAAGACATTATTGGTGGCACGGACTCAAAAGAGATGTGGCGGAATTTGTGGCACGCTGTTTAACTTGGCAGCAAGTTAAGACTGAACATCAAAAGCCACCAGGGTTACTCAAACCCTTACCAGTGCCGGAATGGAAATGGGAGCACATTTCCATGGATTTTGTGATGGGGTTGCCAAGATCCTCAAAGGGCAATGATGCCATATGGGTCGTAGTAGACCGACTGACCAAGTCTTCACATTTTATCCCTATCAAGATGACGGATTCATCGGAGACTTTGGGTCGACGGTATATCAAAGAAATAATTCGGCTACATGGCATTCCCTGAACTATAGTATCTGACAGAGATGGCCGATTTACCGGCAGAGTGTGGCAAAGCATGCAGTCAGCTATGGAGATAAATCTACTGACTAGCACCGCATTTCATCCACAGACTGATGGACAGTCAGAAAGGACGATACAAACCTTGGAAGATATGTTGAGAGCATGCATGTTAGATTTCAAGGGTGGATGGGAGGACCACTTGCCACTGGTAGAATTTTCGTATAACAATAGTTATCAGGCAAGCCTTCAGATGGCCCCATTCGAGGCATTATATGGTAGACCGTGTAGGTCACCTGTGTGCTGGACAGAGGCTGGTGAGCCTACACTAATACGACCTGAGTTGGTTGTAGAGACCAGAGCACAAATTCAGTTGATATGTCAACATTTATTGACTGCACAGAGTCGGCAAAAGAGCTACGCTGACAAAAGAAGAAGGTTTCTGGAATTTGAAGTGGGGGACATGGTATTCTTAAAGGTCTCGCCATGGAAAGGACACATGAGGTTTGGGAAGAAGGGGAAACTGTCACCAAGATTTGTGGGACCGTTTCCCATCATAAGAAGAGTGGGGGATGTGGCTTATCAGATAGCACTTCCTTCACAACTGGCAGCTCTACACGATGTGTTTCACGTGTCGATGTTGAGGAAGTATAATCCCGATCAGTCCCATGTATTGAATGTGCAAGACATAGACTGACAGACGTCGAGAAACCGGTCAGAATATTAGAAACTGAGCAAAGGGTGTTGCGAAATAGAGCGATTCAGTTCGTAAAAGTGGTATGGGACCGACGTGGTGTTGAAGAAGCAACATGGGAACTCGAATCGGAGATGAGAACAGCTCACCCTGAGTTATTCATGTAATTGATTTTGGAACCCTACTTCGCTCGATTTTCGGGACGAAAATTTAAAAAAAGAGGGTTATATTGTAACACCCCAATTTCTTAATAACATGAATATTTACGAAAATGCCACTGGATTGGTGAATTTAATAAATGTGATTGCAAATGAGAAAATGGTGGGGCCCATTGTTCAAATTAAGACCATAAGAACATATTATAAGGGTGAATTTATTTATGAATGGGTAATGAACATCAAATTGGGTCAATGTGGTTAATTGGGTCAAAGGACCCAATTGGGACCCAATGGGTCATAATCGACTTGTTTGACCATTAGGTGAGCCCAAATTTAATGGGGTTAAGCTGAAATTATTGGAAACTAAATGGAACATAAATGGGTAGGCTTGAGGCACATATGAAAATCACATGCAAATGGCTAAAACAACCCATAATTGGGTCATGGAGTCAAATTGGATCCATGGGCTAAATGGGGACCCAATGGGTCGTGTTGATCATGGGGACCATGGTTGACCGTGTGGGCCCTCTAGTGAGCTCAAATGTGAGTCAAATTAGTTTAAGTTGGGACTGAAGTGAGTTGAATTTAATCAAATAATGAGTTGACTCAAGTGCATTAAATGGGGTGTCTTGGGTTATTGAGTTGGATGAGTTGAGATTAAAATCATAGGGACCTTGTAATTACATTGAGTCAAATGGGAGATGAAGGAGTTGCCATAGTCTTAAACACCACAAAACAAGTCCCACACGTTGGGTACTTGTGGTGTGGATTTCCATGCGTGGAATTCAAGGGAGGAGATAAGAATCACATGGGTTATTGCCAAGGGATACCTTGGTTGGAACCAAGTGCCTCCTTGGTTTGATCAAGAATTGATGAGGAGTAATGAGATAATATGGGGCTGTTTAACAAAAACAAAACACCCTCTCTTGGCCGAGTTTTACATTGCCAAAACTTTAGAATTCTCATCTCTCTCTCTCTCTCAAGAACACACCTCCTTGGCCGAACCAGCTATTGGTGTTTTCACCATTGACTCAAGCTTGTAATCAGCTAGAGACTAAGGAAGCAAGAAGAGGGAAGCAAAGATCAAAGGCAAGAGGAAAGGCAAAGGAAATTGGTAAGTACTCCATGGAATTTGGTTTAATTAAATTGGTAAAAAGGGAGCATGTTTTGGGCCACGGAATGGCCGAATGCATCAAAGAATTAAACCTTGGATTAAGATTGTTTAAAATGGTAAAAATGTATCATTGGGTTCGGCCACTTTCGATGGCCGAACCCCATGAAATGATTTGGGTATTTTGATGGTTTTTGGAAGGCTAAAAACCATGCATAATTATAGAGATTTTATTGTTTTAATAAGACTCAAATTATATGTTAAAGAGGTTCAAAACATAGGCCATAGGGTTCGGCCATTGGGGATGGCCGAACCCCATGAAAGGATTAATAGGCTTATTGTTAATTTTAATGGTTTTGGAAGATAAAACCATACAAGTTATGAAGGGTGTTAAAATTTGTTGAATGAAGATAAGTTTGTTATTTTGGGTTGGCCATTGGATGGTATGTAGTTATTATGGTTAAAGAGTAGAGCCTAAGTTAGGTACATATGATGGAATCATTGAACCAAGGGAACCATTGGGTTCGGCCATACCTATGGCCGAACCCCATGGACCACTTTATATGGATGTAAGGTTTCTTGGTTATGGAAATTACTGGACTGCTTTTATTAATTTTAAAAAGGGTCTTGTTTTGGGATGTATGGTTAATGCATGTTAATGAATTTCAAGGGTTCAAAAGGACCCAATTATGGACCATTGCTATGATTGTTATGAATCAATTTTAAAGGAAATAAAGGACCATGGGTTCGGCCATGAGGTATGGCCAAACCCCATGAGAAATAATTGTTGGTTTTAAATGTTTAAGTATAGTTAAGGTTAGAAGGTGAGGTTCGACCATGTTGTATGGCCGAACCCCACCAAGTAGTGTTTGGTGGATTGTAGTTTTTGTAAATGAGTCACTTGAATGGAAGTATTAAATCAAGGTGTATGGCCAAACCCCACCTATAAACATTGGTTTTGGGATATTAAATTTAATGGATTAATGTTTATTGCCATAGGTTGTTAACAATGTTAAACAAGGGTATGATCAATGGCAAAACCGTAAATACAAGTCAAAGTTTAATATGAAAGGATTAATCAAAGAACTTGAAAAGAGGGGTCCAAAATCAAAGTGGTATGGTTCGGCCATGTTGTATGGCCGAACCCTACCAAGATATGTTTGAAGGGTAAAAGTGTTTAAGGGTTTATCAAATGAAAAGGGAGATTAAATCCTAAGTTGGTGAGGTTTGGCCATGGGTATGGCCGAACCCCCCACAAGGTGCTTTTTGGGATTTAAACCTAATAAGAAATCAAAAGATTAAGTATTAACTTGCTGTTGTATAAACAAGGAAACGGAAGTTGAACGGCGTGCGAGTCGTGATCGGGTGAAGCTTAGAAAGGAACGAACACTTAAGCGAAGTTTAAGTAGGTTTCCTACCTACTTGTAACCACATTTATACTTGGTTTTATGATGGCTTTTATGAGACATTTGTTATACTATTATTTATCATCTTGATTTGAATGACAAGTTTCATTTACATGCTTCATATATTCATTGGCATCTCATGCATGGACATGGGATGATGATTATGAAAGGCCTCCTTAGGCGATGAGGGTCCCGCCAGGAGTAGTATCATGATGATAAGAGTTACAACGGCCTCCTTAGGCGATGAGGGTCCCACTAGGAGGAATATTATGATGATGAGAGCCACATCGGTCTCCTTAGGCGATGAAGGTCCCGCTAGGAGGAATATCATCAAGAAGAAATGAAAGACTATTGAGGTTTACCTTGACGATGAGAGTCTCGTCAAGTGATGGCTATGTATATGTGTGATGGGTGGAACTCATTACATTTGCATTTACATACATAGCATTGATTTCAGATGTTTTGTTGATCATATACTATGATATATGCATGTTTTATATACTAACCATGTTGTAGCCTTGATCGGAAAGCCTACTGGATGCGTTGATCTAACGCCCTAATTCTATCCTTAGAGGATAATGGAGGAAAAGGAAAAGGGAAAGAGAAGGTCGTGGATCAGGAGGGCAGCCAGGCTTAAGTGCTTGAGTGTTGGAATGGATTTATATTTTACTGTCTTTTGAATTACAATTTTATGGACATGTAATAGCTAGTAACTTTGCTTTGGTTTGTTTATAGTTTTGATAATGGATCTTTGGTTTAAGTAATTTTAATGGGATACTTGTACTTGCTATCTATTCAGTTTATTTCCGCAATTGGTCTAGTTTATTCGCATGACTTATTTAGTTCCGTGTGTGTATTGTTTATCATGGATTAGTCCATGCACACATGGTTGGCCAGTTAAGGGTCGGACTTTAGAAGTCCGGACTTAGCTCTCGTCGTGACGTCGTCTGCCCTTTTACGGTGTTATTATAGTATGAATAAAAAAAATAAATTAGACTCTGAATCTCGGAAAGAGCGGGCGTTACAGTGTATCTGTGAGTCCAAACGGCATGACCACATACGCATATTGTCCATACCGAGTTCTGAAAGCCATCTTCTCTATGTCTTCATCCCTGACACGGATTTGATGGTAGCCTGACATTAGATCAATATTGGAGAAATAGCTGGAGCCTTTGAGTTGATCGAACAGATCATGGGTAGAGGGTACTTGTTCCTGATTGTCAGCTGATTCAATTTTCGACAATCTACACACATCCGAAGCATACCATCCTTCTTCTTCACAAATAATACGGGTGCTCCCCAAGATTAAGTGTTATTCTGGATACATCCCAGTCTGAGTAACTCATCAATTTGTTTTTTCAGCTCAGAAATCTCTGCTGGGGCCATCCGGTAATGCGGCAATGATACTGGAGCAGTGCCAAGATATAGCTTGATCTCGAAATCAATCTCCCTTTTTGGAGGCAAACCAGGGAGTTCTGTCGGGAATACCTCTGCGTACTCTTTCACTACCGCAGGTAGTTCAGCCATTGGCGCCTTGTCTAGTCTGATGTTGTTTAGTACTAGTCGGTTTATTTCTTCGTGCAATCTCCTGGTCATTGGAATGCTTTGTCTGTCGGCATGTACCACATATTTTTTTTTCCCTCAGGCGAAAAAAATATCACCTTGCAGAGATGGCAGTCAATGCTGGCCTGGAAAGTAGCCAACCAATCCATGCCAAATATGATGTCGTACTCTGTCATCTCGAGTACCAGATAGTTGAACTTAAATCTGAACCCAGCAACTTCAGTGTCTACCGAAGTGTAGATCAGACCCAGTGATGTGTCTCCAATAGGGGATACAATAGTAAGTGTTGTGGACAATTGTTGTACTAAGGTGCCAGTAGAAAATATGAAGGCAACAGATATAAAGGAGTGGGATACTCCTGAATCAAATAGTGCAAAAGCATAAGAACTACCAACTACTGCTATACCTTGAATCACCGAGTGATCCAGCGTCTCTCGAGACTGAGCTGGTCGAGCTGGAGGATGGAAGGAACCCCTAGAGTGAGGAGGTCTATTGATCTGTGGACACTCCTTCTTGAAATGGCCTTGCTGGCCACACTGGAAACATGTGCTAACTCCTCGAGGAACCTGAGAGACGGATCCTGATGTGGTGGACTGATGGGGACGAAAACCTCCAGTGGACCCAATAGAAAGTGAGGTTCTCCCAAAGTTGGGTCTGAATCTCTTGTTCGGGCGGAAAACATTTCCACCAATTTGACCTCGACGAGTATGCACAAACTTGATTGTTTCCATTAGCTCTTGCTGAGCTATACTAGCTCGACTAACCACTTCCTCCAAAGTAGTTGATTTGAATATTGTGACCTCGGCTCGTAAGCTAGGTCATAGGCCTCGTTCAAATTTCCAAGCCTTCTTATATTCTGTGTCTGCCATGTACAAAGCATAACATGATATACGTAGAAACTCCTGATAATAGTCCGCAATCGTCATGGTGCCCTGGACCCTGGACCAGAGATATGAACGCTTGTGTCTGCTTTCCTTTTCCTCCTCTGGAAAATAATGATCCAAAAACATTCCAAGGAACTGGTCCCATGTCATCTCGGTCCTTTCCCCTATTGGAATCTGTTCTTGCTGACGTTCTATAACTCTCCACCATTTGCCGGCATCATCCACCAATTGTGAGGTGGCCAGCAGTATCCTGTCCTCATTACTGGTGATCTTGAGTAGCTTCAAGATTTTTGTAATGTTCTCAATCCAGTTTTCTGCTTTTGTGGGTCCCTCTTTCCCTTTGAAATAAGGGGGACGCTGCTGTTGGAAGTCCCTGACCATATTCCTGTCCTGTGATTCATTGGAGGTTGCGCCTCCATTGCAGTTCTGATGTTGCTGTAGAACGGAAGTGACTACCGCCTGTACTAGGCTCTACAGCTCAGGAGGTACCTCAGGAATGTTCACATTGTTTTGTCCCTCTTCCTTGTGTGGATGTTGTACCTCTTCCTCCTGATGCGGGTTTTGTCTGGTATTTCTTCTTCTCGGAGGCATTTTCCTAAGTCATTGAAACATTACTTGACTTAGTTTTTCTCATAAGGTTTTATGTTTACATAGTTTGGGAAATTGCCTAATCAGCATCTTGTGTTTCTTGTTTTGGGGAATTTCCTATGTATCACGTGTTGTTTCTCATTTTGGGGAAATCCTGTTGCTTCTTGTTTTGGGGAAATATGTCCTATTTCGTTATGTTTGATAAATCCATAATTATAGTGATTGTCCTTCCTTTGTTGTTTCTCTTCTCATTAAGTGTTGTTCTCAGATTGAATGCTTACAGTCTGATTCTCAACAAAGTAAATTAATCCGGCCCCCGTGCAATAGACTCTGAAGAGTCGGTCAGCTGCGATTCTTATATTATCAGTGAGACGTGATACCGTATTAATCTTACTTTGAAAAGTCCAGCACTTCCGGTTTCACTCTGATACCTACTATAACGCCCCGCCCTTTTTCACTCGTCGAAAATCAGAATATATTTTTCTTTTTTAAATAAAGAGTGAGAAAGAGCGGGAATGTCACGACGCGAGCTAAGTCCGAGTTTTCAAAACCCGACCCTTAATTGGCCACTAATACGTGTGGGTGGACCATATAACACCCCACCCTTTTTCACTTGAAATCAGAGTCTATTTTTTTTTTAAAAAAAAAATAAACAAGTGATAAGAGCGGAGTGTCACGACGCGAGTTAAATCCGGACTTCTAAAGTTTGACCCTTAACTGGCCAAACCTATGTGTGGATGGGCTAAGTCCATGAAAAATGATTCACACATAGTACTTTATAAATCTTGCGGAATATTATTACTTAATCTAACTGCGGATTACAATAAAACCTAAGTCTACTCCATTTAGATAGCAAAGTACAAGTCATTTATCCAAAATTACCTTAACTTAATCATTCATTCAGACCATACCAAACCATAGCAAATATTAACTAGGTTATTACATGTCCTTGTAAACTTAAACAAAATATCCATAATTAAAACCATTCAAATGCCCAAGCTCCTATGCTTGGTTTCCTTCGCGATCCTCGACCTTTCCCTTTCCTGCGTCATCCACTAAGGATAGAAATAGGGCGTTAGATCAACGCACCCAGTAGGTCTTCCGATTAGGGCTACCACAAGGTTAGTATAAAAACATGCATATAACATAATAATAAATGATCATCAAAATCTTACAAAAACAATGCTATGTATGTATGCAAATGTAATGAGTCCCACCCACCACAAGTATACATAGCCTCCTCTTGATGGGATTCTCATCATCAAGGTACCTCCACATAGGTTGTTCGGACGCCCCGACGGAGTGTGGACCCTCCGGTTTCCTCTTGATGGGATTCACATCATCAAGGTACCCCCCACAGTGGTCTTTCCGACGCCCCAATGGAGTGTGGCCTCCGGTTACAAATCATCACCCCATGCCCTGCATGAGATGTCTATGAATACATGCCATTTGTAAATAAATCTTAACATTCAAATCCACATTGAAACATAATAGTTTAGCACATATCTCATAAAAATCAAGATAAAAACAAAGTATAGAGTGTGGTTACAAAGAGGTAGGAAACCTACACCAATGTCACTTAAAATATCCGCTCTTCTTAAACCGTCACCCATTTGTGATTGCACACCGTTCAAGAAGTCCCGTTACCTTGTTTATATAACAATAAGTCAAGACAATATCCTTTTGATTTCTAATTAAATCTATGTCCAAAAACCACCTTGTGGGGTTCAGCCATAACCCATGGCCGAACCTCACCCACTTGTACTTGATCTTTCTTTTTATTTAATTAACACCCTAGAACACCTCAAACTACAAACATACTTTGGTAGGGTTCGGCCATACAACATGGCCGAACCTTACCACTTTGGTTTTGACCCCTTTTTCAATTCCTTTGATCATTTCATTCCATATTTACATTCTAGCTTGTAATTATGGTTTTGCCATTGGTTTAACCTTTGCTTGATATGGCTAACCATCAACATCCATAAAAATCCACCTTAGTGGGGTTCGGCCATACAACATGGCTGAACCTCACTATCTTAATTTTTGTTCCTTTAAATCCTTCATACATACATTTTGATTTTTTAACCACTTCAAAATAAACATAGTCCATCAAATACCCATTAGTGGGGTTCGACCATACTACATGGCCGAACCTCACCCTATGGATTTTTATCCCTTTTTCCATCATCTATCATGGTTGATTATTTACTTAACAATAAATCCAAATATAAACATATGAAATTCTTTAACCACCATTTATAATTTCCACCATGTTCTTAACTCCCAATAACCCATAAAATGGTCCATGGGGTTCGGCCATACACATGGCCGAACCCTATGGTTCTCTTGACTCAATCATTCCATAATTTGTATATGGTTTATGCTCAATACTTTAGCCATAATAATAATATGGTTCAGCCATCCAATGGCCGACTCAAAACATCAATCTTAACTCCAATTAAAACACCTAAAAACCTCCATAAAATTGCATAGTTTTTAACTCTAAAAAACCATCAAAAGAACAAAGTCATTTCATGGGGTTCGGCCATCCCCATAATCCATGTTTCTACCCTTTTTAAACATCATCTTTCATGGTTTAAACTTTTGATAGATTTAGCCATACAATGGCCGGATCATGCTTCCTTGTTTATTTATTTTAAAAAAAAAATTACTCTGATTTGGAGTGAAAAAGGGCGGGGTGTTACAGTCGGTATCAGAGCGAAACGGGAAGTTGAATCTTTCGAAGTAAGATTAAGACGGTTTCATGTCTCACTGACAGATAAGAATCCCAACTGACCGACTCTTCGGAGTCCGCTGACTGGGGGCCGGATTAATTTACTTCGTTAGACTTAGACTGAACCTTCAACTTGAGAACAAGAATGAAAGATAGCAAATGAAGTACAGTCAAAATAATTAGATATACCAAACATAGCAAAATAGGAGATATTTCCCCAATATACCCGAATGGAGAAAGCAAATACTAGATACTTGGGAAGCTTCCCCAAAGCAAAGAAATACAAAGAGTGCTTATTTGGCAATTTCCCCAAGGAAAGAAAACACAAGATGTTTACTTGACAATGTTCCCAAACAAGAGACATTATGTGATGCATAGGAAATTCCCCAAAACAAAGATTAGTTTGATTAGAACTGTTGTTGTCGTTGAAATATTATGTTGTTGTGATACAGATATGTCTAGCAACATTGAGTATACAGAGTTGTGGGACAGAAAGACCCCAAGCTGTACGATAGATTTGGTTTCTTCTTCCGACGATTCCACCAATCAGGACATGGAAGTAGAATCGCCCGAGTACAATGTTGGGGTTGCTCCAGCCTTTGTACCCGAAGAGGACGAGGGAGATATCCCAATGATAGGAGAATCAGTGAGGGAGATAACGCCCGGGGTATTTGTACGAGTTGTACAATTAGGAGGGACACAACTGTACTTTTTGCCCCTACTCCCTTGAGATTATTTACCCTGTTTGTGGACTTCACGGGCACGGGAAGGAGAGGACTAATTGTCCTTACATTGGAGGACCAGGAATGATACCCTATCTGACTTGTGGAGTGTTGGGGCACACGTCGATGACATGCCCTGACAATTGGTGATGATGCAGGGTCTTCTACGGAAGGTTAGGCTAAGGAATGGTAAGAGAATGTCGGGGAAAGGGAAGATTTTGTAAGGGTTGTGGGTACGTTTTGAAGGGTTTGTTTTAAGCCCTACCAACCCTTGTATTGTGATGGAAGTTTGAATAATGTTCAATAAAGTATGCAAACTTAAGAGTTTATGAGGACTTTGGCATTGAGATGTATGTGACGAGGTCATCTGATTATATTGAGACGTGGTATGGGTGCATCCCTCATGTGATATTGATGACTGAGATGTGGTATGGGTGCGTCCCTCACGTGATATTTATGAGATAAGTATATAGATTCCATGAATGTGGCTTAGAGTAGCCGTAAGACTATGGGAACCTCGATATGAAATACGGAGACTTGGTCCCGTAGGGTTACCGTTGAGGAGTGGGTCCCTCGTAGGCTTCACGCTGGAGGACGCTCTCACGGCTATTTCGCACACTTCTTGTGTGTTGATGAGCAGAGATAGGTACTATTTTACCCCGTGGGGGTGCGCTAGCTTCGTCAGACTCGGTCCGACCGCCTTAGAGCTTGACTGAATCACCTTTGGGGTGAAGGGATGCAGGGTGGGGTAGACCGGATCACGTTGGACGTGGGTCTTCCGCTTAGTAAGTCATGGGCCCTAAGTCTTGCTAAGGGTCGGGGTATATTTGTGAGTTGATATGGTTGCCACAGTCGGGTAGTGACTCATTTGAGTGTTGTTTCCATGGATAAAATATCTCATGGTAAAGGATGTGACCTGGATTAGTTATACCCATGAATGGATTATACCCATAGGAGGGTTATATTCATGGATGATTAGTAACCATGGATAGATGATACTCACTAATAAGAGATACCAGGGATAAATGTGTATAACCATGGATGATGGTTTCCACGGTGGGTTGGATTGATGACCAGGTATCGGTACCATGGTAGACATGTTAGTAGTGTGATGGACCTGTTGGTCCCATAAATGATGTATTGCTCTAGTGATTGGGACATGTTTGGATTTACATCCCACGTGATAAGAAAATGGTATTAGTCATATTATGACTTGTATCACAAGAAAATTAGTGTTGAGAGATACTAGATATCGTAGAAGATTTGAACAAAAGGTGTTAGTCACATAGTGACTTATGTGCAAATGAGGATATGCTTAATTTTGGAGATGTACTTAGTGGAAAAGATAAGAGTCTAGTGAAACTTGAATGGAAGCTATGGACGATTGCCGAGTTAGTCTAGCTAGCTGACTCTGTAGTTAGCCGATGGAATTCCAAGAAGGTGAAGCTAGAAATCTAGTTAAAGTGGAATCAGCGAAAGACTTGGAACCCTACTTCGTTCGATTTTCGGGACGAAAATTTTAAAAAGAGGATTGTATTGTAATACCCCAGATTTTCAGTTTATCAATATTTACGAAAATTGCCATTGAAAAGGTGAATTTAAAGGATATAGACCTTAGATGGGTAAAGGGTTGGGTCAATTACCCAATTAAGACCCAACGGATTGTGGATATGGTGGCAATTGGAATAAATGGGTAAGGTGCATTTAATTGGGTCAAGGTGATTATTTGGGTCAAAAGACCCAATTGGGACCCAATGGGTCGTGGATTGACTTGATTGACCATTGGGTGAGCTCAAGCTTAATTAAGTGGTGAGTTAAATTAAATGAGTTGGGATGGACGGGTTATGTTTCAAATTCAAAATTCAAATGAGTTGGGATGGACGAGTTATGTTTCAAATTCAAAATTCAAATGAGTTGCGATGGACGGGTTATGTTTCAAATTCAAAATTCAAATGAGTTGGGATGGACGTTTTTTACATTTGAAATTCAAATTCAAAACAAAGATAAGGATACACGTTGGGGAGGTGAGGAGGTTCTTTGAGTTTGAAGTTGGGGACATGGTATTCTTGAAGGTCTCGCCACGAAAGTGACACATGAGATTTGGGAATAAGGGGAAACTGTCACCAAGATTTGTGGGACCGTTTTCCATCTTAAGAAGGATGGGAGATGTAGCTTATTAGTTAGCACTTCCTTCACAATTGGCATCCTTACACGATGTGTTTCATATATCGATGCTGAGGAAGTACAATCATGATCCGTCTCATGTATTGAATGTGCAATATACAGAAGTGCAAAGCGACGTGACGTACGTCGAGAAACCTGCCAGAATAATAGAGACTGAGCAAAGGGTCTTACGAAACAGAGTGATTCAGTTCCTCAAGGTGGTATGAGATCGACATGGTATTGAGGAAGCCACTTGGGAACTCGAATCGAAGATGAGAACAGCTCACCCTGAATTATTTGTGTAATTTATTTTGGAATTCTACTTCGTTCGATTTTTGGGACAAAAATTTCGAAAAGAGGATTGTATTGTAATACCCCAGATTTTTCAATATATCAATATTTACGAAATTTCCATTGAAATTATGAATTAAAAGGATATGACCGTAGATGAGTAAATTGTGGGGCCCATTGTTCAAATAAGACCCAATGTACATGTTATAAGGTCAAATTAAAGTAAATGGGTAATGTGCATCTAATTGGGTCAAGGTGGTTAATTGGGTCAAAGGACCCAATTGGGACCCAATGGGCCGTGGTGGACATGTTTGACCTTTGGGTGAGCTCAAGCTTAATTGGGTTAGGCTGAATTGAATGTGGACAGTTTACATTTCAAATTCAAATTCAAACAATGGTTATACATTGGAGAGATGAAGGTGGTTTAAAATTCAAATTCAAAACAATGGGAAGGACAGTTTACATTTTAAATTTAATTTCAAATAATGGGATTGACGATTTTTATTTCAAATTCAAATGAGATGGATGAGTTATGTTTAATTCAAATTCAAAACAATGATATACGTCGAAGAGATGGGAAGTTTTGGTTACACAATTCAAATTCAAAACAAAGGTAAGGATACACGTTGGGGAGGAGGTTGGTTTGTTTCAAAATTTAAACGTTGGAGAAGATAAGGGAGATGGTTATGGTTCAATTTTCAAATTCAAACAAATGGAGGAATATTGTTTTATTTCAAATTCAAGGCACACGTTGGAGAGATGATGGAGATGGTTTGGCTTATTTCAAAATCAAAACAAGGATGCACATGTAAAGATAATGGAGATAATTTTACATTTAAAAAATTCAAATTTCAAGGGCATACACGTTGGAGTCTTGAGAATTCTATCTCATGCGGAGATAGGGAAGATAATGAAGTGGAAATTCCAACATGGAAAGATAATGAAGTTGGTTCAAATCTCAATTTCAAACAAGGCTACACGTTGGAGAGATAAGGGGGAGTTTGGGGTTTATTTTTCAAATTCAAACAAGATTCAACTCTCCCTCTCCCACTTGGCTATCTCTCTCCCTCACACTCTCTCTTGGCCGGCCAACAACCTAAGAGAAAGAATACCAAACATTTGGAGAGTTTTATCTCATTTTCTCCCTCTCTTGGCCGTTCCTCTCAAGTCAAGGACTTGGAGTATTTGTCCATCCCAAGTGTTCTCTCTCTCTCTCTCAAATCTATATCTTGGCCGAACCAGCCCTTGGTGATCTCATTTTGAGCAAGCACACAATCGGCTAAAGGATCAAAAGAACAAGAAGGAAGGAAGGATCAAAGGAAAGAAGAGAGGCTAAGGAGATTGGTAAGTACATCATAATCTTTGTTAAATAAAATAGATAAGGAAACATGATCCGGCCATTGTATGGCCGAATCTATCAAAGGTTTAAACCATGGAAGATGTTGTTTAAAAAGGGTAGAAACATGGATCATAGGGTTCGGCCACTTTGGATGGCCGAACCCCAGGAAATGACTTTGTTATTTTGATTGGTTTTGAAAGTTAAAAACTATGCAATGTTATGGAGGTTTTTAGGTTTTTTAATTGGAGTTAAGATTGATGTTTTGGGTCGGCCATTGGATGGCTGAACCATATTATTATTATGGCTAAAGTATTGAGCATAAACCATATACAAATGATGGAATGATTGAGTCAAGAGAGCCATAGGGTTCGACCATGTGTATGGCCAAACCCCATGGACCATTTTATGGGTTATTGGGAGTTAAGAACATGGTGGAAATTATAAATGGTGGTTAAAGAATTTCATATGTTTATCTTTGGATTTAGTATTAAGTAAATAATCAACCATGATAGATGATGGAAAAAGGGATAAAAATCCATAGGGTGAGGTTCGGCCATGTAGTATGGCCGAACCCCACTAATGGGTATTTGATGGACTAAGTTTATTTTGAAGTGGTTAAAAAATCAAAATGTATGTATGAAGGACTAAAGGAACAAAAATTAAGATGGTGAGGTTCGGCCATGTTGTATGGCCAAACCCCACTAAGGTGGATTTTTATGGATGTTGATGGTTAGCCATATCAAGCAAAGGTTAAACCAATGGCAAAACCGAAAATACAAGCTAGAATGTAAATATGGAATGAAATGATCGAATGAATTGAAAGAGCGCTCAAAACCAAAGTGGTAAGGTTAGGCCATGTTGTATGGCTGAACCCTACCAAAGTATGTTTGTAGTTTGAGGTGTTCTAGGGTGTTAATTAAATAAAAAGAAAGATCAAGTACAAGTGGGTGAGGTTCGGCCATGGGTTATGGCCGAACCCCACAAGGTGGTTTTTGGACTTAGATTTAATTAGAAATCAAAAGGATATTGTCTTGACTTATTGTTATATAAACAAGGTAACGGGACTTCTTGAACGGTGTGCAATCGGAAACGGGTGACGGTTTAAGAAGAGTGGATATTTTAAGTGACATTGGTGTAGGTTTCCTACCACTTTGTAACCACACTCTATACTTGGTTTTTTATCTTGATTTTTATGGGATATGTGCTAAACTATTATATTTCAATGTGGATTTGAATGTTAAGATTTATTTACAAATGGCATGTATTCATAGACATCTCATGCATGGCATGGGGTGATGATTTGTAACCGGAGGCCACACTCTGTCGGGGCGTCCGAAAGACCACTGTGGGGGGTACCTTGATGATGTGAATCCCATCAAGAGGAAACCGGAGGGTCCACACTCCGTCGGGGCGTCCGAACAACCTATGTGGAGGTACCTTGATGATGAGAATCCCATCAAGAGGAGGCTATGTATACTTGTGGTGGGTGGGACTCATTACATTTGCATACATACATAGTATTGTTTTTGTAAGATTTTGATGATCATGTATTATTATGTTATATGCATGTTTTTATACTAACCTTATGGTAGCCCTAATCGGAAGACCTACTGGGCTCGTTGATCTAACGCCCTATTTCTATTCTTAGTGGATGACGTAGGAAAGGGAAAGGTCTAGGATCTCGAAGGAAACCAAGCATAAGATCTTGGGCATTTGAATGGTTTTAATTATGGATATTTTGTTTAAGTTTACAAGGACATGTAATAACTTAGTTAATATTTGCTATGGTTTGGTATGGTTTGAATGAATGATTAAGTTAAGGTAATTTTGAATAAATGACTTGTACTTTTCTATATAAATGGAGTAGACTTAGGTTCGATTGTAATCCACAGTTAGATTAAATAATAATATTCAGCAAGATTTATAAAGTACTATGTGTGAATCGTTTTTCATGGACTTAGCCCATGCACACATAGGTTTGGCCAGTTAAGGGTCGGACTTTAGAAGTCCGGACTTAACTCGCGTCGTGACACTCCGCTCTTATCACTTGTTCATTTATTTAAAAAAAAAAAATAGACTCTGATTTCGAGTGAAAAAGGGCGGGGTGTTACAGACCAAGTACACAAAAACAGTTCACATGCTTACAAATAATTGCAGAAAAACCATATGGATAAGATTTCATCCATAAACATGACATCAATATTAAGCAAGGAAGTAAATCATATAAAATTAACTGAAGATTAAGCATCCAAATATCATCAAACCATAGCAAAATAGATCTAACTTATTACAATCCCAAAATATGTTATCTCAATACATTGTTCCAAAATCAATTAAGTAAAATAAGCATAAACTGCCCAGGCTCCTAAGCTTGGCTTTCTTCAAGTCCCATGTCCTTTCCATTTCCTATTCTGTCATTTAAAGGGTAGAAGTAGGGCGTTAGTCAACGCGCTCAATAGGAATTCCAAATATGGTGATGTACATATAGGATCAATATGAAAATCATGATACTACATCCAATCAAAATAGTAAAGCATCTCATAGTATTAAAAACAGTGCATGATAATCATATCCAAATCATGCTAATGTAGGTGCCATGTCATGGTTGTCATATGCCAATGATCCCTCACCCAATCTCCATATCCAAACACAATACAAATCATATCAATAGTTTCCTTGATAAAATAAAGTCATATCAAGGTGTTCCCTTGGCCATTTACGTCTGCAGTGTTTTGTGACGGCACCACCAGGTCACTGTTATACCTCCCCATGTATGTTAATCGGAATTACTGACGGAGCGTGGACTCCTCCCTCTGTGCAAGGTTTTTGGACTGGTTACCCCTGAGCTCTTTAGCCCAAATTACACTGTACCCCTATCTAGTAATCCCGGACAATGCCAATGGTTCACATAGCTTCTTTCAAGCTAGTTTTCAAGCCCTAAGTCATGTCCGGATAGCTTATAACTTGGCTTGTTGTGCCATGTACTCCATCCCATGCCGTGCATGTGACCATGAATGCAATAATGCCTTTTCATTTCAAATCACACGTTACCATCGAAAACAGTTCATAATCATATACATTTCTTAGGTCAAAGTAAATCATCATGTTTGGAAACACAAATCAGTAACACAAATATATATATATATATATATATAAGATCCACATGTATTTCAATAAGGTAGGAATCCTGCCAAATCCCAGTATACTATCTTTGCTGTTTGTGAAGATACCGTTCAATGATCACGTCAAAACTAATCGCACACCCGTTTGCGAAATCTCTTTACCTTAATGAATTCATTCGTATACAATAATCAATTTAATTATCCATTTAATTTAAATCATCCCTTACATCCTTCCAGATAGACTAAAGTTTCTGGAAAACATCATATAAAATCAACTTTTCATTTCAATCGACTGAATAAGGAATTCAGTCGACTGAAAAATGCCCGAATACAGCCGTCGGTCCTACCCCTAGACTTTCAGTCGGCTGAAACCGAACTCATTACTGTTATTCCTTGACTCGCTAACCTTTCAGTCGGCTGACTCTGAGTCAAACCCTCTGTATTTGGTCAATCCACTTTCAGTCGACTGAATCACAAATTCAATCGGCTGACTTTGGATCAGATTAACTGTGTGTTCGGCCAGTATAGATTCAGTCGACTGGGTCCATGATTTAGTCGGCTGAACCCTCAACCAACAATTTTCGTGTTTGAAAAGTAATCATTCAGTCGGCTGAAACACGCCAGATTCCTTTTCTTATTCTTTACGTCTATATTCAGTCAACTGAATCAAAAGATTCAGTTGGCTGAAACTCCCACAAACTGATTTCTGATTCGGCCACTACAAGTTCATTCAACTGAATCCCAGATTCAGTCAACTGACTGTTTGTCAGTCTTTTTTGTTTGATTCTTTTATAAATCCTTTATTCATGTAATCCATTCCTTATTAATTTAAAACATAAATCATACCATTCATATTACTTTTAGTGAGTTTACTCTACCCCCCATCCAAAGCTAGTGTCCTTTTCATTATTCTTTCAATCCTTGGTTTACAATTTGAATTCGGACATCCACTTTGTCTCCAACACATATTCATTCTACAAATGGGTATCCAGTTCCATGACCCTATATCAGTTTGGTCATCCTTTCAAATCAGATATGGAATCCATAGGTTTGGCCATACCATGACCAAAACTATGGTTCCCTTAATCTCATATTCTAAACTTATTAACCTCAAAACATACCTTCCTTTCCCGTCTCCTTCTTTTTCTTTTGATCTGTTTCCTTTCTTTCTTAGACCTTCCTCTTCTTTCCTTTGCTCTTCACAATTTCTCTAAGTGCGAAATGTAGATGGGAGAGGGAGAAGAGAAGAGAGAAATCTCTTTGTTTTAATGAGATAGAATTGACCAAAGGTTTGAGCATCCCGTTGAATTATGACCCTTTGTATACCAATCCCAACTCTTTCACTTCCCCTCTTTAATATTTGTCCAACCAAGGAGCCCCTTGGCTTAACCAAGAGGACACTTGGACCAAGCTTAAGAGATCCATTTGACTTCCATCGAGTCATGGGTTCCATCCCCATGAGATGGAAGCTTTCCATCTTCCCTCTCAACTCACATTGAGATGGAAGCCTCCTCATGTTCCCATTCAACTCAAGTCAACTCAGCATTAACTCCATTCCTTTGGACTCACCCACGATTGACCCAGTCAACCATGACTTAGCCGACCATGGACCATATTGCATTTAGGTTCCACCCTGGCCATGTCACTCGATGGTGTGGCACTTTGTCTTAGTTGACTTCCATGCATGCCCCATGGCAATGCTCCCTCACATACATGCCACCTCACTTGATGAGGTGGATTTATGCATTGGGTCTTAATTGGGTAGCTGACCCAATTAAATTAACCGTACTCATTTACTTAAAATTAGCTCATCTATGACCCATTGGGTCCCAATTGGGTAATTGACCCATTTAATTACATTTACCCAATTACTTTCAATCAAACTCTATCCATGATCCATTGGATCTTAATTGGTTATTGACCCAACTCTTTACCCATGTAAGGTCCATTTCATCCATTAATCTTAAATTCAATCAATTTATAATTCAAAATAGACCAAATCCAATATATTACAATGCTCGTGTGTACATGTAGGTTTGCTCTCTAGTATTGGAATATATTTATCTCATTTAATTTCATATGCCATGTGATTTGTGCATCTTTAGGAAACGAATGTAGTTGTGTATTACCTTATGTATAAGGTTTGTATGGTACACATACACAGTGTCGTTTCATTCCAAGTTATCCCTTGTGGATTGAAACATGCTCTATGTCTTTAAATGGATTTTTGGTTTGGTATGAATTACCAAAAGTGTTGATCAAAACGATCAAATGTGCTTATTTACAATCCATTTATGTACCAGCTCTTTTCAAGAAATGAACCTCATAGGAGTATGCTTGAAAGAATGGTAAAAGTGTTTATCATGTTTTGGGTAATAACATTATAACAGGCATGAGATCTGCGTGGGTAGTGTCATACTTCATTTCCACATGAATGATTAATGTATTCAAAATGTGAAATGAATGTATGGTTTGTGTGCTTAGTGTCTCATTCCAATATCCGTTATATTACATATTATGTGGAACTAGTTATGATTCATAGACACCTTGTCTTTGCTAAAACCTGGAGATGCCTTATCTCATGACATCACACACTTGGGCAATATGTATGGATTGGTAAATTATATGTGCCCAAGGTACATGGATTGGTTAGGATTTAGGAAAAGAGATCCGTAATCCATGTTTTGTGCGTACTTTCAGAAGAATGAGTTGAATCTTCTAATGGCACAGAACCTGTGTGAATGTATGTATCTACACTGGCATTGAAAGGTGTATAAACAAAGCTTGATGAACTATGAACATCGAAAACACAACATACACACACCCCCAGTCATCCTTCATGTTTAAAACCCAGGTTGAAGGATAGACAACAGACACCTCAGTACTGTTGGAAATTAGAACACTGTCTAAAAGGACGAAAAATCGAAAGGAGAGACATATCGATACTTATCGACATGTTGACATAGACCGGTCGTTGGTCACGACCCGTCGGTGAGTCAAAAAGATTTAGTTAAAACGTTTCTTTCTGCGAAAATGATAGATTATTTCAAAATCTTTGTTCCTTCTCTCGTTGAGCTCTGGTGATTTTCTTCTTGCCTCTTGTGCCTTAGATTAGTCGATAGGATCTCCCAGAGTGAAATCTCGCCAGAAAACCATTGGATTTTTGATTTCTCTCACTTCAAGAAGCAAAGGTGTCATGGTATTTGTGAGATTCAGTGGTCGGGTAAGCCTTGGTCAGCTCTTCCCAAGTAACCATGTCGAAAAAGGAGACTACTAAATATTGGTCTTCGACCACTGGAAAAATCCCTGAGTTCAGCTCCCATTTCCTGTAACGCCCACCCCTTTTCACCGAAAAACAGATTAAACCCTTCAGTTTGAGTCAATCGAAGTAATTTAACCCGGCCCCCGTGCAGCGGACTCCGAAGAGTCGGTCGATTGGGATTCTTAGCCGTCAGTGAGACGTGCAACCGTCTTAATCTTACTTCGAGAGATTCATTCTTCCGAATTCGCTCTAATACCAACCGTAACGCCCGCCTCTTTTCACCAAAAATCAGAGCCTAATCACCCGCCATAGGGTTCGGCCATGTAGCATGGTCGAACCCCATGGTGGGTGATTAGGATCTGATTTTCGGTGAAAAGGGCGGGCGTTACATTTCCTCAAGAGATCGCCTAGGTTCGTGCAGGGTACTCCCGAATCAAGCTCTGCCCCTAAGACGTGATCTAGCAGTCGGTATCATCTCAGGTCTCAATCTGGACAAAACCTGAGAATTGAAGCAGAAGTGATTTCTGTTGTGGATAGTTCTGATGAGGAAGAAGGGGTAAATGTCGAAGCTACTGATTGCTTTGAGTCTGGAAATACCGACTTCTTCGGTAACACTACTGCAAAAGAAGGATGCCGTGAAACAAAACCACCTGTGTCGCAACCTTTGACTCGGTTTGTCTGTAAAATCGAAGCATGTGTATCTCAAAGAGAGGAGCAGCTGGACACACTAGATAGTCGTGTGAAAAACTTAGCTCAGAGAGTTCATGATGACTATTTTGCCTTGCGTCGTCTTCTCTTTCAACGAAAATCCCCTTCTCCTCCAGCATCACCTCCTCAAGATGGCTCTCCGTAGGATGGTTTTCCATGCTTTGTATCTTGTATTTTGGAAAAACTATAGTTTTCGTATTAAAACTAAGCATCCATGTTGTCCCCCCCCCCTCTCTCTCCAAAACCATATGTACTGAATGCACATTTTGTTTATCTATGAAATGATATGGTTTAATTTAGTGTGTGTGCTAATTTGATGGAATGTCTTCTATCTCATGACTATTGTTAACATGGATTTTGTTAAATAGACTAACATGCAAGCTGTTAGGGAGATAGGGATTGGGCTATGATATCGCACACACCCTTGGAGTTTAGGGGAGCACAAAATGTGCTGATTAACGCATTTCACTGGTCATGCCAGTGTAGGGAGGAAAGTTGATATAAACTTAAAAGGAAGCTTGATGAAAAATGAACTTAGATGCAGCTAAATTTATGGGGGAGATGAATCGAAGAAGCTAGCGAAAATAGCTTGGAGAATGGGGGAGGAGACTCTAGGGAAGCTAGGACATTAGCTTGACTCATGGAAGAAATCAACTAAGCTAGAACTTTGCTTGTGCAGGGAGTAAATAAACTTTGATGCACGAAAAGTGTGCATTTAACCATAGGGGAGAACCATGAGTTGGAGCAGAATTTATGTAAGCACTAAACGCAAGAAGCATTGGAGAGTGTTAGAAATCCATTCGATGTCTGCCTACTAATTTTTGTAAATTGTATGACAAAATGGGGGAGAAATTAGTAAAAGCTAAAAGATATCAAAAGGTAACTATGGGGGAGTAATTGGCAAGAGATGAAAGAAGTCTAAGTGGTTGGGCCTCTAGAAAGAGAGTGTCATAAAGGAGAGGAACATTTGAAGCCAATGGACATAGGGGAATGTCTATGCTTAGAGTTTGGAAAATCAAACTCAAAGAAGATTGGGGGAGAATCTTCTCAACACTCATAGCTTGGATATGCTATGGTGACTGTTGGTTCCTAGGAAATCATTGGTGTATGGGGGACAGTGAATACTAATCTAGTTTAGTCCATGGATGCATATTTATGCTTTTGGACTAAACCCTCTAATGATTTTCTAGTGTTACTTGTTTTTGTGCTTGAACAGGAAAACATGAAATGAATCAAGCTAAAAAAGAATATGTGAAGATCATAGTCTTGTTGTCCATTTGAATGTGTACATTAATCAATGAAATATTTTTGTATTCAAATGTGATGTAATAAAGGTGTGTTTGTATTTGGTTAGCTACTAGGTTTTGTCATGAAATTAACAAAGGGGGAGATTATTAGTGTCCCGGCTTGCCAAGTCCCTAAGTTTGTCAATTCCATGACTCGGGAAGAAGCACTTGTTAGAAGCTTTAAAACTCAAGATGATTAGGAGTGAAGAACATGATCCATTAGATTGAAGCTCATAGTTATGGCAATCACAAAACATGTATTTAGCCATAGATGACTTTAGCTGGTACCCACAACTTAAGAGGACCATTCCTAGGCTAAGTGGAACAAATGATAAAATTATTAAAAGCCTAGAGAGGAAGCTTGATAGTGAATTTGAACCCAACTTGGAAATATGTATTTGGTTTCACTGTCAGCTCGACCAGTCGTTCTCACCGACCCCTCTGTGGAGACAGATCGACCCATCGTGGACAATGACTGGTCGGCCAAATTGACAAAGGTTTTGAATTATAGAACTGTCATTCTGGGTGTGCCTCTACTCGAGAGTCTCGTATGCACTGACCCCTCGATTAAAGGATGAAACGACCCCTCATGGTCAATGATTCTTTGATAAAGATGTATGAGTTTTAGAACTTAGAACTCAAGTGGGCTCTCGAGAAAATAGACATATCGGTAGTTCAAGACTGATCGAGAGTACCAGGACTGACTCCTCGCTAAAGGACGACAGGTCAGTCTAGGTAAGACTAAATTTTGGAATTGAAACTCTGTCAGCATGGTGTTGTCCCAGACCGAGCCTCTAGTATGGATCGACCTCTTGGTACCATGACAGTCGACCCATCGGCGATACCAACATGTTGATCGGGAAAGAATTATACCGTTGTGAGTGGATTTAATGCGCAATAGTCAGGTTGTTAAACGATAATATTTTTAGTCATCGACCTCTCGGTGCGTCCGACCTGTTGGTACATGAACGTTCCTGAAACTGGTTTCCTTGTCTATAAATACTAATCTCTGTGCAACCAATAGGTATCCTTTGGCAAATCGGTTGGACCCTCATCATTATCAGTGAGCTTAAAAAAGGGGAAACAAAAGGATCACTCTCACTCTCTCTCGTGCCTATACTTGGGGAATCTAATACAACCAATCATATGGATTGAGTTTGTGAGAGAGAGAAAGTAAAAAGGATAATAAACTAGGAAAGATTTGGTTGAACCAATTTCCTAGTCACCCTGGAATTGTTATTGTTATACAACAGTTACAAGGCGGAACATCTATACACATTGGGTGGATCTTCAAGAGGCACACATCATCGAGAGAGAAATTCATAGGCAAGTGCTTATTGGTTTTAATTTCATTTAAGACCTTTGCGCTGAAAGTGGATTAAGGAGGCTTCGCTCCGGAACCACTATAAAAAATTCTAGAGAATAGTCTCTAGCACAGTAGTCGGTGGAATTCCCAGCCGATTGAGTGATGTGGAATTCCTACTCTAATTGTGAGGGTGTATGTCCCGACTTAGTGGATTTGGGGATAGCTCAAGGTTGAGCTAGTCCTAACAGTGGATGTATGTTGGCTAACCAAACTACTATAAATTTGGTTTTATAGTATTTGACCTTTGTGTGTTTGTGTTTAGTATTTTTAGCACTCTTCTCAACACACATCACATTGCATTTGATTATCTTTATTTATATATTGTGCACAATCTTAGATAATCAAGCAATATTCAAAGGGTTCTAAACTTAGTATGCTCATTTAAGTAATTAAAAACAATATATCACACTAAACAAATCTCTTGACACTTAAACTTCAAACAATCAAGAAATTTGTAAACACCATAGAAATTGGGATTGACCAATCCATCCCGCACCCCCCCCCCCCTTTAGGGTCAATCGTGTAACATCCCGGATTTTCAATGCAATTATTATATTGGATATTATCTATTTTTATTGTTAAATTTAAGATTTATAGATGGAATGAATGTTAGATGGATAAAAATTGGGGCAACGGCCCAATTATGATCCAACGGATCATGGATAGAGTTGATTCTAATTAATTGGGTAAATGTAGTTAATTGGGTCAAATACCCAATTGGGACCCAATGGGTCAACATGAATTGATGTTTAAGGTAAATGGGTAAGGAATTGATTTAATCGGGTCATGTACCCAATTAAGATCTAAGGCATGGGATCCACCTCATCAAGTGAGGTGGCAAGTGTATGAGGTAACATGGAAGTGGCATAGCCAAGTAGGACTCAAATCCACGTCATCAGGTGAGGTGGCGAGTGGTCTAAGGTCACATGTAGGGCCGGCCACCATGGTTGACTTGGTCAACCATGGGTGAGTTCATGGGTGAGCTCAAGAGGGTTAAGTGAGGTGAGGTGAGTTAAGGAATTAATTAATTAAGAAATAAATTCAAGTCTTGAGTTGCATGGATGAGTTCAAGTGTTTGAGTTAGGGGAATGAGTTTCATTTAAAGGAAGTTGAGTTGAAAGGGATGTGAAGAGACTCTCCTTTGAAATGAGTCAAATGGAGGTGGAGGGTTTCCTGTAATACCTTAGATTTTTCAATATATCAATATTTACAAAAATGCCCTTGGATTTATAAATTGAAGGGTTATGATCATAGATGAGAAAAATGGTGGGACCCATTGCTCAATGTACTTGTATAAGGTTTAAATTAAGTTAAATGGGCAAGGTACATTTATTTGGGTCAAAGAGGTTAAATGGGTCAAAGGACCCAAAAGGGACCCAATGGGTCGTGTATGTTATGATTAATCATTGAGTGAGCTCAAAACTTAATTGGTTTAAGTTTCATTAAATATTTGAGTTGGTTTGAGTGGAAATAAATAATGGAAATAGTTGAGTTGAATTTATTAGTTGAGTTCAAGTAAATGAATGAGTTGAGTTGGGTGAACTAAATAAATGAGTGGGATGGAAGATTTATTTTAAGTAAGTGAAATGTGTGAATAAGAGTAGAGTATGTTTTAATTCCAATTCTAAACCAAGAAAACGGTGGCTGCAAGGAGAGGTTGACCATGCATGTAATTCCTACAAAAGAGATGAATGAATGGCGGTTTGGGAGTTACAAATGGGGAAGAGTTATGTTTTCAAAGATATCAATTTACATGAATTTTTCCATATTTACGGAATTGCCATTGTGTTTTATTTGATATGGATTTAGATGGGTAAGGTGTTGGGCCAATGGTCCAATGAAGACTCAATGGATGGTAGTGATGTTTACAAGACAAATAAATGGATGAAATGTACTCAAACGGGTCAAGATTTGTAATTGGGTCAAATTCTGTTAAATGGGTCAAAATGGCCAAATTGGACCCAATAGGTCGGGTTTGACTTTGTTGACCACTAAGTAAGTCCAAGATTGATTAAATTGGACTGTTTGGAGTTTGAAATAAAATTATATAGTTGAGTTAAATAAGTGAGCTGATTTAGAATAATTATAGTGAGTGAGTTGATTGAAATAAATTTAAGTGAGTGAGTTGTTAATAAGCTTTAATTGAGTGGTGTGTGAAGTGGAAGAGTTGATGTTTCAAACTCACGCCACTCCACACGTTGAAGGGCAGCTAGAGGGGGTGGGGGAGTTTCATCTCAAAGATGAAACCCCCACACATAGTCTTTAATGAGAAACAAATGGGAGATGAGCGGTCACATGGTCTTAACCCAAGTTGAACATCCACAACGTTGGAGAACATGGGAGTGCTATTATTTGCATGTAACTCCAAGGATGGAGAGTGAATGGAGTTGCTGTTATGTGGAGTTTCAAAAGGGGTTTTTGACATTTTAAATTCAAAATACAAGACTACACGTTGAAGGAAGGGGAAGGGTTCCATCTTAAGATGAAACCCCCATTTGGTTTGTTAATGAGAGAAGGAGCTAAGGAGGGGGGTTACACAAATACAACCCAAAGAGACGTTGGATGCTTGGGGAGGTTTCATTTCATAGATGAAACCCCCAAGTAAGCATAAAGGGCATTGTTTAATATGGGAGTTACATGAAAGATAAACATTGGACTGAATTTGAGTAGCCAAAGAAGTTTCATTTCTTACTCTCTCTATCTCTCCCTCCCTTGGTCGTCCTTCATCTTTCCAAAAGCAAGAACAGCAGCTGGTTACTGATTTGCAATCAGTCCTTGGTTGATTTCTTTCACCTAGACAAAAGCACACTTTGAGCAAAGGAGTTTGGCACCAAGGTTTAAGATCAAAGTTTCCTTTCTCTCTCTTTCTCCCTCAAATCCATATCATCTGGCTAAAGTATTCCAAGGAGATTGCAGCGAGGTTGATCTCAGTTAGGAGAACAAATGGGAAGAGGGAAGGCTAAGGATCTAAAAGGAGTCAAAGAACCGAAGGAGACGCGGTATTGGTAAGTGCATCATAACCTTTGTTGAATAAAATGGATTAGGGAATGTGATTCGGCCATTGTATGGCCAGATCCATCAATGGTTTAGATCTAAGATTATGATGTTTAAAAATGGTAAAATATGGACCATAGGGTTTGGCCCCACTGGATGGCCGAACCCCATGGAAAAAACTTGGTGATTTTAATGGTGTTTGAGGGATAAAGTCCATATTGGGTAATGAAGATTTTTAAAGAATTTAAAGTGAAGATAGCTTACTGTTTTTGAGTAGTTATGGCTTGGCTGAAACATATTATTGTTATGGCTAATTTATGGATTAAAACCATGGACAAATGTTGGAAGGATTACACCAAGAGAACCATAGGGTTCGGCCATATGTATGGCCGAACCCCATGGACTATTTTGTTGGATAATTGGATTATGTTAATGTATGATATATGTTTATGATTTCGAAATTACATATCTCAATTATGGACTTAGTAGTAAGGAGATTAAACATGAAAGAGGATGGAACCCCACTAAGATGGTTTTATGTTAGGCGATGGAAGTTAGCAAAGTTAAGCATTGGTTAGAACAATAGCAAAACTGTAAATATAAGATAAAATTGTATATGTGAATGGATTCATTAAAAGACTTGAAAAAAGGGGTCCAAAATCAAGTGGTAAGGTTCGGCCATGTTGTATGGCCGAACCCGACCAAAGTATGTTTGAGGTGTGAAGTGGATTAAGTATGACTATTGGTGTTTAAGATAAATTAAACAAAAAGATAGTCTAAATGGCATAGTTGTAATTATGGATGAAATGATCAAAGAGATGAAATGATCATAGGATTGGATATATGGGCCAAAACCAATATGGTAAGGTTCAGCCATGATGTATGGCCGAACCCTACCAAGGTTCATTTGGAAGTTTGGTTTAATTGTATGGTTTAAATTAAATGAAAGAGAGACCAAATTGTAAATAGGTGAGGTTCGACCATGGGGTATGGCCGAACCCCACAAAGTGAATTTTTGGGACTTAGAATAAGTTGGAATCATATGGTTAAAAGTTTGATTTGCTGTTATATAAATAGGGCCACGGGAATTGCTAGAACGGTGTACACGTGGTGAACGGGAGACGGTTCAAAAGAAGGGTCAAACTAAGTAACATTGTGTAGGTTTCCTACCTTTTTGTAACCACATATGATATTTGTTGTTTTATGTTGAGTTTGATAAGTTATTTGAATGTAAAGTTATATTTACAAATGACATGTTTGCATAGACATCTCATGCATGGCACGGGATCATGGTGTTGTAACTAGAGGCCACACTCCGTCGGGGCGTCCGAAAGACCACTGTGGGGTACCTTGATGATAAGAATCCCATCAAGAGGAATCCAGAGGCCACACTCCGTTAGGGCGTCCGAAAGACCACTGTGGGGTACCTTGACGATGAGAATCCCGTCAAGAGGAGGCTATATAAAATGGTGATGGGTGGGACTCATTACATATTCATTTCATACATAGCATTGTTTTATGGAATTTTGTTAAACATGTATGTATTATATATTATTTGCATGTTTTATACTAACCTTGTGGTAGCCTTAATCGGATGACCTACTAGGTGCGTTGATCTAACGCCCTATATCTATCCATAGTGGATGACACAGGAAAGTGGAAGAAAGAAGATCGAGAAGGAAACCAAGCACATGGGCTTGGGCAATTTGAATGGATTTGAATGGACTTTGAATGGACTGTTTGTGGACTTTTTGTTTAAGTTATTAGGATAATGTAATTTGATAATTAGTGGTGTTGGCATTAATATGTAGTTAAGTAGCTACTATGGTTTGGTTTATTTGGATGGTTTGGAATAAATGGTAGACTAAGGTTATTTAGTAATATTGGAGAATAAATCATGTACTTTGCTATCTTAAGTTATAAATTGAGTAATTATAGGATCTATTATAACCTCAGTTAGATTAAGACTAATTATATTCTGCAACTTTATTGTACCATGTGTGGATCGATTCTTATGGATTTAATCCATACGCACATGGGCTTGGCCAGTTAAGGGTCAGACTTTAGAAGTCCGAACTTAGCTCGCGTCGTGACACTCCGCCCCTATCACATGTTTATTATTATTTTAAAAAAAATAAACTCTGATTATTGTGGTGAAAAGGGCGGGGTGTTACATTTCCATCTCATGGGAGAGGAAACCCCAGACAAAACCGTTGGGAGTGGGGAGAAGGCTCCAAGTGTAAGACATGTGTCTCCTTGGTTAACCAAGGGACACATGGGAAAGACTAAGAAGTGATGAGGGTGGTTGGGAGATTACGGCTTACACAAGACTCACACCAAAACACCTTTGGCCGATCCTCCCTTAGACAAAAGAGTTAGAGATTGTTTCATCTCATCTTCTCTCTCCGTCTCTCTACATCCTTGGTCGATCCTCTCTTTGAAACAAAGAAAAGATAGAGTTTCATCTCATCCTCTCCCTCTCCCCCCCTCTCAACCCACACCTCTTTGGCCGAACCCTCCATTAGGAGTTTTTCATCTAAATCCCTCTCCCTCTCTCATCATCATACTTGGCCGAATTCTCAAGGTGGAACAAGGGGTTGCATTGCCTCTTCTCATCTCTCTCTCTCACACATTTTCGGCTCTAGACTCAGAGAAACCGAAGAACGAAGGAGGAAGAAGAAAACATTAAGGAAGGAGCAAAATCAGACCTAAAGAAACGGAGGAGACGCGAAATAGGTATGTATTGCTTAACGAGGGTTTATTGATTAAAAAGAAACCAAGGGAACCATGGTTTCGGCTATGGAATGGCCGAAACCATGGGGTTCCATATCAGATTGAAAAAAATGGCCAAAGTTTTATGGGCCATAGAATGTAAAAATCCATGCAAGGAATAACAATGAGATGAACATAAAAGTAAGGTATTGTTCAAAATCCGAAATATGGTTTTAGAGATTGAAAAATGGACAAGACCCTAACCTTGTTGGTGGGTAAGATAGGTTGTACAAATAAGTTGCGATGATGAGGACTATGGTTGTACATGATTAATGAATGACAACATATATGTTAAATATAAGGAATAAAATTCATAAAAAAAGGCCAAATGGTTATAAGGCCATGGATTTTGAAATCCATTCAAGGAATGGTTAAATGGTTGAAACAAATGTGGAAGGATATTCAAAATTATGTTGTAATACTAAGATTAGGAGAAAATAATCAAAGAACAAGGTTCAGCCTCTTGCATGGCCGAACCCTACTTTTTTTTTTATGGGGATCATTTGAGGACTCAAAGAGAGACTAGATGAGGTTCGGCCATGTTGTATGGCCGAACCCCATCAAGTGACCTAAAACTTGATGGATGTAAATTTTTAAGAAAAACCCATCCTCAAGGTGATATAAGATGGAAAGAATATGAAAAGGAAGAACCATGGGTTCGGCCATGTCGAATGGCCGAACCCCATGGATGATTTTATGGATTTAGGTACGTTTAAAAAGTTAAATGATTAACCATGGATTATCAAGTTAAGCAATAAAAAGAAAAGAAATGATGGTGGACCCGCGGTATTTAAAATAAAACAAGGATTAAAAGAAGGGGGCCAAAACCAAAGAGTGAGGTTCGGCCATGTTGTATGGCCGAACCCCACTGATGAGTCTTGATGGATATGAACACATCGTATGGCTGAAACCCTATTGAGGGTGTTAACTGGTTTAAGGATTATGATGCATAAATGCAATTGAAATAAAAAGTTGATTTTTAAATTGATAAATATGTATGATTTAAATTGATAAGGTAAAGAGACGTGACTCGTTTTCACGTAACTGTTAGCGACTGTTCGTACGAAACAAGATAAGAACAGTAGATCAAACTTGGGTAGGATTCCTATCTTGTTGAAACACTTGGACCAATGTATATGTAATGGTTTTTAATCCCATGTTTGATGATCTATTTTGGTATCAAATGTTTATGTTTTAAGGACGTAGTTTCAATGCTATTATTTTTAATATGAAATAACATGTTTGCACTCACATCTCATGCATAGCATGGGAGGGAACAAATTAGGGGAGTCCGCGCTCCATTCGCGCATCCGATAAACAAACGTGGGGAGGGATCCTCATTGATTCCGATTGAAAAATGGTATATGATGTTTGAAATGAAAGAGGAGTCCACACTCCATTCGGTGGGACCGATAAGGCATACGTGGTGAGTCATGACAATGAATATCTTGATGTGGCTTGTTCATCAAGAGGACTATCTATGTGTTTGAGATATGGTTGGTGGGCGGGAAATCATGGCATGTGACACCCATGGCATGGGATTGACTTAGAATGATTTTGATATATGTATCTATTCTTTTTTTATATTAATCTATGTGTTTGACCATACTCGGAATACCTACTGGGCGCATTGACTAACGCTATACTTCTACCTTAGATGATGATACAGGGAATGGACGGAACGAAGGACGCGAAAGGAGCCAAGTTTAGGAGATTGGATAACTTAGACTTACGTTATTTAAGTTTTATTTTCGGACAATGTAATTTGAGTTATTTGCATTTAGACTTACTATCTCTAGTTTGGTTATATTTTTGGACATTTGAACTTAAGTTAATTATTTGTGATGGACTTCCTTGCTTAAAAATGGATAGAGATAGTAACACAATCTTATATTAATTCCGCATTACGTTTATTTCGCAAGTATAGCCTTAATGCGTGTGAACCGTTTTAGTGGACTTAGTCCACGCACATGTATGGTTAGCTAGTTAAGGGCCGGGCTTTGGAAGTTCGGACTTAGCTCGTGTCGTGACGTCCCGCTTTCTCTCAATCTCTATTTCAAAAAAAAAAAATAGACTCTAATTTTCATCTAGTGAAAAAGGGTGGGGTATTACAGTATGAATCTTTCAAAGTAAGATTAAAACGGTATCATGTCTCATTGACAAGATAAGAATCCCAATTGACTGACTCTTCGGAGTTCGCTGCATGGGGGCTGGATTATTTACTTTGTTAAGACTCATACTGAAACATTCAATCTGAGAGCAACACTTGACGAAAAAGGAATGATGGCAAGGGAAGGACAATCACTATAAAAATGGATTAATCAAACATAGCAAAATATGACATATTTCCCCGAAACAAGAAAACATCAGGATTTCCCCAAATTGAGAAACAATATTTGATACTTAGGAAAGTTCCCCAAACATAAGAAATACAAGATGCTGATTTGGTAATTTCCCCAAAATATGTAAAACACAAAACTTTACGAGAAAGCCAAGTCAAATGATGTTCCAATGACCTAGGAAAATGCCTTCGAGAAGAAGAACTCGACAAACCCGCGTGTGGAGGAAGAGGTACAACAACCACACCAAGAAAAGGAGCAGAATAGCGTAAATATTCCCGTGGTACCTCCCGAGCTGCAGAACTTAGTACAAGTTGTGGTCACTTCCGTTCTACAGCAACATATGAACAGCAATGGAAGTACGACCACCAACGAGGCACATGATCGAAGCATGGTTAGAGCCTTCCAACAGTAGCGTCCCCCTCACTTCAAAGGGAAAGAAGGACCTGTCAGAGCAGAGAATTGGCTGAGGAACATCACCAAGATCTTGACATTACTGAAGATCACTAGTAATGAAGATAGAATATTGCTGGCTACTTCGCAGTTGATCGATGATGCCAACAAGTGGTGGGAAGTGATTGAGCGACAGCGGGCACAGATTCCAGCAGGGCAAAGGACTAAGATGACATGGGACCAGTTCTCTGCAATGTTCCTGGTTCACTATTTTCCAGAAGAGGAGAATGAGTGCCAAACACAAGCGTTCATATCTTTGGTGCAGGGCACCATGACGGTGGTTGAGTATCATCAGGAGTTTCTCCATCTATCATGTTATGCTTTATACATGGTGGACATAGAATACAGGAAGGCTCGTAAATTTGAGCGGGGCCTTCAACCAAGCATTAGGGTCAAAGTGACTATCTTCAAGTCACCTACATTGGTGGAAGTGGTCTGTCGAGCTACCATAGTAGAGCAAGAGCTGACAGAGATAGTGAGGTTTGTGGACAACCACTGAGCCCAAAGCGGGGGAAGTGTTTTTCGTCCAAACAAAAGATTCTGACCCAACTTTGGGAGACCATCACCTTCTACTTGGTCAACTGGAGGCTTTCGTCCCAATCATCCCTCCACATCAGTATCCTTCTCTTAGGTCCCTCGAGGTGTGAGCACCTGTTTTCAATGTGGCCAACAGGGCCATTTCAAGAGGGAATGTCCACAGAACAGTAGACATTCTCACTCTAGGGGTTCATTTTGTCCTCCAGCTCGATCAGCTTATTCACAAGTATCCAGGGCATATAACCAGACAGGATGGGCACCTAATCCGACAGAATCTGGACGACTGTATACTTTGGCTCCTCATCCAAAGACGGTGGATCACTAAGTGATTTAAGGTATGGCAGTAGTTGGTAGTTCCTATGCTTTCGCATTATTGATTTCGGAGCATTCCACTCTTTTGTACCTGCTGCATTTATATCTGCTACTAGCACTTTAGTACAACAAGTGTCCACCGCACTTACTATTGTATCCCCCATTGGAGATGTAATAGCCCGGATTTTCAATACAATAAATATATTAGCTATTATTTATTTTAATTGTTAAGAATTAAGACTCATAGATGGAATGGATGTTAAATGGATAAGAATTAGGGTAATGGCCCAAGTATGGTCCAATGGACCATGGATAGGATTAATTCTATTTAATTGGGTCAATATGGTAAATTGGGTCAAATGCCCAATTGGGACCCAATGGGTCAAGATGGATTGATGTTTAGGGTAAATGGGTAAGGAATGGATTTAATCAGGTCATGGACCCAATTAAGATCAAAGGCATGGGGTCCACCTCAACAAGTGAGGTGGCAAGTGTATGAGGTAAGATGGAAGTGGCATAGCCAAGTGCGACCCTAGTCCACCTCATCAAGTGAGGTGGAGTGTGAACTAAGTCACATGTGGGGCCGGCGACCATGGTTGACTTGGTCAACCATGGGTGAATTAAAGAGGATCAAGTGAAGGGAGTTGAATTAAGTTATTTAATTAAATCACCTAAGTTAGATGGAAATAAATTCAAGTGCTTGAGTTACGAGTAGAGTTTCATTTAAATGGAGTGAGTCACATGGGGGTGAGTCACATGGGAGATGAAAATATGGAGTGAGTCAAAAGGGAGGTGGAGGGTTTCCATCTCAATGAAAATCTTAGACACCAAATTCGTTGGAGAGGGTGTGTGTGCCATGTGGAGGGCATGCATCCTCTTGGTTAAGCAAGGAGCCCATGTGGAAGGCATGCATCCACTTAGTGAGTCAAAGGGGGGTGGAGGGTTCCATCCCAATGGAAACCATTAGCCACCAAAACCGTTGGAGAGGGTGTGCATGCCATGTGGAAGGCATGCACCCTCTTGGCTAGTCAAAGGACTCATGGGGAAGACTCCACATTGACAAGGGTAGTTGGAGGTGGAGTCTTACCCAAGGAACCCTATGTAACACCCCAATTTTTCAATAAAATGGAAAATTACGAAAATGCCCCCGAATTATTAAATTAATTATTTTTGTGATATCAAAATAAGAAATGTTGGGGCCCATTGCTCAAATTAAGGTCGTATGAGCACATTATATGTATATCAAGTTGATTTGGATGGGTTATGTACATCAATTGGGTTGGAAATGACTAAATAGGTCAAAGGGCTCAATTGGACCCAATGGGTCAAAATGGATGATTTGACCATTGTGTAAGCTTAAATTAAATAGGGTTAAGCCTATTTGATGGGAAATCAAGTAGAGAAGAAATGGGTAGGCATGATCCATATGAGAAAACCACTTACAAATGACCAAAATACCATAATTGGGCCATGGTTATGGCCGAATACACCAAGGTTTTAACCTTGATTAAGAGAGGCTTTAAAATGGTAAAGATGACCATTGGGTTCGGCCACCATGGAGGGCCGAACCCCATGCAAAGTTAGGTTGGTTTTCATGTTTGAAAACATGGAAACCTGGAGTTTTTTGGTGGACTGTTTTGAGTTTTATTGAGATTCAAATGCATGTTTTAAAGAGGGTTAAAAACATGGATCTGAATGACATAAGGACTGAAGGTACCATGGGTCTAAATCAACGGTTTAAAATTGATGAATTGGACCATCAGGATCGGCCATCTTGGATGGCCGAATCCCACGAAGTTTGATGGTCATTTGGACAAATTGATGAACTTAGTTGGATGGTCTTGAGAGGTAATAAGGCAGCAAAGTTATACTGATACTATGACACCTAAAACATGTTTGAAAGAACAAAACATAGACATCAGGTTCGGCCACCTTGGATGGCGAACCCCATGTTAGTATTTGATGATTTTGATGAGTTTAAAACATAATAAAATATGGTGTTTGATGTAATTTGGTGAAGTTTAACTTGTTGTTATTGGTTGGCCAATGTAGGGCTGAACCATGTCAATATTAGGGTTAAGATTACTGATTCAAATCATGGGTAATTGATGGATCAATCAGATCAAGAAACCATTGGGTTCGGCCATGTGCATGGCCGAACCCCATGGGCTGTTTTTGGAATAAATGGACTAAGTTCATAGGTTGTGTTTGATATTATTCCCATGATTTTTATAAAGGTTTAAAGTATTGTAATGGAGAACCATTTGATGATGGAAGAGTGGGAATACAAGATTCGGCCAAGTATAGGGCCGAATCCCATAAAATGACAAACTCTAAGTTGATGATGTTCGGCCATGGGCATGGCCGAACCCCACATGATGTGGATGGGTCGTAGATGTGATTGAATAAATAAATGATGTTATGACTTGCTGATTGATGTATGGATAAGGTACCGGAAGTCAAACGACGTGCGAGTCGTGACCGGGTGACGCGAAAGAAAGATCAGTTACTGAAGTGATTCTTCAGTAGGTTTCCTACCTACTTGTAACCACGGTTTTTACCCAGTTTTCTTATGATACTCTTGTTTTAATATATGTGTTTCAAATGATATATTATGCATTAACAATGGCATACAGGCATTGGCATCTCATGCATGGTCATGGGATGATGAATGAGGTTCTACAGTGTTACAATTATGGGTTACGTCCTCCTTAGGCGATGAGAGTTCCGCCAGGAAGTAACATGATGATCATAGTCACAGTGGTCTCCTTAGGCGAAGAGAGTCCCGCCAGGAGAACTAATACGTGATATGAATCAGTCAGTGATGAAGAGATGGAAGTTGTATTGTGATTTATCTTGTCGGTGCATGGCATGACAAATGATGGCTATGGATGTACATGATGGGGAGGCTCATTGCATGTGCATACATCATAGCATTGTTTTACCTGTTTTGATGATCCTATATTATGATATGTATATGCATGTTTTATATGCTAACATTGGTAGCCCTGATTCGGGAACCTACTGGGCGCGTTGATCTAACGCCCTAATTCTATCCTCAGAGGAGATTGCAGGTACAAGCAAAGGGAAAGGAAAGGTCGTTGACCGGGAGGGGAGCCAAGCCTAAGTGCTTGAATGAAGGACTGAACTACTTATATTACTGTCTTTTGAATACTTTTGTGGGACATGTAATAACTCACTACTTTGCTATGGTTTGAGTAGGTTGATAACATTTGGATGTTTGATCTGATAAATAATGTTTAGGACTGTTACTTGCTATCTCGTCTTTCTATTCCGCAATTAATCTAGATTATTCCGCATGTTGATGTTAGTTCCATGTGTGATTCACTATCATGGTCTATTCCATGTACACATGGGTGGCCAGTTAAGGTTCAGACTTGGGTAGTCTGAACTTAACTCGCGTCGTGACGCCGCCCGCTCTCTTTCGAGTTTTATTATACTTTTAAAAAAAAAAAAAAATTAGACTCTGAAATTCTCGGAGAGGGCGGGGCGTTACAGTTTATCAGAGCGAAACGGGAAGTTGAATCATCGAAGTAAGATTAAGACTGTTTCATGTCTCACTGACGGATAGAATCCCATGACCGACTCTTCAGAGTCCGCTGCATGGGGGCCGGATTAATTTACTTCGAGTGACTCAGACTGAACAATCAATCTGAGAACGACAATGAAAGATAGCAAAGTAAAGTACAGTCATCATAATTGGACAAATCAAACATAGTAAGGTAGGATGAACTCCCCTGGAATCCCCACACTGAGAAACAAACAATAGGAAATTAGAGATTTCCCCTGAAACAAAAGAACACAAAGAGTGTGATTTGGCAATCTTCCCCAAACAAAGTACATGATATAATACATGATCAGATTCCCCTGAAAACCAAGAATGGTTTATTTAGAATTGTTGTTGAATATTCTTGTGTTTTATTGATATGATACAGATATGTCGACTAATGTGGAGTACTCAGAGTGTTACAGTGGAACTCCTAGCAATCCCATAGACTTGGTGTCTGTTTCTAACAACACCAACATGGAGGCTAATGTGAACCTTCAGGAAGAGGAATGGAATCTAGCACCATTGGAAGAGTTGAACTTAGCACAAATGGAGGAGGTGAATCTAGCACCGTTACCTGAATATCAGATGGAGGATATTCCTTGGTTAGTGGAACCTCCTGAGGAGGAAGAGGATGATCTGGGATTTTTCTTTTTTTTTTGGATCCTATGGAAGACTTTCCTATAATATTGGAATCGGCGGGGGAGGTAGATCCCTACGATATTGTGAGTTGTGTAATCAGGACGATCACAACAGGTTGTATTGTCCTCATCCATTAGGAATTGTCTGTCGGTCTGTGGACTGCACGGGCATGGAGAGGCGAGGACTAATTGTCCTAGCATAGGAGGACCCGGTTTAATACCTGCACAACGTGTGAAGTATTGGGGCACACAGCGATGATGTGTCCTGATAACTGTTTCAAGTTCGCTGGTGATGCGGAGTCTTCTACGGAAGACTAGGATAGGAATTAATATAAAGGGTATTAAAAAGAGGATTATTTTTGTAAGGGGGTATATTTTTGTTATACATAGGGTTTTTTCACCCAACCACCTTTGTACAAAAAATGAAGTTTGAATTTATATAAATATGTGATTCATGTTTTTATGAGGATTCATGGCATGTGATGCATATTGTTAATGGAAACTAAGTATATGATGTTTCCATGAATTAGGACTAAATGACGCCACAGAGAAAAGTGGTACAAGATCCGAAGGGTAAGGAAAAAGTTTTACAAATTGGATTAGTTGAGGGGCATCGAAGAGAAGGACCCGTCAGGACGATAAGAAGAAATGAGGTGCTCATAGTCACACCACAAGGGAAGGTGGTACCCCAACGCGGAAGGTGGTACAGGAAAGGTGCCATCGGTACATGATGATGAGCTTTCCGTTCAGACGAAGAGAGATCAGTTTCATGACGTTCACTCGATGAGGAAGAGTCACAACATTCCCGGCGGGAAGAAGAAGGGAGTGACCCACATATCACAGGACGAGGAGGAATATGACTCGTCTTATCGACGAGGAGAGGAGAACAGTAACATGACTGTACCCTTTGTGCCTCCTGAACTGTACAGCTTGGTGCAAGCTGTGGTTACGTCTTTCCAACAACATTTGAACGGAGGGGAGTACGAGCGAGAATAATGACCGTAACATGGTCAGAGATTTTCAGCAACAGCGGCCACCTTACTTAAGGGCAGAGAAGGCCAGTCGGAGCCGAGAACTGGTTGGAGAAGATTTCCCACATTGACTTCTGAACATCAGGAGTCATGCTCATAAAATATTATGGCCACGTCACAGCTGGTAGATGACGCTGCCAAATGGTGGAAGGTGGTGGAGAAACAGCAGGCACTTGTGCAAGAAGAGAAAGAGTTGCTATGACCTGGGAGCAATTCTCGTGACATTTCTAGAGCGTTACTTTCCAGAGGAAGAAAGAGAACGTCAAATTCAGGCCTTTATGACGTTAGTGCAAGGTTCAATGACGGTGGCTGAGTATCACCAAGAATTCCTCAGCCTGTCAATCTATGCATACTATAGTAGACACGGAATATCGAAAGGCTCGCAAGTTCGAGCGTGGGGTTACGGCCAAACATTAGGGCCAAGGTAACCGTGTTCAAAGCAGCCACACTGGCAGAAGTGGTCAGCAGGGCAACCATTGTGGAACAGGAGATGGCGGAATTTGCCAGAGTGGACAATCGTCGAGCTCCGAGTGGGAGGGGGTACGTACCAACCCAACAAGAGGTTCAGAACGAACTTTAGTAGACTTTGCCGTCTGTTGGATCAAGTGGTGGTTTTCGCCCCAACCAGCCCACTCAATTTGTAGCAGTCACACAAGCTTCTCGAGGAATGAACACTGTTTTCACTGTGATCAACCGGGTCACTACAAGAAAGATGCCAAAGCTCAACAGGCTGTCATACTCCAGAGGATCATTCGTCGCCAGCTAGACCGGGAAACTCCAGAGGAGGCAGAATGCAAAGTCGGGGAGGTCGAAGGTCTGACTGCTGGTTTGGACGATTATTTACTCTAACTTCTCAGGAAGAAGATGACCATGCTGTGATAACAAGGTATGGCGGTAGTGAATAGTTCTTATGCATATGCACTATTTGATTCGGGAGCATCACACTCCTTCATAGCTGCATCATTTATTACTGCTACGGGTACATTAGTTCAAAGATTAGCCACAACACTCACTATTGTATCCCCTGTCGGAGATTCGGCATTGGGACTTATATGTACGGCGTTAACACTGAATTAGCTGGACTCAGATTGAGTTCAATTATCTAGTGCTGGACATGTCAGAATATGATATTATATTCGGTATAGATGGTTGGTTAAGTTTCATGCCAACATCGACTGTTATCGTCGAAGAGTGACATTTAAGTCACCCGAGGCAAGCATATGTAGTCCGTTCAGATAAACAAAGTGGATTGCAGGAAGGGTTAAATCAGTGGTATTGAAATAATATCACATAAACAAAGCTCCAGTTACTGAACTTCCGGCAATTGTGCAAGAATTTGCTGATGTATTTCCAAAGGAACTCCCTGGTTTACCGCCTAGGAGGGAGATTAACTTCGAAATCAAGTTATACCCTGGCACAACACCAGTGTCGTTACCACACTATCGGATGGCACCAGCAGAGATGTCGGAGTTAAAGAAGCAGATTGATGAAATGCTTAGGCTGGGTTGCATCCGGAACGTACGTCATCATGGGAGCACCAGTGCTGTTCGTGAAGAAGAAGGATGGTTCACTACGGATGTGCGTGGACTACCGGAAGTTGAATCAGCTAACAGTCCGGAACAAGTACCCTCTAACCCAGGATCGACGATTTATTTGATCAATGAGGGGTTCTAGTCATTTTTCAAAGATCGACTTGATGTCTGGTTCATCAAATCCGAGTTAGAGAGGAAGATATAGAAAAGACAGCTTTTCGGACGCGATATGGACTGTTTGAGTTCGTAGTCATGCATTTGGACTCACAAATGCGCCGGCTGTGTTCATGGATTTAATGAACAGAATCTTCCGTCCCTATCTGGACCAGTTTGTAATCGTATTCATTGATGATATCTGATCTATTCTAAGAGTCAGGAGGAACATGCAGAGCATCTACGGATAATTTTGAATACATTGAGGCAGAATAAACTGTATGCCAAGGCCAGTAAGTGTGAATTCTGGCTATCTCAAGTGAATTTCTTAGGACATGTTATCCGAGGAAGGAATAGCCGTGGATCCGGCTAAGGTGACAGTAGTGAAAGACTGGAAAGCGCCAAAGAATGTAACTGAGATCCGCAGTTTCTTAGGATTGGGGGTTATTATCGGAAAATTTATTATGGATTTTCCAAAATAGCGTCTCCATTGACTCGACTCACTCAGAAAGGAGTCAAGTATGAGTGGTCAGATCTGTGCAACCAAAGGTTTGAAGAGCTAAAAGACAGACTTACAACCGCTCCTATTTTGATTTTGGGAAAAAGGCAAGGGTTATGAAGTAGAATGCGATGCTTCGGGAGAAGGACTGGGGTGTGTCCTCAGTCAAGATCATCATGTGGTGGCTTATGGTTCAAGACAAAAAATACATGAACGCCTCTATCCTACGCATGATCTTGAACTAGCGCAGTGGTCTTCGCTCTCAAAAGTTGGAGACATTACCTTTATGGTGAGAAGTTTGAAGTGTATTTGATCATAAGAGTTTGAAATATTTATTTGATCAGAAGGAGCTCAATCTAAGGCAGCGTAGATGGACGGAGTATCTGGGGATTATGAGTTCGAGCTTCGATACCATCCAGGCAAGGCGAACAAGGTGGCTAACGCTCTTAGCCGCATATCACATGCATCCGTGGCATGTTTGATCAGAACCGAGTGGGAGAGTTGAATACCTTCGGGAGTTCAATCTATACATTACAACCGTGGAGTTTTGCACAATTTAATCATCGGTCCAATATAGTCACCAGGATTGAACAAGAACAAAGAGCAGATCCGGAAGTGAAGGACATATGGGACAAGATGTCCACTAGTGTGGACATATGGAATGGGAATTACGACCGGGCAAGGTTTTATTTCGGGGAAGAACATATGTGCAAAGAGTTGTCGGAAAAAGAGCTACTGATTGAGGCACATCAATCCAAGCTCTCTATTCATCCGGGTAGCACCAAAATGTATCACGATTGAAAAGGTATTATTGGTGGCATGGACTAAAAAGGGATGTGGCAGAGTTCGTGGCACATTGTTTAACTTGTCAGCAAGTTAAGACTGAACACCAAAAACCACCAGGGTTACTCAAACCCTTAGCAGTGCCAGAATGGAAATGGGAACACATTTCCATGGACTTTGTATCGGGATTGCCGAGGTCTTCAAAGGGCAATGACGCTATATGGGTCGTAGTCGACCGATTGACCAAGTCCGCACATTTCATTCCTATCAAGATGACAGATTCATCTGAAACGTTGGGTCGGCGTTATATAAAGAGATCATTCGATACATGGTATTCCCGAACGATAGTATCAGACAGAGATGGCCGTTTTACCGGCAGAGTATGGCAAAACATGTAGTCAGCCATGGGGACAGACTTATTGACTAGCACCGCTTTCCATCCACAGACTGATGGACAGTCTGAAAGGACAATACAGACCTGGAAGACATGTTGAGAGCATGCATGTTAGATTTCAAGGGTGGATGGGAGGACACTTACCACTGGTGGAGTTTCGTATAATAATAGCTATCAGGCAAGCCTTCAGATGGCTCCATACGAGGCATTATATGGTAGACGTGTAGGTCACCGATATGTTGGAAGAGGCAGGAGAGCCTGCATTGATCGGACCAGAACTAGTCGCAGAGACTACTGCACAAATTAAGTTGATACGTCAACATCTACTGACTGCACAGAGTCGGCAGAAGAACTATGCTGATAAAAGGAGACGGTTTTGGAATTTGAAGTGGGAGACATGGTGTTTCTAAAAGTCTCACCACGGAAGGGATATGAGGTTTGGCAAGAAAGGAAAATTGTCACCAAGATTTGTGGGACGTTTTCGATCATAAGAAGGATGGGGGATGTTGCTTATCAGTTAGCACTCCCATCACAATTAGCATCTTACACGATGTGTTCAGTGTCGATGCTAAGGAAATACAATCCGGATCCGTCCCATGTTTTAAATGTTCAAGATATTGAAGTACAAAGTGACATGACGTACGTCGAAAAGCCGGTCAGGATAGTGGAGACCGAACAAAGGGTGTTGCGAAACAGCGCGATTCAGTTCGTGAAAGTGGTATGGGATCGTCATGGTGATGAAGAGGCCACATGGGAACTTGAGTCGGAGATGAGAACAGCTCACCCCGAAATATTTATGTAATTACTTGAGAACCCTACTTCGATCGATTTTCGGGACGAAAATTTCAAAAGAGGGTTATATTGTAACACCCAATTTTCAATAAAATGGAAATTACGAAAATGCCCCCGAATTATTAAATTAAATTATTTTGTGATGTCAAATAAGAAATGTTGGGGCCCATTGCTCAAATTAAGGTCGTATGAGCACATTATATGTATATCAAGTTGATTTGGATGGGTTATGTACATCAATTGGGTTGGAAATGACTAAATAGGTCAAAGGGCTCAATTGGACCCAATGGGTCAAAATGGATGATTTGACCATTGTGTAAGCTTAAATTAAATAGGGTTAAGCCTATTTGATGGGAAATCAAGTAGAGAAGAAATGGGTAGGCATGATCCATATGAGAAAACCACTTACAAATGACCAAAATACCATAATTGGGCCATGGTTATGGCCGAATACACCAAGGTTTTAACCTTGATTAAGAGAGGCTTTAAAATGGTAAAGATGACCATTGGGTTCGGCCACCATGGAGGGCCGAACCCCATGCAAAAGTTAGGTTGGTTTTCATGTTTTGAAACATGGAAACCATGGAGTTTTTGATGGACTGTTTTTGAGTTTTATTGAGATTCAAATGCATGTTTTAAAGAGGGTTAAAAACATGGATCTGAATGACATAAGGACTGAAGGTACCATGGGTCTAAATCAACGGTTTAAAATTGATGAATTGGACCATCAGGATCGGCCATCTTGGATGGCCGAATCCCACGAAGTTGATGGTCATTTGGACAAATTGATGAACTTAGTTGGATGGTCTTGAGAGGTAATAAGGCAGCAAAGTTATACTGATACTATGACACTAAAAACATGTTTGAAAGAACAAAACATAGACATCAGGTTCGGCCTCCTTGGATGGCCGAACCCCATGTTAGTATTTGATGATTTTGATGAGTTTAAAACCATATAAAATATGGTGTTTGATGTAATTTGGTGAAGTTTAACTTGTTGTTATTGGTTGGCAATGTAGGGCTGAACCATGTCAATATTAGGGTTAAGATTACTGATTCAAATCATGGGTAATTGATGGATCAATCAGATCAAGAGAACCATTGGGTTCGGCCATGTGCATGGCCGAACCCATGGGCTGTTTTTGGAATAAATGGACTAAGTTCATAGGTTGTGTTTGATATTATTCCCATGATTTATAAAGGGTTTAAAGTATTGTAATGGAGAACCATTTGATGATGGAAGAGTGGGAATACAAGATTCGGCCAAGTATAGGGCCGAATCCATAAAATGACAAACTCTAAGTTGATGATGTTCGGCCATGGGCATGGCCGAACCCACATGATGTGGATGGGTCGTAGATGTGATTGAATAAATAAATGATGTTATGACTTGCTGATTGATGTATGGATAAGGTACCGGAAGTCAAACGACGTGCGAGTCGTGACCGGGTGACGCGAAAGAAAGATCAGTTACTGAAGTGATTCTTCAGTAGGTTTCTACCTACTTGTAACCACGGTTTTTACCCAGTTTTCTTATGATACTCTTGTTTTAATATATGTGTTTCAAATGATATATTATGCATTAACAAATGGCATACAGGCATTGGCATCTCATGCATGGTCATGGGATGATGAATGAGGTTCTACAGTGTTACAATTTGGGTTACGTCCTCCTTAGGCGATGAGAGTTCCGCCAGGAAGAGTAACATGATGATCATAGTCACAGTGGTCTTTAGGCGAAGAGAGTCCCGCCAGGAGAACTAATACGTGATATGAATCAGTCAGTGATGAAGAGATGGAAGTTGTATTGTGATTTATCTTGTCGGTGCATGGACGAAATGATGGCTATGGATGTACATGATGGGGGAGGCTCATTGCATGTGCATCATAGCATTTTTTACTGTTTTGATGATATATTATGATATGTATATGCATGTTTTATATGCTAACATGTGGTAGCCCTGATTCGGGAACCTACTGGGCGCGTTGATCTAACGCCCTAATTCTATCCTCAGAGGAGATTGCAGGTACAAGCAAGGGAAAGGAAAGGTCGTTGACCGGGAGGGGAGCCAAGCCTAAGTGCTTGAATGAAGGACTGAACTACTTTATATTACTGTCTTTTGAATACTTTTGTGGGACATGTAATAAATCACTACTTGCTATGGTTTGAGTAGGTTGATAAACATTTGGATGTTTGATCTATGATAAATAATGTTTAGGACTGTTACTTGTTATTCGTCTTTCTATTCCGCAATTAATCTAGATTATTCCGCATGTTGATGTTAGTTCCATGTGTGATTCACTATCATGGTCTATTCCATGTACACATGGGTGGCAGTTAAGGTTCAGACTTGGGTAGTCTGAATTAACTCGCGTCGTGACGCCGCCCGCTCTCTTTCGAGTTTTATTATTATTTTAAAAAAAAAAAAAAAAAATTAGACTCTGAAATTCTCGGAGAGGGCGGGGCGTTACACCCTAAGACAAGATGGAAAGTTAGCTCTTCATCTCATTCACTCTCTCCCTTTCTCAAGCTCTCTCTTTAGCCGACCCTCTCACTAAGACAATAAAGACTTAGAGTTTTCTACCTCAACTCTTCTCCCTCTCACTAAAAAACACTAGGGCCGACCTCTCTCCATGACAAGAAAACACTTAGGGTTTTTCCATTCTGTCCTCCTCTCCCTCTCTCAAACTCTCTCCTTGGCCGAACCATCTCTTGGGGTTTTCATCTTAAACCCTCTCCCTCTCAAACACCACTCTTTGGCCGAAGATCAAGGAGGAAGAAAGAAAAGACTAAGGAAGGAGAAGATCAGAGGAGCAAGGCGGAACGAAAGAAAACAGAGGAGTCAAGGAATCGGTAAGTAGTACTTGACAAGATTTATAAATTAAAAAGAGGTTAAGGGAACATTCCATTTCGGATTAAAAGTGGCTGGCCAAAAATATTATGGGCCATGGATTTGATATCCATCCAAGGAATGAGATGGAAAAATGGACAAAACCCTAATCTTGCTAAGGGGTAAGATAGGTTATTATTAAGGACAATATGTATATATATGGTTAAACATGAGAAATGGTCAAGGAACATGGTTGGGCCTTGCATGGTCGAACCCTAATCTTGTTATGCATAAGGACCTCATGCATGTTCAATATAAGGGATGGCGAATGATCAAAGATCATGGTTTGGCCCTTGCATGGCCAAACCCTAGATTTTTATGTATAAGGACCATCGAGAACTCGAAAGGGATTGGATGAGGTTCGGCCATGATGTATGGCCGAACCCCATCAAATGATCTAATCATGGACATGTGATTTTTAAGAGAAAATGATGAACCATAAGGTTCGGCCATGTTGTATGGCCAAACCCCATGGAAGTAGCTTATTGATTTTAATGAGTTTTAAAGGATGAAAAGGATGGATGTATTTTAGTGATTTTAAAGGGTTTTAAAGGTTGAAAATGATGGAGGAATGTTGGTGATTTTAAATGGGTTTTAAACGTTGTAAATAATGATTTAAAATGAGGAGATGATGAAGAACAATGGACCATGGGTTCAGCCATGTTGTACGGCCCAACCCCATGGAGAATATTGATGGATTTACATGTATTTAGACCATGGACAGATGGAAACAAGGAACCATGGGTTCGGCCATGTTGTATGGCCGAACCCCATGAACCATTTTGATGGATCATTTAGTAGATCTATGCATGTTTAAAGGATGGAATGGTCAAGCTAAGGAATGGAGGGATTTATTATGGATCTATGTTATGTTAATGAATCATGTATGGACCTAAGTTATGTGTAAACAAGTTAAGTGTTTAGCTATGGAAAGAGTGATAGCTAAGATGGGATCATGGTGAAAATAAAGGACCATGGGTTCGGCCATGTTGTATGGCCGAACCCCATGGAGAATGTCTTATGGACTTAGGTGGTCTTTATTAATGTAAAATGATTAACTAATGTGATTGGATCAATAAATCAAAAGATGGAATGATCTTGGACCCACATTGATTAAAATGATCAAGGACTAAAAAGAGGGGCCCAAAACCAAGAGAGTGAGGTACGGCCATGTTGTATGGCCGAACCCCACTAAGGCATTTTGGTGGACTTAAAACATGGTTGAGCCCCAATTTATGTTGGAAACCTCTTAGGGACTTAATTGGATAAAAGACTAGGATGGTAAAAGGAGATGAACCTAGGATGATGTAGGGGTTGATGGAATTAAATGGATCACCAAATTAATGTATGTATATGTGTTAAATGTAATAAGGTAACGGGATTTCACAAACGGTGTACGATCGGCTTGACATGATCGGTGAACGGTTTTTGGGCGGAAACGCAAAGACCCGATATTGGTCGTTGGTAGGATTCCTACCTTATTGAAAACCATGGAATATGTATATGTGATGATTTTACTTCATGTTTTGATAATTTATTTTGGTATCAAATGATATGTTTCAACTATGGGATTTTAATGCTATGATGTTTATTATTACATAGCATGTTTGCACTTGCATCTCATGCATGGCATGGGAGGGATCAAATGAAGGAGTCCAGGCCCCATTCGGATTTCCGATAAACAACCGAGAGGAGGAATCCACACTGATTCCAATGGATGTAAGATTGAATTGTAACCGGAGTCCACGCTCCATTAGGAGCAACCGATAAGGCATTCGTGGGGAGAGATATACTGTGTTTGAAATGTAACTAGAGTCTGCGCTCCGTTCGTTGGGACCGATAAGGCATTCTCGGAGAGTCATGACAATACCTTGATGTGGAATATCCATCAAGAGGAATACTATGTGATTGTGATATGGATGATGGGTGGGACTCATGTCATATGACACCCAGGACATGGCATTGACTTGCATGGTTTTGATATTATATGTCTCTATGTGATTTTTATATTAACCCATGTGTTTGACCCTACACGAAGTATCTACTGGGCGCGTTGTCTAACGCCCTACTTCTACCTTAGATGATGACACAGGAAATGGACGGAGCGAAGGACGTGATCGGAGCAAAGCTTAGGAACTTGGATAATCTAGTTTCATTTTATTTAAGTTTATTCATGGACAATGTAATTTGAGTAACTAATATTTAGGACTGTAATAACTTAGACTATTTACCATGGTTTGGACTTTTATTTTGGACACTTTAACTTAAGGTGATTATTATTATGTGATGGACTTCCTTGCTATTTAATAAATTGGTAAGATCGAACTCTATTATAGTTCTGCATTATATTTAATTCCGCAAGCTTAACTGTATCGCGTGTGAACTGTTTAGTGGACTTATTCCACGCACACGTAGGGTTGGCCTGTTAAGGGTCGGGCTATGGAAGCTCGGACTTAGCTCTCGTTGCGACGTCCCGTTCTCTCTCTTTTATTTCAAAAAAAAAAAAAAAATTCTGATTTTCGGCGAGTGAAAATGAGCGGGCCGGTATAGTTCGTATCAGAGCGAAACCGGAAGAATGAATCTTTTGAAGTACGATTAAGACGATACCATGTCTCACTGACAAGATAAGAATCCCAACTGACCAACTCTTCGAAGTCCGCTGCATGGGGGCCGGATTAATTTACTTTATTAGACTCAAATTGAAGCATTCAATCGAGAGCAACACATGATGTAAAAGGAATGATAGCAGGGGAAGGACAGTCACTATAAATTGGATTTATCAAACGTAGCAAAATATGACATATTTACCCAAAAAAATGAGAAATATCAATGATTTTTCCCCAAACTGAGGAATCAACGCTTGATAGGTAGCAAAATTTCCCCGAAAATGAGAAAAACTCCGGATTTCTCCCCAAATTAAGAAACAGTGATGGATTTATCAAACATAGCAAAATAGGAGACATTTCACCCATTTCTCCAAAATTGAGACAACACTTGATACTTAGGAAGCTTCCCCAAAAAAATAAGGGTGCTTATTTGGCAATTTCCCCAAAATATGAAAACACAAACTTTACGAAGAAGCTAAGTTGACGATGTTTCAATGACTTAGGAAAATGCCTCTGAGAAGAACCCGACAAAACCCGCATGTGGATGAAGAGGTGCAGCAACCACATCAAGAGGAGGGGCAGCAACCACATCAAGAGGAGCGGTAGAATAGCGTGAACATTCCTATGGTGCCTCCCGAGCTACAGAACTTGGTACAAGCGGTGGTCACTTCCATTCTTCAACAATATATGAACGAAAACAGAAATGCGACCACCAACGAGGCAAATAATCAGAGGATGGCTAAGGACTTTCAACAGCAGTGTCCCCATTACTTCAAAGGGAAAGAAGGACCTGCCGGAGTAGAGAACTGGCTGAGGAAAATTACCCAGATCTTGACACTACTGAAGATCTCCGGTAATGAAGATAAGATATTGCAAGCCACCATGACTGTGGCGGAGTACCATCAGGAGTTCCTCCGTCTATCTTGTTATGCCTTATACATTGTGGACACGGAGTACAGAAGGGCTTGTAAATTTGAGCGGGGCCTTCGACCGAGCATCAAGGCCAAGGTGATTATCTTCAAGGCACCTACACTGGCGGAGGTGGTCAGTAGAGCCACCATAGCCGAGCAGGAGATGACAGAGACAGTGCGGTTTGTGGACAACCGCCAAGGCCAGAGCAGGGGAAGTACCTTTCGTCCCAACAAGAGGTTCCAACCTAACCTTGAGAGACCCTCACCTTCCACTAGGTCAATTGGGGGCTTTCGGTCCCAATCTGCCCTCCCTATCAGTATCAGTCTCTCAAGTCCCCTGAGGTGTGAGCACCTATTTCCAGTGTGGCCAGCAGGGCCATTTTAAGAGGGCATGTCCACAGAACAGCAGACCCTCTCACTCCAGGGGTTCCTTTCACCCTCCAACCAGATCAGCTCATTCACGAGGAACCAGGGCATACAACCAGACGAACGGGCACCTAACTCGACAGGATCTGGATGGTTGTATACCTTAGCTCCTCCCTACAGGCGGTGTATCACTTCGTGATTCAAGGTATGGCAGTAGTCGATAGCTCCTATGCTTTCGCATTATTTGATTCTGGAGCATCCCACTCATTTGTATCTGTTGCACTCATATCTACTATTGGCACCTTAGTACAAAAATTGTCCACATCACTTACTATTGTATCCCCCGTCGAAGACACATCATTGGGACTTATATGCACAGCGATAAACACTAAACTCGCTGGATTCACATTTGAGTTCAACTATCTAGTACTCGAGATGACTAAGTACGACATCATCTTTGGCATGGACTAGTTTGCTAACTTTCAGGTCAACACTGATTGCCATCTCCGCACGGTGATATTTTGGTCACCAGAGGGAAAACGATATGTGGTACATGCTGACAAACAGAGCATCCCTATGACCAGAAGACTGCATGAAGAATTGAACCACCTGGTATTGAACAACATCAGATTAGACAAGGCACCGGTGGCTGGAAGTCCGGCGATAGTGAAAGACTACGCGGAGGTATTCCCGACAGAGCTCCCTTGCTTACCACCCAAGAGGGAGATTGATTTTGAGATCAAGTTGTATCCTAGCACCACTCTAGTGTCGTTGCCACATTACCGGATGGTCCCAGCTGCGATGTCCGAGCTAAAGAAGCAAATTGATGAACTGCTCAGACTAGGGTGCATCCGGAATAACACATCATCTTGGGGAGCACCAGTATTATTTGTGAAGGAAAAGGATGGTACGCTTCGAATGTGCGTAGATTACAGGAAATTGATTCAGCTGACTATAAAAAACAAGTACCCTCAACCCATGATTGATGATCTATTCGATCAACTCAGAGGTTCCAGCCACTTCTCCAAGATTGATCTGATGTCCCGCTACCATCAAATCTGGGTTAGGGATGAGGACATAGAGAAGATAGCTTTCAGAACGTTGTATGGACTATGAGTATGTGGTCATGCCGTTTGGACTTACCAATGCACCAGCTGTGTTCATGGATCTGATGAACATGATCTTCCGTCCTTATTTGGACAAGTTTGTAATTGTTTTCATTGATGATATCCTGATTTATTCCAAAAGTTAGGAGGAGCATGCTGAGCATTTGCGGATAGTCCTGGACACCCAGAAGAAGCACCAGCTGTATGCCAAAGCAAACAAGTGTGAATTCTGGCTATGTGAGGTTAACTTCTTGGGGCATATTATATCAGCGAAAGGTATAGCTGCGGACCCGGCTAAGGTGGCGGCAGTGAGAGAATGGAAGGCACCTAAGAATGTGATCAAGATCCGTAGCTTTCTAGGATTGGCCGGTTACTATAGGAAGTTTATCATGGACTTCTCCAAGATCGCATCTCTACTTAACCGACTCACTGAGAAAGGAGTCAAATTTGAGTGGTAGGATGTATGCAATCGGAGATTTGAGGAACTGAAGGAGAGGCATACTACTGTTCGTATCCTGATTTTGCCGGAAAGGAGCAAGGGCTATGAAGTATATTGTGATGCTTCAGGAGAGTGACTTGGGTGTTCTCTCACTCAAAGTCAACGTGTGGTGGCTTATGGTTCAAGACAGTTGAAGATTCATGAACGCCACTATCCCACTCATGATCTGGAACTAGCCGTAGTGGTCTTCGCTCTCAAAAGCTGGAGACACTATCTTTATGGTGAGAAGTTTGAAGTATTTTCAGATCACAAAAGCCTGAAATATTTGTTTGATCAGAAGGAACTCAACATAAGGCAACGTGTGGTCATGTCGTTTGGACTTACCAATGCACCAGCTGTGTTCATGGATCTGATGAACATGATCTTCCGTCCTTATTTGGACAAGTTTGTAATTGTTTTCATTGATGACATCCTGATTTATTCTAAAAGCCGGGAGGAGCATGCTGAACATTTGCGGATAGCTCTGGACACACTAAAGAGGAATCAGTTGTATGCCAAAGCAAGCACGTGCGAATTCTGGCTATCTGAGGTTAACTTCTTAGGGCACGTAATATCAGCGGAAGGAATAGCCGTGGACCCAGCTAAAGTGACGGCAGTTTGAGACTGGAAAGCTCCAACGAATGTGACAGAAATCCGCAGCTTTCTGGGGTTGGCAGGTTATTATAGGAAGTTTATTATGGACTTCTCCAAAATTGCATCTCCACTTACTCGACTCACTTAGAAAGGAGTCAAATTTGAATGGTCTGATGTATGCAACCGAAGATTCGAAGAACTGAAGGAGAGGCTTATGACTGCTCCTATTCTGATCTTGCCAGAAAGAGGCAAGGGCTATGAAGTACATTGTCGTGCTTTAGGAGAAGGGCTTGGGTGTTCTCTTACTCAAAGTCAACATGTAGTGGCTTATGGTTCAAGGTAGTTGAAAATTCATGAACGCCACTATCCCACGTGTGATCTGGAATTAGCTGCAGTGGTCTTAGCTCTCAAAAGCTGGAGATACTATCTTTATGGCAAGAAGTTTGAGGTATTTCCAGATCACAAAAGTTTGAAATATTTGTTTGATCAGAAGGAACTCAACATGAGGCAGCGCAGATGGATGAAATATCTGCAAGATTATGAGTTTGCGCTTCAATATCATCCTGGCAAGGCGAAAAAAGTGGCGAATGCCCTCAGTCGCATGTCACATGCAGCAGTGGCCAGTTTGATAAGGAAGGAATGGAAAATGCTGAATACCATTCGAGAGTTCAATTTGTACATCAAGAACCACGGGAGTATGTATAATCTGATCGTACGGTCCAACATGTTTCCAAGATTGAATAGGAACAACAGACAGATACAGAAGTGGAAGAGATATAGGCTAAAATGTCTACTAGTGAGGTTATACCGGAATGGGAGTTACGACTGGGATAGGGTCTTTTATTCTGAGGCAGGACATATGTGCCTCAGAGCTGCAGAAGAGAGTTATTGATCGAGGCACACCAAACCAAACTCAATATTCATCCGGGCAGCACCAAGATGTATCATGAACTAAAGAGACACTATTGGTGGCATGCACTTAAAAGAGATGTGGCAAAGTTTGTTGCTCACTTCTTGACTTGTCAGAAAGTTAAGATTGTACATCAGAAGCCACCAGGATTACTCAAACCCTTACCAGTACCGAAGTGGAAATGGGAACATATTTCCATGGATTTTGTGACAGGGTTGCCAAGGTCATCAAAGGGCAACGATGAAATATGGGTCGTGGTAGATCGATTGACCAAGTATGCACACTTTCTTCCCATAAAGATGAAAGATTCATCTGAGACTTTGGGACGACGGTACATCAAGGATATCATCAGACTACATGGTATCCATAGGACTATTGTGTCCGACAGAGATGGCCGATTCACCGGCAGGGTGTGGCAGAGCATGCAGTTGGCTATGGGGACATAATTATTGATTAGCACAGCGTTCCATCCACAGATTGATGGACAGTCAGAGAGGACAATATAGACATTGGAGGATATGCTGAGAGCATGTATGTTAGACTTCAAGGGTGGATGGGAGGATCACTTAACGCTGGTTGAGTTCTCTTACAACAACAGTTACCAGGCAAGCCTCTAGATGGCTCCATTCAAGGCATTGTATGGTAGACCCTGTAGATCACCAGTGTATTGGATAGAGGCCAGTGAACCTGCACTGGTTGGACCAGAGCTAGTTGCAGAGACAACGGAACAGATTAAGTTGATATGACAACATCCAATTACTGCACAGAGTTGTCAGAAGAGCTACTTTGACAAGAGAAGGAGGTTCCTTGAGTTTGAAGTGGGAGACTTAGTGTTCTTGAAATTCTCACCACGAAAGGACACATGTGATTTGTGAAGAAAGGGAAGCTGTCGACTAGATTTGTGGGACCGTTTCCAATCCAAAAGAGGGTGGGGGAGGTGGTTTATCAATTGGCACTTCTTCCAAAGTTGTCATCTTTGCACGATGTATTCCATATTTCTATGTTAAGGAAATACAATCCAGATCCTTCACACGTGTTGAACGTGCAAGATATTGATGTGCAAAACGACATGACTTATGTTGAAAGGCCGGTCAGAGTGATCGGGAAAGAACAGAGGGTGCTACGGAACCAAACCATTCAGTTCATCAAGGTGGTATGGTATCGACATGGTAATGAGGAAGCCACCTGGGAACTTGAATCAGAAATGCGAGCAGCTCATCCTGAGCTTTTTGTATGAGTTGTTTGAAACCTTACTTTGCTCAATTTTCGTGACGAAAATTTCAAAAGAGGGTAATATTGTAACATCCCGGATTTTCAATGCAATTATTATATTGGGTATTATCTATTTTAATTGTTAAATTTAAGATTTATAGATGGAATGAATGTTAGATGGATAAGAATTGGGGCAATGGCCCAATTATGATCCAATGGATCATGGATAGAGTTGATTCTAATTAATTGGGTAAATGTAGTTAATTGGGTCAAATACCCAATTGGGACCCAATGGGTCAAGATGAATTGATGTTTAAGGTAAATGGTAAGGAATTGATTTAATCGGGTCATGTACCCAATTAAGATCTAAGGCATGGGATCCACCTCATCAAGTGAGGTGGCAAGTGTATGAGGTAACATGGAAGTGGCATAGCCAAGTAGGACCCAAATCCACCTCATCAAGTGAGGTGGCGAGTGGTCCAAGGTCACATGTAGGGCCGGCCACCATGGTTGACTTGGTCAACCATGGGGGAGTTCATGGGTGAGCTCAAGAGGGTTAAGTGAGGTGAGTTAAGTTAAGGAATTACTTAATTAAGAAATAAATTCAAGTCTTCAGTTGCATGGATGAGTTCAAGTGTTTGAGTTAGGGGAATGAGTTTCATTTAAAGTGAATTGAGTTGAAAGGGATGTGAAGAGACTCTCCTTTGAAATGAGTCAAAGGGAGGTGGAGGGTTTCCATCTCATGGGAGAGGAAACCCTAGACAAAACCGTTGGGAGTGGGGAGAAGGCTCCAAGTGTAGGCCACGTGTCTCCTTGGTTAACCAAGGGACACATGGGAAAGACCAAGAAGTGATGAGGGTGGTTGGGAGATTAGGGCTTACACAAGACTCACACCAAAACACCTTTGGCCGATCCTCCTTTAGACAAAAGAGTTAGAGATTGTTTCATTTCATCCTCTCTCTCCCTCTCTCTACATCCTTGGCCGATCCTCTCTTTGAGACAAAGAAAAGATAGAGTTTCATCTCAGCCTCTCCCTGTCTCCGCCTCTCAACCCACACCTCTTTGGCCGAACCCTCCATTAGGAGTTTTTCATCTCAATCCCTCTCCCTCTCTCATCATACTTGGCCGAATTCTCAAGGTGGAACAAGAGGTTGCATTGCCTCTTCTCATCTCTCTCTCTCACACATTTTCGGCTCTAGACTCAGAGAAACCGAAGAACGAAGGAGGAAGAAGAAAGCACTAAGGAAGGAGCAAAATCAGACCTAAAGAAACGAAAGAGATGCGGAATAGGTATGTATTGCTTAATGAGGGTTTATTGATTAAAAAGAAACTAAGGGAACCATGGTTTCGGCTATGGAATGGCCAAAAACCATGGGGTTCCATATCGGATTGAAAAGAATGGCCAAAGTATTATGGGCCATAAAATGTAAAAATCCATGCAAGGAATAGCAATGAGATGAACATAAAAGTAAGGTATTGTTCAAAATCCGAAATATGGTTTTAGAGATTGAAAAATGGACAAGACCCTAACCTTGTTGGTGGGTAAGATAGGTTGTACAAATAAGTTGCGATGATGAGGACTATGGTTATACATGATTAATGAGTGACAACATATATGTTAAATATAAGGAATAAAATTCATAAAGAAAGGCCAAATGGTTATAAGGCCATGGATTTGAAATCCATTCAAGGAATGGTCAAATGGTTGAAACAAATGTGGAAGGATAATCAAAATTATGTTGTAACACTAAGATTAGGAGAAAATAATCAAAGAACAAGGTTCGGCCTCTTGCATGGCCGAACCCTATTTTTTTTATGGGGATCATTGGAGGACTCAAAGAGAGACTAGATGAGGTTCAGCCATGTCGTATGGCCGAACCCAATCAAGTGACCTAAAACGTGTTGGATGTAAATTTTTAAGAAAAATCCATTCTCAAGGTGATATAAGATGGAAAGAAGATGAAAAGGAAAAACCACAAAAACCAAAGAGTGAGGTTCGGCCATGTTGTATGGCTGAACTGTAACGCCCTGCCCTTTTTCACTGGCAAAAAATCAGAGTCTATTTTTTTTTTTAAAAAAAAAAAATAAAGAGTGAGAGAGAGCGGGACGACACGACGCTAGCTAAGTCCAAGCTTCCAAAGCCCTGCCCTTAACTGGTCAACCATACGTGTGCGTAGACTAAGTCCACTAAAATGGTTCGCACGTAATAAGGCTATACATGCGGAATTAAACATAATGCAGAATTATAATAGAGTTACTATTCCTACCCATTTTAAGCAAGGAAGTCCATCTCTTAAATTAATCTTAAAAATGTCCAACATTAAAACCAAACCATATCAGGATAGATCTAAGTTATTACATTTCCCAAATGCAATTACTCAAATTACATTGTCCAAAATCAAAACGTAAATAAAATGAATCTAGATCATCCAAGCTCCTAATCTTGTCTCCGTTCACATCCTTCGTTCCTTCCATTCCCTGTGTCATCATCTAAGGTAGAAGTAGGGCGTTAGACAATGCGCCCAGTAGGTACTCCGAGTAGGATCAAACACATAGATTAGTATAAAAATCACAAAGATATATATAATGTCAAAACCATGCAAGTCAATGCCATGCCATGGGTGTCATATGCCATGATTCCCACCCATCAACCATATCACAATCCATAGTAATACTCTTGATGAATAAACCACATCAAGGTAATGTCATGGCTCCCCACGTATGCCTTATCGGTCCCACCGAACGGAGCGTGGACTCCTCATTCATTTCAAACATCATAATCGAAATCAGTGTGGATCCCTCCCCACGTTTATTTATCGGATATCCGAATGGAGCGTGGACTCCCCTCATGTGATCCCTCCCATGCCATGCATGAGATGTAAGTGCACACATGCCATTTCATAATAGACATAATAGCATTGGAATCCCATTATTAAAACATAGCACTTGATACCAAAATAGATCATCAAAACATGAAATTAAGACAACCATTCATATACATAGTCCAAGGTTTTCAACAGGGTAGGAATCCTACCAACGCCCAAATATCGTATCCTTGCGTTTTCGTCAAAACTGATTACCGATTGCCTCAAAGCCTATCGTGCACCCGTTTGTGAAATCCCGTTACCTTATTACATTTAACACATATACATGCATCAATTTGATTTCCATCAACCCCTACATCATTCCATATTCTTTTCCATTTACGCTCAAGGGGTTTCGGCCATACCTTAGGGCTGAAACATGTTTTAAGTCCACAAAACTCATTAGTGGGGTTCGGCCATACAACATGGCCGAACCTCACTCCTTTGATTTTGACCACCTTCTTCTAATCCTTGCTTATTTTAAACCAAGCGGTCAGCCATTATTCATTCTTTTATTTTTTAATCAAACGTTCCATAGTCAATCATTTACTGTGATAAAACAACCAAGGTTCATAAAAATATCAGCCGTGGGGTTCGGCCATACAACATGGCAGAACTCATGGTTCTCTCTTTTCATCATTTAGCCATCATCCTCTTATCTAGATAGTCCAATGATGATCATTTAAACATAATTAGATCCATAAAAACTCCGCCATGGGGTTCGGCCATACAACATGGCCGAACCCATAGTCCATCATTTTCCATCCCCTCTTCATTTTAAATCATCATTTCTTTCCTTTTATTCCTTAACTAGGTAATCGATAAAATTCACCCATGGTTCATCATTTAAAACGTTTTTAAATCCGTCAACATTCTTCCATGGGGTTCGGCCATACAACATGGCCGAACCCATGGTTCATCATGTTTCCTCCTCTTTCCATTTTAAATCATCATGAGGATGGGTTCTCTTAAAAATCACATACAACATGTTTAGATCATTTGATGGGGTTCGGCCATACAACATGGTCGAACCTCATCCAATCTCTTTTTGTGCCCTCATATGATCTCCATATATACAAATAGGGTTCGGCCATGCAAGAGGCCGACCCTTGTTCTTGATCATTCTCTTTATGAAATTTACCCCTTATGTTTAACATGCATAAGGTCATTCATAGATCATGCATACCCATAGTTCTTAACATCATCCATTAATCATATATGTAACCCTAATCTTAATCATCATTACTTCATTTGTTCAACCCATTTTAGCCATCAATAAGGTTAGGGTTTTGTCCATTTTTCCATCTCCAAAATCATATTTCGAATTTTTGAACAATACTTTACTTTATGTCCATTTCATTGATATTCCTTGAATGGATTTTAAATCCATGGCCTATAACCATTTGGCCAATCTTTCCAATCCGAAATGGAACCCCATGGTTTCTTATATTTTTAGTAACATGAAACATAAACCTTACCTTTTTCGCATCCCCTTCGTTTTCTTTCGTTCTGTCTTGCTCCTCCGCTCTTCTCCTTCCTTAGTCCTTTCTTCTTCCTCCTCCATTCTTCGGTTTCTCCAAGTTTAGTGCCAGAATGAGAGGAAGAGAGATTGAGAGCCTTCTTAATGTATTTAGCCAAAGAGGTTGCTTGAGAGGGAGAGGGTTTGAGGTGAAACCCTAAGGGAGGGTTCGGCCTAGGTGAAGGTTTGAGAGAGGGAGAGAGAGAGAGAAGGAGATGGGAATTTTTCTATCATTTTCTCCAAAGGGTGGATCGGCCAAGGGTGAATGAGATGAAACTTGTCTTTGTCTCAAGGAGAGTTAGCTCTAGGGTTTTGGTGTGAGCCTTTGTTACTGACCCTAATCTCCCCAACCACCCTCATCAAGGTGTGGTCTTCCCCATGTGTCCTTTGGCTAACCAAGAGGGCACATGGCTTACACTTGGCACTCTCCCTCTACCCAATGGTTTTGTGTCTAGGGTTTCCATGAGATGGAAACCCTCCACCTCCCCTTTGACTCACTAAAGTCCTTTCATCTTCCATGTGACTCACCACCCATTCAACTCACTTCATTTAAATGAAACTCATTCCCCTAACTCAAGCACTTGAATTCATTTCCATCTAACTTAGGTGATTTTAATTAAATAATTTAACTCAACTCACTTCACTTGACCCTCTTGAATTCACCCATGAACTCACCCATGGTTGACCAAGTCAACCATGGTGGCCAACCCCACAAGCTACCTTAGACCACTCGCCACCTCACTTGATGAGGTGGACTTGGGTCCCACTTGGCTATGCCTCTTCCATGTCACCTCCTACACTTGCCACCTCACTTGATGAGGTGGATCCCATGTCTTAGGCCGTAATTGGGTACATGACCCAATTAAATCAATTCTTCTTGACCCATTTACCCTAAACATCAATTAATCTTGACCCATTGGGTCCCAATTGGGCATTTGACCAATTGACCACATTTACCCAATTAATTAGAATTAACCCTATGCATGATCCATTGGACCATACTTGGGCCATTGCCCCAATTCTTATCCATCTAACATTCATTCCATCTATAATCTTAATTTTTAACAATTAAAATAGATAATAGCCAATATAATTATGGCATTGAAAATCTGCGCTATTACAATATTACCCTCTTTTGAAATTTTTGTCTCGAAAATCGAGCGAAGTATGGTTTCAAACAACTTATACAAAAAACTCAGGATGTGCTGCTCTCATTTCTGATTCAAGTTCCCAGGTGGCTTCCTCATTACCATGTCGATTCCATACCAGCTTGACGAAATGAATGGCTCGGTTCCATAGCACCCTCTGTTCTTTCTCGATCACTCTGACCGGCCTTTCCACATAAGTTACATCGCTTTGCACATCCACATCTTGCATGTTCAACACGTGTGAAGGATCCGGACTGTATTTCCTCAACATAGATTCATGGAATACATCGTGCAAAGATGACAGTTGTCGAGGAAGTGCCAATTGATTAGCCACCTCCCCCACCCTCTTTAGGATTGGAAACGGTCCCACAAATCTAGGCGACAGTTTCCCTTTCTTCCCAAATCGCATGTGCCCCTTTCGTGGTGAGACTTTCAAGAACATTAAGTCTCCCCCTTCAAACCCAAAGAACCTCCTTCCCTTGTTAGCATAGCTCTTCTAACGACTTTGTGCAGTAAGTAGATGTTGTCGTATCAACTTAATCTGCACTATGGTCTCTGCAATTAGCTCGAGTCCAATAAGTGTAGGTTCACCGGCCTCTGTTCAACACACTGGTGATCTACAGGATCTACCATACAACACCTCGAATGGAGCCATCTGGAGGCTTGCCTGGTAACTGTTGTTGTAAGAGAACTCAACCGGCTGTAAGTGATCCTCTCATCCACCCTTGAAGTCTAATATACATGCTCTCAGCATATCCTCCAATATCTGTATTGTCCTCTCTAACTGCCCATCAGTGTGTGGATGGAAGGCTGTGCTAATCAATAAGTTTGTTCCCATAGCCGACTGCATGCTCTGCCACACCTTGCCTGTGAATCGGCTATCTCTGTGGGACACAATAGTCCTGGGGATACCATGTAGTCTGATGATATCTTTGATGCATCGTCGACCCAAAGTCTCAGATGAATCTATCATCTTGATGGGAAGGAAGTGTGCAAACTTGGTCAATCGATCTACCACGACCCATATTGCATCGTTTCCTTTTGATGACCTTGGCAACCCTATCACAAAATCCATGGCGATATGTTCCCATTTCCACTCCAGTACTGGTAAGGGTTTGTGTAATCCTGGTGGCTTCTGATGTTCAGTCTTAACTTGCTGACAAGTCAGGTAGTGGGCAACAAACTCTGCCACATCTCTTTTGAGTCCATGCCACCAATAGTGTCTCTTCAGATCATGATACATCTTGGTGCTGCCCGGATGAATAGAGAGTTTGGTTTGGTGTGCCTCGATCAATAACTCTCTTCTGCAGCTTTGGGCACATATGTCCTACTCGGAATACAACACCTTGTCCCAGTCGTAACTCCCATTCTGGTCTAACCTCACCAGTAGACATTTTAGCCCATATCTCTTCCACTTCTGGATCTGTCCGTTGTTCCTTTTCAATCTTGGAAAACATGTTGGACCGTATGGTTAGATTGTACATACTCCCATGTTGGACCGTATGGTTAGATTGAACTCTCGATGGTATTCAGCATTTTCCATTCCTTCCTAATCAAACTGGCCACTGTTGCATGTGACATACGACTGAGGGCATCCACCACTTTGTTCTCCTTGCCAGGATGATATCGAAGCGCAAACTCATAATCTTGCAGATATTCCATCCATCTGCGATGCCTCATATTGAGTTCCTTCTGATCAAACAGATATTTCAGGCTTTTGTGATCTGAAAATACTTCAAACTTCTCGCCGTAAAGATAGTGTCTCCAGCTTTTGAGGGTGAAGACCACTGCGGTTAATTCCAGATCATGTGTGGGATAGTCGCGTTCATGAATTTTCAACTGTCTTGAACCATAAGCCACCACGTGTTGACTTTGAGTGAGAGAACACCCAAGTCCCTCTCCTGAAGCATCACAATATACTTCATAGCCCTTGACCCTTTCCAGCAGAATCAGAATAGGAGCAGTCGTAAGCCTCTCCTTCAATTCTTCAAATCTCCAGTTGCATACATCAGACCATTCAAATTTGACTCCTTTCTGAGTGAGTCGGGTAAGTGGAGATGCAATCTTGGAGAAGTCCATAATAAACTTCCTATAATAACCTGCCAATCCCAGGAAGCTGCGGATTTCAGTCACATTCTTTGGAGCTTTCCATTCTCTAACTGCCGCGACTTTAGCCAGTCCACGGCAATACCTTCCGCTGATATGACATGCCCCAAGAAGTTAACCTCAGATAGCAAGAATTCACACTTGCTTGCTTTGGCATACAACTGATTCTTCCTCAGGGTGTCCAGGACTATCCGTAAATTCTCAGCATGCTCCTCCTGACTTTTGGAATAAATCAGGATATCATCAATGAAAACAATTACAAACTTGTCCAAGTAAGGACGGAAGATCCTGTTCATCAGATCCATGAACACAGCTGGTGCATTGGTAAGTCCAAACGGCATGACCACATACTCATAGAGACCATTCCGCTTCTTGAAAGACGTCTTCCCTATGTCTTCATCCCTAATCCGGATTTGATGGTAGCCTGACATTAGATCAATCTTGGAGAAGTGATTGGAACCCCTGAGTTGATCGAATAGATCATCAATCAAGGGTAAAGGGTACTTGTTTCTGACTATCAGCTAGTTCAATTTCTTCTAATCTATGCACATTCGAAGCGTACCATCCTTCTTCTTCACAAATAATATTAGTGCTCCCCACGATGATGTGTTGTTCCGGATGCACCCTAGTCTGAGCAATCCATCAATTTGCTTCTTTAACTCTGACATCTCAGCTGGGGCCATCCGGTAATGTGGCAAAGATACTGGAGTAGTGGCAGGATACAACTTTATCTCAAAGTCAATCTCCCTCTTGGGTGGCAAGCCAGGGAGTTCTGTCGAGAATACCTCTGTGTAGTCTTTCACTACCGTAGGAAGTTCAGCCACCGGTGCCTTGTCTAATCTGATGTTGTTCAATACAAGGTGGTTCAATTCTTCATGTAGTCTCTTGGTCATAGGGATGCTCTTTTTGTCAGCATGTACCACGTATCGCTTTCCCTCGGGTGACCAAAATATCACCCTACGGAGATGGCAGTCAATGCTGGCTTGGAAGTTAGCCAATCAATCCATGCCAAAAATGATGTCGTACTCAGTCATCTCGAGTACCAGATAATTGAACTCAAATTTGAATCCAGCGAGTTCAGTGTTTACCGCTGTGCATATACGTCCTAGTGATGTGTCTCCAATGGGGGATACAATAATGAGTGCGGTGGACAATTTTTGTACTAGGTTACCAGTAGCAGATATAAATGCACTAGATACAAAAGAGTGGGATGCTCCGGAATCAAATAATGCGAAAGCATAGGAACTACCAACTACTGCTATACCTTGAATCACTGAGTGATCCACTGTCTCCGAATGAGGAGCTAAAGTATACAGTCGTCCAGATCCTATCGGGTTAGGTGTCCGTCCAGTCTGGTTGTATGCCTTGGATACTTGTGAATGAGTTGATAGGGCTGGAGGACGAAAGCAACCCCTGGAGTGAGAAGGTCTAATATTCTGCGGACATTCCCTCTTGAAATGGCCCTGCTGGCCACACTAGAAACAGGTACTCACACCTCAAGGGACCTGAGAGACAGATACTGATGAGGAGGGCTAATTGGGACAAAAGCCTCCAGTTGACCCAGTGGAAGGTGATGGTCTCCCAAAGTTGGGTCAGAATCTCTTGTTCGGGTGGAAAGTACTTCCCCCGCTTTGGCCTCGGCGGTTGTCCACAAATCGTACTGTCTCTGTCAGCTCTTGCTCAGCTATGGTAGCTCAGCTGACCACTTACGACAATGTAGGTGACTTGAAGATAGTCACATTGGCCCTGATGCTCGGTCGAAGGCCCCGCTCAAATTTGCGAGCCTTTCTGTACTCCGTGTCTACCATGTATAAAGCATAACTGTAACACCTCGCCCTTTTTCACTCGGTTCTTCCCGTAAATTCATAGTCTATTTTCTTTTTTATAACAAAGTAGAGTGATAGAGCGCGGGACGTCACGACGCGAGCTAAGTCCGAACTTCCAAAGTCCGACCCTTAACTGGCCAACCCTATGTGTGCACGAACAAGTCCACAAAAATGGTTCACACATAGCAATATCAACTTGCGAAATAAAAAACATAACCTGCGGAATCATAACATCAAATTGCGGAATTATAATAGAACCAAGTTCTATTCCATTCAGATAGCAAAGTACGTCAAGTCCTTATCCATAAGTAAAACATCATAATTATCCAATAAATCATCCAACCATCTAAGTTATTACATTCCGTAATCTAGATACTCAAATACAAATTCATGAGTAACTTTATTCAAAACATATAAAATAAGTCTCCCAAGCTCCTATGCCTGGCCCATCTTGCGTTCCTCGTTCCCCTGATTACCTGTGTCATCAACTAGGGTAGAACCCATGATGCCTAAGTTTCCATAAATAATCTCCACCTTCCATTATTAGATAGTTTCCAAAATTAGAAACCATCTTTCCATAATTGGATGCTTTCCAATTTAGCAACTTCCTTCCAAAATTAGATAGTTTCCCAAATTAGAAACCATCTTTCCATAATTGGATGCTTTCCAAATTTAGCAACTTCCTTTCAAAATTAGATAGTTTCCCAAATTAGAAACCATATTTCCATAATGGGATGCTTTTCCAAATTTAGCAACCAAAATCCATCTACCATTCCAAAACAACCCCTTGAGGTTCGGCCATACACCATGGCCGAACCCTATGGTTCATGATCTTGACCATTAAATTAGTTCATTAAAATTCATCAATAGTACCTACACAACTCCATGGGGTTCGGCCATACACCATGGCCGAAACCTATGGTTCAAGATCCTCTCTTTAAAATTAACAATCATGGATCTTCCATTTAATCCCCTCAAAATCACATATCATTAACACCAAATACTTATTTAACGATTAACCAAACACCTTCCATGGGGTTCGGTAATCAGTATGGCCGAACCCTATGGTTCCATATTCCCTATTTTAAATCCAACACCTAACCGTCCAAGGTTTCCATGATCTAAAATTTAAGAACATAAACCCATAATTAGACCATGACTTTCCATAGTTTCGATTCAACAAAATGAACCATGTCTTTCCATTAATCAATCAATGTTCCTCCATGGTTTTCAATATTCATAACCCAAAAAAATAAACCATAACTTTCCATGGGGTTCGGCCATGCACTATGGCCGAACCCTATCGTTCTTTCTTTCCATTCAAATCATTAAATCCATCTCCAATCTTCTTCCATGGGGTTGGGCCAAACACCATGGCCGAACCCTATGGTTCTTTTATTTCAAAATAAATTTATCAAACAAGATACTAACCTTTTTCTGATTTCTTGTTCTTCCAATCCTTCTCCTTTCTTCTTAATTTTTCCAACCAAAAAGACCTCTTGCTGGCTACCTTGTTCTTCTCCTTGTTCTTGATCTTGGCGAGAATGACAATTGAGAGAGAGGAAATAAAATTCGGCTATGGGGTTGTAAAACCGTGTGCCCTTATCCTCTTCTCCCTTTAAAGCCTTTCCTTGGTCCCATAATTAGAAGGTGCTTAAGATAGGCAACCCCCTTTAGGGCCGTGCGCCCCTTGTCCTAGTTTAGTAATTGTCAACCTCCCTTGTTGCCTCTTTTAAAACCTCCTTTGATCTAAATATAAGGTGCGATGCACCCCTCTCTCATTTAGTACATGCGCATATCCTAAATATGCAATGTCATACACGGCCATAAAATCTATCTTATTCCTAAAAACCTTTCATCTATATCTTCCATACGCTTAAACATAGGTTTAAAATCTAAAAATTCGGCCATGCACAATTATTTAATAATTCACAAGTTTAAAAGGATTATTTTCATATAAAATAATTAATTGAAAATCCGAGGTGTTACAATAACACGATAGACAGAAGAACTCCTAATGATACTCCGCCACAGTCATGGTGCCTTGCACCAAAGATATGAATGCTTGTGTCTGGCACTCCCTCTCTTCTTCTGGAAAGTAGTGATCCAGGAACATAGTTGAGAACTGGTCCCACGTTATCTCAGTCCTTTCCCCTTTTGGAATATGTACCCGCTGTCGCTCAATCACTTCCCACCACTTGTCGGCATCATCGATCAACTGCGAAGTAGCCAGCAGTATTCTATCTTCATTACTGGTGATCTTTAGTAATGTCAAGATCTTGGTGACGTTCCTCAGTCAATTCTCCGCTCCGGCAGGTCCTTCTTTCCCTTTGAAGTGAGGGGGACGCTGTTGTTGGAAATCTTTAACCATCCTCTGATCATGTGCCTCGTTGGTGGTCGCATTTCCATTGTCGTTCATATGTTGCTGTAGAACGGAAGTGACCAGAGATTGTACCAAGTTCTACAACTCGGAAGGTACCACGGGAATGTTTACTCTATTTTGCTCCTCTTCTTGGTGTGGGTGTTGCACCTCTTCATCCACATGCAGGTTTTGTCGAGTTCTTCTTCTCGGAGGCATTTTCCTAAGTCATTGAAACATCGTTTGACTTAGCTTTCTCGTAAAGTCTTGTGTTTTCAAAGTTTGGGGAAATTTCCAAATAAGCATCTTGTATTTCTTATTTTTGGGGAAAACTTTCTAAGTATCATGTATTATTATTCAATTTGGGGAAATCCTAATGTTTTCTTGTTTTCGGGGAAATTTTCCTATGTATCTAGTGTTGTTTCTCAATTTGGGGAAAAATCCTGATGTTTCTCATTTTAAGGAAAATTTCCTATGTATCAAGTGTTGTTTCTCTATTTGGGAAAAATCTTGATGTTTCTCATTTTCGGGGAAATATGTCTTATTTTGCAATGTTTTATAAATCCATTTTTTTAGTGACTATCCTTCCCTTGTTATCATTCCTTTTTCGTCAAGTGTTGCTTTCAGATTGAATGCTTCAGTCTGAGTCTTAACAAAGTAAATTAATCCGGCCCCCGTGCAGCGGACTCCGAAGAGTCGGTCAGTTGGGATTCTTATCTTGTTAGTGAGACATGATACCGTCTTAATCTAACTTCGAAAGATTCATTCTTAAGATTCATTCTTCCATTTTCGCTCTGATACCAACTGTAACGCCCCGCCCTTTTTCACTTGCCGAAAATCAGAGTCTATTTTTTTTTTTTTTTAAATAAAGAGTGAGAGAGAGCGGGACTTCACGACGCGAGCTAAGTCCGAGGATCCAAAACCCGGCCCTTAACTGGCCAACCATACGTGTGCATGGACTAAGTCCACTAAAACGGTTCACACGTAATAAGGTTATACATGCAGAATTAAACATAATGCGGAATTATAATAGAGTTACTATTCCTACCCATTTTAAACAAGGAACTCCATCACTTAAGTTAATCTTACAAATGTCCAACATTAAAACCAAATCATAGCAGGATAGTTCTAAGTTGTTACAGTCCCAAAATGCTAATTACTCAAATTACATTGTCCAAAATCAAAGCGTAAATAAAATCAATCTAGATCATCCAAGCTCCTAAGTTTGGCTCCGTTCACGTCCTTCGCTCCGTCCATTCCCTGTGCCATCATCTAAAGTAGAAGTAGGGCATTAGAAAAGTCGCCCAGTAGGCCGAGTAGGGTCAAACACATGGATTAGTATAAAAATCATATAGATATATATAATGTCAAAACCATGCAAGTCAATGCCATGCCATGGGTGTCATATCCTATGATTCCCACCCATCAACCATATCACAATCCATAGTAATCCTCTTGATGAATAAGCCACATCAAGGTATTGTCATGACTCCCCACGTATGCCTTATCGGTCCTACCGAACGGAGCGTGGACTCCTCATTCATTCTAAACATCATAATCGAAATCAGTGCGGATCCCTCCCCACGTTGTTTATCGAATATCCGAATGGAGCGTGGACTCCCCTCATGTGATCCCTCCCATGCCATGCATGAGATGTAAGTGCACAAATGCCATTTCATAATAGACATAATAGCATTGAAATCCCATTATTAAAACATAGCACTTGATACAAAAATAGATCATCAAAACATGAAATTAAGACAACCATTCATATACATAGTCCAAGGTTTTCAACAAGGTAGGAATCCTACCAACGTCCAAATATCGTATCCTCGCATTTTCGTCAAAATCGATCACTCGTGCATCCATTTGTGAAATCCCGTTACCTTATTACATTTAACACATATACATACATCAATTTGATTTCCATCAACCCCTACATCATTCCATATTCTTTTCCATTTACGTTCATGGTCCTTAAGCCGGTTAAGACCCCCAAGGGATTTAGGCCATACCTTAGGGCTGAAACATGTTTTAAGTCCACAAAACTCATTAGTGGGGTTCGGCCATACAACATGGCCGAACCTCACTCCTTTGATTTTGACCACCTTTTTTTAGTCCTTGCTTATTTTAAACCAAGCAGTCAACCATTATTCATTCTTTTATTTCTTAATCAAACGTTCCATAGTCAATCATTTACTTTGATAAAACAACCAAGGTTCATAAAAATATCAGCCGTGGGGTTCGGCCATACAACATGGCCGAACCCATGGTTCTCTCTTTTCATCATTTAGCCATCATCCTGTTAGCTAGATAGTCCAATGATGATCATTTAAACACAATTAGATCCATAAAAACTCCTCCATGGGGTTTGGCCGTGTTGGTCCATCATTTTCCATCCCCTCTTCATTTTAAATCATCATTTCTTTCATTTTATTCCTTAACTAGGTAATCCATAAAAATCACCCATGGTTCATCATTTAAAACGTTTTTAAATCCCTCAACATTTTCCATGGGGTTCGGCCATACAACATGACCGAACCCATGGTTCATCATTTTTCCTCCTCTTTCCATTTTAAATCACCATGCGGATGGGTTGTCTTAAAAATGACGTACAACATGTTTAGATCATTTGATGGGGTTCGGCCATACAACATGGCCGAACCTCATCCAATCTCTTTTTGTGCCCTCATATGATCTCCATATATACAAATAGGGTTCGGCCATGCAAGAGGCCGACCCTTGTTCTTGATTATTTTCTTTATGAAATTTACCCCTTATGTTTAACATACATAGGGTCATTCATAGATCATGCATACCCATAGTTCTTAACATCATCCATTAATCATATATGCAACCCTAATCTTTATCATCGTTACTTCATTTGTTCAACACATTTTAGCCATCAATAATGTTAGGGTTTGTCCATTTTTTAATCTTCAAAACCATATTTCGAACTTTTGAACAATACTTTACTATATGTCCATTTCATTGATATTCCTTGAATGGATTTTAAATCTATGGCCTATAACCATTTGGCCAATCTTTCCAATCCCAAATGAAACCCCATGGTTTCTTATATTTTTAGTAACATGAAACATAAACCTTACCTTTTCCGAGTGTCCTTCGTTTTCTTTCGTTCCGTCTTGCTCCTCCGTTCTTCTCCTTCCTTAGTCATTTCTTCTTCCTCCTCCGTTCTTCGGTTTCTCCAAGTTTAGTGTCGGAATGAGAGGAAGAGAGATTGAGAGCCTTCTTGATATGTTCGGCCAAAGACGTTGCTTGAGAGGGAGAGGATTTGAGGTGAAACCCTAAGGGAGGGTTCGGCCTAGGTGAAGGTTTGAGAGAGCTAGACAGAGCGAGAAGGAGATGGGAATTTTTCTATCTTTTTCTCCAATGGGTGGATCGGCCAAGGGTGAATGAGATGAAACTTGTCTTTGTATCAAGGAGAGTTTGCTCTGTGGTTTTGGTGTGAGCCTTTGCTACTAACCCTAATCTCCCCAATCACTCCCATCAAGGTGTGGTCTTCCCCATGTGTCCCTTGGCTAACCAAGAGGGCACATGGCTTACACTTGGCACTGTCCTTCTACCCAACGATTTTGTGTCTAGGGTTTCCATGAGATGGAGACCCTCCACCTCCCCTTTGACTCACTTAAGTCCTTTCATCTTCCATGTGACTCACCACACCCATTCAACTCACTTCATTTAAATGAAACTCATTCCCCTAACTCAAGCACTTGAATTTATTTCCATCTAACTTAGGTGATTTTAATTAAATAATTTAACTCAACTCACTTCACTTGACCCTCTTGAATTCACCCATGAACTCACCCATGGTTGACCAAGTCAACCATGGTAGCCGATCCCACAAGCTACCTTAGACCACTTGCCACCTCACTTGATGAGGTGGACTTGGGTCCCATTTGGCTATGCCACTTCCATGTCACCTCCTGCACTTGCCACCTCACTTGATGAGGTGGATCCCATGTCTTAGGTCCTAATTGGGTACATGACCCGAGTAAATTAATTATTCTTAATCCATTTACCCTAAACATCAATTCATCTTGACCCATTGGGTCCTAATTGGGCATTTGACCCAATTGACCACATTTACCCAATTAATTAGAATTAACCCTATGCATGATCCATTGGACCATACTTGGGCCGATTCTTATCCATCTAACATCCCAGTTTCTCAATGAAGTGGAAAATTACGAAAATGCCACTAAGTTGTTAAATTAATTATTTTGTGATATTAAGTAAGGAAATAGTGGGACCCATTGCTCAAGTTAAAATCATATGAGCACATTATAAATGTTAAGTTTGATTGGTTGGGTAATTTACATCAATTTGGTCAAAAAACACTAAATGGGTCCAAGGGCCCAAATGGGACCCATTGGGTCAAAATGGATGATTTGACCGTTTTATGAACTTAAATTAAATGGGTTTAAGCCTATTTGATTAGAAATCAAGTGAAGAAAAAATGGGTAGGCTTGATCCATATGTAAAAACCAATTGCAAATGACCAAAACACCATAATTGGGTCATGGAGTCAAAAACGGGTCAAGGAGCTAAAAGTGGACCCAACGGGTCGAGTTGACTATGGTTGACCATGTGGACCCTCAAGGGAGCTAAAACACCAGTCAAATTAGTTGAGTGGGACTGAAGTGAGTTGGAATTAAATCAAGTAGTGAGTCAACACATGTGCATTAAATGAAATGCATTAAGTATGTGAGTTGGGTGAGTTGAGATGGAAATCTAAATAGCCTTGAGTTCAAGTGAGTCAAAAGGGAAATTGAAGGAGCTGTAAACTTAGTGAGCTAAGTGGGAATTGGAAGAGTTTGGCTCAGCTTAAACCACCAAAACAAGTCCCACACGTTGGGGACTTGTTTGGGGTGAGTTCCATGATGAATGGTAAATGAAATGCATGGGTTTGAGATGAGTTGCTTGGGAATCTGAATGGCTGCATGGGTAGCTGCCAAGGGGTGCCTTGGAGGGCACCCAATGCCCATTGTTTTGTGCATGGATTGATGAGGAAGTGGAGGGGTTATGGTGGCTGAAATACAAAACCAATGAACACCATCACTTGGCCGATTTATCATTGCAAAGCCTAAGATTTTCCTCATCTCTCTCTCCCTCTCTCCTCTCTCCAATTCGTTGTTCTTCCTAGCTGGAACATCAGAGGATTTTACACTAGTAGATCAAGCACAAAACAGCAAAAGAAAAGAAGAAATAAAAGGGAGAAAACAAGGATCAAAGACAAGGAGGAAGTTTGGAAAATTTGGTAAGTATCTTTATGATATTTTGGTTTAAAAACTTAAAACAAGTAGGGTATGTATTGGGCCATGGTCATTGCCGAATACACCAATGTTTAACCTTGATTATGGAGGATTTAAATGGTGAAAATAACCATCGGGTTCGGCCACCATGGAGGGCCGAACCCCATGTAAAAGATTGCATGGTTTTCATGTTTTGGAAACATGAAAACCATGGGTTTTATGGACTGATTTTTGGGTCATTTTGTGGCCGAAATAAGTAAGGTTTTAAAGTGTGATGATAAGGTCTAAAGGATGGAAATTGAGAGCATGGAGTTCGGCCACTTTGGATGGCCGAACCCCATGGAAACAAGTGGATGATGGTGGATGGTTTTTGGAAATTAAAACCATATAAAATGATGAACTGTTATGGGTGTTTAAATCATGAAATTGGATGTCATGTTTGGGCCATGGAATGGCCGAATACTTCAAGAAAATAAAACCTTGGATTAAGTTGATTAAAATGGTGTAAGTGTATCATTGGGTTCGGCCACATGGGATGGCCGAACCCCATGATCTTGTTTGAGTAATTGGTTGGTTTTTGAAAGGTAAAACCTGATAATGTATGCTGTTTATTACATGATGATGGGAGGTTTAAAAATAGTAAGAATAACCATTGGGTTCGGCCAACATGAAGGGCCGAACCCCATGTAAAAGAAGGTTGGTTTTCATGTTGGGAAACATGGAAACCATGGACCTTTGTGGACTGTTTTTGGTATGGTTTTTATGTGATAAGGGTACTGATTTTGGGTTGGCCATAGGATGGCTAAACTATGTGTTTAACATTGCTAAGGGGTAGAGCTATTTGGTATTTAAATAATGGGGCTGTTTTTGGGATAAATGAATTAAAGTTTATGGGTTTCTTATGAGATTTAAATGTGATAAGCTTACTGATTTGGCTCAGCCTATGGATGGCTGAACCATGTAATAACCTTGGAAAAAGGGTATAGCCTAAGTTAAATACCTAGGTTAAAGTTGTAACGCCCCGCCCTTTTAGAGATTTTCAAAGTCTATTTTTTTTTTAAAAGTAATAATAAAACATCGAAAGAGAGCGGGAGGCGTCACGACGCGAGTTAAGTTCAGACTACCCAAGTCTGAACCTTAACTGGCCACTCATGTGTACATGGAATAGACCATGATAGTGAACCACACATGGAACTAACATCAACATGCGGAATAATCTAGATTAATTGCGGAATAAAAGGACGAGATAGCAAGTAACAGTCTTAAACATTAATTAACATAGATCAACCATCCAAAGGTTATTAACCTAATCAAACCATATCAAGTAATGAATTATTACATCTCCCACAAAAGTATTCAAAAGGCAGTAATATAAAGTAGTTCAGTCCTTCATTCAAGAGCTTAGGCTTGGCTCCCCTCCCGGTCAACGACCTTTCCTTTCCCTTTACTTGTACCTGCAATCTCCTCTGAGGATAGAATTAGGGCGTTAGATCAACTCGCCCAGTAGGTTCCCGAATCAGGGCTACCACATGTTAGCATATAAAACATGCATATACATATCATAATGCATGATCATCAAAACAGGTAAAACAATGCTATGATGTATGCACATGCAATGAGCATCCCCCATCATGTACATTCATAGCCATCACTTGATGTGCCTTGCACCGTCAAGGTAAAATACAATACAACTTCCATCTCTTCATCATTGACTGATTCATATCACGTATTAGTCCTCCTGGCAGGACTCTCATCGCCTAAGGAGACCAATGTAACTATGATCATCATGTTACTTCTCCTGGCGTGACTTGCACCACCGAGGCAAGACGTAACTTATAACTTGAAACACTGTAGAACCTCATTCATAATCCCATGTTTATGCATGAGATGCCAATGCTTGTATGTCATTTGTTAATGCATAATATATCATTTGAAATACATATATTAAAACAAGAGTATCATAAGAAAAACTGGGTAAAAACCGTGGTTACAAGTAGGTAGGAAACCTACTGAAGAATCACTTCAGTGTCTGTTCTTTCTTAGGCTTTATCCGGTCACCGCTTGCAGTCGTGCACCGTCACAGATATCCGTCACCTTATTCACATAAATCATGGACCAACTTTTAATCCCTTACTTTATTTGATTCTCATTTTTGAGTCTAAGTCCACAAATACCAACTCATGGTTGTGACGCTTATTTACAAACATGCCATTGGTTCCAATAACTTTAACCTAGGTATTTAACTTAGGCTATACCTTTTTGGCAAGGTTATTACATGGTTCAGCCATCCATAGGCTGACCAAATCAGCAAATATAATTCCATTTTTAATCACACACACATCCATAAAATGACCCATGAAAACGGTCCATGGGGTTCGGCCATACTCATGGCCGAACCCTTATGGTTCTTTGCTCAATAATGTCCTTTACTTACATACTAATTGGCTCTACCCCTTAGCCATGTTAAACCCATAGTTTAGTCATCCTATGGCCAACCCAAAATCAGTAACCATAACACATAACAATCTCCACAATTTGGTATGGTTTTATCTCTCCAAAACCATACCAACTTATCAACCAATTTTATGGGGTTCGGCCATCCAATGTGGCCGAACCCTATACACATGCTTTGGACCCTTTTACACTTACATTTCATGTCCATTAAATCATGTAAGAATCAGCATAATATTATCAGATTTTAACTTTCAAAAACCATACAAAAACAGTCCATAAAAAGTCTATGGTTTACATGTTTTCTAACATGAAAACCAACATTCTTTTACATGGGGTTCGGCCCTCCATGGTGGCCGAACCCAATGGTTATGTTTAGTGTTTTTAAACCTCAGATAATCATGTAATAACAGTATATTAAAATCAGGTTTTACCTTTCAAACAAACATCCAAACATTAGCCCAATTTCATAGGGTTCGGCCATGCTCATTGACCGAACACCATGAAATTGGTTTTGAACATTTAACCCTTTATCTTGGGTCTGAAACCAACACCCAAATCCATGTTTTAACCTCCTTAAAACATGCATTCCAAATCCAACAATAACATCTAACATCAGTCCCAAATCATATGGTTTTAATTTCCAAAAACTATCAAAAACAACCATTTATTTCCATGGGGTTCGGCCATGCTAAGTGGCCAAACCCAATGGTCCATTTCCATCTTTTAATCCACTGATTTTAGACCATATAAACTTCAGTCCCTATGTCATTCAGATCCATGTTTTTAACCATTCTAAAACATGTATTTAAATCTTAAATCAAAACCCAAAAACAGTCCACAAAATCCATGGTTTTCATGTTTCAAAACATGAAAACCAAGCCATCTCTTACATGGGGTTCGGCCCTTCATGGTGGCCAAACCCAATGGTTATTTTTACCATTTTAAATCCTCCACTAATCAAGGTTAAACCCTGGTGTAATCAACCATCACCATGGCCCAACACACACCCATTTTATTAACCAAAAGTCCATGGAAAATACTTACCAAATTCCAAGCTTTTCTTATGCCTTTGATCCTTGTCTTCTTCCCTCTTGTTTCCATCCTTCTTTCTTCCTTTGTCTCAGCTGGTTAGAAGCATGAACCACTGGTGAAATCACCAAGATAAAATTCGGCCAAGAGAGGTGTTCTTGAGAGAGGGAGAGAGATGGGATTGTAAGGCTTCCACAATGATAAAATACGCCCAAAATGGGTGTTGTTTGCTTTTGTATTTTCAGCCACCCCATCACCATTTACTCCTCATCAAGCCTTGCACAAACCAAGGAGTAACTTGCAGCAAAGCAAAGCACCCCTTGGCATTCTACCCATGCAGACATTCATATTCTCATGTAACTCACCTCAAAACCCATCATATACATTTAATATTCACCACGGAACTCACCAAAACAAGTCCAAACGTGTGGGACTTGTTTTGGTTGGTTTGAGACCAGCCAACCTCTTCAAATTCCTACTTAGCTCAGTGAGTTTACAGCCCCTTCAACTTCCCTTTTGACTCACCCAACTCAAGATATTTAGATTTCCATCCCAACTCACCCAACTCACATACTTAATGCATTTCATTTAATGCACATGTGTTGACTCACTACTTGATTTAATTCCAACTCACTTCAGTCCCACTCAACTGATTTGACTAGTGTTTTAGCTCCCTTGAGGGTCCACACGGTCAACCATAGTCAACTCGACCCGTTGGGTCCACTTTTAGCTCCTTGACCTGTTTTTGACTTCATGACCCAATTATGGTATTTTGGTCATTTACAATTGGTTTTTACATATGGATCAAGCCTACCCATTTTTTCTCGACTTGATTTCTAATCAAATAGGCTTAATCCCATTTAATTTAAGTTCATAAAACGGTCAAATCATCCATTTTGACCCGATGGGTCCCATTTGGGCCCTTTGACCCATTTAGTGTTTTTTGACCAAATTGATGTAAATTACCCAACTAATCAAACTTAACATTTATAATGTGCTCATATGATTTTAACTTGAGAAATGGGCCCCACTATTTCCTTACTTAACATCACAAAATAATTAATTTAACAACTCAGGGGGCATTTTCGTAATTTTCCACTTCATTGAGAAACTGGGGTGTTACAATATAACCCTCTTTTTAAAATTTTCGTCCCGAAAATCGAGTGAAGCAGGGTTTTCAAATTAAATTACACAAATAATTCGGGGTGAACTGTTTTCATCTCCGATTCAAGTTCCTATGTGGCCTCTTCATCACCATGACGGTCCCATACCACTTTTACGAACTGAATCGCTCTGTTTCGCAACACCCTTTGTTCGGTCTCCACTATTCTGACCGGCTTCTCGACGTACGTCACGTCGCTTTGTACTTCAATATCTTGAACATTCAAGACATGGGACGGATCCGGATTGTATTTCCTTAGCATCGACACGTGAAACACATCGTATAGAGATGCTAATTGTGATGGGAGTGCTAACTGGTAAGCTACATCCCCCATCCTTCTTATGATGGAAAACGGTCCCACATATCTTGGTGATAGTTTTCCTTTCTTGCCAAACCTCATATGTCCCTTCCGTGGTGAGACTTTTAGAAATACCATGTCTCCCACTTCAAATTCCAGAAACTGTCTCCTTTTATCAGCCTATTTGATTAGAAATCAAGTGAAGAAAAAATGAATAGGCTTGATCCATATGTAAAAACCAATTGCAAATGACCAAAACACCATAATTGGGTCATGGAGTCAAAAATGGGTCAAGGAGCTAAAAGTGGACCCAACGGGTCGAGTTGACTATGGTTGACCGTGTGGACCCTCAAGGGAGCTAAAACACCAGTCAAATCAGTTGAGTGGGACTGAAGTGAGTTGGAATTAAATCAAGTAGTGAGTCAACACATGTGCATTAAATGAAATGCATTAAGTATGTGAGTTGGGTGAGTTGAGATGGAAATCTAAGTAGCCTTGAGTTCAAGTGAGTCAAAAGGGAAATTGAAGGGGCTGTAAACTCAGTGAGCTAAGTGGGAATTGGAAGAGTTTGGCTCAGCTTAAACCACCAAAACAAGTCCCAAACGTTGGGGACTTGTTTGGGGTGAGTTCCATGATGAATGGTAAATGAAATGCATGGGTTTGAGATGAGTTGCTTGGGAATCTGAATGGCTGCATGGGTAGCTGCCAAGGGGTGCCTTGGAGGGCACCCAATGCCCTCGTTTTGTGCATGGATTGATGAGGAAATGAAGGGGTTATAGTAGCTGAAATACAAAACCAATGAACACCATCACTTGGCCATTTTATCATTGCAAAGCCTAAGATTTTCCTCATCTCTCTCTCCCTCTCTCCTCTCTCCAATTCGTTGTTCTTCCTAGCTGGAACATCAGAGGATTTTACACTAGTAGATCAATCACAAAACAGCAAAAGAAAAGAAGAAATAAAAGGGAGAAAACAAGGATCAAAGACAAGGAGGAAGTTTGGAAAATTTGGTAAGTATCTTTATGATATTTTGGTTTAAAAACATAAAACAAGTAGGGTATGTATTGGGCCATGGTCATGGCCGAATACACCAATGTTTAACCTTGATTATGGAGGATTTAAATGGTGAAAATAACCACTGAGTTCGGCCACCATGGAGGGCCGAACCCCATGTAAAAGATTGCATGGTTTTCATGTTTTGGAAACATGAAAACCATGGGTTTTATGGACTGATTTTTGGGTCATTTTGTGGCCGAAATAAGTAAGGTTTTAAAGTGTGATGATAAGGTTTAAAGGATGGAAATTGAGAGCATGGAGTTCGGCCACTTTGGATGGCCGAACCCCATGGAAACAAGTGGATGATGGTGGATGGTTTTTGGAAATTAAAACCATCTAAAATGATGAATTGTTATGGGTGTTTAAATCATGAAATTGGATGTCATGTTTGGGCCATGGAATGGCCGAATACTTCAAGAAAATAAAACCTTGGATTAAGTTGATTAAAATGATGTAAGTGTATCATTGGGTTCGGCCACATGGGATGGCCGAACCCCATGATCTTGTTTGAGTAATTGGTTGGTTTTTGAAAGGTAAAACCCGATAATGTATGCTGTTTATTCATGATGATGGGAGGTTTAAAAATAGTAAGAATAACCATTGGGTTCGGCCAACATGGAGGGCCGAACCCCATGTAAAAGAAGGTTGGTTTTCATGTTGGGAAACATGGAAACCATGGACCTTTGTGGACTGTTTTTGGTATGGTTTTTGGAGAGATAAAATCATACCAATGGTGGAGATTTTTATGTGATAAGGGTACTGATTTTGGGTTGGCCATAGGATAGCTAAACTATGTGTTTAACATGGCTAAGGGGTAGAACTATTTGGTATTTAAATAATGGGGCTATTTTTGGGATAAATGGATTAAAGTTTATGGGTTTCTTATCAGATTTAAATGTGATAAGTTTACTGATTTGGCTCAGCCCATGGATGGCTGAACCATGTAATAACCTTGGAAAAAGGGTATAACCTAAGTTAAATAACTAGGTTAAAGTTATTGGAACCAATGACATGTTTGTAAATAAGGGTCACAATCATGAGATGAAAGATGGACCTAAGTGAAATAAGTGTGGTTCGGCCAAGGTGTATGGCCGAACCCCACCTATAAACATTTGTTCGGGTAATATTTCTCTGGTCATAAATTGTTATAAAAGATGAGCCAATGGCAAAAATTGTAAATATGAGCAATAAGGGAAGGACTTGAAAGAAGGACCAAATCAAGATGTTTTGGGTCTTATATGTGAATGGATATTTAAGTGACAATATGATTTACTGATTATTGTATCACAAGGTGACGAGAGTTGAACGACGAACGAGTCGTGACCGGATAAAGCCTAAGAAAGAACGGACGCTGAAGTGATTCTTCAGTAGGTTTCCTACCTACTTGTAACCACAGCTTTACCCCAGTTTTATTTATGAGATTGTTGTTTATCTTATGTGTTTTCAAATGATATATTATGCATTAACAAATGGCATACAAGCATTGGCATCTCATGCATAGACATGGGATGATGAATGAGGTTCTACAGTGTTTCTAGTTATGAGTTACGTCCTGCCTCGGTGGTGCAAGTCACGCCAGGAGGAGTAACATGATGATCATAGTCACATTGGTCTCCTTAGGCGATGAGAGTCCCGCCAGGAGGACTCATACATGATATGAATCAGTCAGTGATGAAGTGATGAAAGCGTGTTGTAATTTACCTTGTCGTTGCAAGGCACGTCAAGTGATGGCTATGAATGTACATGATGGGGATGCTCATTGCATGTGCATACATCATAGCATTGTTTTTACATGTTTTTGATGATCATGTAATATGATATATATATATATATATATGCATGTTTTATATGCTAACATGTGGTAGCCCTGATTCGGGAACCTACTGGGCGCGTTGATCTAACGCCCTAATTCTATCCTCAGAGGAGAATGTAGGTACAAGTAAAGGAAAAGAAAAGGTCGTTGACCGGGAGGGGAGCTAAGCCAAGCCTAATCGCTTGAATGAAGGACTGAACTACTTTATATTACTGTCTTTTGAATACTTTTGTGGGACATGTAATAATTCATTACTTACTATGGTTTGATTAGGTTAATAACCTTTGGATGGTTGATCTATGTTAATTAATGTTTAAGACTGTTACTTGCTATCTCGTTTTTCTATTCCACAGTTAATCTAGGTTATTCCGCATGTTGATGTTAGTTCCATGTGTGACTCGTTATCATGGTCTATTCCATGTACACATGGGTGGCCAGTTAAGGTTCAGACTTGGGTAGTCTGAACTTAACTCCCGTCGTGACGCCGCCCGCTCTTTTCTAAGGTGTTATTATTAGTTTAAAAAAAAATTAGACTTCTTTTTGCAAGTCTCTTATGGTTATAGGCTTATTTTCTTCTTCAAAATTGTCTAACATTTTATATATGTTTTCCATTTTGATGGGTTTTATAATATTTTGAATTGTTTGAGTTATTTTAGGACTTTTTTCGTTTTGTAATTCAATTATCCTAGAGATCATTTCTTTCTGTTTTTCGGGATCTTTTATTTCCATAATAGTGTCAAGTGTTAATTGGTCCTTTTTACTTAGAACATTTATAGAAAGAGAATTAGAATCTTCTTTATCATCTATATCTTCATATCCGTCAAAGTCTTCATAGTTTCTAATTAAACAAATGTTACAATTACAGTTTGGATTTTCTTTACATTTTTTAGATTTGTTAACATCAAATTGATCCATTAGATTATTTATGTCATTATTTTCATTATCTGTTTCATAAGAAGATTCGGTTTTTTCAGATTCATGTTCACTTTCAGTTGAAGATATTATTAATTCATTTAATTGTTCTAGAATGACTTTAACTCCTTTTTTGTAATTTCGATTTTTATTCTTATAACAAGTATTGGCAAAATGTCATGTTTTTCCACATTTGTAACATTTATCTTTATAAGTTGGTTTTCGTTTACTTGTTTCTGGTTTGTCTTGATTTTTATATTTTTTATTTTGAGGTTTTTTGTAATTTTTCCTATAGGATTTATTATAGGGTTTTTTATCTTTTTGTTGAAAGATATTATTTCGTTTGTTTTGTTTATTCTTTTTCAATTTTCTTCGTTTTTCTTCTTTAAAGGGATCAAACTGATCACAAGAATCTCCCATTTCCTTTTTATTAAAATATTGTTCTGTTTTAATTTTCTTTTCTAATTTCATATTGTTACATAATTCTAATCCTACTTAGTTGATTATTTGATGTAAATCTCCTATGGTATATCTTTTATAATCAATTTCTCCTACAAAATTTTTTATTAATTTTTCTGTAACCTTTTTTCCAAATAAAGTTGGTAACCCAACAATATATTTTTCTTTCCAAAAAATATTAGAGGAATCAGCCATTTTATAAATAGTATTAGTAAAATAATCATGATATTCAGAATATTGAGTCATAGATCTACATCTTAAGTTTATTAAATAATCTCTCATGTTATGTTCTAATCCAGGGTATCTTCCAAGAAATTGTCTTCCAATATTAAAAAGTAAACAAGTTACGCTATCATTTATAGGTTCACCATTTGCCATGAATATAATTTCTCCATTTTCATCTTTTTTAACGTTTTTTTTTATTAACCTTATTTGTTCATCATTTAGATAATTTGTCCACCAATCACTAAGTTGTCCAGTAAATCCTGATATTATTAATTCAGTTACGTCCTTTTCACGGTTTCCTACTGTTTTTAACACATTAGCATACATTTGCATTTTTTGGAGTAATTGCATTTTTTGTCCTACAGATAATCCATCTAAATTCCATTCATAAAGGCAACTAGCATCAAAAGAATTTGGACTTATCGTTTGAAGTTCTTCTAATTTTAAAAAATTTGGTCTTTTGTTGGGTGTTTTGTTGATATTTAATTCATCATCTTCTTCTTCTAAGTTTTCAATTGTTACCATAGAGATAGATGGTTTTGAATTTAATGCTTTTAATTTATTCGTTAAGTGTATCATTAATTCATCTTCAGAGGTTTGGTTGAGTTGTTGATATTATCTTTATAGGTTCCTTTTTTAGTTTTATTTCGGGATTTATATTAGTGGTTTTTATAAATCCTTTTTCTATAACAAGTTCATTATCAGTTGTTTTTTCTTTTTTATCTAAATTTTCTTCTATTCTAGTAGTTTGTTCAGCAATTGTTTGCAAGTAAACATTAGTGAAATTATTTTGATTCATTATATGCGCAAAGAATTCAGGTCTATTTGTGTTTTCTTATTTATAGTTGAAACATCTTTGTAGGGAGAGGCTATAACTGATTGTGATATTCTAAAATTTTCTTGAGGAGGATGAACGCTATTTTTTATTTCTCCTTTTACAGTTGTCCAAGTATTCATTTTTTCTTTTTGTACTTTCAAATATTTTTGTTCTTGTTGATTATTTTTATTTAATTTAAAATCATACCATTCAAAGAAAGTCATTTGTTTCTTAAGTAATTTTAAATATCTTATAAAGGCTTCTTGGAATTTTTTAATTTTTTCTATATCAAATTTTTCTAATAATTCATTTATTCTTGGATCAAACATCATTTCAGCTTTTAAAATATTTTCCTCTATTTTGAATTCAATTTCTGTTTTTTCTATATTATCAGCTTTTATTACTCCTATCATATCTTCAGGTGATAAGTTAACAGTTTCTGATTTTTGAGATTCGGGTCATCTATAAACAGGTTGTGCTATATTAGCTTGTTCATATTCTTGATTTGTATTAAATTGTGAATAATTAGGGAAGGTATGATAAGTGGGGGAATTACAGGTGGTGTAAATGTTTCCTTTTGTTTTTCTTCTTCAAAGTTTATTTGTACTGTTCCATCATCATGTTGTATTATACAGTTAGCTTTAGATTCTATTTTTGGTGTTGGCATACATAATTCTTCTAATTTCCAATCTCTAATTATTTCGATTTTATCAGGTGTTGGCAAATGAGGAATTATAGCTTTATTTCTAAAATCTGTTTGAAAGAGAGTACATTCATTTTTAATTAAATTACTATAAGCAATATTTGAATTAACGTTTTCATTGCTTTATAATATATTCTATACATTATTCTTATATTTTCACTTCTTGGATCCATATCAAAACCTTATGTTTTAACTCCTAATTGAACAGCTTTGTGAATATTTTTACTGGTGAGATGGATTGTCAAATCGGGAATGCAACTATAAAATATTGGTCCTTCAGCAAAATTAGAGGAAACTAATCCATATAAAGCATCAACAAATTTATTATGTCTTGCGTCCCTAAGAAAAGATAATTAGGGTATGTTTAATCCTTTTCTTGTTAAAGGCTTAATTGCGATTTGGACTAAACCTATTTGTAAATAATTATATCTCATTTTTAGTCTTTCAATTTTTTCTTTATCATCCAAAAGGAATAAATAAGCTTCATCTTGAGAGGAATAAGTTCTTTCAACAGTTTGAATCATAAACTCATGAGTATCTTCAAAAGATCCTAAATAAATTTGTTCAGCTGGTATTTTAGGTATAAACCAATTTTGTATAGATTGTTCAATCTCTTTAAAATTTATTTCTTCAGAATTTTTTAAATCCATTGTTACCATTTGAGTAGAAACAGGTGCTCGGGGTTCAAGATTAAAAGCAGTATTAAAAGAAGAATTAGATATTCTAGATGGCAAACTATCATTAGCAGTTCTATAAGTTGCAGAAGTAGAAGCAGTATCAAATTTATTTTCCTTTTTTCTTATTTGTTTTAAAACTTTTTCTTTTGCTTTCTTCCACATATTCTTGTTTTAAAAATGCAAGACGAATAGTTGTTTTGCAGAGATATCGGTCAATAACAGAAGCACAAAGTGCAACAGTCCAACACCAAGAACAGAGTCAAGATTCCAACGTCAAATTAGCCCAAACTAACGCCTAACACGGTAACAATAAGGCACAGACGGGTAATGGTTGGCACAGTTATGACGAGATATCGTCTGTAAAACATTTGATCATTTTGCAGGTTTAAACAGTACTTTAATGGAGAAAGAAAAAAGAAAGAGTTCTAACTCAGATAAAATAGAGGAAAGTAATTATATTTTAGTCCGGCCCCCAGCAGCAGACTTAGAGAGTCGGTCGAGTGGGATTCTCTGGTCCTCAGTGAGAGGACGAACCGTACTAAGAGTATAATTGCAGTTAAATAAATCTAACATAAAAGAGAATGAATATATACTAGAGAATTTTGCCAGAATTTCCAGATGTTATTGCAGAAGAGGGCTATTACAAACTAAGAAACAGTCGTTTGGAGGGAGAGATAGAGTGAATACAAGTTTGCTCAAGGCAGAAGGCTCTTGGCTCTGATACCATGTTCTTATAGGATCTCTCATTTATAGATGCATGGATGCATGAGAGAATTCTAGAAGAAGACAAGACAGGTGTTACACGATTATCAAAAGAGGAAAGATAAGGGACAGGTGTTTGCATCTTGATAAAAGTTACAAGAGAAGAGGAATCTTGTAAACATTTGGTTTCATCTTTCGGCGAAAGTGAGAGACACGTGTTGAAGGATGGAGGAAGCTGCATAAAGCAATGGATCAGATGTTGCCGACAGTCGGTGGAGGCATCATTTGTAGGCGTGGTTGTTCATTTTTCAAATGCTGATGTCATCTGTCGTCATCTGTTGTCTGTTGGTCGGTAGATGGGGATAGATACAGTATAAAATACGGATGTTGTTTTTATACATGTAATCTACTTCTTTTTCTTTCCTTTCACATAAGTGAAAGGATTTGCTTTGGCAGGTGTTGACTTTTCTTCATCTTCAATGTCATCTTCAGGCAGTCGTTGAAAAACAACAAACTGATTTTCAACAAGGAAGACTTGGGCTTTTGTTGCTAAGGATTCTTCAGATTTCTCAGATTGCTTAGATTTTCCGATTTGAGCAAGGACTTCTTTCATCCAGTCTTCTTTGAGTTTCAACATGTCAGCAGCAGTAAGGAGAGATTATTTTGAAATATTTGCAGAAGGGATAGAGGAAGAAGCAGGAGATGTTAAAGATTTTTTTGAAAAAGGGGAAGCTATCCTAGCAGGTGTTGCATTTGTTGCATTTGTTGATGAAGCATTAAGTGCTTCTAAGAAACTACCACTAGATCTAATAGCATTTGTTGCAGTTTCACATATCTCAACCCCGAAGACAATGATTTCATCAAATAAAAACTTTTTCCAATTTCTAACTTCAATTTTTCTTGATAAAACAGGAGGGGCTGAATCCATTCTTTTTTCAAATATCCAGTTACAAATCGAAGGGATATTAAAATAAGCGTAAAACATCATTGTAGACCAATCATCAAAAGCAAGGCTCATTTGTTTGAATAAATCTTGATTTTCATTTTTCAAAAGAGACACATATTTTTCAAATGTTGGTTTAATAGTTGTTGGAAAAACATGTTTTTGAGCTCCAAAAGGAGTCCAAAATTTTGAAAACCACCATAAAGGAATCTCATCAATTTTTTCAACCTTTATACGAATAAACCAAAAATGAAGAAAAGCAGTATTTTGATAAAATAAAATATTTTCCCAAGCATTCATATACTCCCAATAGTTGAAAACTAAATCATGAAAACCAGGTTTTGAAATAGTCTTGTGTTGAAAAAGCGGAGACTCCCATTGTTCTTCAGTAATGATTTTCAAAATTTTTAGTTTTGAATAAGCAATTTCACAGTTGTTTGGAAAATATCCTTCAAAACGATTTTTTCCTTGATCCTTAACAAAGTGATCAAGAGCACAACTGTTGGTCTCAATTAAGGTTGCAAGATGAAAATGATATGGATGGGAAGTACGACCATAATTTGCAGGAGAGAAACAGAAAGGAATAACTTCTTGGAGGGAAGCAGATTCAGGATGGCAGACATCAGGTAAAGTATAGATGAGCTGATTATAACGATTAAAAGAAGTCTGAAATTCAGATGTTGGACCAGAGGGTCTAGCAATAGGAACAATTGTTGATGGATGGAATTGGGGAGAAGAAGGATTTCCCCAAAGAGCATGTCTTTCATACAGATTAGGTCTTGATGGTCTAGGAGAAAAGGGAGAACCAGTATTCATTATTTGTTGCAATTGTTGGGCGTTTTGAAAGGGAGAGAGGGCCTCAAAGGCCTTTGATGAGGCTGCATTTTAATGGAGATAGAATTTAACTAGGATGACAACAATGACAAATTTTAGCAGATGTTTAAGAAGGAAGTTGAGAAAGAGAAGAAAGAAGACTATCCCTACAAAGTAGAGATAAAGTCTAGCTATTCTTTGTCCTTTGATGAAGAATTCCTTGGCATTTTCTGCAGAAAATCGCTTGGTAAAAAGTCAGCTAGAGAATTATTAATTCCATTAACATATTCAATATCAAAATCGAACACGCTAAGGATGGCTTGCCATCTAGAGAATATATGTTTGTTAGTTAGATTTTTAACATCTTTTTCAATTATTTCCTTAGCAGATTTGCAATCTATTTTTAATAAAAATCTTTTGTTTAGAAGGTCAAGTTGAAATTTTTGAATACTTAAAACTATTGCTAGAAATTCCTTTTTAATTGTTGAATAATTAGCTTGTGTTGGATTCCAAGTTCCTGAAATAAATCTTACAATTTTCTGTTGATTATCTTCCTTTTGTAGTAAAATACCACCATAACGATTTCTAAGGCATCTGTTTGGACTATTTTAAAGGCTTCAGGATTAGCTAGATTTAAACAGGGAAGATTTTTCACCTTTTGCTTAATTCTTTGGACAACTTTAGTGTGTAATTCATTCCAAGCAGGAGGATTCTTTTTTAAGCTTTGTTGCAGAATTTTTCTATCTTCAGCAATGTTTTTATAGAAATTTGAAACATAATTTAAACATCCTAAAAATCTTTGCAATTGTTTTACATCTTTTATTTCATCAAGAAATTTATCACTAAATTCTATCACTCTGTTAACAGGTTCAACAGTATTATTTTTTAATTTAAAACCTACAAAGTTATCTCAGTTTGGAACAACTTCATTTTTCTTTTACTAAGAACAAGACCATTTTTTATAACAGTTTTTTTTTAAATTTCTAAATGTTTCCAATGTTGAGAAATTGATTCAGAATAGATTAAGATATCATCAATATAGACTAACATGAATTGACTAACAGGATTAAAGATTTCAGTCCTTATTTTTTGAAATTCAGAAGGAGCATTTTTTAATCCAAAGGCATTACATTCCATTCATAGTGTCCAGAAAGGACAACAAATCCAGTTTTATATTTATCTTCTTCTTTTATTTGAATTTACCAAAATCCAGATTTTAAATCAAATTTAGAGAATATTCTAGCATTATAAATTCTATGCAAAATATCTTGTATGTTTGTATTGGAAACCTTATTGACTGTAAAACTTTATTTAAAGGTTTAAAGTTTATAACGAGACGAGGAACACCTCCATGTCATCATCAACCATGGGTGAGTCCAATTGAGTTAAGTTATGAATTGAGTTAAGATGAAAAGTTGAGGAGACTTCCATCTCAAGGTGAGTTGAAGTGGGAAGATGGAGAGTCTCCATCTCAATGGACATGAAACCCATGTACACGTTGGAAGTCAAAGAGTTGTCTTCGCTTAAGCCAAGGGTCTCCTTGGTTAAGCCAAGAGACACCTTGGTTAGACAAACTTAAAAGAGGGAGAGTGAAAGGACTTAGGCTGGTATACAAAGGGACACAACCCAAGGGGCACACCCCACCCCTTGGATGATTTCATCTCTTTTGGAACAAAGAGATTTCTCTTCTCTTCTTCTCTATCTCTCCTCAATCTACATTTTGATACTGGGAGGATCAGTGAAGAACTAAGGAAGAAGAAGGATTAAGGAGGAAAGACAAAACAAAAGAAAGAAGGAAATGGGGAAAGAAGGTATGTATAAGTTTAACAATAAGGGATTAAGACTAAGGGAAACTTTAGATTTGGCCATGGTGTGGCCGAACCTATGGGTTCCATATTTGGTTAAAAGGGCTGGCCAAACCGTTATAAGGCCATAGAGCTAGAAATCCATTCAAGGATTGGTAATGGGATTGAAACAAACTGTAATACCCGGATTTTCAAGTTATAAATATTTACGGAAATTACCCATTTAACTTGTGAATTTTAGATATGGATTTTATATGGGTAAAATGTTGGGTCTTTGCCCAATTAAGATCCAACGGATATGTTATAGGTTCAATTTAAAATAAATGGGTAAGATGTGTTTAATTGGGTCAAGGTTGTTTATTTAGGTCAAATGCCCAATTGGGACCCAATGGATCATGGTTAACTTGGATGACCATCAAGTAGTTCAATTTAAAAATTAAATGGGGCTGAATTTAATTAATAATGCAATAAGGGATTTGGACTAATTATTATGCGCATGGAGTGGAAGCCAAGGAAGAATATGTGAATGAGATATATGGATTAATGTGGCCGTGTATGAGAGGTTGACATGGGAACATATGGGATATGCGCATAATATATTGGAGTCTCTAAAGAGGGGTCCTTCCTTGATTAAAATGGCACTTTCTATTTAGGATTAAGTGGAAGTTTATAAGAGGCAATTGTTAAACACAATGGGCGCATAGCACATTCTAAATTTAGGATTAAGAATGGCTAAACTTAAGGGTCTTGCTATCTTAATAAGATAGGACTGATTGGGATTAGGCAATAATATCCTATTATTAAATAATTAAGATGTCTTAGCCACATATAAGTTATGCGCATGGTTGGAGTGTAACTCCTTAAAAAGAGTCCTTTCCTTGTTAGGAAACAACACTAAGAGGAATTACTAAATGAAGGGTCGGCACCTTCTAAAAAACAAGATTGGCCGAGTGGAGTTTGTTTTAAGAGAAGGAACACACGGCAAAGGCACCTTCTAAGTATAGGTTGGCTGATTGGAAACTATATAAAAGAGAGGCAACAAGGGGGGCATAAGCACCTTCTAAATATGGAACCAAATTGATACCTTCTAAGTTTGGATCAATTGTAATTTTTATAAAAGTAAGGAGAAGGGCTCACGACAAGGATATGTTAGCATTGGCGATTGGAATTTTATACAAAGGAAGAGAAGGGCAGCAAGGGCGCATGGCTTACATAAAATAAGAAAGGGGCTCACGGCATGAGGCAATTACTATCTCAAGAACCTTCTAAGATTGGCCAATTGGAGATCAATAAAGGAGAAGCAAAATAAAGTAGCTCACGGCAATACACATTAGGCTGAAATCTCTCTCTTTCAAGACTCATTCACTGCAAGAAACAAAGAGAAGGAGAAGGCAGCCAGCCGAGTGGAAGATCAAAGAGGAGAAGAGGCTAAGCAAGAGAAGGATTGGAAGAGCAAGATCAACCGACGGAAAAATCGGAGGAGTCGCGGAACTGGTAAGTGATTTTATAAATTTTGTTTAAAGGAAAAGAACCATAGGGTTCGGCCAAGGTGTATGCCTGAACCCCATGGAAGAGAAAATTGATGGATGATTTGGTAATTTTTGGAAAGGTGCATGCAAGATTTGGAAACTATCTAAGTATGGAAAGATGCATGCTAAATTTGGAAATTATCTAATTTATGGAAATGGTATATTAAATTTAGAAAGTTTCTAAATTTGGAAACCTTCTAATTATGGAGTTGGATATTAAATTAGAAAGTTTCTAATTAAGGAAAGAATCTTGAATCTTGGATTCAAGAATGAAATTGTTTCAATGGAAAGATAATATAATGGAAAGGAGAACATTATGAACCATAGGGTTCGGCCATGGTGCATGGCCGAACCCCATGGAGTTGTATTGGAGGTGTATTGGAATTTATATTAAATTGGAAAGTTGATTAATTATGGAAGGTAGAGATTAAATTGGAAAACCTTCTAATAATGGAAGGTGGAGATTATTTATGGAAACCTTCAAATTTGGAAGGAGGTTGCTAAATTTGGAAAGCATTCCAATTATGGAAAGATGGTTTCTGATTTAGGAAACTATCTAGTTTATGAAAAGAGGTTGCCAAATTAAAAAGCATTTATCTATGGAAGTTGGTTTATTTGGAAAGTTTCTAATTGTGGACCTTTGATAAAAGTAAAAGATGATATTAATTTAGAAAGGATCTAAGGAAATTATTATATTGGGCAACTTGCATTATGGATTCAAATATGGAAGTTGCCATAATTGGGAAATCATACACCATAGGGTTCGGCCAAGGTGTATGGCCGAACCCGATGGACTAAATTAAGGGATCATATGGGGTTTTAGGTCATGGTTAATGGTTTGTTTTTTATGTATTAATATTATGGATGGGTTTTGGATATAAACCTAAAGTAATGGCAAAGTTGTAAATACATGCTAAAATGGAAGGTTAGCCATGGATGGCATTTTAGTAATTACGTAGAATTAATGGAACTATGTTTCGGAACTCAAACATTAGACCAATGGCAATTTGGTAATATCGGCTAAAAAAAATGATAAACCATGGGGATGGGTTTATGGACTTAAAATATTGTGAATCAAGTGGGACTTGGTTTTGATTGATTGTTATGTTATAAGGTAACGGGGACCTCACAGGGTGTTTACGATTGTGAACGGTTACCGGACGAAAGACGCAAGGACATGTAGCGGTCTTTGGTAGGATTCCACCTCTTTGAAACCATGGGTTTATGTACATTGCTTTTATCTTGATTTAATGAATTTATATTGCAAAGAATATGTTTCAAATGGTGATTTTATATGCTATGTTTATTTGATAAAATAACATGTGTTTTTAAATATGAGCTTTTAAATGCTATGATTTGTATAATTGCATAGCATGTGGTATTTGCATCTCATGCATGGCATGGGAGGGATGACAGGTAACCGGGGTCCCACACTCCGTCGGGGCGTTCGTAAAACACTCGTGGGGGGATACCTTGATGATGAGAATCCCATCAAGAAGATACTATGTATGAATACCTTGATGATGAGAATCCCATGAAGAGGATACTATGTATGAAGACCCTGGTGATGAGCATTCCATCAGGGGATACCTTGATGATCAGAATTCCATCAAGAGGATACTAAGTAACCGGAGCCCACATTCCGTCGGAATGTCCGTAAGGCAACTGTGGGGAATACCTTGATGAGGAGAATTCCATCAAGAGAGAAGACCTTGGTGACGAGCATTCCACTAGGAAGATACTTTGATGAGGAGAATTCCATCAAGAGTATACCCTGTGTTTTGTGATGGGTGAGACTCATTGCATATGATAGCATGGCATAGCATTTAATCGGCATGATTATGATCTTTATTATCATGCAAGGTTTTTTATTTTATCGGTATGATTAGATCTCTATTATCATACATTGTTTTGAAAGTATGGAATGATTTATTATAACTGGTTTTGATATATATTATATCTGGATTGTTGGTACTAACCCATGTGTTAACCCTAATTGGAATACCTACTGGGCGTGTTATACTAACGCCCTACTTCTACCCTAGTTGATGATACAAGAAACAAGGGGAACGATGAACGCGTAACGGGCCAAGCATAGGAGCTTGGAGGATGATAGTTTATATTTTGTTTAAGATACTCATGGGCTTGTATTTTGAGTATCTAGAATTCGAATTGTAATAAGTTAGATGAATTTGCTGTGGTTGGATATTTTACTGAATAATTATGATATGATAATGATGATTCAAGACGTGATGTACTTTGCTATCTGAATGGAATAGAATTGTACTCTATTATGATTCCGCATGTTTATGTTGCTATGTGTGAACCATTTTTCATGAACTAAGTCAATGCACACATAGGGTTGGCCAGTTAAGGATCGGACTTTAGAAGTTCAGACTTAGCTCGCGTCGTGACATCTCGCGCTCTATCACTCTACTCTATTATAAAAAAAATAGACTCTGATTTACAGGAAGAAGCAAGTGAAAAAGGGCGGGGCGTTACACAAACAATCAAAGGAGTGGATCCAAAACCATGTTGTAATGGTACAAATGTTGGAATGATTATGAAAAGATCCTAGCCTTGGGTATTGAGTAGAGTAAATCCATTTAAGAGTTATATGGATGATGATAACCATGTTTTAAAATGATAAGGAGTGGATTCCATGAGGAAGAGTCTAGCCAAATAAGCAAACAAAGAAAACTGACAAACAGTTCGTCGACTGAGTCTGGGATTCAGTCGACTGAACATGGATTGGATTAAAATATATGGGCTTTATTGGTTTTTCAGCCGACTGAATCTATGATTCTGTGACTAAACATAGACGTACCGAATAAGTAAGAGATCTGGAGTGTTTTACCCGAAGACACAAATGATCTGATCCAAAGTCAGCCGACTGAATCTGTGATTTAGCCGACTGAAAGTGGATTGACCGAGAACACAGAAGGTTTGACCCAAAGTTAGCCGATTGAATCTATGATTCTGCCGACTGAAGGGTTATGAGCCAAATATAAATAGTACTGAATTGGGTTTCAGTCGACTAAATATTGCATTCAGTAGACTGAAAGTCTGTAGGTAAGACAGAGAACTGTAATTGGGCATGATTCAGTCGACTGAATTGAAAAGTATAATTTTGGTAAGATTTTTTTTTTCCAGATGCTACTGTTCATCTGGTAGGATGTAAGGGATGATTAAAATTAAATGAATAATCAAATTGATTTATGTATACGATCAAATTTAATAAGGTAAGGAGATTCGCAAAGGGTTTGCGATTCGTTTCGACGTGATCGTTGAACGTTATCTTCACAAAACAGCAAGGATAGTATACTGGACGTTGGTAGGATTCCTACCTTATTGAGACACTGTGGATTATATATATATGTTACTGGCTTCTGTTTCCAAACATGATGATTTACTTTGGTTAACCAAATGGTTATGTTTTATGAACTGAATTTCAACGATATTATTTAATTTGAATATGAAATGGCATTCTTGCATTCATTATCTCATGCATGGCATGGGAGAGAATACATGGGACAGCAAACAAGGTTATGAGCTGTCCAGACATGACTTTGGGTTTGAGACTAGCTTGTATGAAGCTATGTGAACTATTGATATTTTGACCTTGTCCGGGATTGCTAGGAATGGGTACGGCGTAGCCTGGGCCAAAGAGCTCCTGGGTAACCAATCCCGAAACCCTGTGTAGAGGGAGGAGTCCACACTCCATCGATAATTCCGATTAACATATGTCGGGAGGTATAATAGTAACCTGGTGGTGCCGTAACAAAACACTGCGGATGTAAATGGCTAAGGGAACACCTTGATAAGATGTTTTATCAAGGAAACTATTTGTATGATGTGATTGGATATGGATTTGGGTGAGTGATCATTTGGCATTGACACCCATGGCATGTTGCATAAGTAAGCATGATGTGATATGGATATCATGAATGGTTTATTTTACTACTTATGGGATGCTTTCTTTATAAACATGATACGATGATTTCTATCTTGATTTTATATTGATCCTATGTGTATATAACCCTATTTTGGAATTCCTACAAGGTGCATTGCCTAACGCCCTACTTCTACCCTATAGATGATGGAATAGGGAATGAAAAGTACATGGGACGTGAAGGAAGCCAAGCGTAGGAGCTTGGGCAGATTTATGCTTACATTACTTAGTTTGATTTTGAAATGATGTATTGGGAGAACTGATATTTTTGAGAATGTAATAACTTAGATTTATTTTGCTATAGTTTGATATTAATTAAGTTACAGTTAATTATATGGTGATTGATTTTCTTGTTTATTGATGACATGTATATGGATGGTTCCTTATCCATATGTTAACTCTGCAATTATTTTGTTAAGCGTGTGAAATGTTTTAGTGGTATTAGTCCACGCACACGTAAAGGTGTCCAGTTAAGGGTCGGATTTTGGAAACTCGGACTTAGCTCAAGTCGTGACGCTTACCTGCTCTCTCTCACTCTTCTTTTATTTTTAAAAAAAAATTATATATACTCTGATTTTTGGCGAGTGATAAAAAGGGCGGGGCGTTACAGTTGGTATCAGAGCGAAACTGGAAGTGTTGAGTCTCGTCAAGTAAGATTAATATGGTATCATGTCTCACTGACAAGATAAGAATTCAAACTGACCGACTCTTCGGAGTCTGCTGCACGGGGCCGGATTAATTTGCTTTGTTGAGAATCAGACTGTAAGCATTCAATCTGAGAACAACACTTGATGAGAAGAATCACAACAAGGGAAGGACAATCACTATAAATTGTGGATTTATCAAACATAGCAAAATAAGAAATATCTCCCCCAAACAAGAAACATCAGGATTTCCCCAAAAATGAGAAACAATATATGATACATAGGAAAAATTTCCCCAACACAAGAAATACAAGATGATGATTAGGCAATTTTCCCCAAGTATGTGAACATAAAACTTTATGAGAAAACAAAGTCAATCAATGTTTCGATGACTTAGGAAAATGCCTCCAAGAAGAAGAAATACCTGACAGAACCCGCATCAGGAGGAAGAACAGAATGGAAAGGGACAAGCAGTGCGAACATTCCTGAAGTACCTCCTGAGCTATAGAGCCTAGTACAGGCAATGGTCACTTCCGTTCTACAGCAACATCATAATGGCAATGGAGGAGCAACCTCCAATGAATCGAAGGACCGAAATATGGTTAGAGATTTTAAACAGCAGCATCCCCCTTATTTCAATGGGAAAAGGGGACACGCAGGAGAGGAGAACTGGATTGAGAATATTACCAAGATTTTGAAGCTGTTCAAAATCACTAGTGATGAGGATAGGATACTGTTGGCTACTTCACAGTTGGTGGATGATACCGGCAAATGGTGGACAGTTATAGAACGTCAACAAGCACAGATTCCAGCAGGGGAAAGGACTGATTTGACATGGGACCAGTTCGCTGGAATGTTTCTGGGTCATTATTTTCCAGAGGAGGAGAAGGATCGCCAGACACAAGCGTTCATATCTCTGGTCCAGGGCACCATGACTGTTAGACTATTATCAAAAGTTCTTCCGTCTATCATGTTATGCTTTATAGATGGTGGACACGGAATACAAGAAGGCCCAGAAGTTTGAACGAGGCATGCGACCTAATCTAAGTGCCAAAGTCACAATCTTTAAATCAGCTACTTTGGCAGAGGTGGTCAGTCAAGGTAGCATAGCAGAACAGGAACTGAAGGAGACAGTTTAGGTTTGTGGTTAACCGCTGAGGTCAGAGTGGAGGAAATACTTTCCGCCCGAACAAGAGATTCAGACCCAACTTTGGGAGACCTCACCTTATACTAGATCCACTGGAGGTTTTCATTCCAATCAGCTCTCAACATCAGGACTAGTCTCTCAAGTTCCTCGAGGTGTTAGCATCTGTTTCCAGTGTGGTCAGCAGGGCCATTTCAAGAGGGAGTGTCCGCAGAACAGTAGACCTTCGCACTCCAGGGGTTCTTTCTGTCCTCCAACACGACCAGCTCAGTCACAAACATCCAGAGCACATAATTAGACAAGATGGGCACCTATTCCGACAGGATCTGGACGGCTATATACTATGGTTCCTCCTCCAGCGACAGTGGATCATTCGGTGATTCAAGGTATGGCAGCAGTTGGCAGTTCATATGCCTTTGCATTATTTGATTCAGGAGCATCCCACTCCTTTATATTTGCTACCTTCATATCTGTTACTCGTACTCTTGTACAACAACTGTCCACTGCACTTACTATTGTATCCCCTATTTGAGACACATCACTGGGTCTGATCTGCGCTTCCGTAGACACTGAACTTACTAGGTACATATTTAAGTTCAACTATCTGGTCCTCGAGATGACGAAATACGACATTATATTTGGCATGGATTGGTTGGCTATCTTCCAGGCCAGTATTGACTGTCATCTTCGTCGGGTGATATTTTGGTCACCCGAGGGAAAACAAAACGTGGTACATGCCGGGAGACAGAGCATTCCTATGACCAGGAGATTGCATGAAGAAATGAACCATCTAGTACTGAACAACATCAGACTAGACAAGCGTCAATGGCTGAACTACCTGCAATAGTGAAAGACTACGCAGAGGTATTCCCGACAGAACTCCCTGGTTTACCTCCAAAAAGGGAGATTGACTTTGAGATCAAACTTTATCCTGGCACTATTCGTGTATCATTGCAGCATTTCCGGATGGCCCTAGCAGAAATGTCTGAGCTAAAGAAACAAATTGATGAGTTGCTCAGACTAGGATGCATCCGGAACAACACTTCATCCTGGGGAGCACCGGTATTATTTGTAAAGAAGAGAGATGGTACTCTTCGGATGTGTGTGGGCTATAGGAAACTGAATCAGTTGATAGTCAGGAACAAGTACCATGTACCCAGAATTGATGATCTGTTCGATCAACTCTGAGGTTTCAGCTATTTCTCCAAAATTGATCTGATATTAGGCTACTATCAAATTTGTGTTAGGGATGAGGATATAAGAAGATGACTTTCAGAAATCGGTACGGACTGTATGAATACGTGGTCATGATGTTTGGACTCACCAATGCACCAACCGTGTTCATGGATCTGATGAACAAAATCTTTCGTCCTTATCTGGACAAGTTTGTAATTATCTTCATTGACGATATCTTGATTTATTGCACCAGTCGGGAAGAGCATGCTGAGCATCTAAGGATAGTCCTGGACACCCTAAAGAAGAATCAATTATATGCCAAAGCATGCAAGTGCGAGTTCTGGCTATCTGAGGTCAATTTCTTAGGACATGTTATATCAGAAGAAGGGATAACCGTGGACCAGGCTAAAGTGGCAGCTGTTAGAGACTGGAAAGCTCCAAAGAATGTGACCGAAATCTGCAGCTTTCTGGGACTGGTTGGCTACTATCTGAAGTTTACTATGGACTTCGCCAAGATTGCAGCTCCACTCACCCAACTAACCCAGAAAGGAGTCAAGTTTGAATGGTCGGATGTACGCAATCAAAGATTTGAAAATCTAAAACAGAAGCTCACCACCGCTCCTATTCTGATTTTGCCTGAAAGAGGCAAGGGATATGAAGTATACTGTGATGCTTCAGGAGAAGGACTTGGGTGCTCTCTCACTCAAAGTCATCATATAGTGGCATACAGTTCAAGGCAACTGAAATTTCATGAACGCCACTATCCCACTTATGATCTGAAATTAGCTGCAGTGGTCTTCGATCTCAAAAGCTGGAGACACTATCTATATGGTGAGAAATTTGAAGTCTTTTCTGACCATAAGAGTTTAAAGTATCTGTTTGATCAGAAGGAACTCAATATGAGGCAACGCAGATGGATGGAATATCTGCAAGATTATGAGTTTGCACTACGATATCATCCTGGCGAGGCGAACAAAGTGACAGATGCCCTCAGTCGCATGTCACATGCAACAGTGGCCAGTTTGATTATGAAGGAATGGAAATGTTGATTATCATCTGGGAATTCAATTTGTACATCAAGGACCATGGGAGTATGTATAATCTAATGGTACGGTCCAGCATGATTTCCAAGATTGAGCAAGAACAACAGATAGATCTGGAAGTGGAAGAAATATGGGCCAAGATGTCTACTGGTGAGGTCATACCTGAATGGGAATTACGACATGGACAAGGTCTCTCATTTCGAGGCAGGACATATGTGCCTCAAAGCTGCAGAAAAGAGTTTGTTGATCGAAGCTCATCGAACAAAACTCTCTATTCATCCTGGTAGCACCAAAATGTACGATGATCTAAAAAGACATTGTTGGTGGCATGGACTCAAAAGAGATGTAGCTGATTTTGTTTCTCATTGCCTTACTTGTCAGCAAGTCAAGACAGAACACCATAAGCTACCCGGACTGCTCAAACCTCTACCAGTGTCGGAATGGAAATGGGAACATATTTCTGTGGACTTTGTGACAGGGTTGCCAAGGTCATCAAAAGGTAACGATGCAATATGGTTGTGGTGGACCGTCTGACCAAGTCTACGCATTTTTTTTCCAATCAAGATGACATACTCGTTTGAAACTTTGGGACGACGGTATATCAAGGATATCATCAAGCTACATGGTATCCCCAGGACTATTGTGTCTGACAGAGATGGTCGAGTCACCGGCAGGGTGTGGCAGAGCATGCAGTTGGCTTGGGGACGAATTTGTTAATGAGCGAACCTTTTCATGCACAAACCGACGGACAGTCGGAACGCACCATACAAACATTGGAGGATATGCTGAGAGCTTGCATGCTGGATTTCAAGGGTAGTTGGGAAGATTATTTACCACTGGTTGAGTTTTGATACAACAACAATTACCAGGCAAGACTCAAGATGGCTCCATTTGAGGCATTGTATGGTAGACCTTGTAGATCACCAGTGTGTTGGAAGGAGGCCAGAGAGCCTGCACTTACTGGTAATTGTATGGTTACAAAGACCACGGAGCAGATCAAGGTAATATGACAGCATCTACTCACAGCGCAGAGTCGTCAGAAGAGCTACACTAACAAAAAAAGAAGATTTCTTGAGTTTGAAGTCGGAGACTTAGTGTTCTTGAAAGTCTCGCCACGGAAGGGACACATGAGATTTCGAAAGAAAGGGAAGCTGTCACCTAGATTTGTGGGACCCTTTCCAATCCATGAGAGGGTGGGGGAAGTGGCCTATCTTTGATACTCCCTCCACAGTTGTCATCACTACACGATGTGTTCCATGTTTCTATGTTGAGGAAGTACAAACCTGACCCCTCGCATGTGCTGACTGTACAAGACATAGAAGTGCAAAGCGGCATGTCTTACGTGGAAAGGCCTGTCAGAGCGATTGAGACGGAACAAAGGGTGTTATGGAACCGAGCAATTCAATTCGTCAATGTGCTATGAGATCAACATGGTAATGAGGAAGCCACTTGGGAACTTGAGTCAGAAATGAGCAGCTCATCCTGAGCTATTTGTGTAAATTGTTTGAAACCCTACTTCGCTCGATTTTGGGGACGAAAATTTCAAAAAGAGGGTAATATTGTAACACCCCAGATTTTCATCACTTAGATATATATTGGAATGGTTCATTTAAATTGTGATTTAATGGAATTTTGATATTTAAATATTTGAAATGTACCTTAGATGGGTAAAGAGTTGGGTCAATTATCTAATTAAGACCCAATGGATCATGGGTAAGCTTCATTTTAAATAAAATTGGGTAAGTCTAATTAAATGGGTCAATTATCCAATTGGGACCCAATGGGTCATTGTGAACGTAATTTTAAGGTAATTGGGTAAGGTCAAGGTAATTGGGTCATCTACCCAATTAAGATCCAATGCACTAAATCCACCTCATCAAGTGAGGTGGCATAGGTGATATAGCAATGCCATGTGGTGCATGGTCCGCCATGTCATGGTTGACTTGGTCAACCATGGGTGAGGCCAATTGAGTTAAGTTATGAATTGAGTTAAAATGAGAAGTTGAGGAGACTTCCATCTCAAGGTGAGTTGAAGTGGGAAGATGGAGAGTCTCCATCTCAATGGACATGAAACCCACGCACACGTTGGAAGTGAAAGAGTTGTCTTGGCTTAAGCCAAGGGTCCTCTTGGTTAAGCCAAGAGACACCTTGGTTAGACAAACTTAAATGAGGAGAGTGAAAGGACTTAGGCTGGTATACAAAGGGACACAACCCAAGGGGCACACCCCACGCCTTGGCCGATTTCATCTTTTTTGGAACAAAGAGATTTCTCTCTTCTTCTTCTCTACTTCTCTCTCATCTACATTTCGATACTGGGAGGATCAGTGAAGAACTAAGGAAGAAGAAGGATTAAGGAGGAAAGACAGAACAAAAGAAATAAGGAGACGGGGAAAGAAGGTATGTATAAGTTTAACAATAAGGGATTAAGACTAAGGGAAACTTTAGATTTGGTCATGGTGTGGCCGAACCTATGGGTTCCATATTTGGTTAAAAGGGCTGGCCAAACTGTTATAAGGTCATAGAACTAGAAATCCATTCAAGGATTGGTAATGGGATTGAAACAAACACCCAAAGGAGTGGATCCAAAACTATGTTGTAATGGTACAAATGTTGGAATGATTATGAAAAGACCCTAGCCTTGGGTATTGAGTAGAGTAAATCCATTTAAGAGTTATATGGAGATGATAACCATGTTTAAGAATGATAAGGAGTGGATTCCATGAGGAAGGGTCTAGCCAAATAAGCAAACAAAGAAAACTAACAAACAGTTAGTAGACTGAATCTGGGATTCAGTCGACTGAACTGGTGTTGGCCGAAACAGAAAAGAGTTTCTGGGAGTTTTAGCCTGCTGAATCTTATGATTCAGTCGACTGAACATGGACCGGATTAAAATATATGGGGTTTATTGGTGTTTCAGCCGACTGAATCTAGGATTCAGTCGACTGAACATAGACGTACCGAATAAGTAAGAGATCTGGCGTGTTTCAGCCGACTGAAGGTAGACTTACCAAACACTTAAATTTTTGGTTGATGATTCAGCCGACTGAATCTGTGATTCAGTCGACTGAAAGTGGATTGACCTAGAACACGGAAGGTTTGACCTAAAATCAGCCAACTGAATCTATGATTCAGCAGACTGAAGGGTTACGGGTCAAATATAAATAGTACTGAATTGGGCTTCAGCTGACTGAATATTGTATTCAGTCGACTGAAAGTCTACGAGTAAGGTAGAGAACAATAACTGGGCATAATTCAGTCGACTAAATTGAAAAGTACAATTTTTGTAATTTTGTTTTTTCCAGATGCTACTGTTCATCTGGTAGGATGTCTGGACATGGGACGGCAAGCCAAGTTATGAGCTGTCCGGATATGACTTTGGGCTTGAGACTAGCTTGTATGAAGCTATGTGAACTATTGATATTTTGTCCTTGTCCGGGATTGCTAGAAATGGGAACAGCGTAGTCTGGGCCAAAGAGCTCCTAGGGAGGTATAACAGTGATCTGATGGTGCCGTCACAAAACATTGAGGACGTAAATGGCCAAAGGAACACCTTGATAAGATGTTTTATCAAGAAAACTATTTGTATGATGTGATTGGATATGGATTTGGGTGAGTGATCATTTGGCATTGGCACCCATGGCATGTTGCATAAGTAAGCATGATATGATATGGATATCATGAATGGTTTATTTTACTACTTATGCGATGCTTTCTTTGTAAACATGATACGATGATTTCTATCTTGATTTTATATTGATCTTATGTGTACATAACCCTATTTTGGAATTTCTATTGGGCGCGTTGACTAACGCCATACTTCTACCCTATAGATGATGGAACAGGGAATGAAAAGGACATGGGACGTGAAGGAAGCTAAGAGTAGGAGCTTGGGCAGATTTATGCTTACATTACTGAGTTTGATTTTGAAATGATGTATTGGGAGAACTGATATTTTTGGGATCGTAATAACTTAGAATTATTTTGCTACGGTTTGATATTAATTAAGTTTCAGTTAATTATATGTTGATTGACTTCCTTGTTTATTGATGACATGTATATGGATGGTACTTTATCGATATGTTAATTCCGCAATTATTTTGTTAAGCGTGTGAAATGTTTTAGTGGTCTTAGTCCATGCATACGTAAAGGTGGCCATTAAGGGTCGGGTTGTAGTAGCCCAAATTTTTAATGCAATAAATATATTGGCTATCGTTTATTTTAATTGTTGAAAATTAAGATTCATTGATGAGATGGATGTTAGATGGATCAAAGTTGGGGCAATGGCCCAATTATGGTCCAATTGACCATGGATATGATTAATTTCCTTTAATTGGGCCAATGTGGTCAACTGGATCAAATGCACAATTGGGACCCAATGGGTCAAAATGAATTGAGCATTAGGGTAAATGGGTAAGAAATGGATTTAATCAGGTCATGGACCCAATTAAGATCAAATGTATGAGGAATTATCCAAGTGGCATGGCCAAGTGGGACCCAACTCCACCTCATCAAGTTAGGTGGTGTGTGGACCAAGGCACAAGTGGGGCCGGCCACCATGGTTGACTTGGTCAATCATGGGTGAATTAAAGAGGATCAAGTGTCACCTAAGTTAATTTTGAATAAATCAAAGTGGCATAGCCAAGTGGGACCCAACTCCACCTCATCAACTGAGGTGGCGTGTGGGCTAAGGCACAAGTGGGGCCGGCCACCATGGTTGACTTGGTCAACCATGGGTGAGTCAAAGATAAATTAAAGAATATTAAATGTAGTGAGTGGAATTAAGTTATTTAATTGTAATAACCTAAGTTAGATAAAAATTCAAATGATTGAGTTGGGAAATGAGTTGCATTTAAATGGAGTGAGTCAAATGGGGAGTGAGTCATATAAAAGCTCAAAAGATGGAGTGAGTCAAGAGGGTGGTTTCATCTCATGGAAACCACTCCACCAAAACTGTTGGGATGAGGGTGGTGTGTGCCATGTGGAGGGCATGCACCCCCTAGGCTAGACAAAGAGCTTAGGTGGAGGGCATGCATTGGTCAAAGGAGTGGTGGGTGGTTTCATCTGATGCAAACCACTCCACCAGAACCGTTGGATGAGGGTGATGTGTGCCATGTGGAGGGCATGCACCCCCTTTGGTTAGACAAGGAACTTATGTGGAAGGCATGCATTGGTCAAAGGAGTGGTGGGTGGTTCCATCTCATGGAAACCACTCCACAAAAACCGTTGGGATGAGGGTGGTGTGTTCCATGTGGAGGGCATGCACCCCCTTGGCTAGACAAAGAGCTTAGGTGGAGGGCATGCATTGGTCAAAAAAGTGGTGGGTGGTTTCATCCCATGCAAACCACCAAACCACCAAGAGGAAACAACCAAACCACCAAAAGAAACCATCAAGCCCAAAACTATTTTTAGGGTGGTATGTGCCATGTGGAGGCATGCAAGACCATGGTTGGTCAAAGGAGAGGTGGTGGTTCCATCTCATGGAAACCACCAAACCACCAAAGGAAACCAAGCTAAAACCGTTGGGGATGGGAGTGGTATGTGCCATGTGGAGGGCATGCACTCCCTTGTTTGGTCAATGGACTCATGGGGAAGACTCCACATTGATGAGGGTGGAGTCTAACCCAAGCAAACCCTGGACAAGATGGGAAAGAGGACTTTTGATCTCATTCATCTCATCTCACTCTCTCCCTCCCACTGTTGGCTGACCCTCTCCCATTGAACAAGGAAAAAACACTTAAGAGTTTTATCTCACTCTCTCCCTCTCTCAAGCTTGGTCGACCTCTCTCACAAGACAAAAGAAAAAGACTTAGGGTTTTCTATCCTCTCCTCCTCTCCCCCTCTTAGACCTACACTCTTTGGCCGAACCCTCTCTTTCGGTTTTCATCTCAAGACTTCTCAAGCAACACACTCTTGGCCGAAGATCAAGGAGGAAGAAGGAAGTAGAGGCTAAGGAAGGAGAAGATTGGAAGAGCAAGAAGGAGTGAAAGAAACCGGAGGAGTCGCGGAATCGGTAAGTACTTGATAAGTTTTATTAAGTAAGAAAAGAGGTTAAAGGAACATCCCATTTTTGGATTGGAGAGTTGGCCAAAATATTATGGGCCATGGATTTAAAATCCATCCAAGAAATGAGATGGAAAAGATGGACAAAACCCTAATGGGTAAGATGGATTACTAAAGACAGTATGTATATATGGTTTATGTATGCATGCATGGCTTAAGCATGAAAAATGGTCAATGATCATGGTTCGGCCCTTGCATGGCCGAACCCTAATTGTTATGTATATATGACTAAGGACCTCATGCATGTCCAAGATAAGGAATATGATCAAGGATCATGGTTTGGCCCTTGCATGGCCAAACCCTAGAATTTATACATGGACCATTAAGGACAAATGAAGGGTTGGATGAGGTTCGGCCATGATGTATGGCCGAACCCCATCAAATGATATAAACATGGTTATATGATTTTTAAGGGTAAGTGATGAACCATAGGGTTCGGCCATGCAACATGGCTGAACCCCATGGAAGGATGTTGGTAATTATTAATGGGTTTTTAAGGATGAAAATCGTAGATGTATGTTAGTGATTTTAAAAGGTTTTGAAGGATGATGATGATGGAAGATTATTGGTGATTTTAAGTGGATTTGAAATGTTGTAAAGCATGATTTAAAATGTGGAGATGGTGAAGAACCATGGACCATGGGTTCGGCCATGTTGTATGGCCGAACCCCATGGAGAAATATTGAGGTATTTACGTGTATCTAGACCATGAAAATGAACATCATGGGTTCGGCCATGTTGTATGGCCGAACCCCATGAACCATGTTGATGGATCATTTCTGGATCCATGCATGTAATGTTTAGCTATGGATCTATGTTTTGGACCTAAGTCATATGTAAATAAACTAAGTGATTAGCTATGGAAAGAATAATGGCTAAGATGGAGATATGGTGAAAATGAAGGACCATGGGTTCGGCCATGGTGTATGACCGAACCCCATGGAGAATGTTTTGTGGACTTAGGGTTTTATTAATGTTAGATGATTAACTTATGTGTGTTTGAATTAATGAATCAAAAAGATGGCATGATCTTGGACCCACATAATTAAAATGATAAGGGATTAAAAAAGGGACCAAACCAAAAAGGTGAGGTTCGGCCATGTTGTGTGGCCGAACCCCACTCATGGGTGATTGTGTACTTAAATATATTTCAGCCCTAAGATATGGCCAAACCCCACTAGTGGACGGTGGACAGTGGATGGTGGACAGTGGATAGTGGACGGTCGGCAGCGGGTAACCGGCTGACTTTTAAAAATGAAATACTTATGTGATTTTCAAGTGGTTAAATTAAATTGGAAGGATGAAGGGAATGGGTTAAACCAATTAATTTGATTATTTTATGGAATTTATTTAAGGTAAAAAGATTCCACAACAGGGGGGGGGGGGGGGACGACGAGCGGTTTTTTGATGAAAACGCAAGGACACATTATTTGGTCATTGGTAGGATTCCTACCTTATTGAAAACCATGGAATACGTATATGTGAATGTTTTACTTGAATTATTTTGGTATCAAATGATATATCTCAATGTTGGAATTTTAATGCTATGATATTTATTATTACATAGCATGCTTGCATTTGCATCTCATGCATGGCATGGGAGGGATACTATATGGTTGTGATACCTTGATGAGGATTTTTCATCAAGAGGGATACTATGTGATTGTGATACCTTGATGAGGCTTTTCCATCAAGAGGGATACTATGTGATTGTGACGCCTTGATGAGGATTTTCCATCAAAAGGGATACTATGTGATTGTGATTGTAACCAGAGTCCACGCTCCGTTCGGGGTGTCCGATAAGGCATCCATGGGGATACCTTGATGACGATTTTCTATCAAGAGGGATACTATATGGTTGTGATACCTTGATGAGGATTTTTCATCAAGAGGGATACTATGTGATTGTGATTGTAACCGAAGTCCCACGATCCGTCGGGGCGTCCGTAAGGCATTCGTGGGGATACTTTGATGAGGATTTTCCATCAGAGGGATACTATGTGATTGTCATACCTTGATGAAGATTTTCCATCAAGAGGGATACTAAGTGATTGTGATACCTTGATGAGGCTTTTCCATCAAAAGGGATACTATGTGATTGTGACGCCTTGATGAGGATTTTTCATCAAGAGGAACACTATGTGATTGTGATATGGATGATGGGTGGGACTCTTGGCATATGACACCCATGGCATGGCATTTACTTGCATGGTTTTGATATTATTTATATCTATGTGTTTTTGTGATACAAATCCATGTGTTGACCCTACTCGGAGTACCTACTGGGCGCGTTGTCTAACGCCCTACTTCTACCTTAGATGGTGACGCAGGAATGGACGAAACGAAGGACGCGATCAGAGCCAAGTTTAGGAGCTTGGATGATTAGATTCATTTTATTTAAGTTTCATTATGGACAATGTAATTTGAGTAGCTAGTATTTGGGACTGTAATAACTTAGACTATTTGCTATGGTTTGGACTTTTATTTTGGACGTTTTAAGTTAAGGTAATATTTGCTAAGTGATGTACTTCCTTGTTATTTAATAATTGGTAGTATAGACTATTATAATTCCGCATTAAATTTACATTCCCCAAGCTTAACTTATTGTGTGTGAACCATTTTAGTCGCTTAGTCCACGCACATATAATGTTGGCCAGTTAAGGGCCGGGCTTTGGAAGCTCGGACTTAGCTCGCGTCGTGACGTCCCGCTCTCTCTCACTCTTTTCTTTCAAAAAAAAATATACTCTAATTTTCGGCATAGTGAAAGAGGGCGGGGCATTACAGTTGGTATCAGAGCAAAACCGGAAGAATGAATCTTTCGAAGTAAGATTAAGATCGTATCATGTCCCACTGACAGATAAGAATCCCAATTGACCGACTCTTTGGAGTCCCCTGCACGGGGGCTGGATTAATTTACTTCATTAGACTCAGACTGAGCATTCAATCTGAGAGAAACATTTGACAAAAATGAATGATAGCAAGGGACGGACAGTCACTATAAATTGGATTTATCAAACGTAGCAAGATTGGGCATACTTCCCCAAATTAAGAAACAGTGATGATTTATCAAACTTAGCAAAAGAGGAGACATTTCCCCGATTTCCCCCAAATTGAGAAACAACACTTGATACGTAGGCAAATTTCCCCAAAAATGAGAAACATCATGATTCCCCCAAATTGAGAAATGATACTTGATACTTAGAAAGGTTTTTCCCCGAAAACAAGAAAACATCAGGATTTCCCCAATTTGAGAAATGATACATGATACATAAGAAAATTTCCCCAAAAGACAAGAAATACAAGGTGCTTATTTGGCAATTCCCAAAACAAGAGACAGTATGTGATACTTGGGAAGTTTTCCCCAAAAACATAATAGTGCTTATTTGGCAATTTCCCCAAAATATGAAAATACAAACTTTACGAAGAAACTAAGTCGACAATGTTTCAATGACTTAGGAAAATGCCTCCGAGGAGAAGAACCCGAAAAAACCCACATGTGGAGGAAGAGGTACAACAACCTCATCAGGAGGAAGAGGTACAGCAACCTCATCAGGAGAAAAAGGTACAACAACCTCATTTGGAGGAAGAAGTACAGTAGCCACGCCAATAAGAGGAGCAGAATGACGTAAATATTCCTTGAGTACCTCCCGAGCTACAGAACTTAGTGCAAGCTGTAGTCACTTCCGTTTTACAGCAACTCTTGAACGGAAATGGAGACACAACCTCCAATGAAACAAAGGACCGAAGAGGTCAGGGTGGGGGAAATGCCTTTCGCCTTCACAAGAGATTCAAACCCAACTTTGAGAGGCCTTCAGCCTCTACTGGAAGTTCCTGCTTCCAGTGTGGTCAACAGGGCCATTTCAAAAGAGAGTATCCACAAAACTATAAATCTTCGTACTTCAGGGGTTTTTTTCGTCGTCCAGCTCGACCAGCTCAGTCGCAAGGACCTAGAGCACATGACCCTACAGGACGGACACCTACTCCGACAGAATCTGGACGACTGAATGCTTTGGTTTCTCCTCCAGAGACAGTGGATCATTCGGTGATTCAAGGTATGGCAGTAGTTTGTAGTTCATATGCTTATGCGTTATTTAATTTGGGAGCATTCTACTCTCTTGTATCTACTGCCTTCACATCTGTTACTAGCACTTTAGTATAACAAATGTCCACTGCACTTACTATAGTATCCCCTATTGGTAGACGATGATGACAATTGGTGGGTATATCGGTCCCACGATAGATACAGTGGTCCCATGGTAGATATGACTGTGCTATGGATAGATATTATCTTCCCATGGATGGGGGTTTCCATGGTGGTTTGGTTTGATGCCGGATAGTGGCATTAGAGACGTATCGGTCGTGTGAGGGACATTTTGGTCCCATAGTTGACATATTGGTCTTATAATAGACATCTTGATTCCATAGTCGACGCATTGGTCTTATGTTAGACTTGTTAGTCCTATGATAGACATATTAGTTCTGCGAAGGTATTAGTTATGCCCATGAATGGATTATACCCATGGAGGGGTTATATTCATGGATGTGATGGACAAAATCTTTTGTCCCTAATTGGACAAGTTTGTAATCAGCTTCATTAACAATCTCCCGATTGATTCCAACAATCGCCAGGAGCATACAGAACATCTAAGGATAGTCTTGGACACCATGAAGAAAAATCAATTAAATACCAAAGCAAGCAAGTGCGAGTTTTGGCTATTTGAGGTCAATTTCTTAGGACATGTCACATGCAACGATGCAGTATGGGTCGTGATAGATCGATGGACCAAGTCCGCACACTTCCTTGAACTTGAGGTGGGAGACTTATTATTCTTGAAAGTCTCGCCACGGAAGGGACACATACGATTTGGGAAGAAAGGGAAACTGTCACCTAGAATTGTGGGGCCGTTTCCAATCCTAAAAAGGGTGAAGGAGGTGGCTTATCAATTGGCACTTCCTCCACTATTGTCGTCTTTGCACGATGTGTTCCATGTCTCCATGTTGAGGAAATACAACCCTGATCCTTCACACGTGTTGAACGTGCAAGATATGGATGTGCAAAGCGACGTCACCTATGTGGAGAAGCCGGTCAGAGTGATCGGGAAGGAACAAAGAGTTCTACAGAACCGCACCATTCAGTTCGTCAAGGTGGTATGGGATCGACATGGCAATGAGGAAGTCACCTGAGAACTTGAATCAGAAATGAGAGCCGTTCATCTGGAGCTTTTTGTATAACTTGTTTTAAACCCAACTTCGCTCGATTTTCGGGGCGAAAATTTCAAAAGAGGGTAATATTGTAATAGCCCGAATTTTTAATGCAATAAATATATTGGCTATTGTTTATTTTAATTGTTGAAAATTAAGATTCATTGATGAGATGGATGTTAGATGGATCAAAGTTGGGGCAATGGCCCAAGTAAGGTCCAATTGACCATGGATATGATTAATTTTATTTAATTGGGCCAATGTAGTCAATTGGGTCAAATGCACAACTGGGACCCAATGGGTCAAGATGAATTGAGCATTAGGGTAAATGGGTAAGAAATGGATTTAATCAGGTCATGGACCCAATTAAGATCAAGTGTACGAGGAATTATCCAAGTGGCATGGCCAAGTGGGACCCAACTCAACCTCATCAAGTGAGGTGGCGTGTGGACCAAGGCACAAGTGGGGCCGGCCACCATGGTTGACTTGGTCAACCATGGGTGAGTTCATGTGTGAATTAAAGAGGATCAAGTGTCACCTAAGTTAATTTTGAATAAATCCAAGTGGCATAGCCAAGTGGGACCCAACTCCACCTCATCAACTGAGGTGGCGTGTGGGCTAAGGCACAAGTGGGGCCGGCCACCATGGTTGACTTGGTTAACCATGGGTGAGTCAAAGATAAATTAAAGAAGATTAAATGTAGTGAGTGGAATTAAATTATTTAATTGTAATAACCTAAGTTAAATATAAATTCAAATGATTGAGTTGGGAGATGAGTTGCATTTAAATGGAGTGAGTCACATAAAAGATCAAAAGATGGAGTGAGTCAAGAGGGTGTTTCATCTCATGGAAACCACTCCACCAAAACCGTTGGGATGAGGGTGGTGTGTGCCATGTGGAGGGCATGCACCCCCTTGGCTAGACAAAGAGCTTAGGTGGAGGGCATGCTTTGGTCAAAGGAGTGGTGGGGGGTTTCATCTCATGCAAACCACTCCACCAAAACCGTTGGATGAGGGTGGTGTGTGCCATGTGGAGGGCATGCACCCCCTTTGGCTAGACAAGGAACTTATGTGGAAGGCATGCATTGGTCAAAGGAGTGGTGGATGGTTTCATCTCATGCAAACTACTCCACCAAAACCGTTGGATGAGGGTGGTGTGTGCCATGTGGAGGGTATGCACCCCCTTTGACTAGACAAGGAACTTATGTGGAAGGCATGCATTGGTCAAAGGAGTGGTGGGTGGTTTCATCTCATAAAAACCACTCCACCAAAACCATTGGGATGAGGGTGGTGTGTGCCATGTGGAGGGCATGCACCCCCTTGGCTAGACAAAGAGCTTAGGTGGAGGGCATGCATTTGTAACTCCCTACCCTTTTTCACTCGTCGAAAATCAGAGTCTATTTATTTTTTTAATAAAGAGTGAGAGAGAGCGAGACGCCACGACGCGAGCTAAGTTCGGGCTTCCAAAGCTCGACCCTTAACTGGCCAACCATACGTGTGCGTGGGCCAAGTCCACTAAAACGGTTCACACGTACTCAAGTTAAACATGCAGAATAAATCGTAGATGCGGAATTATAATAGAATAACAATTCTATTCCATTTTAGATAGCAAGGTAATCCATTACTTAACAATAATTATCTTAAGTTAAAATATCCAAAATAAACATTCCAACCATAGCAAGCATAGCAAATAATCTAAGTTATTACAGTCCCGAATGCTAGCTACTCAAATTACATTGTCCATGAACAAAATCAAGAGTGTTTATTTGGAAATTTCCCCAAAAATAGGAAAATACAAACTTTTCGATGAAAACTAAGTCATGATATTTTTCAATGGCTTAGGGAAAATGCCTCCAAAGAGAAATACCCGACAAAACCAGAATTGGAAGGAAAAAGAGGAAGTAACCTCTCAACATGAAAAGGAGGTAGAAAAATCTCAACATGAAGAGGAGGAACGACAATCTCGACATGAAGAGGAAGAACAACCATCCCACCAAGAGGAGGAGGAACAAAGCAGCGTGAATATACCGGGGTGCCTTCTGAACTACAAAGCTTGGTTCAAGCGGTGGTCATTTCGGTGCTTCAACAGCACTTGAATGGAAATGGAACCACCAACGAGACCAATGACAGGAGCATGGTCAGGGATTTCCAGCAACAGCGCCCTCCTTATTTCAAAGGAAAAGAAGGGGTTGTCGGAGTAGAAAATTTACTGAAGAAGATCATTCAGATCCTGACCCTACTCAAGATTTTGAGACATGCTGACAAGATTTTACTGGCCACATCACAACTGATAGATGATGCCGGTAAATGGTGGGAGGTAGTAGAGAAGCAATGAGCACTTCTTCCAGAAGGAGAAAGGACTGCAATGACTTGGGATCAGTACCTCCTTGGACCATTATTTCCCTGAAGAAGAGAGGGAGCGCCAGACTCAAGCTTTTCTATTTTGGTACAAGGTAGCATGACGGTGGCAGAGTACCACCAGGAGTTTCTCAGTTTGTCTTGCTATGCATTTTATATGGTGGATACAGAGTATCGAAGGGCAAACAAGTTTGAGCGGGGCCTTCGGCCAAGCATTAGGGCCAAGGTAACCATATTCAAGGCAGCTACATTGGCGGAGGTGGTCAGCAGGGCCACTATAGCAGAGCAAGAGATGGCTGAGTTAGTGCGTTTTGATAACTGCCGAGCTCAGAGTGGGAGGGGTACATTTCAGCCCAACAAGAAGTTCCGACCGAACTTTAGCAGACCCTCACCATCCACTGGGTCAACAGGGGGCTTTCGTCCCAATCATCCCTCCCCATCTACATCAGTCACTCGGGCTCCCAGAGGGGTGAACAACTGCTTTCATTGTGATTAGCTGGGCCATTTTAAAAGGGAATGCCCACAACTCTACAAATCCTCTTATTTCAGAGGTTCATCTCGTCCACCAGCTAGACCAACTAATTCACGAGGACACAGGACATTTAACCAGGCGAGACGAACGCCTATAGGATCTGGACGGTTGTTTACCTTAGGTCCTCCAACAGAGGATCACTCTGTGATTCAAGGTATGGATGTAGTCAGTAGTTCCTACGCCTTTGCTTTATTTGATTCTGGAGCATCTCACTCTTTCATATCTGCTGCATTCATATCTGCAACTGGAACATTAGTACAAAAACTGTCCACATCACTCACCATTGTATCCCCCGTCGGAGACACGTCATTGGGGCTTATAGGCACAGCGGTGAATACTGAGCTCGCTGGACTCAGATTTGAGTTCAACTATTTGGTACTCGATATGACAGAGTACGATATTATCTTCGGCATGGACTAGCTGGCTAGCTTTTAGGCCAACATTGATTGCTATCGCCGCAGGGTAACATTTTGGTCACCCGAGGGAAAACAACATGTGGTACGTACTGACAAACAAAGCAGACTGCATGAAGGGTTAAGTCATCTGGTATTGAACAGTATCCAAATCAACAAGGCACCGGTGGCTGAACTTCCGGCAATAGTAAAGGACTATGCGGATGTATTCCCAAAAGAACTCCCTAACTTGCCTCCCATGAGGGAGATTAATTTTGAAATCAAGTTGTAGCCTAGCACTACACCAGTGTCATTACCACACTACTGGATGGCACCAGCAGAGATGTCTGAGCTAAAGAAGCAGATCGATGAACTGCTCAGACAAGGTTGCATCCGGAACAGTACATCGGCTTGGGGAGCTCCAGTTTTATTTGTTAAGAAGAAGGATGGTTCACTCCGTATGTGTGTGGATTACCAAAAACTGAACCAGTTGACGGTCAGAAACAAGTACCCTCTACCCAAGATCGATGATCTATTTGATCAACTTAGAGGTTCCAGTCATTTCTCTAAGATTGACATGATGTCCGGATACCATCAAATTTGGTTTAGGGAGGAGGACATAGAAAAGACAGCCTTCAGAACGAGGTATGGACTATATGAGTTTGTAGTCATGCCGTTTGGACTCACCAATGCACCGGCTGTGTTCATGGATCTAATGAGTAGGATTTTCCATCCTTACTTGGACCAATTTGTCATTGTATTTATTGATGACATTTTGATTTATTCCAAAACTCAGGAAGAACACGCTGAGCACCTGAGGATAGTTCTGGACACTTTGAGGAAGAACGAATTATATGTTAAAGCCAGCAAGTGTGAATTCTGGCTACCCAAGGTTAACTTCTTAGGACATGTCATATCAGCAAAAGGTATAGCCGTGGACCCGGCTAAAGTGGAATGGAAAGCGTCAAATAATGTAACCGAGATCCGTAGCTTCTTGGGATTGGCTTGTTACTACAGGAAGTTTATTATGGATTTCTCCAAGATAACATCTCCACTGACCCGGCTCACTCAAAAAGGAGTCAAATTTGAGTGGTCAGATGTGTGCAACCAGAGATTTGAGGACCTGAAAGAAAGACTTACAACGGCTCCTATTTTGATTTTGCCAGAAAGAGGCAAGGGTTATGAGGTACAATGCGACGCTTCAAGAGAGGGACTTGGGTGCGTCCTCAGTCAAACTCATGTGTGGTGGCTTATGGTTCAAGACAATTGAAAATACATGAACGCCTCTATCCTACGCACGATCTTGAACTAGCCGCAGTGGTCTTCGCTCTCAAAAGCTGGAGACATTATTTATATAGCGAGAAGTTTGAAGTGTTTTCAGATCATAAGAGCTTGAAATACTTGTTTGATTAGAAAGAGCTCAACCTGAGGCAATGCAAATGGATGGAATATCTGCAGGATTATGAGTTCACACTTCGTTATCACCCTGGCAAGGCGAACAAGGTGGTAGATGCCCTCAGCCGCATATCACATTCATCAGTGGCATGTTTGATCAGGACAGAATGGGAGATGTTGAAAACCATACAAGAGTTCAATTTATATATCAATAACCATGGGAATATGTACAATTTGATCATACGGTCCAACATGGTTACTAAGATTGAACAGGAACAGCAGATAGACCCGGAAGTAGAGGAGATATGGGCCAAGATGTCTACTGGTGAAGTCATACCAGAATGGGAGTTACGACTAGGATAGGGTCTTGTATTCCGAGGAAGGATATATGTGTCTAAGAACTGCAGAAGAGAATTACTGATTGAGGCGCATCAGACCAAACTCTCAATTCATCCAGGTAGCACCACGATGTATCACGACCTGAAGAGACATTACTGGTGGCATGGACTCAAGAGGGATGTGGCAGAATTTGTGACTCATTGCTTAACTTGTCAGCAGATTAAGACGGAACATCAGAAGCCACCAGGGTTACTCAAACCTTTACCAGTGCGGAATGGAAATGGGAGCACATCTCCATGAGTTTGTGAAAGGGTTGCCAAGGTCTTCAAAGGGCAATGATGCGATATGGGTCGTGGTATACCGACTGACCAAGTCTGCACATTTTCTTCCCATTAAGATGACAGACTCATCTGAGACTTTGGGTCGGCGGTATATCAAGGATATCATCAGATTGCATGATATTCTTCGGACTATTGTATCCGACAGAGATGGTCAATTCACCGGCAGAGTATGGCAGAGCATGCAGTCGGCCATGGGAACAGACCTACTGACTAGCACAACATTCCATTCACAGACTGATGGGCAGTCTGAAAGGACAATACAAACATTGGAGGATATGCTGAGAGCATGCATGCTAGATTTCAAGGGTCGATGGGAGGATCACTTGCCGTTGGTAGAATTCTCATACAACAACAGTTACCAGGAAAGCCTCCAGATGGCTCCATTTTAGGCATTATATGGTAGACCATGTAGATCACCTGTGTGCTGGACAGAGGCCGGTGAGCCTGCACTGATTAGACCTAAGTTGGTTGCAGAGACTACAACGCAGATACAGGTGATACGACAGCATCTGTTGACTGTGCAAAGTCTTTAGAAGAGCTATGCTGACAAGAGGAGGAGGTTCCTTGAATTTGAAGTGGGGAACATGGTGTTCTTGAAAGTCTCGCCACAAAAGGGACACATGAGATTTGGAAAGAAGGGGAAACTGTCACCAAGATATGTGGGACCGTTTTCAATCATAAGAAGGATGGGGGACGTGGCTTATCAATTGGCACTTCCTTCACAGTTGGCATCTTTGCACGATGTGTTCCATATATCGATGTTGAGGAAGTACAATCCTGATCCCCCTCATACTGAATATACAAGACATAGATGTCCAAAGCGACGTGACATACGTCAAAAAGTCTGTCCGAGTGGTGGACACAGAACAAAGGGTATTACGGAACCGAGCGATCCAGTTTGTAAGGTGGTATGGGATCGACATGGCATTGAGGAAGCCACTTGGGAATTCGAGTCGAAAATGAGAACAGCTCATCCTGAGTTATTTATGTAAATGTTTGAAACCCTACTTCACTCGATTTTCGGGACAAAAATTTTAAAAAGAGGGTCGTATTGTAACACTCCGGAATCCCATGTTATCAATATTTACGGAATTTTCCATTTTAATTGTGAATTAACGGATATAAACCTTAGATGGGTAAGGTGTTGGGTCAATGGCCCAATTAGGACCCAACGGTTATGGTATAAGGTTCAATCTAAAGTAAATGGGTAAGGTGCATTTAATTGGATCAATGTTGCTAATTGGGTCAAAATGCCCAATTGGGATCCAATAGGTCGTGGTTAACTTGGTTGACCACGAAGTGAGTTCAAGCCTAATTAAATGGGGCTGAATTAAAATGATAATGCAATATATCTATAAATAAGGGATGGTCTGGCTGAGGATGACACACACGCATATACCACATCTAAGAATGAGATTTCCTCTCAGAAAATCAAGGAGTTTTAGTCGAACAAGGATTGTCCTAAAATGGGCAACACGTGTAGATGGGTTGGGATTAGGTAATGACATCTGATTGCCTAATCTAAATAAAGAAGATGTCTAAAATTAAATATAGGTTGCTTGGCCGCATGAGAGATATGCACATCCATGGTGATGCGCTGAAGGTGTCCTTTCCTTGGTTAAAAGCGGCACTAGGCAATTGCTAAATTGAAAGGGCGCTCGGCATCTTCTAAAGATAGGACCGAGTGGAAGTTTTATAAAAGAGAGGCAGCATAAACAAAAGGGGCGCTTGGCATACGCAAATCAAAGGAGGGCTTGACGCCGTGTGCTCTGTTAACAAGGAGTTCTCGGCAGTGTGCAGAGAATGAGAGGGTAGCCAGCTGTGTGAAAGATCAAATAGAAAGAGGAATACATACAAAAGAGGCTAAGGAAGGAAAGGATCGGAAGAACAAGTCGGAGCTAGGGAAAATCGAAGGAGTCGCAGAACCGGTAAGTATTTTGATAATTTTGTTTAAAGAAAGGAACCATAGGGTTCGGCCATGGTGCATGGCCGAACCCCATGGAAGAAAAATTAGGGGATGAATATAGTAATTTAATGGAAGGATGAACCATAGGGTTCGGCCATACGGAAGGACATTGGTTATGTTTAATGGATTTTAAAGGATGAAAACCATGAAAATGGTTAATAATTTTATTGGGTTTCAAAGCATGAAAATTATAGATGTATGTTAAGGATTTTAAAAGGTTTTAAAGGAGGAAAATAAGGAAGGAATGTTAATCAATTTAAATGGTATCAAGGTTGTAAATGGTGAAAGAACCATGGACCATGGGTTCGGCCATGGTGTATGGCCGAACCCTATGAACTGTTTTATGGATATTATGATCCATGTATGCATGTTTAAATGAATGCATGATTGAATCATGGAAATAAAGGACCATGGGTTCGGCCAAGGTGTATGGCTGAACCCCATGAAGAAGGTGTTGTGCATGAAAAGTTAGTCATGGACCTATATTGTGGACCTAAACATAAGGTGATGGAAACAATGGCATAGAATGTAAATATGGGTAAAAATGAAAGATCATGGGTTCGGCCATGAGGAATGATTTGGTGGACTTAGGGTTTAAATGATTACCTTAGTGGTGTTTGATTAACAAATCAAAAGAGGGACTAAAACCAAATAAGTGAGGTTCGGCCATAGTGTATGGCCGAACCCCACAAGGTTGTGTTTATGGACTTAAACATAATAAGAAATCAAATGGAACATGGATTTTGATTTATGGATATGTAACAAGGTGACGGGACCTCACAAACGTTGCGCGATTGTGAGTATTTGCCTGATTAAGAAGCAAGGACACTTAGTGGTTTTTTGTAGGATTCTACGTCTTTGAAACCATGGGTTTATGTACAATGTTTTTATCTTATTTTGATGAATTTACGCTGTAAAAGATATGCTTCAAATGTGAGTTTTAATGCTATGTTTACAATATAAAATAACATGTGTTTCATTAGCATCTCATGCATTGCATGGGGTGAAGGACATGTAACCGGAGGGGTCACACTCCGTCAGGGCGTCCGAAAGACCAATGTGGGGAAACCTTGATGTGCATTTCCCATCAAGAATAAACCGGAGGGGCCATACTCCGTCGGGGAGTCCGAAAGACCTATGTGGGGATACCTTGATGAAGAGAATTCCATCAAGAGGTTAGTTGTACTTGTGATGGGTGGGACTCATTGCATTTGACATCATGACGTGCCCATCTAATGTCAATTTCCATTTTTTAATTTCAAATTCCATTAAATTGAAATCCAAATGGGCCAATCCAATATATATTATAATCTAAATAAAATCCGGGGTGTTACACTTTTCCACCAGAATAGTCGACACAGATCGTGATACATCTTTCTACCACCAGGATGTACCGTAAATCGGGAACGATGAAAGTGATCAAGTACTTTTTCCCTGCATCCGTCCGATTTTGGCACAAATAGTCTGTCTTTGAAAGTCAGACCTCCATCAATCCTAATCTTCCATTCTTCCAAAGTAGCTCCTCCTGAAAGCTGAGTCACCAAGTCCTTTGTTTCTGGATCATTCTGTTGTCCTTCCATTACTAATCCAACTATTTCGGGCTGAAGAACCAAGTTCTAAATTCTTAATGGCCCGTTTCCTTCGATCAACTCTAGACCATAGTCAGATAAGATTTCGAACATCTTCCATTGTAAGGATGCCATACATGCTATGTTGCCATGTGACTTCCTGTTTAAGGCATCTGCCACTACATTAGACTTTCTCGGATGGTAAGAGAGATTGAAATCATAATCTCCTAAATATTCCATCCATCTACGTTGTCTCATGTTCAGATCTTTCTCAGTAAACAGATATTTGAGACTATGATGATCAGAAAACACATTAAATTTATCACCATACAAGTAATGCCGCCAGAGTTTCAATGAGAAGACAACAATTGTCTATTCGAAATCATGAGTAGGATAATTTTTCTCATGTCCATTTAGTTGTCTGGAACCGTAAGTTGCCACCTTCCCTTTCTGCATTAAGACACATCCCAAACCAAACTTAGAAGCATCACAATATACGTTATAACTTCGTCCTTGTTCAGGTACTATTATCACCGCAGAGGTAGTCAATTTATCCTTTAAATCCAGAACTGCTATCTCACAAGTATCACTCCATTCAAACTTGAAGTTATTTTTCGTCAATCGAGTCATTGGCACAGAAATCTAGAAAAAATGTGGGATAAATTTCCTATAGTATCAGGCTAATCCCAAAAAGTTTCAGATTTCAAATACATTCTTGGGTCTTTCCCAATTCTTCACTGTTTCTACCTTTGCTAGGTCTACTGAGATTCCCTCTATAGACACTACGTGTCCAAGAAATTGTATTTGAGTTAACCACAATTACTCAGTTTAGTGTACAGTTGGTGATCTTTAAGGGTCTGAAGAACAATGCATAGATGATGCACATGTTCTTCCTCAAATGAAGAATATATCAAGATATCATGAATCAACAAAATGATTGTGCATCTTGCAATATGCGCAAAAAGGGTACCCTTCTTTTGTGTCTGGTGTCCTTACGAGTATCATAATAAGCCATGAAAGGGGTAATAGATGAAGCCATGGGCGCAATAAATTGATCCAGGAGCATAAAAACCAAAATATAATCAACCGAACTGTGGGCAACCTCGAGGGAAGAACACCTCGATAGCGACACCAATGAGAAAAGAATGAGGCCAATCTGAGAGCTTCAGAAGTAGATCCAAGCCAAATAAAGAGTGCCAAGTCCAATATCTGCGTCAATCTGAGGAGGAGCGTGCGTGGACCCCACAAAGTATAGATCACACAAAGATCCTCACAGATGGAAGGAAGAGATCGAGGCGATTGTATGATCCAAGGCCCATGGCCTGAAGTGGTAGATCATGGCAGATCCGGTAGAAGAAACCGAAAAAAAAAAAAAAAAAACTCTTCTGTTGTCCCAGGCAGCTACTGGAAAGAGCAGCAAAAAGTGGGTCCCACCAGGGAGAGAAGGGGGGACCACCAGTTGCAATGAAGCACAAGGCAGGGACGATTCAAGTAGTCTTCATTTCGAACACAAAAGGTGCAAAGAACAGCAGATCGTAGTACACAAATCAGAAGATCCGAGTGGTCCTGCGTGCTTGCAACCACCGAAAATCGCAGAGATGAAGGGCCGAGCGATGATGGAAGGGGGGTCCCACTAGGGTAGATGGAAACCAAGACAGAGGTGACTGTAGCAAACTTGGTGCCAAGAAGAACCAGTCAGAAAACCAGTAGATCTGGCCCAAAAAACAGTGAAGTCCAATGCTACAGCGTCACAGGCAGCAACCCAAAAAACCACAGATCTGCGGGCTCACACAGGTCAGATCAAAGAGGCAATGGTACTGATGGATGGGCCACCAAAAAATGGAAAGGAGAGGGAGGTGTCCCACCGTCAGATGTGAGTCCAATCAACGGATCTAAGGCTGAGATGTAACACCCCAATTTCTCAATGAAGTGGATAATTACGAAAATGTCCCTGATGTGTTAAATTAATTATTTTGTGATGATAAGTAAGGAAATGGTGGGGCCCATTGCTCAAATTAAGATCATATGAGCACATTATGATTGTCAAGTTTGATTGGATGGGTAATTTCTCAATGAAGTGGATAATTACGAAAATGCCCCTGATGTGTTAAATTAATTATTTTGTGATGTTAAGTAAGGAAATTGTGGGGCCCATTGCTCAAATTAAGATCATATGAGCACATTATGAATTTCAAGTTTGATTGGATGGGTAATATACATCAATTGGGTCAAAAATGGCTAAATGGGTCAAAAGGCCCAAATGGGACCCAACGGGTCTTATTGGATTATTTGACCGTTGTGTGAACTTAAATTAAATGGGGTTAAGCTCATTTGATTAGAAATCAAGTGGAATAAAAATGGGTAGGCCTGATCCACATGTAAAAACCAATTACAAATGACCAAAATACCCATAATTGGGTCATGGAGTCAAAAACGGGTCAAAGAGCTAAAGGGGGGCCCAACGGGTCTGGTTGACTTTGTTGACCACAGCCGACCGTGTGGGCCCACAAATGAGTTCAATAGTGAGTCAAATCAGGTTAAGTGGAACTGATTTTATTTAATTTGAATTAAAAATGAGTTGATTCATTTAGTCTGAACCTTAACTGGCGTCGTGACGCCGCCCGCTCTCTTCTGATGTTTATTATTATTAAAAAAAAAAATTAGACTCTGATTTTCTCGGAGAGGGCGGGGCGTTACATGAGAACTCAAAGCTGTAGAGAACGGCGAGAACTCAAATCTGCAGGAAAAAATTGCAACAGTTCCAGATCTGCAAGAGAAGAAGGAAATGAGAAAATCTGCTACAGATGTCCTCAGATATCGGAGTAGAAGATGATGAGGAACAGTAAGAGGAAAAAAAACTCTCCCGAAAGCGTCCCGAAGATCGTTCTGGCTGATACCATATAGAATAATAATATGAAAATAAGTAAAAGAAAAAGAATAAAGATAGTGGAGAAGAATTCTTCTCTGATTGTATTGTATTATGTATAAACTGAAAGGGTTACATTTATAAATAGGAAAAAGAGAGCCAATCTAGGTGGCTTGAAAAGGAAAGTAATAAAAGAATAATTATCTACAATCAATCATACAACAAATAAGATGTATTTCCAAAATTAGATGATTTGGGTCAACTGCTGTCAACATGCATGCCATGGACCCATCGCAGCTCTGCTTCATCTTAACTATTTATGATCAAATGCATCTTTGTATTTTGTTATGGACATTTATCTACATTTTTGTTGTGTATGTGAACATTTGTGTCAAAAGTGCAGGCGCAACTTGGGCTGGACCCAACCTGACCACACAATGTAAAACCTGAAGAATGGGGTTCAAGTTATCTGGTTAGGCATGTTTCTATTTATGGCCCAAAACACAAGGGCCAGATGTGAATATGGGTCCAGGCCAGAGTAGTGTTTTATAAGCCCGAAGCCAGTTGAAAACATGCTTTTGTTAATATATCTTAAAGTTTATGTATAAATATGACATTTGTTTAATTTATAATTTATTTTTTTCTTGGATTTGAGAAACATGTCCAAGCTAAGCCTAACTATGCTGCAATTAGCCAAATTTACAATTTCAAAATAGGCACAGGCCTGGTTGAACTAATAGTCCAACTACTCACTTTCCCCCTGAGTTGCAGCCTAGTCGAAAGTAAGGCAAGATCATCAGCGATCATTGACTGTTTCTGAGAATTTATGTACCAGATCAACACATTTGGTGATTATCTCAGTGTTGCAAATATAAGGGGTCATTTTTCTATTTCCTCAAGGAAAGCAATTCCGTGGAAAACGTTATATAAGGATTCTATTCATATTATCCAACAAGTGTTATGAAATGTGGCCTCGTGCCGCATTCTGAAAACCTAACTTTTTGGTTGTTTGAGTCAAAATCTTTACTTTCATTGAAAATGAACGAAGCATTCTCTTGAGGAGAGAGGAAACCTTTTTATTTTCTTTAATAGATTTTCCTACCCCCTAATGGGGAATGGATTCCTTGGAAGGAGGGGAAAATATTACTTTTCTTGTGGTCTTGGCAAAAAGCCCTCATTATATGGAAGAAAAAAGAAGTGTTTCATTTTCCATGCTACTTATTATTCATACCTGGAAAATGACAAACAACCCGTAAAGTTTTTGGTTCAAGACTTGTAACTGTTCCCCCAAAAGGAGGTTCACCACACAAATCCCAAATAGGCAATGGATAATAGTCTTGTATCTGGCCTGAATCTAGATATGGCAAACAAAGTGACCATTAATTATGTTTTGAATCCGGATCCAAGTTTAAATGGACTGGAGATTTAAATCCGAAGTCATTTATTTTGGGTTGGATGTTTGGAGTGGATTATCAATGGTTCATTTGCATCCCTATGTATTCATATCTTTAAAAAACTTTAAAAATATCTGCTTGTTTCTTAAAACTATTCATTAGCCACTTCTATGTATTTATATAATTTCTTTTACTATTTTGCTAAGAATAGACAGTATCAATTTACTTAAATATGAGAAACCAACCAATGAATTGAAGATCTATAATGTAGTTTGTTGCATATTTTTACAGCTAGATGAATGAAAGGAATAATTATTACTTTCAAGATATAACTTGTTACAATGGACATTACATCCAATGAAATGGGAGAAATTTCTGTACAGTACTAAAATTTGCATGTGGGTTTTGCTGTTTAAGGATGGGAAGTGGCAATGATGGTGATGGTGATGTTACTAATTAAGATGTTGGTTTTGTATATTCTCTTATGGCCACATTTCATCAAATGAGTTAAAAAGAAATTAGGCTTCCAGTTTCAGATATCTGGAGTTGTTCTTCCTAACAGAGAGGCCTAATTTCCCCGTACTGTGGTTCTTGTCTAGCTACAAATTTGAGATTCAAAATATCCTGGTTTGCAACCTACCTGATTCTTGAGATGAACAGATGTTGACCATGGTTAGTGGATTCTTTCATGTTAGTTTGTGATCTCAAATTGATGTAATTGTGGGATGCGTTTGTTGTTTCAGTAATCTCCAAGATTTGGCACCTTCACTCTTCTGTTTTCCTTTAAATGAGCAATTGGCCCTGGAAAACCTATACTGAATAGCCCATCTATTTGTCTTTCCTTGCAGGCAGTTGAAATATCTAGCAATGAATATGAGCCTTCTGAAAGAGACATATTGTATGCAGAAGGAGTTACCCAAGGAAATGGACTAGCTTTTATTGAATTCTCCCTTGATGACTGGAGCCCAATGTCTTCCCCATTTACATTAAGGATTATACTGTAAACTTCTTTCCTTTTATTCTTTTCTTTCTTCATTTGTATTGTAAATTTCCCCTATTAATACAAGTGATCAAGGTCTCTCTCTCTACATTTGAGAGAACAAACTCGTCTCTACTTTCACATTTTACATGGCATCATAGCCAGATTATTTTCTTGGGATTTTTATCCAATTTTTATTTCGGTAATTCTTTTTCCTATTTGCCGCTCCATCTGCCCTTTGCAGACTCTGTTCTCCCGATTGAACGTGATTGAACAGCCATCGCTGGCCATTTTTTTACAGATCACCAGTGCCCGCTCCAGACCGAGCACCCGATCTGAAGAGCACATCTGATCCGTCCCATTGACCACGCACCCGCTCTGAAGAGGACCGGATCCCCGGTGCCAGATCAAATCCAGCGACCGATCTGCCCTGCCTTTCTATTTCCGCTTTTGCTACGTGCTCTCCTTCACGCGCGCCATCTGACTCGGACGAACGTCTGCTGCCTCCCGATCCCGACTCTGCTTGGCCGCATCACCGGTTGTGCGTCTGTTCAGATCTATTCTCTGCCTCTTCTACGGCGAGATTTGAATCAGCCGCGGCACCCTACCGGCCTCTATCAGTTCTGGTCTCTCTCAGATTGAGATTGCAGAACAGGTTCCCTCACTCCAGTCTCTCCCAGTACTGCTCCACCAGTTGCCAGACCCACTCGCACTCGCCGCCCGCCTCCTCATCTCACTGATTACCATTGCTCCACAGCCTCCTCTGAGCATTTACTCTCTCCATCTGCTTTCAATTGACAGGTACTCCTTATCCTCTCCATAATTATCTTTCTACCTCTAACCTCTCTGTTGCACAGCGCATTTTTCTTTCTACTATTTGTTCCACAGATGAGCCCAGCACTTTCTCCCAAGCTGTTCAGTCTCCACACTGGAAGGACGCTATGGCTAATGAGATTACTGCCTTAGAGAAGAATAACACTTTGAGCCTTTCTTCTTTGCCTCTTGGTAAGAAACCCATTGGCTGTAAATGGGTGTACAAAATCAAGTACCAGTCGGATGGCTCCATTGAACGTTATAAAGCTCGCTTGGTTGCTAAAGGTTTCACTCAGATTGAAGGACTCAATTATCATGATACTTTTGCTCCGGTTGCTAAACTGGTCACTGTTCGTGCTCTTCTCTCTATTGCTTCTGTCAAGCAGTGGTCTCTTCATCAGCTTGATGTTAATAATGCCTTCCTCCAGGGCGATCTTGATGAAGAAGTCTATATGACTCTTCCGCCTGGTTTTGCACGACAGGGGGGGCAGCGTGTCTGTCGATTGAATAAATCCATTTATGGGTTGAAACAGGCTTCACGACAATGGTTTACAATTCTCATAAACTCTTCTCCAAGCAGGTTTTTCACAGTCGAAGTCTGATTACTCCTTGTTCACTCATCACAAAGGCGCTTCCTCCATATTTGTTCTGGTCTATGTTAATGATATCATCATCACTGGTAATGATGCATTGGCCATTTAGCGCATCAGTTTTTTCTTGCCAACAAATTTTATCTTAAAGATTTGGGACGCCTCAAATACTTCCTTGGCATAGAAGTTACCCATTCTCAGAAGGGTATTTTCCTCTCTCAACGGAAATACACCTTAGATATACTTAAGGATACGGGCTTTACTGGAGGACCTATTTCTGATTTTCCGATGGAACAACGGTTGCAGCTCTCTCCTGATGATGCTATTTTTCTTCGTGACCCCATCATCTATCGCCGCCTTGTGGGTCGTCTTATTTACCTTACTGTTACCCGACCAGATATCAATTATGCAGTGAACATTCTCAGCCAATTTATGCATTCCCCTAGGACTGCCCATTTGGACGCCGCACACCGTGTTGTTCGCTATTTGAAGGGTTCCGTCAATCACGGCATTCTTTTGTCTTCCTCCAGCACCCTCCATTTACAAGGCTGTTGTGATTCCGATTGGGCTGGTTGTCTCGTTACTCGGTGATCCACTACGGGTTATTGCACTTTTTTAGGTACCAACATCATCTCTTGGAAGACTAAAAAGCAGCAGACGATTTCCCGCTTCTCTGCTGAGGCTGAATATCAAGCTATGGCGACCTTGACTTGTGAGCTTCAATGGTTAAAATACCTGCTCACTGATCTTGGTGTTTCTCATCCTTCTCCCATCACTTTATTTTGTGACAATCAAGCTGCTCTCCACATTGCCAACAATCCGGTCTTTCATGAACGAACGAAACATATTGAACTTGATTGTCATTTTGTTCGAGAGAAACTTCAGTCTGGGCTCCTCATCCCTCGGCACATTCCTTCATCTCATCAACTTGCCGACATCTTCACCAAACCCTTGGGCAAAGATCCTTTTCATACTTTAATTTGCAAGTTGGGCGTTACTCACATACACGCTCCAACTTGAGAGGGAGTATTAGAGTTGACCTTCCCCATTTACATTAAGGATTATACTGTAAACTTCTTTCCTTTTATTCTTTTCTTTCTTCATTTGTATTGTAAATTTCCCCTATTATACTGATCAAGGTCTCTCTCTCTACATTGAGAGAACAAACTCGTCTCTACTTTCACATTTTACAGCCTTCTGAAAGAGACATATTGTCTGCAGGAGTTACCCAAGGAAATGGACTAGCTTTTATTGAATTCTCCCTTGATGACCGGAGCCCAATGTCAGAACCCTACACTGACAACCCTGATGGTCCACCTCAAGCTATGACCAAGTAGCCTCTCTTTTTCCTGATATGCACTGGTCTTTTCATTCAGTCACAGTAACATATTCTTAAAAGTTTCTATTAAATTACTTTATGGAGGAACAAGTAAAGGATTTTACTAATACAACATTCAAAGAAACAGAAAAGAATGAGAGCACATCGCTCCATTAATTTGAATGAGAAGTTGAGAAGAAATAATATCCACTACCTATTCTTGTGTACACAAGAGTCCACATTGTGAAATGTCTCATTACAAATGTTTGAGAAGCTGAGACAATGAGGCAATGTTCTATTTTAGATATTGAACTTCCAGAAAAGTACCTGCCAAAAAAGTTGAGCTTTAAGGCAAAGTTGAGGTCCATTATCTAAGAGAAATTGTTAATTGGATATTTTTTTGGCTATGGGCTAGAGCCCATGGCAAAATTGGAAGATGCTTATAGTTTCCATATTCAAGTCCACTTCTAGGGAAACGTTTTAATAACACCTACAACAGTATAGTAGTAGTGACCTTTTTCTGAATCTAATTTCAATCTTTCAAAAATTGTTTGTGTGCGCGCGTGTTTGGGAGGGGGTAGACCTTTCTCCTAATCTAATTTCGATCTTTCAAAAACTGTTTCAATGCGGGCGGGCGGGCAAGCGTGTGGGTGTGGGTGTGTGCGGGTTTGTTGGATCTAAAGGCCCATTGCTTGAGTGTTCATCTGCCATACTCATCACTCAAAACACACGTCAATCCTACTACTGAGATTTTCAGTCAGAGTTGACCAATTTTTAAAGTCCTGGTGAAATGACATGGTTTTATGGATTGACATCATATAATTTTTTATATTAAATCTTTAATGAACTTACTCTTTATCGTTCACTAAAAAAAAAAAATCAAAGCACTTGATTTCTTATTATATTCTTGCTAGGTTGTTGATCTACATTCAAGATTAAAATTATTGTGTAATCTTCCTTTTCTTGTCTCCTTCAAGATACCAACTAATCCGCGTGAGCGCCAAGGACACTAAGTGACTATGACCAGATTTCTCTTCCTGGAAGCGGCAGTGGTTCCCTTCAGAACAAGATGTTACAGTGCAGGGAACTCTTCGAAACCACAGTCCGGCACCCTTGCTTCCGTGACACTCCATTTGTGCTCATACTCAACAAATATGATCTCTTTGAGGGAAAAATCAACCGGGTGCCTCTGAATACATGCGAATGGTTTGATGATTTCAGCCCTGTGAGACCGCACCACAGCAGTCAGTCATTGGCACACCAGGCCTACTACTATATAGCAATGAAGTTTTGAGGACCTAAATGCCTCTATTACTGACCGAAAGCTGTTTGTGTGGCAAGCGCGAGCGAGGGACCGTGTGACTGTTTATGAAGCTTTCAAGTATATAAGAGAGGTGCTTAAGTGGGATGACGAGAAAGACGAAAACTTTTTTGCTTTGATGGAGGACTCATTTTACAGTACAGAAGGGAGCTCCTTGCCTTTCGTTAAACAAGAATGATAGATATTTCAGAAGTCAGGTATTGTCCTTTCATTTGCTTGGATGGGTATGTAACAATTAACAAGGGCTCATTTGGACAAGATTGGTTTTATGTTTTTATGAGTAAATCAATTGGGGCTGTTTCAAAGGGCTGTAATTTTCTAGAAGATTCTATTTCTGTACAGGAACCCGGCATACTACAATTTATAATGAGCAACGGAAACAGGCAATTGATGTGGAAAGCTATTTGCTAACAACAGCATCCATTGCAGTCCAAATTGGTGCTCTATGCGTTTTAGTCACCACTTATCTGAAGAAAATTCACAAGACAGTGTTATCGGAACAAACGGCAGATATGTATTTAGCTTTAAAGCTTAGTGATACATACCTGTGGTACATATCCTAGCAGCCTGATACTCCACCGAGTCAAGCTGATATGCTGAGTCACCTTGGTCGAGTTGGCATACTATGTCGAATCAGATACATGTTGAGGTAGGTGACTTTTGATCTAATTTAATGAATTTCTCCATCTAAAGAATATGGCTTTATTTATACAATCAAGTTGAAATTTTCTAGGCATTATAAACAACTTATCTTTTAAACTCACTCGTCTGTCTTGGGAGATCTACGCTAATATATTACATTTTTTTTTTTTGAATAATGGTTCTCACAAGGCTTTCAGACATTGGCTTTCGGCTGATGGACCCATTCTCTTTATCACAATGTATTCAATTTCATTGGCTTTGGGCTGATGGAAAGTAGCTCGGAGAGGTTGAACGTGAATGAAACCCACGACCTCCCTTCATGAGGGGAGCTTGTTGATTGTCAGGCCAACCGCTCCGGATTAACCTGGATTGTATAATGGATGGAGTCAATTGAATCATGGAATGGGTCATGGGTCATAGATCAAGTCACGGTCCTGGATCGGGTCATGAATTGTGTTTGGATTGGTCTGGATCATGGACGGGGTTGGGCAATAGTTAGTTCATGAGTTGAATCACATATCTTGAAATCCACGATACGTGGAAATTTCTTTCCAGTTTCTCCTTTAAGAATTCATTTTCTACACCTCTTATGGAAAATAAACACAGAAACCATTTTTCATGAAAAAAGTTTGTATTGAACAATAGAAAACAATTTTAATAAGGAAATCATTTTTTTTATGACTAAGGCTTCAAGCCTCTTAGAGAACCCGACAAATCCTTGAGGCATGTGCAAGCGTTCCTGCCTATACATTGGGTAAACTCTACGGCGAGTGGCCCTTTGGAGAGAGAGAATTAAACTCAAGATTTTCACTTTCTAAGGCGGGTTCTGGCCATCATTCCAACTCTAAATCATTTTCTATTTTCACAACAAATATTGTGTATAAACATGTTAAAAGTGATGATGAGACGTAAAATTGTGTAAATGTGGAAAATTTGGTAAAAAAAATGACAGTCGAACATAGTTGATCAATTTGGGCTAAAGTCGGATTCAGTGCCTCAATGACAAATTTGGGTATGAATTAACGTCATCATCAAAAAATTTGGCTACAGTTGTGATGAATGGGCTTCGTTTAATGAGTGAATGGTTAAAAAGTTGAATTTAAAATTTATTTGCATCTTAATTCAATTCGCCATCTTTTGGGACTTGCTCAGACTTGGCAAAGTCTCGACAGGGCACTGATATTTTATAATGGTTATATAAAATAAATTCTAATTGTAGTTACCTGGTTTCTAACTTGATTAATTAATATTTAAGTTTAAAATTTATGATTCAGTTAATATTATCGTCGTGCCATCAATTGAGATGTTATTATTTTTTATTGTTAGATATAATATATATATATTCAAAATACCAATACCATATTTTCTTTTATCCGTAATTAATACAATTATCTTTCTTTTACTCTCTCAGTCCCATTTTAATTGTTTCATTTGAAACATTTGTATTTTTTAAGGAACTCCATATGTAAGGTTAATATTCCATGTGATATCATCCATTTTCAATATACTTTATGCTACTCCAATATGAATAGGACAACTATTTTTTGACAATCCAAAAATCTATATCAGGCAACTAAATTGGGACCGAGGGAGTAGTTAAAAAGAAGAGGCAATTTTGGCATTTAAGAAATATGATATCTAAATAATACTCCCTCTGTCCCAAATTAATTGTCCTATATGGATTTTAGAATTGTCCCAAAATAATTGTCTCATTTAGTATAAAGTGTATTGAAAATGGATGAGATCATATGAAATGTTAGCCTTATATAGAGAGTTCTTTAAAAAATATAAATATTTCAAATGAGACAATTAAAATTTGACGGAAGGAGTAATAAACAATAGTGTATCAATTGATAGTCCATCATAATATGGCAATTCATTTTATTTAAGTCATTTAGTTCAATTTTCTGTTTTGTTAAATTCATAATTTGACTTTGCTTTCCTAAAATAAAATAACCTAATTACTTTAATTCTGTATAAATTATTTTCTGCTTGCATGGCCCACATGCTTGGTCGTTTTGTAAACATTACACTTTTTTTTTTCAAACATCACGAATTGGAAGATAAAATGAAAATCACAATAATGTAATAGCAGGTAAATGAAAGAGATGGAAAGATTTAACCAAGCAATTTATTGAGGTTCGCAGTCCACCTACGTCCTCGGCTCAAGTGTGCTAACAGAAGATTCAAATCCACACTTCTCCTACGATGGTGGAGATCAACCGTTTACAAGTTCTCCTTCACAAGTAGTAAATGGAATTGTAAGCACAATGGCAACTCTTGTATAATGTGTAAATAAGTCTCTCAAAGAGTCACTCAATTGGGAGAACACAAAGGCTCGATAATGATTTGAATGGAATTGAGGGTTTCAGCTCTAAGTTCTTTGATCTTTCTTTCTCTTGATTTGGAAATGTTTGGTAGAGATAGATGATAGTTACCAAGTGATTAAGGCAATAATAAATACTTGGAATTCAATTTTGGCCGTTGGAAAGCATTAATGGTTAGGAAATTAATCATTGAAGCGTATTCATGCTCATTTAGGAGTTGTTACCGTGACTTTCGGTAACAACCGAAACAAAGTCCCAGTCATCCGAAAGTTTTTTATTTGAACTTTCAATACGAGTAATGGTTTTCCGTTTTTTTTCACTTACAATCGGCCAAAATGATTAGAAATTAATAGTCTTTACAGTTAGCACATATCGGTCGTCTGTATTTTCATTTCCGACCAACCAATCTTATCAAAGACTCAAGTTATACTGTAAATACATTTTCAATTGTCTGGATTGCCATTTTCGGCAAGCAGATAATAATTGTAACTAAAGAACTTTGTCAGTATGGATTCCAATAGTCTGTTCCAAGGGGAATCGGTCATTTGCGAAATCTCAATAATTGTTTTTGAGAGTCTTCAAACCTCATCAAGTTCACATATAATTTTCAACAAGTCAACCAATATTTCTAGGGACATTCTCAAGGTCCTAGAGTCCATCTAGAGTAAAGTTTGAGCCAAGGTGTTCATTAAAATTGAGTGACATTATAAAATGCACGACTTAAAACATCTAAAACACAGACTATGAATCGTTTGAATCTTCAATAATTGGTTTTGATGTGAGTTGCCATATAAACCTTTTTGTTCTTCAATTAATAGCTTTGGTCAAGGCTTGGGGAGAATCTCATCATCATTAATCTCTAATTTGAAGGACATGATATTCAATACATGTTTCTTTAATTGCCCTGGAGATTATCCTTGAACCTGTAATGATAAAATCATGCTTATAGACTGATTAGCGCAGCATGTCAATGGTTTTATTATCATTGAAATCATCAATATATTCATTGTATGAAACTTTGGGGCTAACGATAAATGAAATCACAAATCATTCGAACTAATTGATAATTCAAAACTGCTTACAACTAGTTGGCATTCAAATGCTTATAGCTTAAACATGATGAGACATTTGGATAAAGTGTTATAAAGGCGTCTTAAGATTCAATTTTCACTTCCATTTTTGATGTCCTGGTTTTAAATTAATAAAATTTAATAGATGCGACTCTTATTAATCTTAATTAATAAGCATGCAAGTAAAAGGATAAAACCCAACATCCAACATAACCATGGTTTTGTAGAGTATGTTAATAGGTCTAAAGAATAGGCATGATGGGCTTAAAAGACCAGTAAACTTCATCTAGTTTTATCTGGCATCATGATCATCTGTTTGTTAAAGGAACTTAAAAAAGAGGCTGAGTACAGTTCAGAGTAATTTTAAAACTTCACCTTTTTACAAAATTGAATCTAATTTAACTTTGATTTTTACTAAATATGGTTTAATCATCTAACCAAAGTTCAAATCTTCAACAACCCCTAATAACCTATGCTTCAAAAGAGTTGGTATAGTTAATCCTAAATAATCCTTAAAAGATTTCAAACTTATTATGTTGGGTTATTGGACCATTTTATTATTTATAATTAGTGTCAATAGGACACTTTTTTGAAAATGTGATTATGACATTTTATATTTTATATTTGATGTTTGATATTTTATACTTATTAGCATATTATTGTATTTTTAACTAATTTTTAGTTAATTAATATTATATGATATCGTGTGGATATGACAAGTTTGATCTAAATTTGACATAAGATTTAGATTATGTTTGGGCCAGATCAAAGTACATGAACACCCTTACAAGCTATTTGTCGTTTTCAACATAGAGAGAATCTTTTAATGAAAAAGTAAAGACTTCCTTTCTCATCAAGACAATGCTTTTCTAATTTTCAATAAAAATAAAGATTTAAATGTAAATAGCAAAACTTGTCAAATTTCTATGACGCAACATGAAATCAGATTTCGTAACACATGTTTGAACGTTATTATTTTCAATTAAATATGATATTTCCATAAAATTACTTTACTTAAAGAAATAGAGAAATGAACTCTTAAGGTAGGGGACTTTGGAAATTATTAAAGGACACTCATTATGTTCAAACTTCTAAAAAATGAAAATAAAGAAAATAAAAATATTCCCTCATGTGGAACAAGATTTCTTTGTCAAGAGACATTCTTAATTCATGAGAAAAAGAAAGAATTTTTCCTTGCTTCATAAAACAACTTCCCATTAAATTTTATTTGTAAACATAATTTTTTTTAAATATCAGATTTTTATGGCTCGACAGAGCATTGGAATTTATGAAGAGACAGATAAATTTCTTGTGCAATAAGAAATGGGCAACAACTCCTAATTGGAAAAAAAATAATCTCTGGTAACCAAATAGATGAAAATTGCCGTATTAATCAAATGAAAGTAGGGGCAATCGACAATCAGGCTTGCAAGCCAATAACAAATAATTTATATCCTTTTTAAAAATAAAAATAAAAAAGAAAGAACCTCATCAAAAACCAAAGATTGTTTTCCACCGAATCCTTTTGACCATAGTTTGAGTCTTTGAGAGACGAATCAATTTCATTTTAACAAAAGAAGCTGCCACAAAAAGAGAAAAAAAAAAAGAAACCAGAAACAAGCAGTTGAAATCGAAGCCACCAACCTACTTCTCTCAAGAAATTAATTGACTAACCTAAGCTCAAATGGTTACCTCCCACCTTGGGAGGTTGCGGGTTTGAGCCCCCACGGCCCAACTTTGGTGTGCCGTATGGGTAGTGGGCTCATCCATGCAGATTTTACGCTGGATATCCCGCAATTTCCCATACGCAAAATTCAAAAAAAGAAAAGAAAGTAATTGACTATTAGAATTGTACAGTAAATTTCATTGACAACCGCAAAAGAATGGTTCTCCAGGCCATCTCTAATTCATTACCACCAAATAGAGACAATAGTTTTTGACAGAAGAGCTACATATGATTTCCACATAATAATTTTCCCGTCGCCACATTGAACAAATCCAATATCAGCATCAGTTAGCTATTGCGCTATGCAGGAATGAGTTTTGACTTGAGGAATAAGCATAGCAAAAATCCAATATTCATTTTGCATCTCATGAAGCATTCCTTACACAAACAGTACCCAATTTTACAAGCCCCCCATCATCAAACCCAATCACTACATCCAAAATTACTAGCCATCTCTTCCTCGGAATGTCACCACTGGAGAAGGTATATCGGTGCAGCACATTGCATCTGAAATGATAAAAACATGCCCCACGGCAGAAAATAGAGGAAAAGGCAAAATAGAGGTGCATAGACAGCCGTTTACCAGAGGAACAACGAGAAATTTCGGCCCAATCACATATCAAAATAAGATCAGAGTTGGGCCTTCCGTTTCTTTTTCCCACTCTTTGCCTGAGTTCCTTGCACCATAGTGGAACCCAATTTTCCTTTGCTAGAATCCTTGCTGATTTTTGCCTTCAACAAACCTGATTCCTGTTTCATAGAAGCACCATTTGCCTTGCTTCTGGTTTTAGGGTTGTCATCCACTGATTTAGTGCCAATTTTAGTACTCCCCTTTGCTTTGCTGGCAGTTTTAGGCGTTGTTGGAGAGTCAACTCTAGATTTACTGCCAGTGCCATCCTTAGATTTAAGACCAGTTTTGGGAGTGCCTTTTTTTGATGTGTTGGCAATTTTAGGTGAGTCATCCTCATGTTTACTGCCAGTGCCGTCCTTGGTTTTACTGCCAGATTTGTGAGTACTTTCTTGTGATCTGCTGCCAAGCTTGACTGTATCACTCTTTGATTTACTTCTAGACTTAGAACTATCATCATTGACATTATCAGCCATTTTTGTACCGTCACCCTTGGACTTGTCTGCTGAACCTCTGCTCCTGGGAAGAACAACATAGATGCCGAGATATCAGCACCAATAATCTGAGAAATGAGAAGTAACAAAACAAATGAACAAAGCTGGCTCCAAGCTAAGCTTAGCTCGGCTTGACTGGACTGAGACTTGAAGTAAAGCTCATGAATGAACAAGCTGCTTTCAAGCCTAGCTTTGTTTGGCTTGGCTTGAGTTCAGCTTGTTTCTGTCTAGCTCAGGTTTGAGTTGAAGGTCAGCTCATTAATGTGTATATATGTACATATCATGATTGAAAAACTCGAAATTCAGACTTAACATGAAATCCTATTGACTCAAGTAACTAAAGCAAGTTCTCTTTTTTACTCAACTCAAAAAACTTAATAAAACTCGTTAACTCACTCGACTTAGAATCCTACGAGTAGAGCCAATTCAAACTGACTCGCCTGAGTTTTTAAATTGTGGTACATATGCATACATCGTATGTGTGTGCTTGCTTATGCGTATTTTGTATTTATATTGTCAAATAAATGACAAACACAGACATATCACATATCACTTTGGTCGAGGTTAGTCATCATCTCATGATTGACAAGCACAGCTTAGTTCAAATATTGCTTGATGAGTTGGCTGAACCCCAACTCAACATACATTCAAGCAAGCTAAAGAGCATACCCCAGCTTACCTCAGCTAGGCTCAGCACGACCTCATCTCAGAAAATATCCAAGCCAAGCTCGAGCTTACCCTAGGTCAACTTGGCATAGCTTCTTTACACCCCTATTAACAAGTAAAAGAACAACTCACCTTTTAAATGGAGTATCCATTTTCACTTGCTTCGATGATGAATCTGAACTAGTTTTCAGTTTCTTCTTCGGCAGCCTAGGCAAAATCAAGATGAAGAGTGCATGAAATGGCAGAATTAAACTTTCAACATGAAGAAATGTTACACTGATGATCACCAGAGCATTAAGAGTAATTTCAACTAACGTTTTAACAATTTTCCAAGCTTTGCCCTCATGTCCTTACCCGAGGCCACGGCTCCTACTTGCATACATACATGTTAACTAGTTCATGCAAAAGATGCAAGTCTCTCAACAGATGGGCCAGGTCGATACACCCGAAGAAATCAGCCAGGTTTGCACAATCAGGCAGATCATGCCAAGCTAAATTGAATAACTGGCTGTTTTCATGTAACCCTTCACTGTTTTTTTATAGATGCATGCCACCTGATAGAGTGACTAATGATTCTTGGCCTAAATAGATCCATGTTGGGCCTCACGTAGGATAAGATTGCATCTTGCACACCCATACACATGGGCACAGGTGTATGTGGACTTCCATGAAATGAAACATTACCTTGTTACTACAAACTGTTTTAACTGTTTTCCCAATATTCTTCATCCACACCTATTTCCAATATTTTTCCATAATTTGTCATTCCAAACATCCATTTCTTGTGTTGGTCTGATGAGTCCATTGATTACCTCTTCCTTCTTTGCCCTTTTATGTGGCTCATGGCTAGTACTATTTTGATCTCTTCCCCTTGGCTACTTGTAGTTTCAAGGTTATTTTGTTTCCTAATGGATGCATGGGAGGTCAGGCTTGGGTTTCCTATAGGAAGAGTTGGGACATATGGAAGATTGTAACAGCTTTGCCATCATTTAGGGGCTGTGAAGAGAGAGGAATAGAAAAATTCTTCAAGATAGACTGTGAACTAGTGTTGGCAATGGGCTCACTTAGGCCCATAAATTGAGCTCACTTGCATGCGGGCCATTTAGTGAAGATAATTGGCCATTTTTTCTATATTTATTGGCCCATACACTTGGTATCTAAATTTCTACTCCACCTAACCCATACATGTATAAGCTAGTGGCATAAGTTTTCCATCCCCAAGATACCTAGCATGCCAAGTGTCATTTGGTAGAATGAACCTTTTTCCTCCCTTGCCATGTGTCAGGTGGTGTCACAAGCTCTCTCCCATTCTCACCTAACCCATCTATAAAACACAAGGTGTTACAAGCTTTCTCTCCCATTCACACCTAACCCATCTATAAAACATGAGGTGTTACAAGTTGTCTCTCCTATTGACACCTAAACTATCCATGAATCAAGTGGTGGCACAAACTTGTCTCGCATTGACATCCAGCCACCATGTGTCTTAGGGTGGCAATGAGCTTTATCTTCCCAATGACACCTAGCCTCCTATGTGTTATGTGATGGAATGGTTAACCAATCCTACATAAAACCATGAGTTCAAGTAAGAGAGGTATGGTTTTGCAAATATTGTTTGCTATCATCTACCTTATTAGCATCACTCACATCATCACATAGACCATTTAAGTATGTTAAATCAAGAGGGGTGAATTGTGTTGAGCTTTCCATCATTGGGTCCAAAAACAGATAAGTTTTTATTTTGATTAAATGTTTTGTTTCATTATGCCTTGTTTAATTGTAATTAAATCTATCATGCTAACACAATGAATAAATAGGGCCCACCATGCTTGGACAAGAACCTCAGTAACACAACATCGAAAAAAAGTGGGTAAAAAAGAACCTCAGTAAAACCAGGTTCATTTTATCGGTATGCTTCAGTGGAGTTTAATTGAATAGGAGGCAAATAGCACGATTTCATCTAACAGGTGTTAAGGGTTGAGGGCTCAAAAATAAGGGTCTGCAGTAAAAGTATCCAGGATATATTGCATGTAATCACCGCTGGCATGTGTGGTTGCAACTAACTTTATGGTCTACTAATCACTGTACAGATTATGCTTAATAATTAAATATTATAGTTCTCTCAGAAAAATACCAAAAATAGTGTCCCACACTTGAACCTAAAATCTCTTCAGACAACAAAGGTATGGTCAAATTACTCGTTTCTTGAAATGGTTGTTCAACTGTATTCAGAATATGTCAATATGAAGTGCAGTTTGATAGGGTAATGATTTATAGAAACCGTATCAACTAAGATTGTAGTAAATCTAAAAAGTTTTTTTTTTCCTGATCAATAAATCTAATGTTTAGACAATAAGCACACCCAAGGAAGGCATTCATTAGCATTTCAGTTGGTAGCTCCTGAAAATGCTTATTTGCAGTGTATCGAAGAAATCAAACCAAGAAGACTCTACTTCAGTCGTAAAACAAAGATTCATAACCCCATAGTCATAGACCCCCCGAGAGCATATATCAATCTGGTGACATCAAGAATAATCACATCATCACATGGCCATCTTTCAAAGGTCAGGGGGGTCCAGGAAGCACAACACTAATGTTATTGAAAGATTTCCAAACCATCTCCTACTAGCAATCAAATTAGCAAAAACCTACAACAGGCAACTCAAGGTAGGAAAATGAATGCATCAGCAGTGGTGTCAACTAAAATAAGAAATATATTTCTTTACAAATGGAAGCCTGAAATAGACAGAACACTTACATTTCAGAAGTATCAGGATTTGGAATCTTTTCATCCTGATGAAACATGCATAAATAAAGTATTAGACTAAATACACGCCTTGTAAAACCAAATATATTTAACTTCCCACAGGCACACATGCATACAAAAATTGGTGTGCATACAGACAAGCAGAAATTGGTTTACATGCATGCATTCTGCTCAGAAAAGAACAAGAAGAGAGATACGACAGTGTTACCCCACCTCCTCTGGTGGACCTCCAATGAACTCCCATTTCTCTTCTTTGAGCAACAAAATCTCTTTATCATCGTCTACGTATAAAATCTAAACAAAACCAGTAAAAGCACATACTGCTGGATAAAAATGAAATAGTGTTTCTTATTTTTTTATTTTGAAAAAATCCTAGCATATGCGTAACCAACCACACCTTGTGTTTCTTGCTGACAGGATCAAATGAATCAACAACACCATAGTAATACCTGGGCCAAAAGAATTCAAGCAAAAGATATCACACACAATAAATTAAAATTCCAAAAATTCATATACTAAGAGAACATGATAAAAGAAGCAAAGCAAGAAATAATGCATCCTGATTTCAACTGTCTATCAATGAAGAGGGGCGCAATTCAAATTCTTTATTTGTCCATTAAAGATAACTAATTAAGGGCTAAAAAGAAGAAAACGACCAAGATGTGGATGGAGCACAAGTGTGACTCAATGATTTTAAGATCAAATATATCAAGGGTTAACTTCTGTGATTTTAAATAACTGGTCAGTAATTTAAAATGACAAATTAAATCTAAAAATCATTTTGCAACACATGTAGACCATCTATATCAACTCAGTAAGAAATTATGAATGATTATATGGTCCTCATACTTCTAGAGAGCAATATGAACATGATAAAACATTAGAAACCACCAGAAATATACATGGATGCTGAACAAATAAATAATTAAAGATGAAAGATAAACAAAGCAACGTAATATTACCATGATACAACATTACTATCCATCCCTCACCCAACTTATCTATCTTGTCTATCTTAATAATCTTTTGTATGAATACACTTTGAATCTTGGCCAAATCAAGATGAAAATCAAACAAGTGTAACTGTCTCATAAATTTTCTTTAATAAACAGAAGTGAAATGAAAGTTACCCTTGAGACTTTAATCAGAAATTAGAAATTTAGAGTTAAGATACATAATTCTCTGGACCATAATGCAATAGAAAATCACTCTATAGGTAGAGGCATATACTACTTGACAAAAATCCTAACTAAATAAATGAATAAAAGATTGCGCTTTTCCCAGGGGAACGCTGTTTATGCGATCTCTCTATGTGGACCGCTTTGTGATACCTTCCTTAGTCGATAAAAGATTGCGTTTTTCCCATTTTTCTTAATGATTCCCTTTTCCCAAAGTTACCAACTAAACGACATATAATATTCACTTGTTTATAATTTAAAATTAGAGGCAAAACAAAAATTATAGTCAAGACTTTGATTGGACATCAGAAATTTAGAGTTTAAGGTAAATAGTTCTCTAGACCACAACACAATACAAAATTGCTCGTTGCAGGAGGAGGCTGTTAGAAAATGAAAAGGACAATAAATTTCACTAAATATTTCTCTCATTGTATTCTAGTGACTGAAAACAATATATATAGAGTACATCAAGATATTACTTTCCTAATTGAGAGATTACATAATCTATCATAATCTAATCTAAATCTCATCAGGATCAATCATAATCACATCAGGATCTTAATATATTATTTAAATGGATGATCCAACCGTTGGATGATGTTATTAGATGGAGCGGAAGTAGATCCACAGTAAAGATGTGCCGGTGAAGCCAAGAACAAAACCAACATGCCATGTGTAGAACAAACTAAGGATGAATAGAAGCAGACAGAGACCGTTGTTTTAACACATGAGATCAACAAATCTTGATGATCTCAATGGATGGAACCACTATACAACACAAAAGCATACTGATCCATAGCAAATGAAATCCGGAGACAGAAACAGACAAATTCGCATCAGAAAGGAATTGAGTCATAGCCACAATGACCAAATACATCAAATAGACGACCCAAACTGGGCCACAAACAGATACACAGTAGAACTAGCAATGGCAACAAGACAGATGACGGCAACACCAAAGGATGGTGTTGATGGCAACGGAAAATATCCAATCCATTGGTGGGGCGACACTAATAACATGTCCTAACAAATTCCAGACTGACACACCAGACCGGAGCAAAGGAATTGGAGGCTAAACTGAGGTGGGTTGTGATGGTGATAAGGCTGAGAGCGGAGAAGAAGAGCTCACTGAAAGGCCACTGCTGACAGCAGAAGAATTGTCTTCATCTGGATGATTCAAAGGTAGAGGAGAGCGTTGAGACAGCGGGATAGTTAGGCAGAGACGACCCAAAACTTCTTCCACACACGGTAGAGCTTCTTAGAGAGCTGGAAACATGTATAGGGTTGAACTCTAGCTCTAAGGTAAATTAGAGGGAACCCAATATCAAATTCATCGAAGAAGGTTTCGAGATCTAGGGCCTACTAGATCTATGAAAAACTCTTAATCGGTCTCACAAAAATTCGTAGGATTTTGGCTCAAAGTGAGAAAACCCAACCGACTAAAGTGAAACCTACGCCAAGTTCACTTCTTAGGAAATTAACAAAGGTCCAAAACTCACCTAGGGTATGCAATTTTTTTTTTTTTAAGATGACTTCATTCCTCAAAAAGAAGATAGTACAAAACCGAGGAAACCATAGCAAACAGGCAAACTAGCCCACCAACCAAGCGAACCCATGAATCTGAAAAGCCAAAAGACGCAATAGCATGCCGATCCTTTCCACTATATCTAAAAGTCCAAGGGCATAAAGATACTGAAGCCCAACTTATAATCTTAGAATCTTCTTCTAAAATACTCCCTTGAGCCCCCAACTCTTCCAACTTCATGACCCCTTGCCAAAGAGCATAAAGTTCCACATCAATAACTGAACCATTTGGGAGAGGACCAACAAAAGAAATCAAAGTCTCCCCTAATAGCTGAAAGAAATGACATTAAATCTTCGAAGCAAACCTACAATGAAGGAGAAGATGATTCACTGACTTTGCATCAGATAAGCAAAGAGGACAAGAATTAACAATCATCATTCTTCTAAATCTCAGTTTATGAATCGTCAATATTTTCTCCACACATGTAAGCCATCTGAAGACCTTTACCTTAAGAAGAGTAACACCCTTCCAAATTTTTGGATCCACTCGAGAAGCCTCATCAGCACGCATAAACTTACTACACAAGGACTTAACTGAGAAAATCCCTTGGGGATCAAGATCCCAAATTCTCACATCATTTCCATTGCCCACCACAAAACCGTTGCTTGAAAGATCCATGAGGGAAAACCACTCCTCCATCATCCAATCCTCCGGACCTCTTCTGAACTGAGGGCACCAAACATTCCATGACCTTGTTGTGGATCAACACGTCTGGTGATGTGGGCCCCAATTATGTCCAGATTCAAAGTATATTGAAAGTCAACACAGTATATTGTAATTGATTAGATTGATTCTTACATTAGGATACACGTAGTGTATTTCCTTATTGGGTCCCATGATTGTCTCTCTTTTTTCTGTTTAATATCGTATCCTCTAAGAGAAAAATATACATTCAAAGAGATAATTTTCTCTCCTTCAATATTTTCTTCTTATCATTCCCTTTTTTTCATTATCATTTTCTACATGGTATCAGCAAAGGAAGATTTTGGACTTTGATTTCCTTCAGTTTTCAGCCCCTTTCTGCACCCTTTCTCTTCTCCGGCGAATATCATTGTTCCCAGTGAAGGTTCTGCCGGCGGGGACTCATCCTTCCCTGCTGTTTTTGACAGAGTTATCCATCTGTCCAATTGGATCTCTGTTTTAGATTGGTTTAGTGGGGTTCCTCTTGGATTTCTCTCCCAGGAAACCCAGTCTGAGGTCTTTTGCTTCGATCCATTGGATGAGCTCAGTTTCGCCCTTGGCCCACTTCCTCTCACCTAAGGTGGACCCCCACTTCTAGGCAACGGTGGGCCCCTCGTTTGCACATTTGCTCTCTGCTGCTGTAACGCTTGCACTGTCTCTCTGGGCTTCTTCTACCCAGATGTACTGTCTGGAATCTTCATCCCTCATCTGTTGATGCATACTGGTTTCGCCCCTACACCAGGCTTCCATTGAACTGGGACGTCCCACCTTTCATCACAGGTGGGCCCCTCTATTTGTTGTTCTACAGATCTGCCACTTGGGACGCCTATACCCTCTATTTTATGGGTTTTTTCATTCGATTTAGTTGCAGATCGCACTTGAGCATCCTGGTCCTCCTCCATTCCAATCGCCCCTACAGCAAGATCCAATCACACTCATGGGTCCCTCCTTTCATCACTGGTGGGCCCCTCTGTCTGCTGATTTTTCCTCCAATTTACTGTCTGGGAAGTTTGCACCCTCATTTGGTTGGTTTTTTCTATGGATTTGGTTGGCTATCACCCTTCTGCATCTCCATCTTGCTCTATTACAGTCCTCTCTACAGAGATTCTGCATCTACAAGGCTCTCGCCTCAGTTCGTAACTTGTGGGACCTAATTTAACGCAGACCTTGGACTTGGGTCTATTTATTTGGCTTTATTTACTGCTACTATTCTTTGATTGATTATTCTACCTCGTATTATGGTTGTTGCATCTTCTTCTTCTGTACCTTTTGTTCTGAATGTCGCCTCTTCTGGCTCCCCACAAATTGGTCAGATCACGACGGTATTGCTAAATGAGAAATTATTTTGATGGTCTCACTCTGCCACAATGTTCTTAACTGCGAAACAACTCTATTCCTATATTGATGGTACTACTCCCAAACCAGCTAAAGATTGATCCAACATTCTCCTCCTAGACTGCAAATAGCACCCTGGTCCAGGCTTGGCTTCTTCACTCCATGTGCGGCGTCTTGTCTACACCCTTCCAACCGCTAAAGTTGTATGGGACACTATGAAGACTTTATATTCTGATGGGGATAATTTTGCTCGTATGTATGAATTATCTCAGACTGCTGCCACTCTCCGAAAGGGGGAGTTGTCTCTCATCCAATACTATTCGACTCTGCAGTCCTGTTGGTTGGAGCTTGATCAGCTTCAATCCCTTACATTTAAGAATCCAAAAGATACTCTGAAGTTTCACAAGTATGCTGAACATGAGTGGATTTTTGCATTTTTAGCTGGGCTTAACTCTGAATATGAGCCTACTCGAGCCCAAATTCTTGGACAACAATCTCTCCCCTCTCTAGATGAGGTTTACCTTGCCTTTGAGATGATCGACAACGTCTTGTTATGACTCCACTGCCCGTTGAAGGCTCTACCTTGGTTACCACTCATTCGTCTATGCCTTCTCTGGCTCCTGGGCACCTAACTTCCTATGGCAAGGATTCCCCGTCAAATCTTCGAAAGGACACCAGAGGTCCCCGGAAGAAAGGAAATCATTTCTGCACCTACTGCAAGATGACTAACCACAATATTGATTCCTGCTACAAGCTTCATTGGCGACCTAAACAAGCCAATCTCTTTGCTGCTGCTCCTTCATCTGATGTGGTTAGTGATATTGCTCCTGTGACTCGATAAGATCTTAACTTCATCCTACAACGCCTAGAGTGCCTCCATACCTTCGAGGTGTCCAATGTCGTCTCTTCTACTTCAAGTACTAAATCATCTACACACCATACTTCTCATCATTTGTGGATTGTCGATTCGAGTGCCACTAACCATACGGCTGGTATGTCCACCATTTTCTCTTCCCTTTCTTCTTTTTGGTGGTAAGGTTAAATTAGCCAACGGCTCATTTACTGATATTGTCGGGAAAGGCATTGTTTGTCTCGCCTCATTTGGACCTTCCTTTTGTTTTGCATGTTCCTCATTTATCCCACAATTTGCTATTTGTTAGTGCCTTGACTAAAAATTTGAATTGCTCAGTCACTTTTTTTCCCTCTCACTTTGTTTTCCAAGATCTGACCATGAAGCAGGTGTTGAGTGGTGGTCGTGAAGCAAGTCGTCTCTACCTTCTTGACTCTCGCCCTGGTAGCCGAAGCATGTTCGACCTCTTCTTCTTCAGATGTGTGGTTGTGTATTGTAGTTTAAGACATCCTGCCGGCTTTGTTCTCAAACATCTTGTGCCTAGTTTATCGTTTATCATTTTGAATGTGAACATTGCTAATATGGCAAGCATGTTAGAAATCATTTTCCCCCATCTATCAATAAAAGTTTATCTACTTTATTTTCACTCATTCATTCTGATGTTTGGCAATCTCTCACTATATCTCGTACTAGTTTTCATTATTTTGTAACATTTATTGATGATTACTCTCGCATGACTTTAACATATATTTGATGAAACAAAAATCTAAGGTTTTTTATCACTTCCAAAAATTTTACCAGTGGGTTCACAATCAATTTGGGTGTAAAATTCAGGTTTTACGAAGTGATAATGGGGTAGAATATCTGTCACACTCCTTTCTTACTTTTTTTTGCAAAACCATGGCATTGATTCTCATTTATCTTGTCCTTCTATACCTCAACAAAATGGTGTAGCTGAACAAAAGAACCGTCACCTTCTTGAGGTGCCTCGGTCTCTTCTTTTCACCATGCATGTCCCATCTTCCTATTGGCCCGAAGCGATGTTAATTTCTTGCTATCTCATCAACAGAGTGCCTTCTCGCATCTTACAAACTCAGTCTCCCATAGATCGTCTCTCTTTAAACAAACCCATTCCTCTAATTCCCTTACATGTCTTTGGGTGTATTTGTTTTGTTCACAACTTCTCTGGTCATAAACTTTCTCCCTGGGCTGTGCACTGTGTTTTTCTAGGTTACACATCTTTTCACAAAGGCTATAAATACCTTTATCCTATCACTGGGAAAACATACATATCCATGGATGTAACCATTTTTTAGCGGGACCCTTATTTTTCAGCTTCCTTTACCTCCTCTCTGTCACCTGTTCTTCCACTTGTTCCTGTAAATATTCCATTTCCGAGTCCCACCAAGCCTCTTTTGGTGTACCAACGCCGAGAGTCTCGATTGCCATTTGCTGACGACTCCACCCATCCAACTGCCAGTGAATCAGATCCATTGGTCTCTGACTCGCCTAATCTTCCTATTGCGCTTCGTAAAGGTAAGTGTTCTTCTACTAGCCATCTCATTGATCGTTTGTATCAAATTATGTTGTTTCACCCTCCTATCATAGTTTTCTCACAGCATTAGACAGCATTCAGATACCAAAGAGGATTGACACGGCCATAAAAATCCCTCCTGGAAAGCACCATTGATGAAGAGCTAGCTGCCCTTGAGAAGAACAACACATGGGAAATGGTTTCTCTACCTCGAGACAAGACTCCAGTTGGGTGCAAATGGATTTTTGCCTTTAAGCATAATCCAGATGGCTTTATTGCCCGCTATAAGGCAAGCCTCATAGCGAGAGGCTTCACACAGACTTATAGAGTTGATTACCAGAACACCTTTTCACCTGTCGCCAAGATTAACTCTATGCATATTTTTCTCTCCCTTGCAACCACTTATACTTGACCCCTGCACCAGTTAGATGTGAAGAATGTTTTTCTTCATGTTGATCTTCAGGAATAAGTCTATATGCTTCCTCTTCCGTGGTTTGTCAAGCAGGGGAAGCCTCATTCTGTCTGCAGATTCAATAAGGCGCTCTATGGTCTTAAGCAGTCTTCCCGTGCCTGGTTTGAACAGTTTAGCAGTGCCTTGCTACCTTATGGTTTTAATTGATGCGAGTCGGATCACTCAGTCTTCATCTACCGTCTCCACTCCGTTGTGATGATTTTGGTAGCCTCTGTTGATGAAATTGTACTCATTGGTAACAATGATGAAGTCATTTCTTCCTTCAAAGAGTATCTTCAACGGACTTTTGATATTAAGGATTTGGGGCCTCTTCGGTATTTTCTTAGAATTGAAGTTGCTCGGTCCTCTCATGGCCTTTATCTCTCTCAGGGAAAGTATGCTCTGGAACTCCTCCAAAAAGCTGGCTATTCTCTCTTATGTTGTTGGCGTCTTCAATTAGTTCATGCATGAACCACAGGACACTCACCTTCATCCTGTGTTCCAAATCCAACGATATATTAAGGCCCATCCCGGCTGTGGCTTGTTCTATGCACACCAGCCTATTTGTTTGGTTCGCAATTATTCTGATGCTGATTGGGCCGTCTCTCCGGATGATCGCCGCTCCACTTTTGGCTATTGTGTTTTCTTGGGCTCCCATTTAGTTGCCTAACGAAACAAGAAACAGTCAGTTGTTGCTCGTTCCAGTGTTGAGGCTGAATATTGTGCCATGGCTGATATTGCTTCTGAATTGTTGTGGTTTGGCCAATTTCTTACTGAATTGGGCTTTGCTCCTGCTGATCCACTCGTCATGTCCTGTGACAAACAGGCGGTCATCCACATTGCCTCCAATCCAGTCTTTCATGAGCAATTAAGCAAATTGATGTTGATTGCCACTTTTCCGTCAGCATATTTCAGAAGGACGACATTTTACTCCTCATCTGCAGTCTAAGGATCAACTGGCAAATATCTTCACAAAGTCAGTTCTCCAAACTCAGCTCGATTCAGTCGTTAGCAAGCTGAGTTTACTCGGCATCTTCGAACCAGCTTGTGGGGGAGTGTTGTAGGACCCACATGTCTGGTGATTTATATGTCCAGATTCAATGAATATTGAAAGTCAACACACTAGATTGTAATTGATTAGATTGATTTTTATATTAGGATACACAGTATTTCCATTTTAGGTCCCTTGATTGTCTTTTTTTTCTATTTAATACTGCATCCTCTAAGAGGAAAATACGATCAATACATTCAAAGAGAGAATTTTCTCTCCTTCAATATTTCCTTCTTTATCTTTTCCTTTTTTTCATTATCATTTTCTACAGACCTTGGCCTCTTTATTTGCAGCTGAGTAAAGAGCTGGGAACTTTTGAGTTAGAGAAACCTCCCCCACCCATCTATCCTTCCAGAAGAAAATCTTAGTCCTCGTGTAGGCATGATACCTGATACACGAGTCAAATTCCAGTATGATGGAACAAACTCCTCTCCAAAAACCAAAAACCCTTCTAGATGGTGCAACCACCCGCCAACCCTATCTACTTAACCTATGTTTGTTTAGGAGAATAACCTACCAAAGCCCTTCTGAAGAATCTCCCATATCTCCACAGCCACTTCCCCAACAAAGCAATATTAAATTACCAGACTGACCTAATACAAACTCTTCCTTCTGCCATTGGTTTACAAACCTGAGACCAGGAGACCAAATGGAACTTTCTTTTCTCCCTATCATCATTCCACAAGAATCATTTCTGAATATTCTCAATCTTATTCATCATTGATACTAGGCATTTAAAAAAACAGAAAATAATTCGGGAGACTAGAAAGAACAGACTTAATGAGAAGGAACCTTCCACCAATCAACAAATGCTTTCCCTTCTACAATGATAGCCTTCTCTCCAATTTCTCAATAATTTTATCCCAACAGGACTTAGTAGGTTTACCCTTATAAAGAGGAAGACCAAGATAAGAAGACGAGAAAGAAGCAACTATACAACCCAATATTGAAGCCAATACCACACACTGCCCATGCTCCACATTTATCCCATGAATTCACTTTTAGTAAAGTTAATCTTCAGCCCCGAACAAATCTGGAACCACAACAAAATCACCTGAACCATTTTCAACTCCTCTTCATCAGCCTTAAGAATACTGAAGATGAGTTAGTACAACCTTCGTATGCTCTATATGGAACCCGTGAATCAAATCATGAGAAGAGACAACATAAAACATAAGATGTAGTGTAGTGAGCAGACCCTCAATTATTTACATTTTGAATTATGTTTTAAGGAATTTGGTAAGTTTACACGTATGATGGTCGCTAGATGACCTTGTGTAGTGGAGTTTGTACTGCCTACGAGCCCAAATTTGCCCCAGTTTGAGCCCCAGGACTTGGATTTTGGCTTGTGGCAGTAGAGAAACCAAGGAAATTGATCATGACTGGTGTCGGTTGAATTGATTGGGGTCGTCGATCCGACCGGTAGTGTCAGTGGCACCGACAGTTGGCATCAATTACATCTTCTGGGAGCCACACATTTGACAGTAAATCAAGGTTCTGTCAGTCCGACCGACAGAAATAATCGATCCGATCGACGAAAGCGTTGGTCCGACTGACATCACAGAATGGGTTGCTATTTAAACCCCCAGTTTGACCGAGAGAGGTTATTTCCTCTCGTCCCCAGCCCCCAAGCAGAGCCACTCCTTGCCTGAGAGACCCCTTCCTCCTCTCCTCCTCCATTTCCCTCCATGCACATGTGGATTGTGAAGAATTTCCATCTCTAGATCACCTCTCCCTCGAGATTCCTCACCCAAGCAGCTTCCATTCCCGTGGATCTCCTTTCCTACCTTGACGAAACCTCTTCCCTCCCAGTTCGAATGTCTTTAATTGATACGTTTTGAATACCTGTAGCGAGGAGATGACAGTTGTGGAGAAGGTTGACCCTTTCAAAGGAAGGATTTGGTGGTAGGAGAGCCTTAGTTGGCATGGAAGGAGGATTAGGGTTGGTAGTGGGTTTTGAGTTTAGACTTGGGGTGCTCAAGCTTGGGTCTTACCTTTCTTTTCTTGTGAAGTTTTGAATGAAACCAACCTAGACCTAGTTTGTGGTTTTGGACTTGGAAAATTTGGGGAAAATTGTAAGTTTTCCCTCTCATGGATAATTTGGGGCAAAATTCTTCGCCAAATATTTGGGGATTTACCCTTGATTGGAGTTATGGACTTCTAGTGAGGCTTATGGTTGGAATTAAGTGTTTGAAAGCTTGGGAAGATTAGGAGTTTTTGTCCCCCAATCCTTGTGGACTTGATCACTCAAGAATTGAGTGTATGGAAGCTTAGGAAATTTGGGGCTTTTGTCCCTAGGGTAAGTTTGGGACCCCTTTTTAATTGAAAATTGAGACTCATGAATGCTTTCTTGTATGTTTGTTTTAGCACCTAGCCCGTCCGACGTGAGCACTCATCGACCCTTAGGAGATCCGAGCACGCCGTGAAGGTGAGGTGAGGGAAAATCCACACTTGAGTTTAATTAACTTTATATTGCACATGATGTGTGGAATGTTCTATCTTGAAGGTGCAATGAGTTGTATGAATTGTGTAAAAATGAGTTGTATGAGACCATGTTGTGATGAATTTTCATGAAATTGTGATATGATGGGCTTCATGGAACTATGTTGTGATGATTTCCATGAGTATGCTTTGTGGTAAATTGCACTAGTAGCATAGTGGGGTTGAACATCAGGAAGACCTGGATTGAATAGCCCTACGATGAGGACCCAGTGTACTCATGGAGTTGTTATGATGTGATTGGGTGGTTCATACCCGAGCAACTTAGCTTGATGTTGTAGAGTATGCCCGCTTACGAAGCTTCGGGATTAAGGCATACAGTGTAACATATGATTGTGGTGGTGCTTGTATTTTCCCATGTGTGCAAGTTATGGTTGGATGCATTTGTTGAGAGCATAGCCACGTACATGTAGAAGGGCACACTGACACCGTGACATGCATTTGCGGGTATGGGCAATGAGTAGAAAGGCACATGATGTCATCGTAGCAAGTGTCACAAGCAAGAGAATGTAATGCGTAGAAGGCACGCTCTGACACTGTGACACGCACCTATCGGGATGGACAATGCGTAGAAGGGCACGAGTAGTCATCGTGACACGCATACGAGGGCACCATGAGTTGTACCAAACCCCATGCATAGAACTTCACTAGGGATTCGTGCCACGCGGGGTGAAGTGATTATGTGGATATCATGAGAATGATGATGTGCAATGAAATGGTTTGGAAGAGATACTAAGGCATATGAAATGTTACTTGAATGATTCATGCATGACAGAAACTTCTTGCATTAATATGATATTAATCGGTTGTATTTATTTCCCCTCCATTGGGCTTGTATGTGCTCACCCTTGCAAATTTCAGGAACTATCAGGAGCTATGCTTGAAGACTCCAGTCAAAATGCTTGTAACACGATGAATGCTGGTTATGTATTTTGGAATTGTTTAGCTTGTACTTAAACCATGTATATGTGAAGTTTAAAAGATGATACGTTTTGTGGATTGTACATAGAATGGACTGGACTATGGAACTAAATATGATGAGAGACCTTTAGTGTGTGGATGGTTTAGAGAATGGCAGAGAGATCAATCATAGAATGTGATGGTGGAATGTTTGAAATGTAAAGATCAAATCCCAGAGTTGAAATTTGGCCGGGGAAGGTCCCAATAGTCCTACTTTTTTATGGGGGAGACTCCCGAAAATTCAATAGAAATCCTGAAGCCCGAGGAGGCTTAGAACTCATAGAAATCCTTGTCCAGTGGACCCTACCTTCCATGTGTGAGTGGTTACATATGTGAGATGAGAAGTTTTAAAAAAAAAAATTGGTCACGCGTCCCGGGGGTCGGGTCGTGACAGTCTGGTATCAGAACGGTGGTTCAATTCCTCGGATTGCACGTGGAGAGGGAGAAAATGGAACCGAAACTAGAATGGGGTGTCCCCCGGGTTGTGTTTGGGTAGGGAAACCTTGAGTTAGAAATGACGCGTATGGTTGATGTTTCAGACTTGATGTCCAACTTTGCACTTTGTCATGTTAAATATTTTTATGTGGCTTGGGGATTGACAAATCGTTTGTTCTGTTAATAGAAATGGCAAGGCCTCCAACTCCCCAGATGGGTGAAAGTCAGAACAATAATGAGAATGCCTAGTTGAATGACGGGTCATCCGATCAAGATACCCGTGCGTGGGAGGTAATGTACAGAATGGTCCAAGAAGCCATGGGGTCCATGCAACAGAATATAGTAGATCAGCGAACTGTGCAGACCAATGTTGTGAAAATCGAATCGTATAGTAAAATCGTTATACATCTTGAACTGCAAATCGTGTATCGCAAATCGTAGAAATGTAAGATTCATAAATGTTTTCCCTCAAAGATATTTAATATATGAAATAAAGTAAAATTTATCTAAGATGTAATAATATGAGCAATTCTCCAACTTTTTTTAAAATTAAGTGAATATATATACAATTAGTTCATTGGAGCTCAAATTTTAATACTCTAACTCTAAAAAGTATAAGATCATTATATAATCCAACTATACTGTAAAAAGTAAAAAATGAAAACTCAAAAAATCGAAAAGGTCTTAAATGCCCATCAACTCGAGCCTTAAATACCATTAAAACAAAATGTTTCATGCTTTCACACTCCTAATAACCCCATAATTCTATTATTTATACGAATCATAAAATTTGTTAATAGATATGAATCGTTCCTCTTATCATATCGTATGAATTGTAAGATATGAATCACGTATCGTAAGATTTTAACAACAATGGTGCAGACCCTTGTAGCACCTTATGAGGCAAGGGTCATGGTGGCTCTTCGTGAATTCAAGCATCAGTCCCCATCAATGTTTAAGGCCGACCCTAACCCCATGATGGCGGAGGAATGGTTGGAAGAAATTGAGATGATACTGGATACTTTGGACATAACAAATGAGGCCATTCAAGTTCAGCTGGCCGCCTATCAAATAGCAGGGGAGGCCAAACAGTGGTGGAAAATGATGAAGGAGGCCCGTGCAAATCAAACGATCAAGTGGAAAGAATTCAAAGAGATGTTCTTGGCCCAATACTTCCCTGCAATTATTTGCGAGCAGAAAGTGAATGAATTTTTGAATTTGACCCAAGGAAGTGGGACAGTGGTCCATTACTTGGCCAAATTTAATGCCTTGGCCCGTTTGCTACGGGCATTGTGAAAGACGACAAGATGAAGGCAAGGTGGTTTGAGTAGGAGGATTTCCTGCGGAATCTACACTATCCGAGCAACGAGGGAAACATGACCCCCTTTCCCTCGCCTTCCACGCCGCCGGAGAGTCTCAGTATAAGAAGCATCCTGAAAACTCCCTAATTCAAGAACCTAGAGACAAGTGGCAAATCTGTTTCGTCGTCAACAACAACAGCTCCTTCCATTACCTTTGTGTCCTCCAACGTCTCTAGGAACAAATCCGGTTCCGGCTGATCCCTATTAGCACAAAGTTCCTCCACTGGTAGCATTGTCCTCAGCTCCACCTCGGTTCAGATATGAAACCTCACGTCCCCTACATCCATCATAGGTTCTTTGGGATTTCCGAAGCAATGGGATGCACTACCTTCATTAGCACAAATTCCACAACCTCCAATTTCAAGCATCGGTCATCAACTTCTTCAACCACCCCAACAAGTTCGCCCAATTGCTACAATGTGTCCTTCCTCCAGACATGTAAAGGGATACCAAAGAACCTAACCCAATCCACTGCAATACCAAGCCCCAAAATCTTCATCCATTTATCAATTCTTTTCAAAGAACCATCAGCAAAATGAGATCCACCAGTATTTAACCTCCTTTTATCCTCATCAGACAGTGGCACTATCCAAAACAGAATTGGAGACAACCTTTGGACTGTCAGCCGCAAATCAAAGCCCCAAACCTCTAGAAGCCCGTCCTAGGAGATGCAATTTCACGATAGAAAATCAACACATTCTATGGTTGTAGGTTTTTTTTCTTTCTTTCGTTCCTTTTTAAGAACGAGAACTGGATTCAGGATCACTCGAGAATAAATGGCAAATCAGAAATTAACAACTTCAAAATCCCAATCGCATTCTCATCCCCCCCACCCACCCACACACAACAAAACCAAAAGGATTAAAAAAAAAACTGCAATAACTGTTGAAATGAAAATTTAAATTTTTAACAAATACGATTCATCACTAACAATAGTGGATATAGCAACATCTATGCCATTAAGGGTAAGGGTAAGCGCCACTACAAAGATCTAAAAAAAACATTAATAGATATTTGATGCTCATAAAACAAATAAATTCCCTACAAGTCCACCCTTACACATGATCATCTGGCCACCAAACTTTAATCTTCCGACCAACAATGTTCTCATCAAGATCCTCCACATCATTGAACTTTTCAGAAGCCTGAAATGAAATAAGCAATGAATCAACAAACTTTAATGAAAAAAACAATTTAAAAAAAATGTACTATAATCCCAACAATAAATTAAACCAAAAAATGCTAAAGTAGTGCAAACAAACAACACATGTATGATAGCTGTTTAAAGTTTCTTCATGTGCCTCCGAATAAGCTCGACTGTGGCAAATCTCCAATTACGGAGCCTTTACATGCACAAATTATATTTATTTGGGGCCAGTTTCTTTTTCTTCTATAACTGTGGATAAAATATCATTTGTAATAAGCAATACTTATTGAGCCAAATATTCATTATATGAGTTTACATCAAGTGAGTACCAAGATAATCTTTGTTAAATACATTCCCTTTATATATAATTTAACCCTCCAACCTCCCCCCCACCCCAAAAAAAAGCGCCTAGCTAAAGCTCAACAAAATTGCAGTAACCTGTTACATGAAAATCACAACAATATATACAAGAACAAGGTACACAACAAGATATTCAGCAGCAGAGCATGCAAAAACAAATGAGGATTGATCATGTCCAACAAAGTACACTAAAAGGTAGTTCAATCCACATTGTGGAGGCCACTAACATGACAACATGACAATCATAGCCATTTAAAGTAGACTATAACTAATTTAGTTCAATTGTAGACCTAGATGCTTGAGTTAATTAAGACAAACTGAGAAATTCAATCCTAGAAAAACAGGAAATGGCGATGATGATGATGATGATGATGATAATGTTGATGACTGGATGGTATTGATGGTTGATCCATTGTTAAAAGAAAAAAAGAGAAGAAAGAAGTTACCAAAATTAGGTCTTTTAAGTGCAAAGGGAGCGGATGTGATTAAAAAGTTTGGCCAGTTTGTTATATTGATCTTTCATGAAGATTCTTTATCAGATCTTTGAGGATTGGAAGTCATTAAAAGCATTCTTTAGTCTGGAGGGATTTTTTTCTTCTTTTTTGTTTTGAATGATGATAGTCATTTTATTAAAGAAAGAGGAAAGTAAAGTACCACAAAAAAACCCACCCGGGGCCAAAAATGAGATAGAATACAGCAGTTACATAAACTAGAGAACAGCCAAAGCAACCCCAAATGCCTAAACTGGAAAAACTGGAGAAACAACAGCAATAAACAGGAACCAAAAGAAAGATCAATATCACCACTGATAAGCTGATTTCTCAAGCCTCCTTGTTTCGCCAAGACATCTGCTTAACCATCACAATGGGAAAGAAGCACCAATATCAGAGCTTTTCTAAAATATTTCCAATCTTCCACGGGTAGCAATCACCTTTCTTAGCCCAGCTGATGACACCTTTGCAATCCCCTTCAATTATGAGAGGGCAAAGATTCCTTTTTCTGCCAATTTCAGGCCAGCAAGGAGAGCCAGAGCTTCTGCTTCATAGGCAAAACAAATACCAGCAGGACCGGAGAAAGCACAGAGCGACACATTCAGATCATTCTTCAGGATTCCACCTATACCAGCCAATCCCGGGGCACCCAATGCACTGCCATCGAAGTTAATTTTGAAAAAATCAGAGGAACGAGGCTGCCAAACAAACCTCAAAGAAGAAGGATGCTGATGATCATTAATGATGTCTCACCAATTTCTGATTACGTCCTCCGCTGAATAAGATTTAAATTCTGGAAATACCAAGCCCAAGAGGCACATCTCCATTTAATTAGTTGGGCCACCTCCTCAACAGATGAGCTTTTGTCCTTGAAACAACTGTTGTTTTCTTTCCTTTTTTTGAGCCAAACTGACCACATGTTGCCACCAAACTGAACTTTCAAAGAATATGGTCTTTGACCCCGAGAGATGTCCTATAAGAGAACCAGTAAAACCCAACTCATATTAAACCAGGAAAGAGTTTTGTTCCAGATTTGAATTGCAAATGGGCATGATAGGAGCACGTGTACGAAATTTTCCTCATCCTTCAGACACAAAAGACAACCATTAAACCAACATCATTTTGCTTCATCTCCTTATAAGGTTGTCAGTTGTAAGAATTTATCATGGCAAGCAGACCAACAGAAAGAAGCAGATTTAAAAGGGGATTTGACCGTCCAGATAGCCTTTTAAAGGGCTGCTATTGCTCCTCTCATTCGATAAGAAATCAAAAGATCTTACCTTAAACCTGCCCTCACTATCCAGCACCCAGATTTGATGATCTGGTCTTCGGGGACTCAGATAAATCTGATTAAGCAAGTGAAAATTATTGACAATGTCCTCCTCTTCCCAATCATTTAGACTCCTGAACATTGGACACCAGGAAACCAATTTCATTCTTATGATCCAAGCAATCAGCCACCGTTGCATCCTGATTAAGTGCAATATGATACAGAGTTGGAAATTGAAAACAGAAAGGCTCTCTCCCTGAATCCAATAATCCTTCCAGAACATAACCCTATTTCCCTGGCCTGCTCTATAACTGATATTAGGGAAGAAAGCCTCAGCAACTGATAAAACCCCTTTCCAGAACTCAGACGTGTTTCTGAGGGATCTGATTATCCTCCACGCGCCAAAACCAAGTTACCCAGCAACAAACTGGTGATTGTCTTCACATGCCTGATTCCAAGACCTCCAAGCTTGGTAGAGAGGCAGACTTTTTCCCAGATCACCAAATGGTATTTTTGCAGATCACTCGATCCTTGGCAGAGGAAGTCTCCCTGTAATTTCTCTATTTTTTTGGATTACTGAAGCTGGACACCTGAAGAAAGATGAGTAAATGGGGAGATTATATAAATCAGATTTAATCAAAGTTAGGCGACCCCCAATTGACAGACATTTACTACTCCAGGAAGCCAGACATTTTTTTCACCCGTCACACCACCGACTCCCACCACTCCTTTGGAACTTTGCCCACACATAAAGCCAGTCCAAGATTTAAGTGATTTGAAGCTTCCCCACTTTACATCCAAAGTCCTCAGCGAGCGTTATGATACAATTCTCCTCCAAATTAATGCCGATTAACTCCGTCTTTTAGTAGTTAATTCTCAACCCTGACAGAACTTCAAAGCACCATAATATGGTCTTGAGACTTCTAATTTCCTCTATTTCACCTTTGCAAAATAATAAAGTATGATCAACATATTGGAGATTAGTCAACCACCAAGCCACCCGGGGAGATTGGAAAATCACGGATTTTGTCCTCCATCCTAGCTGCATTGATCATACGACTGAGAGAGCCTCACCCACTATCGTAAAAAGAAAAGGGGAAAGGAGATTGCCCTGCCTTACGCCTCTAGATGCATGAATGAAGCCCATAGAAGTATCATTTAAGAGGAAAAAATATTTCACAGAGGAGATGCACTTAAGGATCCAAGCTCTCCACCTGGCTCCAAAGCCCACGTGCCTCCATCTTCCTGGAGTGGATACATTCTAAGGCAACCACTAAGCTGTCTAGAATCTGATGACAAGATAAATGAATTCTGAGATTGCGAGGTGATAAGCCAGGGGTGTATGTAATCTAGAGAGAGGACTTCTGCCAGGATCTTGTAGCAGCTGCCTACAAGACTTGTAAGGCGGGAGTCTTTGAGATTCTTTGCACCTTCCTTCTTCGTTAATAGAGTAATGAATGTGGCTCCCATATTGTTTGAAAGTCTATGACTCTCGTGGAAATCAAGCATGAAACTCAGGAAATCCTCTTTAAACAACTCCGAAAACATCTGGAAGAGAGACATAGGGAAGCCATATCAATGGCTAGCTCAAAAACTGCACTCCTCACTTCATCTTTAGAAAATTCTCTCTCAAAGAGGTCAGCTTGTTCAGCATCAATCATGTCAAATGGAAAGTTATCAAGGTTAGCTTCAATTCTCAGAGCCTGCCTTCTTATAGAGATTCTTGAAATACTTGATCACCTCTTCACAAGACTCGGATTTTTGTTCCAAAATTCTTTCACCGACCTCCATGCAGATATCCAGTGGAAGAAATTAGTATTGTGATCCCCTTCTTTTAGCCAGAGCGCCCACGACCTTTGACGCCACTAGATCCCTTCTTCTCTAACTTTGCTCTGATAAAGGTCCTTTACGGTGGGGCTCCTCTCCCATTCAGATTGAGTAAGAGGGTGGCTTTCTTCTAACTGATCTAGGTACTGTCCTTCAGTCAATAAGGATTCTTTCACTGCTGTATATCCCCATACTGAGTTGCAGTCTATTCCTTCACTGCCCTTCAAATTTTTCCGTTTCCAAGCCAATCTGGCTCCTGGCCAGCCAAAAATAACCATCTCTGCCCACCAGGAGGCCACCAATCCTTGAATCCTTTCACATCACACCAAGACAGTTCGAATCTGAACGGAGAAGGACCCCATCTACCACAGCAGGTATCAAGAGCAATAGGACAGTAATCCGAAGCTGGTTTGGGCAGCAGAGCCACCTCAATTGCATGAGGAAAGTTTTCTAGCCAGTCTTCTGAAATTAAGAATTTGTCAATGCAAGACATTACTGGATCACCTAGTTGGTTAGAGCATGTAAAAAATACCCCACTCAAAGGGATATCCACCAACTCGTTTTGCTGAATCCAGACTGAGAAGGATCTGTAATGACCCGACCCAAGTTCATGCATTTCAAGGAGTTTAGGAACTTCAAAGTTGGGTCAACTTTGTGTTTGAATGCGTAGATCTCGTTGTGGGCTTTCCAACGAGCCCAAGTTTTGCCAAATGTGAGATCAGGAGCTCAAGTTATGGCCATTTGAAGGAAATTACAATTTTTGTATTTATTTATTATATTATTTTCTGTCTCGAAAAACATGTCGGATTTGTTGACTCTGTTTTAAATCCTTAGTTTTCGAAATTTGCACACACTCATCCCCATAGTTAGAAGAAAATCGAATAACTTTTGTTTCAATCAAATTCGCCCTGGTTTTCTCTCAAAAGTTTCGTCAGCCCGTTTTGAACTCGTTTTCAACTTTTTAAAATTATCCCGGACTATTTACCTTTTGGAATTTCATTCAAGCAAACTCCACCATCTCCAATTTTAGACACCGATCATCCACTCCCAATTTCTTGAGCGTCCCCTTCCAAGAAAACGTACCCAATCCACTACAACACCAAGCCCAAAGACTTCTGTCCATTTATCAATTCTTCTTAACGGACCATCCGCAAAATGAGACCCGCCATTGGAGAACCTCCTTATATCCTCCCCCGTCTCTAGCATGATCCATACCAATTGGGGAGACAAAAGTCTAACCATTACCCCGAAGTCTTAACCCCACGCCTCAAGAAATCACTCCTTATCTCCATTTCCAACAAGTTGGAATGACGAGTCACTCAACAACCCCCCCACACACACAGACACAGATACGAGACAACTTCTCTTTATTATTTGTCTCAAATGCTTCATTTACCTGAAGCAATGCTGATCAAGATTAGAAATGATATGGTAGCACGGTTTCGGTCTACTTCTTAATTTCCACTATCATTTTTCTCTTCATAAATTTCCCAGGATAGACCACCCGACATTTCTCCTCATGCACCGTCGATTCTTAGGACCAAATTGTGCTTTACTGACCTGAATTTTTTTCTGATTAAACACCTAACCATCAAACATTTGGATGGCCTTATCAGCTTCCTTCTCCATTTTATCTCACAAAAGCAAAATTTATTCTTCTCCCAGACCTTCAATCGAAAGGCACAAAGGGGTCGAATACCACACCAACAACTCCGAAGACACATACGAGATCACCGGTCCCCCGAATCTGGTATATTTCTGACAAACAAAGAAAAACTATCTTTCCACGATATCATCCTCCGACTTGGCTAGACCTTTTCTACCGTATCTTTAAGATCAAGAGTTCATCTGGTATCTTTTCTTTTTCTTTGCAATAGATCCCAATTGACCATCCACCAATTTAAAATCTATGTTCATGTTATGCAAAAGGAATCATTATTTGACATTTTTTCTTGGAAAAGCATAATTTGAAATTGTTAGGGTGTCTAAATATCATCTCTCCCGAAGTATTTACTTTTGACGAAATTAAAATGGTAGTCTAAATTTAATATCTAATATTTATTAGAATCTTTAGACTTCACAAAAAGGTCGCCTCAGTAGGATTTTTAAGGTTCATTTCAAAAAGCTCAGTAATAAATTGTTTTGAGTGGGCCCCCACTTTTCTTCCCTCATACGTGTTCCCCTTTTCTTCCCTCACCATTCTTGGCTATTTTAGTTACACGTGTTGTTTTTCTTGCCTCCCAAGTTCCATTTTCCCTTTATAAAAAGCTGTCTCTCAGTTTTGGAAACAAAAAAAATTCTCTCTCCTTTTTTCTTCTCTATTGGTCGTGTCCTTTTTGAAACCCATCTCTTTGCAGGACCCTCACTTCCAGGCCCACATGCTATCCATTCTTTCTTGTTCTCTTTCTTTTTAATGCTTTTAACCCCCTTTATCTCCTCTCCCTCTCACATTTCTCTCCCCTTTCTCTCGCTGCACACGCAGCAGCGCTGCACCTATGCACGGTGCTTCCGGCGACGCCAGCTAGCCATCGGCCTAACAAGTCCATTTATTTATTCATTTATATTATTTACTTTATTTATGATTTGTGTTGTTTTGAAATAAAATAATTTAGTTTAATTTATTTAGTTCAATTTTGATTTAAAACTTACAAAAAGATTAGGTGTTAAATTTTGTGGGTAAAGTCATGTTTTATTTCTTATTTTTATTTCATTCAAATTTTGATTTAATATATGTCATTTTTTAAAAGAGTATATATATATATATATACCTAAGGTGTTTTAATTATTTTAAAGTTTGAATTTTAAACCCGTTTAAAATGAAATTTGTTTTACTTATTTGGAAAGGGGTTTTTATTTTCCAAATATAGTTGTTTTTAATAGGATTTTATATTTTTCGAGTATAGTTTAAATTTTTCCAAAAGGAGATTTATTGTTCAAAAAGATTTATCGGTTTTGAGAAAATTTTCAAGTTTCTAAATCAAGTTAAGAACATTCATCTTTCTCCGGTTTTTCTCCGTTCTCACCTGGGAACGAACTTCCAGTCTCGGATCGAACGACCGATAAATAGTCTGGCACGAGAATAAATTGTGTTAATTTGGATACTTCGTACTTTTTACCAGACCTTTAAAGCCCGTGTAATTCAACGACACTAGGTGAGGAGATTCAACCACACTCCTATTTTAAAAAGTATTTTAACTTTTTGTATATTTCTGTGCATTGCATAATTGCATATTAACTTGAAAATGCACGTCATTAATTTGTATGCAATGTTGGGTTCCGATGTATATTTTGATTAATGGAAAAGATGAGTACATGACCAAAATGCGCTACCGGGTATCACTTACATGTAAGGGAATAAAATGATCGGTTCTGAATACCGAACCTAAGTTGGATATGTACCTGGGAGTTGAGGCCTAGGCGTCTAATTGCTTGTAGGACCCAGTCATGTGCATGACGTGATTAATATACATTGTATGTGGGACTAGATGTATTTTATGATTTAATACCAATCTCCTCTTTATAAACATGTATAATTATGTTAAACTTTATGAATATATGTTATATGAAAATTTGGGCCCTTAAAACACAGTTAGTTTCACTCATGCAATCAGGGTGATTTTTGGCAGGCTCCCTATTCAAGGAAACCCTTCGCAACCAACCCATCCATGTAGCCCCACAAAAACTGCACACAGCTCTTCTATGACACCAATTGGCAGGAAATCGTCACTTGGCATTTATCCCTTATGGCCATTTGTATGCAACTGGTGCACATTGATTAACAGTGAGCGTGACTCAGAAATTTGAAGACAGGAGGAAAATAAGAAGAAGAAGATGATGATGATTATGATGAAATAGTAAATTTTAGAAAGAAACAAAGCAGGAGTAGACAGACAAGATTTTGGTCCAAATGAAATGTCAATGAAGAAGAAAATTGATGCTGATGATGACTACAATGATGATGAAACATTAAATTTGAGAAAGAAACAAAGCAGCTGTAGATAAACAAGATTTAAAATACATCCTTGCATATAACAAACAGTTAAATAGTTGGTGATCATTGTTAGCAAAAAATTGACCAAAAAAGGATGATACAATAGTAAAATCATTTGCAAACAAATCTCCCTTTTGTGTTTTGGGGGTGGGGGTGGGGGTGGGGGTGGGGGGGAGGGGGGGGGGGGGGGGGGGGGGGCGGGGGCGCGGGGGGTGAGAGAGAGAAATCCAACATTATGTTATTGGCCCTCCGAGAGATAATACATTAACAAATAACAATTAAACAATGCATATATCCTGTCTGAAACTCCAAATGGGAAATAGAATCAACCATAGAGGACTTCATTTCATATGGTTGGTGCAAGGCACAATACCCATTGAACTGTTTAGGGGTCCGATGTACTTGTGCCCCTAGTTTAGCGGAAAATGGGGCTTGTAGGCTTAGTACTTCCAAACTACAAACATAGCTTACTAGGCCATAACTAAATGACATGTAAGGACAATGAATAAATTTATTGAGGATACATTTTTATCCTAGGTAGCATTAATAGTAATACTGTAATCATGTTGGCATACATGATGAGGCTAAAAGATAAATGAACTAATTGAAGGATTATGTAACATTCAAATAAAGGATGTCATACAACATTCTGATGACAACAAATGGACAACTTACCCAACATGATTGAACATAAATATCAAAGTTTCACACTTCCCGTCATCTGAATGCATTTAATTCTTTTACATGCATTAAAAATATAACAAGCTCCTTTCTTCATGCATTTGTTTCTCAAAAAAATTCACATTGATTCCTCAATACAGCAACTATAGATAGTTACAACAAAATATTGGAAAGGAACTCAATAGTTAGGAAAAACATCAAAATCTAACTTAGTTACAACAACTAAATATTAGAAAGGAACTCAATTGTTAGGAAAACATCAAAATTGCAATAACTAGTACCTTTTTTGTCATTGGAACACGTTTCCTTTTAGACTCCACTTTAGGAGTGTCCTCCGAATGACTCTCATCTTTAACAGGTGTTCGTCTGGCAGACTTTGGAAAGGATACCATTTTCTGTATTATACATGAGAAAACAAGAATACAATAAATAAATAAATACCATTATCATCATGACAGCCATTTTCCCATGAAAATGAATAAAGAGAAGTTACAACAGCAGATTCTCTCTTTTGTAAAAAATAAAGAGTTCTTTTCAAATTTTTAAATGCAAAAATTAAAATGGCAGGGGATATTATCACCAAATTAGTGACCATCTCCTGTTGCAATGCAGGAGGGATACTCTATGACATTTAAAATACTTGGCGCATGGCACTTTTTAGGCACATCAACTATGCTAATTGAAAAGAGGCAGTCCCCACATTACAGATAATTAAAATTCAATTTCGTTTAACTTTTTAGCCTCATGATCTAAATGAATAAAATGGATGGTCAATAAACCAACCATTCATTTCGTTCTTTCAGATTAGGTGGTAGAATATTTTAAATGGACTTAATTTAAAGGTACAAGTAATCTAGGGATAACCTTTTTTCATTTAGCATGGTTGGTGAGCCTCGAAACATATGCCACATGTCAGGTTTTTAAATGTCCAAAAATACTTTCACACACACACACACACATGATGATGATGATGATGACGAGGAGGAGGAGGAGGAGGCGGAGGAAATGGTGCAAAACTATCGATATTCCTTACCTTCTTACTCAACTCTCTTTCTGCTTCCATGTCACTCCCCTTTGGCTTCTGTTTGAGTTCACCCTTCTGTTTTGCTAATGTCTGGCTTTCAGAAGCATTTCCAACAGGAACTTGCCTACCCGAGCGCCTTAGAGGTTTTGCTTCCAAATCCGTGCCCTTGGTTTCCTTCTTCAAATTACTATCTATGCTTGGCAACTTTTCTAAATCGGCACTCCTTCCATGTAACTTTTTACCTGAGTGTTTCCGTGCTTTTACATCTGAGTCACTACAGCCATCAGACTCCTTCAGTTTCACATCTTTGGACTGCTGTGCTTCATCTTCACTTTGAACATCATTTTGAACTGGAGATGAATCACACAGACTAACTTCAGCATTTGCAACCTCTTTCTTCTTTGTAGGCCGGCCTTTTTTGTGGTGAGTAGAATCAGACAAGCTCTGACTCGGAGTTGGTGAAGCAGCACTGGCCGTTACAGCAGGTGACCCTATTGGTGAGGAAAGGCGAGTCTCTTTCCCATCCTCCGAAGGCCTGGTAGTCTCCTTGACTTCAGAGACTGAATTATAGGTCCCCTTATTGCGTACCCTTTTTCTGCTTGGTGGTTCAACAGCTTCTTTTTCACGTTCCATTTTAGAATGATCAGCAGAATGTGTTGAGTTTGGCTTTTTAGCCCTTTTCTTCTTGGTAGCATGATCTTGCAAGGATTCTGGCTTGATCATTTTGCAGTTGTTCAAAAGGACAGGTTCACCTTCAGTCATGGCAACACTCATGTCCAATGGTTGAACGGGATGAGAATGATCCGCCTTCTTCTCTGGAGAATGTGGCTGTAAGGAACTGTAATCACCACTCTGAACAATGCCATTGCTCATAATTGCTGTTGGCGATTTATCAACTTCTCCATGACAAGCAACTTCAAGCTCCATTTTGTCAACTCCCTAATAAACAGAAAACTGAAATCCTTAATGGTTCTTTATAAATAACAATCATTCAATTGAGCCTTGGGGTAGGAATAAATATCCAAAAACAATCAACACAAGAATGCATACCTGAGGATGCTCATCAGGACCAGTCGCTTCAGATAATTTCTTCTCATCTACCTGAAGCATGCAATATACATAAGAAGACTCAACTATGTAAACATCAACATTCACAATTATTATTGGCCAGATACTATATAATGGGAGGAAAGAATCATCTTTTCCAAACTCTTGCCTTTTTTATTTAGTTATATTTATATTATAATAGTAAGACAAGAACATATAGCACAACTAGTCAAGACTCATGGTTACAGTCTAGAGGATGTGAATTGCAGTCCCATGGGTGTCAGATAGGGCACTCGGTCCATGAAATGAATTCGCCAAATCCAAATATAAAAGTCTACCCCAGATTGATGGGATAAATGACTAGATGATGATAATGATGATGATTATAAAAGAGAGTTAAGGTTGAAATGATTTTGCAATGACAAATGAAACACAAAAAACAAGACTTCGATAGCCTATTAGCTAAGCTCCCATTCATAAAGATTGTAGATTCAAGTCATACCACTGAATCACCACCACCACCATCAACAATAAAGGAGGCCCACTAAATTTGCTTAAACACAAGTGTTAACAAAGAAATCAAGATGGCAAATAAGAATGGCAAATAAGAACCATAAATGTCTAAAATATTTTATACGATTCCCACTCTTAGTTCCATATTTTATGCAACTTACTGTTCTTTTTTTCTTTTGGAACGATAAATTATATGCAACTTATTGTCAGAGGAAGTTCGTGGTTAAAGGGAAGTTGATCAACTGCTGATCGCCACCAGTAAGGAAGATATCTTTCTTATTTTCCCAAGCTTGCCAACAGATAAGGTTTTCAATGAAAATCTTCATTGATACTTGGGCAAAAAAGTAGATTTTTCCCATCTAAAGGGATATTTGCAAGGAAAACACTACCCTAAGGGAGGGAGAGAGGGAAGGGTAGGCAAGTTGATTTTCCTCTCCAATTTCAAATATGGGGCAACACATAAGCATGCCCTCAAAGATTAAAATAGGAGAACCAATGCTAAAAATTGTGAAAGGAGAGTTTGACTTCAACACTGTAAAACCTAATATTCCATAGCCACAAAATTATGTGGGACAGCTCAATAAGGGTGCAAACTAACCTGTGTGAATCAAATTTATTGGCAAATGTCACTCAACCAACAATAGCATGGATCTAGTAACCTCCTACACGAGTGTGACCACTTATCACGTTTGAGGGATCATATCAAGTTATTGAGTGTGACTCATCATCATGATTGAGGTACTTAAACATAATGCCGCTTGGACTCATTGACCTAAGGATGCAAAGGATCTAATGAGATCTAGTGTCATCATTTTGGTACACCTTTTGAGCCTAATGACAATGACAATCAGTTGTCACTGGATTATGGTGTTGGGTTTTGTTAAAACTGAATGTCATTCAAACATGGGGTCCATGGATGGGTTCCTAGGGATAAAGTCTGCTTCCCATGACCATCAAGGGAATTACTCAAACATCTCAAAATCAAGTTTGTGCTAAAATTGAATTTAAACTGTTTTTCCCATAAATCTGGTGCATCTCTAAGAGCCTAGGGTGTTGATTTTCTCCAGAGACTGCACATTTATCATGGGCCGAGTCCCACATGGTTGGGTGTGACGGATAGAGACTTCATGGATAAGATAATTCAGGGGAAACTCCATCCAATCATCATAACTTTGTGAGATGGGCCATGAAAAATCAATGGTTTAATATTCAAGGTCCAAAATCATAAAGCTAAAATGGTCAAACAGGGTTCAAAATTTAGCCACCTCATGACTTTGCTATTTTCTACATATCCCAAGCAAAGAGGTGTGGTGCATTTAAAATGTTAATCAGCAGCTTCACACAGTTGGCAAGTGTTCACCTTCCCAAAAAAAAAAAAAGAGAAGAAAAGAAAAGAAAAAAAGAAACGGTTGGCAAGTACTCACTGTTATTACATAAAGGTTGCATATTCAAGTCAGATTACCATTTCAAAAATAGGGGTTCTCACACGCTTTTACTTCAAAATGAATATGAACATGTAATAATCTCAGTTTCAAAATACAAACAGATACACGTACAAACATAATTTATCATCCATTTCAATATACATACATTTACAAAAAATCAGGTATGAGTGTAACGTAATCAAGTTCAATTGGGCCAGATGTGGGTTTTTATTCTCAAGGTCAGATTGGGTTAGGATGGTCTTTGATTTTCCTTGGATTAAAGGTTTGAAAGTCCAGGCTTTAACTTTGGGTAGGGTCAGCTGGATACAGCTAAAACTAAATTGATGTACTCAAGTTGCATCCTTATATCCATTACAGCATAAAGCACTTATATTACAATGCCTCTTTCTTCTTTGAGTTTCTCAAGTGTAAATGTTTCTCTTCTGAATAAAAACTCAGTTTCAATTAAAGAATACAAAATTCCTAAAAATGAATCAGTGTATGAATATCTAGAAAAAGAAATGACTTTCAAGAAATAGAAGGTATTCAAAATTAGAAGAGTAATTTTATTGGCCTAGAAAAAAGACAATCATGTCAGGAATCTCTTCTTGGTTCACGACATACAGCAGATTTGCAAAACCCTAATCATCCTAAATCCTCTCCCCCTTCTTCCCAATCCCTCAACTTGAAGCACATTTATTATTACTATATCCTTTCTCTCAAAATATTCATTTTCTATTTGTAAGCAGATACATGGTAAATTTTTGAGACGAAAGAAGCTGACATACGAAATCTTGAATAGCGGCATTGAAATTGCTTTTGACCTGAGCATCGAAGGTCTCTTCATAAATAGAGGCAACAACTTTACTGTAGTCATCCAAAGATATTCCTTTAGATTTCACTTCTTGCATCAGGTAAGGTTTGATCTTTGCAGCACAGTTGCCAATTACTTTCTCTCCCAATCTTCGTGCTACAGGCAAAGTATCCTGAAGGAAAGCCAAAACCAATTCAGAAAGGAACTTGAAATAAATAGAGTACACTGCAGGGTAAAATTTACCTGATTTTCCTTTTTTACAGAAGATAAAAGAGAAGATAGGAGCTCTAAAGAAATATCTTCACTCTCCTCCAATACAAGTGTCATGATCGTCTCCATGGAAGAAAATATATTGTTTGGATGGTTTTCCCTAAAAGTTAAAACACATTCACATCTGAGCATGATTGGCTGCCAAAAAATTATAAAAGAACAAGAAAACCACTTAAGATGGCAAAAGAACACAGAAGACCAATATAGGAGAAATGTAAAGAAAATGATAGCCATGTTGAACAGTAGTTTAATCAATATTCAATATAAAAAAATATCATACATAAAATATTTAATATTTTAAATCATTCCCCACTTTTTTTAGCCCATACTGGACAAGCCTGGGCACAACTTCATCTAATTTTAATGTTTCTAGGTCATCCGGGCCGGTATGGATTGAGCCCAACCCAAGTTAGACCCTTAAATAATAAAAATAATTAATTAATTGAATTGGGAAATACCCCTAAATAAGTAAAATGCTAGAAAGAATGAACAGGTAATTTTCATAGTTCCAGTTATCTGACTGGGAATCCATGTCTCAGACTCTCAGTTTAGATGAACCCATACTCTTGTTTCTATCTGCAAGGCAAACTAACACCTAAAAAACTGAGAATGCATGTAAATATAGACTCATGCATATGTGCAGACATTACATATGTATACATAAAGCATGTAACCATTAGACACTTGAGAGGATTTTCTTTGGTAAATAGTAGCATGAATAAGCATCCAGTTCATACAATGATAACTAAAATGCCAATATAACACTCATACAATAGAAAGAACCTCACCAATATGCATCTAGTTATGCCATAATAAATTAGCATTTAAACCCATCTTAGTAAGTTCATGTGGCCACATCCAAAAAAAGAACCATGGAGAAATAGCAAAACATTACACCTTTCTGATTAAGAATTAGAAGAGATCATCTACAATCTTAAAAAACTTAAATAAATAAATGGGGTTCAGAAGATATATAGAGTTCAGATAATTTACCTTATGGCTTTCAGAAAATGGTTGAACATCTCAAGAATCAAATCATCACATTCGAGGTCCAGCATCACAACACATGACCTAACTTTTGCGACTGTCTCAACAATTGCTACCCTCTTTGAATACGAAGGACTAGACATATCATGCAACTTCTCAAATGATGAAACTATCATCTGGAAAATCTCCTGCACAAAATAAAAATAAAGAAAATCAGACATCAACCAAACAAAAATGAAATGCAATTGGTACTTTTTTGTAGTAATAAACATAATTTAGCAAAAATATAATTAGTACTTAACATAGATCGAAAAATTGACTCAACTTGAGTTCTAACTTGAGTCAATTCAAAGACTTGGGCGAGTTTTTGTTGTAGATATGGTGTATTTTTCACAATTTACATGCTTATATTTTATAATTGACTTTCAGTTGTAATAGATTGTAAATTATTCCTTTTTTCCTCACCTTAATTGACTTCATGATTCTATTTATACGTGCGTTCTCCTCTATTGGAGAGACAAGGAATACAATACAAAGAGAATCATCTCTCTCAATTCTTCCCTCCATTACTTTATTTTCTCCCTATTTTCATTCTAACATGGTATCAACTAATGTTGTTAAACTCACCGTATCGTGAATTGGTCTAGGGGTGTGACTCGTTAATCGTATATCATAGAATTGTAAGAGTTTCAACATTTTTTTACTTTTTTTCCTTATAATTATTATCTATACTACAATTAGATATAAAATGATATAGAATAATAAGATGTTTTTTTTTTCAACCCATTTATTGATTTAGTTATTGATTTAATGATTTAAAATAACTGATTCAATTTAATAACATTAAAGATTGCAATGGATTTCTAGTCAACTATCAGTTCTATTTATTTAAATAAAATATATAAATATTTTTGAATTAAAACTAATTTCTAGAGTCAATATAGTAAAAAATTCTAATTTAATTTGATAAAATATTATATTCAATAAATTAACATTTTATTAAAACTAAACTGAGTCTCTGAACTTATTTCTCATTATGTATTATTATTATAGATAGTGCACTATTATTAGTATTATTTAAATTCTATTCCTTACCGAATCCCTAAAATTAATTTATTATTTCCATGTTCAGATAAGGTCCAAGTAAAGGGAAACAGTAAATGTCCTATTAAAAAATTAAAAATAAAAAATAAAAACATTACAGTCTTTACAGTAAAAAAACCCATTAACAGAAGAATGAAATCTTCCACGTCCCGTCCTCGTATGAGGACCCTCAAACCTACCACTAAGTAAATGTATGTATCTAAGTTTAGCCAAAAAAAATAAAAGCAAGAGGCTAATGCGATGAAGACGAGAGGAGCGAAACGAGAAAAAGCGAAAGAGGAAAGTGAAAAGCTATGAAGCAACACAGCGATGAAGAAGAAGAAGAAGGAAGAGGAAAGAAGAAGAAAATCGCAGAGGGACGACGAAGGAGGAGGAAAGGAGAAGAAGAAGAAGAAGAAGAAGAAAAGAGGGAAGATGGAGGAGGAAAGAGCATACCTCGAACTGTCGAAGGCTTGAACTTGACTTCCAGAGAGAGCAGTCACACCACGGCTTGCAGAGAAGATGTCAGATGCGATGGATGAAGAAGGGTTTCTCTTTCTTTGCTTGAAGAGAAGGGTAGGAAAACACATGCAAGGGCTAGGTATTTATCGATAAAAATTCTCCTCTTTAGACTATAATAGGCATGCAAACGATGGCTTTCCATCTTCCAAAGGCATGAACCGCACGTCTTCCCCCTTTACTGATTTTCCTCTCTTTTTTTCTATTTTCCCTCTTCTTTTTTCCTTCTACATTGCAAGATGGTGCGATTGACAATTGTGGAATAACACGATCAAAGATTTTTACAAAACACAGACATAAATGGGTTTTTTCGATTTAACCACCGAGTTGACTCGCTGGACCATCCGAGTTGACTCAACTTTGACGATTTTAACAACACTGGTATCAACCAAGTTCAATTTCTGAGTTTTTCTGGCTTCTGTTGTCGCCCTTTTTTGAGTATTTATAAATTTCTTGCAGCCTCTAGGGTATCTCTCCCCCTTACAATCTTCTCCTTTCGTTGTTGAATCATCTCCTTGTCAGGTTAGCATTTTTTTTAAGTTTGCAGGAAGCCCTACCAATAGTTCTAGTGATAGTTTCACCGTTCACCTTTCAATCCGCGTGCATACAATTCATCGGCCTACAAACCACCCCAGCCCAAATCATTTTTGGGCCCTCCTTCCATCCATCAGGTGGGTCTCCTAGGGTTTGGTGCCTTGAGAGGCCCCTTTTCTACATTCTCATTTTCGCATCTAGGACTCTCGGGAATAGTGTTTTTCGATTATTTTTTTTTACTCAAATCACTGCAAAAGCTCACCCCTCTCCCCTCTTTCTCTTGTTTACTTTGGAATGGAGCGCTTAGGGCACAAGGGTTGCAACAACAATTTATATCAAGCATGTTTTTCCCTTGTTGCCCTCATTAGGTAGATAAATATACCAGCATGTCCATGAAACAAGACTCAACTGATTCAAATCGAGTGACTTGACTAGCCCGAGTTTTTGGCCTATGCAACTCAAGTCTTTGGACGAGTTACTTAAAATTTCATTCAAGTAGAGTTGACTTGGCCAAGTCAGCCGAGTCAAAAACAAGTTTTAAACATTGGTAGTTAATAATAATAATAAAGAGAACATGGTTGAACTCTGGGCTATTAGGACAACACTTGACTCATGGGTGGGCAATGGGAAGGGGCAAAGCTAAATATTGTGGGGGATTCTGCAAATGCAATTGCTTGAGCCTCCATTATGAAGCATGCTCCATGGAAAGTTAAGCAAAATCTACATGATATCTCTCTCTTATGTGGGAATGGTGGTGTTTCTTTCTAACAGGCATTTGGCCAATGGGGTGGCAGATTTTTTTTAGCTAAGTCAAAGGTATCGTCAAGATGGTTTTGTGAGTGCTTTTTAATTAATAGGTTGATCTTTGACGTCTTCTTATATTTGAGGATCAATACACTTCTCTTATAATGTTTCTCTTGTAAATTTCACAGTTAATGAAATTCTTTACGTGTTACCTTTTCAAAATGCTAATGATAATAACAAGATGACAATAATGATACATGAAGATATTGGCAAAAATATTCATATAAATAATCAGTACCTTCATTAATCCATCCTCATAGGGAGCATCAGGTGCGGTTATTCTCGTTATCTCACTAATACAGCAAGCCACAGCAACTTTCACATCCATGTCTGAATGCTTAAAAAGCTCTTCAGAAATCAAAGCTTTTACCAATGGACGCAGGGCGTTTTGCATCGAGTCTGATGGTGATTGTTCCACTCTTGACAAACCATTCTCAACTTGCTAGAATGCACCACATCCAAAAGGGTAGTGTGTAAGAACATAAACAAATGAAACAACCAAGAAAAGTCCAGCACGATATGGAATAAAATCCAATCAAATGAACTAAAGAAGCTTGCATTAGGTTTTCAAAATGCAATTAATGTGATGCCCCTGTTTCGAATAAGGGGAGGGCGCATGTGGGAGAAAAAAATAGCCAGGTAGGCGCTACTTGCCCCACAACGCCTATGAGGAGAAAGTTGTTGTGGTATATACATTGGAATCCCTCCTCCTTCTAACACAAGGCCTTTTGAGAACAACTTTTCGGTTGGCTCGCCAATGCAAAGCCGTGCGGTCCTTATGGGCCTAAAGCGGACAATATTGTGCTAGAGGGTCGAGGCATTACAAATGATATCAGAAAACGGTTCAACTCTCTGCCTATAAGTATAGTCATGTTGTGTGTGACCCCTGTGTTGTGCGCAGAGCCGAGGGTAGCTCTGGCTTTAAGGGAGGTGGATTGCAATGCCCTTGTTTCGAATAAGGGAGAGGTGCATGTGGGAGAAAAAATGGCCAGTAGGCACTACTTGTCCCACATCGACTATGAGGAGAGAGTTGTGGTATATATATTAGAATCCCTCCTCCTTCTAGCACAAGGCCTTTTGGGAGCAACTCTTGGGTGACTCGCCAATGCAAAGCCATGCGGCCCCTGTGGACCCCAAACGGACAATATTGTGCTTGAGGATTGAGGCATTACACTTAACATTAGTGATTTCAGCACTTAAGTGGCCCACCCACCCACATGTAACACACTTAGACAAACTTAACATTGGCAATTTCAGAAATGATGCTACACACACAAACACAAATTGCCTAGCAATGCAGCATTGATGCCAAAGAATGCACTTTGACAAACTTAACATATTGGAAATGACGCACATGCATACATACATGTAGACACATACACAGAAAGCATATATTGGATATTAGAAAGCCCAATTTTACCCACTGAACATTAAAAACTTTAAAATAACTAAGAAAGTGCAGCTTTAACACAATAATTAACAGTGCCCTTGCAGCCTGAACATAATTTCTACATTGCCAAAGAAATGATCATGCGGAGAAAGAATGATAGACAGAGGAAGTTCTCAAGTTCAAATATCCCTAACAAGGCTATCTCCAGCTGTTAAAAGATGTAGTTTTTCTTTTGCAATGTAAAAAATAACTTTCAAGTGAATGCTTATCCTGACTAAAACCGTGTGTATATGTATATGTAATGTTTGTCTTATGAGAATTCTGGAAAGGTGTCTCTAAATTTAACATACTCATTCGTCCACAGAAGTGTGCCCCTTAGACAAAAGTTCTTTAGTTTATTACATCAGGGGATATTTTTGTGAAGGGTGCATACACACAATTACATCTCCTATATTACATAACTCTTTTGTGATTGCATTCTTTGAGAAGTTTCATTCAAAGATCTAAATAATTTCCAATTTCAAAAATGCTCTAAACAAATTCTTCTGATTCTAGAGAAAGTGCTATGAGAAATTATTAGACATTAAATCTGTATAGAAAATTAAGTATGCACATCAGAAATTTGGGCAAGCCATGAACAAATAAATATAAAACTACCTTAGCCATGAATTTAGGCAAGCCATCAGAAAGGAAGCACCTTATTCTTTGGAGTCACACCACAAGTATTCTCAAGAGAGCAAGCAGAAATTCTTCACTTTGTATTCTATTCTCAAAACAATGAGTATTTACAACTATTTATAAGAAAAACACACGTGTACCACATGTGTGAACAATGCAAACCATTCAAATTAACTCATTACATTCCATAAAGTTGTTACTCAAATAAATATAAAATAAACACTAACGTAAACTCCGTAAATTCTTTACTATGGCAACTATGAATCCATTTGACAATTTAGATCAATCCAATCACAACCCAACGGACAAAACAACTCCCAAACCCAATCTAACGAAATGAGCAATCTAATGCAAGAAAAGCTCTGATACCAAATATGACATAGGATAGAAGTGACATGGGCCCTAAGATGAGGCTACGGCAATCAAAACCCTAGATCTAGGAATGTAACGAAAGAAAATAAGAAAGCTGAGTGGCATCTACAGCTATATACAATATGCAATAAAAGCACTGATTTAAGAAGATAATATTCTGTATTCAATGATTAAAACAAGATCTACTCAAATAACATCACAAAATCAAGATATCTAAAGAGATCCATAGCATGCAAACATATTCAACTCTAGAAGTAATCACAAATCAAGATTAGAGCTTCCAAATATCCTAACATCATATTCAAAACGCCTAGAATTCCACAAACAAGAAAAAAAGTACATATTCTCAATGAAAAATCAAGTCCTACTTGAATCCAAACCCAAAAACACTTCAAATAGGTCTAAGAAATGGGTTGTTTGGGGGATTTAATGCAAAACAGTGCAAAATGGGACTGAAAACAGTCCATACAGTCGGGTGGGGTCCAGATGGGGACGACCTACTGAATTCAGGTCAAGGCATGGTTGGGTTAGATTTGGATTTATTTGGGAAAATAGAAGAAGAAAAAGCAATGTTGTCAAATTCGAATCGTATCGTAAATCGATCTAGAGATATGACTCGTGAATCGTGAATCGTAAATCGTAGAATCGTAAGAATTATAACATTTTTTATTTTTTTTGCTATAATTATTATTTATACTACAATTACATATAAAATGACATAGAATAATAAGATGCATTGTTCAATTCCTCATAATATATAATTCTTTATAATATAATTGAATAGTATGTATTTTAGATAGATAATTTAGAAAATTATTTATTAAATGTAATTATAAAATTTAATTTCAATTGAATAAATTGAATAAAGTTGCCATTAAGATGATAATAATATGACCTATAAAAGAAATTTCTACATGTCTTTTAAGATTTATAATATTAAAGTATATAGCTTGTTATATCTTGCTTTTTATAGCCACAGTTGTAGTGATAGAATATCATACAAAAATTAAATTTTAATATATTTTGCAAAACTATTAATTATACAAATTATTTTTTATTATTAAAAAAATTATACTAAAATTATTATTTATACTATTAAGTACTGATAAAAAATAAAATAAAATAAAAAATAACATGTGAAAAACTAAAGGAAAAAAGTATTTAAGTAAAAAGAGAAATAAAAGACTCGAAATATTACTAAAAAAGGAAGTAAAAAAGAAAGAAAAATAAAATCATTGACTTATCTTCAGAAGGTTGGCACGTAAAGTAAAGGGAGTGAAAATGAGGCACATGGACGAAAGTAGGGGAGCGAAAATGAGGCACGTGTAAGAAAGTAAAGGCCGTGAAATTTATTTTCGTTCCGTCATGAGGTAGAGACCGAAAGAAACAAAGGGATACAATTTGGGTTTACAGCACCGCAAGCAGGGAAAGAGGTCTAGGTTTCCAGCGAAAATGAAGGGAAGAGAAATGAAAGAAAGGGAGAAATCAGGTATGTTCTCCGCTACTTCCTCCTCTTTCTTGATTTTTTCTCCTTCGTTTCTTCTTCTTCTACCTTTTCTTCCTCCTCTTTTTTCCTTTAACAACAGAATCGAAAGGTGGCTTTTCATTTTCCAAAGCATGCACGTCTTTCCTCTTTTTCTTTTCTTTTTTCCTTTCTTCTTCTGGATTGAACGGTTGAACGATTGTCCGAGTTGGAATCGCACGACCTGCGATTTACCCAAAAATGGCACGATTATTGGCCATTTTTTATTTAGCATGCGAGTTAACTCGCTGGACCATCCGAGTCGAGTCAACTCGTACGAGTTGACTCGCAACTCAGACGATTTTAACAACATTGAGAAAAAAGAATAGAAAGTACCTAATTCCTTGGAGTCACACCACCAGTATTCTCAAGAGAGCATGCAAAATTCTTCACTTTTATTCTATAATGAAATAAGGAGTGTCTACAAGTACTTATAAGAAAAACCTATGAACCCAAGAAACACAAATGTGTGCCACATGTGTGAACAATACAAATCATTCAAATTAACTTATTACATTCCATAAAGTGATACTCAATAAAAATAAAATAAATAATAAAGTAAACTTCCAAAATCCACTACTATGGCTACTCTGGATCCATTTGATGGTTTGGATCAATCCAATCACGATCCGATATACAAAACAGTAACCAAACCCGATCTGATGAAATGAACAATAAAATCAGGCCTTCCAAGCAATCAAGTCACAGATCTATGCACTATCTGGACTATCCATGGTTGGATCTGCCTCTATCCATGGTCAGATATGTAGAGATTGTGTATAAATTCATCATCCAACCATGATGAGGCAAAATCTAGATTTTGATGCATCATTCTTTGTTGGTGTCCCATGATGTTTTCATCAATCCACCTACAAATCTCTCCTAAATTTGTTTTTCATTCAAATTTTGATTTTTTTCCTTTTTCTGGGAAAAGGTTTTGGCCCCTCCTTAACATAAAAACCCAAAGTCAATTCAAATGGTATTCCTTTTTATGCCATGTGCGAAGCACGTTATTTAACTCGTATGTCTAAAAATTGAAATCATATCATAAATCTGTCTAGACATCAAATAATATTATATTGTAAATTGTATCATAAATCATAAGATGTTTTATGATTTTTCTAATAAATAAGAAACAACGTTAAAACTTAATGGAAAAAAAATGGTATATGCACAATCCATGCATTTTTCATTTAAGCCATCAGTATATAAATGCCATAAAAGATTTGACATCATATGTAAAACTTGATTCTAGTATGTGAATAATGTTCAAAGTGAAGAAAAGAAACTCACATATATGGACTTGTTATAATATTTAAGCATGTACATGTGATAAGTCCAAAGTTTTATGGGATATCATGACAACTGCCTTTGTATGAAGGAACCTGGGATTGTCTGTAGTGGAACATAAATGTAGATGTAAAAAATTTACCAAAATCTGCAAGTATCTCAAGATAGGGATTAGAGCATAAGATCAAAAATCGTTTTCTCTAGATCTGAACTGCATTGTAAGATTGATAACAGTTCCAAAGAATTTATAGGCACCAAATTTTAATAAGACAAAGGACTATAAATGCATGAGACTTTTCAACATCACCATCTGGCACTACATTTCCACCAACCATTTTGAAAATACCACATTTAAAATGTTCAATATTCATCAAATGTGAAGTGAAGATTTTGGGCCCAACGGACATATAGAGAAGTTTGTTGAAAGTGATTATTCTCCTTTAAAAATTCATACAAATTCAATGCAAAACAATGCTGATTTGAATCGGTTTCTGCTAAAGAGGTGGAAGAAGGCATGAAGATGTGCCCAGCTTCAAAGAAACTGCCAATTCACCAACGTTGATATAAACACTAAAAAGTCAATCAATTGAAACAAATCACGTCATCTATATGTTCTAAGGTAATGATATCATTGTGCTTCAAAGAAGTTGCAGATTCACCAACCACAAATAAGAAAAATCAATCTTTCAAATCAGCCATTTAAAATTAATCACTTCATCGAACAAAACCTCGGAAGTGACAAGGAGCCTAACTTCTACAAATTGTTGGAGCTCAGTTTAGCCTGTTCCACAGCATGCTTCTTTTTTCTTTTCTCAGAAGCAGGCAGGGGTCGGTAGAAGGGGGGAGTGGTTAAGGCATACATTGTCTAAAAAAATTTTTCCTTATTGCTTATTTCTTTTGTCTGATGATGTATAACATTTTCTAATCCACCATGTTTTGTTCCAGAAAAAGACAGTATATTTTCTTCTTTCTTAGGACAGATGAGAATATAGAACACCCCCCCAAAAAAAAAAAAATAGGCATATAGGGAACTCACATCGACAAACATGTGGTTTAGGTTATTTTAACTCACTTTTGGATAGAAGAACTGTAAGGGCTTTTTAACATATATCATCCCAAATACACAATTAAAAAGAGGCCAAAACCTTTATGGTTAAAAAGTACAAGCATACTGATTATGAATACAGCCAAAACAGACAAAGAAGAGGAATCCTCTGATACCTTTACCAATGATGGTTTTTATAGTAACAAAAAAAATGTGTGCCACAAAGCAATGCAATTTGATACCTTATAGTTATTGTATATAGTGGTACTTTGTAAATCATTAAGTGTGTACAGAGGGGTGTATATGGCAAAATCTGTGGCAGAAACTACTAAGAACCCTAAATATGCCATTTACAGGGGTAAAAAGGTCAAATTCTTCTATTGACCCAAATCTATTCGGGACAGTATCCACGCCTCTTAGAGCACATGTTCGGGATATTGTTTAGACACCAGAGTGGACTTGGTCAACTTTATGCTTGAATTATTACAATGGAGATTTCTCATCTTGGAATTTTTCCAACCAAAAAAGTTTTTTAAAACAAAAAATCTAGGACTTTATCCGTCCTTGAAGTATATCTAAAAAGGAATAAAATCCAAAACTTGGATATAAGAGCCTTCAATTGAAAGTGTCACCCCCAACAATCATGCCACCCAACACCTGAATCTTCTCAGCAACCACTCAAGAAAGATGCAAATGTGATTAAAAAGGTATAGGTAACTTAAGTTTTATAGATAGCACTTGGTGTAATCAACATTGATCATGTTTTCATCTCAACCTTGAATTCATGGAACTCTGCGAGCATATTTTTTATCTCGGCTTTCATCTTAGCCTCGAATTCATTGAGCTAAGAGATGGTGACATTCTGATTATTGTTGGATGCCATCAGGTTTTTTTTTTTTTTCCCGAAAATCACAGACTAAAAGCGGGAATCGTCTCTATATAGCAGAGAACTTGGCTCTGAACCACTTGATGTAGCAGAAGCGGTGAGGGAAATAAGTCAATCCCTACGAATGTCGGGCCACACACTCAAATCGCATCACACATGTGAAGTAATGACTAAAAGGGAGGGTTTTTGGCACGTGGGTCGATTAATCCTTCAGGGTAAAGACACGGTAATAGATGAGGAGGCTAAAAACGAAGGGAAAAAAAAACAGAGGGGACGGCGGAAGAAATAAGAGGCAGAAAGACAAGAGGGGATCGTGGGAAGAAGATGGGCGGAAGAGAAAACAGACGATGGGTTGTACCTGGCCGAGGGAATTTGCAGAGGCTTGCTGACAGCAGAAAGAGAGAGATATAGTAACAGCAGAGGCGACACGAGAGGCTGGCGAGTGGAGGGCAAAAGTGTCTTGGAATAAAGCCCAAGCAACTGGTGATGGTAATCTCTCCTGGGATTAAGCCGACGATGTAGAGACTGGAACGAGCCAACGACGATAAACCTGCAGCAAAGGTAGAGATAGCAAGGAAGATAACAAAGATAACTTCAATCTCAAATTTTCATTAATTCGAAAGAGGTGTGTTCCTCTGTTTACAATTATGCATATATATAGGAAAAACCTAAACTAATTATAAAAGACTACTTACTGGGGTTTCCGGACTCTACTATGACGCCGACTGTAGTATCTGTGTAAACTAGGACACCGAACTACAAGGAAAATGACTCTTCGACTCTATCTAATGACTCCAACGAAAGTAAAATAAAAATAGAACTAGGATAGCAATGTCAGTGGGGCCCACTCATGAGTAGTGCTCTATGTGTCCTACATCACACCATATATGCATTTAAGCCTACCCAAGGCGCACTTTGACTTGAAGCTCACCAACTAGGCTAAAAGCAAGTCTTCTAAAACAAGCCATAGACCCAATATATAACACCATCCAGAGTCTAGAGTAATATTGCATCATCATCATCATCATCATCTATCGCTAAAATCTCATCTATCTAGGGGTAGCTTTTCAAGTTCTACTTCTCTATTTGACCATATCATAAACCATAAAGTCAATCACTCCACTAGCTATCATGTCTTCTTTTTTTAAAAGAAAGAAAAAACATCAACCAAAAAAAATAACCAGAGAAATACAACAACACAACAAGGGCAAGGATGAAAACATAGCCTCCCCCACAAAAAAACGCCTACAGGTAAAGATCGAAAAGCTCCTTACCCGAAGACAGGGCAAGTGGCAAAAACAACCAAACAACCACTATGATTTACATGAAACAAGCTCACCAGATAACACCTGAGACCTAGATACACCGTTAATTGCAAGGAGGACTGCTCCACTGTTGCCTTCCTTGGATATGAACGAAAAGGAGGCAAAACATAGTGCTACAAAGATTAGCAGATTCCTCGATCACATTCGCAATAACCCAAGGAGAAGATTGCACCTGAGAAGCCCACTTGATGGCACAAGAGGAGTCACCTTCAGCAACAATAGGCTTGAGATTCCTCAGAAAAGAAAGCTTAAGACCAAAGAGCAAGGCCTTAACTGCTGTCTCACCAAAAAAAAACTAAAACTAAAACCGCAACTCCACCATTGTCCAAGATGACACCACCAAACCCAGCAGACCCAAATACTCCCAACTCATAGGCATGGAAATTAAGTTTAAAATAACCCACCATCGTCTATCATATCTTTCTTTATTCTTTCCCTCCATGTTTTCAGGAGTCCATCCCTTCTCCTTGTAACTACAATTTGTAGACTCTCAACTCTATATACTAGGGCTATCTTAGGTCTTCTACTTACATGCCAAAACCATGTCAAACTGGTTTTTTTAAATTTGTCTTCTATTGAGAATTGTTTTTAAAATGTCCTTAATGCAGTTGGTTCTACTCTATCCTTTAGAGTTAATCCATATTTAAAAAAACATCATCGCACCCCATTGCCGTTGCCGACTCTGAAAAGGCTCTCTCTTGGACGGAGTCTCTCTCTCCCAGGCATTGTCTCTCTCTCTCTCAGACGCATGTGGTTTTTGAACAGAAAGAAAAGAAAGGCTTGTTGTTTTGAAGGGAGGAACAGGAATTGATCTCTCAAGAAAAAGATTTGACACTCTCTCTTCTCATCGATCGGTGGTCTGAAGGACCACGGTTTTGGATTATCATGCGAGACCATTTTTTCGGGTGCTCTCTCGAGACTGCAGTTTCGTGTAGTTCTGCGGGACTACAGTACCATCTGTTTGTTCGGTGATCTGTAGGATCACAGTTTCGGTGCTCCCCACATGACTATGATTTCAAGTACACCTTCAAAAAAATTGAAAAATTGAAATTTTTTTGAAGTTAGTTGTAGTGCTTTGGTGAAGGTGTTTCTGAGAAGTGTTGAAGTTGTTTGGTGAGTATTTGAAATTTTTTGGAGCGCTAGTTTGAATTAGAAGTTGCTGGTGATTGTTTGAAGTTGATGCAGATGTTGTATACGAAGATAATGATTTTTAGTTGGCTCTGATTGACTCGTCATGTGTAAGCCATTCTAATGAGTGGATTTGGATATGGACCATACCTATTATTTGTGTCCCAACAGGGATTTGGTTTCTAGCTTTGAGATGTTGGATTGTTCGGATAGGAAAGAATTCGTTTGAAGTTGTATGGTGGAGCCGTCAAAGGATTGGTTGGTCAGTGTGTACCGGATTGGTATTTGGGTGTTGTAGAATTTGAAAGTTTCAAGCACAGTTTGGATTTGGTCAACATTTTGCATGTTTGGACATCTTCGGATGTATGACGCATACGGGCGCATTTGGTGGCAACATTCTACATGGTTTGTTTCTTTCGTTTTGTTGGCATGAGATTTCTTGCCAAAGTGGAGTTATCAGAGGTGATATGTTTGTCTGCAAATCTCATCAAGGTGAAGATTATTGGAATTTGGCTCGATTTGAAGTTTTGCTTGGGATAGAAATTCCTATTTTTGGATTAGGAAACTTGGTAATCCTTCTCTCCATCTCCTACTTCTTCTCTAACTCTTTGCTGTTTTCGTTTGGGAAAACCTCTATAAAATAGAGGGACTCGTTTGGGTTGGTGTGTGAGGCCCCATTAGGCACTACCGTGGGTTTGAAGTTTGTGTGAGAGAGAATTCGTGAGGAAGAGAGATCATGGGTGGGATTTGTATTTTGTAATCACCTTTGAGTAGTGAAGATTTGATTGTGTTGCCCGTGGATGTAGGCTTTGGTTGAACCACGTAAATTCGTTTGTCTCTCTTGTGATTGATTGTGGGTGGTTTGATTTCGATTTTGATTCCGCTGTGATTTGGGGGATTAAATCCCAACAGATGAAGCTAGAAATGTAAAAGATCCCCCATGTTTATTGGGAAAAAGAAAAGAAAAGGAAGAAAAACCACATAAAATGGACCACTAGCATTCCAAATCGAAATCACCATGTTTTCCACAGAAAAAGTGCAAGGACATCCGACTATATCCTTATCCTATAATAAAACATGAAGAATCTAGAAATGCAAATCGCAATCACTTACAATAAGAAGAAAGGAAGAACGAAAACCCACATATAATCGAATTGGCCATCATTCAGATCAGGCTTCCACATAGAAGTTGTACTATCCAGAATAGCACGCGAAAGAGAAATGCCTCAAACAAAAACATAACTATTCAATTGAGAATAGAGGAGATAGAGGGAAGCATACTTCAAGAAGAGTGCGATAAAAAGAAAAAAAAAAAGTATAACGAGACAGGGACTTTCCAGATTTTCCATTCCAAACAAAAAAAATCAACCATGTTTGTGCAAAAAAAATGTGAGGCAGGATATCCAAAGACAGCCTTATCATATTGAAATTGCAAACACCCATCATGTCTATTCGAAAGTGTATATAATGCAAAACCAGTCATTCGCATAAAGTCTTGATAAGGAGAAGAGTGACAAACAAAAGCTAGAGAAGAGGAAAATGAGAACAAGGGTGGTGGGCATACATCGAGAAGCGGGAGAAGCTCGTTGGGGGGAAGAGGAGGTTGGAGAAGCCTTTGTCCAGCTTCTCTGAGCTGGTCCTCAAGCTCTGTTTCCACCGGCTCCATTTCTCTGTCTCCACCTCCCCACTCACAAATCACAACCATTCAAACCCTAGAAAGTAGAAACACATACATTCAACTGTCATTGCGTTAGGGTTTTCACAGAACGAAGGAGAAATACTAACAAAACAGAGCAATACCATGGTTTCACCTGTTAGTGTGTATCCTTTCACCTGATTCTCTCTCTCTCTCTCTGACTGAGAAATGAAGGAAAAAAATATAAACGAGTGCGTCGTAACGAAGAGAGGGAATTTGGGGGGCATTAACGAAGTTTTAATGGAGTCCAGAATCCGGATACTCTGTGACACGTGCTGCACTGCCACACGTGTTCCTCTTTAGCATTCTGGTTTGTGCACGGCGTTAGCCAGCCCGGCGACCCCTCCCGACGACTGGACACGGATTTGTTTTCAGGTTTTGATCGGGGCATTCTCTAATTATTTTTAAATTTGTTGAAAAGAGTATCGTTTGTACATTTTATTATTTAAATGGTCAAATATGTATAAAAATATAAAAAATAATAATTTCTCTTCAATAAAAAAAAAAAGTACATAAATTAATAGTCTTGTCTTTGAGCTTGAAGATCCCACATAATAAATGAGAAAGATTTGGATAAATTATAAACTTAATTTAGCTTTATATAATTTTTTGTAACATTTCAATGGAAGAGTATGAAATAAAATATTAAAACAGAAATTTTTATTATTTATTGAGAGTTGAATTGTAGATTTATATTGATGAATGAGAACTTTCAATTGAGCTTAATTTTATTTTATTACTAATTTGAATAATTGAGCTTAACATCATACAATGTCATAGATTATGTGACAAATATTCATTTTATATGTTGCCTCAGCTAAACTAATCCATTAACATTGTAGATGATGCAAAGCATGCCATTTCGAAAAGTATGATCCTTGAAAAAGATTTTGAGGTATTAGGGTTGCTAGCAGGTAACCTAGGAACCAATCCCCTTTGAAAGTTTACCAAATCTTTGAACTTTCAACTCTTAATGATTTGTCTTGAAGATTTTCACTTTGAAAACTTCATTAATGGTCTTGCCTTATAGTTCTTTTAAGCAATTCCTCCTAGAGGTTTCTAAAGCTTTGTTGATGGTATATTTCGCAATTTGTGAGTTTACAACTAGAATTTGTCATAACTCTTGAAGTTCGCTATAACTTCAATTATAAATTTCAAGTGATTTTTTTAGTCCAAATAAAGATCGAAAAATTTATCTTGGTCAAAATTCGTAACTAAAGTTAGAATCCTGAACTAATTGCAAGTTAAGAGAATATACCAACATGTCTTTCCATTTAAAAGATAACACATGACACTAATCTAAAATATCTGACAAGTAGTATTGGATGTCTTGCCTAAAAAACCTAAAGGCTTCTCTCCGTTGTAAGAGAGCCATTTTTCTTACATTAGAGAGCTGAGAATCTAGAGTTTAAATCTCCAATCTAGTTTCTTAGTTTTGCATTGTATCAAAGTATGTGGATGGGTGTTCTTGGGCTTTGTTTTTGTCGTTTATATTTATATGCAATTTGTAATGTTTTCTTATTTAATAAATGAATTAGGTTTAGACATGCCTTCGTTTCTTTTGTCTCCTTTTTTCTCTTGCATGCATAGCCTATGCATTTGGATTCATGTTCAACACTAGTGTCTTAGTCAGATGCTTCAAGGTAGGGAAATCCATTGGAGTGCATCAAATTTATAGAAGTTCTAGTGATTTAATTTTCACCCATTTTCATTTGTTTTGCTATATTTTTGGAAGGGTGACTCCACATTTCTAGGGTCAACTCTTGTGAAAGGAAAGATAAGCGGCCGCTTAAGACTCACACCTTAAAGGCCCGTTTTTATTTAGTTACGTTAAAACTTAAGGCCCATTTCCGTAATTACCGAAAACTATTCTCTCTCTTTTTAAGTCTCCTAATGGAACAAACCCTATTTTCTCTCATCTTTTCTCTCCTCTCTAGTTCTTGCCATTCTCTCTTCCCTCTCTTGCCTCTCTTCTGCTCTTCTTCTCTCGCAGCTCTGCTCTCTCGCCGCTCTCTCTTGCTCTCGTTCGGCTTGCTCCCTCTCAATCTCAAGTACTTTCTACTTTGTAATAGGTTTTGGTTTTCTTCTTTTTCCACTTCTAAACTTTAATTTCTTTGGATTTTTTTCTCTGCTCTTTAATGGTTTTTGGCTTGTTATTTTTCTCTATAAATGGTTTTTTTTTCGTTGTTGTTAAGGTTATTGCCCAAGCATGTTCACCACCATGTTGTATTTAATTAAACCCTCAACATATCCAGCAATGGGAAACACGTTTTTCTTTGAAATGCCTACCTTTTCCCTTTTTTCATTCTTCAGATTTGCTTCATACTTCTAGTCTTTCTACACCAACAGAGTTAAAAAAATTGAAAAATATAGGCCTTATTTGGATCAAGGTGAGTTAAATTAGGGGTTCTCTGTTAATGGAGAATCTCCTACTTTCGATGCTAGCTTTTTGGAATTAAGCACTTTTTTGTTGGAAGTTCCTTATTTGAGTCTATTTCTCTCTCTCTGTACCCTTTTGGATTAGGAAACTATCAGTCGTACCTAATCCCAAAAAGTTAGCACTGTGAGCGTTGCATTAAGACTCTTTCAATCAGCTGCAATCCTAATTGTAATGTATTAAACAGTCAGTTTATAACTGGATCCACAGTGGGTCCTACAAAATTAGTTTATAAGTAAACTTTGTTTTTTACAAGGTTTGGTTGAGTGATCTTTCTGTTGTTTTTTTTAATAAAATTAAGCCATGTGTTTTAGTTTTTGGGTGGAAAAAAATGTCTAACAGTAAGGATTTTTTTTTCCTTCAATGGGAAAAATCTATCAATATATAATTTTTAATAGAAGTAAAAAGGTTGGACCGAATTTTTGAAGTGAAGCAAAATTTTGGCCAAAATTGACTAAAATTATCACCCATTTACATGAAAGAAATGATCATGCCAACTCCCATCACAGGAGGAGGAGAAGAGGAGTAAGTAGTATAAGATTATCTCTCTTATTTGTGAATGTTGAAAAAGGAGGAGGAAACTTACAACGTGTTTGGTATTTAGAATGATAAAGAGTTGTTTGGTAAACATAAAATTGCCTACATGGCAATTCAAGAATGACTTCGATTTTTGTTTTGGTTCCATCTTGAGATTTATTGAAAAAAAAAGTATTGTTTTCATTATGACCACATGAATGAAAGCCATTTTTGTTCTATCAATGAATGATCTACCAAAGAGGCCCTTTATTAATTGATTCCAGTGCACTTGAGCCATATATGATATATGTGGCCTAGATGGAAGTTCGTTTTTGAGAGGGCTTGAACTTTTGTACAGAACCACAAGTGCACTTCAAACCATCTTGAAAACCTTAAATGCAGATGTTTCCTAACTGGTTTATGATGTTTGATGTAATAAATGATTCATATTCTTTTACATTGTAGTCATGTGAGGCAGAATTGGAGCTGTTTTTGGTTTGTTGTATCATATGCATATGCCATGTGAGGCTTTTGTGCTTCTTGGTGTCGAGGAAGCAATATTATGGCTTCTTGCTTTATTGGCAGTTTATAATTATGCGAATGAAGAGATCTTAGAGCTTTTTCTCATTATTTCTGTTGTTGGTTAGTGATGATGGCTCAAAGAGCTTAGGTCATTATTAACATGGAGTGTTAAATACTTTCCCTTAGTCTTTACTTGCTGCTCCTTTGGTAATATATGACCTGATGAGGTTGGTTTCATTCAAGAGTCAAATGGCTCAAGTAATTTTAAAGCCCCATTCGTTATTTGGACTCTTCTTGGTTGAGATATAGATCCTCTTGGTAGTTGAAGTTTTTGGTTTTGAATACAATAAGTTTTTTTTAGTTATTGTCATGCCCCGACCAGAAAGGTGGGCCCGGAATGAGACTGTTTTTTTTTTTTTGAAAACTAAGACGACACTCAAGAAGTCTAACTGGGCCGGATCAATAGTTAGGCCCAAAGGTCACACATGATCCCATCATGTGGACTCAAACATATACCATAAGTCTACCCAACATAAACACAATCATTAACACATAACATGAACACATAATTCCAACACTGAATTATCATTGAAAACACCATCAGAGTAACTACGAATACATGGTAGTCTTAGTACATCACATTAAGGTAAACTAAGTACCACACACGGTACTTTACAAAAACGAATGGTTCCAAGAACCAGAAAGCAAAGACAAGGGTATTCCCCTTAGTGGGAATCCCAAAGCAACGCCGCAGCTTATCCACCCTAAGCTTCAAACAGAGGGTTCTCCTCCTCGGGTTTATCACCTGAAAGGTGAGTGGGGTGAGCTAACTAGCCCAATGAAGGAAATATAACAGTGCAGTTTAAGTAAACATCAGGTTAGTAAATAATCAACAGTTGCAATAATATCTCATGCTTGACAATAAATTCAAGTATAATCTCATCATCATTCCACATTTCATCATCTTTTCCATTACTGCTATCATCCAACGTAATGCCTACATACTACGCTGAGTCCATTGTATTAAGTCCGATACGGTCAAAATACATCCTTACAAGTACATCTTCGGCCCTCACATGGCCGATACTGACACTCCTCAAGTCAGCAACTGTCAACACTCATAGTCCAGTAGACGTAAACCATCTCACACACATGGCCGATATTGGTTCAATAGTTAAGGGTACGTGGAAGCAGTATTACACATTTCATATGATCAATATCATCAACATTAAACATCATGAGCACTTTTTACAATAGTGCATCATGTCTAGGCATATGGGCGGGTTTATCAAACTTGAAACCACTCATTGCTCAAGATCTATCTCATATAACCTGTTTACACCTACTGCAAAGTTAAGTTTCCTCACAAAAAATGTGTGGTCTCCGTTCAAACAAGTAAACAAGTACACAATCATTAACAGGTCAACATACATAACATCAATGCATACACACAAGTAGTATTTTCAAAACCATACTTGTTTTTCCCAAAAATATCCAAGGTAAATGGAATTGAGTCTCCTACTTAGTTTCTAACTATTTTAAGTTACAATAATCTCCAATATAGTAATAGTAAGGTGCTCAGTCCAAAACTCATATTGTCTTCTGGGCATGACCAGATTAACTTATTGAATTAGGTCTAGATACTCAGGTCACTTCTCGGTTGTTTTCTGGATAGGACCAGATCTGACACGTTGAGTAAGGCCTCGAGGTACCTCAGTGCCCCACAAATATAGCGTCGGCCTGGAAGTGACGTCACTCAGTGCCCGACCAATAGAGTCGACCTAAAAGTGAATGCAATAGTATATATACTATAGTAATAAGAGAAAAGGATCAATACATTTTTAAATTATTAAATGGGTACTAACATCACATGCATCAGTAACCAAACAAGAATTTTCACTTAAAAACTGGGTCCCTCGGAACAAGCCTCGGAACTAGGTACTGTGGCTTTGGACCATCCGAACCACTAGCTAAACTAGTCACTGACTTCGGACTTTGGGTCTAACTTCGGATCATCCGTAAATCGGGTCTCGGATCATCCGAAGTCCTTCCGAACCGAAAGAAATAAAAAAACGGGTCTCCGTGGGTCTGGTGTCTCGGAACATGCCGAGTGAGGGTCGGATCGTCCGAGTAGGTTTCAGTCCTTTTGAACTCGGCTCAGAATATCCGGGCGCGTTAAACATGCCTCAGATGCTTTGGGCTTCGGGTGAAGTTTGAAACGTCCAAGAGGTCCTCTCGGACCGTCCGAAGGGTGTGACCCTCGGACTGTCCGAAGATCAACTCTCGGACCGTCTGAAAGCCGTCTTCCTCCACTGTCTGCAATAGCGGACAGTGACGGGCAGTCACTGTGTGAAATACGAATCCGAAAATAGTGGGTTTTCCGGATTCGATTTTCACATCTAGCCGGTCAGATGGATTCCTCAGTGAGTCCTTTTTCCATAGGGAGTGATTTTAAACTTTGAAACTCATTAAGCCAACAGATTTTAAAACCAAAACATCACTGGTACAAGAAATCCTATGGTTTTTCTTAAACTTCAAACTGGTTTTACACACTCAAAACTTGGTCAAATCTAGTTTTTCTTGATTCTAAACCGACTGGAATTGAAATAGGAACACAGTGGTTACCTTCACTTGAGTTCATGGGGTGAAAATCCTGTCTTTAGAAAAACTTCCTTTCTAAGTTACAGTTGCAAAGCACTGAGAAAAACAGAGGCTGGGAGAGAAAATGATCGGCTGGTTTTCACAACTGAGAGGGAGAGATAGAAATTTTGAGTGGGAGTTTGATCTGCTGAAGAAGGGTAGTTTTATAGAAACCTTTGATCAATGCGTGATGGCCAGTCGGTGATTGCATGCCTCGGCTGGTCGACGTACCCAACAGTAACCGCAGATTTTCACTGTTGGTTGCAGATAAGTCCCTGCCAACTTTTGATTTTGCAAATAGGCCCTTGTTTGATAAAAAAAAAACTTGATTTTTAACTAAAACAACACTTTTAAAGCTTGAAAATTTTAATGAAACCTGACAGATAGGCTGAGTTTTAAAAACTCTAGTCACCATAAAATTTTGGAGATTTTAAAACTCACTAAAAACCATTGATTCAAATAAAAATCATAATTTAACACTATTTATATGTTTTAACTTGTGTTAAATAAAACAATTTGAAGTCCTCATTTTTAGGGTTTTAAAGAATAAACTAGGACATACTAAAATGGTCTAACATAGTAAACTTGTTTCAAAATTTATCTCCTTTCCAAAACCATTTAAAAATATTTATTACTCCCATTCGGGATTTTGAAGGGCGGTTTTAAATACTATTTTCTGAAAATAAAATTATTTTAAAATCAGGAATAGAAATCCTTGACTACGGAGAAAAATATCATCCAATAATAATCACCGAATAACATAATTAATAAAATAATAACAAAAGTGGTAAATTACCATTTTGCCCCTCTAGCTGGACGAGCTGGATCACTGAGCTTTCGAGCTTGGATTGGGCCACACCTGGGCTTCTCACTAAGCCCTAACCTAAATCTTTGAGATTAACCGGTTTAAGCAAGATTTATTAAGCTAAACTACTCCTAATTTGGATAATAAGGGTATTACAGTTATTATGTGCATAAATTGCAGGAGGCTCTAGAAATGCTTTTAAATGGACATCTTGTTATGTGAGCAACTTAGACTTGTACGGGAGATGATTGTGTTAACCTTTTTTTCCCCTATGAATGCTAATAAGGATTTTTTTAGTTGAATTGTTACTATTTACATTGAAGGAGACTCTAGAAATACTTTTAAACAAGTCTCTTAACAATATATTTTCTCTTTGTAGATCAAGCTGTGCTTTTAATTTAAAGATTTTGGTGAATTGGTTGAATAATAAAGGGCATCTCAACTATTCATCAATTCTCTTATTGTCACAGTGTCAGGTTCTATTGTTCTTTAATATTTTAATTTTAGTTCTATTTAATTATTCTTTAATCTTAAAGGGTTTTGTCGTATTTATAATTGTCTTTTAATCATAAAAATGTTTATTAAAAAATGTGAATTTGGATTTCAAAAGCTTCAAAAAAGGAGAAGAATAGAAAAACTAGTTTAGTCTAAAAAAGGGCTCTTGATAAATTTGTCATTGGCAATAAACAAAACTTAAAAAATAATTTGAATGAATATTTAACAAATGACTAACCGATTCATTTAACAGAAATAAGCCATGATGAGCTAACGGTACAAAAGAATGACAATAAACAAATTCACAATGATACTCAAGAAAATTTAGAAGAAAGAGAAATAAGAAAAGAAAATGAAATATCCGATTCTATTTCTATAATTAGTTATGATACAGGACTATTGGAAACTATAGATGCAAAAATAAGAGATTTATTAGTAGAAAGAGGTCCAATTAGAGGGAAAAATATAAATTTTCCTATCGATGAAAACTCTAGGCATTTCTCTACTAACTATTATACTAGAGTATTATCAAATGGAGAAAAGTATGATAGAAAGCGGCTAGTATATTCAAAAGAGATGGATTTGGTATTTTGTTTTTGTTGGAAGTTGTTTAATTCAAAACGAGTAAAAATGTATTAGTTACGAATTAAACTAGAGATTGGAGAAATCTTAATTCTAATCTTAAATATCATGAACTAACAAATGAGCATTTTATGAATATGGAGAGTTGGATTAATTTAGAATCAAGATTGTTAAAAAATACGACAATCGATAAAAATATTCAAGAACAGATAAAAAAAAAAAAGAATATTGGAAAAAAATACTCTTAAGAATTATTGCTGTTGTGGAAAGTTTTTATAAAAATAACATATCCTTTCGTGGAAATAATGAGAAGATATATGAAAAAAATAATGGAAATTTTCTAGCTTTGATTGAAATGATTGCAAAATTTGATCGAATAATGCAAGAACATCTTCGTCGTATTAAAAATGGTGAAATCTGTATCATTATCTTGGACATAATATATAAAATGAATTAATACATACTTTAGCACTGAAATTAAAAGTACAATTATTAAAAAAATTAAAGAGGCAAAATATTATTCAGTTATACTTGATTGTACTCCGGATGCAAGCCACCAAGAACAAATGACTCTAATATTGCGTTGCGTGAATGTTTGAATAGATCCAATAAAAATTGAAGAATATTTTTTAGAATTTTTAAGAGTAGACGATACATCTAGAAGAGGGCTTTTTAATGAACTTTTAAATGTAATAAAAAAAATTAGGACTTGATATTAATGATGTAAGAGGACAATGGTGTGATAATGGACCAAATATGAAATGAAAGCAACTAGGTGTACAAAAAAGACAATTAGATATAAATCCTAGAACTTTCTATACACCATGTGGTTCTCATAGTTTAAACTTAGTAGTTTGTGATATGTCAAACTCATGTCCTAAAGCTATATTTTTTTTGGAGTTCTGTAAAGCGATGAAATTTTTTAAAAGATAATGTATCTATTTTAACTATAAAGCCATTGTCACAAACACGTTGGGCAAGTCGTATTAAAAGTGTTAAAGCGATAAAATTTCAATCTCTAGAAATTAGAGATGCTCTACTTCAATTAGCAAAAACTAGTGAAGACCTTAAAACAAAAAGTGAATTGAAAGTTTAGAAATCGAAAATTTTGAATTTTTATTAGGTATTACTATTTGGTATGATATATTATTCTTTGTTAACTTAGTTAGTAAAAAATTACAAACTATAGATATGCATATTGATGTTGCTATAGATCAATTAAAATGTCTTTTTAGTTTTTTTAATAACTATAGAGAAAATGGATTTACATCAGCTCTTACTGAAGCTAAAGAGATTGCAACTAAAATGGATATAGAACCTAAATTTAATGAAAGATGTAAAATTCATAGAAAAAAACAGTTTGATGAAAATGTCGATAATGAATTAACGCAATCAGCCGAAGAAACTTTTAAAGTTGGTTATTTTTATATATAATAGATCATGTGATTTCTTCAATTCAAAGTAGGTTTGAACAATTTCAAAAATATGAAGATATTTTTGGTTTTTTATTTGATTTTAAAAAATTAAAATCATTAAATGATGATAGTTTGAAAAAATATTGTCATAATCTTGAATGTGTTTTGAAACATAATGAGGTTTCTGATATAGATGATTTGATTTGTTTTCAGAGTTAAAAGTCTTAAGAGAAATGTTATCAACAGAAATAATAACTCCAATTGAAATTCTAAATTATATTAAAAGACTAGACTATTCTTTTATAAATACTTTTATTGCATACCGAATGTTATTGACAATACCGGTAACAGTTGTTTCGGGCATAAATAAGTTTTTCAAAACTAAAATTGATAAAATCTTATCTACAATCAACTATGTCATAAAAAAGATTAAGTGAATTAGCCATATTATCAATTGAAAATGAAATTCTAGCAAAACTTGAATAGAAAGATTTAATTAGTAATTTTTCATCTCAAAAAGCAAGAAAAGTAAATTTTAGGTAAATTCTTTTTATTATATATAATTAAAATTCTAATTAAATACTGCTTATAATATATTAAATACAAAAAATGTCCTGTTTAGATTTTTCGCTTTAGGCCTCAACTTGTGTCTGGCCGGTCCTGCACATCTCATTAGCTTTTATTAGTCACTAGTGAACCCCTTCAACCTCCCTAGTCTGGCCTTGCCTCTTCTATGTTTCTTGAATCATCTTAGTATACTTTGCTATTAACAATATTTGTCACTTTTCCATGCAAGGAAACTGGTGCATGTGGATTGTCAAACTAAATCTTGGCCAACTAAAATTATGGTTCGACTAACCCAATTGGATTTGAAGGATGGGTTTAAATTTGAATGCTTATAACATCAATTATGTGCAATGATAGAATACCAATTTTAAGAAAAATAATTTTTTTTCTAAAAATAATTCTTCTTAAATTGCTTTAAATAATAAACTTTATTTTTGGAAATTACTTCATAAGCATTTAAACCAAGCTTCAAAAAGTACAAAAGATTAAATTGTTTATTCATTGCTTCATTTTGAACATTTATTATTCTATCAAATTATCTTCATCAAAATCTTAACTATCTTTCATTTGCTAGGGGAGGAAATTTTTATGCAAGGCTATTCAAAAGGAGCTTCTGAAAACTTAGAAAATAGTCAAAATACAAATGTTTGTGTTACATTTTCAATGTATTCTCCCTTAGGTTGGGGGAGAGGTGGGATTATGTCAAGACAATCTGAAAGAAAGTTCTAAGAAACTTTGCAACCAAAATATTTTTTTTACTTTTTTGGACACTAGTTGTTCTTCAATTGACAATAAAGTAATTCTAAAGAAATTTACTATAGTTTGTATTCGGCGTGTGCGGATAGAGATGTTTACAAATGCCTTAACGATTAGTCAAGTGTGACGCCTGGCTAAATCAGGTGGGATACCTAGATGCTTTGATCTTTAAAAAAAAATCTACCATCATTTCCTCTTAATTTTAAAAGGGAGCTTTTTGACATTTGACAAATTCTCATGATAGTGATGACACACAATGAACAACAAATATGCCGATAGGTGATTTCACTTGCACATTCCAATTGGCTTTTTGCAATTTTTCTTGTAAAGAATGCTAAAGAAAAGTTTTTTTTTTCTACATTTGACATATTCTCTAGTGGAGGTATTACATAACAAACAACAAAATTGCATATAATATGTCCCTCTTGCACCTTCCAATTGATTGCTTCAATTTTTGTTGCAGAGGATGTTTTAGACAATTTCAATTTGAGAAAAATGGTTAGTGCCTTCATTGTTATCTTAAATAAAGCTAAAACTTTGTGTGTCCTTATTTCTCTGAATGGATCTAGGCTCTTTAATTTTCTTCCTCTTTTATAGCCAAGCAATCTCCTTCAAGACCACAATCTCCCTTTAACCTGACACCTCTCTCCACTAGAGATTCTCTCCTTTTGGATAACTTGGCTACTTTTTATCATGTTAGGTCATCTAGAACGAGCTTCATAGAATTTAAAAGATAATAAATATTTATCATCATTATTTAAGTCATTTCTCTCATTAATTTGGAGTTGATTTTTATATTTGAATTTGAAAAATTATTTCTATAAACCGACTTTCCTATCCGATGCATATGAAACTTAGCCCACAACCTCTAGGCTGTAATAATGAACTTTAACCACTTGTGCTACATGTTCCTGTTAGATACAAATGTTTATCATGCCCTTTTTTTGACATTGGTTATTCTCCATGAGGGAGGGAAGAGATGAGACTTGGTGGGAATGATATCTATTATGCAAATTTTGTGCCAGGTAATCTAAAGGAATTTTTAGGTAACTTAGAACATACAAATGTCTATATTGCTTATTTTGAATGGTAATTATTTTTCAATCGCTGTAAATTAAGATTGTTATTACAATTTGACTTTGATTCGATCTACCAAAATACCTCATTAAATTTAGGAGAGATTCTTTTGACATTTGGAAGATTCTTATGATGGAGGTGCCACAAGGAGAGGAAAAAAATACCCATAGGTGATGTCACACTTGCAACTTTCAATTGATTATACAATTGTTTAGGAGTGGATGCTATAGATAATCTCAATTTTACTATTTATAGGATTCGTATCTTGGATAATGGTGTTTTTTGGTGATCCGGTTTAAAGACCATTTTGTTCGTGCTTCATCACCTCAATCAGGCATATCATTCGATGACATTTTTATGTTATGTTTTGTTTAGTTTTTTTCCGCTCTTTGTTGTTTGGCCCATCTTGTTTTTTTTTGTTTGGTTGTGCTCTTTGTCTTTGCACCTCTGGTGTCTTTATCTTTTAATATTATTACCATTTCAAAATGTAGCACAAGAAATATAGATGTAGTTACATGCTCCTATCAAATAAATTGAAAGTAAGGTAATAGATGTAGACATTGTACTGCAGAAAAATGCATAATAAATGTCATAGCATGAGAATTTTTAAAGACGGACAAAAAGGAAATCAAACATAAAAGCCTAGTATGGGTGGGTCAAAATGTTGAGTACGAACGAATCCCACATTAGTGGGGGGGGATAAAAAGAGAGAGTTATATGAGACTGAGGAACTCCACCTATCATGTTAGTCTTTTGGGTTGTATGCCCAGGCCCAACAGGTGGTATCAGATTCAGGCCCAAGCCACCGATGGATCCCCTATTCAGACAGGATGGCCGGCGACGTTTATCTGTCGAAGCATAACTCCACCTATTAGATTAATCTTTTGTGCTGAAAGCTCAGGCCCAACACAGAATTCATATTGTTTTTGACAGAAAGCCTACTATCTATTCAACAAGGCTTGCCTTTGTTGCTATCATCATCTGCTTGGTATGAAATTTTGGTAGTTTACCCATGAAATGTGGGCATCAAAGAATTTTCCAATGCATATGTAACAACTCAGTCCTCCAGCACAATATTATTTTCTTTGGGTCCATCTATGGATCCACACAGCTTTACATTAGTGAGCCAAGCCAAAGTTGTTCCTAAAAGACTATGTACTCGAAGGAGAAAGGTTCTATCTTAATATCTCACAGCATTTCAAACTCTCCAAGTGACATGGGACAAGAATATTATAGCATGCATATGAATACAAACAAAAAATTGGGTTGAATTTGATGATGATGAAATAAGATCTATTCACATGAGCTTTCAAGACACTATCAAATTCTAGTAATCTTTGCTTTATGTAGATATACAACTTGCTCAATCAAAGATCAATAAGATTAGCTATGGTGATTAACAGCCAAAAGCAATGGCACACAGTTTCCATAATCAATAAATCAAAATCCAAACTGAAGAATATGCAAAACTAAGAGAAAGCCAAAGAATTCCAATAATGAACCACAAATTTGGTGCAGAGCCTACAAATTCCAGTCATTACCAGAAGCACAAGAACACATATGGTGGTTACGGTGGTGGTAAACTATAAACTAGGTAGGAGTCAACAAATTCTGTACATTTTTGGAGACATTGTCGTTAGCATTGTCACAAATATTGTTCTCGGGATATTAATGATGATCGGTAAATATTTTCAAATTCTCAATTTTTATCAGGAAATTAATAGAAAAATCTCACGAAAAATATAATAAATGAAAATATTAATAAAATAAAATATTAATAAAATAAAATATTAATGAGGAATTTACCAGTAATTTATCTAGATATTATCGCGATATTACCATTTATCGTGTCTTTAACATGATTTTATCGGAAATTTACTAAGAATCTATCACAGTGCCGATAAATCTCAGGATATTAACGATGATTAGTTTACTAATAAAATCATGTTAAATTTGAAAATATCAGAGATATTTGTGACAGTAGTCGTATGGGTGTGCTTTGTTCTAGCTTTGCATTTGAATAAATTCCTTGTTTACCAAAAACATAATAATAACTATAAGGATACAGGATAAACATGTTAATTCTATTTCAAATCTCAAGCATAACTTCCCTAAAAAGAATAAGATGCCACCCAATTATCATATATCTCCAATATGTACCATAAGATGGTCTATTTGAATACTAACCGCCTTCACTGGACAAGGAATTGGAACATTCCTCTGATTCTCAGAGAACTCTCTAGTTTTAGGGCTGCAACTCGGGGTGAGTCAAGAATTTTGGATCAGTGGGTCAGGTGGGTTGAGAAGATAAAACCCAGCATGAAATTCGAGTCGGATCCGGTCGTCCAGGATTTTACAAGTTAACCCGGCCCAATCCGACCCAACCCGGCATGACCCAGCTAAAATTAGGTTAAAATGGGTTCAGAATGCAGGTCGGGTCAGAATTAGGGTTGATTGGGTCAGGTCGGGTTGTAAAGTTCGGGTTGAAAATTCGGGTCAGATCGAGTTGGGTTCCATATATATCAACTAGGATCGGATAGGGTTTTAAGGAATCCAACCCGAGTTGCAGCCCTATCTAGTTTATAAGACTAACATAAACAGATCTACTCATTCATGAATCAATTGATAAACAAAAACCCTCATATCATTGATGATGCAAAATTTAGTGAATTCAGAAAATAGGATATTAAATACCAACTAGTAAATAGATTCAGCATAAGTGCATTTAATAAGATTAATGATGACAGCAAAGCATCTGTTTGTAAACAAAGTAGAAAACAGTTTTAGTATTTGGATCGATCCAACAAGGAAGAAGCTTGAATAAAAGAAACCCTATTTCTGGATCTGGAAAACTGTTTTCTTGTGTGATAATAAATAAATCTAACCCAAGAAGGAAAGTTTATGATGCCCTGTAAATTCTTGAATAACAAAGTACACAAACACAGACTCACAAATCTATACAGAAACTCCCGAAGTTTGAGTCTGCCCGATTTATCTAATGCAAAATTCAAAGACTAACACTCCATGAAAATATGCAAAATTTTCATATAGATACAGTCAGAAAGGGGCAGAACTTGTTCTTTGCATTTGATACCAGGGAAACAAATCTCAGGATGGTCGAGATATCTGCTGCTCTCTCTATTTTTTTTTTAAATATCGGTCAATTTTTTTCTTAATTAAAAAAAAATTAAAAAGCTGAAAGAAGGCCCATTTTTTGGAAAAAAAAAATTAAAATTGAAATGAGCAAATATTGGCTTGGACCCAAAACTGACATTAGGTTTTTTTTTCTAAAAAAAAATGATAAAACCCTATTGTGCGACTGATACTTATCGTATTGGCTGATATTTGTTTTCCTTATTGATACCTTGGCGATGTGTTGCATTGTGAAGCATCCTTTCAAAATCCTGTGAGGAGAAGAATATGTTGAATCAGATTCTCTAGCATTGAACTAGATAATGCATCAGTAGCCAAAAAGAATCCCCTCTTCAGGCAGAGAGCAAGTGCAAACAATCTTTGGTGATTCAGACCTATTTGTTATGCTTGAGTAACAATTCATCCACACACACATGGTTGTTAGGCATTGGAATAGAGCAGAAACTGCAATTCCCAATTATAAAAAAAAAACATAAAAACATAATCAAATAACTTAGAAACATAATCAGTGCATAAAGTATAAATTTATGTTACGTATCAATCGATATGTTGCGGCCGAATTTAACACCTTAGCATTCAAGATGGTAGAAATAGGTAGTTGAAATATTATATATTTGAAAGTATATTATGCCACAGCTTTATCATCTTAAAAATTAGTTTAAATTTTTATGAAAGATCATCATAAAGAGTTCATATGTTGTACCTAAAGATTGTTAGAACATATAATTACACCATCACTTACAAATTTTTAACCAAAACTTGTCTGCTTAAATTCAGACTGAAATATAAATCTCAATAATATCAGTATTTTTTGAAATATTTTCTAGCCAAAATTTATTAGATTTTGACTGAACTTTTACATTTTTAATACATTTAAATCAAATTTTAATTGGCTTCACCAATAATTGATATAAATCATTTAATATGACCATATTCCACTTACACTTTTGATCTCCCTCAGGGGTTTAAAATTCTGTTGGACGATATGTATGTGATTTGTCATCAATATGCCCCTCTTTCCTTATTTTTTTTGAAAAAAATACAGAGAAATGACCGAAAAATAGAAAATCTAGAGTGAGCAGATTTTTCTAAAATAACAGTCATTTTTATGTAGTTGTGAGACCCTTTAAAGTCAAAAGTATTTTAAAAATTGTCTTAAAACTTTGGAAACTGTTTACATGAAACAAACATGAGAAAACGATGCTCTCAAGAATCTCCTAGGGACATATATCTTCTATTACAATTTATAAATTTTTTTATATTAATTTTTTTTTGAGTTTCATAAAGATGTCTAAATACTAGAAAAATCATAAAAACACCCTAAAAACTATAAAAATCACATTAAGGGCTCTTAATTTAATTGCAGAAAAACTTGTATATTATTTCATTTTTTTTTTTTGACAAGAAACTCGAAAATGAAAAGTATCTTAGAAAACTGGGGTTTTATCGATTTTTTCAGAAAAAAATCTTGGGAAATGACAGAGACACCCTACAAACTATCTAAATGACATTAACACATCTCTATTGAATTCTTTTAGCATTGAATATTATCTCATTAAATTATTTTGATAAAAACCCAAAAGTTTGAGATTATCTTTGAGTCGAAACTCGAAAAAATTGATGAAAATAATTCAAAATGGTTCAAAAAATAAAAAATCCTTTTAAACCTTTTTAATTTCAAAAAAATTTAAGAGAATAACTAAAAAATTGGTAGAATTTTTTTTAAAAATAAATAAATCAACATTGGCTGATACTGGTCGACACGTATTTGTCACTCTATGAGCCAATACGGCAACCATACGGCCGATTCAATATGTATCGACAACCATTAAATCGATATGTATAGTCCGGTATAATACCTATCCCCCAATATTACCACCCAAGGTCTCCCTAAGTAGCTCTCGAGTGAGAAGGTAGAAATCAAATGGCTAAGAAAATGCCTTGACAGACGACTATTTTATTCATTGATTCAGTCACCGTTCGAGGATGATGCAGACCTCCAAGTTAGTTGATCCACAATTTTAAAATTCGATAATATCTAAGGTTTTTTTTTAGCTAAAATAGCAATTTTAAAGGTGACTGTCAAAATATGTTACAGTTGAAAGGGAAAATCAGAGGGATTCTGGACCAGAGAATCCATCTTAGAGGTTGGTTCAGCTAAAACATAAAAATAATGAAATCTCTCGGCATTTTAGTGCTACCAAATGCACTGTCGTGTATTGTAAAATGCATTTACTTACTGTGATATCTCGTCAAAGAACATAAACAATATGGTATTACTATAAAGCAATGCATTTTATTATCAACAGCAAAGTTTAGTTGATAGAAAAGAACATAGTTTCAGCTTTTGTTGGGTTGTGTAGGATGATTGAGTCCTCTTCAACGGGCAGCTCGATTTTCAAATTTCTTCTTCTGTATATGTAATTTGTAATTTGAAAGTTTAGCCTAATCTGCCAAGGACCAAGACTGGACTCCCCCATTTTCATAATATTAGAATGTACGACACTGACCCAATAGAAGAAATGTGGTTTCGACAACGATCATAAGAGAATTGACAAATGAGTACGATTTTTTCTACATATTTCATAATCGAATATAGTGTTAAGACCTTTCAAACTCATTCATTCATGTGTTCAAGTGGGTTTCACCAAAAAGTGCTTAAATCCATTATCTAGGTGAGCCTTTATGTAGATTTCGAAGTTGCAATATTCTCTTCGCATTCTCTTTCGTAGGCTGGAGTTCTTCGGATATACGGTGAGCCCAACAGATCAATAATACAAAGCATCCAACTGCAGCCCCACATCCATGGACAATGATACCTTGGCCTACTTGATCTTGATTATAAGAGTGAGAACCTCTGTAATTCCTCTATGCCAGGAGCATTCGAACGAAAGGACATCATTTCAGATTGGATATCAAAATTACCTCAAAGTGTCAAACTGAAGCAATGTTACCAGCTTTTTACTCAAATTCACTTCTAATAGCTTAGAAGATTTTGAAAAGTATCTTCTTTTACAGCAAAGATAATTTGGAATGAGAACTGGAGCATCTGAAACTGTTGAAAAGGGACTAAAGTTGAGAGGGAGTTGATAAGGGGAGTAGGAATAATTTAAAGGGAGAAAAGGTAAAAACAAAAGAAGAATTGCTCTCAGGAAACAAACAGAAGAAAAAAAGAGAGGGAGAAAAAGCAACATGTGAGATCAATCTCTATCTATAATAGCCTGCATAAAAGTATTAAACAAACAAAAAAAAAAAAAAACAGCTAAAGCAGATCAACATAATCTCAAATCATGCAAATCTGGAAATTGGCTGTCAGTGACAGTATCAACATGCCTTTTGAAAGCCACTCGTTACAACAGAGAATACACAGCATGTAGTACAGATCATAAAATATTTCCATGTACAAATTCACAATTTTTTTTACCCACTGTAAAGTAAAATCTATCTGTTTAGCGCCTCCATTTATCTCTGACTCGGGTTCGGGGAATATGGGTGGTTCTCCATATGAGGTATGGAACATAGGAAAGGGAGGGGATATATCTAGTTCTCATTTGATTGGTATGAGGATGCGTTTTCGGCCTAGTCTTTCGGCAGCGAGTGCCTTCCGGACGGGACTTTCTGTTTATCTTGACTATGATGAAGAACAAAAAAACAAACTGAAGAAGAAAACCCAATTTCAGATAGAACATACACAATACATGATCTAAGAAGGACCAGTCTCCCACACATCAAAGACATTTTCTTCACTATGAAGAGCAAAGAGCCGATCTCCATCAATTGAAAAATCACAGATGGAACCACCGTAACTTCTTTGCAGTGTAGATGTCAACACCAAATCTGGCCCAGAAAAGACTGATATACTATCATTCATTGATGAAAATAGCTGATCTCCATGGGCTGCCAGCTTCGGGTACCACAGTTCGTCTGACATGTTTCCCTTCAAAAGATGGCTTCTCGAGCTCCACCGTACACTTCCAACATTGCTTCTCAAGTCCATGAACCCCAGATCATGATACTGATCTACTACGCAAATGGAATTGTTCTTCTCCATTGTAATTGCATCCAGGACCCGCTTCTCGTCAACAGTGCTTGGCATTCCGAGATCAGTCCAGGACCAGACCATCCTCTTCTGCCTAAAGTCTATAATACTATTGTAACAATTGTCTTTCTTAGGAAACAAGGTTGCAACCATCAAACAGTTTCTACCATGCAGCCATTGGAGCTTGTCAGCATCGCCAAGAGACCAACCAGGAGATTCATAAAAGAAATCTACTTGCTTTCCAGTCACTTGATCCCAAACTCCAACCCCATATTCATTTCTTCTTCCTCTGCAGCTCGCAAACAACTTATACTCTGAACTAAAACTCAATGCTCAACCAGTAAAGCTCTTCAACTGGTTGTCATGGCATACCTGAAACCTATGCAGGAGATCACCAGTAGATGAGCTGAAAACTCCTATGCCACCATCACCTCGGCCCAATCTCTCACATGCACTTACAACAATGTTCTCAGAATTAATGTACCCAATGTCATTGATTCTCTGATAATCAAGATTGATTGTTGGATGCTCTTCAAGCATCCAATCATAGACATGAATAATGCTGCCATGAGCGACACAACATCCACCATCTGGGCCAGCACGAATGGCGGTTCCATCACCTGGTGCCTGGCCTGTGACCCAACTGGCCTGCCTAAGTCTGTTACCATCAAATGGTCCCCATTTGGATGCTCGGACATGTGCAATTAAGCCATAAAACAATGCCTCTTCGTAAAGTAATTTCTCTGGTATTTTTGCAGGGACGTGAAGCTTACCGGTGCGGAGGAGGTTCAAGAGGACAGCAAAGCATGCTGGATCCCTGTCAATGAAGTAATCTTCAGGACCACCTGAAGGTAAGTTCCAGTTCTTGTCTAGCATTGCGCCTAATATTGAATTACGACCAGCATAGGCAAGTGTTGTTGACGTCGTTTCAAAGACCTTCCTCCCAACATTTCGTAATACCTCGAATTTTGATACTATTATTTTATATGACAATTATTCTTTTAAACGGTGGATTTTAGAATTGGACTTTATTTGGATCAAGAATTGGGCCATCATCCAATTAGGACCCAACCAATGTTGGAATTGATTTTATTAAATACAAATGGGTTGAATTAATTTAGTAATGAATTATATCTAATTTTAAACAAAAGATTTTTATAGCCGAATTTTGAATGTGAAACCTATAGATTTTGCGCATGAGAGATATGTGGGATTTTAAATCCACAATGAAATGCTATATATTTAAAAAGAGATGAAATATCTATGAAATAAATAAAAGATTAAGCATGGCCGAAATTTGGATAATAATATCCATATTATGCGCATAGGATATTCTAAAAGGGAAGGTAGATTGTCTTAAATTAAATTAAAATATTTTTTGGATTATGATTAAGGTTATGCGCATAGTACTTACTAATTAGAGTTAAAGGGAAGGTTTTAAATCAAGAAGGAGAGGTCGGCCATGGCTAAATAAGACAAGGGAAAGTCGGCTATGGCTAATTAAAGAGGAAAAGTCGGCCATGGTTAAATAAGGAAGGTTTGATATATGTTCAGTGTTTCGGTTATAATTTTTCATTCCGATATCCGATTGCTTTGATTCTTTTTGTGTTGGAAACAAGACTTCAAGGGCTACAACTTTGTAGTTTACCACATTTTCTGATTCGAAATTTAATAAGGTCAAAACTGAACTACAATATAATATACGTGTAAAAAAAAATGGGAAACACAAGGGGCGCACGACTAAGGGTTGCTTATCTTAAGAACATTCTAATATTGGATTAAGAAGCTTAATAAAAGGAGAGACCCAAGGAGGTGCACGGTTTTTACAACCCCATCTCTTTCTCAATCTCTCAAGGCTCATACACGGCAATACAAAAGGAAAAGGGCAGCAACAAGAAGTTCTTGTTTGGAGAAAAGCAAAGTGAAAATAAAGAAAAATTGGAAGAGCAAGAAACCAAAGGGGAAAAGGTTAGTATCTTGTTTAATAATTTTATATTTTGAAACAAAAGAAAACTATGGCCGAACCCCATGGAGAAAGATTGGTGATGAGTATTAATGGATTAAATGGAGAAAAAGAACCATAGGGTTCGGCCTTATGGCATGGCCGAACCCATGGAAAAATATAGTTCTTGAGTTTTAAGATTGAAAAACCATGGAGAGATTGGATTTACTTCATTAGGGGTTATGTTCTTAAATTTTGGAACATGGAAAGACATGGTGATTTCATGATGAAACCATGGGGATTTATGGTTTAGAATTACAAATTTCAATGATGAAAATCCATGGAAGAATTTAATAATTTTAAAGGGAGATTTGGATAGGGATATGGATCGGCCATGGTATGGCCGAACCATGATGTTTTTTGTTATGGTTAAGTATTGGATCTAAAATAATATAAATAAAGGGGTGAGGTTCGGCCATGGTGTATGGCTGAACCCCACCAAACATTTTATGGATTGATGATCGGTTTTTATTGGATCTAAACCAATGGCCAAGATCATGAACCGAACGGTTCGGCCATGGTGTATGGTCGAACCCTATGGGTTAAGTTTGGAATGTTAGATGGAAATGGTTGCTAAATTTGGAGAGCAATCCAAATATAGTTAGTATTGCTAAAACTAGAAAACATCTAAGTATGGTAAGGATTGCTAAATTTGGAAAGCAATCTAAAAATGGAAGGAAGGTGGTTATTTTTTGAAACAATCTATTTTTAGAAAGTGTTTCCAATTATGGAAAGGAGGATTGAATATTAAGAAAGTTTCTATTCTTAGAAGTTGTTATTAAAATTAGAAAATATCTACTTATTGACCATGAAGATTATTTATGGAAACTATCTAAGAATGGAAAGGGGGATTTAATTATGGAACTTGGATTAAATAAATGGATTGGATGCCATGAGTGAGGTTCAACCATGGTGTATGGCCGAACCCCACTAAGGTTTAGTTTTTGAAAACCTATTTAATTATTAAATTAAATATATGGTTTAGGCTCATGTATAATTGAATCAAAGGAGATAGATGATATGAATTTAATGTCATAGTTGGAAATTATACACCATAGGTTCGGTCATGGTGTATGACCGAACCCCATGGTCCAAATTAAGGGATCAATGACATCTTTAATTCATGGTTTAAGGGCTGATTTATGAACCAGATTATGAACCTATGTCATAAGTTAGGTTATGTGTAGTTTTAAAATAAAATAAAGGATACAATGTATGTTAGGAATTGATGGAAAAAGGAATGGCAAAAATGTAATTAAACACCAAAGTGGAGAACCATGGGTTCGGCCATGATGTATGGCCGAACCCCATGAGTGGTGTTTGATGGACTTATTTGGTTAGGGAAATTTATAAGGTCTAATTATGGAAGATTTAAAGGAAAGAGGAAACCAATGACATTTTTGTAAATATGAGAGAATATTGGACATTGGGTTCGGCCATGGTGTATGGCCGAACCCCATGAGTTGTGTTTGATGGACTTATGTGGTTAGGGAAATTTATAAGGTCTAATTATGGAAGATTTAAAGGAAAGAGGAAACCAATGACATTTTTGTAAATATGAGAGAATATTGGACATTGGGTTCGGCCATGGTATATGGCCGAACCCCATGAATTTTTATGGGATTATGTGCTTTGGAAACATGAATAGATGACTTGGAACCTAAGCAAAGAAAACGGGTTAGGGTTATCAACAATGGCATTTTTGTAAATATGTATGAAAAATGGTAAGCCATGGGTTCGGCCATAGTGTATGGCCAAACCCCATGGGGTTTTATTTATAGACTTAGAATCTTGTAATTAGGTGAGACTTGGTGTTGATTTATCATTATATTATAAGGTAACGAGATCTCGCAAGCGGTGCGCGATCGGTGATCGAATCTTGGACGAGAACGCAAGGACTTGTGAACGGTCTTAGATAGGATTCCACCTCTTTAAAACCATGGGTTTATTTACATTGTCTTTATCTTATTTTGATGATTTTATATTGCAAAGGATATGTTTCAAATGGTAATTTTATATGCTATGTTTATTTGATAAAATAACATGTGTTTTAAATATGAGCTTTTAAATGCTATGATTTTGTATAATTGCATAGCATGTGGTATTTGCATCTCATGCATAGCATGGGAGGGATGATAGGTAACTGGGGACCCACACTTCGTCGGGGCGTCCGTAAAACACTCGTGGGGGGCTACCTTGATGATGAAAATTCTATCAAGAATATACTATGTATAAATACCTTGATGATGAGAATCCCATCAAGAGGAATACTATGTATGAAGACCCTGGTGATGAGCATTCCATCAGGGGATACCTTGATGATGAGAATTCCATCAAGAGGATATTTTGTAATGGGTGGGACTTATTGCATATGATAGGATGGCATGTCATTGAATCTGATTATGACTTTTATTATCATGCAAGGCTTTGGTTTTTATTGGTATGATTGGATCTTTATTATCATACAATGTTTTAAATACGATGCTTTATATGTATGGTATGATTTATTATACTGGATTTGATATATTTATTATATCTGTATTTTTGGTACTAACCCATGTGTTAACCCTAATTGGAATACCTACTGGATGCGTTGTATTAACACCTTACTTCTACTCTTTAGTGGATGATGCAAGAAACGAGGAAAACGCTAAACGCAGAAAGGGACAAGCATAGGAGCTTGGAACGCTTTTAGTTTTATATTTTGTTTAAGATACCCAGGGATTTATATTGAGAGTATCAGATTTCAGAATAACTTAGATTGAATGCTATGGTTGGATGTTTTAATTGGATAACGATGATTGTGATTTTATTGACTAAGTACTTTGCTATCAATGGAATAGAACTTGGTTCTATTACGATTCCACAAATTGATGTTATGATTCCGCAGGTTGTGATTTTTATTCCGCAACTTGATATTGCTATGTGTGAACCATTTTATTGGACTGAATCCATACACACATAGGGTTGGCCAGTTAAGGGTCGGACTTTGGAAGTTCGGACTTAGCTCGCGTCGTTACGTCCCGCGTTCTATCACTCTACTCTGTTATAAAAAAAAATATACTCTGAATTTACGGGAAAAAACAAGTGAAAAAAGACGGGGCGTTACACATTTATTTTCACTCGGTCTCTTGCCATTGTTTTCACATCCAATGCCAAAGACCAAGATGAAAATTTCTAAGAGAATCGGACCACCTAAGAAGATACAGATCTGAACATGGAAAAAAAAAGAAAGAGCGAGAGAGGAAACTGGTGTGCGAAGGAAAGAAATCAAAAGAGATTAAACTAGAGGCAATTGGAGCAGCAAAGAAAAAAGTATTGGAATTTGACAAAATAGAGGAAAATAGAATTCTAAGGAAAATAAATCAAAAGAGAGTTTATTACGAAATTGAACCAGCAATTAAGAAACTGATCCGAAAACAAAAAGTTATAAGAGGAAACAGGGAAAACTAAAATTCTGAGGAGAAACCGATGTGAATGGAATGTGTGAAATTAGAGAGAAATACGATTGAAAAAAACAAGTAAAGACCTAAGAGAGATTCGACTTGATTAGTGTCAAAACATGAGACTTTCAAAACAGAGAACAGGGGAAGCAGATAAAATTGACAAGATTACCGGCGATTTCCAATGAAACCTTACAAACTAATATATGGATTTTAAAGAAAAATGATGTGTTGACAAAGTTTCAACGATGGAAAAGGAGAAAAAAGAATCAAGAATTCCGTTGCGATTCCAGAGAAAATGAGCAGACAAAACAGAGGAAAACGGTGAGATTTTCAGAGATTTCAATACAAATGGAAGAAACTGAGATATGGGTATTGGAGAACGTGGGATCCAACAGCTGGGTTTCTATGGTCAGGGGATTTGGTGGCGTAGATTCGGAGAATTTGTAGCCGGTTTGAGATTCCGAATTAAACTCTTTCTTAATTCCTCGGCTTCTTTTATTGTGCGTCATCGGGGGATCGTACCGTATGTCATCCAAGTGCCTGTCAGCCTTCACTATTCATGTTATTTCTCCAGTCAGTTTCATAGGTGGCGTGGCTGCCCCTCTCCCTTTGCAGGGCCCACTAGTTTTGAATTCAAACCAAATAAAATAAAATATTTACATAATCATAGACGGCAAATTTTAAACTTTGAGATTCTTTTAGGGGTGGTTTGATCCTAGCCAATTCAATTCGATAAGAATATAATATAGTTTATATTTTTTTGATAACCCACTAATTATTGAGAGATGTGCAGTCTCTTTATCCACATATGAAATAACTTTATAAGAAATAACTCTTTAGAGTAGAGTAAAAATTAAACTCAAAACTCCTATTTTTTGAGATGGGTACTGGACCATCAATCTAACTCCTTTGAATTAATATAGTGCAAATACATGTACTATCTACTAAATATTTTTTATGAGATTATAGAGAAATAACTTACAATAATCTTGTTAAAGACTTATTTCTTGAAAATGCTGAAAGTTATTTGAATATCTGCATTGTATTTTGTAAAAGTATTGAAAATTATTTGAAAATAGTTTTTTAAAAATTAAACAGTAAAACTCTTATAAAATCTTTAAAATCTAAAACGTTGATCAGTCTTCATACTTAATTTATTTAAATCTTATTACATTGAGAAAAATATGTAGTGCTTAAAATATAAATTTGTTGAAAATAAAATGACTAACAAATATTAAACTTAACTAAAGATTTTTAGTAGAATAATGATAAGATATATACTTGAATATTTGGAGTATAAAAAATAATTTTCAATTCTATCAATGAACCTATCGTTTTAAAATGAAAAGTTTAAATATTAAAAATATTAATTTTTCAGACTCTTCAAAGTAATTTGAGTACTGAATTGAAATGAGGGTTATGAACTACACATTTAAACATATGACCTTTTTTATTGAAACGCTTATTTGAAAATGGTGGCAAAACAAATGAGTGCTTATGTAAGTAACTGATCATTTGTTGTTATCCATTGTTAACTTTTTAAAGTAATCTCAGGATTTTTCTGAGAAATGTGGAGACATTCCAACTAAAAATAAGATTAAATTGTAGTCATGGATCAAAAGTAATAAAATCAATTATTAGATTTAGTTTTAATTAACCATCTAAATGAGATTATAAATCTCCTCCATTTTTTTTTAAATGAGATTATAAATGAAATGGATATATGGAGTCAATAACATTTTTTTTTTAATTGGTAATCTTCTACATATAGTGTCGAAGGTAGATCATGTAACTTATGAAGCCCAAGCTTATGTGATAGGGCCCACCTTTTTCTACACCATCCGAGGATTGGACTCGAAGTAAAGCTTTCAAAATTGGAAATGTAACAAGGCACGTGCTTTGTAATAACAGATGTTGCTGTACCTTTTTGTCATTTAAATAATAATACATAAATAAAAAATGAGATTTATATTCCTATTACTTCTCTCAAATTTCCTAATTTATTATTCTTATATTCTATCTTCGTAATACCCCAGTTCAATTTAGGAGTTAATTATGATTAATTATGATTAATTAAATAATTTTTATCCATTAATTATGAATTATTTTCCTCTAATCGTAAAGAGTATCAAATAAGTTCTTCAACGGATCTGAGTTTGACTCGATCCGAATCCGATAACTCTTTTACTTAAATTTCAAAGGTATATGGACAAGTTATAAATATAATAATAATATTATTTTAGGCTTAAACCTTGGATGCTATAGAAGTTCAGTTATTTGACTTAGTTTGAACTTCAAATTTTAGATTATGCATTTTTTTAAATTCCGGACCAAATGACATACCAATCTCGTTATAATTTTGCTAATTTATTTTACCCCTAACGTTTTAAAGTAGTAAAACCCCAATTTGAGAGGGTAGAGAAAGTCCTAAAAATATATAAAGAGAGTCAGTACTCAATATGTATTATAACTAAGCTGTTTATTTCTTTACACTCTAAAATAGTGAGTTTTTGATATTTACTTTAAGCCATGAAATATAGGCCGTTGAATATTCACTTGGAAAATGTGGTTTTTGACTTCAAAACACTTTGAAACTTTAAAATGTTTTTATCTGACAAATTTACTCTATCAAACTATAAGGTTGGATACTTTCAAAGAGAATCTTGAAGATTAGGAAATCTTGTTAAAACGGTGATTTTTAGTAAAAACACTGGGGTTTTAAGATAGATTTCACTCCAAATTTTAATACCATATTTAGTTTTTAATACCTGACCTACTGAACCAATTATATCAGTTAAGTGAGACCCTGAAATACCAAATAAAAGAAATGACATAAATGTAAATAGTAAAAAAAATAAACTAATATTATATTATAAAATAATAACAGAAAAAAAAATGTAGGATAAGTTTAAAAGCTATTGTTGTACTTATAGTTGTGCTGGACGGTTACAACACCATCAAATGCCTATGTAGTGTTGTGGTAATTGTAATAATAATTATAATATATATAATAATAAATGCATGGTTATCTAAATCCTATGAAGCTAATGAATAGCTTACGCAACGTGTATGGTTAAAATATCCATACGGTTGCTTATAAATGAGAGTAATGGGAGAGGAAGCAAGAAGGTAAAAAAAAAACCCTCAAAGTCTTTTGCCGTTTTGTTCTCTCTCCCTCTTTCAAAACAGCAAGCGCTCTCTCTCCTACTTTTCTTTTCTTTCCTCTTATTTCTCTTGCTTTGGCCTGGCCGTACCAGTAGTAGCCGAATTTTGCACTCAAGCAGCCGAATGTTCGGGTTTCCCGCGTTCTTTCAAGGGTTTTTAAATTTAGTCAATCGTACACGGAATTTTGCATCCAAGGTATCAAAATAATTATATTCTTATTTTTATTAACTGCAGAGCAAGTTAGGAGTAGAATAACTTAGTATTGAGGTTCAAAAAATGAGATTTTTTTTAAATGGAGGAAAAATAGATTTCCTCTTAAAATTTAAATTTCACCCTCAAGATTTGTATTATTTTACGTTCAAAATATAGTTTTCGACCCTAAGTAAAATCGGAGAAAAGATTAACCCCAGCTGACTATTGTGTGTTTATTTTTCCGCCTTGTGTGTTTAAATTCCTGTACTTTATCCTCTGGGCCAAATTCTTGATACGTTTTCATGGTCCTTCTTCCATAAGACAATAAGAGGATATGGCACTGAGTACTTTTATTTACTTTACTTTCTTTATACCCTTTGGGCCTCTCACAATACGTCTTCATGGTCTTTCCTCCAGAAGATAATACGAGAGAAGCACTGAGTACTTTACATTTTTCATTTTATTGTAATATTTTAGATGACTGACAACTAACTTTCTGACATAATTTAAAGGAGTAGAAAGAGCCTAGGTGACTCATTACACATATCATGTTTTTTGGAAAAATAACACGGGGTTTGGAAATTATTATGTGTATATACTGATAAATAGAAAATTTATACATTTTACTCTATTTTACAGATTTTCTGTGAAAAACTCAACCGGAGAAGGTGAGGAGACTCGAATCAACACTTGTATTATGTTATATGTTAAACTCACTAACACCAGATTGAAATGAGACCGATGGTCAATTAAAGATGGAAAATGTTATATAGTTCCAGATGCAAATGTTCTAACTGTTTAGAATGTAGGTGTTGGGGAGTCGAGGACTTATAGCCTCTAACGCAGTATGGACCCATGGAGTGTCTGGGAATTGTCGGATAAAAACTGGGTGAAGTCATTCGTGTTATTAAATCCAGTTTTATATGTTTGAGTGATATTGATTATTTTATTGATATCTTGTATTGGTATTGGATACACCAAATGGTAAGGCTGAAATATAGTGGTTTTCTCAGAATAAGTCCATGTATAAGCAGGGCACTGGAAATCATGAATTATCATGCATTTGACATTTGCATGTGATAATTATGTTCATAAGTTAAATCTGTGGAAGATAATAACTTTTTAAAGTTTGATATTTGCCGTTGGGCTATAATTGGTGAGATTAGCTGAACACCATTTGCGAACTGTTGGGTTGGACGTGTTAGTAGGCTATGGTCGACCACCATCAACCGTTGGTGTTTGATGGGCTAGTAGACCGGGTCGTGGAGACCTTATGCACTTGCAAGTTGCTATATTATTTTCGTAGAGGAATTAATATTACTTCTGGTTGGAACTTTAAATGGGGACAGACCTCAGTGTTAACAAAACGTACAACCTGAATAAAAACCTTAGAAGATGATCCTAGGGTGAAAATAGGATATGTTAATAACATGCATTTCTAATTCTGAGGCATGCTTATTTATTGTTGCATTACAATCATGGGATTTTATGGTGAGTGCTCCCCACTGGGTTGTTGCTCACGTCCCTTACAATGTAGGATATGAACCAGAGGATGGATTGGAGGGACCAATGGTGCCTCATTGAAAGTCGAGACTTAGAAGTTCCTAAGGTTTTCCGCATATGTAAACCATTTGCTTGCTTGAATATGTTTGTGTGTGTAATAAATATGTCTTATATGGCACAAGAACCTATATTTGTAAGTTTGACTTATTTATCTATATTACAGTAATATGTTGATATGTTTTTATATCATCTTTCATGTGGTTTAATTGTAAGACCGGATGGAAAGTCAGTTGTGTCAAACTGAAAGACAACCCTTGTTGTTACTAGAATGATATACCGACACGGGCGATATACCGCTAGACATATTCGATGTCATGACGTAACAGGCGATATATCGACAATGGTAGGCTTGTTGTGTTGGCTAGAAGTAGAACGATTATATTAAGATTAGAAGTGGGGACTAGAATGTCAGAGCATGTATGTGATTCACGTGTGTAGGGGAGATCTTTTACAAAAGAATTAATGGGTTAGTGTTGTTTCAAAAAAAAAAAATTAAGTCACGTTCAAGGCCCACATTGGGTTCAGGGCGTTAGAAGGTGGTATCAGAGCTTGGTTCAAGCTCTCGACCTGTGATGGGTAGTACGTAGTTAGATGTTTATAGTAAGCTCAAACATAGTTGGAACATCAGGGCGAGACTGGCTAGCCTCGGACGCTTTGGGACTTCAGAATGAAGCTTGGAACGTCCGAAGGGTTACTTTCGGATCGTCCGAAGGGTGTTACTCTCGGATCGTCCGAGAGTCGTCTTCCTCCACGTTGCAGACAGTGACGCTGAAACAGGGAGTGCAATACGAATCCAGAAACATTGGGTTTCCTGGATTCGATTTTCACATCCAACCGGTCAGATGGACTCCTCAGTGAGTCCTCTTTCCATAGGGAGTGGTTTAAAACATTAATACTAAATGGGCCAACGGATTTTAACACCAAAACCACAGTAGTATAAGAAATCCCATGATTTTTCTTAAACTTAAAATCAGTTTTACACACTCAAAACTTGGCGAAATTCATTTTTTCTTTATTCCAAACCGATTGAAATTTAAAGAGGAACATAGTGGTTATCTTCATTGAGTTCTTGGGTTGAAAAATCCAACTTTTGAAAAACTTCCCCTCTAAGCTACGGTTAAGGAAAAGACTTTGAAAACAGAGAAGGGTGATCGGCTGGGAAAACCAGAGAGCAGAGAGACTAAGAGAGAGATGAAGATTTGGGAGTTTAATCAGATGAAGAGGGCTGAGATTTATAGAAACCTCTAATCAATGCATGGAGACCAGCCGGAGGCTGCATGCAGCTGCGGCCTTTGTCCCGAACAGTAACTGCACTGTTTGGGCGTTGGTTGCACATCAGTCCCTCAAAAGTTTCAATTTTGCAAATAAGTCCACTTTTGATAAAAACTCAATTTTTAACTAAAAACATGATTTTAAAAGCTTGAAAATTTTAATCCAACTTAACAGATAAGTTGGGTTTTAAAAACTCTAATCACCATAAAAACTTTGGAGATTTAAAACTCATAAAAAATCATAGATTTAAATAAAAACTATAATTGAACACTATTTACTTAATTTAACTTGTGTTAAATAAAACAATTTAGAATCCTCATTTTTGGGGTTTGAAAGAATAAAATATACCATACTAAAATGGTCTAACATACTATACTTATTCAAAAATTATCATATTCCAAAATCATTTAAAAATATTTATTTTCCCTTTCGGGGTTTTGACGGGCGATTTTAAATACTATTTTCTGAAAATAAAAATATTCTAAAATCAGAAATAGGAATCCTTGATTAAGGAGAATAATATCATTCAATAATAATCACATAATAACACAATAAATAAAATAATAACAATAAGTGGTAAATTATCATTTTGGCCCTCCAGCTGGACGAGCTGGATCACTGAGCTTTCGAGCTCAGATTGGGCCACACTTTGGCTTCTCACTAAGCCCTAACCGAAATCTTCGAGATTAACCGGTCTAAGAAGGATTTATTAATCTAAACTCGCCTAATTTGGGTCAGGGTATTATAGATAAAGTAAAAACTTACCTTAAGAGTAAAAAATCTTTTTTGGTAACTAAAAGTAAGGGTAACATGATATATTAATATTTTTTGAGAAATTTTATAAAACATAATTATTAAATAATATTCATAAAGTAAATCCTAATAATATAATTTATAATAATATTATTCATTTTTTATAAATTATTTTTCATAATTATAATTTAAAATGAATACTACATCCTAACATTAAAAAAATAAATAAAGATTTTTTTGATATTATTATTTTAAATCCCAATAAATGAATAAAAAATATCAATATATCTCCTCATAAAATTTATAATTTATATTTTTATATTATATGAATTTAATAAAAATATTAATTCTCATAAAATTGTTAATATGTCAGGTTACCCCTACTTACAGTTACTACTACTTAAGGATAACCTTGGGTAAGTCCCGTAAAATTTACCCCTCATCCAAATGCATCACGTTGAAAATATTGAGACATTTGTAAAATAAACATCTAATAAAATAAATTGTTAATTACCCCAAAAGTGAGTACCATGAACCTCAAACTCTTCCTGAGTTTCGAGATCCTATCAAAATTTGGACAAAATCACCCCTTAAAAATATGACATTTTGACAATTACATTTCATAACATTTATTTTTTATTATTTATATTATATGAATTTAATAAAAGTTATTAATTTTTATAAAATTGTTAATATGTCAGATTACCCTTACTTACAGTTATCCTACTCAAGGGTAACCCCAAGTAAACCCTGTAAAATTTACCCTTATCCAAATGTATCATGTTGAAACTGTTGACACATTTTTAAAATAAACTTCTAACAGAATAAATTGTTAATTATCCCGAAAGATATTACCATGAACTTCAATCTCTTTCGGAGTTTCGAGATCCTATCGAAATTTTGACAGAATCACCTCTTAAAAATAGGATATTTTCACAATTATGTTTCATAAAATTTAATTTTTAATTTTTATATTATATAGATTTAATAAATAATATTTATTCTTATAAAATTGGTAATATGTTAGATTACCCCTGTTTACAGTTACCCCTACTCAAGGGTAACTTCTGTAAAATTTACCACTCATCCAAATGCATTATGTTGAGAATGTTAACATATTTTTAAAATAAATTTCAAACATAATTAAATTGCTAATTACTTGAATTTTTTTAATTATATATATATTTTCAAATATTTTAATTTTATAATATATAATTAATAAAGAGAGGAAGGCAAGGAGTATTGAGGCGTAGGGTATTGTAAATACCCCAACCTCCAAAGGGGTATTAAAAAATGGGATGAGAGGAGTAAATTTACAAATTTTTACCCTACCCCCTTCTTACTAAACGAGGGTAGCAAGAGATAATGAGGGCTTACCCCCATCCAAACGGTGCCGCTGCCTCATAAAACAGTCCTACAATTTCAGCGGAATTCAGTCAAGCCAAAATGACCTTTTAATCTAACATAGAGGATCAATTAAATGAGGTTTAAAATTGCGGTCTCAAGGAATTCATGAGTGCAGATCTCCTGAGATTTGGTCTCACATATTTTATGGATACATAGAGTGAATTCTACTCAGGTCTACATGGATTAATAGGTTTGAAAGGATTTGGCTCTGAATAGTGTCTGTAAATTTTATTGCGTCATATTTTTTTATGACACTCAAAATTCAAACTTTACATAAAGGTCAACATTAATTGAATTAGATTAATTGATTGTAATAGTGAAATCAATACCAAATTAAATATGGGTGTAAATCACAAAGAATAGGTGAGTGTGAGAGAAAAATGGATCTAATAGATCCATTGTGAGTCCCATAAATTAAAATTCATATGAAGGTCTCGTGAGAATATGACTTAAAAGGAAAATTATTTGAGCAAGGCCTCGTAAGCCTTTATGAGGTCTTTGATTAGTGGGGCCAATAATGAACCTAATCAAACCATTTTCGGGGTCACACCCACTTAGTCTCATAAATTGTATTATTCACTAATTTGACACTAATTGATCTAATTTGATGAATTTCTATCATCATATAAAATTAAATATTTGAGAGTTTAAAAAATATGATTTTACTTATCTAATCAAAATAAATTTACAATCAGCATATACAAGACAAGACCTTTTAAATCCCTTTATCATGTGGCCCACGTGGAGCCCACCAATTTGTGCTTGCATAAATATATGAGGTCTAATTTTTATGGGAACTCAATATATCCATATCTGCCAAGTGTGTTGTTTGGTTCATACATACATTGTTACTTTATACAATTGACAAGTGTGACAAGTTGTACCTGGTTTGCTTTCTATTTCTAAATTTTCATTAGACCCCATTAAAAAAATAAATGTGAGGATTGAAGTTTGAATTGATATACTATAAATATACTAAAGTTTATACAATCTTCAATTTTAAGCCACTTGATCTAAATATTAAAATTATCAAGTCTCCTTTCCTTTAATATATAACCTTAACCGATGTGATCAATATCAATTAGTCCATTTTTCTTTTGTTTTCTACATTTTCATACGACTAATTAAGTAATCAAATATACTGATTGAAATTATAATTGAGTTTCTATAGGTGTACCAAAATCCAATTATAAGCCACTTGATCTTAGTGGCTAAAATCAATAGCTATCAATAAAAATGTAAAGATGACCAGTAATTTTCGACTATTAAAATCAAGTGATCATTTTTTAGGTGAAATTTAATTGACTTGTAGTGCATCAAGTCCATTTTCTATTTGTATGGTTATTATTTTAATTTTTTAGGTGATAATTTTCATAAGACTAATTAAGTAATCAAATGTACTGATTGAAATTATAATTGAGTTTCTATAGGTTTACCAAAATCCAATTATAAACCACTTGATCTTAGTGGCTAAAATCAAAAGCTATCAATAAAAATGTAAAGATGGTCAGTAATTTTGACTATTAAAATCAAGTGATCATTTTTTAGGTGAAATTTAATGGACTTGTAGTGCATCAAGTCCATTTTCTATTTGTATAGTTATTATTTTAATTTGTTTCATGAAATTAAAGTAAAAAAAGGGGACCATATGCGATCTATAAAACTAGTTGTAACATATCTTTTCTTTGCACTTAGACATCTTTACTTTATTCTATATAAAGTAGATATTTTAAATTGATCATTGAAGGAGGAAAGAATAAGGAAGAGGCACTGCAATAAAAGAAAGATCCAATCGAGTACTGCCATGTCGAGCAAAAACAGGTGGAAAAGAAAGGAATAAAGAGTTATGTTCTGGGTGAAAATCCAACAAAATCCAACAGGCGTTGGCAGGAGAGTGAATCACTTCAGCCCTAAGGTTTAAATATCGGCCGATACATATCGTATTGGCCGATATATATCAATTTTTTTAAACCGAGTAATATCGGCCGATATGGCCGATATTCGGTCCGAAATATCGGTCACAATATCGGCCGATATTCATAAATATCGGTATTTAAAAAAAAAAAAAAAATTTAAACACCGATACGGTTTTTCGCGGTTTTTACAAGATTTTTTGCGGTTTTTCCAGTTTTCCACGGTTTACGGTTTCAGGGGTATTCACGGTTTTTCGCGGTTTTCGCGGTTTTCCGCCGTTTTACACGGTTTTCCGGTTCAGGGTTTACGGTTCTCAGGGGGTTCACGGTTTTTTACTGTTTTTTGCGGTTTTTTGCGGTTTTTTACGGTTTTTTCACGGTTCATCACTATTCATCACGGTTTTTTACGGTTTTTTCACGGTTCCGATATCGGAGGAGAGAGAAAATGCCGATATCGGTATGAGAGATAAAATTATCGGCCGATATATCGCCCGTATCGCATATCGGCCGATATATCGGTGACACCGTTTTTTGAATCCCTGCTTCAGCCTTCCGCCTGACCGAAGGAAAGAAGAAAAGAAAAAGAAAGAACCAAGAGCCCAAACTAAAGCCAAGAAAGATGGGGAAACAATCGAGTATAGAGAAACAGTGCAGAAAACTAGAGTGTGCCTCCTGACTTTGAACGATTAGTTGCAGCTCTATTGAGTCTGCAACTGGTGCTGCTGGATGAAAGGTTGGGTGTGTAAGAAAGAGGTAGGAGAAAAATACGAATGATACGGGATAGTTTGAGGCGGCCCTCCCTCCTATGCGCCTTACATGTGAAAAGATGATAATTCTTATTTATTGTTTGTATTTTCAATATTCCATACAGAGAGACTGATCTCCTTTAAACAAGGGAAGGAGTTACAAGAAATCAAAATAAAAAAGGAAACTATCTATTCAATCTTTATTCAAATGCCAACGAGAGAGATTATTGGGAAACTGCCACTTTACCGTGAGATGCCACCGCGTGGAGTAACACTACGCGTGTTATCTCAATCTGTGGGAGCAATTATTGGAGCAACTATGAAATTATCGGAGCAACTCTAGGAAATGGCCATACATGCAAGAATCATGACTCAGGCACGTAACATTCCCCCCGACTCAGGTCTGACATCGTCCTCGAGGAGGAATTCAGGAGACTTGGTTTGCGCTTGTGGTAAAGTTTCAAAGTGGCGTCGTGTCGCTCATTTGTCACTCCAGCCAACTTCCCTCCATGAGAAATATTTTTTACATGTGAGATTTATGGCCCGCGCAAACTTTTCATCGCAATTATAACATAAACCTTTAGCCCTTCTTTCCTGCATCTCCATCGGTGTTAACTTCTTTATAACAAGAGTGGAAGTTTTAGGATGGGCCGCGTCATGGAAGGTGCTTGATTTTTCTGCCTCAAAATATGGTTGTCTCCTTTGCACATTGACTTTCTCCTCTTGCATCCGGGCCAGCCGATTGCATCGGGGAGGTTTTGTGGCCGCAACATCTGAACACTTAATCGGATGTCATCCTCCAAGCATCCCAAGAAACAACTCACCATAAATGACTCGTTGAGTCCTATGGTGCGGTTGGCGAACTCCTCGAACTTGGTTTGATAATGTTCGACAGTCGAAGACTGTCGTAGCTTTGTGAGAGAGGCCATGACGTCTTCGTAGGGAGAGGATCCAAAGCGAGTGAGTAGACCCTTGGTGAACTCCTCCCAACTAGCTACTGCATTAGATATTTCCCTCCAACAAAACCAATGCAAGGCTTTTCCTTCCAAATGAAATGAGGCTAGTAACAATTTTTGTGTCATTGGAGTTTGTTGGTGGAAGAAAAATTGTTCGGCTCTATAGACCCATCTTGACGGGTCAGTTCCATCGAATCGTGGAAAATCCAAACGCGCCATACGAGTGGGGACTGCATGATCCGACCCATCACCTCTAGAGCATGGCCCACTGCCATACGAGTGATAACCAGAGGCGTCACCCACTTTAGTTATACGGATCTGAGATATATTATCCAATCTAGTGTCCACTATTTCTAGTCTAGCATCAACTATAGCCAATCTGTTGGCAACTTCATCCAACTGTCTTCTTTGTGTCTCCATGGCATTGCGTAGGAGAGCCATCATCTCATTAATTTTTGCATTTCGGGTAGCTTCCGCCATGGCCGTGAAGCCTTGCTCTGATGCCTTGGAGTGTGCCTCTTGTGTTTGAACGATTTGTTGTAGCTCTATTGAGCCAACAACTGGTGGTGTTGGCTGAAAAGGTTGGGTGCGTAAGAAAGAGGTGAGAAAAATACGAATGACATGGGCCAGTTCGAGGCAACTCTCCCTCCTATGTGCCTTGCACGTGAAAAGATGATAATTCTTGCTTACCGTTTGTATTTCCAACATTCCATACATATAGACTGATCTCCTTTAAACAAGGGAAGGAGTTACAAGAAATCAAAATAAAAAAGGAAACTATCTATTCAATCTTAATTCAAACGCCAACGGGAGAGATTATTGGGAAACTGCCACTTTGCCTTGAGATGCCACGACGTGGTGTAATGCTACGCGTCTTATCTCAATATGTGGGAGCAATTATTGGAGAAACTGAGAAATTATCGGAGCATCTCTAGGAAACGTCCATACACGCAAGAATCATTATTCAGACACGTAATAAAAACAGGGAGAAGAAAGAGAAGAGAGAGAAAAGAAAGGAAAAAGAAGAGAGAGAAGACCCAAGAGAGAGGAACTCGACTATAACCGTAGATAATTTTTTTAAGTGAAAATGAGGCCTATAAATATACCCTAGACCAAGCATTGTAAAGACACAGTTGAGTTGAATTCAATTTGAAGCTTTTTAGCTTTGTTTAGAGCTTTTCCAATGAAGTAAGTCCTATTTTGGCTCTTTGATTTTAATTTATATTTCTGTTTTAAAATTGAATTTAATTTAAATATTGGGTTTTAATTTTTGCATAGTGAATTTAAATTTCATGTCTTGTATTTTTTCCATTCTTAATTAAATTAAAATTCCGCAACCAAATTAGATCCTAGAAGGTTCAATGAATGCCAATTCAAATTACTGCCGAATTTAAGCTCCATGTATGCATCTGATTGTTTGCAATTAAGTTTAATTGTGGATTTCAATCAATCGCTTGAATCATTGTATTCAGAATAACAATTCCACGTTCGTTTTGCTTTCGATTAAATACCTAATTTCATTGGTGAATTTGATTTCGATAGATTATCCCAATGAAATTAGTTTCATCTTTATTTTCTTGAGAGCTATTGAGAGAATAAAGAGTTTGTATTTTAGAGTTTCCATTATTGAAGTCCTTGATTCGAATTGAAGAATTCATATAAATTCTTTCATAAGTTGCAAAGTTTAAGGAAGTGTATGAGATTCCAACCTTCATGAGTCGATGATTTAGATTCCTCACTTGTACACGAAGCACAAGTTCTCTTTAAGCTTCTTTGAGCTTTAAATCATCCAATGCTTCCCTAATAACCTTCTTTCTCACGAGATCTTTAATTTTTTTTTTTAAGATTTGTTACATCTTCTCATTAGGAGAAATTATCTTTTCAATCATTTATACTCATCTTATGAAAATTTATCCCACCATTTTTTATGGATGATTCTAAGTTTCTGTTAGTGTCTCGGCTTGGCCAAGTCTCTATGTTTGTCAATTCCATGACTCAGAAAGAAGCACTTGCTGGAAGCTTGAAGACCCAAGATGATCAAGTTCATCGTTATGACAATAAAAAAACATATATTATATCCATAGATGACTTTAGGTGGTACCCACACCTTAAAAAGGACTATCTCTGGAACAAATGGTTAAATTAGAAAAGCTTAGAGAAGAAGATAGACAGTGAATTGGAACCCAACTTGGAAATATCTATTTGGTTTCTCTGTCAGCTCGACCAGTCTATCTTACCGACCTCTCGGTGAAGTCAGGATCGACCCATCGTGTTCAAATACTGGTCGGCCAGATTGACATAGGTTCTGGATCATTGAACTGTCATTCTGGGTATGCCTCAGATCGAGAGTCTCGTATGCACCGACCCCTCGGTGAAAGGCTGAAACAACCCATCGTGGTCAACGACTCCTCGATCAAGATCTTTAGTTTTGAAACTTTGAACTCATGTGGACTCTCAAAGAAACAGATATATCGGCAATCAAAGGCCGATCGAGAGCACCGGACCGACCCCTCGGTAAAGAGCGACAAGTCGTTCTAGGTAACAAGTTTCTAGAGTTGAAACTACTGTCAAGCATGTTTTGCCCCAGATCGAGCCTCTCGTATGGACCGACCTCTCGGTGCCATAAATGTCGACCCATCAGTGACAACGACATGTCAACCGGGAATGAATATTACCTTTGGGAGTGCAATTAATGCACCACGGTCGGATCTGTAACGGTAACATTCCTAGTCACTGACACCTCGGTGCGACCGACTTGTCGGTACATTACCGTTACTGCAACTGGCTGCCTTTTGCTATATAAATCAATCATGCAACCAGTTGGTATCCTTCGGTAGGATCAGTTGGACCCTCATCTTCACCAGTGAGCTTAAACAAGAGCCAACAGAAGGATCACTCTTTCTCTTGTGCTTAGACTTGGGAAATCAAATACAACCAATCAGATAGATTGAGTTGTGAGAGAGAGAGGAAGGATGAAAACTTATAAACAAACAATCTAAGGATTGTGTTTGAAAGTGAGAAGGAGAGAACCATTTGGTAGAATCAGTTTCCTTGACACCCTGGACTGTGATTGAAAAACGACAGCTATGAGGCTGAGCGTCGGGACACATTGGGTGGGATCTTCACAAAGCACACATCAAGAGAAAGAGCTAAAAAGACAAGTGCTTCTTGGTTTTAACTTTCCTTAAAACCTTTGTTCCGAAAGTGGATTAAGGAAGCTTGGTTCCGGAACCACTATAAAAAATTTGGAGCAAAGTCTCCGACACAGTGGTGGGTGGAATTCCCAGCCAAATGGATATGTGAAGTTCCTATTCGACAGTGGTGGGTGAAATTCCCAACCGATTGAGTGAGATGGAATTCCTACTCTAATTGTGAGGGTGTAAGTCCCCACTTAGTGGATTTTGGGGATAGCTCAAGATTGAACGAGTCCTAACAGTGGATGTAGGTTGGCTAACCGAACTACTTTAAATTAGTCTTATGGTGTTTGATCTTTGTGTGTTTGTATTTCTTAACACACATCGCTTTGCATATTGATTATCGTATTTTACGCATTGTACACAAGCATCGATAATCAAACAAAATGTCAAGGGTCATAGTCTTAGTGTGATTGCTTAATGAAATTATCACACTAAATAAATCTCTTGATAAATGTTCCACTGCACTTTAAACAATTAAGAAATTTATAAACAACATGAAAAATGGAATTGACCTATTCAACCTTTATTGGGTTGTTTTAGCTCCTAAAAGGAGACTTTTCGTTTCTAACTAAAAATTAGAGGATAAATTTCTTGGCTAATAATGTATTTCGATTGGAGAATCTATGGAATATGATATTTTACCATGAATCTCCTCATTTCGAATCTTAATAGAAATCTATTATTGTCCATTTCAAGATGAATATATATATATATGGAAATGGTCTTTAAATTCATTGAAAAGAAAATCAAATATAGCACCATACCTATCCCACCAATCAAATCACCAAGAAAGAATAGATTTATAATCTTGGGTTAACAGATCAGGCTTGCCTGCAATCATTTTCTTTGAATCTAATGAACAGGGAATGATTAAATTTCTTGTTTTGATAGAGAAAGACCACTTCCCAAGTTTTGATATAATCCTAATAATAATGAATGAATGGTCTTTCATCTAGAGATGGATTTGAACTTGTACCATTGTTGTCTCCATGTGTTTTCATCAATGATTCTCAAAATAATCAATTTTGAGAATCCAACATTTCCCAAACCTCTCTACTTTTTGTTCTAACTACTAAATCTATATACTAGCCTTGATCGTACATTGGCTTAGGGTCTCAAAATTTTCTTTACATGAAGTGCTTTCGCCAAGTGGTTAAGGCGTGTGCCCCCTAAGTACATAGGGTTTCTCCGAGAGAGTTCGAATCTCTTAGGTGACGCTTTTTATTTAATTTTTCTCTTCAATTATTTTTTTTAATTTTTTTTATTAATCTCGCGTCTTAGGAAGCAGATGTCAGGTTCGAGCCCTCATAGTCTCACTTGGTGTGCTTTAAAGGAAATTGGTGTCACCGTGGGAGTTTTACGCTAGATTTTCTATAGTTTTCCACACGTAAATTTAAAAAAAAAAATTGAACAAAATATCTACTATTGGTTTATCCCAATCATCTAGAGTGCAATTTCTTGATTTTTTTGTGTATACTTGGATCCCCCCATAATCTTCTAATTGGGCTTTAAAAGGATTTTTTGTTACTCCAATAATTATCTTTGTTAGAAGACTTTCTTCTGTCTTTTATAATTTATTTTTCCTTTCTCTTGATATCTTTTAAAGGTGTTAGGTTTCATTTTAGGCCATCTTCTACTCTTTACTATAAGAATTCTCTAGACAAAAAAGGTTAGGAATAGAGTTAGTTTCACACTTCGACTTTTTAATACTTAATGTTGAAGTCAAATATTGTCCCGAAGTATAAGAACCAAGTATGTAGTAATGATATAGACTAGGGTCGGTATGAAATTGAGTAAAACTGCAATTCACAAGAAATAGGTGGATAAGGTGAGCACCATTCGAAGGGCAAAACCATTTTTCATGGAAGGGAAATAATATGCAATTATTTAAATATTTTTTGGGCTCTTTGTAACAAAAATTAAATTTAAGTTTTAATATTTTTTTTTTCTGGCAAGTCTCCCTTGGTTCTACTACTTGCTCCAATGCTCATGTGATCCTATATATATATATAGAGAGAGAGACAGCACCCATAGGCGACGAAGCCTAGATGGTCCCATAGCCTCCTCACACTTTGTCCTATTAAATGAATTGGATCCTACTTAATTTGAACTAATTCTGAATTAATTTTATCAATGTATTTAAATCCATTCAAAATTGCCTATTGTTTAATGTTGACTTTAGGGCCCTTAAAGATCATGACTTTTAAAACTAATGGACTGATTTTAATGAAAAACATTATCTAGAAAATGTCTTTCAAATGATCCCAAAAGCCCACTTAGGCACAATCACTCAAGTGAACTTGGTTCATATATATATATATATATATAATTAATGGGTATCCTTCTTCTAAGATAGAATTTTTTTTTATTCAAATAGAGTTTACTTAGGCCGCATTAACATCCACTTTCCTAGTCACACATATCTACTCATATAAATTAGATCCCTACTTAGTTTGAATCAATTTTGAGTTAATCTTATTGTTGAACTAAATTAATCTTAACTTGGTTCTAATTTCATATTTAATCTTTAGACAATAAAAATTATCTCTTCTAAACTCCAATCACCCTACACTTTTATGGGCTACATCATCTTATAAAAGACTCTTTGAATTAAACACATTTATACAAACAGGTATAGTACTCCAAATTTCACTCTAAAATCATCAATGAATCATGATATAGTACCAATAATTAAATATTATACCATATATTTCAATTGGCTTCATGCATTGCTAATTTTGGAGCTCACCAGCTAAGAAGAATGCTTAGATCATAAGTGTCTTTTTATGATAAAAAATGTACCAAGCATGAAAACAGGTCAAACTCATGGTAACTTGAAGGGAATATTTCATCATTCCTCTGCTTGATTAGTATGAGGGAATATTTTTCAGCTCATTGCTTCATCTAAAAGGAATCATGCTGTGAATTGGTTCCTTTATTGATTTTGGTTCAGGATGTTGTCATGAAATGACAACTCACTTCAGACATGATTAGGTTCAGTTAAGACTTCAAAAGTCAGCTACATTGCAGACATGATTAGGTCCAAATACCGCTGCTGCCGATATATTGGTTGGTAAGTTTCTCTCTTATCCGTTTTTTTCATTTTTTTATATTTTTGTCCGAATTTTTTTTGGTAATTTCAGAAAATTTGGGGCTTCTTGAAAATATAATTTTTTCATTAAATATCGTTCGTATACAAATTCAAATTATTTATTTAAATTTCGAATACGATTAATATTAAAATTAACAATAGATAATGTTAGGTCCATTCTCGGATCCGCTGTATTTCACGCCGGATGAATGTGGTAGAAATCTCATACGGCGATGGGAAGTTGATATTAGGTCCAGCAGTTGCGGATGCATAGCACACAGACTTAAAACATGGATTTAAGATTTCCATCGGTGGCCGATGGTTGTCGGAGAAATACTTAGTGACTGCCGTCCCAACTAATTGTTTTGCCGTCTGTCTATCTACTTGATTTATTTTTCCTTATTTCAAGGAAGTTAGCCTGTCCCACATTGGATCACAGCACCAATTGTATCCGGATTTACACTGTAGCGTTCAATAGTTGCTTGTTCTCCTCCTCTGAATGCATTTTTTATGGAATTCCATCGGCCCATAATTCCAGATTTTTGTCTGGATAATCCAGGCGTAGTCCCTATCCACTCGCACCGCCTGTGTAGAGAAGAATAATTCATTTTTTGCATTTTAATGTAATTTTGAAATAAATTGCTTTTGTTACATTAAACAATTAATTTAAAGAAATTAACCTGCACCACTATGCCCTCTCATCTCATGTTTACGGCGACTAATTCGCATTGCACACCGCAGTCTTTGCCCTCCTCAATCTCGTCCGGATCCTCTTCTGAAGATGACGGGACATTTTCCACGTATTGGCCCTCCCTTTCACTTTCTAAGCAGCTAGCCATTATGTGACCGATAGCATGCTCTTCTGCTTCAATCCTTTTTTTTTTTTTTTTGGCATTGACTTCGAGTAGTTGCCGGCAAATAATTTGCGCTTGTGTTGGTGCGCGTTTGCAAGCGACTACATCTCCCGTCTTTTAGGCTATATGTGCCTTTAAACGGGTTATTCTTCCTGATACCAATTTGTCACAGAAGTTGCATCTGACTTTGTTATTACTATGTCATTCACCGAACGACCATACTGGATCTTCATTGTTCTTAACCATTTCTGTTTAAGAAATGCACCCAAAAAAAAAAAAAAAATAGTCACATTTACATATTTTTGGGCAATTTATCACATGAAAATGGGGGTATTAAATGATAAAATGAAAAGAAAGCATCATCTACTGTCAAACTGAAATTTTTTACAGTACAAAAACACTACACACTGAGAGGATTTTTCTTAAAAAACATTCATACTTTTTCAGTACATTTACATATTTTTTCGCAATTTATCACATGAAAATGGGGGATTAAATGATAAAATGAAAAAAAAGCCTCATCTGCTGTCAAACTGAATTTCTTTACAGTACACAAACACTACACACTGAGAGGGTTTTTCTTAAAAAACATTCATACGTTTTCAGTACATTTACATATATTTTCGCAATTTATCACATGAAAATGGGGGATTAAATGATAAAATGAAAAAAAAAGTCTCATCTACTGTCAAACTGAAATGTTTTATAGTACAAAAACACTACACACTGAGAGGATTTTTCTTAAAAAACATTCGTACTTTTTTGGTACATTTACATATTTTTTTCACAATTTATCACATGAAAATGGGGGATTAAATGATAAAATAAAAAAAAGCCTCATCTACAGTAAAACTGAATTTCTTTACAGTACACAAATACTACACACTGAGAGGGTTTTTCTTAAAAAACATTCATACGTTTTCAGTACATTTACATATTTTTTTCGCAATTTATCACATGAAAATGGGGGATTAAATGATAAAATGAAAAAAAAAAGCCTCATCTACTGTCAAACTGAAATGTTTTACAGTAAAAAAACACTACACACTGAGAGGATTTTTCTTAAAAAACATTCGTACTTTTTCGGTACATTTACATATTTTTTCACAATTTATCACATGAAAATGGGGGATTAAATGATAAAATAAAATACAAAGCCTCATCTACAGTCAAACTGAATTTCTTTACAGTACACAAACACTACACACTGAGAGGGTTTTTCTTAAAAAATATTCATACTTTTTCGGTACATTTACATATTTTTTCACAATTTGTCACATGAAAATGGGGGATTAAATGATAAAATGAAAAAAAAGCCTCATCTACTGTCAAACTGAAATTTTTTTACAGTACACAAACACTACACACTGAAATGGTTTTCTTAAAAAATATTCATACTTTTTCGGTACATTTACATATTTTTTCGCAATTTATCACATGAAAATGGGGGATTAAATGATAAATGAAAAAAAAACCTCATCTACTGTCAAACTGAATTTTTTACAGTACACAAACACTACACACTGAGAGGGTTTTTCTTAAAAAAATTCATACTTTTTCGGTACATTTACATATTTTTTCGCAATTTATCACATGAAAATAGGGGATTAAATGATAAATGAAAAAAAAAGCCTCGTCTACTGTCAAATTGAAAATTTTTATAGTACACAAACACTACACACTTAGAGGGTTTTTCTTAAAAAACATTCATACTTTTTCGGTACATTTACATATTTTTTCGCAATTTATCACATGAAAATGGGGGATTAAATGATAAAATGAAAAAAAAGCCTCATCTACTGTCAAACTGAAATTTTTTATAGTACACAAACACTACACACTGAGAGGGTTGGTTTAAAAAACATTCATACTTTTTTGGTGCAAGGTCAATTTTTCCATAATTTATCACATGAAAATGGGGGATTAAATGATATAATTAAGAAAAAAACCTCATCTACAGTCAAACTGAATTTTTTTACAGTACACAAACACTACACACTGAGAGGATTGGTTTAAAAAACATTCATACTTTTTCGGTACATTTAGATATTTTTTGGCAATTTATCACATGAAATCAAGGTTTTTGTTTAAACATTTAAAATAAATAATCACATTGCATGAAATTTATATTTTTTCATAGAACCTTATTTCTAAAATCAGAGGGGTATTTTATAAAAAAATCAGCAATTTTTCCTAATAATTACTATTTCTTATAATGTTTTGTACATATATGGGCCATTTCATTTAGAAAATAAAAGAAAATGCAAAAAAAAAAAAAATTAATCTGCATGAAAAAATAGTATACATTCATAATAACTTCTATGCAAAATGTTTAAGCATAAATAAATTACTCAATCACTAACAATAATTAATAATCCATATCTCTAAAACAACAACATATTACAAGCAATGCATTAAATATTAAACTATACATTAAAACCATAAAATATTTAGATGAGACGGCTTAAAAATAAAAAAATGGAATAAAAACTTACATGAAATGAAGATCAATCTATGAAATATACTTTGAACGGAATGATCTTCTAAGATAAGCCAATAATACATTCTATTCCAATCAAGCCAGATGAAGGTATGTACGGGGATAGGAGTTAGAAAATACCACTGCTGGATGAGTAAGTTTCTAAATGATTTAGTGGCTGAATGAAGAGATGTATAGGGTATTCATATAATAGAGGAGTTCGGCTGGTTTAGATTCACGGGTTTTCAAAATATTAATAAAAAATTCAGGCGTGGGAAACACCAAGAATCCCACAGCCTGTTGGACTTGATGTGTTGCAGGATTCTCTGGCGATATTTTGACCGATATATCGTATGATATATCGGCCGTGATATATCGCCCTATAACCCATCATAATATCGCCGATATTAATATTTTAATCATATTTAAACAAACCGGTATAGTCCGATATTCTGAAATATCGGCCGATATTTCAGACCGATAAACGGTCCAAATATCAGCCGATATTAGTACATAATATCGCCGATATCTTGTGGGGCCCACTACCGATATAGATTTTTTTTTTTTTTAAACCCCTCTTTCCAGTTCGATAATTTCTTTATCGGGTGATATTTGATCCGATATACGGGCAGATATATCGTTCGTATCGACCGATAACGTGCATATTTAAAAAAAGAAAAACAGAAATAAATGTTAAAAACCTAATTTTATAAATATCGGCCGATATTGTGACCGATATTTTCAACCGTTTATCGGCCATATCGGCCGATAATATTTTTGTATGGCCAATACATATTGTATCGGCCGATATTGTTCGGTCTTATAAAACCGATACATATCGGCCGATACGATATGTATCGGCCAATATTTCGACCCCTGCACTGCACTTTAATTATTTTATCATCAATTTTTTTAAATGATCTTGTGCTGTGAACTTAATGACAGGATTATATAAATAGTTTTGAAATGAGAAATGTGTAATCAACTTTATAATTTTTCTAATTAAGTATTTGTTTTTCGTTAATTCAATAATGAGTGTAATAATTTTATAAACACCCGACTACTTCTTGAGACATGTACAAACTTCTCTACCCTTCCATACTGAGTAACTCTACAGGGAGTGATTCTTTGAGGGGTGAAGTGAGATTTAGAAGAGATCGAGATGTAGCAGTCTTGATTGAGTGTATGAAGATCTATCATATTTTTCCACAAGAACAAACCCAATATAACAAAATTTTAAACCCATATCTACATGTCTTCAAATTATTTTTTATTCACTAGAATTTTGGTTTCTATTTGGGGCCCAACTTTTCCTCATCTAATAGGTGTTTTGAATAACTCTTTTCATCCATGAACATGATACTAAAAAACTTTTTCGACTCAATCATAGAACTATGTTTTTAGGCTCACTAAACGTTAATTACTATACACTATTTTTAAGTTTTAAAATTTGAATCATATATGGCCCACTTTGACTCCATTTGATGGACCATTGAGAAATCTTCTCACAAATATGGCCCACTTTGACTCCATTTGATGGACCATTGAGAAATCTTCTCACAAATATAGAATCCCATAAAACTCATTAAATCCAATCTTGGAAACCATATATTTTTAAGCTCTTATAATTTTGTTGAGATTAAATTATTTTTTTAATACTAATACTCTTAGATTCGTTTTATTCTTCTTTTATTAATTACTAGTAGGAGTTTAAAAATTCGGTATCGGCTGATATTTCTCTCTCCTTTTTTTTTCACAAAAACGACCGATATCGGCCGATACGATTCGTATCGATCAATATGTAAACCCCTGGTTACTAGACTGCTCAAATTTAAATTTTGGGTGAGACTCATTTTAGTCCAATGTAATTTATAGACAAGTGTATACATATAAATTATAGACAAGTTTATACATATAAATTATATTTTAATTATATTGACGTAAACTATTATTTAAATATGCAAAATATGTGTCTATTGAGGGTCCCCTAAGAATTGCGGACATCTCATTAAGGAGTTCATATTTTTGCAATTCTAAGAGTACATAGCTCCGTTGACTTGAACTTTTAACATTTGATTGGCGGTCTTGAGTTTGATTCTTTTTGGACTTACTTTGATACATAGATCTTGCACATGGCTTATATATCTGTATAGATTTGTCTCACCTACAATGTGAGGTGTGAATATCTCATGATAATATTAAAAATTTGATTTTCAGGACTTACCTGATATAGGAGGTTTGGAGGTAGTTTTGTATATCCATAGGATTAATCTTATCATGAGGTAGGGATACTATGAATAAAAAATATTAAAAAAATCTAAGAATTATATACAGAAGTAACTGTCAGCATCAAACTGTGGATCCATGTTTGTCTCAAAGCTTCTGATAACTAAATATGAGCTAACCTTCTAATTTCCACACCAACCCCCTCTTGTCACTATCTTAACTACTGGTATGCTGTCAATCATCTGGCTTTATTACCAACTTAAATGCATATTGAATATAACACTGAAGTGTTCATACTATAATATGGTTGGGCTCCTTCCTAATCAATATTGTATATTTTCCTTTGAACTTCGTTTATTGCTTGGTGGAGATCTGAACAGTTGATCAGGTGGGTCTGTTTTTTGACCTCAAATGAGGGCCCTCTAATCCTAGTCATTTTTTTTAAGATCGAGGGAAAACTCCTGACCCCACCTCAACTTAAGTTTTTGGCAACAACTATTCCAAAATCTCTCGGGAGAACGCCCTACACATACACAAGACACCCCCAATTAATATCGTTGGAATTCGAACTAGTAACCTCTCGCTTCCTAAAGTGGAAAGTAAACAGTTAAGCTACCTAACGTTGGATATCTTAGTTATTTGAACGGGAGACATTTGTTAAATATAGATGAGTACTCTCAACAATGGTTAATACGATCGGGTCGAGAGGGATTTGGGAATGGTTTGGCTAAATTGGATAAATGGGACTAAGTGGGTTCAATGGGATTAGTTTAATGGAATTGGTAGGGGATTAATGGAAGCAAAGGGTCAAAGAGTCCCTAATGGAATAAATAATAAACAAAGAATATGAAAGAAAGGGATGGATTATTTGGGCAATGGAATTAATGTTCTGGGAGAGGACCACTGAATGGATTCAACTGACGTATGATGGTTAATGGGTGAAGGTTGGGTTGTAGTGGTTTGATAAATTAAAAGAAAGATACTTGGGAATTAATGGTCAAAATGTTCAATGATGGCTAGGGTTGGTGGGGCAGTAAAATAATAAAAGGATGGCTAGGGTTGGTGGGGTAGTAAAATAATAAAAGATCCGGCCTAGGCCTAGTTAGAATTCTTGAGATTAGTTATAAAAAAGAAAAATCAATGACATTTCGGGCCCACTTTCGAGTCGGAGTGTTACAGCTGACACTCAACATACTAAGATTATATCTCCAGAACTTACGTCAATTTCTATAGGTGCCGATATACTGGCATCATTTTTTCCCTTGAGACGATCAAGTAGAAAGACTTGTCTTTTATAACGAATGAAAGATTTTTTTTTCACTTAACATGTTGTATCCTACCTTATGTAGGCATATCTGACATATGACCATTTTAATCAATCTCATTTGGCCTTCCTAAGTGCAGTATCTAGTATACAAGATCCCACGACTTTTTGAGAAGCTAATTCCTTTCCTATTTGGAAATACACTATGAAAGAAGAATTGCAGGCATTTGATGAGAATTAAACTTAGAATATTGTTAAATTGCCTCATGGAAAGAAGACCATTGGGTGTCAGCGGATATACAAAATAAAATATAGGAGTGATGGAACTGCGGAGCGTCGCAAGGCGAGACTTGTTGCTAGAGGATTCACACAAATTTATGAAGATGATTATATAGAGACATTCGCACCAGTTGTGAAGATGAACACATTCCAAGTACTTCTCTCTTTAGCAATGAATCAAGGATGGAAATTATTTCAGATGGATGTAAAAAATGTGTTACTGCATGGTGATTTAGAAAAGAATGTTTATATAAGTATTCTACTTGGTCATTCGCAAGAATCCAAAGTCAGTTTTGTATGCAAACTAAGAAAGACCATATATGTGCTTAAGCAGCCTCCTCGAGCTTGGTATGTTAAGCTCATTTCTGTTCTCATGAGTAATAGGCTTAAAAAGAGTGCACCAAACTCTTCACTATTCGTTAAGAAATGTATGTATGGCACAACTATTGTCTTAGTTTATGTTGATGATATTGTGATTACAAGCTGTAACGACCTGACCCAACCCAACATGATATTGTCTGTTTTGGCTCGAAAACCCTCACGAATTTGTAATTGGGCCCAAGCCTCAACCTTGGTCCCAAAAGATCTCATGCTAGGGAGGAGGGTTACACATGCGATGATAAAAATGAAATCTCAAGGCTTAAGACCATGCTGAATGAAAAAATGTCCATCAGAGACCTGGGTGTTTTAAAGTATTTTCTTAGAAATAGCGTACTCAAAAAATGACATATTTCTTAATCAACGAAAATACGTATTGGACTTGTAACAGGAAACTAGAAAGTTGGAAGTAAAACTGTCAGATACACCTACTCATAGTGGCAATAAGTTTGGTGATGATGGTGAATTATGTAACACCCCGCCCTTTTTCACTCGCTTTCCGAAAATCAGAGTCTATTTTTTTTTAAAAGAGTGAGATAAAGAGCGGGACATAACGACGTGAGCTAAGTCCGGACTTCTAAAGTCCGACCCTTAATTGGCCAACCCTATTGTGCATGGACTAAGTCCATGAAAAAGGTTCACACATAATAAGTTAACCTGCAGATTATAATAGAACCTAAATCTATTCCATTTTAGATAGCAAAGTACTCCGTCAATTATAAATGATTAACTTAACTTAAATAACAAAAATACCATTCACAAACCATAGCAAAAATCTAAATTATTACATGCTAATTGCTAGCTACTCAAAATACAAGTCCATGAGCGACTAAAATAAAATAACATTAAACAAATCCAAGCTCCTATGCTTGGTTCCGTTCACGCTCATCGTTCCCTTCGTTTCCTGTATCATCTACTAGGGTAGATGTAGGGCGTTAGAACAACGCGCCCAGTAGGTATTCCATTTAGGGTCTACACATAGTTAGTATAAATCATATATAATAATATAATGACAAAACTATATAAAACAATGCCATGTCATGATGTCAAATGCAATGAGTCCCACCCATCACATGTACATATAACCTCTTGATGGGATTCTCATCATCAAGGTACCCCCACAGTGGTTTTTCGGACGCCCTGACGGAGTGTGGTCCCTCTGGTTTCTTCTTGATGGAAATGCACATCAAGGTATCCCCACAGTGGTTTTTCCGACGCCTAGATGGAGTGTGACCCCTCCGGTTACCTCTTCCTCCCTCCCATGCCATGCATGAGATGCAAAAGTCCACATGCTATGCAATTTATACAAATCATAGCATTTTAAATCTCATTTTTTGAACATAATCTTTTTACGACATAACTCATCAAAATAAACCAAATAAACTATATTACATAAACCATGTTTTAAAAAAGGTAGAATCCTACCTATGACAACTAGTTTGACCTTGCGTTCCTGGTCCGAAAACCGTTCACGACCGTATACTGTTTGTGAGGTCCCGTCACCTTGTTACATATCAACAAGTCAAACTAAAGTCCCTTTTGATTTACAAATATGTCTTAGTCTATAAATACTACCTTGTGGGGTTCGGCCATACACCATGGACGAACCTCACTTACTTGATTTTAGCCCTTCCTTTTATCTATCACTTAATCATCACTTAGCTAATTACTTAACCCCTTAGTCCACCAAAATCCACCTTAGTGGGGTTCGGCCATACAACATGGCCGAACCTCACCATCTTGGTTTTGGTCCCTCTTTCAAGTCCTTTGATCTTTTAATTAAGTCCAAGATCATTCATCCCTTGATTCACTAATCTCATCACTTACAACAACTATTTAGCATTGTTAATAATCCAAGTCCATAAAAATGTTCCCCATGGGGTTCGGCCATACACCATGGCCGAACCCATGGTCCATCATTTTCACCCTTAATTACATCATTGCCATTGTTTTATCTATGGCTATCCATTCCATTCATTTAAAACATGCTTAGGCTAATAAATAACCCACTAACATGCTTCATGGGGTTCGGCCATACACCATGGCCGAACCCATGATTTTTCATTTTAGTCTATATTTACAATATTGCCATTATTTCCATCTCCTTATTTTTAGGTCCAAAAACATATGTTCATGACTAAATAATTCATCAACATGAACAAAACCCATAATCCAATCTTTTTATCTCCTAACATAATTATTCATCTAACATGATTGGTCCATGAATGACCCATAAAAATTGATTCCATGGGGTTCCGCCATACACTATGGCTGAACCCTATGATGTCTATATTCCATTTCTCCCTTGAATCACTTACCCTCCTTAGGTCCACAAATCAAGTCTATCATTGAATCCTCCTTTTAATCATCCATTCATTAAAACTTGCATACATAGATCATAACATCCATAATCAGTTCTTCCATGGGGTTCGGCCATACAAGATGGCCAAACCCTATAGTCCATCATCTTCCCTTTAAAATTACTTAGACCCATAAAATTTTCCTTTTTATTCTTCAAGAACCCATAAAATAACCAAGGTCCCTCCATGGGGTTCATCCTTTCCATTAAAATACCATATGCTTCCCTTAATTTTTCTTCCATGGGGTTCGGCCATACACCATGGCCGAACCCTATGGTTTCTTACTTTAAACAAAGTCTATCAAAAATACCTACCAGTTCCGCGACTCCTTCGATTTTCCTTTGCTTGGCTTGTTCTTCCGATCCTTTCCTTCCTTATCCTTTTCCTCCTTCTTCTTGATCCTTTGGCTGAGTGTGAGAGCTTGAGAGAGAGAGATGGAATTCGGCCTTGAGTGAGAATGATAGAACTTTGAGATGAAACTCTATATCTTTGGTCTTGAGGAGTGATCGGCCAAGAGAGGGTTTGAATTTGAAATGTGTAACCGTCCACCTCCATTATCTCCCATGTGGGAGTTTCATCCATGAGGTGAAACTCCGAGGCTCCAACGTGTATCCTTGTTTGAATTTAAAATGTGTAACCGTCCACCTCCCTTATCTTTCCATGTGGGAGTTTCATCCATGAGATGAAACTATAAGGCTCCAACGTGTGCCTTGTTTGAATTTGAAATGTGTAACCACCTTCATCTTCACACTCCACTCACTTGAGATGAATATCCCCATAACTTCCCATCCAACTCATTTAACTCACTCATCCATTTAACTCAACTCACCTCTTTAATTCAACTCATTTAATTCACTTGAATCAACTCGATTATTTGACTCCATTTCCAACTCAAATCAGCCCCAACCTAATTAAGCTTGGACTCACTTGGTGGTCAACCAAGTCAACCACGACCCATTAGGTCCCAATTGGGCATTTGGACCCAAATAGCAACATTGACCCAATTAAATGTGCCTTACCCATTTATTTTAAATTGAACCTTATACCATAACCGTTGGGTCCTAATTGGGCCATTGACCCAACACCTTACCCATCTAAGGTTCATATCCGTTAATTTACAATTAAAATGGCAAATTCCGTAAATATTGATGACATGGAATTCCGAAGTGTTACAAATTATTATTGATATCGAACAGTTTTAGAGATTGGTTAGTCGATTAGTTTATTTAACCGTTACTCGGTCAGATATCTCGTATGCAGTTAGCCTGGTTAATAGATTTATGCATGCGCCAAAAGTTAGTCACATGAATGCTATAATAGAATTCTGTAATATTTAAATGACTAACCAGGGAAAGGTATATGGATGCACAAGCATGACCACTGCTCTATTACTGCCTATATTGATGTTGATTGGGTTGGGTGCCCAGTTGACCGAAGATTTACTACATGATATTGTACATTTATTGAGGTAACGTGATTACTTGGAGGAGTAAGAGATAAAATGTAGTTGTTAATCAAATGCAGAAGCAGAGTATCGTGCTATTGCTTCAAGCATTATTGCATGATTTGGGCTTTAGGTCTACTCAAACAACACAAATGTTTTGTGATAATCAGGCTTCTACCAATATTGCTTCAAATCCTTTATTTCATGAGCGAACCAAACACATTGAGATGGATTGTCACTTTGTTCTAGAGCATTTGCAAGCTAATGTTATTTTTAATCATTTTGTTCGCAGTGATCAATGGTTAGTAGATATCTTCATAAAATGTCTTTCTGCTGCTAAATTCAAAGAAATATTGTCCAAGTTGGACTCCACTGATATTTTTACACTAACTTAAGGGAGAGTGTTGATTGAGAAGAGAGAGTCTGACATGTACTGGGACTTCCACTCTAACATGAACTGGGACTCCTAATGTGTACTTGAAACTCTTTCAAGAAACTATAAATAGATGTACCTGAAGTACTCCAAAAACACAAAATAGAATAATATCTCTCTATCTTCCCTTAGTTTTTTCCTTTTGGGTTTTCCACATAAATGTCTTGTGTTTATGGTGTTTATGAATTATTGTTCTATGTGGCATGCATTTCTCCAATTTTGATATGTGAGATAGACAAATTTAAATGATCTCGACAAATGAAGTCATGAGAAAATGATAAAAAGCGGAGCTAGAAATATAGATGATTGATTTAAGGGAAAAATCCAAATAAGACAAAACTAAAATTAATCTAATAATTATGAGATAATATCCTTTGGGAAAAGATATGAACTATTGCGACATTAATAATGTCAACACAATCTGAATTGCAAGCAAATGGATCTAAAGGCAAAACATTCTTGACAAAATAGAAATGACATTGCTAGTGTTGATAGCCACTGTGGTGATAAATTGTATTTAAGATGGGGTTTGACAAGCATAAAACAATTTAGGCTAATTTAAAGAGATTGAAATGATGGTCAGAAATTTGTCTTTTGACGCAGATGTCTCGACTTCAATTCCCACTTCCAAAGACCACTCTTTTTAGAGTTATCCAATGTATGTGGGTAGAGAGACTTGTATATACGAAAATTAATCAAATTCTCACAAATTCTCTAAGAAACTTTAGACACTTTGGTTTAAAAAACAATTTACACCGAGTCATCAAAACACAAATACTTTTTTTTTTTTATATATAAATATCTTATGTGATGTGACGACCTGCAAGAGAGTAAATGGACGAAAAAAGGTTGTTGACTTGTGGGTTTGTGGCATGGCTGGGTTGTGAGGTTAAGGGTGGGAATGGATTTGGTTTATTATATTAATAATAAATTTTATATTTAATGTGACTTTACTTGTTTGAATTTTTTTATTACTGAGTCAAATCAATTTAATTTAACACAATTTTCATTAAGATTCTTAATTTAATGGTGGAGAGTTATTTTTATGGAAGACCTTATTTTTGGAATATATTAATATGTATATATAGATTAAGTTATCAACTAAATTATATAGTTGATCAGTGAATCAATTTAACTCAATTTAAATTTTGCCTAAATTAAAAATGGGTTTTAGATTATGTGAAGAAGGCCAATATGAATTGAGTTAAAAAATAGTCCTCAAATTAAATATAATAGACTAAGACTTGGCTTTTAACTTGACCCGTCGTCTGCCTAGATTGCAACACTATTCTTTTCATTTATAAATCTCAATATTCAAATAAATAAAAAGGAAATAAAAGGATAGATCTGAACTGATAAATCCACACTGATAGCATAAAAAATTAATTAAACATTTTACGCAAAAATCTAGTTCAAAAGCTATGAAAAAAGAAGCTACATGAGAAAAATAGAGAGGGAAAAATTCTACTACTACTCCCACACTCTGTATAATAGTCTTTGTATGATAAAAAATGGATTATGGGATGCTCTCTGTCATGCTATTCATAATTAAAATGAAAAAACCTTCAACTACTAATGACACCTATTTTTTATTTTGAAGGATTTTTCAAACCCTTTTACAATTAAACTAATGTAGAATGAGGGATATGTTCTCCAACCTCGATTCGTGTTACAAGTTGGGACCACTTTGGTCACCTACAAGCCAAATTCGGCCAACGGTAACGCACGCTCACATGACTCCTCCTCAGAGTAATTTTTTTTTTTTTTGAAATGGTTCATATATTAATGATAATAGATAAAAAGCACTAGCGGTGTGATTACAACGGAACAAGAAAAGAAATTGAGCCCAACACTTGGCTCGCAGGAAAAAAAGTAACCAAATTGCCATACGTTAAAAAAAAAAAAAAGTGACGAACAGGAAGATAAAGAAATAAATAAAAAAAACAACTGGCAAGAGACCAGGCAAATGGTCAGGGTCCATCAAAAGGTGGAAGTACTATGAAGCCGTTCGAGGATCAAGGTTGTCAGTCAAGAAGAGGAAACGGGAAGGATTGTGCCGCATGAAGAGTTAATTGGATTTTCCATGTTGATTAATTGAACTTGCCCAACTAAAATGGTTAACGTGCAATCCAATTTTGAGTCCTCAATTCAACTCGGTTTTAATTCATTGTTGACTCGTTGTTGATGGATGTCAATTAAGTCCCAATAAATTTCAAATTCGAAATCCGGTTCACATGTGGCAAACGAGACCAATTTTAGTTCGTTAAAACTATAGCAGACCAGACTGTAGCTGACTGGTCTAATTATAGTAAACCATTATGGTTTGCAGGCTGATTCGGCTATTATTTCCGACTGGTTCAATGCAGTATTCTGTTGGCCCTTCAGACCGGTTCATTGCAAATTCTACTGGTTGGTTAACAAACTACAGTCAGACCATTCTGAGTGGTTTAAACTGCAGTGAACCCGACTAGGTACAACAATCTTTAACACAGTAAATATATGACTGAGTTGTTTTCAACCCCTTTTACAGGGTCCAAGCCTAGCCTTAATACAGGCAGGAAAACAAAATAGTTTGCAGGCCCAACTGGACTGCACAACCAACCCAGTTCCGGTCCAGAAACACAGTCAAACTACTATAAAATTCTAGACTGTTTGGTGAGTCCAAACAATCTCCAAATCCGAGTTCAATTAATTAGAGACAATTTAGAAATAAGGACCTTAAGCAACAGTGTGTTTAAGGTCAATAAACTCTCAGGTTAATCCAAACCCACTCAGCCAAATAATTTAATCATTGAGAAACATACCAAGGATGTGAAAGTGAGGCCTCTTGACTTTCTTAAATAAATTACAAACAACTCTGCTCAACTCATCACCCTTACGGGCCAGTACTCGGCATAGTCTTGCTCTCTTGGCTCAACTTCCACTTAGTACCTCCTACGAGGTCTGATTTGGCTCGATCTCTCACTCAGATCTCGCCCTTAAACTTAGCACCTTCACTCAGGTACTGAACACAACACGGTCACTCAAACCTGCTCTTAAACTCAGAACTTGTTCCTCAGTTCTGACTCGCCTCTAAGACCAACCTCTCTTGGCTCGTTTTAGGCTCCTCCTAACTTGCTTTGAAAACTCGGTCATCAAGGGTGAAAGTTTCCGGGGGTGCTAGAATACGGTACAAGATTGACCTTAGAGGAGGAGGGGGTGGGGTGGGGGTTGAATAGGGAAATCACCACTTTTTATGGTCTTCACAAATTTCTTAATTAATTAAAAAGAATTGCAGCGGATTAAACAAATTAATCAAGATAATTGTGTTGTGTGATATAAGAGTGTGTCAATATGAATGAGCAATCACTCAAATAAAGACCAACACCCACAACACTAGATGTATAGTGGTTCGATTTAATCAAACCTACTTCCACTGATAGACTCACCCAACCTTGGGCTATCCCAATTCACTATGTGGGGAATTACACCCTCACAAATAGAGTAAGAATTCCACCTATTTCGATTGATTGAGAATTTCAGCCAACCCTTAAGATTTTGAAAGATTCAACTAACCCCGGTCTACGTTCTTATCTCTCTATTTTTTATAGAGGTTCAAGCACCATGCTTTAATCCACTTCACAAGATGATTTAAAATAAAATCAAATACTAAGAAGCACTTGCCTTTGTAGTTCACAACTTGATGTAGGTGTGCTTCTTGAAGAATCTCGCAATGTGTGTCGTTCGATGACAAAGATGCACCGAGTATGTTAAATCACAATCCTTGGGAGGTCTCTAGGAAATTGGGTGACCAATTTCTATCCAAGAGTGGTTTGTCTTCCTCTCTCTCAATGTCAATTTATGTAAGATTGGATCTCAAATGATTCACCAATAATTAGTGCATAGAGAGAGGTTGGGATCCTCTGGGAATACCTTTGTGATTTTCCTATTCAAGGCTCTAAGGTGTCCACCCAAACTCATCAAAGTTTGGAGAATATATAGGCAAACACAAAAATCTGACTCTGGGTCACCGATGGGTCGGTACAAGCAAAGTGCCGTTCCAAAATGACCATTGCACATAAATTGCAACTCAAACGGATAGAAAACAGTCACAACCGATGGGTCGATATGACTTATATTCGACATTTCGATCTTGTCGATGTGTCGGACCAAATTATCAGAGAGCATCATAAAAAAAAGAGCCTGCTCATCCAGAACCACGAAAATACTGATCGACATGTCGGTCCATTGATGGGTTGGTCCTGGTACTCTTGATGGGTCGATGACCTCGATGTATCTACCTAAGAGTACCCCAGACTTCTAATTTCAGAACTCAACTCGACCCAGGTCGACATGTTGTGTTCCCCGACAGGTCGAACCTGACTATTAGAGAGTAGACCGAATTTACAGTTTGTTCTCTCCCGAGACTGTCCAAATCCAATCGACATATCGATGACCACGATGGGTTGGTCCTGTGTAACCGATGGGTAAGTGCACTCGATATACTTGATCTGAGAGTAGCCCAGAGTGGCAGTCCTTCCAATTCAGAACCCCTGTCAATCCGGTCGACGTGTCGATGACCTCGAAGGGTCTGTCCTATCTTCACTGATGGGTTAGTGAACTCGACGGATCGACTGACAGATTACCAGATTTCCAATGTTTATCCCATCTGGTTATGTGACTATCATGGGACCACTACGACTTGTTTATGATCTTATTAACATGTTCAACTAAGCCTAGGCAAGGTCTACTAAGGGTTTGAGTTCTACCTAAAGTCATTTATAGCCAATTACCTTTATATGGTTGCCATACACTTGGTGATACTTAAATCTTACATTTGATCTTCCTTCTTTGAGCTTTGGATTCAATCTTCATCACACCTTGATTCTTGTTCATAGATTCAACCTTCCGAGGCAATGCTTCACCTAAGTCATGAAATTGACAAATAGGTGACTCGGCAAGCCGGGACATTAACAAAGGGGTTCTATAGAATTAATTAGCCCACTAACCGAACTCCACTTCAAAGCCACTTACAACTCTCGTTTAAACTCCACCAATCAATCGATTGGCTTAGTCGGTTTGGACTCTTTCCCACACGTTTTTAGTCAATTTTGAAATTCAAAATTATTCCTCAATCGGTTGTGACTCAGCAAGAACTGCTTGAATTTGAATGCACTCCCCGAGTGTAACTCAATGAAACCCATTTGAATATGAGTTGAGCCCTTGGGCTATTTTGATACAACATTGGGCCTGCCCACAAGTTATTTGGCCAGCCTATTTGGAACTCAAAGGAATTCTTGCTCGAGTGGAGTTGATGAGTCCAATCGGTCTTCGATTGTTGGAGAGCTTGGCTCACTCAACTTACTCAAGCTTTTTTTTTTCAAGACTAAGGTGTCCAAGCTTCTTAAAGCATCTGACTAATCATTGGGGCATGTACAAAACCCCTATCCACACCAGGGTTTAAAATCTCAGTCGATACGATAAGTATTGGCCGAATTGAAGAGATATCGACAGATATCTCGCCGAGATGTATCGGCCAAATATCCGTTGATATTAATTTATTTCGTTTTTCATATTGACCGATATTTGGTTTTTCAAAAAAAATTCAAAATTTTTGTTGTTTTTCGATTCTTTTTTTAATTTTTTTCAAAAAACCATCGATATTCTCTCAATTTTTTTTGAGGAGAGAGAAAGTTATCGGCCGAGATCTCGGCAAGGCCGTTTTGCACCCTGATCCACACACACTTGATAACACTATAGGTGGTCCTTTTGTGTTGAGGATGACTTGAATCCTATATCTCTTACATCTCAGGCGGGTTCTTGACCTTCAAACTAACCCTCACGGGTTAGCTGACTCAGACTTTCTATGGGTCTTCATGTGACACATTTTGTTCGTTTTGAGCCGCATGGCTTTGTTCATAGCGAGAAACCCAAAGTTGCTCCCAAAAGACTTTGTCTTAGAAGGAGAAGAGCATCCAACTTATATAACAGGAAAACTCCACTCCTTCTATAAAACATAGACTTCAAGGTCTTTTGACACTTTTAAATGTGTTTTCGGCACAGCCTAGGGATACCCTTATTTGTAAAATAATGTGTTTTAAATATTTAGGTGTGTCAAAAGACCTTGAAGTATTAAACTATTTTTATCAGGTTATCGTAATTAGTCCGGATATTCAATTTAAGAAATTTTAGAAATACACAGTGCTTAAAAAATAACTGTCTATGTTTTATAGCATCAGCAACATAGACAGTTATTTTTTAAGCACTGTGTATTTCTAAAATTTCTCAAATTGAATACCCGGACTAATTACGATAACCTGATAAAAATACTTTAAGACTTAAAGGTCTTTCGACACTTCTAAATGTGTTGTCGGCACAGCTTAAAGATACCCTTATTTGTAAAATACTGTGTTTTAAATATTTAGGAGTGTCAAAAGACCTTGAAGTCTTAAACTATTTTTATCAGGTTATCGTAATTAGTCTGGATATTTAATTTGAGAAATTTTGAAAGTACACACTGCTCAAAAAATAAATTTAAAGTTTTAAAATAAATTTTATTATTTAAATAATGCTACTACTGTAGCAATCATTCGAATGAATGAGACCCATTCATTCGAATGTATAGTTGAAATTATGTTCATTCGAATGAATGAGGCCCATTCATTCAAATGAATGCTTGAAACTATTTATTCATTCGAATGAATGGGGCTGAGCAGTATTACGTGTTACTGTTCAGCCCATTCATTCGAATGAATTGAAATTATACTTGGGCATTCATTCGAATGAATGCCAAAATGAACTGGGCAATCATTCGAATGATTGGAAATGCGGGGGTAAAATAGTAATTTACCAAGAAAATCTGGATTCGGGTGTGTAGAGGCAGGAAAACCGAGTGTCTATAAGTGCTGCCAAAAAGTAACTCCAAGAAACTTCTCTAATCATATCCTTTTAAGGAGGTCCGTACATGTCTCAATGATTAGTCAGATATTCTACGAGGCCTAGACACCTTGGCTTAAAAAAACACTTTAAAAAGGAAGAATAACTAAATGACCAACGTTCTCCAATTAAATAAATATTGACTATTAATTTATTAAATGAGTGGTCAACTTTTACACAGTGTGATGAGTTTATTGCAAAGAACTGTCAATTAAATTTAGGAATTAAAAATAATAATTTTAAACCAATTTTAGAATTCCAAGCTCACTATATTTTCATGAATTCAAGTTATTTTTTATTTACTAAATTTTTGTATCTTATGTGACACCCAAGTTTTTACTAACTAATGGATTCTTTAATAGATTTGATATGAAAAAAAATCATGATCCATTAATAGAAATCATATTTTTTATGCTTCCTTAATGTTAATTACTTTCAATTATTTTTAAATCTTAACAATTTGCATCTTACATGAATCCCACTTTCACTCAATTTGATGACTCGTTAAAAGATCTTAACATAAGTATAGAACCCCATAAAAGCCAGTTGATCTAGTCTTAGGAACGATGTATTTAAGCTCTCAAAATTTTATGGCTTTAAGTTATATTTTGAATTTCTAATATTCTTAGACATTCTTTTTTTTTAATTATTAGAGACAATATTTGCTCTTTGAATGAGACCAATTTTAGTCCAATGTTAATTTATAGATATCCACAAATATATATAAACTATAATTTAAATAAAGTAATTTTTCAATATCAGATTTTCTATAGTTTATATTTTTTATAAATTATAGAGCGTATAATTTAACTGTAATATATCATTCAATTCAATAAAAATATGAAATACATGTTATCTTATTTATATTATTTTTATAGAGCTACATGTGTGCATATACACTAATACCCAGTTGAAGGAAAAAATTCTTACAAAAGCACCAAAAATGATAAAAATAAATATTAATAATCTCTAATTCACAGTGGAATTCAATTATATATTGCATATGACACGATCCCCAAATGTCAATTAGAGAGGATAATATGGGAAGAAAAGGTAATTATTTAGGATATCTTCTTGATGCAGCTTAAACATAAGTTTTTAATGATCAGAATGTCGAGACTTCTAAGAGCACCTGACTAATCTTCAAAGCTGCTGTAGATATCTCCGCCGAAATATTTCTCTCTCCTATTTTTTTTTTTACAAAACCCACCAATATCAGCCGATACATATCATATCAGCTGATATACTGCTTCAAGGCATATGCAACCTCCCTATCCCACACACCGGATAATTCTACAGAGAGTGATCCTTTAAAGTAGAGTGGGTTAATGAGTTTTCAAATTCAAAGATGATTAAAGTCAAGTCCATATAAAAAAAGGGCAAATATGAGATTGGATTGGGATTCAATTCAAAATTTTAAATGAATCTAATATTTATATCAAAACCATTTATTTTAGATTGGTTATTTTAAACTTTCAAATTTTTAAATATTCATTTATAACCCTTCTATCTTCATCATAAATATATTAGCTTCAAACTAGACTGTGGAAAATAAAATGAGAATAGATTAGACAGAGTCCAAAATACAAATCTATCCAAATTATCTACTCATCCAACTTCGGGATATGTAATAAATAATTTGCATGGGAAAGAATTTGACACAAGTGTTATTAGATGTTCTCGTTTTATTAAGGTTAACGGAGATAAAACAATGCCACGTGTCTACTTTTTAAAATATTGCAGGGAAAAAAGAAAAACAAAGGAAATCTTCTAATTCTAATAAAAATAGGAATAATTCATTTATTTTTAGGATTGGTCTAACGGTCAAGAACTCGTGTGAGATACAGGAGGTATTGGGTTCAAATCAATTTCAACACAAAAGGGTCACTCCACATAATGTTATCCGATGTGTGTCGATCATTAGTAAAATACTCTAAAAGGCCTAGACACATTAGTCTTCCAAAAGAAAAGGAATAAGTCACTTAAATTTGGTGTTTGCATCTGTTTCATGCTATTACAAGAGAAATATGCCTATTTCAGCTCTAATCATTCTACTCAAATCATTTTTCTTTCTTTTATTTTCACAAATCGATCCAAAATCCATACTTGATGGGCTACAAGTGGATTTTAGCTTAAAACGTATTGGTAGTTGTCGAAATTACATAGCATCCTCAATTTTTTTTTTTTTAAGAACATCTAGTGATTTGACTATTAAGATCAAGTGACTTAAAATTAAATTTGAATTAAAATTATTTTTATTTATAATTCATTAAGTTTATTTTCAATCTTATAGTTGGATTTTAGTTGATGTGAAAAAAAATGAATAAAAATAAGATGGACCGGATGTGATCAAGTGTTTTGAGTTTTGAGTTTTGTTTTGAGTAAAAGAAGAATTTTATTTTATTTATTGAAGTTTTGTTGATGTTTACATGATTCCTATGAGAATAAAATTCAAACCTCTTAAACTAGTATTTCATAATCATGCTATTTGATTTAAGATTAAAAACATGATAATATTTCATAATAATTTATTTTTTATCTATATTGGTTAGTGTAAAATAATAAAAATAATTATAATTTTATACTTTTCATATTTTATTATTTTTATTCTCTTATCTTTTACCATTGGATTGTAAGAATATTTAGTTGTGCAGATAAAACTATAGCAGTATCAATTACATTGGAAGTTTGGGTTCTTGAGTTGAGACCATGCAACATCAAGGGGTGCAAAAAATGCCCCCACCGAGATCTCGGCCGATAAGTTTCTCTCTTCATAGCGTTTTTTTATTAATTAGTTTTTTTGAAAAATTCCAAAAACTTATAGAAAATGCAGATAATCATGTGTTTATTGAATATGTAATTTTTTCATAAAATATGGACATTTACATCTTCTAATACAATTTTGAAGTTACGATATCGTGAAAATGATTATTTTTTAAAATAAGAGATGAAATCAGTGAAAAAAATATTTTTTAAAAATAATTTTCTTTTTTTAATTCCCAAAAAATTTATCCTAATTTTGTTGTTTTCCATGGATGGAGCCATGCTTACCTGTGCTTATTATTTATTTTGTATGACCAGCCATGCAAGTTGAGAGTAGCCATCATGTTCACTCTGTCTTGAGTACCCTAGGCTGCGTTTGGATGGGGGGTAAGGGGGGGTAACCCCCTGTTACCCCTTGTTACCCCCATTTGGTAACAAGGGGAGAGGGGTAAAAATTCAAAATTTTACCCCTCCTTTCTCCCTTTTCAATACCCCCATGGGGCAAGGGGTATTCAAGAATGAATACCCCTCCTTACCCCCCCTTTTGCTCATGATTTTTTTTTTTTTTACATTTTATTTATTTATTTATTTAGGTGAGTACTTGGCTTTTATTTTTTTTAAAAGCACTCCATTATTTCCATTTGATAAATTTCATATCACCAAACAACAAATTATATTTTTTTATGAAGAGATATGAAGAATTTTTTTATTCATTTATTGAAATTTAAAATAATAATAGTGGTTTTTTATTTATTTTTTATTTTTTAAGGAAACTTTTCCCTTATTTATCCCGTGCCTTCATCTATTTTTCAATTATATATTATATAATTTTCTGAAACGTATTTGTCAAAATGTCCTATTTTTAAGGGGCGATTCTGTCGAAATTTCGATAGGATCTCAAAACTCTGAAAATTTTGAGATTTATGATAATGGGTAATTAACAATTTATTCTATTAGAAGATTATTTTAAAAATGTGTCGACATTTTCAACGTGATGCATTTGGGTGAGGGGTAAATTTTTACAGGGGTTACCATTGAGTAAGGGTAAACTGACATATTAACAATTTTATGAGAATTAATAATTTTATTAAATCTATATAATATAAAAATAAAATTTCTCCAACATTTTCAACGTGATGCATTTGGGTGAGGGGTAAATTTTTACATGGGTTACCCTTGAGCAGGGGTAATTGTACGTAGGGGTAAACTGACATATTAACAATTTTATCAGAATTAATAATTTTATTAAATCTATATTATATAAAAATAAAATTTCTGCAACATTTTCAACGTGATGCATTTGGGTGAGGGGTAAATTTTTACAGGGGTTACCTTTGAGCAGGGGTAATTGTACGTAGGGGTAAACTGACATATTAATAATTTTATGAGAATTAATAATTTTATTAAATCTATATAATATAAAAATAAATTTCTGCAACATTTTCAATGTGATGCATTTGGATGAGGGGAAATTTTTTACAGGAGTTACCCTTGAGCAGGGGTAATTGTACGTAGGGGTAAACTGACATATTAACAATTTTATCAGAATTAATAATTTTATTAAATCTATATAATATAAAAATAAAATTTCTGCAACATTTTCAATGTGATGCATTTGGGTGAGGGGTAAATTTTTACAGGGGTTACCCTTGAGCAGGGGTAATTGTACGTAGGGGTAAACTGACATATTAACAATTTTATGAGAATTAATAATTTTATTAAATCTATATAATATAAAAATAAATTTCTGCAACATTTTCAATGTGATGCATTTGGGTGAGGGGTAAATTTTTACAGGGGTTACCCTTGAGCAAGGGTAATTGTACGTAGGGGTAAACTGACATATTAATAATTTTATGAGAATTAATAATTTTATTAAATCTATATAATATAAAAATAAAATTTCTGCAACATTTTCAACGTGATGCATTTGGGTGTGGGGTAAATTTTTACAGGGCTTACCCTTGAGCAGGGGTAATTGTACGTAGGGGTAAACTGACATATTAACAATTTTATCAGAATTAATAATTTTATTAAATCTATATAATATAAAAATAAAATTTCTGTAACATTTTAAAAGTGATGCATTTGGGTGAGGGTAAATTTTTATAGGGGTTAGCCTTGAATAGGGTAAACTGACATATTAACAATTTTATGAGAATTAATATTTTTATTAAATTCATATAATATAAAAAATAATAATTATAATTTTTATGAAGAGATATGTTGATATTTTTTATTCTTTATTGAGATTTAAAATAGTACTATAAAAAAATCTTTATTTATATTTTTAATATTAGAATGCAAGTGTTCATTTTAAATTATAATTACGAAAAATAATTTATAAAAATTAGATAATATTATTATAAGTTATATTATTAGAATTTACTTCATAAATATTATTTAATAATTATGTTTTATAAAAATATATATATATATATATATATATATATATTAATAATTCAGGTTACCCTTATTTGTAGTTACCAAAGAAGATTTTTTACCCTTAGGGTAAGGTTTTACTTTACCATTACAATTACCAAACAAGATAAGAGTAATTCCACTTCAAGGGTCACCCCAACTCAATGGTCACCCCTACTTAGGGGTAACCCCTATAAAAATTACCCCCCATCCAAACGCAGCCCTAGAGTTCATAGCACCTAAACTATACGAGGAAAACACAGAGCTTGTCAACATATACTCATTTGGTATGTGTGTACAGTGAGTACGACATAATTGCTAAAATGTACAAGAAAGAGATGACTGAGGTGAGGCTATAGGGCCATGAACAATATCAAAGATCTTGAAGATAGGTCGTATGCTTCAGAGTTTCTTAGAGATCCCTGGTTTGGATGAAAGTGGAGACAAGAACAATATAGAAAAAAGTGTAGTCAAAAGCATGGATGCAGGGCCGGCCCTAGCTATAGGCGAAATAGGCGGTCGCCTAGGGCCCCTCAAAAAAATAGGGCCCCTAAGTCCATAAGCTCCTTTACTATATGTTAAATAGTTAATAATGTAGAATTAAAGTACAAATTCATTCTTGTCCAGCCGATTAGAGTTGTCCCTTTACAAATTCCAGGCCCCGAATCAAATTCGGGCTACATTAATAATAATAAAAAAATTTATTTTTATTAAGTTATTTAATAATAATAATGAAAAATAACAATAATTTGAATTAATATTACTTGAAATCATTTCACAATCTTTAACTATTTTGAATTTAGAACACTCAAAATTGAAAATTTATATATTGATAATTTTTCTGAATTTAAAGCATAGGTTTCTTAAAAAATTAAAATAATGATAGTAACAATCATAATAATTATTATTATAATCCTCATTTTATTGAGTTTAATAATAATAATAATAATAATAAAATAATTTTAATTAATAAAGAATCTTTTAAAATATATCTATCATCTAAATAAAGAGAAAAATAAATCTATATTGAGTTGATAATTTTGAATTAAAAATAATTTAAAACTTTTAAAATTTGAAGAGATGAAAAAACATAGCTTTATTCATTTGATAAATGTAGATTTTATTAGAAGTAATATACAAGTATAAATCATTATAATTAAGATAATTTTTAATTTTTTAAAAAATACAGAAAAATTGAAAAATTAAAATAATAATAATATCTTCTTTTCAAATGAGAATTTGCATTAGTGTCATACTCGAATATGATAAAAGATGCAGTACCAAAAGAATGAATTGCCAAATTATATAAAAAAGAATGAATTGTTGTTTTCCAAATGCATGAATTGCTTATAGAATAATGTTGATTATACCAGTTACGGTTACCTATGCAGAAATAAGTTTTTCAAAGTTAAAACTGATAAAATCTTATCTTCAGTCTATAATATCATAAGAAAGATTGAATGGATTAGCTATCTTATCTATTGAAAAATAAATGTTAAAAAAACTTGAATATAGTAATTTAATTAGTAATTTTAAATCTCAAAATAAGAATAAATTTTAAATAATACTTTGTTATAAATTTGATTATGATATTTTATTTAGTTTCACACATTGTAAAAAAAATTCTATGATTTTATTTTTTGTGAGTATATAAAGGCCCCATCTTAAAAACTCGCCTAGGGCCCCTGAAATCTCAGAGCCGGCCCTGCATGCATGCAGGCTCCATTTTCTAGCGCATGCATGAAAGCTTGCTGTTTTCCAAAGGTATGCAGGCTCATTTTCTAATGTTTTCCAAAGGAAATGCATGCTTCTTTTCCAACACATGCATGCAGAATTCATTCAAGCTTGCATGTTTTCCAATAGCATGCAAGCTCACCTTTCCAACAACATTCATGCATGGATTGCCACATTAATCTATAGCTTGATCTTTCTTTCCATAGTACTTAAAAGAGTAAACAATTTATTTTCGACCACTCCCTTTTTACACACCTACTTCAACAAAGTTTATACTTCTCAGCTTTCAGATCTTTTTATTTTCTTCTTATGTTTTCTCTTTTGGATTTTACTCCATTTTGAGAGTAAAATTAACATTGAATCACAAATTATTTTTGAATCAACAATTCAGGACACTCTGCATATCCTGTATATTCAGCATACAATGCATGACAATTACTGATTTTTTTTCTTTTCTTTTTTAAAAAAGGCAAATATCGGCTGATATTTGCCCGAGATTTTGACCGCCATCTTGAGCGTATTGGCTGTTTTTTTTTATTTATATTTTTCTTTTCTTTTTTTAAATACTGATATTACCGAATACCGGCCTATATCAGGACCAAGAATTCGGTCCAAATCTTGGCAATATCGGCCGATTTAGTTTGTATGGCCGATACACATTGTATCAGCTGAGATTTATACCCTGGTATGAAAAGGGTTCTTTCTAAATAAAAGTTTGGTGCTTTTCTTAGAAACACTTTGAAAGTTAAAATGGAAGTATCTTTAAATCTAATTAATTTAATTTATTTTTTAGTTATTAAAAAATTGGAGTTTTAAAAAATATGATTTAATTAATTTGATCAACATAATTTTAAAAATAAGTTACAAATTAGGCCTTTAATCACAAATTTGATTGGTCCATCTTTGAATGGGCCAGTATCATCACACTTATTACATTACGCTAGAGCTTGACAATCATATTACGGTCTTCTAAATCTTTTTCATTGCATGAAGTTCACATGGGCCAATAACATCTTTGATTGGTGGAGTGTTCACACCAGAGATAGTCATGATGTTCAATGAATCAATGGGTATCAATGATTCAAATGAAAAAGAAATTCTTAGCATTAGGAGAGCTCTTGTCATTTGGAAGGATCATGGACAAGGAAATCTGGTCATAGAAGGTGACTCGATAAATGCATTCAAGTGGGCATCAGGGTTTCGGTGCCCACCTTGGAGATTGGTCAACGTGGTTAGGGAGGTGAGAGAGTTGGTTGAAGAGATGGAAGGGTCCTTCTCAAAAGTTGGGCGTTCAGCAATGGCTTGGCGAGCTTCTGCATTAAATTGGGAGTTGACAATATCGTTGTATTTTTTATTTTCCTACCATCTTTCCTTTATTTTGGTCTATTGCTTTTAAACATTTTCTTTGTATTTTCTTCTCTTTCCTTTTAATGAATTTTCCAATTATTGCTAAAAAAAAACATTCACATTTATTACATTAGGCTAGAGCTTGACAATCATATTATGGACTTGTAAATCTTTTTCATTGCTTGAAGTTCACAATTCAAAACCCCGATTATTCATAGAAATAAGAAAATTATTTTATATTTCTTTTTGAAATTTCACTTTTGTAAATTTTGTTGTCAAAAAATTTCATAATAAAATAAAAATTAGTGACTTTTTTTAATTTCAATGACATATTTTACACAAATAAATTTATAAATAAATTATATTATAGTCAAAGTAAAACTTGGAATAATACTAATGAAATTTATCTCATTTTTATTGTGTAAACTCACTTAATGAAAAAGAAGAAGAGAAAATACAAATCTAAAGAGGTCAAAAGTGATGGATAGAAACTCGCTTCAGTCCTTAAGAAGCAGAAGTTCTGAATTCGATTTAAACTTCATCCCAAAAGGTCACTTCCGATAAAATTACATGATAGATACTTTGATAAAAAAAAGGAGAAAATACAATTTGTAGAGGCAAGGCTAATTAAATTAAACTTAATAATATAAATTAGTCCTTGGAAAACCACTTCCCTCCCACTCACGCTTCCGCGTGGTAGGGACTAGGGACAACATTGCAAGACGGGCGCATTAAGCATTCTAAAACTGTGGTCGGTCCAATGTGGTTCAATATTAACTACATAACAATCATTGGGAGCACTTACACACACCCGGTTTTCTTGCTTCTACACACCCAAATCTGGATTTTCGTGGCAAATTACCATTTTACCCCTGCATTTCCAATCATTAAAATGAATGCTCAGTTCATTTGTCATTCATTCGAATGAATGCCCAAGTGTAATTTCAATACTATTTAGCCCATTCATTCGAATGAACATTCCATCGTATACAACTGATTCATTCGAATGAATCAACTGATTCATTCGAATGAATGCCTTCAAACGTGCATTCATTCGAATGACAGTCCATCTTGTTTATGTCATTCATTCAAATGAATCAACCCATTCATTCGAATGAAGGACATATATGTTCATTCATTCGAATGAATCAGTTTATTCATTCGAATGAATGCCTTGAAAAAGTGCATTCATTCTAATGAATCAGGTGATTCTGAATAAATGTATCAGAGACAACCATTCGAATGACAGTCCCTTTTGTTTATGTCACTCATTCGAATAAATCAACCCATTCATTCGAATGAATGACATATATGTTCATTTATTCAAATGAATGCCTTGATTCATTCGAATGAATGGAACTTATATATAAACAATCATTCGATCGATCCACGAAATTTCACTCGTTTCATTCCATTCAAAACCCTAAACCGTCGTTTCCCTCTCCCTCTCTCTTCTCCCTTGAACCCCTTTCTCAATCCCTTCTCCTTTAAACCTTAAACCCCATTTTCAACACCCTTTTTTCACCCTTAAACCCCTTTTGCAAAGATTTCTCCCTACAACCTCATTTTCAACCCCCTTTTCAACTCTCTTTTGAATCCCAAACCCTTGAACCTCATTTTAATCCCAAACCCTTATACCCTATTTTGAACCACCTTTTTCAAAGACTTATCCCTAAAACTCCATTTTCAACCCCCTTTTTAATCCCAAAACATTGAACCCCTTTTCAATCCCAAACCCTTAAACCTCTCAATCCCATTTTCAAACCCCATTTTCAACACACTCTCTCAATCTCTTATCTCGGGTCAAAGTTATCTATCTCAAGCTAATGTCTGGATCTCTTATCTCGAATCGAAGGTAACTCCTATCTCATTTTTTTTTCTAGAAATCATTATTATTAGTGTTTTAGAGGTAGATTTAAATCCTCAAGTGGCATGGAGTTTGTTGAGGGATGTTTTGAAAGTCATGAAGACCTTATAAATTATGTTAAAAATATCGCTCTTGAACAAGGATTTGTATGTGCCATAAAGAAGTCATGTAATAAGGAAAATAAATTAGTCATTGGCTGCGATAGAGGAGGTAAATACCGCAACACGGTTAGCTTGGATGATGATGACAGAAACAGGAAAGCATACTCTCGCCAATGTAATTGTCCTTTTGAAGTTAAAGGAAAACAGATTGTTGATGGGTTATGGAAGTTGACCATAAAGAATTTGGAGCACAATCATGATATATCAGATGTATTATTAGGTCATCTAAATACAAGATATTTTTCAGATTCTAATAAAAGAATGATCATTGAAATGAGGAGTAACAATATACCACCATGACAAATTTTGACGACCCTTAGAAATCAAAATCTAGATATTGGAATATCAGCGGCAGATTTGTACAACTTTTGTTCTGCGCTTCGGAAAGAGTAACTAAATGGTCGAACTACAATTGAAGCTTTGATAGAAGATCTTCAAGGATGTGGTTATCAATACTTTCTTAACTATGACAGTGATGGTCATCTGTCCCATCTCTTTTTCGTATATCCGAAGTCAATTTTACTTACCGAAAGCTACCATAATGTGTTTTGATGGATTGCACGTACAAAACCAACAAATATCATATGCCATTGCTTCATATCGTTGGTGTGACAAGTTTCAATAAGAATTTCTGCTCATTCTTTGTATTTCTAAGAAATGAGAAATTTGAAGATTATGTATGGGCATTACAAATGTTTAAAAAGGTCTTCGGAGTACAGCATGATCGACAAGTTCTTTTGACTGATAGGGAATTGGCGTTAAAGAATACCATTGATTTGGAATTCCCTAATGCTGTACATATTTTGTGTTCTTGACACATCAATAAGAATATTGTTGCTCGTTGTAAACCTTTGTTTAAGAAAATCAAAAACTGGAATTCATTTTTTACCGAATGAAATGATCTGATTGAGTCCCCAATCGAAGAAGCATTCAATACAGTGTTTGAGGCATTCAAACAAATTTCAGAGATAATTCGCAGGCAGTGAACTACTTAACAAGGACATAGATCCCACATAGAAAATAATTTGTCAAGGCATGGATCGACTGGTATTTTACATTTTAAGAATCGAGCTAGTTCAAGGGTTGAGGGTGCACATTCTGTTCTAAAAAGTTATATAACTACATCTACTGGTGACCTAAATGTTGTCCGAACAAAGATAGCCCATGTCATTGAAAATCAATTTGAAGAGTGTAAGATTCAACTTGAGGATGAGAAGATTCAGTTTACATGTGATGTGTCTATTCCTTTCTTTGATGAATTGAATGGCAAAGTTTCTCATTTCGCAATGAGTGAGGTTTACAACCAATATGCTATGCTTATGAATAGGTCATTTTAACCCATTTGTACGGAAGAGTATACAGCTTCAATGGGCCTACTGTGTGCACACAAAATGCAATAGATGGACAAATTAGATTTAGATGATATACACCCACAATGGAGAATCGACTTGATCTCATTGGATGACTTGAGGATTGACAGAAGGAGTTTGGGGATGTATTAGATGTACACTTTGAAGGTATTAAGAACAAATATGGACATTTGTCTTCGTATGATCAAGAGATGCTCCTAAATCATCTTCAAAATCTTGCCATCTATGATAAGCCAGTCAGTCACCTTATTATGCAATATTCTAAAGAATGTCATCCAGGTTCAAGGAATTCATCACAGGGCTAAACATCTACACGTTGAGATCCTTCTGCATTTGAGATTTTAGAAAATCAACTGAATGAAAGAAGATGCACAGTTTGGAAAAATACTGGTCATAATTTTAGAACATGTCCGAATAAAATTACTCCTTCTGCATCTGTTTTTTCGAGTGTAGATTTAAATGCTGCTCCAAATCAACATGATTTCCATGAATCACAAAAAATGAGTTTCTTTCAACTTGACCAAGTGAGTGCATATTCATATCTTTTCTACAGTCATAATAAGATAATAAAGACAAACAACTCAAAATGTTTTTTTCCATAGGATAGTGGATCTTAAAACTTTGGTGACGAATCGACATATAACTCTGTCATGTCCCAAGTAAGTTCTTTCCTTAATTGATATAGATTGTATTGATCAATCGACATATGCAGTGGTCTGATGATCTTAGAGATAATGACGATTTCCAAGAATGATGGAATCAATGAAGTGAAGATAGGAGTGGAAATGTATTCATTTTATACTGAAAATGTATTCATTTCATTATAAATATACTCTGCTGAAGATAAGAGTTGCAATGTATTGATTTCAGTATATAAATGTACTTTGTTTTGATTTTTGATGAAAATATATCCATTTGAAGGCAATGTACTCTCTTGAACGGCTTCCGATTTATTCTCATATTTAAGTTAAGAATGCTTGTCAGTTTGAATGTGATTATGAAAAGTTATGAAATTCAAATTAATGGGACCACATTATGCTTTTCAAGGCTAGAAAATATCAAATTTACAACAAAATCTGTTTAAAATAATATGTTTAAAGTAAGGACTCAATTCACAATGACAATCTGATAAATAGAACATGTTCATTCAAAATATGAAATTTACAACATCTCTTTTACATGTCAATATAAAAAAAAAGTACATCAAATAGAAGAGTTATCATCGGGGGGAAGAGGGATTCCGCATTTTTCAAAAAATGAACACAGAAAAAGACCGTACGGAAGACTATATCTTCTGGTCTTCCGGCAAGCACTCATGTGACTGATGATGATATCGGAGAGGGAGATTTATTTCCCATTCATGATACACCAAATAAAAAAGACATCGAACCATGTCACAGTAGTATGCCCTTTTCTAGGGCAAAGATAGTTGACAACTATCTGATGGATAATTCGTGCTTCTAATATTAAGTTCTTCAGAGAGGGGGGGGGTCTTCTTCTCTGTAATATCTGTCCTCCCACAGATTTCGTTGAGGGCTACCAAACCATCAAAGCCCTCAACATCAATGGGTCATGTACGACTGTCGTACTTTCTAATGACATCTTTGGGGAAATGATATAGGTAGTCCAACCTTTCCCATGTAATAACAATTTCTTGGCCTCGGACAGATGTTTTAATCGACTCATCATCAATTCTTTTTACATTGGCATAAAATTAACTAATCTAGGATACATATCACATTTTAATGCCAAGAAAGACCCCCAACCCATTTTTTCAAAATAAGATTTAACTTTCAAGCCAAATTGTGTGAAAAATGAAAAGTCCACGATTTTACCAAATATATAGGACCGTGTGGAGAAATCCTCTCTATACATGGTCGCCGCTTTCGAAGATACGAAATAGTTGGGGTCGAATGTCGTGTCCTTCTTTTGTTTTTTCCCTTCCCTTGTTCAGGTTGCTTTCGTTTTCGAAGATGCCATGGGTTAAAAGATGGTTTTTTCGAAAGAAAGGAAGAAAGAGGGAGAATGGAGGTGTAATTCGAATAAAAGGGGGTGTGATTCTAATGAATGGGGAGAAGGGCTAACCGAACGACTGGGATCGGGAGAGGGAGTTGCGAATGAGGGACGCGAGAGGTTAGAATCAGGAAGGGGAGAGCTGAGAATAAGGGAGACACAGCTGGAGCCGGAGAGTGAAAAGGAGAGGGAGAGCTTCGGTTTAGGGTTTCAAAACGAGGGACGACTTCGAATGAGGGAGAGATTTAGGGTTTGGTGAAGACTGGTGAATCGATTGAAAAAATCAGCTGCCTTTATATATTAAGTTGCATTCATTCGAATGAATCAACTATTCATTCGAGTGAATAGACACTGTTCATGTCATTCATTCGAATGAAGGGTTGATTCATTCGAATGAATGCACGTTTTCAAGGCATTCATTCGAATGAATGTGTTGATTCATTCGAATGAATGACATAAACAAGAGGGACTGTCATTCGAATGTTTCTCACTGACACATTCATTCGAATGAATCAGTTGATTCATTCGAATGAATGCACGTTTGAAGGCATTTATTCGAATGAATCAGTTGTATACGATGGAATGTTCATTCAAATGAATGGGTTGAACAGTATTCCGTGTTACTGTTCAGCCCATTCATTTGAATGAATTGAAATTACACTTGGGCATTCATTCGAATGAATGCCAAAATGAATTGGGGATTCATTCGAATGATTGGAAACGCAGGGGTAAAATGGTAATTTGCCACGAAAATTCGGATTCGGGTATGTAGAGGCAGGAAAACCAGGTGTGTGTAAGTGCTGCCAATCATTTTATGAATTATATTTTAAATAATGAAGATGAATTGAATGTAAAGGTTTTGACATTTAGGTTTAGATAAAACGTGGGCCTAAAATCTTTTTAATAAATACTTTTATAATTAGATAAAAGATAATTAAATTCAACTGTTTATAAAACTTATAATTAATGGCTTTTACAACAAACCTAAATGTAAAGTGAAAGTTTGAATCAATTTCTTCTCTAACAAGACATTCTCTCTCCTATTTCTTTATAATTTTCTTGAAAAAAATATGGGAAATAAAAAAATGGAAACCTAGTGTGAAGTTTTTTTTTTTTAAATGGTCATTTTTATATAGTATTAGATCGATCTTAATTTTATGAGTTTCTTCTCTCATCTACTCGAGACTAGTTTTTGAGTTTTTTTCTTTAATTTGACAGATCGCAATTCATACCATTAATCAATACACAGTCTAACATGTCTAATTACAATCCTCAATCATCATAAAATCAAAGATTTCAATCTATACATATGATAAGTAGCAAATTAAAGTTAATTATATAAAGGATAAAAGAAATAGAGAAACAGATCTTTATTTTTTAAGTTTGAAATCTTTATTAAAAATTGCTTAATAACAATTAAATATTAAAATTTTAATCTCACTAAAAAAATTCTTATTTCTTAAATTTAAAATTATTATCATTAAAATATTCAGCATGCTGTAGAAACAATGCGATGGAGAAGAAAAGTATCGACAGTATTACTGAAGTTCTACTCAAGGAATGATTTCCGAAAGACTTTCTCCCGAGTTCCGAGCGTGCCACATTTATACCGTATGTGAGGAAAGCCTCGGTGCGCGATTTCCATTGTTAATTTTTTCTTTTTACAGTACCCGTCGGGAGCACCCAAAACCTACTCCCCCTCCAACGGCTTCCTTGATGGCTTCTTCATTCAAACACGACGACTCTGCTGCAAGGTCGTTCGTTGTCTTCTTCTCTATCAATTATATCCAGAGTTTTCAATGGCTATCCTTTCTGCCCTTCCCTCCATCAATCTAACATCTTCTTTTGTTTTCTCACATGGGTTCCAATTCTCGTTGCCTGTTCTTCTTACAGATCGGAGAATTTTGCCTCGGATTCTGGGGAAACCTTCACTCTCGACTCTATAAGAGAGTCTCTGATCCGACAGGAAGACACCATCATCTTCAGTCTCATTGAGAGAGCCCAATTCCCTCATAATTCTCCCCTTTACGACGAATCGCTGCGCCAGATTCCCGGTTTCAGTGGCTCTCTGCTCCAGTTTTTTGTTAGAGAGGGAGAGATTCTTCAATACAAGGTGAGGTTTTTTGCCTTTTCTTTTATTCCTTCATTTTCTGAAACGGGATTTCCTTTTTTTTTTGTAAATCCTCTTCTATTCAGGTTTTGAGAGCTTATTTATGGAAAATCTGTACTTACATGGCTTCCTTCCATGTATCTACATAAATTTTACCTACAGTGGGGTCCACTAGCTCTGAAGAGCTTGTGATTTCATTCTTAAAAAAAAAAATTGTTAGCCATTAAATTAATTTAGGAGTACGACCAGTAATTATGCAGTTGTAAAGAATGAAAAATAAGGAGTCCTCATAAATGCATTCTTGCTTTAGTAATCTTCAGACTGAATTTATTCATCATTTATGCATTTTGTATGTCATGAGTGGTTTTTATTTCTATTTAATAATGTTTTGATTAGATTATGTACTTGAAAAAATTAGTTGGGCGAATTTGTTTATGTAAAAAAAAAATTGATGACGGAGGAGAAATCTCGAGGACAGTCCTACTAAACTCCCCTTTCGGATCATATCCCATACTCTCATGGACTCGAACTCGTACTATCTCACTTCATGAGACGGTACCGGCTGAGTTACTCCGAATGAATTTGTTTCTGTATATTCACATGTTTTTTTTTTCAGAAAGCAAAAAATATATGATGGGTCATGAGTAAATTTATGAATAAGTCGGATGCCTGAAGCAAAATCTGTTGTTTATTGCTTACCTTTTTTTTTTGATTCTGCTGCTGTATTTTGGGATTTTATATATCGTTGCTTTGAATGGAGGCTGGTCGTGTCCTCTATTGCTCTACTTCAAGTGGGTTTGTTTTCTTATTGTGAAAAGGATTCTTTTCTCTTTGTTCTTGTGTTTGGTAACTTGGATTTAATAAATTTCTTATTGGGTTGCTTTTAACTGGGAACGTCCACTTGACGTTTCTTTTGTTTTCTTGTCAAGGAAAAGAGTTTTCTCCCTTTTCCTTTACTTCACCATGGAATCTTAGCTTTTCATTATTTTTATTTTCCAGACACAAGCAACAGTTGTGATAACCTATATTTCAAAAGTTAGTTCTATTGTCCATCTTTATCTATCCAATCTAAAATCCAGGCAGTGGACAGTGAAAATGGAATCACTACAATTGCCACTTTCATGTTTTTGTATTGTTGGCTAGGAATGAGTATTTGGCATCTAACTACATCACATGAATAACCCGCTACCTTACTCGGATCTGGTCAGAGCCTACCAATTCTAGAAAGCCAGTCTCCTTAAAGCTGAGAAAACAATATTGTTGCCTGGAAATAACATGTGCTTATTACAACGTATGTTTCTGCCCATTCTTGAATTGCTTCAGTTTGAAGTCTTTTACATTGTTTGGCATTACAACTGGAATAGTTTGATCATCACTATTCAATAGTTCCCCGTATTAAATTCTTCGACGCTGTATCTGGCTTTGGAGTAGAGAATCAGAAAATATTGCACTTTGGTCTAGTCATCTAGACCTTACAAAACTTGAATACATAGGGAAAGTTGCAATAAATAAACTTATCCATGTTCTTTATAGCAGCATCTGTACAACATATAGCTATACAGTAAGTGTAATTCAGAATGACTGGAATGGTCCGGTCGACCTACCACCTGAATGTCTAGACTCGGAAATCTTGCATTGAATGGTAGGTGAGAGAACTTCAATTAAAAAATACCATCGTTTACGGTGGTTATTCTCATCCAGGACATTCCATTGATATGTGGGTCAGAATTGCTGATACTTTCTTCTTCCTGGCCATAAAGCCGTTTAAGCACAGACTTGTTTCTATGCCAAACAAGGGCACAGTATACACCTCAAAAATAAGAAGACAGAAAGTAATGAGCAATCTGAAATACCAAATGACAGTAAACCATGAACCATTATTACTATCATCTCTTAAATCACACTCCAAGTGCATTATTGTTTTTATTTTGTAAGTGTCTTACTGAGGGCCTGATTAGTCATTTTCTTTCAACTTTTGCAGTTTAGGGATTTAAAGCCTTTACATTGGTTTGGTTGTCCATGCATTGCATGAATTGTCTCGATTACTTATTTTCCATCATGCGAATTGAGTGTATGATTTGGTCCCATATAGAAAATATAGGTTTACTAGGTCACCTTTCCATCTTTTACTAATACTGGATTGATTTTTTACAGTATAACAACACTCATGTGGTTCATGCCTTTGGACATATTTAGTGTTCTGTTTGATATACACCCCAATTATGTTTATGTTTGGGTATTTGAGATAAGCAGCGCTTTGTCCGTCACGGAAATGGAGTGATAGTGTGTTTGTACTTTCTTCTCTAAAATGCATCTGAACACATTTACGAGGCACTTGAAATGTATAATTGGCATCTCTCAATTAAGGCCTCTCTCTCTTCAGCGCCATTGACAAATTTTCATTAATGGCCAGAAGGCAACCATATTGTTAGTGCCTGTATAACTCAGAGCATTGTAAGAGTTTTCTGCATTCACTTTTTTACATTTGCCGGAGGTGGGGGGACGCAAAATGGACAGAGCATAGACGTTTGGAAAAGCTGGTTTAAGGTTTTGAGACTAAGATCCTCATAGGAAGGTGCTAATTTATGGCACAAGATGTACTTCAAAGTTTTTTTTTTTTTTTAAGGGGCATGCACTTGATAGCATTTTGGTAACTATTGAGTTGGAGTGTGATATTGTTCTATAGCATGGGGGTGATCACATTGTTCTTTAAATTCCTTTCTCATCAAGAAATTAATCACCAACACTCAAAAATGGATGTTACCATAAGTTGGTGAATCTTGTCATGATACTGTCCAATTAAGATTAGACTAGAAATCAATCACACACCCTCGTAAAGATTTGAACCATTTGTGGATCTGTCTTGATATTGAAGAGTAAATCCATTGTTATGATTGATGCTGAATCTTGATGAGTAGATTCACTGGAAACTTTCAGCATCCATTCCGAAACTGGAGCTTTGGCCAATAATAGAAGACCTCATAGGAGACTTGCATGGACTGTGGCCATAGTCTGGCTTCTAAATATTTAATCAAATGTTTGCTAGTCTTTCTTGTTTCAATGTGTATTAGCATCAAGCATCCTCACTCATTGAAATGCCAATTTTCATTTCCTATTTGTAGAAGATAATTGTCTGTTGTAGTATAGTCACAATATTTCTCAAATTTAAGATGAGCTGAAACTGGTAACTTCTAATCTAATCAATATCACTGCAGTTTGGTAGATATGAAAACCCAGAGGAGCATCCTTTCTTCCCAGATAATGTACAATTGCCACTATTGCCTCCTCACAAATACCAGCAGGTAAACCCCGGAAACATTCATTCATGATCTCATCAGTAACATTCCTGTATCTGAAATCAATGTTTATACTTGCTGTAATTCTGGATTATAGGTGTTGCATCCTGCAGCTTCCACCATTAACATAAATAAGAAAATATGGGACATGTATGTCAATGACCTGCTTCCACTATTTACTGCCAAGGGTGATGACAGAAACTATGCAACAACGGCATCTAGTGATCTCACATGTCTGCAGGTATGAATGATTGAGATATAGCATATGGGTAGACTGGTCATGTACAAGAAGTGAAACATTATTTGGATTTAACAGGCCCTCTCTCGAAGGATTCATTATGGAATGTTTGTCGCCGAAGTGAAATATAGAGATGCCCCACAGGACTATGGGCCTGCCATCCGTGCCAAGGTACACCTTTTTATTTTTTACTTTTATACTTTCTTTGAATAGAAATTTTTATTTAAGAAAGAAACGATTAAATGTTTTTTTTTTTTTCTATATCTGATGAACATTTTCTCATGGACAATAGATTACATTTTGATGAAAATGGTTTGAAAGCAATGAGACTGGATATGTTACCAATCTGCTGACTGGCCCTTTGGCTTCCTCTGGTTATACAATTGGATATCCATTCATTGCATGGGTTCCACCTTTAGAGTCGCATACACCGCTGTGCTTCTCCATTAAAAAGATCAGTAAAATGTTGTCACATTTATGATAGACATGAAGCACTTTGTGCATGTAGAATACAGGGTGTATTGGTCTAGGATCTGATTTAGATATAACCAGTGGGATGTGCGAAATGGACTTAATGTCGGCAAGCTAATGGAAAGAAGAATTAAAATTGACTGCAACGGAGGACTTCTAAGGTCACCCTAACTAGTGAGATAATGGCAGTAGGTCATATAGGATGACTTTGGCATGTCCCTTGATGTTTAGAAACAGCCCTAGTACGAAGAGTCAAAAGATTGTATGTGGTGTGAAATACGATAAGAAGATGACTTTGAAAACTTGGATCAATAGGATGAAGGACATATTGTGGAGTATGATTTTTGATAAGATTGAAAGGAAATATAGAACTCAAATAGCTGACCCAGCAGATGAGAAAAGGGTTGTTCGGTCTGACAACAACCTTAGTGTAGAATAACACACGTAGAATTAGTGTATCTTCCTTAATCAAGGAGTTTCTCTATCATTTATATTTATGGAGAAAAGGGAATACAAATACGGAAGATAAAATAAAAGAGGAAAACCCTAAAGTTGGTAAATACACTATTGGTAAGAACCAATTAAGGAAAAGACTAAATTGGAAAATACAATAATAGTAACTAATAAATTAAAGAAACTGCTAAATATATCTCAACACTTAGATGGGATGCTGTTTTTTTCAACGCAACAAATAAATCCTGATTGACACTGATAAAGTAAACATGCAGGCAAAAAATGGAATATGAATGACTACTTACTTTTTGTAAAAAACAAAAAATACTCTTAAAATCATGGAATGTGGATAACCATCCATTCTGTAAAAATATTCTGCATGCAATTTCATAGCGTCCATCCTAATCTTGTGAACTGATCGAACTCATTTTCTCTCTTATTTATAGGACAGGGATGCTCTGATGAATTTGTTGACATTTGAGAGTGTCGAAGAGATGGTGAAGAAAAGGGTGGAGAAGAAGACCTCAGTGTTTGGACAGGAAGTAAGCCTCAACGGTAGTGATGGCAAGTACAAGATTGACCCATCAGTGGTTTCACGCCTTTATGGCGAATGGGTCATGCCAATGACAAAGCTTGTGCAGGTTGAGTATCTTCTTCGACGTCTTGACTGAAATCATTTTACCACTCATACTGTGATGGGCAGATCTGGTTGGGTGATCATTGTAATTGGACAATAGATTGAATAAAATGCTTATTGAAGGTGAATCCAGATTGACATTCACCATGAATATAGAAAAGTATGTAACTTATTGTGATGAATGAAGTAGCTTGTATAATTTCAAACTCATATTCTGATTGAAGAAAGGTACTAAAGAAACAACATTCTTCCTCGTCTCTCCATGTTCTTTAGGATTCTGGTTATATGGGCTGAAGTTTTAGGTCTGTGTGACAGTGCTTAGCTTATTTTCTAGTCTGATAACTAAGTTGCTCGATTGGGCTTCTATGCATTTTCTTCTTCAATTTTTGAAGTTAAAAATAGGATTAGTGGTTACTGCTTAATAGGAAAGGATCTATAATTTTCAAATAATCTAGGATTATGCCTTTATCTTGATTCTGCTCTAACATTTTAGGCCCAACAACCAAATGGGCTAAACTTAGCCAAGCATTACCCCAGGTCCATTTTAAAATTTTGGTGTAATAATAAGAAATCACTCACACAAGAGAATACAAAGATTATACGTGGTTCACCTGAAGGCTACGTCCACGGAGCGAATAATGCTCGATTGCACTATGAAGAGATTCTGGACAACTTGTTAAAAGGATTCCCAACCCTTAATCCCATGTCCTCCTTTCTTCTCTCCCTATCTTCTTTTCTCTCCTCTCTCCCACACTGAGAAAGCCCCCTACTGAAAACCCTAGAGAGAAATAAGCCCTTATAAACTAGGCTAGGCCTTACATAAACACAACCTAGCCCGGTAAGGACTTTTTGAGCCAAATCCAACAAACCTTGGCAAAAAATGTCTGACCCTTTGAAGAATGTTGTAATGTGTTTGTAACACCTCCACATGGTGAGAGTTCACTCCCATCAAACTTGCACCTAAAAGGTGCACATCCAATCTCTAGCAAGAGGAGATATTGCACAAGTCCAAGCGACGCCTGAACTTCTTTGGAGTAACTGGCTTGGTCTACATGTTTGCTGCATTTGCATAAAAAAAAAAAAATCGTGGCACGCATCTCATCACTATTGGTGATAAGAGCAAAGTGTTCCTGCTCTTCATCCCATCCAAGCTTTTTAGGTGGCTTGATGGTTCTCTTTGATCTTCTTTGTGCCAAACTGGTTGGCTCCTGCTGAGCCTCCTGTTGTTCCTCACCTCTTGATGAACTAGTCTCATCTTGACCCTGTGTTTGATTATGAAGTATGATTCCTATGCTAGGTGAAACCAACTCTACAACTGTCTTGCCTTTGCTGTTTTCTTGAACATCATTTCCAAGTTCCCTGCTCAACATAGAAGCTTCATCATAGCTCTTGATGGATTTACACAACTCTATGATATTCAATAGCTTAGACTTGCGGCCTTGTTGATGGTTGTACATAGCTCCATGACATTCAATGGTTTGGAGCTATTGCCATATCAGTGGCCTTACACAACTCTAGTAGATTTTCAATGGTTTAGAGTTGCAGCCTATTAATGGTCTTACATAGCTCCATGAAACTCAATGGTTTGGAGCTATTGCCATCAATCCTAGGATCCAATTAATCTATAGATGTTGGTCCTTGATCCTAAGGATCTGTCTAAGATATGAGCTGAGCCAAGTGTTCAAGCATATGAGTAACTTTACAAGTTTCCTAAACACTGAACTAAAAACCTACCCAAAACGGAAAAGACAAAACAACTTGTAGGTTGAGCAGCAACAATCTTTAGTAATCTTCATCTGCTCTAAACTGCAAGTGCATTATCAGATTTGGCCCTTTGATTAGAGTGATGGTTGATCTTGCACTAGGCCATGTTGTTGTAGAAAGAAAGCCTTTTGATTTTCTCTTGAAGGATGATATTGCACAGGCTTCTTTCCACATTCTTCTTTATCACTAGCCATTGGATTTGGTCTTGAAAACGCTAAACGACACAGGTTTGTGAATGAGAGTCTTCTGGAGCCATCTGATTTTATGACATATAATACAGCTCCTCAAAACTAGTATTAGTACATGGCAATGGTTTGACCATTATCAAAAATACATCTTTGATCTTTTGGAGCTAAAAAGATTTTGTGAAAAACAAGCCTCCGACGCTAGGATTGTTTTACCATAGGATGCCATAGGGAGGTGTTGTCGTTTGGGGTTGAGGATTTGTGAATGCGGCGTGCCTCCTGAGTTGTGGACGAGTAGCTGTGGTTCTTGTTGAGTTCAAAGCTAATGCATGCTGCTGGAAATGTCAAGTGGAAAAGAAGAGAAAAAGAAAAGAAAAAGATAAGGAGATAACTTGGGCTAGTTCGAGGCAACCCACCGTCCTACGTGCCTTGCACGAGAGAAGAAAAATCTTGCTTGATTTCCATTTCAAAACAATCCCGTATATATAGATGTTTCCTCCTTGATAAAAGGGAAATGAGTTACAAGGAACCAAAATTAAATAAGGAAATGCATAAAAGTTATATATCACTCAATCACCAAAAGGAGAGAATATAGGAAACAACCAATCTAATATTATCACTTCCGTGTGATATTATTCAAGCCATTACTGTGTGACATTATTGTTGCCATGTGGTATTGTTCTAACTCATGCGAACCAAGGGTGAGATTTTAGGAAAACAGCCATTCATTGAGGAAATGGCCATGCATACAACGAGACTCAATGCTTAGGCACGTAACATTTCCCCCGACTCAGCTTTGACATCGTCCTCGAGGAGAAATTCAGGAGACTTGGTTCTGGCCTTATGGTAAAGTTTTCAGGTGGCGTCGTCTCGCTCATTTGTCTCCTTTGGCTAACTTCCCTCCATGAGGAATAATTTTTGCACATGACATTTATGGCCAGGTACGAACTTTTCATCGCAATTATAACATAGACCTTTAGAAATTCTTTCCTTCATCTCCATCAGTGTTAACTTCTTTATAACAGGAGTTGAAGTTTTAGGATGGGCCACGTCTAGGAAGATGCTTGATTTTTTTGCCTCAAAATATGGTTGTCTCCTCTACACGTTGACCTTCTCGTATTGCATGCGGGCCAGTTGATTGGGTCGAGGGAGGTTGTGCGGCCGCAACATCTGGACACTTAATCGGATGTCATCCTCCAAGCCTCCCAAGAAACAACTCACCATAAAGGACTCATTGAGTCATGTGGTGCGGTTGGCGAGCTCCTCGAACTTGGTTTGGTAGTCTTCGACAGCTGAAAATTGTCGTAACTTAGTGAGGAAAGCGGTGGTGTCCTCAAAAGGAGTGGGTCCGAAGTGAGTCAGTAGCTCTTTGGTGAAGTCCTCCCAACTAGCAACCGCGTTGGATCGTTCCATCCAGTGGAACCATTGCAAAGCTTTCCCCTCCAAATGAAACGACGCTAGTGATAGTTTTTGTGTCATGGGAGTTTGTTGGTGTAGGAAAAAATGTTCAGCTCGGTAGACCCATCCTGATGGATCATTTCCATCAAATTACGAAAAATCTAAGGTGCCATACGGGTGGTAATGGCATGATCATGTCCACCTCCATCCGCTCATCCAAACCGTGGGCCACTGCCACGTGAATGATGATCTGAGGAACTTGAGTTGTTGCCAATTTCAATTGTACGGATCTGTGAAATATTGTCCAGTCTAGTGTCCACCACTTCTAGTCTGGTATCTACGGCGGTTATTCTGTTGACAATGTCATCCAGCCGTCTTCCTTGTGTCTCTATGGCATTGCCTAGGAGAGCCATCATCTCATCGAGTTTTGCATTTCAGGTAGCTTCCGCCATGGCTGCGTAACCTGTCTCTGATACCTTGCCGCGTGCCTCCTGAGTTGTGGACGAGTAGCTGCTGTTCTTATCGAGTTCAAAGCTAATGCATGCCGTTGGAAATGTCGAGTGGAAAAGAAAAGAAAGAGAAAAGCGAAAGATAAGGAGATAACTTGGGCCAGTTCGAGGCGACCCGCCCTCTACGCACCTTGCACGAGAGAAGATGATTCTTGCTTGATTTCCATTTCAAAACAATCCCATATATATAGATGTCTCCTCCTTGATACAAGGAACCAAAATTAAATAAGGAAATGCATAAAAGGAAGTTATATATTACTCGATCACCAAAAGGAGAGAATATAGGAAACAACCAATCTAATATTATCACTGCCGTGTGATATTATTCAAGCCACTGCCGTGTGACATTATTGTTGTCGTGTGGTATTATTCTAACTCATGCGAACCAAGGGAGAGATTTTAGTAAAACGACCATTCATTGAGGAAATGGCCATGCATACAACGAGACTCAGTGCTTAGGCACATAACAGTGAACTATATGTGATGTTAAAAAAACTGAGAAACCCTGGGTCGGCGTTGTTTCTTGAAATCCTCGAAAAACTGTAGTGATCAGATCTGTTCTCTGCTTTCGGTGCTCCCCCCTGCTGACGATCTCTATTCCTCGAAACTGTACGGATCTACTTTTCTGCAGTGCTTCCTCACCTCCTACATTGATCTGCGATTGAATCTGTTATCCCGACTCGGGAACATAGCTCTTGATACCAATTGTAATAACAAGAAATCACGAACCACATAAATCAATCATATAAGAGAACACAATGATTTTACATGGTTCATCCAAAGACTACGTCCACTGAGCGAATACTCTTGACAACTTGTTATAAGGATTTCCAACCCTTAATCCTATGTCTTCTCTCTGTCTTCTTTTCTCTCCTCTCTCCCATAGATAGAAAGTCCCCTGCTGAAAACCTAAGAGAGAAATAAGCCATTATATACTGGGCATTACATAAACCAGACCAGTCTCACTGGGCTTTACATAAACACAACCTTACCCAATAAAAACCTTTTGAGCCAAACCCAACATTTGGAGGATTCCAAACATAGCACGTTAAGACACTTTCTTTTATTGTATATTTGTTCTTGGTCTTCTAGTGAATTGGACTAGGGGATTTGTCTCATTTTACCACTGAAAGGTAATTGGAGATCATTGTGTTACTTAATAAAAGTTATTTTATCTTATTATTAGTTCTTCAACAAAAGGGTTCAAATCTCAGTATCGGCCAATATCTCAGCTGAGAAATTTCTCTCACCTAATTTTTTTTTAATTAAAACTTGAAATATCCGTCGACATTCCCAACTCAATTATTGTGAGGTGTTCTTTTTTGGAATTAATAAAGGCAATGGTGTTTTTTTATAATAAAAGATACAGATCTGTTCACCATATGTGATGACAAGTAGACAAAAGGACAAGTTTAGTGTCCCTTGTTATTAAAAGCAAACAATGTTCTTATCGTTTGCCCCCCTTGTTACAAAAAATATTAGAAAATGCCATTTGTGAAAATGGACCTAAATATTTGTAAATGAGTATTAATCTCATTATCGCATATGTCTGGATGACAGTTGCTCTCCCTTATATATTTAGATCTTAATCAATAGTGTAGTATTGCAATTTAGTCAAATTTGCAGTATTGTAATTTCCTACTGAAAAAAAAAAAAATTTTTATTGTTCTTTCTGTTTTGTAAAATAAAATAAATAAATGAAGTTCATGATTTCATGTCTTCTACCATTTGGTTTTAGAACTAAACATTTTCCCTCAAAACCTTGCGAGGGTAAGTCTTACATAGAGCTGTTAAAAGATTTCATACCACAATGTAAGTATTACTGTAACACCCCGTATTTTCAAGCTAGGGATATAAATGGAAATTGGCCATTTAATTTATGAATTAATGTATATGGACCTTAGATGGGTAAGGTGTTGGGTCAATTGCCTAATTAAGACCCAACGGATATTGGATAAGATTCAATTGAAATTAAATGGGTAAGATGTATTCAATTGGGGCAAGATTGCTAATTGGGTCAAAAGTTGTTAATTGGGTCAAAATGGCCAATTGGGACCCAATGGGTCGTGTTTGATTTGGTTGACCACCAAGTAAGTCCAAGCTTAATTAGGTTGGGGCTGATTTGAGTTGGAAATGGAACTATGTATTTGAGTTGATTTTTAAGTGAGTTAAATGAGTTTGATTAAAAAGATGAGTTGAGTTAAAAGAGTTGAATTAAAGAAGTGAGTTGATTTAAACGGTTGAGTTGAATGGAAGCTAATGGGACTTAAATCTCAAGTGTGTGGAGTGGGAAGGTGGAGAGATACATTACATGAGACCCAAGTTGGGGGTTACACGTTGGAAGTGGGGGATGAAACTCCAAAGGTGCATTAATGAAGAAGTTGAAGGGTTGCGATGTTACACAAGCTTGCACAAGCATACACGTTGGAATCATGGGGGTGTAACGTCCCGCCCTTTTCACTCAAAATCAGAGTCTATTTTTTTTTTTAAATAAATAAACAAGTGATAAGAGCGGAGTGTCACGATGCGAGCTAAGTCCGGACTTTTAAAGTCCAACCTTTAACTGGCCAAACTTATGTGTGCATGGACTAAGTCCATGAAAATGGTTCACACATAGTACTTTCTAATTATCGCGGAATATAACTTAATCTAACTGCAGATTATAATAGAACCTAAGTCTACTCCATTTTAGATAGCAAAGTACATAGTCATTTATCCAAAATTACCTTAACTTAATCATTCAATCAAACCATTCCAAACCATAGCAACTATTAACTCAGTTATTACATGCCAACATCTAACTACTCAAATTACATGTCCATGTAAACTTATCAAAATATCAATAATAAAATCCATTCAAATATCCAAGCTCCTATGCTTGGCTTCTTTCACAATCATCGGTCCCTTCCTTTCCTATATCATTCACTAGGGTAGAAGTAGGGCGTTAGAACAACGCACCCTGTAGGAATTCGAGGTAGGGCTATCACATGGGTTAGTATCAAATATCATATAAAATATTATATCATAAAAATTCATGTAAAATCATGCCATGCCATATGCCTTATGCAATGAGTCCCACCCATCACATACATATAACCTCTTGATGGTATTCTCCTCATCAAGGTATCCCCACAGTGGTCTTTCGGACGCCCCGACGGAGTGTGGCCTCCGGATTCTTCTTGATGGCATTATCCACATTAAGGTCTTCCCACGATTGCCTTACGGACGCCCCGACGGAGCGTAGCCTCCGGTTACAAATTCCCCTCCCATGCCATGCATGAGATGTACATGTCCATATGCTATGTAATGTAAATACCATAGCATTAAAAACTTCAATTTTGAAACATAATATAAATTGCAACGTAAGCCATCAAATAAAGATAAAACCATATACATATCCATGTTTCAATAAGGTAGAATCCTACCAATGACAACTAGTTTGACCTCGTGTTCTTGTCCGAAAACCGTTCACAACAGCGCATCGTTTAAGAAGTCCCGTTACCTTGTTACATGTCAATAAGTCAAACACATATCTCATTTGGTTTCTAATTAAGTCTAAGACCAAACACACCACCTTGTGGGGTCCGGCCATACACCATGGCCGAACCTCACCCTTTTTAATTTGGTCCCTTTTATTTAACCGATCTCATCCAAATGACCCATTTAAAACCCTTAATCCATAAAACACCACTTGATGAGGTTCGGCCATACAACTTGGCCGAACTTCATCATCTTGGTTTTGGTCCTTTCCTTTCAACCTTTTGACCTTTCAAATCCAATCCTTGCCATTCTTGATTCATAAAACCCAACACTTTTAAATCAGTCATCCAACCTTATCAATACTTCAAATATATAAAGCATTTCCCATGGGGTTCGGCCATACAACATGGCCAAACCCTTGGTTCATTATTTTCATTTATTTACCATCTTGTCATTGATCCAATTCTTAGTTTCTATTTCATTCATATGTCCATAAAATTCAATAACCAAGCCATCATAAATCCATACGTATTATTTGGTGGGGTTCGGCCATGCACCATGGCCGAACCTCATCTCTTCTTTTGATCCAAACAATTAAAACCTTTCTAAAGTACTAACCATCTTCCATTAATTAAACAAAAAAAATACTATCCATCATTATCTCTCCATAGGGTTCGGCCATATGCATAGCTGAACCCTATGGTTCTTTAATTCCATTAAAACTTATTATACATCTATGATTGATTCTCATACTTCTATCCTGTTAAAACTTTAACAAAACCAAACACATACCCTTATGATTTCCTTTCTTCAAATCCAATAAAAATTAAACCAATATCTTTTCATGGGGTTCGGCCATACAAAGTGGCCGAACCTTATGATCCATGCTCTTCCCTTTTTAAACATCATTAGCCATGATTTTAACCCTTGATAGGTTCGGCCATACAATGGCCGGATCATGCTTATTTAACAAATGTTTATTGAGCACTTACCAATACCGCGACTCCTCTGGTTCTTTCACTCCTTCTTGATCCTTTACTTCCTTAGCCTCTCCTTCTTCCTTCTTGTTCTTTTGGCCGAGACTGACCTTGCTGCAAACCCCTTGGAATAATTCGGCCAAGTGATATGGATTGAGAGAGAAGCTTAGAACAATGCTCCAAATCCTTGTCTTGAGAGTGGTTGTCTTTGTATGATGGTTTGAGATCACCAATCTTTTCTAAGCTATCCTTGAGAAGTGATCGGCCAAGAGAAAGATTTGTGTGAGAGAAAACAAGCCAAGGTTCTTTGTCTCGAGGGGTGGGACGGCCAAGGGAGAGAGAGTACAATACAATTTTGTTCCAATAGGATGTTCGGCCAAAGTGATAGTTTTGGTGCAGCTCATGTGTAACTCCCATTTCCATTTACAATTCTCCTTAATGCTTCCCTTGGGGGTGTCATCCTTGAGATGAAACTCCCAAGGCTCCAACGGCTGCAATGCAATGTCTTGTGTAACCTCCACAAGCCACATTCATCTTCCTTCTTGGGGGTTTCATCCTTGAGATGAAACTCCCATGTGCCCAACGGCATGTGTGAGTTTGAAACATGTAACCGCCATTCCTCATTATTTGTCTATATGGGAGTTTCATCCATGAGATGAAACTCCTTGAGCCCCACGGTTTTGCTTAAGCTTGAACCACCAAACTGTCCAACTCCCTTTTAGTCTTATTTGGATTTGAATTTGAAATAAGAAACTCCTCCACTCTTCATTTAAAGCTTCATGTGGGGTTTCATCTTTGAGATGAAACTTCCCCCACCCTTTCTCTCCAACGTGTGGATAGTGTTTGAATTTGAAAACATCATCATGTAACACCCCGCCCTTTTCACATGAAATCAGAGTCTATTTTTTTTTTATAATAATAATAAACAAGTGATCGGGGCGGGACGTCACGACGCGAGCCAAGTCTGAGCTTCTAAAGCCCGACCCTTAACTGGCCAACCATACGTGTACATGGACTAAGTCCACTGAGATGGTTCCCACGTATTAAGTTTAGAATTGCGGAATATAACAAAAACTGATTGCGGATTATAATAGAACCTAACACTAGTCCATTTTAGATAGCAAAGTACTTAGTCATTAACCAACTTAATTTAGATTAGATATCCATACCAAACCATTCACAAACCATAACAAATATCTGATTATTACATGTCCATGATAACTTAGCAAAATATCAATAATAAAGTCCATTCAAATATCCAAGCTCCTGTGCTTGGCTTCTTTCACGATCCTTGTTCCGTTCCCTTCCTGTGTCAACAACTAGGGTAGAAGTAGGGCATTAGAACAACGCGCCCAGTAGTGTTTCTGATTAGGGCTACCACAAGGTTAGTACAACATCATGCAAATAATTTAATAATACATGTTCATCAAAACCTCATAAAAACAATGCTATGTATGTCATGCTCATGTAATGAGTCCCACCCATCACAAATATACATAGCCTCCTCTTGACGGGATTCTCATCGTCAAGGTACCCCACAATGGTCTTTCGGACGCCCCGATGGAGTGTGGCCTCCGGATTCCTCTTGCTAGGATTCTCATCATCAAGGTACCCCACAGTGGTCTTTCGGACGCCCCGACGGAGTGTGGCCTCCTATTACAATATCATCATCCCATGCCATGCATGAGATGTCTATGCAAACATGCCATTTGTAAATATAACTTTACATTCAAACAACTTATCAAAATTAACATAAAACAACAAATATCATATGTAGTTACAAAAAGGTAGGAAACCTACACAATGTTTACTTAGTTTGATCCTTTTTTTGAATCGTCACCCATTTACAACTAGTACACCGTTCAAGCAATCCCGATACCTTATTTACATAGCAGCAAGTCAAGATACTAATCATGTGATTCCCATTTACATCTAAGTCCCAAAAACCACCTTGTGGGGTTTGGCCATACCCCATGGCCGAACCTCACCCATTTGACCTTTGGTCTCTTTTTTTACTTAACCCAAAAACATCCAAATAACCAAATGCTCCAAATGAACCTTGGTAGGGTTCGGCCATAAAACATGGCCGAACCTTACCACTTTGGTTTTGGCCCATATATCCAATCCTATGATCATTTCATCTTTGATCATTTCTTCCATAATTACCATTATGCCATTTAGACCAACCTTTTGTTTAATTTTCCTTAAACACCAATAACCATAACTAAATCCACCTTGGTGGGGTTCGGCCATACACATGGCCGAACCTCCCCACTCAACTTTTGATCCTTTAAATCTTTCATTAACCCATCTCCGATTATAAATTAGCAGTAAGTCCACCAAATGACCCTTTAGTGGGGTTCGGCCATACTACATGGCCGAACCTCACCAAACTGATTTGTCCATCTTTCCATCATCTTTGATGGCTGATTAATTTCTTATATTAAGTCCATATATAATTCTTAAATCAAAGCATATAATTATTACATAATTTCCATCATAACTTTACTCTAACTAAACCATAAAAACAGTCCATGGGGTTCGGCCATATACTTAGCCGAACCCTATGGTTTCCTTGATGTAAATCCTCTACTATTTGTCCATGGTTTTGATCAGCAAATTAGCCATAACATTGACATGGTTTAGCCATGCCATACCTGCTCCAAAACAGTAAACTTATCTCCATTTTAAATCCTTTAAAACCTTCATTACATAGTATGGTTTTTATCCCTCAAAAACCATAAAAATTACCACATTCTTTCATGGGGTTCGGCCATCCAAAGTGGGCCGAACCCTATGATACATGTTTTGTTATTTTAAAACAGCATAATACTTGATCTAAACCGTTGATGGATCTGGCCATACAATGACCGGATCACATTCCCTTAACCAACTTATTTAACAAGGGTTCAAAGTGCATACCAATACCGCGACTCCTTCGGTCTTTTGACTCCTTCCTTGGTCCTTTACTTCCTTAACCTCTCCTTCTTTCTTCTTGTCCTTTTGGTTGTGACTGACCTTGCTGCCAACTCCTTGAAATAATTTGGCCAAGGTATAAATTAGAGAGAGAGAGAAAGAGAACTTTGGTCTTGGATGAGGGTGATAAGCCTTGGTGCCAACCTCCTTTGTATATTTTGTCTTGATAAAAGAGATTAGCCAAGGACTAATTGAAGATAAGCAATCAACTACTGTTCTTGGTTTTGAGAAATGGAGAACATCCAAGAGAGGAAGAGATAGTGATAAAAATGAAATTCTTTTGGCTAATCAAATTCAGCCCAATATTGGCACCAAATGTAACTCTCCTCCCATTTCCTCCCATTTACTTCCATAACTTATTTCATGTGCTCCAACGGTTTTGGCTCTTGGCTGCCCTAGATACAACCTTTCTCCATCACCTCTCCAAATGTGAACACACTTTGTAACTCCCATTTGTTTAATACTTTCTTTGAGGTTTCACCTTTGAGATGAAACCCTCCATGTTCCAACGGCTCCATGTATGTCTTTGTTGTTTGCATTCCCTCCATCATTCATCTCTCATTATCCTTGCATGTGAAAGTTTCATTTAAAATAAAACTCCCATAGGCTCCAACGTTCATGTTTTTGGTTAACCTTGTGTAACCTCCATAAGTCCATTCGTCTCCCATTATTTACCCATGTGATTCACTTGGACCAACTCAACCTTCCAACTCCCCTTTAATTCTCATGCATAGAATAATTCTCATGCAATCCAACGTGTTTTATGTTTTGATTTTTGAAACACAACTCCTTACATATGTAACTCCTAAAAACAGCCACCCCATTCATTACTTAACTAGGGATACATGCATGAGACTACCTCTCCATGCAGCCAACGTATTTAAGGGTTTGAAAATAAACTCCTCACCTATGTAACTCTTAAAACCTCCACATCATTGATTACTTAAGAGTTTCATGCATGGGATAACCTCCCATGCAATTCCAACGTGTATATGAATCTTTAACTTTGCAACACAACTCCTCACCACATGTAACTCCCAAAACCTCCACCAACATTTAACACTTAACTAGGAGTTACATGCATAAGATAACTTCCCCATGCAGCCCACATTTTTCTTTGTTTTACACTTGAAATCAATCCATTCCACTCTCATTCAACACATCATTTACTTAAACTTAATTTAACTCTAACTCAACCCATTCATTTAATTCAACTCAATAATAAATTCAACTCCACATTTTAAACTCAACTCATCCATTTAATTTGAGTTAACTAAATACTTGTTGGCATTCCCATTTAATTCAGCCTAACCCAATTAATCTTAAGCTCACCCAATGGTCACTTATGTCCACAAGGACCCATTGGGTCCCAATTGGGTCCTTTGACCCAAATAAATGTACCTTACCCATTTAACTTAATTTACTCTTTATACAAGTACATTGAGCCTTACTTGAGCAACGGGTTCCACCATTTTTCTCATCTAAGATCATAACTCTTTAATTCATAAATCCAATGGCATTTTCGTAATTATTGATATATTGAAAAATCTAGGGTATTACACATCAGCCCTTCAACTTCACACTCCATTCTTTTGAATTTGAAACAACTCCCCAACTCTTGTATAACTCCATAAAACCGCCAACTCCATTCATTATCTATCTTTAGAGTTTCATGCATGGAATAAAATTCCCATGCATTCCAATCGTGTACATTGTTCGAATTTTTGAATTAACCATAAACCCTTTTTGTAACTCCACAAAATGCCACCTCCCATTCATTATTTATCTTGGAATTTCATGCATGAGATGACCTCCCATGCATCCAACGTGTACTCCTTGTTTTTTGGGTTTGAAACAACAAACCTTCTCCTTCACACTTCACTTACATTACTCAACTCAACCATTTAATTCAACTCAATCCAAACTCAATCATTTAATTCAATTTGAGTTAACTTAAACACTTTTTTGCATTCCCATTTAATTCAACCTTAACCATGCTAGGCTTGAGCTCACCTAATGGTCAATCAAGTCAACTACGACCCATTGGGTCCCAATTGGGTCTTTTGACCCAAATAACCACCTTGACCCAATTAGATGCACATTACCCATTTACTTTAATTTGATCCTTATAACATGTACGTTGGGTCTGAATTGAACAATGGGCCCCACAACTTACTCATCTACGGTCATATCCTTTTAATTCATAATTTCAATGGCAATTTCCGTAAATATTGATAAACTGAAAATCTGGGGTATTACAATACAATCTCTTTTTAAAAATTTCGTCCCAAAAATCGAACGAAGTAGGGTTCCAAAATAAATTACATAAATAATTCAGGGTGAGCTTGTAATTTGCCCGGAATTTTTAAATCAATATATATGTTGGCTATTATTTATTTTAATAATGGGAATTGGGAATTTTGATGAAATAAATGTTAAGTGGATCAAAGTTTGGGCAAAGGCCCAATTATGGTCCAATGGACCATGGATTGGATTAAATTCATTTAAATGGTCAATGATGGTTAATTGGGCCAAGGATGGTCAAATTGGGCCCAATACCCATTTGGGACCCAATGGGTCAAGATGATTTAAGCTCTAAGGTAATTAGGGAGGAAATAAATTTAATTGGGCCATGGGCCCAATGGTGATCCAATAAGTAGGAATGGATTGAATTGGCTTAAATCACCTAAGTTAGACTTTATTAAACCTAGGTGACATGGCCGAATGGGGCCCACCTCCACCTCACCAAGTGAGGTAGCGGGTAGACTAGGAGTTAGTGGGGCCAGCCACCATGGTTGACTTGGTCAACCATGGGTGGATACATGGAGGGAATTTAAGGAAATGAAATTAGATTAAATGTGAATTAATTAACTTAAGTTGAGGATCCAATTAATTAATTACTTAGGTGAGTCAAATGGGGAGTCAAATGGGGAGTCAAAGGGATAAGTCAATGGGTGGTTTCATCTCATTGAAACCACCCAAACCACTTAAAGAAACACAAATAAAACCATTGGCTAAGGGTGGTGGTTTTATCTCAACCACCACCACTAAGGCATGTGAGCCCATGCTTGGTTGGTGGAGGAAATGATGGTGGAGTGTAGCTTAAGCAACCAAATGAGATGGGTTTTCATCTCATCCCATTCTCATCTCACTCTCTCCATCCTCCCTCTCCAAAACCGTCCCTCACTCTCACAAGGAGAAAGAAGAAGAAAAACTTAGAAGAAAGGAAGAAAAAAATTCAAGCATTGGCCAACCACCTCAAGACCAAACCTTGGGATAGTTTTTCCCATCCTCTCCTCCTTTCCCTTTCTCAAACCCACTCCATCATTGGCCGACCCAAACATTGATGATCTCATTTTGATCAAGCACATCTTGGCCTAAGATCAAGGAGAAGAAGAAAGGAGAGAGGCTAAGGAATCCAAAGGGAGAAAAGGAAGTCGGAGGAGCCGTCGGATTTATAAGTATCTCTAAACATGATGTTAGGTTTTTTTTTAAGGTTTAAAAATGGAGTCCATTTCTTAGATTAAATGGTGGCAAAAAATGTTATGGGCCATGGATTTAAAATCCATCCAAAGATGAAGTGAGAAATGGACAAACCCTAATGGATGAGATGGGTTAAGAAAAATAAATGGACATTAAGGACATTATGTATTAAGATTTATTTAAGCATGGAAGTATGGATTTTGAAGGAATCATGGGCTATAGGGTTCGGTCATGTAGTATGGCCGAACCCCATGGTAGGTGATTAAGTGATTTAATAGGGTTTTAAAGAATGGAAGCCATGGAGGGTGGTTAATGATTTTAAGGTTTTAAATGAATGAATGTTAGTGATTTTTAAAGAGGTTTTAAATGAGGAAAATCATGGGAGATGTAAATGATTTTTATGGCCTCAAAAGGCATAGAAGAGGATGAACCTTGAACCATGGGTTCGGCCATGGTGTATGGCCGAACCCTATGGTGATGTATGAATAATTTAATGGGTGTAAAAATATGGAAATTAATGGAGAAGGTTGATGGTAATTAAATGGATTTTTAAGTATAGTAAATAATGTTTTTAAAAGGGGTGGAAATGGTGATAAACCATGGACCATGGGTTCGGCCATGGTGTATGGCCGAACCCCATGGGGAGATTTTAATGGATTAAGTATTTTGGAAACCATGAAGAGAATGGGGGAATATGACATGATTAAATGAGTCATTGATGAACCCAAAAATGCACCAAATGATGATCAAAATTGATGATTTAAATGTATGATGGAAACCCCCTCATGGAGGGACTTATGGTGGAGCTAAATGATGTAAATGGGTCCAAGGAAAAATAAGAAAAAAACATCATGGGTTCGGCCATGGTGTATGGCCGAACCCATGACTCATTTGTGAGTCATTTTTGGGCTAAGATTAAGGTATATGCATATGTTTAAAATTAATGGGGTTTAGGTTAAATTAAGGACTGATTTTTAATGTGTTCATGTTATGGTTGATGGGTCACTAATGGATCTAAGTTATGGATCAGTTTTGGACTTAAGTGTGCATGAATAAATGAGTGATTAATCATGGAAAGGAGTAGTGGCAAAATGGTAAATATTGGCCAAAAATGAAGAACCATGGGTTTGGCCATGGTGTATGGCCGAACCCCATGTAGGTTGATCATGGACTTAGGGTATTTAAGATGACCTTATGTGTGATTCTATGAAGCCTAGGGTTGTTGGATTTTAAACTTACATAATTAAAGGATTAATAGACTAAGTGGGACCCACAAACCTAGATAGTAACCGGCCATGGGGTATGGCCGAACCCCACTAAGGTGTGATTAATGGACTTAGGCATGGATAAAACATGGACTGATTATTGATATGTAATAAAGTATCGGACATCGCAAGCAGTGAGCGTTTCGTACCGGATTCGTGAACGGAAACGTAAAGGGACGCTAGTTGGTATTCGGTAGGATTCCAACCTTATTGTAAGCCATGGATTATGTGTGTATGGATGTTTTATTAATTTATTTTAGTAATCATGTGATATGTTTAAAATGGGTTTCTATGGCTATGATTTAAATATTATATGGCATATTACATTTACAATGATTTAAATATTATATAGCATATTGCAATTACATCTCATGCATGGTATGGGTGGGAAAATAATAAAACCGGAGTCCATGCTCCGTTGGGGCGACCGAGAAGCAAACATGGGGATATCTTGATGTGATTCATCCATCAAGAGGGGTACTATAAGGTACAACCGGAGTCCATGCTCCGTCGGGGCGACCGAGAAGCAAGCATGGGGATTCCTTGATGAGGCTTTGCCATCAAAGGGGATGCTTAGTGTTAATCATATCTTGATGAGGCTTTTCCATCAAGAGGGACATGGCACAATGATGGTATGGATGATGGGTGGGACCCATGACATAATACACCCATGGCATGGCATTCATTTTATGGTCTTTATTATATTATTACCTATGTGCCTGTTATCACTAATCCATGTGTTGGCCCTACTCGGAGTACCTACTGGGCGCGTTGTCTAACGTCCTACTTCTACCTTAGATGACGACGCAGGAAACGGAGGACATGACAGGAGCCAAGCGTAGGAGCTTGGGGAAGCGGGCTAGATGTTTTACTTAAATTTATTTTGGAATGTTATTTGAGTAACTTAGCTCGTCGAACTGTAATAATTTAGATTACTTGCTATGGTTTGGATTTTATTTTGGACATGCTAATTTTGGAAGTAATTATTGTTAATTAGTAATGTAGCTTCCTTGTTATCTAAAACCGGTAGGATAAACTCTATTATAATTCCGCAACTAGTTATTTTCCGCGATCTTACTGTCTACGTGTGAACCGTTCTCGTGGACTTCGTTCCACGCACACGTAGGGTTGGCCAGTTAAGGGCCGGGCTTTAGAAGCTCGGACTTAACTCGCGTCGGGACGTCCTACGCCTTTTGTCACTCTTATTTCAAAAAAAAAATAGACTCTCATTTTCGGTTAATTAAATTTAAGTGAGTGAAAAAGGGCGGGGCGTTACAGAGCTGTTCTCATCTTCGATTCTAGTTCCCAAGTGTCTTCCTCAATACAATGTCGATCCCATACCACCTTGACGAACTGAATCGCTCTGTTTCGTAACACCCTTTACTCAGTCTTCACTATTCTGACAGATTTCTCGACATAAGTCACATCACTTTGTACCTCTATATCTTATATATTCAATACATGAGACAGATCGGGATTATACTTCCTCAACATCGATATATGAAACACATCGTGTAAAGATGCCAATTGTGAAGGAAGTGCCAACTGATAAGCTACATCCCCCGTCCTTCTTATGATGGAAAACGGTCCCACATATCTTGGCGACAGTTTCCCCTTCTTTCCAAATCTCATTTGTCCCTTCCGTGGAGAGACTTTTAAAAACACCATGTCCCCCACTTTAAATTCAAAGAACCTCCTCCTCTTGTCAGCATAGCTCTTCTGTCGACTCTGTGCAGCCAACAGGTGCTGACGAATCAACTGAATCTGTGTTGTAGTCTCTGCGACTAACTTAGGTCCAATCAGCGTAGGCTCACCGGCCTCTGTCCAGCAGACTGGTGACCTACATGGTCTACCATATAAAGCCTCAAATGGAGCCATCTGAAGGCTTGCCTAGTAACTGTTGTTATATGAGAACTCTACCAGTGACAAGTGATCCTCCCATCCACCCTTGAAATCTATCATGCACGCTCTCAAGATATCCTCCAGTGTTTGTATTGTCCTTTCCGACTGTCCATCAGTCTGTGGATGGAATGCTGTGCTAGTCAGTAGATCGGTCCCCATGGCCGACTGCATGCTCTGCCACACTCTGCCGGTGAATCGGCCATCTCTGTCAGACACTATAGTCCGAGGAATACCATGTAATCTAATGATATCCTTGATATAATGCCGACCCAAAGTCTCAGATGAGTCTGTCATCTTGATGGGAAGAAAATGTGCAGATTTGATTAGTCAATCTACCACGACCCATATAGCATCATTGCCCTTTGAGGACCTTGGCAACCCCGTCACAATCCATAGAAATGTGTTCCCATTTCCACTCCGGTACTTGTAAGGGTTTGAGTAACCCCGGTGGCTTTTGATGTTCTGTCTTAACCTGCTGACAAGTTAAGCAGTGTACCACAAAATTCCGCCACATCTCTTTTGAGTCCACACCACTAGTAGTGTCTCTTCAGGTCGTGATACATCTTGGTGCTGCTCGGATGAATGGAGAGCTTGGTCTGATGTGCCTCAATCAACAACTCTTTTCTGCAGCTTTTTGGCACGTATATTCTACCCCGGAATACAAGACCCTGTCCTGGTCGTAATTCCTATTCCGGTATGACCACGCCAGTAGACATCTTGGCCCATATCTCTTCCACTTCCGGATCTGCTCGTTGCTCTTGTTTAATCTTGGTAACCATGTTGGACCGTATGATTAAATTGTACATACTCCCATGGTTTGTGATATATAGATTGAACTCTCGAATGGTATCCAGCATCTCCCATTCTGTTCTGATCAAACATGCCACTGATGCATGTGATATGTGGCTGAGAGCATCCGCCACCTTGTTTGCCTTACCCGGATGATATCGGAGCGCGAACTCATAATCCGCCAGATATTCCATCCATCTGCGCTGCCTCAGGTTGAGCTCTTTCTGATCAAACAAATACTTCAAGCTCTTGTGGTTTGAAAACACTTCAAATTTCTCGCCATATAGGTAGTGTCTCCAGCTTTTGAGAGCGAAGACCACTGCGGCTAGTTCCAGATCATGTGTAGGATATAGGCGTTCATGTATTTTTAGTTGTCTTGAACCATAGGCCACCACACGATGACGTTGCATGAGTGAACACCCTAGTCCCTCTCCTGAAGCATCGCATTGTACTTCATAACCCTTGCCTTTTTCCGGCAAAATTAAGATAGGAGCAGTTGTAAGTCTATCTTTCAGCTCCTCGAACCTCCGGTTGCACAGATTTGTCCACTCATATTTGACTCCTTTCTGAGTGAGTCGAGTCAATGGAGATGCAATTTTGGAGAAGTCCATGATGAACTTCCTGTAATAACCAGCCAATCCCAAGAAGTTGCGGATCTTGGTTACATTCTTTGGCGCTTTCCATTCACTCACTGCCACCACCTTAGCTGGGTCCACGGCTATACAGTTTGCTGTTATGACATGCCCCAAGAATTTGACCTCAGATAGCCAAAATTCACATTTGCTTGCTTTGGCATACAACTTGTTCTTCCTCAAAGTGTCCAGAACTATTTTCAGGTGTTCAGCATGGTCTTCCTTACTTTTGGAATAGATCAGGATATCATTAATAAACACAATCACAAACTGGTCCAGGTAAGGTCGGAAGATCCTGTTCATTAAATCCATGAACACAGCCGGTGCATTGGTGAGTCCAAACAGCATGACTACAAACTCATATAGTCCATACTGCGTCCTGAAGGCTGTCTTCTCTATATCTTCCTCCTTAACCCGGATTTGATTTGATGATAACTGGACATCAGATCATTCTTCGAAAAGTGACTGGAAACCCTCAGTTGATCGAATAAATCATCAATCCTGGGTAAAGGGTACTTGTTCCGGACAGTTAGCTGATTCAGTTTCCGTTAATCCACACGCATTCAGAGTGAATTGTCCTTCTTCTTCACAAACAACACTGGAGCTCCCCAAGACGATGTTCTGTTCCGGATGCAATCCAGTCTGAGCAGTTCATCAATCTGCTTCTTTAGCTCAGACATCTCTGCTGGTGCCATTCGATAATGTGGTAATGACACTGGTGAGGTGCCAGGGTACAACTTGATTTCAAAATTGATCTCCCTCATGAGAGGCAAGCCGGGGAGTTCTTTTGGGAAAACATCCGCATATTCTTTCACTATTACTGGAAGTTCAGCGACCGGTGCCTTGTTCAATCTGATATTGTTCAATACGAGATGATTCAACCCTTCCTGCAGTCCGCTTTGCTATTCTGTATGAACTACATATTGATTTCCTTCGGGTGACCAAAATGTCACTCTACGACGATAACAATCAATGTTGGCCTGAAAGCTAGCCAACCAGTCCATGCCGAAGATAATATCGTACTCAGTCATATCGAGTACCAGATAATTGAACTCAAATCTAGAGTCCAACGAGTTCAGTATTCACTGCCGTGCATATGAGTCTCAATGACGTGTCTCCGACAGAGGATACAATTGTGAGTGATGTTGACAGTTTTTGAACTAAAGTACCAGTAGCAGTTATAAATGCACCAAATATGAAAGAGTGTGAAGCTCCAAAATCAAATAGTACATAGGCATAGGAACTACTGACTACAACCATACCTTGAATCACAGAATGATCCACATCCGCTGGATGAGCTAGAGTAAACAATCATCCAGATCCAGTAGGGTTAGGCCCTCGACCCGCCTGGTTATATGTCTTGCCTCCTCAGGAGTTAGCTGGCCTAGCTGGTGGACGGAATGATCCTCTGGAATAAAAGAGTTTGTTAAGCTTTGGGCAATCCCTCTTGAAGTGACCCGGCTGATCACAATGGAAACAGTTGTTCACCCCTCTGAGAGCCTGAGTGACTGATGCAGACGGGGAGGACTGGTTGGGACGAAAGCCCCCTGTGGACCGAGTAGAAGGTGAGGGTCTACTAAAGTTCGGTCGGAACTTTTTGTTGGGCTGAAATGTGCCTCTCCCACTCTGAGCTCGGCGGTTGTCAAACCGTACCATCTCAGCCATTTCTTGCTCGGCTATTGTGGCCCTGCTGACCACTTTTGCCAGTGTGGCTGCCTTGAATATGGTCACTTTGTCCCTAATGCTTGGCCAAAGGCCCCGCTCAAACTTACGAGCCTTTCGGTACTCCGTATCCACCATATAAAATGCATAACAAGACAGACTGAGGAATTCCTGGTGATACTCCGCCACCGACATGGAGCCTTGTACCAAGGATATGAATGCTTGGGTATGGCGCTCCTTCTCTTCCTCAGGGAAAAAGTGATCCAGAAATGTAGCTGAGAACTACTCCCAGGTCATTGCAGTCCTTTCCCTTTCCGGCATGAGTGCTTGCTGTTTGTCTATTATCTCCCACCATTTACCGGCATCCTCTATCAATTGGGATGTAGCCAGCAAAATCTTGTCAGCATGACTCGAGATCTGGAGTAGGATTAAGATCTAAGTGATCTTCTTCAGCCAATGTTCTGCTCCGACAGCCCCTTCCTTTCCCTTGAAGTAGGGAGGGCGTTGTTGCTGGAAATCTTTGACCATGTTCCGATTATTGGCGTCACTAGTGGTTCCACTTCCATTCAGATGCTGTTGGAGAATAGAAGTAACTACTGCTTGAACCAAGCTTTGTAGTTTAGAAGGCATCACTGGTATACTCACGCTGCTTTGCTCCTCTTTCTCTTGTTCACTATAGTGAGAGTGTCGCTTTTCCTCTTCATACCGTGAGTGTTGTTCCTCCTCCTCACGTTGAGATTGCTCCTTCTCATGTTGAGATTTTTCCCTTGAAGTAGGATGTTCCGGTTATTTCATATGTTCCGGTTATTGGCATCACTAGTGGTTCCACTTCCATTCAGATGTTGTTGGAGAACAGAAGTAACTACTGCTTGAACCAAGCTTTGTAGTTCAGAAGGCACCACTGGTATACTCACGTTGCTTTGCTCCTCTTTCTCTTGTTCACTATAGTGAAAGTGTCGTTCTTCCTCTTCATGCCGTGAGTGTTGTTCCTCCTCCTCACGTTGAGATTGCTCCTTCTCATGTTGAGATTTTTCCCTTGAAGTAGGGAGGGCGTTGTTACTGGAAATCTCTGACCATGTTCCGGTTATTGACATCACTAGTGGTTCCACTTCCATTCAGATGCTGTTAGAGAACAGAAGTAACTACTGCTTGAACCAAGCTTTGTAGTTCAGAACGCACCACTGGTATACTCACGCCGTTTTACTCCTCTTTCTCTTATTCACTATAGTGAGAGTGTCGCTTTTCCTCTTCATGCCGTGAGTGTTGTTCCTCCTTCTCACGTTGAGATTGCTCCTTCTCATGTTGAGATTTTTCCCTCTCTTCCTCATGCTGAGATTGCTCCTTCTCATGTTGGGATTTTTCCCTCTCTTCCTCATGTTGAGAGTTTTGTACCACTTTCTCCTTCCCTTTCTGGTCTTGTCGAGTCTTTTTTTTTGGAGCCATTTTCCCTAAGTCATAAAAAAAACATTATTGACTTAGTTTCCTCGTACAGTTTGTGTTATCACTATTTTGGGAAGATTTCCAAATAAGCACTCTTGGTTTTCCTTGTTTTTTGGGGGAAATTTCTAAATACCTATTGTTTGTTTCTTAATTTGGGGATATCGGGGAAGTGTATCCTATTTTGCTATGTTTGATAGATCCAATTATGATGATTGTACTTACTTTGCTATCTTTCATTGTTGTTCTCAAATTGATTGTTCAGTTTGACTCTAACAAAGTAAAATAATCCGGCCCCCAGTCAGCGGACTCTGAAGAGTCAGTCAGTTGGGATTCTTATCTGTCAGTGAGACATGAAACCGTTTTAATCTTACTTCGAAAGATTCAATCTTCCCATTTCGCTCTGATACCAACTGTAAACGCCCCGCCCTTTTCACTCCAAATCAGAGTCTATTTTTTTTTTTTTTAAATAAATAAACAAGTGATAAGAGCGGAGTGTCATGACGCGAGCTAAGTCCGGACTTCTAAAGTTCGACCCTTAACTGGCCAAACTTATGTGTGCATGGACTAAGTCCATGAAAACGGTTCACACATAGTACTTTATAATTCTTGCGGAATATTACTTAATTTAATTGCGGATTATAATAGAACCTAAGTCTACTCCATTTTAGATAGCAAAGTACATAGTCATTTATCCAAAATTACCTTAACTTAATCATTCAATCAAACCATTCCAAACCATAGCAACTATTAACTCAGTTATTACATGCCAACATCTAACTACTCAAATTACATGTCCATGTAAACTTATCAAAATATCAATAATAAAATCCATTCAAATATCCAAGCTCCTATGCTTGGCTTCTTTCATGATCGTCGGTCCCTTCCTTTCCTGTATCATTCACTAGGGTAGAAGTAGGGCCTTAGAATAACGCGCCCAGTAGGAATTCGAGGTAGGGCTATCACATGCGTTAGTATCAAATATCATATAAAATATCATATCATCAAAATTCATGTAAAATCATGCCATGCTATATGCCTTATGCAATGAGTCCCACCCATCACATACATATAACCTCTTGATGGTATTCTCCTCATCAAGGTATCCCCACAGTGATCTTTCGGACGCCCCGACGGAGTGTGGCCTCCGGATTCTTCTTGATGGCATTATCCACATCAAGGTCTTCCCACGATTGCCTTACGGACACCCCGACAGAGCGTGGCCTCCGGTTACATTCCATCCCTCCCATGCCATGCATGAGATGCAAATGCCAACATGCTATAGAATTGTATTGTGATGGGTGGGACTCATTGCATATGGCAGCATGGCATGGCATTGAATCGGCATGATTATGATCTTTATTATCATGTAAGGTTTCTGGTTTTTATCTGTATGATTGGATCTCTATTATCATATACTGTTTTGGATATGATGTTTTACAAGTATGATATATGGTATATTATATCTAGATTTTATATACTAACCCATGTGTTAGCCCTAATTGGAATACCTACTGGGCGCGTTGTCTAACCCCCTACTTCTACCCTAGTTGATGACACAGGAAGGGAACGGAACGAGGATGTGATTGGAGCCAAGCTTAGGAGCTTGGATGATTAAGTTATATTTTGTTTAAGTTATTCATGGACTATGTATTTGAATAGGTAGCATTCGGAATTGTAATAGCGTAGGTATATTTGCTATGGATTGGATGGTTAATGTTTGGATATTTAATGTTATGATAATTATGGTTAAGTGTTAGACTACTTTGTTATCAAAATTTGAATAGGACTGTTATCCTATTATTATTCCGCATATATGATTTATTCCGCAAGTTAACTCGAGTACGTGTGAACCATTTTAGTGGACTTGGTCCACGCACACGTATAGTTGGCCAGTTAAGAGTCGGGCTTTGGAAAGCTCGGACTTAACTCGCGTCGTGACATCCCGCTCTTCATCATTTTCGTTTGTAAAAAAAAAAAATAGACTCTGATTTCAAGTGAAAAGGGCGGGGTATTACAATCACAATTTTAGTTGTGCTGCCATTCATAGCTTAAAAAATAATGGCAGCAAAACAATATATATATATATATATATATATATTTGTTTCTACAATTAAATGAAGAGCTCTAAATGTGATCGGTAGAGTTCTTGGGTCTTTGTGTAATTTTTCAATATGCTGATAATTTCATAAGACTCAGAGATCTTTACAATAAACTTTTTTATGAATTCTAATAGAAGATAGATGTCACTAATGGATACTTGAGAACATAAAGTTCAATATTACGTGTTTTCTCTTTTGGTTTCCTTTTATTAAAATTTTAGATATTTTCCAAAGTTTTAGAATATTTTTCAAAATTTTAACATATCAAAATTTCGACTTTCAACAACATAAAATTCTCCAAAAATGATAATTGCTTTTTAAATAAATATGATCACTCAACTTTCTATTATTATTATGTTAGTGTTAAAAGACAGAAAACTTTATAAAGATACTTAAAAATAGAAAAAAAAAGATTATAAAATGGATTAGAAAGATTTAGTTTACTCTTATTATATTTATTATATAAAAATAAGAAAATTATATAAAATAATATAAAAATAGATATAGAGATTATACAATAAGTTTAATGACTCTAACAAATTTGATCTACCTTTGTCATATTAGTATAAAAATGAAAGTTTTAAACTTGTATAGATAGCTCAATACCTCCTGCATCTTAGGTGAGTTCTTAACCGTCAAGCCAATCCTCATGGATTTAAAATTGAGCTATTGTAAATACAATATGTATTTAAATTAATAATAATTTCATTAATTGATTTTAATACATCTAAGTTTAATGACTAAAAATTAATTATTTTAAATAACAAAATGAGCTCACTAAGAATATCTATATTTAGATAAAAAAGAATTTTAACTTAATTTTAATAAAATATATTTTATTATCAGTAACTACTAATAGTTCAACTTTTCATGAAACATATAACTAATGTAATAGTGAAAGTAATTTAAAATAAGTTCAATTTAGATAAATATTGATTACACGAAAAATAATGAATGTGGTGAAAACAAGAATCAAAACTCAAAAATATTGAATTTCTTTTTTCCTTCATATTGGAACTTGACTATTTGAATAATTTGATTTTTTTAAGAGATCACTTAAGATTTTTAGTTTTTTAAAATATTATAATTCAAATTTTGATACGATAATCTGAAGTGAATGTACATTTGGATCTTACACCTAGAAATATGATGTTATCTAAATCCAAATTTGAACATGACAATCAAAGTCGTCGAATGTGGGCCTCAAATATTTTTGAATAAATATTTTTATAAATAGATAAAAGATTATAAAGTTCAACTGTTTATAAAATTTATAATTAATGGTTTTTATTCTCTCTCCTCTTCCTTTATAATTTTTTGAAAAAAAGAATGCAAAAAAATGGAAAAAATAAAAAAAAATGGAATCTTAAAGTATTGTTAAAAAAATAATTTTTATGGATTATTACACTCTTATACGTCAAAATTTTAATACAAGTAAAATATGTTGTAAACCTTTTTAAAAAATGTCTACAAAAATAATATCTTGTATTAAGTCAGAGGTGACTTTGCTCTTTCGCAAATCTTTTTCTTTTAAAAAGTGTCCAATTTAAGTGTAGGCTTCAAACTCTTATTAGAACCATCATCATTATAGGCATCATCTATAAGACTATTACAAATTCCTTTAGGTATGGTAAAAAAAAATCGATTCATCAAATCCATAAACATGGATGGTGCATTGATTAACCATATAACGCCCCACCCTCTAATCACTGTCATTAGAGTAGAAATATATGGATATTTAGTGGAGAGGGAGCCGAGCATCATGACACAAGCCAAGTCCGAGTCCAAAGACCCAACTCTTGACTGGCCCAACTAGTGTGTGTGCATAATATTTTCCACACACTCTCATAATCGTGCGGAAATTTAAATATTTATTTCATTGCATGAATAGTCAACATATCTCATAGCGATAAGGAATCCCACATACTTGAATCAAATACAAAACTAGAATATGAAAGTCAAAGTCATAATATAATTACATTTCCCAAAAGAATATCCTTAATACATCACATTGTTCTAGAATTTTCAAAATACATAAGTAGACTAAGCTCTCCGAGCTCCTTATTGCATCCATCTCGCTCACATTCGGCCATCGCTTGGTCCAATTTCATTTATGTACTTAAAACCTACAAACACAATCTAAGAGGAGAATTTATGGGTTTAGTTAAAGCGCCCATTAGGAATTCCAATCATATGATATGCACTTGAGTGTTATAGAAAAATCGTACTTCTATACACATTTTCAAGATTTAAACTCATATTTCAAATTACATAAATCAATACTTCAAAACATATCATATCATTATCAATATCACATACTTATACTCTTATGATGAAAACATTACATATTATACACATTGTGTTTCTCAAAATCTTGGGATATATCTCAAAGTCAACGTGTATCAAGATATCCATTTTCATACTCAAACATATTTCTTTGCATGATGAAAACTTCAAAGTCAAGTTGTACTGTATACTTTTATCAAATCTTTATCATATCATATCATAATATCTTTGATCAAAGCCCCTTTTCTATATCATGTTATGAAGCCCACATTCACTTCAAAATCCCTTCCTTATCAAGAATTTCATGATCATTTTTATTTGAAACTATTATACTTAATAAAATCAACTCTAAAAGCCTTTCATGAAATACATGCTCATTTCACAATCTCATTCTTAAAGTAATATCAACTCAAAACTTATAATGCAATAAAAAAAATTTCACCATTCGAAATCCCACACACAAGTTATACTAATGCTCATCAATATATAATATGTCATGCCATGGGTACCATGATCGATGTATGCCCTCATCATGCCCATGCATTTGTATTTCGACGACTCATTTGGAACCACGGGGCATGTTATCCTCCTGTATACTTATTTTAATTCACATTTCAGGGTATCATACTCCAAATTGTCATAAACTCAACTGGTCCCACCAGTGAGACATTTCTTTCTTAACAATACATGTACAACATGAGAGCCTACCCGGGACCATTCAACACTTTGATTCGTCAATTCACTTTTCACAACTACGACCCCAAAGCTTGTCCGGACATTCAATACTTTGGTTTGTTGACTATAACCCCCATACAATAATCATGACACTGAGGTCTATTTGGACTAACTAGCCCTTTGGTTCACTTCATGCCTTTCCCGTCCCATGTCACATGCATGAGTATGAATGCATATGACTGCTAATGCTCTTGCATCTCATGATTTTAATCATCTCAAAAACATAGATCTTATTCTATTATCTTTATAAAATACATTCCACAAATTACACACTTGACATCATATGTTCAAAATATATCAAAATACATTAACTCGGGATAACATCATTTTCCTCGTATCACAAATCTTGCCAAAATACACATTTTATATCGTATATCAAATACATTTCACTTGTATTTACAAAGCATACCCATGATATTTTATATTTTCAAAACTATCTCATTCTATCATATAATTCTAAATAATAAAATATCTCAACAATATATCAATTTGAAAGAAAGCAATTTCCTAATGATAGCAATCATTTAGATTTGCACACATAGTACTTCAACGAAGTAGGAAAACCTACCTGATCAAAGAGGGATGAATCACGGAATAACACAAAAGGTGTCAGAGTTATTCTCGATTCTAGAAGTTTTGTGAAGTGTAAGCAATGAATCCAACGCTTTCCAAGTTGAAATCATGTAACAAGGAATCTGGGAAGTGCTGCATATAAATTTGTTTGGAGTTCTAAGTATTTTTAGTATCACTTCTAACTCGAACTAAGTATATGAGGTGTTTCTAAGATCCAAGGCTAAAGATGGAGGTTGAGTCCTCACGCTGCATGGTCGAACCATGCCTAATCCAACTTGATGCTAACAAGACGACGGAGACCTTGCCTAAGCACTAAGTAACTGCTCCTTTAAGTTACTGATAATTTTACATCAAACTAAAATAAAATAAAAACGATGCCAATTATAATTTCCAAATATTCAAAAATTTAACTTAGTAGGAAAGACCATATATAGAAAGGTTTGGGTTCCCATCTAAAAACTTAGGACCTAGTGAAAGACCCAAAATACCTTGAAACTTGTTTTGGTTCTTTAAAATCTAAGAATAAGATATAACCATATGAAATCACATAAAACCAAGGTTAAATAAATGGATGTTAATTATCATGCTTGAAAATAGGCTTTGACTGATAAAGATATGCACCACAAAATAATGCGAAAAGACAAACGGATGATACATATGCAATATGTTATGGGTGAACCAGGGTGAGGGTTGAATGAATAAAATATAATAACAAAGGATAGTACCCTGTAAAAGTAGCCAATAATTGTAGGTTTAGGTCATGGACTAAATTAATCAATTGAATGAATTTAATATAAATTAGAAAATAAAGAAGCATGCTTGTGCTACAAGACTTTAGGGAGGAAGGGAAATACATATTTACCAGTTTAAAAGCATGTAATGATTTACTTCAATTAAGGTGATAAAACTATCTAGAAATATGAGATTTATTAAATGACTTTCAAAGAATGAAGTAAAAGAATAGAAATTAATGAAACAACTTTAATCGTTCAAAGGACAAATAAAGGCTTATATACTTTGTAGGAAAATTGAGTAGATGGAATTTGAGTCATTGGTTACCTTGGTCATACAATTTAATAAAGCAAGGTAATGAAATATTGAAACCCACCTGGGACGGTTGTGGGGATCATTGCAGTCCCAAGGTATTATTATTATCTCTATCTTTGAAAGATGGGATGATGAATAAAACATGAATAAAGATAAGGTAGTATAAGAATTCTTCAAAAGAAGTTTAATATGTATATTATATACATTTCATTGATGCCAAGAAGTTATCCCATTTAAAGAACATACAACGGCATACATGTTGCAGCGAATCGTTTAAATCAAACGACTGAAAGGAGTTCTGGCTTGGGGTGGAATTAAAAGGTCAACACAAGAAAATTTGATCAATCGGGTAGCCTAAGGTCTAAAGCATGAAGTAATCATACCCAACATAAATAAATAAAGAAGTCAGGGGAAAGGTTTACTGTCTGATTCTCAACAAAGTAAATTACTCTGGCCCCCGTGCAGCAGACTCCGAAGAGTCGGTCAGTTGGAATTCTTGTCTTGTCAGTGAGACATGATACCGTATTAATCTTACTTTGCGAGATCCAACACTTCCGGTTTCGCTCTGATACCGACTGTAATGCCCCGCCCTTTTTCACTCGCCACGAATCAGAGTATAATTTTTTTTTTTTTATGAGTGAGAGAGAGAGGGAACGTTACGATGCGAGTTAAGTCCGAATTTCCAAACCCAACCCTTAACTGGCCACCGTTACGTGTGCGTGGACTAAATCTACTAAAAATTTCACACACTTTTCTGAATACATTGCGGAATTATTTATATGAACAATATACTATTCATATACATGACATTATAAGGCAAGGAAACCCAATCACCATATAATTAACTGAAACTTAAATATCATCAAACCATAGCAACATAATTCTAAGTTATTACAATCCAAAATATCAGTCCTCCCAATACATCTTTCAAAATCAACATAAATAATATAAGCATAAATTTGTCCAAGCTCCTACGCTTGGCTCCCTTCATGTCCCATGTCCTTGTCATTCCCTTTTCCATCATCTATAAGGTAGACGTAGGGCATCAGCTAACATGCCCAGTAGGAATTCCAAGTAGGGTTATGGTACACATAGGATCAATATAAAATCAAAATAAAAACATCTTATCATATTTGTAAAACATCTCACAAGTAGTAAATACAATGCATGATATCCAAATCATAATCATGCTTACTTATGCATCATGTCATGGGTGTCAATGCCAAATGATCACTTACCCAATTCCATAGTCAATCACATCATGTATAGATAGTTTCCTTGATAAATCACCATATCAAGGTGTTCCCTTGGGCAATTACGTCCGCAGTGTTTTGTGACGGCACCACCAGGTCACTGTTATACTTCCCCACATATGTCAATTGGAATTACCGATGGAGTGTGGACTCGTTCCTCTGCTCAAGGTTTAAGGACTATATACTCAGGAGTTCTTTTGCCCAAATTACGCCGTACCCATTTCTATCAATCCCGGACAAGGCCAACTTATCAATAGTTCACATAGCTTCATACAAGCTAGTTTCAAGCTCAAATCATGTCCGGACCGCTCATAACTTGGTTTGCTGGTCCCATATATTCCATCCCATGCCATGCATGAAATAATAAATGCAAGAATGCCATTTCATATCAAATTACATGATATTATTGAAATTCATTTCATAGACATATGTCATTTGTTTAATCAAAGTAAAAATCATATTTGGAAATAAAGACCAGTGTTATATGTATAATCCATAGTGTCTCAATAAGGTAGGAATTCTACCAACGTTCGATTTACTGTCATTTTCTTTTTGCAAGAACAATGCTAATGATCACGTGAAAACGAATCGAGCCTCTTTACCTTATCAAATTCAACAACATATATATATATTATATATATATTATATATATTATATATATATATTTATATATATATATATTATGTATATATGTACGTATATGTATGTATATGTATGTATGTATATGTATATGTATATGTATATGTATGTATATGTATATGTATATGTATGTATATGTATATGTATATATATGTATATGTATATGTATATATATGTATATGTATATATCTGTATATGTATATGTATATCTATATATGTATATGTATATATATATATGTATATGTATATGTATATGTATATATATGTATATGTATATGTATATATATATATCAATATGATTATCCATTTAATTTTCATCACCCTTTACATCCCACTGGATAAACAGAGGTGTCTGAAAAATTAACTAAAAATTAAACTTTTCAATTCAGTCGACTGAATACAATATTCAGTCGGCTGAAACATGACCTCAGTACTATATAAACTTGACCTGTAACCTTTCAGTCGGCTGAATCATGGATTCAGTTGGCTGACTTTGGGTCAAACCCTCTGTGTTCTTGGTCAATGTCCTTTCAGTCGACTGAATCACAGATTCAGTCGGCTGACTTTGAATCAGATTATTTGTGTGCTCGGCCAGTATACATTCTGTCGACTGAATCAAAGATTCAATCGGCTGAATTATCAACTAAACCTTTACGTGCTCGGTAAGCATACCTTCAGTCAATTGAACCACACGATTCAGTCGGCTGAAACACACCAACTCACTTACTTATTTGGTACATCTATGTTCAGTCAGCTGAATCATCTAGATATCGCTTATGTTGCTCGGCCAGCACACGTTCACTCGACTGAATCATAAGATTCAGCCTGCTGAAATACCCAGAATACACTTGTGTGCTCGGCCAGCCCCCTTTCAGTCGACTGAATCCTGGGATTTAGTCGACTGACTTTTTGTCAGTCTTCTCTGTTTGCATGCCTTGTTAGGCCCTTCTCCATGAAATGCATTCCTTATCATTCTAAGCATGCATTTCGTCTTCCATACATCTCTTAGTGAATTTACTTACCCACTAGTCAAGGCTAGGGTCTTTTCATAATCCATACAACCTTTGTACCATTATAACATGGTTTTGGATTCATTCATTTGGTTGTTTGTTTCAACCCATAATCATTCCTTGAATGGATTTCCAATTCCATGGCCTTATAACAGTTTGGTCATCCATCCCAGCCAATTATGGAGTCCATGGGTTCGGCCATACCATGGCCAAACCTACGGTTTCCTTAGTCTTAATCCCATATTACTAAACCTTAAAAATACTTTCTTTCCCGTCTCCTTCTTTTCTTTTGGTCGGTCCTTTCCTTCCTTAATCCTTCTTCTTCCTTTGCTCTTCAATAGTTCTCCAAGTATAGAAGTGTAGGTGGGAGAGAGAGAGAGAGAAGAGGAGAGGAAATTCTTGTGTGCAAGAGGTTGAGTGATAGGCCAAGGGATGTGGAGTGCCATTGGTTGGTGTCTTTTATGTAACAGTCCAAGCCCTTTCATTATCCCTCGTTAAGGTTTTATCTAACTAAGGTGTCCCTTGGCTTAACCAAGGAAACCCTTGGCTTAACCCAAGAAAACTCTTTAGCTTCCATCGAGTCCTTTGGGTTCACACCCTTTGAGATGGAAACCTTCTATCTTCCCGACTCAAGTAAAACGTCAACTCAAGTCACCACATGCATTGTCGACTTGGTCACCACATGGCACTTGGGTCCCACCTTGGCCATGTCACTTATTGATGTGGCCTCCTTTCCTACTAGGCTCACATGTGATGACATGTGATGACATGCATGCCACATCACACACATGCCACCTCACTTGATGAGGTGGATTTAATGCATTAGGTCTTAATTTGGTAGATGACCCATTTACCTTAACCTTACCCAATTACTTTAAAATCAGTTCATCTATGACCCATTGGGCAATTAACCCATTTACCTTACCCATCTAAGGTCCATTTCAACTATTTAATCTTAAATTCAATTAATTTGCAATTTAAATGGACCAATCCAATATATTTATAAGTAATGAAAATCCTGGGTGTTACAATATTACCCTCTTTTTTAAAATTTCGTCCCGAAAATCGGGCGAAGTAGGGTTTCAAATAAATTATACAAATAGCTCAGGATGAGTTGTTCTCATTTCTGACTCAAGTTCCCAAGTGACTTCCTCATTACCGTGTCGATCCCATATAACTTTGATGAATGAAATTGCTCGGTTCCGTAACAACCTTTGTTCCTTCTCAATCACTCTGACAGGCCTTTCGACATAAGATTCGTCGCTTTGTACTTTTATGTCTTGCACATTCAGCACGTGTACTGGGTCAAGATTATACTTCCTCAACATAGAAACATGGAATACATGGTGTAGTGATGACAACTGTGGAGGGGTATCAGACGATAGGCCACTTCCCCCACCCTCTCATGGATTGGAAAGTGTCCCACAAATCTGTGTGACAGCTTCCCTTTCTTTCCAAATCTCATGTCTCCCTTTCGTTGTGAGACTTTCAAGAACACTAGATCTCCCACTTCAAACTCAAGAAATCTTCGCCTTTTGTCAGCGTAGCTCTTTTGACGACTTTGCACTGTGAGTAGATGTTGTCGTATCACTTTGATCTGTTTCGTGGTTTCTGCAACTAGATCAAGTCCAATCAGTGCAGACTCACCAGCCTCTGTCCAACACACTGGTGATCTACAGGGTCTACCATACAGTGCTTCAAATGAAGCCATCTTGAGGCTTGCCTGGAAACTGTTGTTGTATGAGAACTCAACTGGTGGTAGGTGATCTTCCCAACCACCCTTGAAGTCTAACATGCAAGCCCTCAGCATATCCTTTAAGGTTTGTATTGGTGTTCCGACTGACCGTTGGTCTGTGTAATACCCTGCCCCAGATTAGGCGTATTTTAACTTGATAATCTTGTTTAACCGGTTAATCTCAAAGATTATAGTTAGGGCTTCGAGGAAAGCCCAGGTGTGGCCCAATTCGAGCTCGTGAGCTCAGTGATCCAGCTCGTCCAACTGGAGGGGCAAAACAGTAATTTACTGCTTCTTGTTATTATTTTTGTAAATTGTGTTGTTATATGATTATTATTGGTTAATAATATTCTCCTTAGTCAAAAAGTTGTATTTCTTATTTTAAAATAATTTTAATTTTAGAAAATGGTATTTAAATCCGCCCGTCAAAACCCCGAAATGGAGTAATAATTATTTTAAATGATTTTGGAACTGAGATAAAATCCAAAACAAGTATTTTATATTAGACCATTCTAAGAATGGTCTAGTTATTCTTTATCACCCCAAAATGATGTTTCTAAATTGTTTTACTAAACATTTGTTTAATTAAGTAAATAGTATTAAATTGTTATTTTTATTTAAATCAATGATTTTTAGTGAGTTTTAAATCTCAAATTTTTTATGGTGATTAGAGTTTTTAAAACCCAACTCATCGGTAAGGTTGGATTAAATTTTTGAGCCTTTGAAATTATGTTTTAAGTTAAAAATCCCGTTTTATAAAAAAGAGGGATTAAATTGCAAAAACTGAAAAAATTGGAAGGGCTGATCTGCAACCAAACAACCGATTGTGTTTGGAGCGTCATCTGCAGCTATACAGCCGCACGCAGTGGCCGGTTCGCCCCCTTTCCCGGCCAAATCTCTATAAAAGAAGCCCTCTTCTATCTGTTTTAACTCCCACTGCATCTCTTCTCTTCTCCCTCAGTCTCTACTACCTGAAAAACCAGCCCCTTTTTCCCTCTCTGTTTCCTAGTTTTTCACCCGTAAGCTTTTAGGGGAAAATTTTCAAAGTCCAGATTTTCAGCCTAAGAACTCCATTGAAGGTAACCACTGTATTCCTTTTCAAATTCTAGGTGGTTTAGAATCAAGAAAAACTGAATTTGGCCCTGTTTTGAGTAAGAAAATCCAGTTTGAAATCTAAGGAAAACCATGGGTTCTCTTGTACTCGTGAGGTTCCAGTGATAAAATCGGATGACCCAGTGAAATTCAAAGCTTCAAATCTCTCCCTATGAAAAGAAGACTCCCAGAGGAATCCGTCGAACTGGTCAGATATGAAAACCGAATCCGGGAAACCCACTGTTACCGGATTCGTTTTTCATGCTTTCCCGGCCGCAGTGAAGGAAGGAAGAAGAAGAAGAAAAAAAAATTATTAGATTATGTTTATGTTTGTGATTTGTGATGTTAGTACCCATTGAAAAAAAAATTAAATAAATAAATAAATAAATATTATTATTGGATTATTTAAAAAAATATATTTTTTGTTGGATTATGTGATGTGATGTTAGTACCACTTTTTGTTAATTAAAATTGTACTTACCCTCTTCTCTTATTAGTATAGTGTAAATACTATTATATTCACTTCAGGCCGACCCTATTGGTCGGGCACTGAGTGATCTCATTTCCAGGCAGATGCTATATTTATCGGGCACTGAGTGACCTCAAGGCTTAACTCAAAATGTCAGATCTGGTCCTATCCAAAAGACAACCGAGAAGTGACCCGAGGATCTAGACCTAACTCAATAAGTCAATCTGGTCAATGCCAGAAGACAATATGAGTTTTGGACTGAGTCCCTTTTTATTATATTATTATCTTGTGGATGACTATAATTTAAAAAAAGGATAGAAACCCAGTAGGAGACTCAATTCCATATACCTTGGATATTTTTGGGAAAACGTGAGATTTCAAAATACTAGTTGTGTGTATGTATTTGATCTGTATATTGATTGTGCACTTGTCTGCTTGTTTGAACAGAGACAGCGTAACCACACATTTACGGTGAGGGAAATTAACGTTTCAGTTAAAATGTAAACATGTTTGGTTATTTGAGATGGATCTTGAGCAATGAGTGGTTTAATTTGATGAACCCACTCATGTGCCTAAACTTGATGTATTATGGTAAGAGTGCTTATGATGCTGATGAATGCTATGATGTTGATCATATGAAATGTGTAAGATTGGATTGTGAAATACTCCTTTCACGTACCTTTTTACTACTGAATCATCGCTGAGCTGAGTGTGTCGATTACGTCTACTGGACCATGGGTGGACTATGGGCGTCAGTTGCCGATCTAAGGGTGTCGGTACCGGCTAAAGGAGAGCACGAGATGTACTTGCAAGGAGGTATTTTGACCGTATCGGGATTTAATACTAATGTTGTCAGTATGGTATCTAGGGGCTACGTTGGATGATAGCAGAAATGGAAAACTGATGAAATAATGGAAATACGATGATGATACTTTACTTGATATTATACTTATTTGTTATCAAGCATGAAATATTGTATTGCAACTATTGATTATTGCTAACCTGTTGTTTACTTTAAAATTGCACTGTTATATTTCCTTCACTTGGCTAGTTAGCTCACCCCACTCACCTTTCAAGAGATGAACCCGAGGAGGAGAACCATTCGTTTGAAGCTTAGAGTGGATAAGCTGCGGCGTTGCTTTGGGATTCCCACTGAGGGGAATACCCTTTATTTGTGCTTCTTGCTTCTTAGAACTATTTTTCTTTTGTAAAGTACCGAGTGTGGTACTTAGTGTGTGTTAATGTGATGTACTAGGACTACTACGTTTCTGTAGTTACTCTGATGATGTTTTGTAATGATAATTCAATGGTTGGATTTATGTGATCATATTATGTGTATTGATATTGTTGTTTATGTCTATTTGTTGGATAGACTTGTGGTATGTGTTTGAGTCCACATGTTGGGATCATCTGTGATCTCTGGGCCCAACTGTTGATCCAGCCCAATTAAAATGCTTGAGTTAGTTTATATTAAAAAAAAAAAAAATATCAGTCGCGTTCCGGGCCCACCCTTCTGGTTGGGGCGTGACAGTCTGTGAATGGAAAACTATGCTGATTAAGAAGTTTGTCCCCATAGCTGACTACATGCTCTGCCACACCCTGTCGGTGAATCGACCATCTCTGTCGAACATAATGGTCCTGGGTATACTATGTAACCTGATGATATCATTGATATACCACCGTCCCAAAGTCTTAGACGAGTCTGTCATCTTGATTGGGAGAAAATGTGCAGACTTGGTCAAACGGTCCACCACAACCCGAATTGCATCGTTACCTTTTGAAGACCTTGGCAGTCCTGTCACAAAGTATATGGAAATATGTTCCCATTCCCATTCGGGCACAGGAAGGGGCTTGAGCAGTCCTGGCAGCTTCTGATGTGTCTTGACTTGTTGACAAGTAAGGCAGTGAGAGACAAAGTCAGCCACGTCTCTTTTGAGTCCATGCCACCAATAACGTCTTTTTAGATCATGGTATATTTTGGTGCTACCCAGATGAATAAAGAGTTTTGTTTGATGAGCTTCGATCAATAACTCTCTTCTCCAGCTTTGAGGCACATATGTCCTGCCTCGGAATGAGAGACCTTGTACAGGTCGTAATTCCCATTCTGGTACATCTTCTCCAGTTGACATCTTAGCCCATATTTCTGCCACTTCAGGATCCGTCTGCTGTTCTTGTTCAATTTTAGAGATCATACTGGACAGTACCATCAGATTGTACATGCTCCCACGGTCTTTGATGTACAAATTGAATTCTCGGATGGTTGTCAACATTTCCCATTCCTTCATAATCAAACTGGCCACCGTTGCATGTGACATGCGACTGAGGCCATCCGCTACTTTGTTCGCCTTGTCAGGATGATATCGTTGTGCAAATTCATAATATTGCAGCTATTCCATCCATCTGCTCTGTCTCGAATTGAGTTCCTTCTAATCGAATAAATACTTTAAGCTCTTATGGTCTGAAAATACTTCAAATTTCTCACCATATAGATAGTGTCTCCAGGTTTTGAGGGTGAAGACATAGTAATTCCATGAATTTTTATGAATCTTCATGAATTTTCAGTTGCCTTGAATCGTATGCCATTACATGATGACTTTGAGTGAGAGAGCACCCAAGTCCTTCTCTTAAAGCATCACAGTATACTTCATATCCCTTGCCTCTGTAAGCTTCTGTTTCAGGTCTTCGAACCTTCGGTTGTACACATCAGACCATTCAAATTTCACTTCTTTTTGAGTTAGTCGGGTGAGTGGAGCCGCAATCTTGGAGAACTCCATACTAAACTTCTGATAGTAGCCAGCAGTCCCAGGAAACTGTGGATTTTGATCACATTCTTCGGAGCTTTCCAGTCTCTAACCGCCGCCACTTTAGCCAGGCCCACGACTATTCCTTCTGCTGATATGACATGTCCTAAGAAGTTGACCTCAGATAGCCAGAACTCGTACTTGCTTGCTTTGGCATATAACTGATTCTTCTTCAGTGTGTCCAAAACTATCCTCAGATGCTTAGCATGCTCTTCCCAACTGGTGGAATAAATCAGAATATCATCAATGAAGACAATTACAAATTTATCCAAATAAGGACAGAAGATTTTGTTCATGAAGTCCATGAACACAGCTGGTGCATTGGTGAGTCCAAAAGGCATAACAAGTACCCTCTACCCAGCATGGGTGAGTCCGAGTTCTGAAAGCTGTCTTTTCAATGTCCTCATCCCTGACAAAGATTTGATGGTAGCCTGACATCAGATCAATCTTGGAGAAATGGTTGGAGCCTCTGAGTTGATCGAACAAATCCTCAATTCTGGGTAGAGGGTACTTGTTCTGGACCGTCAGCTAATTCAGTTTCCTGTAGTCCACACACATCCGAAGAGTACCATATTTATTCTTTACGAATAATATTGGTGCTCCCCAGGATGAGGTGTTGTGCCGGATGCATCCTAGTCTGAACAATTCATCAATCTGTTTCTTCAGCTCAGACATTTCTGTTGGGGCCATCCGCTAATGCAGTAATGATATAGGTGTAGTGCCAGGATAAAGATTGATCTCGAAGTCAATCTCCCTTTTTGGAGGAAAACCAGGGAGTTCTGTCGGAAATACCCCTGCGTAGTCTTTCACTACAGCATGTAGTTCAGCCATTGGTGCCTTGTCTAGTCTGATGTTGTTCAGTACAAGATGATTCATTTCTTCATCTAATCTTCTGGTCATAGGAATGCTCTGTCTGTTGGCATGCATTATAAACGGCTTTCCCTGGGTGACCAAAATATCACCCAACGAAGATGATAGTCAATACCTGCCTAGAAGGTAGCCAACCAGTCCATGCCAAATATGATGTCGTACTCTGCTATCTCAAGTACCAGATAATTGAATTTAAATATGAACTCAGCAAGTTTAGTGTCTACAGAGGTGCAGATTAGACCTAGTGATGTGTCACCAATAGGGGATACAATAGTAATTGAAGTGGACATCTACTAAGGTGCCAGTAGTAGATATAAATGAGTGGGATGCTCCTGAATCAAATAATGCAAAAGCGTATGAACTACCAACTATTACCATACCTTGAATCACCGAATGATCCATTGTCTCTGGAGGAGGAACCAAGGTATATAGCCGTCCAGATCCTGTAGGAATGGGTGCTCGTCCTGTCGGGTTATGTGCTCTAGATGCTTGTGACTGAGCTGGTCGAACTGGAGGACGGAAAGAACCCCTGGAGTGAGAAAGTCTATTGTACTACGGACACTCCCTCTTGAAATAGCCCTGTTGGTCACACTGAAAACAGGTGCTAACACCTCAAGGAACTTGAGAGACTGGTCCTGATGTGGAGGGCTGATTGGGACGAAAACCTCCAGTAGAACCAGTAGACGCTGAGAGTCTCCCAAACTTGGATCAAAATCTCTTGTGCGGGCGGAAAGTACTTCCCCCACTCTGACCTCGTCGGTTATCCACAATTCTGGTTGTCTCCGTTAGCTCTTGTTCGGCCATGCTAGCTCGACTGACCACTTCTGCCAAAGTAGCTGACTTGAAGATAGTGACTTTGGCCCTTAGGTTAGGTCGCAGACCTCGTTCAAACTTCCGAGCCTTCTTATATTCTGTGTCCACCATATATAGAGCATAACATGATAGACGTAGGAATTGTTGATAATAATCTGCAACCGTCATGGTGCCTTGGACCAAAGATATGAACGCTTGTATCTGGCGCTCATTCTCTTCCTCTGGAAAGTAATGATCCAGGAGCATCCCAGCGAATTGGTCCCAAGTCATCTATGTCCTATCCTCCACTAGAATCTGTGCTTGTTGACGTTCTATAACTCTCCACCATTTTCAGGCATCGTCTACCAGTTGTGAAGTAGCCAGCAATATTCTGTCCTCATCACCAGTGATCTTGAGCAGCTTCAAGATCTTTGTAATATTCTTGATCCAGTTCTCCACTCATGTGGGTCCCTCTTTCCTTTTGAAATAAGGGAGACGCTGTTGTTGGAAATCTCTGACCATATTTCGGTCTTGCGATTCATTGGAGGTTGCGCCTCTATTGCCGTTCTAGTGTTGCTGTAGAACGGAGGTGACAACTGCCTATACTAGGCTCTATAGCTCAGGAGGTACCTCAGGAATGTTCACATTGTCATGTTCCTCTCCATTATGTTCCTCTTCCTGATGCGGGTTCTGTCGGGTATTTCTTCTTCTTGGAGGCATTTTACTAAGTCATCGAAACATTGATTGACTTAGTTTTCTCATAAAATTTTATGTTCACATCCTTGGGGAAAATTGCCTAATCATTATCTTGTATTTCTTGTTTTGGGGAAATTTTCCTATGTATCATATAATGTTTCTCATTTTGGGGAAATCATGATGTTTCTTGTTCGGGGGAGATACGTCATATTTCACTATGTTTAATAAATCCACAATTTATAGTGATTGTCTTTCCCTTACTGTTATTTTCCTTATTAAGTGTCGTTCTCAGATTGAATGCTTACAGTCTGATTCTCAACAAAGTAAATTAATCCGGCCCCCGTGCAACAGACTCTGAAGAGTCGGTCAGTTGGGATTCTTATCTTTTTAGTGAGACATGATACAGTATTAATCTTACTTTGCGAGATCCAACATTTCCGATTTCACTCTGATACCAACTGTAACGCTCCGCCCTTTTTCACTCACCAGACATCAGAGTATAATTTTCTTTTATGAGTGAGAGAGAGAGAGAACGTCACGACGGAGTTAAGTCCAAGTTTTCAAAACCCGACCCTTAACTGACCACCCTTACGTGTGCGTAGACTAAATTCACTAAAACATTTCACAAACTTTTTTGAATACATTGTGGAATTATTTATATGAATAATATACTATTCATATATATGACATTATAAGGCAAGGAAACCCAATCACCATATACTTAACTGAAACTTAAATATCATCAAACCATAGCAACATAATTCTAAGTTATTACAGTCCAAAATATCAGTCTTCCCAATACATGTAACACCCCGGATTTTTCACTTATAATATATTAGATTTGGTCTATTTTGAATTACAAATTGATTGAATTTAAGATTAATGGTTGAAATGGACCTTAGATGGGTAAGGAGTTGAGTCAATAACCCAATTAAGACCTAATGGATCATGGATAGGATTTTATTTGAAAGTAATTGGGTAAGTATAATTAAATGGGTTAATTATCCAATTGGGACCCAATGGGCCATAGATGAGTTGATTTTAAGGTAAATAGGTAAGGTTAATTTAATTAGGTCGACTATCCAACTAAGATCCAATGCATAAATCCACATCATCAATGAGGTGGCATGCATGTGAGGTGGCAAGTGTAATAGCCCGGATTTTCAATTCAATAATTATATTGGCTATTATTGATTTTAATTGTTATCCATAGATGGAATGGATGCTTAATGAATCAAAGTTGGGGCAATGACCCAAGTATGGTCCAATGGACCATGGACATGATCAATTCTATTTAATTGGGTCAAATGCCCAATTGGGACCGAATGGGTCAAGATGGATTGGATTATTTCCAATTAATTGGGTCAATGATGGTCACCAATTGGGACCCAATGGGTCAAGATGGATTGAGCATTAGGGTAAATGGGTAAGAAATGAATTTAATTGAGTCATGGACCCAATTGTGATCAAAGGCATGGGGTCCACCTCATCAAGTGAGGTGGCGTGCGGACCAAGACAAGGTGGGGCCTACCACCATGGTTGACTTGGTCAACCATGGGTGGGTCCAAGATAAATTAAAGAGGATTAAATGTGGTAAGTGGAATTAGATTAATTAATTAAAACACCTAAGTTAGATGGAACTAAAATCCATGATTGAGTTAGGAATTGAGTTACATTAAAGGTGAGTCAAATGGGGGTGAGTTACCTAGAAAATGGAGTGAGTCAAGTGGGTGGTTTCATCTCATGGAAACTACCAAACCACCAATATGAAACCAAGCAACCAAAACCGTTGGGATGGGGTGGGTGTGCCATGTGGAGGGCATGCTCCCCCCTTGGCCAGACCAAGAGCTTAGGTGGAGGGCATACATTGGCCAAAAGTGAGGTGGTGGCTCCACCTCATCCAAACCACCAAACCACCCATAGAAAACAACCAAAACCGTCGGGCACAAGGGGGTGGTATGTGCCATGTGGAGGGCATGCTCCCTCCTTGGATAGACAAGATGCTTGAAATGGCGACATGCAAGACCATGCATTGGTCCAAAGAGAGATGGCGGTTTCATCTCATGGAAACCACCCAAACCACCAAAGGAGCCCAAGCCAAAACAGTTGGCATGGAGTGGTGTATGCCATGTAGAGGGCATGCACCCTCTTGTTTGGTCAAAGAGCCCATGAGGAAGATTCCACATTGATGAGGGTGGAGTCTAACCCAAGGCAACCCAAAAATAAGATGGGGAAAAGCTAGGGTTTTCCATCTCATCTCTCATCTCACTCTCTCCCTCGCTCCCTCCGTCTCCTAGCCGACCCTCACCCTAAGAGAAAGAAGAAAAAGACTTAGAGAAATTTGGGATCTCAAGCTCCACTCCTCCCACTCAAGGCCGATCCACCCTTTCAAGACAAAGGACTTAGAGTATTTTCCATTCTGTCCTCCTCTCCCTCTCTCAAACCTACACTCCAAGGCCGAACCACTCATTGGGTTTTTTATCTTAGACCCTCTTCACACTCTTGGCCGAAGATCAAGGAGGAAGAAAGAAGAAAGACTAAAGAGAAGAGTGGAGGAACAAGAAGGAGCAAAAGAAACCGGAGGAGTCGCAGAAGCGGTAAGTATACCTTGATGTGATTTATAAATTAAAATGGAGGTAAAAGGAACCATGGAATCCCATTTTCTTCGATTAAAGAATGACCAAAATATTACGGGCCATGGACTTAAAGATCCATCCAAGGAATGGGATGGATTGAACAAAGGAAGGATGATTAGGGTCACCCATATGATTAATGGAATACTAAGGACACTATGTAAATATGGTCTATGTATGCATGCATGGCTTAAGCATGGGAAAAAAGGTCAAGGATCACGGTTCGGCCCTTGCATGGCCGAACCCTAATTGTTATGGACATATGGAAAAGACCTCATGCATGCCTAAGATAAGGTAAATGATCAAGGTGCATGGTTTGGCCTTTGCATGGCCAAACCCTAGGGTTTTTCGTATGAGAACCATCAAAAACAAAAAAAATGGGGGTTGGATAAGGTTCGGCCATAATGTATGGCTGAACGCCATCAAGGTAACAAATCATGGATGTATGTTGTTTTTAAAGAAAATGATGAACCATAGGGTTCGGTCATGTTGTATGGCCGAACCCCATGAAAGGATCTTGGTGAGTTTAAAAGGTCTTTAAGGATGAAAAACATGCAAAGGTGTTAGTGATTTTTAATGAGGCTTAACTGTGTAAATGATGAACTTGAAATGAGGAAATGAGGAAGAACCATGGACCATGGGTTCGGCCATGTTGTATGGCTGAACCCCATGGAGAAATATTAATGGACTTAGAGGTATTTGGACCATGAAAAATGGAAGAAATGTTAATGGATTATGGGTTGCAAAATATTGGACCAAAGTGCATTTTTAAACCCCCATGGAGGGACCTTGTTCATGAACCTAATGTTGCAAATGATTTAAGAGAGGATGAAGAATAAGACATCATGGGTTTGGCCATGGTGTATGGCCGAACCCCATAATCCATTTTATGGACATTGTAGGTCCATACATGTTGAAGAAATCAAATGTTTAAATGAATGGATTATCAAGCTAATGAATGGCGGCCTTGTGGGGTTTTGCTAGGGTTTTATGTCATGATCAATGAGTCATTTATGGATCTATGTTTATGGATCAGTTATGGACCTAGATATATATAAATGAAAGGAGTGTTTAGCCATGGAAAGAATAATGGCAAAAAGGTAAATAATGGTGGAAATGAAAAGACCATGGGTTCGGCCATGGTGTTTGCCCGAACCCCATGGGGGATGTTTTGTGGACTTGGAGTTTTCTTTTATTAACTTATGTGTGTGGGGTTATTAAATAAAAAGAGGAAATAACCTTGGATGGTTTAAAAGATCAAGGACTAAAAGAGGGACTCCAAAACCATGTGGGTTAGGTTCGGCCATGTTGTATCTAAGTTAAGGTATTTATTAATTAAGTGATGTACTTCCTTGCTATTTAATAATTGGTAGGATAGACTCTATTATAATTTCCGCATTAAGTTTCCATTCCGCAAGTTTAATTTTTACGTGTGAATCGTTCTCGTGGACTTAGTTCCACGCACACGTAAGGTTGGCCAGTTAAGGGCCGGGCTTTGGAATCTCGGACTTAGCTCGCGTCGTGACGTCCCGCTCTCTTGTTACTCTTTTTTTTAAAAAAAAATAAAAAAATAAATATATATATATATACTCTGATTTTCGGCTTAGTGAAAAATGGCGGGGCGTTACAGCAAGTGGGTGATATGCCATGCATAGAAACCAAGTAGACAAGAGGCCACATCATGGAGTGACGTGGCCAAGGTTGGACCTAACTGCCATGTGGTGCATGGTCGGCCATGTCATGGTTGACTTCGTCAACCGTGAATGAGTTCAAGATTAATTACTTGAGTTAAGTTAAGTGAGTTGAGTGGGAAGATGAAAGGTTTTCATCTCATGGGACTTGAAACCCATGAAGTCGATGGAAGCTAGGAGATGCATTGGGAAGTCAAAGGGCTCCTTGGTTTAGCCAAGGGACTCCTTGGTTAGGTAACTCATTAAGAGAGGAAAGGGAAAGGGTTGGACTGTTATACAAAAGACACAGCCCAAGGGGCACACCACACCCCTTGGCCGAACCCATCCCTTGCACACCAAGAGTTTTCTCTCGTCTCCTTTTTCCATTTCCATTTCTGCACCTTTGGACTTTGAGGATCAGTGAAGAACCAAGGAAGGAGAAGGACTAAGGAAGGAATTCAGATTTTAAAGAAAATAAGGAGACGGGAAAATAAGGTATATTAAGCTTAGTAACAATATGGGATTTAGGGAAACCATAGCTTGGCCATGGTATGGCCGAACCTATGGGTTCCAGATTATTTGAAATGAGTGACCAAACTATTATAGGGTCATGGAAGTTGAAAATCCATTCGAGGATAATTAGTGGTTTGAAACCAAAGGAAAGGTGATATCCGAATATATATTATAAACCAAGGATTGAAAGAATAATGGAAAATACTCTAGCTTTTGGCTAGAGGATAGAGTAAACTCACTAAGAGTTACATGTATGATATTATTTATGTTTAAATAATATTATGAGTGAATTTCTTGAAGAAGTGACTCAACTCTTCATGCAACCTGCTTTGTTTGTCAGTACACACAACATGTTGTTTTCCCTCGAGTGACCAAAATGTCACCCTGCGACGATAGCAATCAATGTTGGCCTGAAAGCTAGCCAATCAATCCATGCCGAAGATAATATCGTACTCTGTCATATCGAGTACCAAATAGTTGAACTCAAATCTGAGTCCAGCGAGTTTAGTATTCACTGCTGTGCATATAATCCCCAATGATGTGTCTTTGACGGGGGATACAATGGTGAGTGATGTGGATAGTTTTTGTACTAAAGTTCCAGTTGCAGATATGAATGCAGCAGATATGAAAGAGTGCGATGCTGCAGAATCAAATAAAGCAAAGGCGTAGGAACTACTGACTACAGTCATACCTTGAATCACAGAGTGATCCTCTGCTGCTGGAGGTGCTAAGGTAAATAACCGTCCCGATCATGTAGGCGCCCGTCTCGCCTGATTAAATGTTCTGCCTCCTCGTAAATTAGCTGGCCTAGCTGGTGGGCGAAATGAACCTCTGGAATTATAGGGTTTGCTGAGTTGTGGGCATTCCCTCTTAAAATGGCCCGGCTGATCACAATGGATGCAGTTGTTCACCCCCTCTGGGAGCCTGAGTGACTGATGCAGATGGGGAGGGATGAGTGAGACGAAAGCCCCTTGTTGACCCAGTAGATGGTGAGGGTCTGCTAAAGTTCGGTCAAAACTTCTTGTTGGGCTGAAATGTACCTCTCCCACTCTGAGCTCGGCAGTTATCAAAACGCGCTAACTCAGCCATCTCTTGCTCTGCTATAGTGGCCCTGCTGACCACCTCTGCCAATGTTGCTGCTTTAAATATGGTTACCTTGGCCCTTATGCTTGGCCGTAGGTCCTGCTCAAATTGCGTGCCCTTCGATACTCTGTATCCACCATATAAAATGCATAGCAAGACAAGCTGAGAAACTCCTGGTGGTACTCTGCCACCGTCAGGGTACCTTGTACCAAAGATAGAAAAGCTTGAGTTTGGCGCTCCTTCTCCTCCTCAGGGAAATAATGGTCCAAGAAGGTAGTTGAGAACTGATCCCAAGTCATTGCAGTCCTCTCTCCTTCCGAAAGAAGTGCTCGTTGCTTCTCTATCACCTCCAACCACTTACTGGCATCATCGATCAATTGTGATGTGGCTAGTAAAATCTTGTCAGCATGACTCGAAATCTTGAGTAGGGTCAGGATCTGAGTGATCTTCTTCAGCCAATTTTCTGCTCCGACAGCCCCTTTTCTCCCTTTGAAGTAAGGAGGGCGTTGTTGCTGGAAGTCCCCGACCATGCTCCTGTCATTGGTCTTGTTGGTAATTCCAATCTCGTTCAAGTGTTGTTGAAGCACTGAAGTGACCACCGCTTGAACCAACTTTTGCAGTTCAGGAGGCATCACCGGTATATTCACGCTGCTTTGTTACTCCTCCTCTTGGTGGGATGGTTGTTCTTCCTCTTCATGTCGAGACTGTCATTCCTCCTCATTTCGAGGTTGTTCTACCTCATCTTCACCCCCATTTGGGTTTTGTCGGGTTCTTCTTTTTGGAGGCATTTTTCCCTAAGCCATTGAAAATATCATGACTTAGTTTTCATCGTAAAATTTGTATTTTCCTGTTTTGGTGAAATTTCCAAATAAAAACTCTTGATTTTTCTTTATTTTTGGGTAAATATATCTTATTTTGCTATGTTTGATAAATCCAATTATTTTGATTGTACTTCCTTTGCTATCATACATTGTTGTTCTCGGATTGAATGTTTAGTCTGAGTCTAACGAAGTAAATTAATGCACGGGGACTGGATTAATTTACTCTGAAAGACTCAATCTTTCTGGTTCGCTCTAATACTAACTGTAACGCCCCGCTCTTTTTCACTCTACGCTTTCCGTAAATCAGTGTCTATTTTTTTTTTTTTTAAACAAAGACTGAGCGGGACGTCACGACGCGAGCTAAGTCTGAACTTCTAAAGTCTGACCCTTAACTAGCCAAACCTATGTGTGCATAGACTAAGTCCATGAAAACAGTTCACACATAACAATATAAACATGCGGATTAAAATCATAACTGTGAAATTATGTTAATCATAATTAACATAACATAATTATCCAAATAAACATCCAACCATAGCAAATTATCTAAATTATTACATGCCTGAAGTCTAGTTACTCAAATTACAAGTCCATAAGTAACTTAATCAAAGTATAAACTAAAAGCATCCAAGCTCCTATGCTTGGCCCTTTTCGCGTTCATCGTTCTCCTTATTTCCTATATCATCCACTAGGGTAGAAGTAGGGCATTAGAACGACGCGCCCAGTAGGTATTCCATTTAGGGCTAACACATGGTTAGTACAAAACATATATAATAATATCATAATGTTAAAAACCATATAAATCATGTCATGTCATGATGTCAAATGCAATGAGTCCACCCATCACAAGTACATATAAGTACCCCCATAGGTCTTTCGGACGCCCCAACGGAGTGTGGCCCCTCCAGTTTCTTCTTAATGGAAAAGCACATCAAGGTATCCCACATAGGTTTTTTGGACGCCCCGACGGAGTGTGGCGCCTCCAGTTACATATTCTTCACCCCATGCCATGCATGAGATGCTAATGAAACACATGTTATTTATATTGTAAACATAGCATTAAAACTCACATTTGAAAAACATATCTTCTACAACATAAATGCATCAAATTAAGATAAAAACATTGTACATAAACCCATGGATTCAAAGAGGTGGAATCCTACCAAAGACCACTAACTTGTCCTTGCGCTTTCGTCCGGTAACCGCTCACGATCGTACACACCTTCTGAGATCCCCTTACCTTATAATATATCAATCAATTAAAACCATGTCCTTTTTTTATTTACAATAATGTCTAAGTCCATAAAATAAAACCTTGTAGGGTTCGGCCATACCACATGGCCGAACGTCACTTCCTTATTTTGGTGTCTTTCTTATAGTCCTTTGATTATTAATTTAAAAACAAGATCATACTACCCTTGATTCATCCATCTAATCAATTATACCATAATTATTTAGTATTGATAAAAATCTAAGTCCACCAAACCTTCCCCATGGGGTTCGGCCATACACCATGGCTGAACCCATGGTCCATTATTTCTACTTAATTACCATATTGCCATCTATGGCTTTCATTCCATTAATCTAACCTTTCATACATTAAAAACATAAATCATTCCCCATGGGGTTCAGTCACACACCATGGCCGAACCCATGATCTATCATTTTCACTCTTATTTACTTCCATGCCATTGCTTAATCTATGGCTGTCCATTTTACTCATTTACAGTATACTTAGGCTAATAAATAACCCACTAACAAGATTCATGGGGTTCGGCCATACACCATGGCCGAACCCATGATCTTTCATTTTTAGCCGATATTACAAAATTGACATTACCTCCATCAACTTATGTTTAGGTTCCAAAACATAAGTCCATTAATTTATTTACTCATATTAGATCCATAATTTATCCATAACAATTGGTTCATGGGGTTCGGCCATACACATGGCCGAACCTATGATGTCTAACTTCCAATTATATCAATTACCATCCTTGAATTTATAAATCAAGGTTCCTTCCTTTTTTATCCAAAAGTCCATCATTAGATTTTTTTTTCTAAATTCATAACCATCTTCCATAGTTTTCATCATTCAAAATCCATTAACAATACCAATATACACCTCCATGGGGTTCTGCCATACACCATGGCCGAACCCTATGGTTCTTTAATTTCTTTAGAAATCATACAACCATCATTTGATAGTTTCCATTCATCCATTAATTTTTCTTCCATGGAAATCATTATTTCCATTAAACTAAATGATACATCCTTTTAAACCCTTTTAATCTCATCAACATAAATCTATAATTTTCCATCCTTTAAATCCATTATAATTCATTATTTTCCTTTCCATGGGGTTTGGCCATACCACATGGCCGAACCCTATGGTTCCTTACTTCCTCTTGAACATCATTTAATCCCATAAAATTAACCAATGTTCTTTCATGGGGTTCGGCCATGCACTATGGCCAAACCCTATGGTTCATGCTTCCATTAATTTACCATAATCATTCCCTCAATTTTCTTCCATGGGGTCGGCCATACACCATGGCCGAACCCTATGGTTCATTTCTTTAAACAAAATTATCAAACTATTAACCGGTTCCGCGACTCCTCCGGTTTCCCTTCACTCCGACTTGTTCTTCCGATCCTTCTCTTCCTTGCACACTGCTGAGAATACTTCTTGCCAGAGCACCCAGCGTCAAGACCTTTTTGATGGTGTATGTCGTGCGCCCCTCTTGCCTCTCCTTTATTAATCTCCACTCGGTTCTATCTTAGAAGGTGTCATGAGCCCCTTCTATGTCTTTCTTTTATAAACTTCCACACGGTTCCATCTTAGAAGGTGTTGAGCACCCCTTCATTTAGCCATTACCTTAGTGCCGTTTTTAACAAGGAAAGTACCCCTTTTTAGAGATAGTCTTGCGCATAAACATGGATATGAAAATCTTCACACACGGCCAAGCAACTTCTTTATTTGAATTAGACAACTTCTTTATTTAACGATCCCCTAGTATCAAGGAAAGGATCTCTTTTAAAGATACACTAGCGCATCAAGTGGATGCGTATCATCATGGATATGGATATCTAATATTCGGCCATGCACAATTATCCCATTCCTAAAATCTTTCCAAGTTCCCTCTATGAGCATGTCCCTTAATCTAGATCCCTTATTTTTTTAGACATATTGCATTACCATTTTAATTCAGCCCCATTTAATTAGGGTTGAATCCACTTGGTGGTCAACCAAGTTAACCACGACCCCTTGGGTCCCAATTGAGCATTGTGACCCAAATAGCAACATTGACCCAATTAAATGTGTCTTACCCATTTACTTTAAATTGAACCTCATACCATAACCGTTGGGTCCTAATTGGGCCATTGACTCAACACCTTACCCATCTAAGGTGCATATCTGTTAATTCACAATTAAAATGGCAAATTCCATAAATATTGATAACCTGGAATTCCGAAGTCTTACAGTCGCCGATGGGTCGACAGTCATGGCACCGAGAGGTCGGTCCATACGAGGGTATCGATCAAGGGAAACACCATGCAGGCAGAGTTTGGTGTCCCGAAACTTGTCGTAGGTTCGTTCCCTGAATCCAGCTCCGATTCCCTCTGGAGATCACCTATGTTCGTTTAGGATAATCCCGAATCAAGCTCTGCTCCTAAGAGTACCACTCATAAAAAAATCCATTAGTACTGGATCCAGCCATCGGTATCATCTTAAGTCTCAATCTGGACAAAACCTCAGAACCGAAGCAGAAGTGATTTCCATTGGACAGTTCTGATGAGGAAGAAAGGGTAAATGTCAAAGATATTGACCGCTCTCCGTCTAGTAATACCCACTTCTTCGGTAACCTTGCTACAGAACAAGGAAGTGGTGAAGCAAAACCACTTGTGTCGCAACCTCTTACTCGATTTGTCTACAAAACTGAAGTGTGTGTATCTCAAATAGAGGAGCAGCTGGACACACTAGATAATCGTGTGAAATATTTAGCCCAGAGGGTTCATGAGGACTATTTTTCCCTGCGTCGTCTTTTCACTGATCTCTCCCAACATTTTGACCCTTCCCCTCCAGCATCACCTCCTCAGGATGGCTTTGTTTAGCATAGTTTTTCACGCTTTAAGTTTTTGTATTTTTGAAAAACTATATTTCTGGTATTTTGTCTAAACATCCATGATGCCCCTTCCAAAACCATATGTACTACACATTTTTATTATCAATGATATGATATGGTTTTTTATGGTTTGATGTGTATATTGCTATGTTTAAATGTCTTCTATCTCTTCTCTATGGTTAACATGGTTTTCATTAAATAGACTAACATGTAGGTTTGAATGAGTTGGTTTTGTATATGCAGGTTAGGGAGATAGGGATCGGGCTGTGATGTTGTACACATCCTTGGAGTTTGGGGGAGCACAAATATGTGTTGTTTAGCACCTGTCACTGGTCATGACAGTGTAGGGAGGAAGGATGAAGCAAGCTTGAAAGAAAGCTTTGACAAAATAAACTTAAAGGCAGCTAAGTTTATGGGAGAGATGAGTCAAAACAACTAGAAAATATATATTGGAGAATGGGGGAGAAGACTCCAAAAAGGGAAGCTAGGGAAATTAAGGGGAGAAGACTCCAAAAAGGGAAGCTAGGGAAGTTAGCTTGACCCCATTGGGAGAACACCTTTAAGAGAGCACAAATCTTAAAGGGGAAAAAGAAGAGAAATAATAATGCAATGGTAATTTGCATTGTTCTTTGTGGTAGATCAAGGCTTGAATGAATGAGAAGCATGCATTGATCAATGGAGAGATTATATGAGTTGGAAGTGAACTCATGGAAGTACTAAATGCAAGAAACATGGGAGAGTGCTTGAAATCCCATCGATGTTTGCCTACTAATCTTTGTCAATTGTATGACAAAATGGGAGAGAACTTAGCAGAAGCTATAAGACATCAAAATCAATTATGGTGAGTAATTGGTGATTTAACGCCCACCCTTTTTCACTCGTCGAAATCATAGTATATTTTTTTTTTTAAATAAAAAGTGAGAGAGAGCGGGAATGTCACGACGCGAGATCGGATTTCTAAACCCGACCCTTAACTGGCCAACGATACGTGTGTGTGGACCAAGTCCACAAAACAGTTCACACGTTAACGATTAACTGCGGAACTATTATATGAATGGAAACCATCCATAAACATGATATTATATGCAAGGCAGTCAATCAATATAAATTAACTTAATCTCAAATAATCATCATTCAACCATAGCAAAATAAATCTAGTTATTATAATCCCAAATGCTAATTATCTCAAAATACATTGTTCCAAAAAAAAAAAATTAAGCAAAATAAAGAGAATCTGCCCAAGCTCCTAAGCTTGGCTTCTTTCACGTCCATCGTCCTTACCATTCCCTGTTCCATCATGTAAAGGGTAGAAGTAGGGCGTTAGTCAACGCGCCCAATAGGAATTCCAAGTAGGGTTATACACATATGATCAATATACAAATCAGAATAAGAATATTATATTAAAACTGTAAACATATCATAGTACCAAAAACAACGCATGATAACCATATCCAAGTCATGCAATGTATGTGTCATGTCATGGATGTCATATGCCAATGATCCCCCACCCATCTCCATATTATCACCATACAAATCAAATCAAATGTTCCTTTGGCCAATTACTTCCACAGTGTTTTGTGATGTACCACTAGGTCATTGTATACCTCCCCACGTATGTTGATCGGAAACACCGAATGGAGCGTCTACTCCTCCCCATGTATGTTAATCGGAATCTGTAAGTGCCCCGGTTCGTCCGAGTCATCCATATTGTCAATTACGTGACTCAGTTGGACTTACCTTGGAAGTATGTGAAGATCTACTATGCAATTGAAGAATCGAAACCGAACATGTTATTGACACACAGGTAAGTGAACCGTATGAGACCTTAGGCTAAGTCAAATACCTTATAAGTCAATTGGTGAAAACATTGGCTAAATAAATTGTATATGATTATGAGTTGATTTTCAATGATATTATGTATTTTAAATGAAATAGTATGCTTGCATACATTACCTCATGCATGGCATGGGAGGGAACACATATGACCCACAAGCCAAGTTCTGAGCGGTCCGGGCATAACTTGGGCTTGAGATTAGCTTATATGAAGCTATATGAACTGTTGAGATTTGGTCGTGTTTGGTTGATAGAAAAGTATGGCGTAATTGAGCCAAAGAGCTCCTGGGTAGTCAGTCCTGAAACCTTGCGCAGAGGGAGGAGTCCACACTCCATCGGTAATCCCAGTTAATTTGTGGATGGGTATACAGTGCCCTGGTGGTTGCCGCCTCAAACACTATGGACATAATTGGCTAAGAAAACCATTGATTGATTTATGATGTGATTGGGTATGGACATTGGGTGGGATTTCATTTGGCATTGACACATATGACATGACACTTATATTAGCATGATTATGATATGGACATCATGCATTGTTTTATTACTTATAAGATGTTTTTACAAATATGCCATTAATGATGTATAAACCTTTGATTTATGATATTCTAATATTACTCCTATGTGTACCCTAACTCTAATTGGAATACCTAAATGATTTAGGTGGTACCCACACCTTAGGAGGACCATTCATAGGTTTAGTTGAACAAATGGTAAAATTATAAAAAGCCTAGAGAGGGAGTTGGACAGTGAATTGGAAGCGAACTTAGAAATATGAATTAAATTCACTATCAGCTCGACCAGTCGTTCTCACCGACCCCTCGGTAGAGGCAGGATCGACCCATCATGGTGAAAAACTGGTCGGCCAGATTGACGAAGGTTCTGGAACATAAAACTGTCATTCTGAGTGTGCCTCTGATCGAGAGTCTCATATGCACCGACCCCTCGGTGAAATGCTGAAACGATCCCTCGGTGAAATGCTGAAACGACCCCTCGTGGTCAACGACTCCTAAGGCATTCCCAGAGATCCCAACCTCTCTCTAAGCACTTTGATTGAGATTGAGAGAGAGAGGAACCAAAGTCTAGGATTCAACTTGCAAATCCATAATCCTAAAGACCTTCTCCCAAACTTGCGGTTGCTCATACATTGGCACATCTTCGTCATCAAGTTTGGAGAACTCTTCAAGAAACACAACATCTGCAAGTGAGCTTTCAAAAATGCAAGTGCTTCTTAGTTTGATTTAATTTTATAAATCATCTTGTACAGTGGAGTAGATCTGAGGGATTGAACCACTCTAAAAAATAGAGGGATAAGGAAGTAGACCGGGGTAAGTCGAACCTTTCAAAATCTTAGGCGAGTGGATGAAATTCTCTTTCAATTCTGTAGATAGAATTCCTACTCTATTTGTGAGGACGTAATTCTGCAAATAGTGTATTTGGGATAACCCAGGAGTGTGTGAGTCCAACAGTGGATGTAGGAGGGATTTACTCCGAACCACTATACATTGGGTGTTGTGAGTGTTTGACTTGCTTGTGTATTCATTCTATTATTTGTGCACTCTTGTTAACACACAACACATCTTCTTGATTAAGTTGTTAATTCCGATGCATATCATTTTAATTAATCAAGAAATTTGTGCAAAAATTGAGACTGTCCTATTCAAACACCCCCCCCCCCCCCCCCCCCCCCCCTTCTCTTTCTAGGGACAATCATGTTCTAGCACTCGGAAACTTTCACAGATTTTTAACCTTTTTTTTTAATTTTTCACTACATTAGCTAGTGATATTTACAAGATTTGGTCATTCGAGACTTGTAGCAATGTGTTATCAAATTATGATATTAATTATTATGATATCAATATTATGAACCTAATAAATATTAATTAACTAATAATATATACATAATGATGTTGGTCATTTATAGCAATTATATTAAAGGATATATAACATTATAAAATTATTAAAATAAATTATTTAATACTAAGATTATTTATATTCATTCTTATGTTATTAATAATGTGAATATTTACATATTTTTATTTAAATATTATCTTTCTAATAATATTTACAATTAAGATCAATTCGTAACTGATACATATATGTATATTAGAATTAATTAAAGATTATTATATGTTGATATTTTATAATTTTATATAAATAAATAATTTTTTTGCTTAAAATTTTATTCAACTTATTAATTAAATATTCATTAATAATTCAATATTATTTATAATATTTATATTACTAGTATGATTTTGACCGGGTTTGACCTCAGTTGAACCAACTTTATTTAACTCAACCTTCCTCAAAGATGGTTTGATAGAGAGTCTAGTTCTGATAACATAGACCAATAATATATCATATCTCAAATAATATGATTCCGGTATAATATGGCCGATTTTTATAATTGTATAAACTATAGGATAGATATCAGCATTACTCTGAACCAATATATTTACCGATATAAATACGTATCGGCAATTTTTATGACCCCTGCTACCCTCCCCAGCCTCTTGCCACAAAGATATTCGTTTAAGTGTTCGACTCCCTACCATTTATGGAATCCGAACATTCATGGAGACCTATGATACAACGAATCGTTGCATTGCTGCATTCTGCATTCCTCAAACTTAAATCCGAGAACACTAGAACAAACTGCAGCCATTTACAACTAATAATGGCATTCTTGAACGAAGAAATGTGCAACCATCTTAAAGACTTCCAAATCATATTCGAAATATTCTCATCTCTGTGTCTGAAAAAAATTCAATTATGTATATCAAGTGGTTGGTAGCAAATTTGAGTTATATAATAATTGACTGAAGTTAGTTGACTGTGAATAGTTTGAATTGATCATTGGAAGGGACCCACATAAAGGTCCCTAGTGATAAAGTCTCCTCCAATTTGATTACCATGTGGACTATGATGCATCCAAAACATTAAATGACTGAACCATCAGATAAAAATACAGAATTTAGATGAATATCAATCATGATCCATCTACAGATAAAGACATCAAATGCATACCACCCCAAGTAGAATCTAAACTTATTGAAGGAAAAATTAATGGTTTAAATTCATCCTTTAGTGGGCCCCAAATCAGTCCCTACACACCCAACAAATTTTGTACATGAGCTTTTAGCCTTCCCCATGACATAAACTGAACCAGAGAAAAGGTGACTTTGAACATAAATTTTTAACCCAATTTATAGTCAACTTAGCTTAGACAAAAAAAAAAAAATTAGACTGAACTCGAACTTATACACAGCCTTAAAGCACGATCCAACCCGACTAAAAAATACGCCTTTCTTTCTTTTGCTGATCTTTTTGGGAGAACTATGAAAATCAATTTAGCTTGATTGAAAGCTCGCTAAACTTACTACATATAGACTGATTTTAATCCAAAAATTGAAATGAAACACATTTGATAGATCAACGAGCAGCCTTGTTTTCCTAATGATGTATGATTTTAATTACTAAAATCATGTGCTATCAATTTGAATTTTGAAATGAAACTTGATCGTGTAGGACATTCAATTAGATTTCAACCATCTAAAAAAATTAAAATAGAGAAAAGTTGCACCTAACTTGAACTCATTATCTATCATATAATTGTACTTAATGTATATTTTAATAATTAATAATTAGATAATTAAAATCTATTCTATAAAGAAAACACAATTCACTAGTATTTAGTACTTAAACCAATACTTCATACAAAAATACTTATTTTCAGACTCATATTGAAGCTTAGGCTTTCAATCGAGCACATCAGTGGGCTCGGCTCAAGCTCAAGCTTTTCACTTGAGAATCAGGTTTAGGCCAAGCTTAGACTTCTCACTTGCTAATCGGGCGACAACTTGGCATCGGTTGGGCACAACCCGCGCCTGGCCCATTCCCACCCAAATTACCATTGCCAAGGACCATGCTACTCATGTGGACAAGCCTAAAAACAAGCAGTAGAGGTTTGCTTTGTTAGGAAAAGAAAGTCCAAGTCTTCTATGGATAATTCACGTATATATAAATCAGTTTCAAAGCCGATCCAACATTAAAGTGATAAATCCATGATAAAAATAGGCAAACAAAAAATAGATGGTTGATTTCAGGAAAGAACAAATATATCCATGATATGACCGAAGAATCCATCAGAAAGATAAAGGTGATGTGTGAACACACAGAAAATAAAACCATGTACTAACCACCTCCTACCTCATCCAGTGCCATTTAGAAATGCTTTTTGGTTCATGGCACCAGATGAAGACCAACCAGAACGGCAGAGAAGATATAGCAAAACAACGAAATCGAAGTCTATAGTTCCCCTCATTTGCATCCATCTAAGAAAACCATGCCAAAGTATGGACATTTCTGACATATACCGCCTTCAATGCTGCAAATTTAGTTTAATCGCAGTTTTGCAAAACCAAAAAAGGAGTCCACAGTTGATCATACAAAGGTTTAAATATATAAGAAGAGTTTCTTTTATAGGTTTGGCTGTAGAAATTACCTAAGACTCAGACTTTTCGGCAGCTTTGGTCTCTTCACCCTTTAAGTTGTCTTCACCTGTTTCAGATGTGCCAAGATCTTTGTAAGTTAATATTTGTATATGTGCCCAATGTATATCATCACAAGGCACTACTATGTAATAAATAACATTCATCAGCGCCTGCATATTCTCAACTAAAGAAGTCTAAACTTCCCTCTAGCAACTCGATGGAAAAAATCGGTAAAACTTGATTACTCGTTTGACCGAAAATCCTATTGAGTCAACTAAGACCAACTTGCCTGAGTCTTTTTCAAGTGTTGGACGATGCTTAGTACCATTTAAAAAATTAAATTTCTTTGGACAAAAGTTAGTCCAAGTTGATTCACTCAGTAGGATTTTGAGTCAACTATGATAATGAGTTTTACTGGGTTATTTTCAGTTGAGTTGAAAAATGCATCCAACATAGTCAACTTTATAGGATTTTGAGTGAAATCCGGGTTTCTTTTCAAACTATGGTAACATAGTAGACCAGAACAACAAGAATATAATTTATAATTGGGTCAAATGGCAACTAGAACTCAAACAGCTGAATCTAGCTAGATGAAAAAATGGCCGTAATGACAATGATGATGAACCAAAGTTCAAAGAGAGGCAATCACTTACCAGTAGTTCATACCACATTGAGTGTTTTAGAGGAAGGCATACATGTAAAAAGTGCTAGTGTTATCGTTTTATCTTCTTTAAAGCTGATTCAACTTGTTCTGATAGGGCCCTTAACAAAATTATAATTCAATATTATTTAAACATGAAGTTATAAAAAAAAAAAAAATTAATGCACCTAACCTGCACGGATGTTAGGGACTTGGTAGAAAAAAAAAATTGAAAGGCAAAGAGTTAAGGTTTAAAAGCTGAGTATGACCAGTATTAACGAGAGAGATTTGACATTAGAAGCTTCTGAATATAAGACACATTCTTTTATTAAAAAATTCAAATACTTGCAAGGTTCTAACTCCTACCATGTTCATCATTATTAAATACGAGAATAAATATCTTTTTTTTCCTTTCAATACCTCCATCTTCTGGTAAATCAGATGTCCACAGAGTTAGGTTATCCCTCAAAAGTTGCATGATCAAAGTACTGTCCTTGTATGACTCTTCACTCAACGTGTCCTTGTATGATAAAAGTACTGTTGCAAGGTTCTAACTCCTACCATGTTCATCACTATTAAATACAGGAATAAATATCTTTTTATTCCTTTCAATACCTCCATCTTCCGGTAAATCAGATGTCCACAGAGTTAGGTTATCCCTCAAAAGTTGCATGATCAAAGTACTGTCCTTGTATGACTCTTCACTCAACGTGTCCAGCTCTGCAATTGCCTCATCAAATGCTTGCTTTGCCAAATGACAAGCTCTAACAAATTTAAACCCATCATTAGTAAGGAAAAAATATAAACAAACATATTCATAACCAGAGAACACAATAAAAAAATGGAAAAGAAATGGAATTACCTCTCAGGAGAGTTCATTATTTCATAATAGAAAACAGAGAAATTAAGAGCAAGACCCAGTCGGATTGGATGGGTTGAAGGAAGATCTGTATTAGCAATATTTGAAGCAGCCTAAGCAAAAACAGAAAGTTATAACGTTAGGCAAGTTAATATAGGAAATGCACTATTTGCTGAACATGTTGAGAATTGAAAGAGGCTTGCCTCATAGCCCTTCAGCGACTGTTCTGCAGCTTCTTTTCTTTCTTGGTCAGACTTGAATTCAGCGAGATAACGGTAATAGTCACCTTTCCTGCATTCAACATACATGAAAAGTTGGCTCTCAGAATTAAAATAATAATAAAAAATAGTTATAATGTATTGACTCACAATGCTTATTGCCTAAACATTTGTTCATTTGGTAAATCTTCAATTTCAACAATAAAAAACACCAAATAATTCATTGGAAATTCACTACAACAAACAATAGAAATTCATAACAAAGACAGTGTATAAGTTATATTTCATTTTATGCACAAAAATGAAATCGCCAATGAAATTAAGTTAATAAGAAAAATGATTGCACACAACATGACCTTGGGGAACTTTCATTCCTAACCCATCTAAGGCCTTGCCACACCCAAATTGTACGTGCTACTCAGGCCACCAAACTTGAAATTCTGAAATAAAAATCCTACTCCCAGAGCTACATTCATTAAAACAGATATAGGGGACAAAAATTTTAAAATTAGTTTCTATAATTACTGGACAGCTACCACCTTGGGTGACAAAGGATTCACTGCTCCTACCGATAAAATGATCAAGCATTGACATGCTCAGAACACACTGACTGTTGGTTCATCTAAAAATTTCCCTCCCATCAAAGAGTCAACCATCTTGGTAAAGGAAACCTAACACATGAAGAGACTCTCATTCAATGACTAGCACTTCCCTTGGATAGTGATGGCAAGTTGACACTGCAAGATGACTTGGCAACCAACCCAATTACCACAAAAAAAATGATTTAGAAGGGTAAAAATCTTAGAACATGACTAAGTAATCAAGAAAATGAAAAATATCATTTACAAATTTAAAGTTTAAATATATGTCATGTTTTATATATGTGTCAATGGATACATCCATATGGAGTAACAAGTTATGATTTGGTATTTCTTCCTATTGCTTCACACATTCATGTTGTATTCTAAATTTAGTTGACTTTTGTACTAAATTATAAAAATTTAAATGATCAACCACTTGCACAGAAAATACAAACCAAAGAAATTAATTGAACGAAAGAAAAGAAAAAGCCATATCCATTTAGTAAATGCCTCTAAAATCTTAAATGAGGTGCTTCAATTTGGAGTGGGGATACCAACGTTATCGGAAAAAAAAAAAAAATCCCAAATGAGGTTTTTGTTTCGTGAATCCAGCTTGATCTTAAAAGTGTTTTAAAATCAAACCAGGGCAAGTTATTTGACTAGAACCAATCCCATTCCAGTACGACCTATACTAGAACCAGTCAAGGTTCAAAAACCAATTATCACGAATGAAAATTACTAAAACCAAGCAAATCAGCAGATTTTATTGGCTTGACCTTTAACTTAAAAAATTCCCTTTTACTAATGATCCGGTCTGTTCTAGTTAGATCATCTAATTGAACCCATGTGGACAAAATAGGAACTCAAACTAATTGATCATGTGGTTCAATTCCTATATTGCACAGACCTACCAATGTAGGCAATGTTCAATGTCGGACAGTTCAATTTTATATGTAGAATCCATAATCCCTACCATATTAATGGTGTGCCCTTGCCATCTCCAGGGATCATAATTCCATTTTAAGGTTGGTGACCCTTGCACTTCAGTATCTCATATTTTTCAACCAAAGTAGTATCATTGAAATCAATGTGAAGATGATCTCCAACAAATAAATAAATTCCAATTTTGAGGAAAATCTGAAATTTGCTTGAGGTAGAAGATGATAAATAGTAAAATCTCCAAGGAATTGAGAGGGAGGGGGGCGGCGGTGGTGTTGTTGGTGGGTTGGTGGGGGTGTGGTGAAGGTTGTAAAGATCTTCTTGGATTGAATAATAAATGTGATACAAGATCGGTCATATAATCATGGTTACATAGATGTTTTTTTACATGTTTTACTGAAGGCAAAAGAGCATTGGCCGAACTACCTCATCTTTTGGAAACACAACTAATTGACGGAATTACTAATGGTATTGGTATTGGTATTGCAAGTTTTTATTTTGGACAAGGAATCAACTATGTTGGGAAAGAAGGGGGGGTGGAAGGGGATGGGCTTTCTCTTCTGATAAAATATCTATTTTATTTTATCTACACATTGGCAGAGGAGCATGAAAAGATGACGAAAGGGTTAAAATCATTTTTAAAAAAAAAAAACCAATTTGGCCCTTTATTAGGCACTCATGTCATACGAATTTATTAGGTATGACTAGTGTTCAGGTGTCAGCACTTTCTGTTGGATACAATTCATCCCTGGTTCCAATTGCGAGGAATGCAGATTTTGAAACAAACTTAGAAGCGGAAACAACAGTGGAATGAAGCCATTTTCTCACAGTTGCCAGTTCAACAGATCCCACTTTCCCAGCCAATCGTAAAAAAGTTGCTGAAACCCAGTTTCAGCGTGTTTTTGCCCTCTGGTGATGCTGATCAGGTCACAGATATGGAGAGAGATCTCTACTGTGGGACTACTTGTTTGGATATTCAAATTAATGGGATGGTGCGAAAGGATGGTTGTTCTATCAAAGCCTTGAATAGGATCACATCAGCCATAGCTGCAGCTCCTAATAACCTGCATAGGGATAGCAGCAATAGGCAAAGTCAGGATGTACCCTTACCAGCTCAGTATCCAACATCAAACCCAGAATATGGTATGTCTTCTCATCCCGGTGCTCATATTCTGGTCTCTTGTCAACATTCCCACAATCAAATAGATGCTATTCTGGATAGCCTATCTCCTTTGATAAGAAGTTCAGCTTCCATAGAGTCTACTTTAAATGTTCTTGTTGGGTGGGACGGGGAGGTTAAAACCTGTTCTTGATGGGTTACAGTTTGATAGAATACTGTCTGACATGGCTACATGGTTGGAGAGGGAATTTGAGGAGGAAATTCTGAATGTACTGGGTAGTATTGAAGGGGGATAAGGCCCCTAGGCCCAATGGTTTTAATTTCACTTTTATCAAATCATGTTGGCAGATTATTGGAAAATGTTAAGGGAGTTCCATCAAAGGGGTATTTTGAGTAGGTAGTTGAAAACAACTCTAATTACCTCGATCCCAAAGAGGAAGACTGATGAGGAGCATTTCGGCGCTTTGATTTCTCATTGTTTTATTTTTTATCCGACTTAGTGTATTTTTCTATTTTATTTGAGGATATTTAGTCAGTGTGTAATTAGGGGTATTTTAGTCTTTTTCATTCCATTGTAATTTTAGTATAAAAGCCATGTAATCCCTAATTAAGAACAGACGACGATAATGAAAAGAACTTTCCTTGCCTCATGCGCACAGCCATGGTGAGAATCTACAGAAGTTGGTGAGAAACCGGCGGAACTCCGGCGAGAAGCCACGGAAGGTGAGAAGCCCTCCACGCAGGTATTTTCTATCTTTCTTCTTCTCTCTCTCTTTCCTTCTCTTTTCTTCTTCTTATTTTCCACTACCACAAGAAGATCCCATCCCTACTCCTTGTCTCCACCTCCAATACCAATCCCTACTGCTTCGCCACCTCCCCACCTGCCTCCAACCTTCCAGCCGCCCCCTTCCTAGGCCCCATATCTTGTTGCCGCTGCCTCCTTCCCCCTATTCTTGTTTCAGTCCCTTACTAATTCCCTCCCAAGCCTTCGTCCCTCCCATATAATCTTCCTACTGCAGCCACAAGTCCTCTTGAACCCTTCCTCAACCCGACAGCCATTGTCACCCTCCCTTGGTTGTCACCATTCCCAGATCCTCCCCCTGTTGATGCCGTTTCCTCCAAAGCCCCTCTCCTTGCCTTCGTGGGCCCCTTAATCCGTCACTTTGCTTTCATGAGCCCTCTTAATCCATTCCCTTGCTGCACCTTACCCTTATTTTGTTATTTAAAACCATATGCCCATTAAAAATCCCATAAACCCCTTTCATTTAAAAATCATTCCACCCTTTTATTTAATTTTTTTGTATTTGTTTACATCAGATTCCGAGGATATTCTTTTTGCGTGACTATTATTCTTTTTGCGTGATTATTTGTGTTAAATTTATATTAAGTAATTGCCATTATTAATTGATTGATTAATTTCGGCCCATTTTAGATTTAGAGTGCATTATTTTCATCCATTTTAATCTTTTTCATAACCACATTACGCATTTAGGGTTACCCTATCCCCTGTCTTGCATCAGAGACTCCCACTTAACTGTCTCATTATTGGTTGTTTAGTTTAGTTGCTTGTGTGTACAAATTTCTAGGTAAAGTTATGGCGGGTAGATAAGGAAGGTCATTATGCAATAGGTTAAACCCAAGGAGCGTTTGTGGAGAACAAGCAGATCCTTACAATGTGTTAATAGCAAACAATCATATAAAGGATTGATCTAACGGAAGACTAGACTTGATGATTGAATAGTAGAAGAAAATCCTCCTACGGATTTAAAGCTACAAAATGATGTGGTGGAAGATCTAAACCAAATATCCTAAATGAAAGATCATGTTTTAGAAGATCCAATCTTTGAAGATATTAAAAGCAAAGACTCTATTTAATGAAAATCAAGAGCTAGTACCTATTGATGAAGATTTGGATCATAGGAACTCAATAAGATCAAGTGCTAGAAGAACCTAGTGATTAAGATTTAATCATTAAAAAACTCCATAAAACAAGATCTTACGACAGATGAAGTTAGGAGTAGTGAAATAATTGAAAGCAATGACTTCATTATTGGAAGATATGAGATACAAACCAATGTCACATGCTTGAATCAGATGGTTCAATTAGAGGGGCAACAAAATCAAATTGTTCAACTAATGCGAAGAAATGCTCTATACATCCAATGTCAAGTACCAATTTTAACAAAAGACAAAGCACAAAATCATTGGACTAAGTGCTTCAAAATTGCCATGACTCATCAAATCTTTGATCTAAGAGAAAAAATTGTGAAGAACTCAAGGCCAAGTTCTATCCAACAAGGGAGAAATAATGCAGTGCCACATCACATCATTATAATTATTATTACCATTTTCATCATTTTTTTATGAGTCAATTTAGTGTCTAAATATGTGAGTGGGAATGGATCGGGTTGGGTTCAGGTTAGGTTGGCGATAAGCCATTATAGATTTCTCCTAACCAAGCTCAACTCAAATTCTCGAGGGTTGACACAACAACAACTTAATTTTGAAAACAATAGAAAAATTGGCAAGCGGAATAACAAATAACTCTTAATATAAAATGAATGTAAAGAGAACTTTCCATTCATGTGTGAGTATTGGGCTACGGGCAATTGAGTGATGGGTTTTGATCTTTGGGCTTGGGGAGTGAGGTTAATGGACAAAAACCATTCAGCCAAGAGAACATGGACCTTATATAAGTGTTTCTCAATTTTGGTGCGGTTTGGTCTGAGTCGGATATGATCTCAACCTCACTCGACCTGCATTTACTTTGAGTTTGGTTGGGTCATGTCAAATTCAAATCTTTTTAAGAAATGCATGACCATAACACGAATTTGTTATGGGTGGGTCAAGTCAAAGTACAAGAGTCAGGTAAGAAATTGCTACTCCAATCTAAACATAGTTTTCAATTCAAAGTTTAACTACTTCATGTAGGTTTGTCTCATAGTAAGTTAAGTTAGGACTTCTCATAAACAGAAAGTTGATTTGGAAGCTATTTTGTGGTCATGGTTGCGCACATGATCATGGCTTTCTCTACTTGATCAGGTGGATTCACATCATCTTCTAAGTGTTATTTTTTTCTATCCATATCTCCTCTTCCATTTCTAGTTTCCAATTCAATATTGGCGTTGAGTCATCTCGGGCTCATTGTCTCAAGAATCACACACGAGTTGTGTCCCAACTTAGAAACCGTCTGAAGCATATTTGATTGGAAAGTTGGCTGCATCTACCACCTTGAACCTCCAAACCGCTTTATGTTCTCCCTCTTCGAATTTGGATATTAAATTTGAAGCTAGAAATAGAAGACACACAAAAGAAACCTTAAAGAGAAACCTTGAGAAAGAAGAGAATAGAGAAAAATAATACACTGAGAAAAGATGAAAAAATGGGGGGAAGATTGTAAATAATCAAGAAAATCTCAATAATTCCTCTTAAATTTGTAATTACACATACACCCATATTTAAAGATCCTAAAATAGATGCCAAATCTAATTTTGTAATTGTAAAGAATCCAATCCAACTTATTATAAACCCAAGCCCATCTAAGGTAGTTACACTCCAAATTGAACTCTATCCATACCTATAATTGACTAGCAAAAATGTGAGAAATTACTTTGTGATGTGGCATGGCACTATAGCATACTTCTTTATTTGATGAGAAATGGAAGTCGTGTTCTCTCTAAATGTTATCAAGTTAGGACAATAAGTTCTAATTTCATGGTGGAGAACATTGCGTCTCAATCTGGTTTGGTGACACATGGGGAACTCAAGTATTGCTCTATATATTGAGATAATATTTTGGCCAAGATTTTATAGAATTGAAAGGAATTAAGAAAGGGAAAATGAAGTCAATATCTCAATCTAGTTATATAAAAATGGCAACAAAGCTTAAGCCCATGGAACAAATACAATAAAAAAATATAATACTAAAAATTAATAATAATTTCAAATATAATTTAAGAAATTAAGAAAAGCAAAACTCGTTGTCTAAATTTGTATGGATCATTTAAAAATGGAAGATAAATAACAAGAACTTTGTGTAGTTGCAACCTTGGTTACCTTTTTTTACAACGTCGCCCACATCTAATGAATCCAAACCTTTGAGTGATCCTTAGCTAACATAAATTGTCGTATGTCCTATTTATGAAAACAAATTGATTAACTATCCAATTAAAACCTTATGTTGTTAATAGTGAAAATTAACAACCATTCAATGGGCTAAAATCCTTTCAATATTGACTACAAAAATAGAGACCATATTAGGCTAGTTTGATTAGGAAAGGGTGAAATTTGGCCATACACGTGATACCACAGGCACTTCTAAATGTGTGATACATCCATGTCGAAAGCTTGCACCTGTTCTTCATGAGCTTTTCTAATTCTTTTGAACATTATTTCACAAGAATGCATTTTCTCCTAAGCACAGTCCTCTCTAGGCCCTCTAGGGCCCACATGGGTGGGGTTCAATGCACAAGGATGGGTGGGTTTGAAAGATAATTTGAGAGATGATGCTATTCATAAAAAATCAGATACATTGGATTTGAAAAGCCATAGTTTTCAAGGGGCCAAAGTTCAACTGGTCAAAATGGAGCCATAAAATCCGCCTTGGCTAATATCCCACTCCATTTCATGTATTTGCTTGAAATGATGTCTTGTATACATAACAAGTCAGAGGAGTTGATTAGGAATTTTTTTTGTGGAGAGGGGGTCAGAAAAGGAAGGTACACCAAGTCAAGTGGGCTGAGGTTACTAAGCCAAAAGAAGATCTGGGCCCGGGGGTAGCACCATTGAAAAATAAGGAATCAGACTATGCTATGCAAGCGGCCATGGCTTTTGGTATTTAAAAGGAGCCTTTATGGAGCAGAGTTTTAGTGACTAAGTATGGGTTGGGTGATGAAGGGGAGTGGTCTTTTAGTGAACGAGCGGAAAAGGAAGGATCTGCTATTGTTAGGGCCTTGAGTAGTTTGGGAAGAGGGGAGGGTAGGATGGGGGTAATTTTCAAGAACAATCTGAGATTAATGGTTGGTAAAGGGGGGACAAGATTTTATTTTAGGAGGATCTCTGGATAGGAGATAGGCACCTTAAATTAGTATATCCTAAACTTTTCAGGAAAACTTTGAATAGGAAAGCAAGGTATAGGAGTATTACTCCTTCGAGGATAATTAAGTCTTCTGGTCTATCACATTCAGGAGAAGTCTTAGCGACTTCAAACAAAGAAGCTTGGAGGAGCTTTTACTACTTCTCAAAAGTATCCTGATCTTTAGCGAAGAGAAAGATGAGCTTATATGGGCTGGGGACTTGTCTAGTAGGTATTCAATCAGGTCAAGTATAAAGTTAGCCCTCTCATCCAATAGTGGTAGGTAGCAGGCAGGTCTGGTCTTGGATTTGGAAAGGATTGCTCTGCCAAAGGTTCAAGCATTCTTGTGGTATGCTATTAAGAGTTGAAGCTTAGGCACATTTTGTCGGATGAGGCTAATTTATCATGTTGTTTCTTTGGAAGCCATAAAGAAGGAAATTGTAAATCATATTTTCTTAGAATGTGAAGTAGCTTTCTAGGCTATGGGAGATTTATGGAGCCTGATGGGGTGTTGGTGGATCATGGAGGGGTCTCTAAATCAACATGTTGGACGATTTGAGATGATGTCCATTTAGAGAAAGGAGGAGGTTAGCTTGGCTATCAATCCCTAAATCATTATTGTCATCTATCAGGAAGGAAAGATATTTTAGGTTGTTTGAGGGGAAGGAGAAAGGGATGGATGAGATTTTTGAGTTGGCTGGTGGAGGTTAAGCTCTTGATTGATCGGTTAGCAAGGAGTTTAAGGGATTTTCGATTGCGGATTTATACTTGTCTTGGGAGGGTAGCTTGGGGGTGGAACCTAAGAGGAATGTTAGGAAGGAGGATTGGTACGTTCCCCCTGAAGGTTGTGATAACATGGATAGGGCAGCAAGGGGTAAACTAGGTCCAACGGGAATAGGGAGAGTAGCTAGAGATAGTAAAGGCCGCATGCTTTTCTTCTTCTCGGAACTGGCAAGGTTCAGGGAATCGAATGAATCGGAGTAGCTAAGTATTAAAAGAGCTTTATCCCTTTGGGTGTGTCATGGATCTGATGATTCGGTAATAGATGGAGATTAATTGAATGTCATTAGATGGTCTAGCAATGTTGAAAGACCTCTCTGGAGACTGCTACCTCTGGTGAGAGAAATTAAGGATTTGTGTTCTAGGTGTTTTGTCTTACGGGAACATTAAAAGGACTGCTAATAGGGTGCCTATTTTTATTGCTAAATCAAGGGTGGACCATGATGAGGGATAGTTGATTTTTTGCAATTAATTTTGTTCCTCTTGGGATCTTGATTGATTTGGCCGTGACTGTAAGAGTTGTATTAGGTGGTATAAGCCTTTTATACCACTTTGGTTCGGTTCATTGTAACTTTAATGATTTTCATCAACAATATTATTTTCTTTGTTACTATTACAAAAAAAAAAAGGATTTTTAGTCCAACAATGAGATCTATTCAAAATGGATCCAAATTGGCTATAGATACAATTCACGGAAGATAGATGGATGTGAGAATGAGAGGGTATGAATTTAGTCTTCAATGATCTCTACATGGGGCCCAAAGGTGACTATCGCACATGGGTGATAATCGTTCAAGTGAATTTTTTCATTTCCAAGATGACTAAAACATTACAACGCATTTCTCCTCACTTAATTATTTAGAGTCAAAACTAGTATTATTTTTTAGTATACTTATTTAAATTTAAATTTAAATTTTATGTCGTGTCCACAGGTCCTTTTTCTGGTTTGTCGAGTTCAACACCTCGCACTTATGTCAGACTTCAACACTCGCACCCATACCCATGCAACTTAACTTGGAATGCTTTCTAGTAGGGCCACAAAGAGTATGCAAATCAATGTTTATAAAACTAGACTGCTCATCATACCATTCAAGGTTCTAATCTAGTCCAAGTGGATCCAATCATAAACGTACAAACTGGATTAAACTATGACATCATCAAATCAAAGTTATATGTAGATAAAAATAATAAGTTATAAAAATAAGTGAGAGAGAGATTCGAAAGAGTTAGAAAAAGACTCGGGAGGAAATTGATAAAGAGAATGAGAGTAAGAGAGACTTAGAATGTGAAATGGAGAAACGAAGACGGGTTAAAAGAGTGCTTTGATGAGAGAGAGAGAGAGAGAGAGAGAGAGAGAGAGAGATGCTTTGTTTGTTTCAGAAGATAAGTTATCCTGTGGAGAGCTTAAGTCACAAAATCGAAGTCCCATGACCTGTCCTTTATAGAATCTAAAATAATTCTTAGAGTGAAGCATTCATGATGAATTTTGTTGAGACCCTATCCAAGAATAGTCCTTTTCAACTAATCCAATTCCATAATCTATGTTGGACCCTACAAAGAGATTCAATAATTCTCATTCTAAGAATCCCATTAGATGAGATAGGGAGTATTCATGCAAACTTATCTAACATCTAATATTCAGGATTTCTTATTCCTGATAAAAATAATAAGAACCCTATCAGTTGATAAAGTTTTCCGCAACCAAATCCACCCCTTTGCCTAATATAGATGAAAAGTTGATCAAACTGGTGATAGTTCTAGGCAACACATTCCGAATGGGTGGGGATAACCTTCCCCTGGAGAAACATTACTTCCATCGACTCCAAATAACCCTTCCACTTCCCCTTTCTTCCATTTCTCCAAACAAATTCAATCTAGTAAAAAATCACAAACTCTAGCATCGCACTACAAATATTTTAGATCTCAATTCTACTTTGCAATTTTAGAAGGATTCTTTTAGATAACAGTCTTTGCATAAGCAACATGAAGTATGCATGCCACATACACCTTGACTATATTAATGATGGTCAAGTTGCATCTCAATGAAGACTCCTTTACACTTAATAGAGTCAATGAATTCATCAAGAAACAACTTAGGTCATGGAATTGTGATGCACAAGACCCTTTGCGTACAAGGAAATCAACTTTAGTCAATTCAATGCTTGGATATGTGCTTGGTGCGTCATTGATGCAAGACAACTAATAGGATAACCCTAAATGCTTAATGTGGTCTCTAAAATTAAAAGGGATGAAAATAATGCACCCTATATCTAATATTGGCTGAAATTAAAATTAAAATTAACAATCTAAAAATAAAAAATATAATAAACTGCAAATAACAAAGAAATCCAGAAATTCAATGTAACTAATTCATTAATAATCCAAACACTTAAATGGGTAATGGGTGTGGTTAAGTTAGGCACATATGGGAGTAACTTAATAAAGGAGTTTAAGTCACGTGGGAAACTTAAAGGGAATTAGGGCAACCATGCGAAAGACAGGAAGAGAGCAAAAGGGGATTTGCAACGGGAAGCGAAAGTCCCAGGCAATGAAAGATGGCTGCGGCAGCACTGTGGGGGACTAAATGGGTTGCGGCAGCAGCAGGGGCTTGGGGAAGGGTCTATGACTGCAATAGGATGGACTATTGTTGGTGGCGGAAAGGGAAAAAGGGCTTATGGAAAGTTTGGCTGAAGAAGAAGATATGGCCTCACACCAAGGCCTCACGCCAAGCCTCTCGCTCAAGGAATCACTCCCACAATATGAAAATTGCACCTTGCACAGGTATTTTGCGAAAATCTCAATCTTTATTTCATTAATCGTCCCTTTGCCTCATGGAGGCTACAACTTATATAAGTTTCTCCTTACTAAAAATAAATCCTTGATAATTACTATAAAAAAAAAAAACCTATCTAAAAATAATAAAAAATACGAAAATAGCCAAAATACAAAAATGGAAGGTAAGGTAAATGGAAGGTCTGGATCTGGAGAATGCACCGCATCAATCATCCAAGCCTCTATGGAGCAAGTTGCTTGGTGGAGGTTTTGAAGGCCTAGTTGTTGGAAGCTTGTCATTGGATGCATGAGATTCTCTCTTCCACATCACACTCCTGGGTGGCATGAACCATAGTGTGAATGCACTTGGAAATGGAATCTAGCCTTGTGTGAACACTCATGGACTGAGCATCTAGTTCACTTGATTGGAGCTTGGGCAACAACTACCTTGGCCATGTGTAATTTTTTCATTTGTTGTATTTTATTTTTCTAAAATCAAATTGGTTGGATGATGTGGCAATGGATAACACATTGACCAACAATGCACAATCCACTTGACGCAAGACAAGACAAAAGGTGACCCTAAATGCCTAAATGCGATTATGTTGTAATAAGAAATTAATATGAGGCTGAAATTAAAATTAAAATTAATAATAACAATTGGAATAATAAAATCTACCACAAATAATCAATAAAATTTAGAGGATTCACTGTAAGTAATAAAATCACAATCCAAACTATGTCATAGCTCAAAAGTAGAAGGCTTTCAAAACCAAGAGGATTATCAGATCACACAAACATATAGATTCCCCACCAAACAAGGGTAAATTTAATTGTGTAATATGAAAAGGAAGTCAAAACAACTTGGGACAGCCGTATTTGAAACTGTATGGGATATCTAGGACAGGGGAAAGGCCTAAGAAGGATGGGCTGCAGTAGATAAGGCTATGGAGAGAGTGGAGAGGAGAGTGGAGAGGCTAAGGTAAAGTCTGGAAACATATGGCAGGTGTATTGGAGGGTTAATAGAACTTGGGACGGCAGTTTAGGGACTGTATGACAGGGACGAAGGCTAAGGAAGAGGTCTGGGTGGGTTCTTGATGAGGGTAGAATGTCCAAAAGGGACTAACGGCAGGTGTAGATGTGAGTTTAGGGAGGGGCGGCAGCAAGGGAAGGAGATTTGGGAGGGGCGAAAGTTCTGAATGGTGGAGGAAGGTGGCGAAAGGTAAATCTGGGCTGAGAGGCTGGCGGAAGGTCAAGGACAGGTTATGGCTGGCAGTTGCAGCAGAGTAAGGGAAAATAAACTGAGAAGAAAAAGAGAAGAGAGAGGAGAAGAAGGAGAGAAGAGAGAGGAGAAGAAGAGAGAAGAAGATGGAGAAGAAGAGGTACCTGGGCTTCTCGCCAATTCGATGGTTTCTCACCAACAAAACTCCATTTGCAGGGTATGTGAGAAAACTCTCAAAATCTTATTCATCGTTCGTTAGTTTGCTTCAAGGAGGCTACAACTTATATAGAACTCTTCCTTTCTTAAAATAAAACGTTAACTAAATAAAGCAATAAACAAAATAGAAACTAACTAATTGTGGAATCTGCAATATATGCTCCGCATCACCACTCCAACCATGGTTGAGTTTAGGTGTAGTTAGTTTGACCTCTTAGCTATAAATAGAGGTCGAGTTTGGAGCTTTGGACATCAAGTGTTTTGGGAATTCAATTGTACACTCAAGTGGAGTGAAGTCTTTTGTAAGGATTTTCCAAGTGTTGAAATTATTTCTCTTTGTAAGTTTTATTTGACTTATTAGTTCAAGTTCTTGATTGAGTTAAATAAAAGTGTGCAACTTCTATTGAATTCTTCCATCCAATTTCATTTCAACTTTGCAAGTCAATTTGATTAGTGGAATTTCATATTCTTTTGATTTAATTCAATCCACAAGAACTAGTATTCTTGGAGACTTGTTTATCAAAGACAACGTTATCAACAATGTCTTTGGTGAGGAACCATTTTGAGGCACTCAATTTGGTTCGGGAACTCCATCGAATGGAAGTTCACTGAGTCCAAATTTCTTGTGAGAATCAAGGATAGTTCCTTACACTACCTTAGTTTTCATCATTATACTTTCAACTCTACATACTTAGGTTGTTTTTAGTCTTCTATTTACATGACCAAACCACTTTAAGCTTGTCTCATTTATTTTTAAATTGTTCTTTATGTTATCGTTTCTAACTCTAGCTTTTTAAAGATAACTACCCGCTAAACATAACATGTGCATCTCCCTCACTAACTTTATCTATATTTCTTTTCTTCATTACCCAATACTCTGCTCCATAAAGCATTGTGAGCCTAATAATTGTTTTAGAAAATTGTCCCTTTAAATGATGTGGGACTCTCTTATCAAATAGGACTCTACTAGATTATCTACATTTTGTCGCACCTTACTCCCATCCTATTAGTTATATCTAAGTCAAATCTTTCGTAAGATTCTAACATGGAGTCCAAGTATCAATACTTATCACATTGCGATACTAGGTCATTTCTGATGTAGAACAGATAGCCGACAGGCTCCTGAGAAATACACGCGACAGGTCGACAAGAAGCATGGCCCACGAGCCTAATCACGAGCTGGACCCATTTTCTAATTTAGTTAGTTGTTGCTTTTATTTTAATTTTATTATTTTTCTTTTATTGTTCGATCCTATTTTGGGCTCCTAGTTTCATTGGAGTCTTAGGATAAACAAAAGGCTATGTAGTTTGGAAAGTTTCAAACTTGGAGTCTTGTAATAGTAGTCTTTTACTCTATAAATAAGATGGAAAGGTGGAGAATGGACACACCTTATTTTCGAAATCAAAGAATACTCGATATTATCTTGTTATCTCTCCTTCTTTGCCTTGTTGTAGGTTCGAACTTGCTGGTTTATTCTAGTCCTGCCACATCTTGTTCTAGACATAATCCCAGAATGATACATTCAATGATTGGGCCTTATCCCAATCCTTCGCCGCTGCAAGTATGCCATTCCTACTACTTGAAGTTTTGCGTCTGCTGCTACAATCTCCTGTTTCAATCTAGTTTCGTCTGCTTCATGGGATTTAGTCTATACAACCAATTTCGCCTTCCCCTAAGCCAGGTATTGCTAGTCTCCTTCCATTTCCACATCTCCTTCCTGTGATTTTCTCTCTTTTTCCCTTTTCCACCTCCTACGTTTCCGCCACTTCAAAACAAGCCTTCCGCTACCCCTTTTCGTTGCCCCTTCTGTCCCCTTTTATTCCATTCAATTCTTAAGCCTACTTTAGTTCAACAATACCCATTTATTTCATAAATCAGTCCCACATGCCTAACTTACTTGCCCCTTCATTACCCGTGTGACAAACCAGTTCTCTGTTTATCCAGAGCCATCGTCGGAACTAACTGGTTATTTTCTTTTCTTCTCCGCTGCACTACATAATTTCCAATTTTATAGTTGCACTTAATGTATATTGTTTTTGTTCTACTAATTTTTAGATTATTCATTTCAAAAGCTTTCCTCCAAGATTCCAACTTATTATTAAGTTGTTTCATTTTACTAAGTAACAGCATATATCTACAAAAAACATACACCATAGCTCTTCATAAGTTAGCATTAGTATCTCTACTAGAACAATAGTAAGATTGGCCACTTGGGGTATCATCATTATAGTAGCAATTTTCCCATCACTAGGGATTTCTTTTTGAGTTCTTTCCACTCCAACCTATTAGAAAACATTCTCTCCATCACACTGCAATCTACCATCTCCCCTTTTTTGAAAAATTATCTACCATGTCTGTACATATCACCTCAATTCACATCTTTAATGCCCTTCCCTTCTTGTACATTTTACTTGTAATCCTTTTGTGGTCCATATTAGGGTTGTTTCTAGCTTCTTGGCCAAACCATCTTAAGCAGCATTTTCTAATATTTTCTTCTATTTGGGCAACAAACTAGCCCCTAAGATACAAACTTTCGATGAGAGAATGCATCATCTCATACCTACGTTAGAAACTTCATTATAAATATTAAAAATCAAATTAACATAATGGAAACATTTATCAAACACCCTTTACAAAAGAAAATTAAAAAAAAAAATTATTAAACACAGTATATGTCAAGTTGACATTTAAATGACAATCAAAAGGATTTTATGTCTTTATATAAACCTAACGACAATAAATGGCAACCCAATCTTGAAAGTGAGATTGGGTGTGGAGGTGGGTCGTTCCCCCGAGGGGTTTATGGGGGCCCTTGCCTAGTTGTTCCCCTCGGTTATCAAAAAAAAAAATCTTCAAAGTTAGATCAACTTAGAAATCATCTAGAATTTCCAAGTTCTTTTGCCCCATATGTGCAATGGTATATAGAGTTCCAATCCACTTGCCATAGGACTCCAAAGAAAACTGCTTCAAGACTGCAAACGGAAATTTAGAGCATTGAATTGACATTTTGTTTAGAGCATAGAACTTACATTTTGTAGAAAAAAACTGTTGATTCTCCCGATCCAGAAGAAGGGACCAAATGCTCGTCTATGGTAGTCAAGATATCTTGACAAATCTTGGATAGCTCTTCCTCTACCTTCTGACGGTAATCCTTAATAAGTTTCACATGATTTTCATTCCCCTTTGACTCCTCCTTTTGTTCAATTGATGACATGATGCGCCACGAGGCACGACGTGAACCAATAACATTTTTGTAACCCACTGAGAGTAGATTCCTCTCCTCCACTGTTAGTTCCAAATCAAGTTTGGCAACTTTCTTCATGCTTTCAACCATTTCTGGAGCATCAACCATGAAGATATCAAGAAAATAATATGACTTCCATAACTACCAAAATATTTAACTGAAAAACTCAAAAGATAAAAAACAAGTTGAATTATTCAGATAATTACTTCTTTCTTTTCGTTTCGATTTTCAGGCTACACTAGAATTCAAACCAATAAAATGCAACATGGAGTGTAGGAAAACACTCAGATATCAACAATCAACAATACATCATCCATTTCTGATCATAGTAGCAAAAAAATAGTGACGAGCATTCATTTTAAGTTGCATGCTTACAGGTACATATCTCTAAATTCAACATTGGTATGAAGTGTCTAAGCTAGGAAATCCCAAAACATAAAATTCATGGTATGGCAAAAAATTCAAGTAAATTTAAATAACCTCTCAATTTAGAACAAAAGTACACTGACAGAAAATAGTGTACAAATTTTGCTCCAAAAAATCAAGTAACAAGCATTTCTATATCTTAGAGCTCAAAGAAGAAAAGGTGTGATTTGAAAACATTGTTAAGATAATGTGTCTGAAACAGATGCATAACTCATTTCAATGAATTTGTGCAATATATCTTTTGATTAATATTTTGATAAACAATAAATGAAATGCAGTAAAGAAACAGAAAAACAGAAAATGCTCGGAGCCATAAAAGGTGTATCTGCTCAAACATTTTATTAGAGATACAAAACGTCAAATGCATGCTTCCATTTGCAACTTAAATTTGAAATTCATATAAAAGGGAAAGTGACACACACTTCTATCAGGAGAAATCTATCTAAAAAGACAACCAGGGAATCCATATTCTTGGTCATCACAATTGGCAATAGCTAGCATTAAATGGTTATAAGGTAGTGCCTTTATTCTCACAATGTCAAAGGAAGCAAAAAAATAAAAGCAGAACTTAGGAAAAAATATAACGGCATTGCAAGACAAGAAAAAGGGGGAAAAAAGAAAAGGCAAAGATGTGGACTCAAATGCTCTTCCACCAAGATGCTCCCAATGCAACCAGAACGAAGTGGCTTTCCAGTAAAACTGCCATTTTACCACTTACAGGATGAAATACATAAATAGCAATCAGAAACCCGATCATCAGAAGATTAAAACCATATTCAAGTGATGTGATCGAACACCATTCCGTAGAATTTTCGCAATGAAAGCAAAGCAGTCCAATCTTAGACCACACTTGTGACCCATGGTCATAAGTATGGCATTAGTGGGTCAGTTATCGGCCAGTTGATTAATCCTCGATCACACGTTTTATTATTTGGGTCAGTTTCCTTATGTGAAAAGATTATGGAATTAGTATTTTTGTTAGCCTATTGGATTTCCTATCGGCTACCCAACCATTTTCATCAGATCTACAATAGAAAACTATAATCGTGGTAAAGAAATTCAAACCGGAGACAGTAGAAAAAACGAAAAGTAGGAAAAGGTGCGTAATCAAATCAGGACACATCCAAACAATATATGCATACGTAAAAAAGGCCAGCAAAAGCAGAAAATACTCCGTTTTAAGAAAAAATTATGGCATAAATTCCTTTCTCACCCACCAACCCCCCACCCCCCGAAGCTGCGTAATCAAATCAGGACACATCCAAACAATATATGCATACGGAAAAAAGGCCAGCAAAAGCAGAAAATACTCCGTTTTAAGAAAAAATTATGGCATAAATTCTCCCCCCCCCCCCTCCCCCCCCCACCCAAAAAAAAAAAAAAAAATCAACAACACATCATTATCATCATAATTCGCCGGAATCCCATCTATCTGATGACAGCTTCAACAACATATCAGAATGGCAAATAAAAAATATGTGGATCAAAGAATCAAATCAGAATGGGAAGCGAACCTTCGTATCGCTCGGCCTGCTCAGCCAGCTTCGCCATGTACACATAGTTTTCTCTCTCCTTCTCCGACGACATTATTCGAAACTGAACGAAAAGGACAAAAAGTTCAATACAGCCGAGATCAGAGAGAGTGTGTGTGTATGAAACGATCTACAAATGTGGAAAGGAGATTTTTTAGAGAAGGAAGTTGTCGAAGGGTTAGGCCAAAATTGGGGAGGGACGGCGTAGACTCCAATCTGGCCGTTCATTTGGCGGTCTGAAGAAATTAGACGAGGAATTATGGCCTTCCTGAGGCTCGGCAAAGGCTGCGTTTGGATGGAGGTAATTTTACAGGGGTTAACGTGAGTAGGGGTGCCAAATTACTCTTATCTTTTTTTGATAATTTTAGTGATAAATTAAAAATCTTATTAAATAGAAGCAAGGGTAACTTGATATATTAATATTTTTATATTTTTTTTATAAAATATAATTATTAAATAATATTTATGAAATAAATTTTAATAATATAACTTATAATAATATTATCTAATTTTTATAAATTATTTTTCATAATTATAATTTAAAATGAACACTTGCATTCTAATATTAAAAATATAAATAAAGATTTTTTTTATATTACTATTTTAAATTCCAATAAATAAATAAAAAATATCAACATATCTCTTCATAAAAATTATAATTATTATTTTTATATTATATGAATTTAATAAAAATATTAATTCTCATAAAATTGTTAATATGTCAATTTACCCCTATTCAAGGGTAACCCCTATAAAAATTTACCCCTCACCAAAATGCATCACTTTGAAAATGTTATAGAAATTTTATTTTTATATTATATAGATTTAATAAAATTATTAATTCTCATAAAATTGTTAATATGTCAGTTTACCCCTATGTACAATTACCCCTGCTCAAGAGTAATCCCTGTAAAAATTTACCCCTCACCTAAATGCATCACGTTAAAAATGTTATAGAAATTTTATTTTTATATTATATAGATTTAATAAAATTATTAATTCTCATAAAATTATTAATATGTCAGTTTACCCCTACGTACAATTACCCCTGCTCAAGGGTAACCCCTATAAAAATTTACCCCTCACCCAAATGCATCACATTGAAAATGTTATAGAAATTTTATTTTTATATTATCTAGATTTAATAAAATTATTAATTCTCATAAAATTATTAATATGTCAGTTTACCCCTACGTACAATTACCCCTGCTCAAGGGTAACCCCTATAAAAATTTACCTCTCACCCAAATCCATCACGTTGAAAATGTTGTAGAAATTTTATTTTTATATTATCTAGATTTAATAAAATTATTAATATGTCAGTTTACCCCTACGTACAATTACCCTGCTCTAGGGTAACCCCTGTAAAAATTTACCCCTCATCCAAATGCATCACATTGAAAATGTTATAGAAATTTTATTTTTATATTATATAGATTTAATAAAATTATTAATTCTCATAAAATTGTTAATATGTCAGTTTATCCCTACGTACAATTACCCCTGCTCAAGGGTAACCCTTGTAAAAATTTACCCCTCACCCAAATGCATCACGTTGAAAATGTTGGAGAAATTTTATTTCTATATTATATAGATTTAATAAAATTATTAATTCTCATAAAATTGTTAATATGTCAGTTTACCCCTACTCAAAGGTAACCCCTGTAAAAATTTACCCCTCCCCCAAATGCATCACGTTGAAAATGTTGACACATTTTTAAAATAATCTTTAATAGAATAAATTGTTAATTACCCTGAAAGATATTATCATAAATCTCAAAATTTTTAGAGTTTTGAGACCCTATCGAAATTTCGACAGAATCACCCCTTAAAAATAGAATATTTGACAAATACGTTTCAGAAAATTATATAGTATATAATTGAAAAATAGATGAAGGCACGGATAAATAGGGGAAAGGTTTCCTTAAAAAATAAAAAATAAATAAAAAACCACTATTATTATTTTAAATTTAAATAAATGAATAAAAAAATTCTTCATATCTCTTCATAAAAAAATATAATTTGTTTTTTGGTGATATGAAATTTATCAAATGGAAATAATGGAGTGCTTTTAAAAAAAATAAAAACCAAGTACTCACCAAAATAAATAAATAATAAAATGTAAAAAAAAAAAAGCATAAGCTAAAGGGAGGGTAAGGAGGGGTATTCATTCTTAAATACCCTTGCCCCATGGGGGTATTGAAAAGGGAGACAAGAGGGGTAAAAATTCAAATTTTTACCCCTCCCCCCTTATTACCAAACGAGGGTAAGTAGGGGTAACGGGGGGTTACCCCACCTTACGCCCCATCCAAACGCAGCCAAAGAGATGAATCACTTCCCCCTGGGCCACGTCCATTTCCTAGAAAGGGCCCGTCGGCCCAATTTCTATTTCAGAACTTAGAGATTATAAATTTTTTTTTTTTTTTTGGATTTATGTGAGAAATGTCATACTTAGTCCTATTAAAATTCTCATAGGTGGTAATTTTATCTCTTAAGGCATCATCAAAGTTAGTCTGTGAGATTCAAATCTGGCACCTCCCACTTCTTGATACAAGAAGTAACCATCCAAAATTATAACTTTATATAATATGTCTAACAATTTCTTATTATTTCCTACATTTATGACGATATGTTACTTTTTTAAGGCAAAAAGTAGTTATATTTTAAGGAATTTTGGTGGGAAATCCTGAATTCAAATCACCTTGCCTTCATAAATAGAAATTTGATAAGGGTATCCGTATGTTTAGTCAAACTTTTTTTAAATCTATTATATCATGTGTTAGTGCCCCGGCTTGCCGAACCCCTGTTTGTCAAATTACATGACATGGGAGAAGCCGTGCCTCGGAAGATTGAAGCATGAAAGAAAACTCAAGTGGTGGTGAAGACTAAGATCAAGAGGAAGATCAAGCACACCAAAGTGTATGGCAATTACACAAAGGTAATTGGTCATAGATGACTATAAGTGGAACCCACACCTTAGAATGACCATGCTTAGGCTTAGATCTCACATCTAGATAATCTAAGTAAGCCTAGTGGATTCTTGACACCAAAATCAGAACATGGACTTAATATTGAAAACCATAGATTTTACTGTCAAGATGACACATTGTGTCTGTGATCAATCGCCAATGACAGTGGACGATGCATCGTAGTATTGCGATCAATCGTTTAGAAAATTAAACATTCTATTTAGAATGGTTTGTCAAACATCAGGTGTCTCAGGACGATACAATCGTGTAGGCGATGTATCGCTGAGACATGGCACCGATAAATCGAGCGGGACATTTTAAAGATCAGGATTGTCATTCACAGTCTGATTTTAGGATGATACAATTGTCTGGCGGTGACCCATTGTGTGGTATAGAGCACGATACATTAGGCGCACAGCCAATGGCCGAAACAGGACCTTCCCAATGCTTAGAATCCATATTGGTAAGATTAGACCAAGCCTAGAGAAAATGGGCCAAAAACTTAGAGCTCCTAAACTTTTCTTGGGAAAAATCTTGAGAGTCAAAATGTCATGACTTCTGAGAGTCTTTAACTCTATCAAATGAGGTAATCAACTGGTAAAACCACCATGGTTGGATAGAGCATTGAAAGAGCTTTTCATAGAGCCCAAGAACACTCAAAGCAGAGTTCAGAAGCCCAAGATATGGCCATTTTAGTGGAGAGTTGTTTTGCTAAAAAAACTGCCAGCACGACCCATCGTGAATGGAGATCGATCTGAGTGACGATCCATCGTTTGTGACGGTTTTCTATCCGTTGGAAAAATGTGCAACGGTAACATTTCAACGGCTCTTTTAGAAGCCACTATCAATAGCCTGTATCAGCTTGGGATTCTCTTGTTTGCCTATATATACTTCAAACTCTTATGAGTTGGGTTGGACCTTTAAACTTGGAACATCTTAAGGTATCCCTAGTGATCCCAAACCTCTCCAACCTCTCTCTATGCACTCACATAGGTGAATCAATTAGAAAATCCAATCAACCTCTTGATTATGATTAAGTGAAAGCATCTAAGATCAACTTGCATATCTTAAATCCTAGAGACCTTACCCAAGGATTGTGATTGAGCATATACAAGGCACATCTTCGACATCATCGACATCACATTGGGAATGACATCTTCAAAAAATACACATCTACAAGTTTGAGCTATCAAAAGGCAAGTGCTTCTTAATATTGATTTTACTTTTAAATCATCATCTTGTGAAGTGAACTAAAGAAAGGAAGCTTGAATTACTATAAAAAATAAAGAGATAAGGATGTATACAGGGGTTTGGTCAAGCCTTTCAAATCCTTAGGTGATTGGGTGAAATTTCTAATCAATTCGATATGTGGAAGTCATATTCTATTCGTGAGGGCGTAATTCCTCACATAGTGTATTTGGGATAGCCTAAGGTTGGGTGAGTCCATCAGTGGATGTAGGTTTATTTAAACCTGTGAAACTCCTACCCACCAATGTTAGAAGTGTAATGGCCCAGAATTTGTAAATCAATATATATATATGTATGTGGATATTATTTATTTTAATGGTGGAAATTGGGAAATTTAATGGGATAGATGGTAAATAGATCAAAATATGGACAAAGGCCCAAGTATGGCCCAATGGACCATGGATTGGATTTAAAATCATTTAAATGGTCAATTTGGCTAAGGATGGTCAAATTAGGTCTAATACCCATTTGGGACCCAATGGATTAAGATGATTTAAGCTCTAACGTAAATGGGTCGGAAGTGAGTGTGATTGGGCCATGGGCCCAATGGTGATCCAAGTAGTTGAAATGGATTTAATTAAATCACCTAAGTTGGAATTTATTTAAAACCTAGGTGACATGGCCAAATGGGACCCACCTCCACCTCCACCTCACCAAGTGAGGTGGCGTGTGGACCAAGGATTGGTGGGGCCGGCCACCATGGTTGAATTGGTCAACCATGGGTGTATGCATGAAGGGAATTTAAGCAAATGGAATTAAGTTAAATGGAATTAATTAACCTAATGATCTAATTTAATTAATTAAGCTAATCAAATGAGGTGGTCAAATGGTCAAGTGGAGGACCCAAAAGCCATCTTATCTTCAAACACTAAAAACGTTGGTTAAGGATGGTGGTTTATCCCAACCACCACCATAAACCATAAAGCATAAAGCATGGAAAAAATCCCATGTTGGTGGTTGGAAGCCTTAATGGCGGAGTAAAATTTAAGAAACCAAAAAGTGGTGTTTTTTTTTATCTTATCTTTCAAATCCCATTATTATCTCATTCTCTTCCTCTCTTGCTCTCCACCAAGAAAGAAGAAGAAAAATTTGGAAGAAAAAGAGAAGAAAAGAGAGGAAAAGTTCAAGCAATTAGCCACCACTCTAACATTAAAGCTTGGTATCTTCTTTCTCACCATCCTCTCCCTCTCTCACATCTAACCCTACCTTGGCCGAATCCAAGCTTGGAGGTTTTTCATCTTGATCAAGCATTCTAGCCGACCAACAAACAAAGGAGAAGAAGAAGAAAGGAGGCCAAGGAGTCCGAAGGGAGCAAAGAAAGTCGGAGGAACCGACGGATTGTAAGTATTTCTAAATAAGTGATTGGATTTTTTTTTAGGGTTTAAGATTTGGGGTCCATTCTTGTTGGATTTGATGGTGGCCTAATTATCATAGGCATTGGATCTCAAATCCATCCAATGGAAGGATGAAAAATGGACAAAACCCTAATGAGTAAATTAGGGTTAAGAAAAATGAATGGAGGTATAAAGGACATTATGTGTTAATTAAGCATGGATGTATGTATTTTATTGGAAGGAATCATGGGCCATAGGGTTCGGCCATGTAGTATGGCCGAACCCCATGGTAGGTGATTGATAAATTTATTAAGGTTTATAAGAATGGAAGTCATGGAGAATGATTTAGGGTTTTAAATTGTTAATGATTAAATGTGGGTAATTTTAAAAGGGATTTTTATGAGGAAATTCATGGGAGGTGTAAATGATTTTTATGGCCTTGAAAGGCATAGATGGGAATGAACCCTATGGTGATGAAATGGTGGATTTAATGGGTATGAAATTATGGAATGATGATGGATGTAAGGTAATGGAAAAATAAATGGGGAATGTTGATGGTGTTGATGGACCAAAATGAACCTAATGTTGATAGTTGTAATGGGAATGTGGCTAAGTTAATGAACTTAAATGTGATTAAGGATGATGGTTTAAATGTGTAAATTAAACCCCTTCATGGAAGGGCTTATGATGGATTCAAATGTGTAACAAAGGTCCAAGAAAATGGAAAAAAGACATCATGGGTTCGACCATGGTGTATGGCCGAACCCATGACCCATTGGTAGGTCATGCTATGGGCTAAAAATCGAAATTATGTATGTGATTAGATGAATGGAAAATTAGGCTAATTAAGGACTGATTTTAATTTACATATCATGGTTGATGAGTCGTTAAAGGATCCAAGTCTATGGATCAATTATGGGCCTAAGAATGGAGGAATGAAGTGAGAACTTAACCATGGAGGAAGAGTGGCAAAACCGTAAATAATGGCCAAATTCAAGAACCCCATGGGAAATGATCATGGACTTAAGTGCAATTATGGTAACCTTAAGTATGTGATTAATAAAGCCTAGGGTGGCTGATTTTTAGATTCATGTAATTAAAATAATTAATGAACTTAAATGGTTAAAAACATGGGCTGATTATTCAAATGTAATAAGGTATCGGACATCGCAAGCGGTGCGCGATCACGACCGGATTATCAGACGGAAAACGAAAAAGGATATTAGTAGGTATTCGGTAGGATTCCTACCTTTTTGTAAGCCATGGATTATGTGATGGTTCCTTTAATTTATTTTGATAATTATATGATTTGTCTTATGATGGGTTTTAAGGCTATGAATTTTATGTTAATGCTATGAATTATATTTCAAGGTTATGCATTATGTGTTAAGGCTATGTATGATAAATTAAGGTTATAAGTTATATATATTACATAGCATAATGCACCTACATCTCATGCATAGCATGGGCGGGAAAATAATGAAACCGGATTCCATGCTCCGTCGGGGCGACCGAAAAGCAGACATGGGGATATTTTGATATGTTGAGTTATAACCGGAGTCCATGCTCCGTCGGGGCGACCGAGAAGCAACCATGGGGATATCATGATGGTATGGATGATAAGTAGGATTCATAACACAGACACCCATGGCATGGCATTCATTTTATGGTTTTTCGTTATATTATTATCTGTATGCTTGTTATCACTAATCCAAGTGTTAGCGCTACTCGGAGTCCTACTGGGTGCGTTGTCTAACGCCCTACTTCTACCCTAGCTGATGACGCAGGAGATGGCGCAGCGGAAGGGCGCGACGGGAGCCAAGCGTAGGAGCTTGGGAAAGCGTGCTAAATAGTTTACTTAGTTTTATTTTGGAAATATGTAATTGAGTAGCTTAGCTCGTCGGACTGTATAATTTATATTTCTTACTATGGTTTGGTCTTTACTTTGCACATTATCACTTTGTATAATTATGAATTTAGGGGTATTTTAGTAATTTAAGCGCCGTACTTCCTTGCTATCTAAAACTGGTAGGATAGCCGCATGTAATTATATTTCGCAAGCTTACTTCCTACACGTGAACCATCCTCGTGGACTTCATTCCACGCACGCGTAGGGTTGGCTAGTTAAGGGCTGGGCTTTAGAAGCTCGGAACTTAACTCGCGTCGTAATGTCCCGCGCCTTTGTCACCCTTATTTCAAAAAAAAAATAGACTCTGATTTTCAGTGAAAAGGGGCGAGCGTTACAGGAAGAGTCCCACATCGGTGGTGGAGGGGAAAAAAGAGGAGAGAATTTAAGTGGCCAAGCCCCCTTGACCATGTAAGACGCTTTTTGGGCCGGGCCACGTGGGCCCAGGCCCAAATGCAAAACCGTGCGGGTTTGAGCTGTGTGCGAGGCCCAAAGCGGACAATATCTTACTGAGTCAAGCTCTAAGTCCTGTATTCGGGTCAGGTCGTTACAAAACCGAACCATTATACATCTTGTGTCGTGGGTGTTTGGTCATTATTTGTTTGATTGCTCTTTTAATTTGGCACACTCTTTTATCACATACTTGATTAATCTAATTTAATTCACTGCAAATCATTTGATTAATCTAAAAATTTTTAAAGACCATCAAATTTGGCTATTGCCCTATTCCTCCCCCCCCGGGGGTAATCTTGCACCGTGTTCTAGCACACACGAGGACTTTCACCCTAACCCTTAATTAGGCTAAATTGATGAATTTATGAACTCTAAGTGTCCTTTGTGACTAATTAGGTGTAACACCCCAATTTCTCAATGAAGTGAAAAATTACCAAAATGCCCCTGAGTTGTTAAATTAATTATTTTGTGATGTTAAGTAAGGAAATAGTGGGGCCCATTGCTCAAAATAAAATCATATGAGCACATTATGAATGTTAAATTTGATTGGTTGGGTAATTTTCATCATTTGGGTCAAAAATGGCTAAATGAGTCAAAGGGCCCAAATGGGGCCCATCGGGTCTTGCTGGGTTATTTGACCATTTTTGTGATTTTAAATTAAATGGGGTTAAGCCTATTTGATTGGAAATCAAGTGGAGGAAAAATGGGTAGGCTTGATCCATATGTAAAAACCAATTACAAATGACCAAAATACCATAAATGGGTCATGTTGTCAAAACGGGTCAAGGAGCTAAAAGTGGACCCAACGGGTCGAGTTGACTATTGTTGACCGTGTGAACCCTCAAGGGAGCTCAAACACGAGTCAAATCAGTTGAGTGAGACTGAGGTGAGTTGGAATTAAATCAAAAAGTGAGTTAACTCATGTGCATTAAATGAAATGCATTAAATGTGATGAGTTGGGTTGGAATAAAAAATACCTTGAGTTGGGTGAGTCAAAATGGAAATTCAAGGGGCTGTAAAATCAGTGAGTTGAGAGGGAATTTGAAGAGGTTGGCTGGTCTTAACCAACCAAAACAAGTCCCACATGTTGGGGACTTGTTTTGGTGATTTTCATGATGGGTTTTAAATGAGAATACATGGAAATTGGATGAGATGCTTGGGGAGTTGAAAGGCTGCATGGGTAGCTGCCAAGGGGTGCCTTGGATGGCACCCAATACCCATTGGTTTGTGCAAGAAGTTATGAGGGAGTGGAGGAGTTTTGGGGGCTGAAGTACTAAAGGAAATAAACACCAAAGGTATGGCCGAACCCCATGGAGTAATTTCGGTATATTAAAGAGATCCAAATGGGATTTGGGTGGTTCGGCCAAGTAGTATGGCCGAACCCCACTATGGTGGAATGGTTATGAATGTTGGTTTCAATATGGTTTAAGGTCAATGGCAAAAACTGTAAATACTAGTCGAATGATCAATGATGGAAATGATCATAGGGTTGGATGTACGGACACGAACCCCACATGATGTGGATGGGTCTATGATGTGATTAAATAAGTAAATGATGTTATGACTTATTGATTGATATATGGATAAGGTACTGGAAGTTGAACGACGAGCGAGTCGTGACCAGGTGAAGCTCAAAAAGGAACGGACACTTAAGCAAAGTTTGAGTAGGTTTCCTACCTACTTGTAACCACGGTTTTTACCCAGTTTTCTTATGATACTCTTGTTTTAATATATGTGTTTCAAATGATATATTATGCATTAACAAATGGCATACATGCATTGGCATCTCATGCATAGTCATGGGATAATGAATGAAGTTCTACAGTGATGGCTACGATTGTACATGATGGGGGTTGCCCATTGCATGTACATATTGTATAGAAAAGATGAATGTTGTTGTAATTTACCTTGTCGGTGCAAGGTACCTTAAGTGATGGCTACGATTGTACATGATGGGGGTTGCCCATTGCATGTACATATTGTATAGAAGAGATGAATGTTGTTGTAATTTACCATGTCGGTGTAAGGCACGTCAAGTGATGGCTATGAAAGTACATGATGGGGGATGCTCATTGCATGTGCATATTTCATAGCATTGTTTTTACCTGTTTTGATGATCATGTATTATGATATGTATATGCATGTTTTATATGCTAACATGTGGTAGCCCTGATTCGGGAACCTACTGGGCGCGTTGATCTAACGCCCTAATTCTATCCTCAGAGGAGATTGCAGGTAAAAGCAAGGGGAAAGGAAAGGTCATTGATCGGGAGGGGAGCTGAGCCTAAGTGCTTTAATGATGGATTTTGGATTACGTTATATTACTGTCATTTGAATACTATTGTTGGACATGTAATAATTAGTTATTTGCTATGGTTTGATTAGGATAATAACATGTGGATGGTTGATCTATGTTATTTAATATTTAAGACTGTTACTTGCTATCTCGTCTTTCTATTCCGCAATTATTTAGATTATTCCGCATGTTGATGTTAGTTCAATGTGTGATTCACTATCATGGTCTATTCCATGTACACATGGGTGGCCAGTTAAGGTTCAGACTTGGGTAGTCTGAACTTAACTCGCGTCGTGACGCCGCCCGCTCTCTTCCGATGTTTATTTTAAAAAAAAAAAAAAATTAGACTCTGAAATTCTCGAAGTGGGCGGGGCGTTACATTAGGTTTGTAGATTTCTGAGTGGGTTTTCTAAAAAATCCAATTTATCCCAACCTAAGATCGTAGCTCAAGATATTGATGTTTGAAGTCAGAAGGGCAAAATAGTCATTTGACTCTCATGATAATGTTGTATTTATTATTTTTTGAAAAATAGTGCATACTGACTCCAAAACTCTACTGATATGTAAAATCACTCATTTGGAATATCTAGACTTTCAAATTTGCACACGCACATATGGTCCTTAGATACCGGACGCATGGAATTTCGAAATTTGTTCAGACTTTTACCGGTTTTTTGAAATATTTAACGTTACAAAATGGCTTTTTGCAAAGCCCTTATTTTAAAATACCATCGGACTTCGAAACCCAATGAAAATTATTTTACAATTAATCTGTAATTTTTAGAAGCTTTTCATGTTTTCAGTAAACTATTTTGGAATTTTAGACACTCAATCTTTGATATCAACTTCGCGAAATTTGGATTGTTAATTTGTTTAAGAGTAATGTTTTGATTTAAACCGATAAGCTTCCAGTGTCAGATTCTCCGTGGCTAACCTATTCTTGATATTCTGAACTTATCAATAAAGTCAGATTTCCTTAGTGGGACCTTTAACACTATTTTTTTTCCAGAAACACCCTGTAAATCTCATACAAAGACATTGTTAGTGCCCCGGCTTTGCCGAGTTCTTATTTGTCAATTCCATGACTCGGAAATAAGCACTTACTAGAAGCTTGAAGACCCAAAGTAATGAAGAATAAAGATCACACTCCACCGGATTGAAGCTTATCGTTATGGCAATCACAAAACAGGTATTATGGTAATAAATGACTTTAGGTGATACCCACACATTAGAGAGGACTATCCCTAGGTTTAGCTAAACAAATGGTTAAATCATAAAAGCCTAGAGAGGAAGCTTGACAATGAATTGGAACCCAACTTGGAAATACTTATTTGGTTTCACTGTCAGCTCGACCAGTCGTTTTCACTGACCCCTCGGTGGTGACAGGATCGATCTATCATGATCAATGACTGGTCGACCAGATTGACATAGGTTTTGGATCTGCAAACTGTCATTATGGAAAAGCCTCTAATCGAGAGTCTCGTATTCACCGACCCCTTGGTGAAAACCAGGACCGATCCCTCGGTAAAGGGAGACAGGTCGTTCTAGGTACGACTAGCTTTTGGACTTGAAGCTCTGTCAGCATGGTGTTGTCCTAGACCGAGCCTCTCGTATGGGCCGACCTCTCGGTACCATAACTGTCGACCCATCGGCAACACCTACATGTCGACCGGGAAAAAATATTACCGTTGGGAGTGTATTATTGGGCAACAGTCGGGTTGCTGAACAGTAACATTTCTAGTTACCGACCCCTTGGTAAACCCGACCTGTCGGTACATTACCGTTGCTGCAACTAGTTGCATTCTCTATATAAACCAATCTTTATGCAACCAGTTGGTATCCTTTGGCAAAATCAGTTGGACCCTCATCTTTATCAGTGAGGTTAAACAAGGGCCAACAGAAGGATCACTCTCTCTCTCGTGCTTACACATGGGGAATCGTATACAACCAATCATATGGATTGAGTTTTTGAATAGAGAGAGAAGATGAAAGAAAACTTAGAAACAACCAATCTATTAATTGAATTTGAAAGTTTGAAAGTGAGAAAGATAGGGGAATGAAAAAAACATAAATTAGGAAATCTTTGGTAAAGTCAGTTTCCTTGTTGCCCTAATTGTGATTGCTTTACGATAGCTATAAGGTGGAGCGTCGGCACCGGTACACATTGGGTGGTTCTTGAAAAACCACACATTAAGAGAAAGAGCTTCAAAAGCAAGTGCTTCTTGGTTTTACGTTTATTTTAAAACCTTTGTTCCAAAAGTGGATTAAGGAAGCTTGGTTCCGGAACTACTATAAAAAATCTGGAGCGTCGTCTCTGGCATATGTGGTGAGTGTAATTCCCAGCCAAATGAAGAACTGGAATTCCTATTCTACAGTGGTGGGTGAAATTCTCAACTGATTGAATGAGGTAGAATTCCTACTCTAATTGTGAGGGTGTAAGTCCCTACTTAGTGGATTTAGGGATATGTCAAGGTTGAGTGAGTCCTAACAGTGTATGTAGGTTGGCTAACCGAACCATTTTTAAATTGGTCTTATGGTGTTTGATATTTGTGTGTTTGTATTTATCATATAAGTATTCTTCTCAACACACATCACTTTGCATGTTGATTATCTTATATTACACAATGTGCACAAGCTTCGAGAATGAAGTAATATGTAAAGTGTCATAATCTTAGTGTGAATGTTTAAAGAATTTATAAACAATCTATCACACTAAATAAATCTCTTGATTAATGTTTCGCTGGACTTAAAACAATCAAGAAATTTGTAAATACTATGGAAAAAAGGATTGACCTATTCACCCCCCCCCCCCCCTTCCCTTCTCTCGGTCAATCATGTTATTCTAGCACCATGGATAAAAGGGACTTTCAATTGTTATCAGAGCCTCGTTCTCTTGTGAAAGGACGTAACCTTCCGAGTTGATCTGTGCTAAAACAATGGTTGTAAGAGAAAGCCATAACTTTTTCAAACCTCCATTTGTGATGAAAAATGGAATGAAGAACTATAAAATGTTTTCATTACTAAACATGTTTGGAAATAGGTGAATAGAAAGTGATCAATTCTTATGGAAGAGATATTGGATGAAGTCTTCAACTTCCATGACCACTCAGCCCAAATACCAAAATTGCTTGGACTGATGATGAATTGGCTATGCACCTTAATCAAACACTTGTAGCATTCATTATTGTTGTTTTATAATATGCGTTTAAAATGTTTAAAAGATATGAAACAACAAAAGAGGCTGAAAGAATCCATGGAAAAACTACTTCTTCTAACCCAATGGATGACATCATCTATCATGACCAATTTGTGTACTGAGAGTATAGGTGATTGCCTAAAGTTCATCCATTGAAAAAGTCCAAGCTAAATCCTCTAGAGAAGAATATGATAGAGAAATGGAACTTAATGAAGGTAGTAACATCCAAGTATCCTATGAGGCCATGTACCAAAATGTTTACCTCGTATGTTAGGATAACATCTTGGTACAAAATCTGAAAATGTTGATTCAAAAGATCGAATGGGAAGGCACCCAAAATTAAATCCAGATTTGATAAAAGACCATCACTGGATTGTGAACTTAGATTCTAAGTCTCACAATGATTGTGTTCAAATGTGTAAAGGGATTACATTTGAAACATGTTTTGGAATCACCTTGTATGTTGCCTTTAATCCATGTTGGATTGATCTTATGAAAGATACTTGTATGTACATGTAGATTTGCACTCTAGTAGTGGATTATACTTGCCTCATTTCATTTCATATGCCATGTGATTTGTGCATCTTTAGGAAATGAACGTAGTGTGTACATTACCTCATGTATAGGGTGTGTATGGTACATATACATAGTGTCGTTTCATTCCAAGTCCTTAAACTTGTGAATCTATTATGGAATGAAACATGCTCTATGTCTTTAAATGAAATTTTAGTTTGGTGTGTCCTACCAAAAGTGCTGATCAAAATGCCCATTTAAATACCAATGCGTTTCAGGAAATAAACTTCATTGGAGGATTCTTGAAAGAATTGTAAGAGTGTTTATCATGTTTGGGTAATAACATGATAACAGACATGAGAACTGTGTGTATAACATCATACTTCATTTCCATATGCACGATTAATGTACTCTAAATGTGAAATGAATGTATGATTTGTGAGTTTGGTGTCTCATTCCAATATCTTATATGAAATACTCTATGTGGAATGAGTACTATAGTCATATACACTTTGTCTTTGTTAAATCCTGAAGATGCCACATCACATGACATCTCACACTTGGGGGCAATGTGTCTGAATTAGTGAATTAAATGTGTCCTTGGTAACTGGATTGGTTTGGATTCAAGAGAAGAGATCCATAATCCATGTTTTGTGCCTACTCTTAGAAGGATAAATTGAATCTTCAAATGGCACAAAAACGGTGTAAATGTATGTATCACCACTGACATTCAAAGGTGTATAAGCAAAGTTTGATGAACTATGAACATCACAAGCGCACACACACACATACACATACCCAGTCATCCTTCCTTTTACAACCCAGGTCGAAGGATAGACTTGTCGGAAGAACAGATAAGACGGTACTGTTGAAAATCAGAACACTGTCTGAAAATGGGGAAAAATCGAAAAGGGAGACAAGTTGATACATGTCCACATATTGACACAAATAGGTCGTTGGTCACGACCCGTCGGTGAATCAGAAAGAGTAAGTTAAAATGTCTCTTTCTGCGAAAACGACAGAGTGATTCAAAATCGTCGTTCCTTCTCCCGCAGAGCTCTGGCGATTTCCTCCTCTCCACCAGTGCCCTAGATTGAGCCCATAGGACCTCCCGGAGCAAAATCTAGTCGGAAAATCAGAGGGCTTCTAGCTCTCCCGCCTCCAGTAGCTTGATAATCACGGATTTTATGATTCTCATTGTTTGGGGTAAGCTTAGTACATGCTTCTCTTCTCCAATAGTGGAAAATGACAAGGAACAAGTCCCCGGTCATCATAGTGTCCTCTGATTTTAAGAATGATCATGATACACTGTCTAAGAAACCCAAATCTAAGTGGCATCAAGGAAAATCCTCGTCTCTTCTGAATACTATAGGACGCCGAGTCAAGATCCTCTTGAGGAAATCTCATAAGAAGAAATCACCTCCAACCATATCATGAAAGCCTAGAGGAGTAATAGCTAAGGAGCCTAACTTTCTAGTTGGAGCTGGTGTAGAAGAAGTGAGTGGAAAAGGGAAAAATCGAAAGGATCTCACTCCTCTAGTAAAAATCAAGCAGTGATGAGGATACACCTATTAGGAAATCTGTTACTGGTAAAGTAAAAGAGGAGAACAGAAAAGAGCAAATGAAGGACACTAAGGCCAAATTTGATAAGCTCTTATAAGAAGACTCTATTTCTTCCTTGAAAAACGTCGGGAGTTAGAAAGAAAGATTGGAGCCTTTGCAACCTCCATGAATGAATCAATTCAAAATCTCTCCACATTTATGGAAAAACTCAAAAAGAGTACCCGACGAAAATTCTCTTCCCTCTCAGCATCACCTCCTTTAAATGACTTTGCTTAGGATAGTTTTTCATACTCTAAATTTGATATTTTGGAAAAACTATATTGTTGTCATTTTGTCTAAGCATCCATGTCATCCCTCTTTTTACACCATATGTACTGATTTATCAATGAAATGACATGGTTTGATTTATTGAGTGTGCTAATTTGATGGAATTCCTTCTATATCATGTCTATTGTTAACATGGACTTTGTTAAATAGACTAACATAAAGGTTTCGATGAGTTTGTTTTGTATTGGCATCTTAAGGAGATGGGGATCAGATTGTGATGCTATACACAACTTGGAGTTTGGGGGAGCACAAAATATGTACTGATTAGCTGCTGTCACTGGTCATGACAGTATAATGAGGAAGGTGAATGCAAGCTTGAAAGGAAGTTTGAAGGTAAATAAACTTAGAATCAGTTAAGTTTATAGGAGAGAGAAACTGAAGAAACCAAACATTATAGCTTACTACATGGGGGAGATGAGTCAAAGAAGTTACAAAAGATAACTTGGAGAATGGGGGAGAAGACTCTAAAGGAAGCTATGACATTATCCTAACTCATGGAAGAAATAAGCTAAGTTGGAACTTAGCTTACCCAGGGGCGAACAAACCTTGATGCATGAGAAGTATGCATTGAACCATAAGGGTGAACCATGAGTTAGAATAGAACTTAGTTAAACACTAGATGCAAGTAGCATGGGGGACTGCTTAAAAATCGATGTCTGTCTCCTAATCTTTGTCAATTGTATGACAAAATGGGGGAGAAATTAGTAGAAGGTAAAAGACATCAAAACCAATTATGGCTAGAAATTGGTTAAGCCGAAGTGCTTGGAAGAATAGGGAAGAAGATGAAGAAGCCAATGGAGATAGGGACAATGTCTATGCTTGGAGATAAGGACTGGACTGAGATGCTACACACATCCTTGGAGAATCGGGGAGCACAAAATATGTGCTGATTAGCACCTATCACTGGTCATGACAGTGTAAGGAGGAAGGTTGATGCAAGATTGAAAGGAAGCTTGGAGAAAAATAAACTTAGAGGCAGCTAAGTTTATGGGGGAAATAATCATATGGATTGAGTTTGTGAAGAGAGAGAGAGGAGGAAAGAAAACTCATAAAGGACCAATCTATTGATTGATTTTGAAAGTGAGAAAGAGATGGGAAATAAAAGAACATAAACTAGGAAACCCTTGGTAAAACTTATTTCCTTGTCGCCATGGATTGTGACTGCTTTACGACAGCTATAAGGTACAGCGTTGGCACCGACGCACATTGGATGGATATTGAAGAAGCATACATCACGTGAAAGACGTTCAAAGGCAAGTGCTTCTTGGTTTTAAGTTTATTTTAAAACCTTTGCTCCGAAAGTGGATTAAGGAAGCTTGGTTCCGGAACCATTATAAAAAATCTGGAGCGTCGTCTCCAGCACAAGTGGTGGGTGGAATTCCCAGTCAAATGAATAAGTGGAATTCCTATTCTACAGTGGTGGGGTGAAATTCTCATCCAATTGAGTGAAGTGGAATTCCTAGACTAATTGTGAGGGTGTAAGTCCCCATGTAGTAGATTTGGAGATAACTCAAGGTTGAGCGAGTCCTAACAGTGGAGGTAGGTTGGCTAACCGAACCACTTTAAATTGGTCTTATGGTGTTTGATCTTTGTGTGTTTGTATTTATCATATAAGTACTCTTCTCGACGCACATCACTTTGCATGTTGATTATCTTATATTACACAATGTGCACAAGCTTCGATAATCAAGTAATATGTAAAGGTTCATAATCTTAGTGTGAATGTTTAAAGAATTTATAAACAATCTATCACACTAAACAAATCTCTTGATTAATATTCCGCTTCACTTAAAACAATCAAGAAATTTATAAACACCATGGAAAACGGGATTGACCTATTCACCCCCTTCTAGGGTCAATCATGTTATTCTAGCACCATGGATAAAAGGACTTTCAGACTCGTTGTGTGAGACCCTAAGCCTTTCTTTGGTCTAATGTGTATATTTTGGACCATTAAACAAACTTTGTGACTGGTTAACAATGTAGAGCGTGGTGTGAGCTTTCTGAAAAGCTCAAGTTTGACCTGATTTGAGCTCGTTAGCACAGTGATCCGACTCGCTAAATTCTGGAGGGCAAAATAGTCATTTCACATGTACTTTGTTTTACATGGAAAAATCATGAGTGGTACCTTGAAAACTATCCGAGTGTGTGAAATGACTCTTCTGATGTAATCAAACTTTGAAATTCATACACGCGCTATGTGTAACGACTGGTCCTGCTACGGGGACATTAAAGCCGACACAAACTTCCTAAACCAAGCTAAGACTATTTCGGGTACACTTTTTTTTTTTGAAACAGAGAAACCGCTCCCGTAACCCACATTAATCATGGGCAACCCATAAATAAATCAAAAACTGTAAGCATCAAGCATAATTACAAATTATAGCATCATCCCATTATTACATAAATCTAGCTCAATGAAAAGTACATACATCTCAAATACGTTAATGAATCGTCAATTACAAAAATGGAACTATGAAAAAGTACAAAGCTGCAGCTGTACGCCCAACGTCTGATTGAGAGTCCCGCCAACCATTTCTGTATGAAGTACTTATGAGGCAAGGGGTGAGCTCTACATGCCTAGTGAGGATAACACATGCATCATCTGTCATCAAGCATACATTACATATAATCATATGAACACATCAATGCCAATGACGTCTACATGCATGACCATGCAAGCGTGCGCCTACCCTGGTACACAGACCCACATCTGTTGGGCCTCCAGTACATCCTCTAACAAACTCAGTGCAACTCTAGGGCAACTCCCTCATATGCCCATCCATTGTGGTTCACCCATCCACAAGTACGTGGACCAATCCTCAACCAGTTCAAGGTAACTAGCTCTCAACCAGTTCGATGACAACCTGTACATGTACTACAACCAACCCATGAGTCGGGTTCAATAGTGTCCCAAAGAAACTTTCACACAGGGGTAACTACAATGCCAATCCTCAACGGACTGTCAACTAGTCCCATCTTTGGCCTCCACAGCCAAGTACCAGACCCCCAGTAGTCACGCCTGTGACCTCGGTCCCCACCCGCCATCTCCACACAACCGATATAAACACCCCTCACAGAATTCGATAGGTTTTCTACTGAGTGAGCCGACCGAACTCACTCATTAGACACCCATAAATTCCTGGTGAGTCGACACCCACAACACAAGTCCCAACAATGAGCCCCAAAGTCATAACCGAAGGTAAGCACACTATCACATCACACCACAGGCTGCCCTCACAATACAAGTGTCCTAACCTGGAATACCATACATCAGACTGTACCCACCCTGCAGGTGTCATAACCTGGAATACCATACCTAAGATTGTATCCACCTTGCATGTGTCCTAGCCTGAAACATCATCTCACACCACACCGCAGGCTGTCCCCACCCTACAAGTGTCCTAGCCTGGAACATCTCATCACATCACACCGCACGCTGTTCCCACCTTACAGGTGTCCTAGCCTGGAACATCTCATCACATCACGCCGCAGGCTGTCCCCACCCTACAGGTGTCCTAGCCTGGAACATCTCATCACATCACACCGCAAGTTGTCCCCACCCTACAGGTGTCTTAGCCTAGAACATCTCATCACATCATACTGTAGGCTGTCCCCACCCTACAGGTGTCATAGCCCCCACCTTACAGGTGTCCTAGCCTGGAACATCTCATCACACCATCCATCGACCAATGAGCTTGCGAGCACGTCCTCAGCCTATTCGGTCATCCGGAGATCATAAATCATACCAGCGGGAGCTGTCCCTCACTGCATCATCCCTCGACCAATGAGTAGGAAAGCACAGCCTCAGCCTACTCGGTCATCCGGGGATCACAAACAATACCAGCGGGAGCTGTCCCTCACCGTACCATCCCTCGACCAATGAGCAGGCAAGCACATCCTCAGCCTACTCGGTCATCCGGAGATCACAAACCATACCAACGGGAACTGTCCCTCACTAGGACCCCGGGGCACCTCGCCCTCTGACCCAGACGATGCCTCACCCACAAGCATGTCTGAACCACTAACGGTAGACCCAACAATCCAATGCCTACTAGGGGGAACACATCTATCATCTATTTATCCATAACCAAACTAAGCTTCCTAGTATGGTTTCTCATAACCTCTCAAACTACCCGCAAGCTACGAGGAGTCTCTAAATCCTGGTTTGGCCCAGTACTCATGCAAACCGGCATTCCTAATACAGTAGCTACATGCATGGCAAGTCATCTTTATGCATGTTATCAATATAGCATATCACGTAATAATCAAGTATATACTATCATCTATCGCATGTTATCAAATCAACATGTAACATGTTATTATCTAAAGCATATCATTTGTTGCAACATGTTATATACGTTACGATACTACACAGTCCATCCAACATGGCATCATATTGTCAAGTCTAGCATGTTATTACACTTGGCAAATCAACAGGTTATTATGTAATCGAATAGCATGTTATCGCACAACGCACATCAACATGTTGTCCAACCAACAAATTATCAAGATATAAATCATCATGTTATTATATTACTCAACCAACATGTTATCACAAGTACTCCAACACGAGTAGGCCTGAAGAGGTCCCTTGCCACATCAATCATCACAACGGTTTTCCTTGTCGAGTGGCTCAGATCATATAAGGGCCACATTCCTCGTACTCTGTGTTCAACGGTTATAGGATAATATGCTTTCATGTATGCTAAAACAAGTGTGATGAGTCCTTTCACCTGTGTGAGTTTTGAAATCAACTTCGAGAAATCGGGTCCACTGGGTTGAAGGAAGTTTAATTTGATAAAAAGAAATACAGTGATTAACAAATGGGTTAAATGGGCTAAAACAAGCCTGGGCCACAAATGGGCCCAAAATGGGTCGAATAGCCCAAAACTGAAAACCAGATCCAAAACTAGGTCGGGTTCGGGATTGGGCATAAAACTGAAAACTGGATCTAAAATGGGCCGGATTTGAAAGTTGGGATTTAAGATGGGCCGGGCCCAAAGCTGGGCCGAATTGGGCAGGGCTTGAAATCGTGCTGGGCTTGTTGGAACTAGGCCTGACTGGCTGAGTTGGGTCTGGGCCTGGTCTGCTGGTCCAACAGTGAAATGGGCCTGGGCTGCCAAGCCTAGAACCAAACCCATCCGAGTTAACTCAGTGACTAGACTGGGTTGGCTCGGCAGTCATTGAAAAACCAGGAAAAAGAAGGAAATAAGAGGAAAAAGAAGGAAAAAAAGGAAGAAGGAAAACCAGAGAGAGGGAAAGAGAAAGAAGAAGATCAAGGAGAAGAGTGGAGAATGAAATCGAGTACCTGGAAGCCCGGAGGAGGATCTGACGGTCGGGGCAGGCGAATCTGAACTCTGACGATGGCGGGATGGATGGAATCCGACGGATCTGGTGTTGAAGCCGTCCGAGCGAGCTGCTGGTAGGAGGAGGAGGGCGAAGCATGCACAGAAATGGGAGAGGGGAGAGGCCGAGAGGAGAGAGAGAGAGAAAGAGCGGCGGCTGCGGCTTGAGGGAGGGGAAAGAGAGAGCTTAGGGTTTGGGTTAGAAAGAGAGGAGGGTGAGATGAGGGAGAGAGGAGGGAAATGGAGAGAGAGAGAGAGAGAGAGAGAGAGAGAGAGAGAGAGAGAGAGAAGCAGCGGCAGCACTGTAGCCTCGTGATACAGTGCTGTACGGAAGAGGGGGTGTTTTAAAAGGTTAGGGTTTAGGGAGATTTTAAAGACTTAGGGTATTAGGGTTTTGATTTAATTATTTTCATTTTATTTTTACCAAAAATCAAATCTCAAGCTTTTAAAAACAATTTAAAACCTGATATAAATCAAGCGACAAACATCGGAGAGAAAATGTGTGATTTTTAAAATATTTTTTCTTTGACAAAGTACACAATAATTTGAATTTACCAAAATGCTCCGAGTCTCCGAACTCGGTATCGGGCAAACCAAGGCCCACCACAGGGCCCACACTCCCCCCACTGCCACCAAAACCCTAAAATCCTGAAAAATTGGGTCGGGTTGTTACATTATGTCTTTGAGTACTACACTCAGTGTATTTCTCGGATTTTTTGTTTACTCAGACTGCGTATTTTAAACATGATTTATCGAGAATTTATGCAAAACCCCGATTTTTCAAATACTCGGTGGACCAAAAATTTGCAAAAGTTTATCAGAGTTAATTTGTATTTTATCAAACTCTTTGACTTTTTAGAAATTCAATTCGACGTTTTAGACGTATGATTTTTTATGTCAAACTCTTGAAAATGTTGACGGTCCATTTGATTAAAATATTTTTTTCGACAAAGTGACGGGATTTTTACATTGAAACAAAAATATGATTTTACCAACTTATGTAAAGTTTGTGTTCTTAACTCGACTGCAGTGTCAGATTTTATAAAAAAAAATTCTAAAGTGTAAGAGACTTCAAAACTTGAGAGTGAAGTTTGGTTTGAATTTTATCAGATTTAAGAATTTAAAAGAAAAAAAAAGAGGAAGAAAAACTGAACAGCAACTGGCATTCTCTGTTGATGAAATCTATGGATGGGGTGATCGAGGAAAGTTCGGTTGGAAGCCTATAAATACTGGCCTTGGGTGTTAAGAAATTTTAAACACTTCCATCGCACTCTTTACTCTGTCTCTTTCACTTCTTGTGATACCTCTATACGTGAAGGGGGCCAGAGCGTCATTTGTCGTGCGGTTTAGGTATGGGAGTGGAGTCCCACATCGAAAGTGGAGGCAAATCTTTAGGGGTTTAAAAGTAGCCACCCATGGAACTCTAGCAAGACACGTTTTGGGCCGGGTCCAATATAAAATCGTGCGGGCTCACGCGTGTGTACGTGTGTGCTTTGTAGGCCCAAAGAGGACAATATCTTGCTGAGCTGAGCCCCAAGTCCTGTTTATGGGTCAGGCATTACACTTCTTCTCTTTTTTTCTCCTTCTTCTACTTTAAGTCTTACTAGTTGTTCTGCAACTGAAACTTAGCCTCAGCAGCGTTCATTTTTATGTTTGATTTTCTAGAAGTTTAGGTATGTCTTTCTACCCAATTAATATTTTTATTTTGTAGAGCATGTTTAGAGGAAGATATGGTCAAAATTTGGTGAGAAAATACCAAGTAGAATTCTCTGGAAAAATCAGCAAAGAAAATACCGAAAAATTGCTCAATGTAATGTTGCCGGAATATTTTGAATAAAATTTGGAGTTTTGAACTCAAATTGGAAATTGATGGAAAAATTTGGGATTAATTAACAAGATTAAAGAAGTGATTAATAATTAAATGAAATTAATAATGATTAAATCAAATTAGAATTTAATTTCAAAACCATGTGATGAGGTGGAATTTAATTAAGTAGGATAAGTCGATGAGGTGACGAATATGCCACATCAGCGATGACGTGGTAAGGCATGATGAGGTGGCATGCCACATGGGAAGATAAGGATGAAAGCAACATCACCACCTTTAGCTTTTATTTTTTCGACTAAAAAACAAAAGGAGGATAAGATAGAGGAAAAAACAAAAAGGAGAGGAGGAAAAGTTAGAGCTTCATCTTTATCTCTTTTCCTCCATTGTCTTCTTTTATCCTTCTCCTTGTTCCTCTCTAAGAATCGGAAGCAAGAGAGAGAGAGAGAGCTGGAAATTTCTCTTAATTTTCCTCTATTTGGTGCAAATCTCTCTTGAAAGCATGGAGCATGGAAAAAAGAATGAAGGACTTGAAGACTTGATTAGAGTTTGAATAAGTATGTTCCCTAATCATCTTGGTATTTGATTTAGATGTTAAAATGTTTCATCTTTTCATCTAAGTTCTTGCATCAAAGAAACTGTGGAGAGAATCTAAGAAATTGAGTGTAATGAAGAGATAATGGAAACTAGTAGGTATTTTCATAAAATGGAGACTTAGATGAGACTTCTACTTAAAATGCCTTGATATTTAGATATTTTTCTTTTAGAGTGTTTTTATAACTCCATTAGAATATTTGAATGTCTTTTATTTACTGTTTTTTGTAAGAAAAAAGGTTTAAGAAAATGGTATCTGTTAGTGCCCCGGCTTTGCCGACTCCCTGAGTTTGTCAATTCCATGATTCAAGAAGAAGTACTTGCTAGAAGCCTGAAGACTCAAGTGATTGACGAATGAAGATCAACTCCACCAGGTTCAAAGCTCATCGTTATGTCAATCACAAAACAAGTATTATGGCCATAAATGACATTAGATGGAACCCACACCTTAGGAAGACCATGCCTAGGGTTAGTTGAACAAATGATCAAATCATTAAAATCCTAGAGAGAAGCTTGACAATGAATTGGAAGAGAACTTGGAAATATGAATACAAGTTCACTGTCAGCTCGACCAGTAGTTCTCACCGACCCTTCGTTGGAGACAGGATCGACCCATCGTGGTCAAAGGCTGGTCGGCCAGATTGACAAAGGTTCTAGAACATAGAACTGTCATTCTGGGTAAGTCTCTGATCGAGAGTCTCGTATGCACCGATCCCTCGGTGATGAACTTAACGACCCATCGTGGTCAACTACTCGTCAATGATAATTTATGAGTTCTGGAACCTAGAACTCAGGTGGACTATCGAGAAAATAGACATCTCGGTATTTCAAGACAAATCGAGAGTACCATGACCAACCCCTCGGTAAAGGGCGACATGTCGTTCTGGGCAGGACAAGTTTTGGGACATGAAACTTTGTCTATATGGTGTTGCCCGAGATCGAGACCCTAGTATGGACTGACCTGTCGGTGCCATGACTGTCGACCCATTGGTTACACCGATCTGTCGACCGAGTATAAATTATGCCATTGGGAGTTCATTTAATGGGCAACGATTGGGTGGTTGAACGATAATATTCTTAGTCACCAACCTGTCGGTACATGATAATTTATGAAACAGGTTGCCTTCTTTATAAATACTAATCCTTGTACAACTATTTCATATCGTTTGGAAAATCCGTTGGACCCTCATTATTTTCAGTGAGCTTAACAAAGGTCAACAAAAGGATCACTCTCTCTCTTGTGCTTACACTTGGGAAATCTAATACAACCAATCATATGGATTGAGTTAGTGAGAGAGAGGGGGGAAAGGATAATCAACTAGGAAAGATGTTGGTAGAACCAATTTCCTAGTCACCCTGAGATTGTGATTGCTCAGCAACGGCTACAAGGCGAAACGTCGGGATTAACTCGAGCACACATTAGGTGGATCTTATAGAAGCACACATCAACGAGATAGAGCTACAAAGGTAAGTATTTCTTGGTTTTAATTTTATTTAAAAATTTATCCTGTGAAAGTGGATTAAGGAGGCTTGGCTCCAGAACCACTATAAAAATTTAGAGCGTCATCTCTGGCACATGTGGTGGGTGGAATTCCCAGCCAAATGAATAGGTGGAATTTCTATTCTACATGTGGTGGGTGAAAATCCCAGCCAAATGAGTGAAGTTGAATTACTACTCTAAATGTGAGGGTGTAAGTCCCCATTTAGCGGATTTGGGGATAGCTCAAGGTTGAGCTAGTCCTAACAGTGAATGTATGTTGGCTAACTGAACTACTATAAATTTGGTCTTATAGTGTTTGATCATTGTGTGTTTGTGTTTTAGTATGTAAGTACTCTTCTCAACACACATTACTTTGCATTTGATTATTTTTATTTATACATTGGGAACAAGCATTGATAATCAAGCAATATGCAAATGGTTATAAACTTAGTGAATTTTTCGTTCTGAAAATCGAGCGAAGTAGGGTTTCAAACAAATTACACAAATAGTTCAGGATGAGCAGCTCTCATTTCTGATTCAAGTTCCCAAGTGGCATCCTCATTACCATGTCGATCCCATATCACTTTAACAAACGAAATTGCTCGGTTCCGTAACACCCTTTGTTCCGTCCCAATCACTCTGACAGACCTTTCGTAGTAAGATACGTCGCTTTGTACTTCTATGTCTTATACATTCAGCACGTGCGGTGGGTCAGGATTGTACTTCCTCAACTTAGAAACATGGAACACATTGTGTAGTGATGACAAGTGTGGAGGGAGTATCAGACGATAGGCCATTTCCCCCACCCTCTCATGGATTGGAAAGGGTCCCACAAATCTGGGTGACAACTTCCCTTTCTTTTCAAATCTCATGTGTCCCTTTCATGGCGAGACCTTCAAGAACACTAGATCTCCCACTTCAAACTCAAGGAATCTTCTCCTTTTGTCAGCGTAGCTCTTCTAATGACTCCGCGCTGTGAGCAGATGTTGTCGTATCACCTTTATCTGTTCCATGGTCTCTGTAACTAGATCAGGTCTAATAAGTACAGGCTCACCAGCCTCTGTCCAACATACTGGTGATCTATAAGGTCTACCATACAATGCCTCAAATGGAGCCATCTAGAGGCTTGCTTGATAACTAGTGTTGTACGAGAACTCAACCAGTGGCAGATGATCGTCCCAACCACCGTTGTAGTCTAGCATGCAAGCTCTTAGCATATCCTCCAACGTTTGTATTATGCGTTTCGACTGACCGTCGGTTTGTGGATGGAAATCTGTGTTGATTAACAAGTTTGTCCCCATAGCCGATTGCATGCTTTGCCACACCCTACCGGTGAATCAACCATCTCTGTCGGACGCAATAGTCCTGGGAATACCATGTAGCCTGATGATGTCCTTGATATACCGCCGTCCCAAAGTCTCAGACGAGTTTATCATCTTGATTGGAAGAAAATGTGCAGACTTGGTCTAACGATCCACCACAACCCAGATTGCATCGTTACCCTTTGAAAACCTTGGCAATCCTGTCACAAAGTCCATGGAAATATGTTCCCATTTCCATTTGGGTATAGGTATAGGTTTGAGCAGTCCTGGTGGCGTCTGATGTTCTGTCTTGACTTATTGACAAGTAAGGCAGTGAGAGACAAAGCCAGCCACGTCTCTTTTGAGTCCATGCCACCACTAATGTCCTTTCAAATCATGGTACATTTTGGTGCTACCCGGATGTATAAAGAGTTTTGTTTGATGAGCTTTGATCAATAGCTCTCTTCTGCAGCTTTGAGGCACATATGTCCTACCTCGGAATGAGAGACCTTGTCCAGGTCGTAATTCCCATTCTGGTGCATCCTCTCCAGTTGACATCTTAGCCCATATTTTAGCCACTTCCGGATTTTTCCGTTGTTCTTGTTCAATTTTAGAGTCCATACTGGATCCTACCATCAGATTATACATGCTCCCACGAACTTTGATGTACAAATTGAATTCTCGGATGGTCGTCAGCATTTCCCATTCCTTCATAATCAAACTGGCCACCGTTGCATGTGAAATGCCGCTGAGGGCATCCGCCACTTTGTTCGCGTTGCCAGGATGATATCGTAGTGCAAACTCATAATCTTGCAGATATTCCATCCATCTGTGCTGTCTCAAATTGAGTTCCTTTTGGTCAAACAGATACTCTAAGCTTTTGTGGTCTGAAAATACTTTAAATTTCTCACCATAGAAATAGTGTCTCCAGCTTCTAAGGGCGAAGAACACTGCAGCTAATTCCAGATCATGAGTGGCACAGTTGCGTTCATGAATTTTCAGTTGCCTAGAATCGTATGCCACTACATGATGACTTTGAGTGAGAGAGTACCCAAGTCATTCTCCTGAAGCATCACAATATACTTCATATCCCTTGCCTCTTTCCGACAAAATCAGAATAGGGGCGGTGGTAAGCTTCTGTTTTAGATCCTCAAATCTTCGGTTGCATATGTCAGACCATTCAAATTTAACTCCTTTCTGAGTTAGTCGGGTGAGTGGAGCCGCAATCTTGGAAAAATCGATAATAAACTTCCAATAGTAGCTAGCCAGTCCCAGAAAGCTGCGGATTTCGGTCACATTCTTTGGAGCTTTCCAGTCTCTAACCGCTGCCACTTTAGCCGGTCCACGACTATTCCTTCTGCTGATATGACATGTCCTAAGAAGTTGACATCAGATAGCCAGAACTCGCACTTGCTTGCTTTGGTATATAACTGATTATTCTTCAGGGTGTCCACGACTATCCTCCGATGCTCAACATGCTCCTCCCGACAGGTGGAATAAATCAGGATATTATTTATGAAAACAATTACAAACTTATTCAGATAAGGACGAAAGATACTGTTCATCAAGTCCATGAACACAGCTGGTGCATTGGTGAGTCCAAAAGGCATTACCACATATTCATACAGTCCATACTGAGTTCTGAAAGCCGTCTTCTCTATGTCTTCATTCCTGACATGGATTTGATGGTAGTCTGACATCAGATCAATCTTGGAGAAATGGCTGGAGCCTCTGAGTTGATCAAACAAATCATAAATTCTGGGTAGAGGGTACTTGTTCCTGACCGTCAACTGATTCAGTTTTCTGTAGTCCACACACATCCGAAGAGTACCATATTTCTTCTTTACAAATAATACTGGTGCTCCTCAGGATGAGGTGCTGTGCCGGATGCATCCTAGTCTGAGCAATTTATCAATCTGTTTTTTCAGCTCAGACATTTCTGCTAGGGCCATCTGGTAATGCGGTAATATACAGGAGTAGTGCCAGGATAAACTTTGATCTCGAAGTCAATCTCCCTTTTTGGAGGCAAACCAGGGAGTTCTATAGGAAATACCCCGCGTAGTCTTTCACTACAGCAGGTAGTTCAACCATTGGCGCCTAGTTTAGTCTGATGCTGTTCAGTACGAGCTAATTCATTTCTTCATGTAATCTCCTGGTCATAGGGATGCTCTGTTTGTTGGCATGTACTATAAACCGCTTTCCCTCGGGTGACCAAAATATCACCCGATGAATATGACAGTCAATGCCGGCCTGGAAGGTAGCCGACCAGTCCATGCCAAATATGATGCCGTACTCTGTCATCTCAAGTACCAGATAGTTGAATTTAAATATGAACTCAGCAAGTTCAGTGTCTACAGAGGTGCAGATTAGACCCAGTGATGTGTCACCAATAGGGGATAAAATAGTAAGTGCAGTGGACAGTTGTTGTACTAGGGTGCCAATAACAGATATGAAGGTATCAGATAGAAAGGAGTAGGATGCTCCTGAATAAAAAAATGTAAAAGCATATGAACTACCAACTACTGCCATACCTTGAATCACCGAATGATCCACTGTCTCTAGAGGAGGAACCAAAATATATAGCCGTCCAAATCCTGTAAGTATGGGTGCCCGTCCTTTCTGGTGATGTGCTCTAGATGCTTGTGACTGAGCTGGTTGAATTGGAGGACGGAAAAAACCCCTGAAGTGAGAAGGTCTATTGTTTTGCGGACATTCCCTTTTGAAATGGCTATCTCCAAATTCAGTATGTGGGAACTTACATCATCACAATTAGAGTATGAATTCCACGTCACTCAATTTGTTAAGAATTCCACCCACCACTGTGCCAGATACGACGCTCTAGAGTTTTTTATAATGGTTTCGGAGTACCTACCCTTAATCCACTTTCGGGTTATATGTTTTAAAAAGAAAATTAAAACCAAGAAGCACTTGCCTTCAAGTTTTTTCTCGCTGATGACTGCTTCTTGAAGATCCACCCAAGTTGTGTCAACGCTCCTTTTTGTAGCCGTCTAAATGCAATCAGAAACTCTGGGTGACAAGGAAACTTGGCTTAACCAAAGCTTTCCTAGTTTATGACTTTCTCACTTTCAAAGTCAATCCGAAGATTGGTTGTTTATGATCTTTCTCTCCTCATTTCTTTCTCACTTGCAAACACAATCAATAGATTGGTCGTTTAAGATATTTCTCTCAGGATTGTTGATCGTTCCTTAGAGTGTATAACTTTTTTTCCGCTCAAGGAAGATCGTAAAATGATCACACAACGCTCAAATTTATAGAGGAGTTTTAATGGTTATTTAGACTGTCTAGAACCGACAGGTCGGTGGCACCGATGGGTCGGTGTTCATTTTTATTACTGTTCAACCACCCGACTATTGCACATTAAATGCACCCCCAACGTCATAATTACTTCTTGGCCGACATGTCGGTGTCGCTGATGGGTCGACAGTTATGGCATCGATAGGTCGGTTCATACGAGAAGCTCCTTCTGGTGCAAAAACATGCTTAACAGTAGTTTCCACTTTGGAAACCTATTAACTTGAACGATATGTCGCCCTTTCCCAAGGGGTCGGTCCTGTTACTCTCGATGGTCGTGATATACCGAGATGTCTGTTTTATCGAGAGCCTTTATGAGTTCACAGTCCAGAACTCATAAGTTTTATATCAACGAGTTGTCGACCACTAGGGCTCGTTCAAGTTCATCATGAGGTGTCGGAGCATACGAGACTCTCGGTCAAAGGCATATCCAGAATGACAGTTCGATGTTCCAGAACTTATGTCAAACTGGCTGACCAGTCTTCGACCACGATGGGTTGTTCCTGATTACACCGAGAGGTCGATGAGATAGACTGGTCTTGCTAACAGTGAACATAATTCATGTTTCCAAGTTCACTTCTAATTCACTGTTCAACATCCTCTCTAGGCAAGTTATGTTTATTACCAACATATGCAACTAAGCCTAGGAATAGTCCTGTCTCAGGTGTGGGTTCCACCTAAGGTCATCTATGGCCATATACCTGTTTTTGTGATTTCCATGACGACAAGCTTTGAGCTTGGTGGAGCATGATCTTCTTCCTTAATCATCTTGAGTCTTCAAGCTTCTTGGTAATTGCTTGTACCCGAGTCATGAAATTGACAAACAGGGACTCGGCCAAGTCGGGGCACTAACAACCTCCCCCTTTGTCAATTTCATGACAAAACTTTGAAGTTAACCCAATTACAGGCCCACCCTTTATTACAACACATTTGAATACAAAATATTACATCAAATACGTGTATACTAAAATGTATAACAAGATTATGATCTTCATATTCTTGCTCAGCTTGCTTCATTTTCATTTTCCTATTCAAGGACAAAAGCAAGCAACACTAGACAATCATTAGATGGGCAAGTCCAAACCATAAACATCCATGGACTAAACAGGATTAACACTCAATCTCTTCCATACATCAATGATTTGCTAGCCTTCCCCAATCTCCTTGAGTTGGATCTTCCACTAATTATTCTCCTAATTGGTTTTTATGCCTTATAGCTTCTACTAATTTCTCCTCCATTTTGTCATACAATTGACAAAGAATTAGTAGGCAACCATCAAGATTAAGCACTGCCCTATGCTTCTTGCATTAGTGCTTAACTGAGATCTATTCTAACTCATGGTTCTCCCCCATGGTTTAGTGCACACTTTTTGTGCAATAAGGTTTGTTTGCCCTTGCTCAAGCTGATTTCCAACTAATTTCTTCATGGGGTAAGCTAATGTCCTTATCTTCTTCAAGTTTACTCCCCCATTCTTTAAGCTATCTTCTTAGTTTTTTCTCCTCAGCTCCCCCATAAACTTAGCTATCCCTAAGTTTAAGCTTCATTCTAAGCTTGCAGTCACCTTTTCCCCCTTAAGTTGTGATGACCAGTGACAATAGCTAATTAGCACATATTTTGTGCTCTCCCATACTTCAAGGATATGTACAACATTACAACCCGATCCCTAATCTCCCTAACATCCCACCAACTCATTCAATCCATCATGTTAGTCTATCATACACAAGAGATAAATGGTGTACAGACACAACAATACACACATCACACTAAACCAAACCATATCATTGCATTCATAAACAAAATGTGCATTGAGTACATACGGTTTTTGCTAAGGGGCCATTATGGATGCTTAAACAAAAATACCAAAAGTATAGTTTTTCAAAAATAGATATCACGAAAAACTATCCTAAGAATAGCCATCCTAAGGGGGTGCTGGAGGAGGAGGAGGAGATGGAATATCTAAAACTTGGTCAGAGAAGGAGGTAGCAGCAACTAGATCCTAGAGTTTCATCCTCAACCTATTCAGGGATCTTTCAAGGCAGTCAATCCTTCTTTCTAGTCTGAAGACCTTGTTGTTCAGACAATCATTCACTTGATGAGGAAATTCATATTCTCTTTCTTCATCAGAATCTCTCCAAAGGTCCTCAGATCGATGACTATCCTCCTCATTGGTGTCATAATATCAACATGATTTTCATTACCAATTCGAGGACTGTTCTCCTCTTTCTTCTTATGCCCTTCCTTCTCGACGATTTTCGATGAAGATGACACATTTGTCAATGATGGGCATTTCTCCCACCTCTGCTTGGGTTTGCTGTTGGTCTTGAATGTATGTGGGATTTTCAGAGCTCGACCAAGTGAAAAAACGAGAGTCTGACCTTTTGGTCATTTTGGTCCACTGACTGGATTCTCCATATTCTATAGAGGTCTTGGGACATGACTTAACTGCCATATTTCTAGGCATGGTTCTTCCTAGAGGAGATCCTCAACCAGTCGTTTGATGAGGAATGATGTAACAGCCCGCCCTTTTCACTCTAATAATCAGAGTTTTTTTTTTTATAATAATAAACAAGTGATCGGGGTGGGTCGTCACGACGCGAGTTAAGTTCGGACTTTAAAAGTCCGACCCTTAACTGGCCAAGCCCATCTGCGTATGGATTAAGTCCATAAGAATCGATCCACACATGGTACAATAAACTTGCGGAATATACTTAGTCTTAATCTAACTGAGGTTATAATAGATCCTAAGACTAATCCATTTTTTTAACTTAAGATAGCAAAGTACATGATCAAATTCTCCAATATTACTAAATAACCTTAGTCTACCATTCATTCCAAACCATCCAAATAAACCAAACCATAGTAGCTACTTAACTACATTATTACATGCCAAATAACTAATTATCAAATTACATTGTCCAAATACGTAAATATAAAATCCATAAGTCCATTCAAAGTCCATTCATATCCATTCAAAATGCCCAAGCTCCTATGCTTGGTTTTCTTCTCGATCCTAGTTCTTCCCTTTTCCTGCGTCATCCACTAAGGATATAGATAGGGCGTTAGATCAACGCACCCAGTAGGTCATCCGATTAAGGCTACCACAAGGTTAGTATAAAACATGTAAATAATATATAATACATGTTTAACAAAATTCCATAAAACAATGCTATGTATGAAATGAATATGTAATGAGTCCCACCCATCACCATTTTACATAGCCTCCTCTTGACGGGATTCTCATCATCAAGGTACCCCACAGTGGTCTTTCGGACGCCCCGACGGAGTGTGGCCTCCGGATTCCTCTTAATGGGATTCTCATCATCAAGGTACCCACAGTGGTCTTTCCGATGCCCCAACGGAGTGTGGCCTCTGGTTACAACACCATCATCCCATGCCATGCATGAGATATCTATGCAAACATGACATTTAGAAATATAACTTTACATCCATATAATTTATCAAAATCAACATAAAACAGCAAATAAAAGTGTGGTTACAAAAAGGTAGGAAACCTACACAATGATCACCTAATTTTACCCTTCTCTTGAACCATTTTCCGTTTACAACTTGTACACCGTTCAAGCAAATCCCTTGGCCCTATTTATATAACAGCAAGTCAAGCTTTTAACCATAAGATTCCAACTTAATCTAAGTCCAAAAATCCACTTTGTGGGGTTCGGTCATACCCCATGGCCGAACCTCACTCATTTAAAACTTTGGTCACTCTTTTATTTAATTAAGACCATCTAATTAACCCAAACTTCCAAATGAACCTTGGTAGGGTTCGGCCATACATCATGGCCGAACCTTACCATATTGGTTTTGGCCCATATATCCAATCCTATGATCATTTTATCTTTGATCATTTCATCTATAATTACAACTATGCCATTTAGACTATCCTTTTGCTTAATTTATCTTAAACATCAATAGTCATACTTAATCTACTTCACACCTCAACATACTTTGGTAGGGTTCGGCCATACAACATGGCCGAACCTTACCACTTGATTTTGGACCCCTCTTTCAAGTCTTTTAATCAATCCATTCGCATATACAATTTATCTTATATTTACAGTTTTGCCATTGGTCTAACCAATGCTTAACTTTGCTAACTTCCATCGCCTAACATAAAACCATCTTTGTGGGGTTCGGCCATACACATGACCGAACCTCACCACTTAATTTTGGTCCTTTTTAAACCCTTCATACATCCATATAAATTAACCACTAAGTCCATCAATCACCATTAGTGGGGTTCGGCTATACTACATGGCTGAACCTCACCAATCTGATTTTTGTCCCCACTTTCCATCATTCATGATGGTTGATTATTTACCTAATCTAAGTCCATAGACAAACATATAATTACCACATAGATCCATCATAAACTTAATCCAACTATCCATCAAAACAGTCCATGGGGTTCGGCCATACACATGGCCGAACCCTATGGTTTCCTTGGTGTAATCCCTCCAACATTTGCCCATGGTTTTAATCAGCAATATAACCATAACATTAACATAGTTCAGCCATGCCATAGTTATTCCAAAACAGTAAACTTATCTCCATTTTAAAAAAAACCTTCATTACATAATATGAATTTTATCTCTCAAACACCATAAAAATCACCAAGCTTTCCCATGGGGTTCGGCCATCCAAAGGGGCCGAACCCTATGGTCCATATTTTGTTATTTTAAGACAGCATAATACCTGATCTAAACCATTGATGGATCTGGCCATACAATGGCCGGATCACATTCCCTTAACCAACTTATTTGACAAGGTTCATAGTGCACTTACCACACCGCGACTCCTTCGGTTCTTTGACTCCTTTTAGATCCTTAGCCTTCCCTCTACCTTCTTGTTCTCCTAACTAAGATTAACCTTGGTGTAACCTCCTTGGAATACTTCAGCCAGGTGACAAGGATTTGAGAGAGAGAGAGAGAGAGAGAGAGAGAGAGAGAGAGAGAGAGAGAGAAGTGGAACTTTGGTCTTGAATGAAATTGATAACCTTGTTGCCAAACCCTTTGGCTGAATTTGTCTTGATGAAAGAGATCAACCAAAGACTGATTGAAACTAAGCAACCAGCTGCTGTTCTTGGTTTTGAAAGATGAAAACCGTCCAAGGGAGAGAGAGAGAAAGGTATCCAAATCTTTGTTCCAAATGTGGTGGTCAGCCAAGGTAATGGTTCTTGATTTAGCCTTGTGTAACTCCCATTGCCTTAACCCAAAATCCTTTATGTTACTTGGGGGTTTCATCTATGAAATGAAACTCCCCACCCTCCAACGTCCCCCATGCAAGGTCTTGAGTAACCTCCTCAAACCCCATTCATTTCCCATCTTGAAGTTTCATCCAAAAATGTGAAACACCCAAGAGCCCCAACGGTGTCTCATGGTTTTGGTTTGTGTAGCAGCCACCACTCCAATGTGTAACTCCATAAAACGGCAGCTCCTTTCATCTCCATTTTTTTGGAGTTTCATGCATAAGCCATAATCCCCATGCTCCCAACGTTGTAGCCTTTGTTTGGTTTTAGTAACCGCCACCTCCATTATACTCCTTATTGCCCTATGTGGGGGTTTCATCTATAAGATGAAACACACCCATTCCTTCCCTCCAACGTGTGGAAATGTATGAATTTAAAACATAACCTCTCCTATTTGTAACTCCCAAAACAACCACCCCATTTATCTCTTTTGTAGGAGTTACATGCATGGTAAAACCTCTCCTTGCAGCCACCATTTTCTTGGTTTAAAATTTGAATTAAAACATACTCCACTCTTATTCACACACTTCACTTACTTAAAATAAATCTTCCATCCCACTCATTTATTTAGTTCACCCAACTCAACTCATTTATCTAATTGAACTCAACCAATAAATTCAACTCAACTATTTCCATTATTTATTTCAACTCAAACCAACTCAAATATTTAATGAAACTTAAGCCAATTAAATTTTGAGCTCACTCAATGATTAATCTTAACATACACGACCCATTGGGTCCCATTTGGGTCCTTTGACCCATTTAACCTCTTTGACCCAAATAAATGTACCTTGCCTATTTAACTTAATTTAAACCTTATACAAGTACATTAAGCAATGGGTCCCACCATTTTTCTCATCTATGATCATAACCCTTCCATTTATAAATCCAATGGCATTTTCGTAATTATTGATATATTGAAAAATCTAGGGTATTACAAATGAGATGGAAACTGAGCCTTACGCGATCTATGAAAATCACATAAACGGTGATTTTCAGGCTTCTAGAGGCTTGAGGACCGAAAGCCCTATGATTTTCCAGTGGGAAGTCACCCCGAGAGGTCCTATCGACTGGTCTAGGGCACGGAAGGAGAAGGAGGGACCACCAGACCTTCGCGTGAGGGGAGACAACAAATTCGAAAGTGTTGTCGCTTTCATAGAAAGTGACCTCTTTTTATTTTGAGCTTTCTGCCTCACCGATATGTTGGGACAGGTCGACTCTTTCGACATTTTGTCCCTCTTTCAACAGCGCTTGATTTAGCACAGTACCGACATGTCTGTCACACCGACAGTCCATTCACCGACATGTCGAGAACATCGAGGGGTACAGATAGCAGAGCAACTATCTATGATATATGCAACTTAATGGAGATCCTATTCTAAACACGACATATATAAATTCATTTTAATGCACTGATATACCAAGTTTAATCAAATCATGCACACAAACAATTCTCATTAAAAAAATGTATACATTTCAAAATACTTTGAACGGAATGTATGACTCTTCAAGTAGAATATGTACTATAGTTAGGAAGAGTACATTCTAGACTTGTAGTTGGCCAGTTCCTCTCCTCATGTCATAGCATTTTTGTTATGTGAACTCACATAGTCTCTTGTGAGTTCCTTTGTAGTGGTCTAAGATATGGAAGTGAATCTTAAACTAAAGCAAAATATGATTAATGGTCTATCTCCTAGGTACGAAGATTGTGGCTTTTGGTGTTGCATACACACCTCTATGATCATACCTTTGATGGCCAACCTTGGGATCCATCAACTCTTGCCTTATATCCACCCTCCTTAGGTTTCTTTTAACGTTAGGTGTTGGTGGATGTCTTTTAAGCATATGTTTTATTTGATTGTGCCTTTATACTTTCCTTTCTAAGTATCTCTTCAGATGACGTCAATTTCTTTTAAAATACTCATCCTTGTGATAGAAATTGCACTTACCCGTTGAAGGGTGAGAGATACTTGTTTTACTAGACACCTCATGACGTACAGATTCTTTGGTGAATGAGTCACCAAGACCAGACCTATCGCCATACTGTCTACCTACACTAAGGAGTCTTTTAGGTCTTTCATCTCCTTGGGTAAACTTATCTTGAAATTTTTTCTTATGAAGTTTTAAATTTATTACTTCCAAATATAGTTTTTAACATCTTTTTCGAGCTTAGTGTTTTCAACATCTGAGAGATTAAGCTTAGAGATTAGAAGAGATTTTTCATCTTTCAACTCTTCCACTTGATTGGAGAGTTTAAGGTTTTCATTTTTAACCTTGTTGAGTTTTTTAGTCAACCTCTCACTCTCAAGGAACAGGGCACTGTAGGAAGTTTGAAGATTTTTATCATCTTCCTCTGTTACAATTGTGGGATTTTCATGATCACCAATGATCAAGGCTATGAGACCTTTTGACACAACAATTTTTTGTTGGGTCTCTTCATCTGAATCGCTCTCTGATTCATAAGTTTCCACATGGGTCACACCCACAATCATAGCGTTCTTTATTTTATCTTAGGGACATTCATTCAGGAAGTGCCCTTTTCCCCCACAGTTGTAACAAGTCAGTTCCTTGGTTGCTTTTCTCTCCACCCCTTTTCCTCGGTTATTTTCTTGCCTTGGTATCTTTTGCTTGTTTCACCCTTACCCATTCTTCTCAAGGTATTTCTTTTAACAAAGTTTTTATAAAACTTTTTGGCAAACATTGCCATTTCATCACTTTAGAGATCATCTTTCGAAGATTTTTCTTTTTCTTTAGTCTTTGTGTGTTTTAGGGAAGATTTCAAGGCAATTGATTAATCCTTTGGTTGTTTAAAGTGTAGTTCATAGGTTTATAATGAACCAACCAAATCATCAATGTTCATTAAGGACACATATTTGTTATCCTCCATAGTCACAACCTTGGGTTTGAATCTTTCTACAAGATTTTGGACAATTTTGTTACATACCTTGTCCTCGGGCACCCCTTTCCCTAAAGCGTACAATTGATTCACAATGTCGCTTATCTTGGAATAGAAGTGCATAAAGACTTCATCCTCCCTCATCTTAAGACTATCAAACTAATTTTGGACGATCTGAAGTTTAGACATCTTAACTATTGACGTGCCCTCATGAGTTCTCTCAAGAACTTCCCATGCTTCCTTTGCAGTTTTACAGGTCATGATCCGCTTATATTCTATGTTAGAAACTGCACAATTAAGGGCATTCATGGCTCTCCCATCTGCTGCCTGAGCAACTTTCTCAGCAGGGGTCCAAGAGGCAAAAGGTTTGTGTGCTATGCTTTTGATGGAAGCTGCAGTTTTCTCTTTCGTGGGTTCTTGCCATCTAGTCTTTACAATATTCCAAACCGATGAATCAATGGAAATAAAAAAAATTCTCATTTTGGCCTTCCATGAGCATAGTTTGTTCCATCGAAATAGGGAGGTTTAGACATTACATGACTGTCTCCCATGGTGTTCTAGCTTGGATCTACTTGGATGGTTAAATCCTTGTAACGCTCACTAGGCTTTGACACTAATTGAAAGTTCCCTTTTCAAAGGTGCTAGAACAATATGACACATCACATCATTTGAAAATCAGTTCATAAACATAATATAGAATTTGTTTAATCAAAGTAATCATCATATTTGAAATAAAACCAGCATCATATCATATTCCATAGTGTTCACAATAAGGTAGGAATCCTTACCAATGTCCAATACTCTATCTTTGCTTGCCTTGTGAGGACAACGCTAACGATCGCGTCAAAACGAATCACAGTCCCTTTGCGAATATCTTTACCTTATTAAATTTAACCACATATATAAATTTGATTTTCCATTTTAATTTTATCACCCCTTCCATCCTACTAGGTAGACAGAGGTATCTGGAAAATAATCCAAAATACAAACTTTCTAATTCAGTCGACTGAATCACACCTAAATACCATATGTGCTTTACCCGCCAATTTTCAGTCAACTGAATCATTAGATTTAGTTTACTGAACATACAACTAGGTACCGTATAAACTTTACCTTTACACTTTCAGTCGGCTGAATCATATATTCAGTCGGCTGACTTTGGGTCAAATCCTCTGTGTTCTAGGCCAGTACACATTCAGCCAGCTGACGTTGGATTAGATCATTTGTGTGTTTGGCCAGTATAAAGTCAGTCGACTGAAATACCAACAAATCGCTTACATGTTTGATAAGTATACCTTCAGTCGGCTGAAACGCACCAGATCACTTACTTGTTTGGTACGTATACGTTTAGTTGACTAAATTTGAAATACCAATAGACCCCATCTGTGTTTAGTCAGTGTACTTTCAGTCGACTGAATCATAAGATTCAGTCTGCTGAAACACCCTGATATCCTTTATGTGCTCAATCTGTACATTTTCAGTCGACTGAATCATAACATTCAGTCGGCTGAAATACCCAGATATCCTTTGTTTGCTTTGCCAATACAGTTCAGTCGACTGAATTATGAGATTAAATCGATTGACTTTTTGTCAGTTCTCTTTGTTTGCATGCATGGTTAGGCCTTTCTTCTTGAAATCCATTACTATCATTATTTAAACATGGATTTCATCTTCCATACTTCTCTTGGTGAATTTACTCTACCCACTAGCCAAAGGTTAGAGTCTTTTCTATAATTCATTCAATTCTTAGTATCATAGTATGGATTCGAATATCACGTTATGGTTGTTTTACTTCAACCCATAACCATTTCTTGCATGGATTTCCAACTCCATGGCTTTATAACAATTTGGCCATCCATTCCAACCAATTATGGAACCCATGGATTCGGCCATACCATGGCCAAACCTATGGTTTCATTGAAATCATTCTTATGTTATTAAGCCTTAAACATACCTTCTTTCCGTTTTTTTTTTTTTTGATCTGTCTTTTCTTCCTTAATCTTTTTTCTTCTTTCTTTGCTCTTCCAAGTCTCCAAGTATAGAGGTAGAAGTGGGAGAGAGAGAAGAGAGGAGAGGAGAGAAAATCCTTTGCTCACAAGTGGAGGAGTTGGCCAAGGGGCGTGGAGTGCCCCTTGGTTTTTGTCTTTTTGTATAACAACCTAATCTCTTCATTTCCTCTTATCATGGCTTGGTTTAACCAAGGAGACCCTTGGCTTAAACCAAAGAGAACTCTTGACTTCTAATGAGTCCCTTGGTTTTATGCCCTTTGAGATGAAAACTTTTCATCTCCTGAACTCAACAACATCTTAACTCAATTGAACTCACTAGTGGTTGACTAAGTCAACCATGACATGGCCGGCCATGCATGTGGCATGGCACTTGGGTCCCATCTTGGCCATGTCACTTGATGATGTGGCACATTGCTTAATTGGCTTCCATGTGATGACGGGCATGCCACATGGCAATGCCACATCACTCACATGCCACCGTACTTGATGAGGTGGACTTTAATGCATTGGGTCTTAATTGGGTAATTGACCCATTTACTTTAAACTTACCAAATTACTTTAAAATCAAGCTCATCCATGACCCATTGGGTCTTAATTGGGTAATTAACCCATTTCTTGCCCATCTAATGTCAATTTCCACTTTTTAATTTAAAATTCCATTAAATTAAAATCCAAATGGGCCAATCCAATATATATTATAATCTAAGGAAATCCGGGGTGTTACAATATTACCCTTTTTTTGAAATTTTTGTCCTGAAAATCGAACGAAGTAGGGCTTCAAACAAATTATACAAATAACTCAGGATGAGTTGCTCTCATTTCTGACTCAAGTTCCCAAGTGTCTCCCTCATTACTGTGTCGGTCCCATACCATTTTGACGAACAAAATTGCTCAGTTCCGTAACACCTTTTGTTCCTTCTCAATTACTCGAACATGCCTCTCGACGTAAGATATGTCGCTTTGCACTTCTATGTCATGTATGTTCAGCATGTGTGATGGATCAGGGTTGTACTTCCTCAACATAGAAACATGGAATACATCGTGCAGTCCTGACAACTGTGGAGGGAGTATCAGATAATAGGCCACTTCCCCCAACTTCTCATGGATTGGAAAGTGTCCTACAAATCTGGGTGACAGTTTCCCTTTCTTTCCAAACCTCATGTGTCCTTTTCATGGCGAGACCTTCAAGAATACTAAGTCCCCCACTACAAAATGAAAAGATCTTCTTCTTTTGTCAGCGTAACTCTTCTAACGACTCTGTGCTGTGAGTAGATGTTGTCGTATCACCTTGATCTATTCCGTGGTCTCTACAACTAGATCATGTCCAATAAGAGCAGGCTCACCGGCCTCTGTCCAACACACTGGAGATCTGCAAGGTCTCCCATTCAATGCCTCAAATGGAACCATCTTGAGGCATGCTTGATAATTATTGCTGTATGAGAACTCGACCAGTTGTAGGTGATCTTCCCAACCACCCTTCAAGTCTAACATGTAGGCTCTCAACATATCCTCCAATGTTTGTATTGTGCGTTCCGACTGACCGTAGGTCTGTGGATAAAAAACTGTGCTGATTAATAGCTTTATCCCCATAGCCGACTGCATTCTCTGCCACACCCTACCAGTGAATCTGCGATCTCTGTCGGACACAATAGTCCTGGGTATACATTGTAGCCTGATGATGTCCATGATATACCGCTGTCCCAAAGTCTCAGATGAGTGTAACACCCCGCCCTTTTCACTCTAAAATCAGAGTATTTTTTTTTTTAAATAATAAACAAGTGATCGGAGTGGAGTGTCACGACGCGAGTTAAGTTCGGACTTCTCAAGTCCGACCCTTAACTGGCCAAACCTATGTGAGCATGGACTAAGTCCATGAGAACGATTCTCAGATAGTAAAGTATAAACATTGCGGAATAACACTTAATCTAACCGCGGATTATAATGGAACCTAAATCTACTCCATTTTATTAGATAGCAAAGTACATTGTCATTTTTCCAAAGTTATCTTAAACTTAAACAATCATTCCAAACCATACCAAACCATAACAAATATCACTAAGTTATTACATGCCAATGTAAACTTAAACAAATTATCCATAAATTAGACCATTCAATTGCCCAAGCTCCTATGCTTGGTTTCCTTCGCGATCCTCGACCTTTCCCTTTCCTGCGTCATCCACTAAGGATAGAAATAGGGCGTTAGATCAACGCGCCCAGTAGGTGTTTCCGATTAGGGCTACCACAATGTTAGTATAAAAACATGCATATAACATCATAATACATGATCATCAAAATCTTACAAAAACAGTGCTATGTATGTATGCATATGTAATGAGTCCCACCCATCACAATTATACATAGCCTCCTCTTGATGAGATTCTCATAATCAAGGTACCCCACAGTGGTCTTTCGGATGTCCCAACGGAGTGTGGCCTCTGGATTCCTCTTGATGGGATTCTCATCATCAAGGTCTTCCCACGATTGCCTTACGGACGCCCCGACGGAGCGTGGCCTCCAGTTACAAAACCATCACCCCATGCTATGCATGAGATGTCTATGAATACATGCCATTTGTAAATAAATCCTAACATTCAAATCCACAGTGAAACATAATGGTTTAACACATATATCTCATCAAAATAAAGATAAAACATCAAGTATAAGTGTGGTTACAAAGAGGTAGGAAACCTACTGAAAGTTCACTTAAAATCTTCTTTCTTCTCAAACCGTCACTTGTTCGCGACTGCGCACCGTTCAAGTCCCGTTACCTTGTTTATACAACAGCAAGTCAATAACATATCTTTTTGATTTCTAATTAAATGTAAGTCCCAAAAACCACCTTGTGGGGTTCGGGCATACCCCATGGCCGAACCTCACCCACTTGAATTTGATCTTTCTTTTTATTTAATCCAAATGCCATTCCAATCCATCTAATTACCTAGCCCTTAATCCTCCATCATCTTCATGGTTCCAAAAATACTTAAATCCATCAAAATCTCTCCATGGTGTATGGTCGAACCCTATGGTTCCTTATTTCCATCTATTTACACTTTTGCCATTCATGCACTTTCATGATCAATAACATACTCTAACATCATAGTTTTTCATACTAAAAATCTATTTAAGACATTCATAATGTTCTATGATTTTTATCCTTCAAAACCCCCAAACATGACCTATGCCTCTTTCGATGGGGTTCGGCCATACCCATGGCTGAACCCTATAGTTCACCTTTGGTTCTTTTATTCATCATAGAGATTAGGGTTCGGCCATGCAGTGGCCGAACCATGCTTTACCCATATATCCATAACTTAGACCCCTTTAAAACATTATAGAACCAACAATAATTTCTACTCATATTCATACTCCACATAACCCATAAAATGGTCCATGGGGTTCGGCCATACACTTAGCCGAACCCTATGGTTTTCTTGATGCAAACCCTCCAATATTTATACATGGTTTGTGCATAACAACTTAGCCATAAAATCAATATGGTTCGGCCACACAATGGCCGACCCAAAACATTCATCATATCTTCATATTAAACACTTAAAACCTTAAATCATTGTATGGTTTTTATCCCTAAAAAACCATACAACTAACCAAGTTATCATTAAAACCTTTTCTAATGTACCAACCATCTAAATCCTTTTAAGACTTTAACCCCATCAAACACATGCAATTATGATTTTCTTTCTTCAAGTCTAATAACATAAATCCAATGACTTTTCCATGGGGTTCGGCTATCTTGGCCCATGTTCTTCCCTCTTAAACATTATTTCAAACCATCAAAATTCCTTGACTCTTCTCATGGGATTCGGCCATGTACATAGCCGAACCATGTCTTAACCATTTTCTTATTTACAAAGACTTAATAGAGCACTTACTAATTCCGCGACTCCTCCAATTTGTTCTTCACTCCAGCTTCTTTCTTTCCTTCCTTAGCTTCTCCTTCTTTTCTTGATCTTTTGGCCGATTGTGAGCTTGATCAATATAACTCCTCCAAATAATGGTTCGGTCAAGAGGGTATGGGTTTGAGGGAGAATCAGCTTGAATGGAATGTAAACTCTAATCTCTTTTCCTCTCTTGTCTTTGTGAGTGATCGGCTAAGAAAGAGTGTGAGGGAGAGATAGCCAAGTGGGATTATCTTCCCTATCTCTATATGAGATAGAATTCTCAAGACTCCAACGTGTAAGCCACTTGAAATTTGAATATTTTTAAAATGTAAATCTATCTCCATTATCTTTCCATGTGCATCCTTGTTTTGATTTTGAAATAAACCAATACTTTTCTCTTTGTTTGAATTTGAACATTAAACCTATACTCTTCCATTTGTTTGGATTTAAAGATTAAACCAATACTACTCCATCTCTTTTGTTTGAATTTCCAATATTAAAACCGTTCACCCCATTAGCTTGAATTTCAAATGTACTCCATTTGCTTGAATTTCAAAAATTAAACCACCTCCAACGTGTATCAAGTATAACTCTTCCATCTCCTTTGTTTGAATTTGAAGATTAATCCATAAACATCTTCATTTGCTTGAATTTCAAATTTTAAACCACCTTCATCTCTCCAACGTGTAAATTTTGAAATAAAACCATACTCTTTCATCTCTCCAACATTTGAATTTTGAATCACAAACTAACCTCCTCCCCAACGTGTATCCTTACCTTTGTTTTGAATTTGAATTCCACAAAGCCGTCCACCCCATCTCATTTGAATTTGAACTATAAACCATTCATCTCAACTCATTTGAATTTGAAATATAAACATCCATCCCAGCTCATTTGAATTTGAAATATAAACATCCATCCCAACTCATTTGAATTTGAAATATAAACATCCATACCAACTCATTTGAATTTTTTTGAATTTGAAACATAGACCGTCCATCCCATTGGCTGTCCCTTTGGAGTTTCATGCATAAAATAAACTCTCATGCAAACCAACGTGTATATCATTTTGAATTTGAATAAACTTCTTACCTTATGTAACTCCCATAAAACCGCCACCTCCTTTAATTATCTAGGAGTTTCATGCATGAGTTGACCTCCCATGCATCCAACGTTTTTTTTTGTTTGAAACTTGAAATCAATACACTCCATTCCCATTCACACACTTCACTCGCTTAAAATTAACTTAACTCCCTCAACCCATTCTTTTAATTCAACTAATAAATTCAACTCCATCTAAACTCAATCATTTACTTCAACTCAATCCAAACTCAATCGTTTATTTCAACTCAATCTCAATCATTTAATTCAACTTAACCTAATTTAAACTTGAGCTAACCTAATGGTCAAACAAGTCAAATACGATCCATTGGATCCCAATTGGGCCTTTTGACCCAAATAACCACCTTGACCCAATTAAATGCACACTAACCATTTACTTGAATTGATCCTTATAACATATTCATTGGGTCTTAATTGAACAATGAACCCCACAATTGACCCGTCTAAGGTCATATCCTTTAAATTCACCATTTCAGTGGCAATTTTCGTAAATATTGATAAACTGAAAATCTGGGATATTACAACGAGTCCGTCATCTTAATAGGGAGAAAATGTGTAGACTTGGTCAGACGGTCCACTACTACCCAGCTTGCATCGTTACCCTTTGAAGACCTCGGCAGTCCTGTCACAAAGTCCATGGAAATGTGTTCCCATTTTCATTCGGGCATGGGTAGGGGATTGAGCAGTCCTGGCGCCTTCTGATGTTCTGGCTTGACTTACTGACAAGTAAGGCAGTAAGAGACAAAATCAGCTATGTCTCTTTTGAGTCCATGCCACCAATAATGCATTTTTAGATCATGATACATCCTGGTCCTACCCGGATGGATAGAGAGTTTTGATTGACGAGCTTCTGTTAACAGCTCTCTTCTGCAGCCTTGAGGTACATATGTCCTGCCTCGGAATAAGAGACCTTGTCCAGGTTGTAATTCCCATTCAGGTATGACATCTTCAGTCGACATCTTTCCCCAAACTTCTGCAATTTCAAGACCTGTCCACTATTCTTGTTCAATCTTGGAAACCATACTGGACCGTACCATCAGATTATACATGCTCCCACGATCTTTGCTGTACAAATTGAACTCTCGGATAGTCATCAACATTGCCCATTCTTTCATAATTAGACTGGCCACAATTGCATGTGATATGCGGCTGAGGGCATCAACCACTTTGTTCGCCTTTGCAGGATGATATCGTAGTGCAAATTCATAATCTTGTAGATATTCCATCCATCTGCGCTGTCTCAAATTGAGCTCCTTTTGATTGAACATATATTGTAAGCTCTTATGGTCTGAAAAGACCTCGAATTTCTCACCATATAGATAATGTATCCAGCTTTTGAGAGCGAAGATCACTGCAGTTAGTTCCAGATCATGAGTGGGATAGTTGCATTCATGGATTTTCAGTTGCCTTGAACCATACGCCACCACATGATGACTTTGAGTGAGAGAGCACCCAAGTCCTTCTCCGAAGCATCACAATATACTTCATATCCTTTGCCTCTCTCCTGTAAAATCAGAATGGGAGATGTGGTAAGCTTCTGTTTCAGATCCTCAAACCTTCGGTTGCACACGTCAGACCATTCAAATTTGACTCCTTTATGAGTTAGTAGGGTGAGTGGAGCCGCAATCTTGGAGAAGTCCATAATAAATTTCTGATAGTAGCCAGCCAGTCCCAGAAAGCTGCACATTTCCAGTCTCTAACTGCTGTCACTTTAGCTGGGTCCACGGCTATTCCTTCTACTGATATGACGTGTCCCAAAAAGTTGACCTCAGATAGCCAGAACTCGTACTTGCTTGCTTTGGCATATAACTGATTCTTCTTTAGTGTGTCCAGGACTATCCTCAGATGCTCAGCATGCTCCTCCCTACTGGTGGAATAAATCAGGATATCGTCAATGAAGACAATTACGAACTTATCCAGATAAGGATGGAATATTCTGTTCATCAGATCCATGAACACAGCTGGTGCATTGGTGAGTCCAAACGGCATGACCACATATTCATACAGTCCATACTGAGTTCTGAAAGCCGTCTTTTCTATGTCCTCATCTTTGACGCGGATTTGATGGTAGCCTGACATAAGATCAATCTTGGAAAAATGGCTGGATTCTCTAAGTTGGTCGAACAGATCATCAATTCTGGGTAGAGGGTACTTGTTCCTGACAGTCAGCTGATTCAACTTCCTGTAATCCACACACATCCAAAGAGTACCATATTTCTTCTTTACGAACAATACCGGTGCTCCCCAGGATGAGGTGTTGTGCCAGATACATCCTAGTCTGAGCAACTCATCAATTTTTTTCTTCAGCTCAGACATTTCTGCTGGGGCCATCCAGTAATGAGGCAATGATACAAAAACAGTGCCAGGGTAGAGTTTAATTTCAAAGTAAATCTCCCTTTTTGGAGGCAACCCATGGAGTTCTGCTGGAAATACCACTGTGTAGTCTTTCACTACAGCAAGTAGTTCTTTCATCGGCGCCTTGTCTAGTATGTTGCTGTTTAGTACGAGATGGTTCATTTCTTCATGTCATCTCCTGGTCATGGAAATGCTCTGTCTTTTGGCATGCACTATAAACCGTTTTCCCTCGGGTGACTAGAATATCACTCTGCGAAGGTGACAGTCAATGCCGGTTTGAAAGGTAGCCAACCAGTCCATGCCAAGTATGATATCATATTCTGTCATCTCGAGTACCAGGTAGTTGAATTTAAATCTTAACTCATCAAGTTCAGTTTTTACGGAGGTGCAGATTATACCGAGTGATGTGTCTCCAACAGGGGATACAATAGTAAGTGCAGTGGATGGTTGTTGTATTAAGATACCAGTAGCAGATATGAAGGTAGCAGATATAAATGAGTGGGATGCTCCTGAATCAAATAATGCAATAGCATAGGAACTACCAACTACTGCCATACCTTGAATCACTGAGTGATCCATTGTCTCTGGAGGAGGAACTAAAGTATATAATCGTCCAGATTCTGTCGGAATGAAAGCCCGTCCTGACTGGTTATGTGCCCTGGATGCTTGCGACTGAGCTAGCCGGGCTGGAGGACGGAAAGAACCCCTGGAGTAAGAAGGTCTATTGTTCTGTGGACACTCCCTCTTCATACTCTCGATCGATCTTGATCTATCGATATGTAGGTTTCTTCGAGGGCCTATTTGAGTTTACAGTCTAGAACTCACAAGTCTTTTACCGACTAGTCGTCGACAACGAGGGGTCGTTTAAGTTCATCACCGAGGTGTCGGTGCATAGGAGACTCTAGGTCAGAGGCATACCCAAAATGACAGTTCAATGATCAGGAACTTCTGACAAACTGGTAGACCAGTCTTTGACCACGATGGGTCGATCGTGTCTCCACCGAGGGATCGGTGAGATCGACTAGTCAAGCTGACGGTAAACATAATTCATATTTCCAAGTCACTGTCCAACTGTCTCTCTTAGGCTTCTTTATGATTTTACCAATTGTTCAAGTAAGCATAGAGATAGTCCTCTCTAATGTGTGGGTACCACCTAAAGTTATCTATGGCCAAATACCTGTTTTCGTGATTGCCACACCGATGAGCCTTGAACTGGTGGAGCATGATCTTCTTTCTTGATCATATTGAGTCTTCAAGCTTCTTAGCAAATGCTTCTTCCCGAGTCATGGAATTGACAAACAAGGACTCAGAAAGCCAGTCCACTAACATTATTGTAATTAAAAAATGTATAATAACCCATGTAGGAGACTCATATCCATTTCCCTTGGAGTTTTTCTGAAAAATAGGATAAAAGGATTTGAAATAATATGAATGTATGTTATTGTATCTGTGTATCATGTTTAATTAATGATTGTATGATTCATTGTATTCTTGTTTGTGTGTTTAAACAGATACCGCGAAATCCCACATTTTCGATGAGGAGACTTAACATTACAGTAGGAGTAAATCAGGTTAAGAGGATCTAGTGCAATGAGTAGTTTCAAGAGTCAGACTTAATGAACCCACTTATATACCTAGACATGATGCACTATTATGAAATGAGTTTACTGCTTCTAACGATGTTTATCGTATATTTTGATTATTGATGAACTTGAGCATTATGATGATATTTGTAACGGCCCACCCTATTTTACCTTGTCAAAAGATCAGAGTATATATTTTTTTTAAAATGAGTGAGAGAGAGTGGTTCGCCACGACACGAGTAAAGTCCGAGTTACCAAAACCCGACCCTTAACTAGCCACCATTACGTGTACGTGTAGCAAATCCACTAAAACATTTCGCACATTTTTCTAAATCCTTGCGGAATTACTTATATGAATAAGATACTATTCATATACTTATCATTATAAGGCAAGGAAAGCCAATCACCATATACTTAAAATAAAACTTATATATTATCAAGCCATAGTAAATAAGTCTAAGTTATTACAATCCAAAATATCGTCCTCCCAATACATCATTGAAATTAAAACTGAGTGATTTAAACATAATCTTTCCAATCTCCTATGCTTGGCTCCCTTCCGGTCCATCGTCATTTTCATTACCATTCCCTGTTCCATCATCTATAGGGTAGAAGTAGGGCATTAGTCAACATGCCTAGTAGGTATTCCAAGTAGGGTTATGTTATACATGGAATTGTAATGCCTCGCCCTTTTTCACTCACCGAAAATCAGAGTATATATATATATATTTTTTTTTTTAAATGAAGAGTGAGAGAGAACGGGAACGTCACGACGTGAGCTAAGTCCGAATTTCCAAACCCGACCGTTAACTGGCCAACGATACGTGTGCGTGGACCAAGTCCACCAAAGCAGTTCACACGTCTTACAAATAACTGCGAAATTATTATATGAATAGAGTACCATCCATAACATGATATAAAATAAACAAGGAATCGAATCACTATAGAATTAACTAAAACATAAATATCCAAATCATCATCCAACCATAGCAAAATATAAACTAACTTATTACATTCCCAAAATGCTAATTATCTCAAATACATTGTTCCAAAATCAATTCATAAAGTAAACATAATCTGCCCAAGCTCCTTCATGTCCCAAGTCCTTTCCATTTCCTGTTCCACCATCTAAAGGGTAGAAGTAGGGCGTTAGTCAACGAGCCCAGTAGGAATTCCAAGTAGGGTTATACACATAGGATTAATATAAAAATCAGAATAAATACATCATATCACAACTGTAAACATATCATAGTACCAAAAATAGCGCATGATGAACATATCCAAATCATGCAAATGTATGTGTCATGTCATGGGTGTCATATGCCAATGATCCCCCACCCAATCTCCATATGAACACCATACAAATCATAAGAACATTTTCTTTGATATAATGAAACCATATCAAAGTGTTCCCTTGGCCATGTACGTCCGTAGTGTTTTGTGACGGCACCACCAGGTCACTGTTATACCTCCCCACGTGTGTTAATCGGAATTACAGATAGAGAGTGGACTCCTCCCTCTGCGCAGGTTTTTGGGCTGGTTACCCTGGAGCCCTTTGGTCCAAATTACGCCGTACCCCTATCTAGCAATCCAGGAAAAGGCCAACAAATCAATGGTTCACATAGCTTCATATAAGCTAATCTTAAGCCCCAAGTCATGTTCGGACAGCTCATAACTCGACTTATTGATCCATATACTCCCTCTTATGCCATACATGAGATCATGAATGCATAAATGTCATTTCACATCAAATCATATTAAAAATCAGTTCATAAAACTTATACCAGTTGATTTACCAAATAAACATTGTACTGAAATAAAAACCAGTAACATATAAGATCCATATGCATCTCAACAAGGTAGGAATCCTACCAAAGTCCAGTATAGTATCCTAGCTGTTTTTGTGAATACTACGTTCAACGATCACATCGAAACGAATCGCCAGCCCCCCTGCAAACCTCTTTTTCTTATTAAATTCAATCGTATATAATAATCAATTATCCATTTCATTTAAATCATCCCTTACATCCTTCCAGATAGACTGAGGTTTCTGGAATAATAAAAAAAAAATCAACTTTTCATTTCAGTCGACTGAATCACGCTCAGCTACAGTGTTCTGCCTTGCTGCAGACTTTCAGTCGACTGAAATACACTTTCAGTCGGCTGAAATACACTTTTTGTATTGTTTACTCCTTGACTCGCTAACTTTCAGTCGACTGAATCACAGATTCAGTCGGCTAACTCTTAGTCAAACCCTTTGTATTTTCGGTCAATCCCCTTTCAGTTGACTGAGTCACAGATTCAGTCGGCTGACTTTGGATAAAATAAACTGTGTGTTCGTCCAGTACAGATTCAGTCAACTGAATCCTCAACCAAGGTTTCCTCGTTTGATAAGTAATCATTCAGTCGACTGAATCACAAGATTCAGCCTGTTGAAACTCCCAGAAATGGTTTTCTATCTTCAACCACACCTGTTTAGTCAACTGAAACTCCCAGAAACTATATTCTGATTCGTCCAATACCAGTTCAGTCGACTGAATCCCAGATTTAGTCTACTGACTGTTTGTCAGTCTCTTTTGTTTACATGTGTGGCTCGACCCTCCTTCATGAAATTCACCCTTTATCCTTTTTTAATCATGCATATTACTATTTGTATAATTCCTAGTGGATTTTCTCTATTCTCTAGCCAAAGCTAGCATCTTTCTCATAACTAATCAATGTTAATATCTCAACACGGATTCGAATATCATCATAGGTTTGTTTTCGACCTTTAAATCATCCCTTGCATGGATTTCTCGTTTCCATGGTCACATAATAGTTTAACCATTTCTTCTAACCACTCTTGGAGCCCATGGATTCGGTCACCCATGGCCAAATCCATGACTTCCTTAATCTCATTCCTATCTAAATAAACATGGGACATACCTTTACCTGTGTCCTTCTTTCTTTTGTTCTATCTTTACTCCTCAGTCCTTCTCATTCCTTGGTTCATTAGCAAACTTCTCTAAGTCCAGATTTGTAGAAGTTGAGAGGGGAAGAGGAGAGGAAATAAATTTCCTTGTTTGTAAGAGATGAATTTCGGCCAAGGGGGTCTGAAGTGCTCCTTAGGATGGTGTCTCTTTGTAACAGCCCATGCCCATTCATCTTACCCTTTATGTTTGGTCTAACCAAGGAGTTCCTTGGTTTAACCAAGGAAACTCTTGGCTTAAACCAAGGTGTCTCTCCACCTTCCATCGGGTTCATGGGTTCCAAGTCCCATGAGATGAATTTTCCCACTCAACTCATTTAACTCAACTCAAGTAATTCGTCTTGAACTCACTTTCCAATTCAAGCCAATTTAACTCAATTGCATATTAAACTTATTTTGATCTTGAACTAAATTGAACATTTAACTCACTTTAATCTTGAACTCCATTGAGTTCACTCATGGTTGACCAAGTCAACCACGACCTCAGCCGACCATGCCCCACATTGCATTTTAGGTCCCACCTTGGCCATGTCACTTACATGCCACCAAACTTGATGAGGTGGATCTATGCATTAGGTCTTAATTGGGTAGCTGACCCAATTAATTAAACCTTACCCATTTACTTCAAAACAGTTCATCTATGACCCATTGGGTCCCAATTGGGTAATTGACCCATTTAATTACACTTACCCCATTACTTTCAATCAAACTCTATCCATGATCCATTGGATCTTAATTGGGTAATGACCCAACTCCTTACCCATCTAAGGTCCATTCCAACCAATAATTTTAATATTCAATCCATTTGCAATTCAAATTCGACCAAAATTAATATATTATAAGTGATGAAAACTCGGGTGTTACAGGAATAATATAAATCAAGGGTATATACATCATATCACATTTGCAAAATATCTCATAAGTAGTAAAAACAATGCATGAAGTCTATATCGTAATCATGCTTACTTATGTGTCATGTCATGGGTGTCAATGCCAAATGATCTTTCACCCAATTTCCATATCCAATCATATCATAAATCAATATCAATGGTTTCGTTGATAAATCGTCATATCTACGCAGGGTTTCGGGACCTTCCCAGGAGCACTTTGGCCCAAATTACGCTGTACCTATTTCTATCAACCCGGACAATGCCAAATCTCAACATTTCACATAGCTTCATACAAGCTAGTCTCAAGCCCAAGTCATGTCCGGACATCTCAAAACTTGGCTTGCTGGTTATATATGTTCCCTCCCACGCCATGCATGAGCTAATATATGCAATAATGCCATTTCATTTTAAAACACATCACATCATTTGAAAATCAGTTCATAAACATAATATAGAATTTGTTTAATCAAAGTAATCATCATATTTGAAATAAAACCAGCATCATATCATATTCCATAGTGTTCACAATAAGGTAGGAATCCTACCAATGTCCAATACTCTATCTTTGCTTGTCTTGTGAGGACAACGCTAACGATCACGTCGAAACGAATCACAGTCCCTTTGCGAATCTCTTTACCTTATTAAATTCAACCACATATAAATTTGATTTTCCATTTTAATTTTATCAGTCGACTGAATCACACCTAAATACCATCTGTCTTTACCCGCAAGCTTTTAGTCGACTAAATCATAAGATTCAGTCGGCTAAACATACAGCCAGGTACTGTATAAACTTTACCCGTACACTTTCAATGGGTTAAATCATAGATTCAGTCGGCTGACTTTGGGTCAAATCCTTTGTGTTCTCGGCCAGTACACATTCAGTCGGCTGACTTTGGATCAGATCATTTGTGTGCTCGGCCAGTATAAATTAGTCGGCTGAAATACTAGCAAATCGCTTACATGATTGGTAAGTATACCTTTAGTCGACTGAATCATAAGATTCAGTTGGCTGAATCACACCAGATCACTTACTTGTTTGGTACGTATACGTTCAGTCGACTGAATTAAAGATTCAATTGGCTGAAGTACCAATAGACCCCATCTGTGTTTAGTCAGTGTACTTTCAGTCGACTGAATCATAAGATTAAGTCGGTTGAAACACCGAGATATCCCTTATGTGCTCGATTTGTACATTTTCAGTCGACTGAATCATAAGATTTAGTCTGCTGAAATACCCAGATATCCTTTGTTTGCTTTGCCAGTACAGTTCAGTCGATTGAATCCTGAGATTCAGTCGACTGACTTTTTGTCAGTTCTCTCTGTTTGCATGCATGGTTAGGCCCTTCTTGTTGAAATCCATTCCTATCATTATTTAAACATGAATTTCATCTTCCATACTTCTCTTGGTGAATTTACTCTACCCACTAGCCAAGGTTAGAGTCTTTTCCATAATTCATTCAATTCTTAGTATCATAGTATGGATTCGAATATCACATTATGGTTGTTTTGCTTCAACCCATAACCATTTCTAGGATGGATCTCCAACTCCATGGCCTTATAACAATTTGGCCATCCATTCCAATCAATTATGGAACCCATGGGGTCGGCCATACCATGGCCAAACCTATGGTTTCCTTGAAATCTTATGTTATTAAGCCTTAAACATACCTTCTTTCTGTATCCTTCTTTTATTTTTCATTTGTCTTTTCTTCCTTGATCCTTCTTTTTCTTTCTTTACTTTTCCAAGTCTCCAAGTATAGAGGTAGAAGTGGGAGAGAGAGAAGAGAGGAGAGGAGAGAAAATCCTTTGCTCAGAAGTGGAGGAGTCGACCAAGGGGTGTGGAGTGCCCATTGGTTTGTGTCTTTTTGTATAACAACCTAATATCTTCATTTCCTCTCATCATGGCTTGGTTTAACCAATGTGTCCCTTGGTTTAACCAAGGAGACCCTTGGCTTAAACCAAAGAGACCTCTTGACTTCCAACGAGTCCCTTGGTTTAATGCCCCTTGATATGAAAACCTTTCATCTCCTCAACTCAACAACATCTTAACTCAATTGAACTCACTAGTGCTTGACCAAGTCAACCATGATATGGCCAGCCATGCTTGTGGTGGCTTGGTCACCACATCGCACTTGGGTCCCATCTTGGCCATGTCACTTGATGATGTAGCACCTTGCTTGATTGGCTTCCATGTGATGACATGCATGCCACATGGCAATGCCACATCTCTCACATGCCACCTCACTTGATGAGGTGGACTTTAATGCATTAGATCTTAATTGGGTAATTGACCCATTTACTTTAAACTTGCCCAATTACTTTAAAATCAAGCTCATCTATGACCCATTTGGTCTTAATTGGGTAATTGACCCATTTCTTGCCCATCTAATGTCAATTTCCACTTTTTAATTTCAAATTCCATTAAATTGAAATCCAAATGGGCCAATCCAATATATATTATAATCTAAGGAAATCTGAGGTGTTACAATATTGACACTGCCTCCACGTACCCCCAACTACTGAACTATTATTGGCCCAGGTGTATCGGTTTGTGTCTACTCGCCCATGTGTGTCAGTTGTTGGCCCAAGTGTGTCGGAAATGTTCTTGCAAGATTCTGCGTTTTGACCGTGTCGGGACTTAATGCTTTTTAGTTAGTATAGTGCCTAGGTGTTGTAGTGGATATCGGCAGTAATAGGTATGGCTTGATAGATTGGCATGATAAACCAATTATGATGATGTTGATTTATCTAACCTGATATTTATTACATTGTATTGTTATGTTCTCTTCACTGGGCTGGTTAGCTCACACGACTCACATTTCAGGGGATTTACCTGTGGAGGAGGAACCTCCATTTCAAGTTGAGGGTGAATAAAGGTGTTGCGGATGTTGTGATTCCCACAGACGAGAATTTCATTTATTTTGACTATTGGTTCTTTGAACCATGTTTTGTATAAAGTACCACATGTGGTACTTACGATATCTTTAATCATGTATGAACCACCATGTTACTACTAGTAACACTGATATGAATGATATTATCTTTTATGATGGAAATATTTGTTTGTATGATATGCACTTGTAAATGGGTAAACATATAGTACATGTTTGAGTCCACATGTAAAGAGCATGTGTGATATTTATCTCTCGGCCTAACTATTGATCCAGTCCAGTTAGGAGTTATTAAGGATTATATAAAAAAAAAATTAGTAGCGTTCTGAGCCCACCTCCAGGTCGGGGTGTTACAGGAATACTTAGTTTGGGTTTTTCAACAAAATTGGCAAGTAACAAACCAAATATCCGGACAGAGTGAGGTGCTCATGGCTTCAACATTTGACCAAAATATTTCCTTTACATTCAAGAATTTGCACCGAAAATTTGATGTGGGCATCGCAGAAGACCCAACTCAGCCTGCTAAACCAAAGCCCATCCATTACTAAGCTTGACCCAATTACATAGAGATCCATAAAGCCCACATGCATGTATTAACGTGTGGATGCACATGGGACATTTTGATTAATGAAGTGACCTTGTCCCGATTAGGGTGTTTTGGTAAATGGTTAGAATTAGATTGTTAGTGGATTACGGTGATGATCTGTGTGTTTGTTTATTTTAATTTATCAAAAATTATTTTGAAAATACACTAGATTTAAAAATTAAATATAAAAAGAAATAGTTTTATAGCTTGAAATTGAATATTGACTTTGAAAGTACCCTTTACACGGGTGCTAGAACAACCTGATTGACTCCAGGGTGGCGAATAGGTCAATCCCATTTTTAATGGTGTTTACAAATTTCTTGATTTAAAGTGCAGCGGAATGTTTATCAAGAGATTTGGCTAGTGTGATAATTTCGTTAAGTGATCAAACTAAGATTATGACCATTTACATGTAACACCCTGATTTTTCAAATCATAAATATATTGGATTGGTTTACTTAAATTGCTTAATTGGTTGAATTTAAGGTTAGAAATTGAATTGGACCCTAAATGGGTAAGGTAATTGGGTCAATAACCCAATTAAGACCCAACGGGTCATGGATAAGGTTGAATTAGAATAATTGGGTAAACCTTAAATAAATGGATCAATGGCTCAATTGGGACCCAATGGGTCATGATGAGCTAATTTGTAAGTAATTGGGTAAGGCCAATGTAATTGGGCCAAATACCCAATTAAGACCAAGGCATGTAAATGAAATAGCTAGGTGAGACCCGAGTGCTAAATGGTGCATGGTGCATAGTCGGCCATGCCTTGGTCAACCATGAGTGAGTTCAAAGGAATCAAGTTAAATTGAGTTAAACTATGTTGAGTTGGCAAATGAGTCCAATTGAATTAAGATATTGATGGAGTTGATTCAAGATTAAGTTGCTTGAGTTAAAGTGAGTTAAATGGAGTTGAATTGAGATGGGTGAATTGAAATGGAAATGGAAGAGTTTTCCATCTCAAAGGGCACCAACTCAAGGTACACGTGGGAAGATGTAGGGGTTTCCATCTCAAGTGGTGTCTTGGTTAAGCTAAAGGACACTATGGTTGAGATGGAACCCTTTACTCGATGGAATTGAAGGAGCCTCCTTGGTTAAGCCAAGGGACTCTTAGTTAGACAAAAGAATAAATGAGGAAGAGAAAGGGTTGTGGCTGTTACAAAAGGGGTACAACCAAGGGGCACACACCCCACCCCTTTGGCCGAATTTCATATTGCACAAACAAAGAGATTTTCATCTCCACTCGTCTCTCCCTCTCCAATTTTCGTTTTCTATACTTGGAGATCAGTAAAGAGCAAAGAAAGGAAAGAAGAACTAAGGAGGAATTCAGAGAAAAAGAAAGAAGAAGTCGAGGAAAGAGGTATGTATGGAGTTAGTACTATGGGATTAAGGTTAAGACCAAGGTAAGCCATAGATTTGGCCATGGTTTGGCCGAACCTATGGATTCCATATACTGATTTGAAATGGATGGCTGAATTATGTTAAGGGATGGGATTGGAAAACCATCCAGAGGATGGAAATGGTTGAAACACAAAGAAAGGTGATGTTCGATTTATAATATGAAACAAGTTTGAAAGGATAAATGGACAAGACCCTAACTTTGGTTAGTGGGTAGAGCATGTTCACAGATTTTATGTATAAATGATTTAATACATGTTTAAAAAGGATAAGGGGAGATTTCATGAAGAAAAGAATGTAAAAACATGCAAACAAAAAGGACTGAACACGGGTTACACTGTCTGCTGGACGGGTAACAGACATGGACAGGGTGCTGTCTGCAGACAGATTGCACTGTAAGCGGACAAGTTTCTACCATTCGTAGACAAGTAACAGACATGGACAGGGTATTGTGGGCGCGAACAGATTGAGGACGGGTATTACCGTCAACGTACGGGTTTCTATCGTCCGCAGGACGGGTAGCGGACGATAATCTATCGGGTTCAGTCGACTGAATTTAAAAGTGAAAATTTTTATATAATTTTTCCAGATGTTTAAGTTTATCTGGATGAGGTAAAGGATCATGGGAATTGAATGGATAATTAAATTAACATATGTTTATGATGGAATTCATTAAGGCAACGGGATTTCACAAAAGGGTGTGCGATCGGTCTTGACGTGATCGGTGAATGGTATCTTCACCAACAGCAAGGATTATATTACTGGACATTGGTAGGATTCTTACCTTATTGAAATGCATCGGGATCTATATATGTATGTGTTCTTGGTTTGATTTACAAACATGATGAATCATTTTGGTTAAAATGAATGGAATATGTTTTGTGAATTGTTTTTCAATTAAATATGTATTTTGATACAAAATGACAATTGTGCATTCATGATCTCATGCATGGCATGGGAGGGAACATGAGGGAGGAGTCCATGCTCCATTTGGTGATTCCGATTAACATACATGGGGAGGAGTCCACGCTCCATCGGTGATTCTGATTAGCATACGTGGGAGGAGTCCATACTGATTCCTAGTGACATATGTGGGAGGAGTCCATGCTCCATTCGGTGATTCCGATTAACATACATGGGGAGGAGTCCATGCTCCATCGGTGATTCCGATTAACATACGTGGGAGGAGTCCATACTGATTCCTAATGACATATGTGGGAGGAGTCCATTCTCCATTCGGTGATTCCGATTAACATACATGGGGAGGAGTCCACGCTCTATTCGGAGTTTTCGATCAACATATGTGGGGAGGTATTTAGTGACCTAGTGGTACATCACAAAACACTGTGGAAATAATTGGCCAAGGAACACTTGATATGACTTGTATGGTGATGATATGGAGATTGGGTGGGGGATCATTGGCATATGACACCCATGGCATTGACATATACATGAGCATGATTTGGATATGATTATTATGCACTGATTTTAATACTATGATATGTTTATAGTTTTCTAATGTGATACTCTTATTTTTACATTGATCCTTTACGTGTATGACCCTACTTGGAATTCCTACTGTACGCGTTGACTAACGCCCTACTTCTACCCTTTAGATGATGGAACAGGAAATGGAAAGGGCAATGGACGTGAAAGAAGCCAAGCTTAGAAGCTTGGGCAGATTTTATTTATTTTTGCTAAATTTATTTTGGAACAATATATTTGAGATAATTAGCATTTGGGATTGTAATAACTAGATTTATTTTGCTATGGTTGAATGATGATTATTTGAGATTAAGTTAATTTATATTGATTGGCTTCGTTGCATATAATATCATGTTTATGGATGGTTTCCATTCATATAATATTTCCGCAGTTAATCGTTAACGTGTAAACTGTTTTGTGGACTAGGTTCACGCACACGTATCCTTGGCAAGTTAAGGGTCGGGTTTGGAAACCCAGACTTAGCTCGTGTCGTGACTCTCCCACTCTCTCTCACTCTTTTTAAATAAAAATATATATATATATACTCTGATTTTTGGCGAGTGAAAAAGGGCATGGCGTTACATTACATAAACTTTGATTATCGATGCTTGTGTGCACTGTGTATAATGAGATAATCAATATGTAAAGTGATGCGTGTTAAGGAGAGTACTTAAATACTAAATACAAACACACATAGATCAAACACCACAAGACCATTTTAAAGTGGTTCGGTTAGCCAACCTACATCCACTATTTGGACTCGCTCAACCTTGAGCTATCCCCAAAATCCACTAAGTGGGGACTTACACCCTCACAATTAGAGTAGGAATTCCACCTCACTCAATCGGCTGAGAATTTCACCCACCACTGTCGAATAGGAATTCCACCTATCCATTTGGCCGGGAGTTCCACCCATCACTTTGCCAGAGACAACGCTCCAGAATTTTTTATAGTGGTTCCGGGGTACCTCCCCTTAATTCACTTCGGAACAAAAGTTTTAAAGAAAGTTAAAACCAATAAGCACATGCCTTTGAAGCTCTCTTTTCTGATGTGTGCTTCTTCGAGATCCCATCCATGTATGCTGACGCTCCGCTTCGTAGCCGTTGTTTAGCAATCATAGTCTAGGGTGTCAAGGAAACTAGTTCTACCAAAGATTCCCTAGTTTAGGGTTCTCACCTTCTCACTTTCTAACTACATTCCTCATATTGGTTGTTTATGAGTTTTCTTCCTTCCATCTGAGTTTAGGGCTCTCACAACTCAATGCATCTGATTGGTTGTATTTGATCCTTCTAGTGTAAGCACGATAGAGAGAGAGTGATCCTTCTGTTGGCCCTTATTAAACTCACTAATAAAGATGAGGGTCCAATTGATCCTTCCGAGGGATACCAACTGGTTGCATAAAGATTGGTTTATATAGCGAAGGAAACTAGTTGAAGTAACGGTAATGTACCGACAGGTTGGTCCCACCGAGGGGTTAGTGACTGGAAATGTTACTGTTACAATTCTGACCGTTGTGCATTAAAATGCACTTCAAACGGTAATACTCTTTCCTGCTCGACTTGACGTTGTCGCCAATGGGTCCACAGTTATGGTACCAAGAGGTTGGTCCATATGAGAGGCTCGTACTGGTGCATGATTGACAGTAGTTTCAACTCTTGAAACCTGTTACCCAGAATGGCCTGTCGCCCTTTATCGATGGGTCAAACCTTGTACTCACGATTGGTCTTTGATTGCCGATATGTCTGTTTCTTCGAGAGTCCACATGAGTTCAAGGATTCTAGAACTCAAGAGATTGATCGAGGAGTCGTTGACCACGAGGGGTCATTTCAACCTTTCACGGAGGGGTCGGTGCATACGAGACTCTTGATCAGAGGCAAACCCAGAATGACAGTTTAATATTCCAGAACCTAATGTCATTCGGGCCGATCAGTCTTTGACCATGATGGGTCGATCTTGACTATACCGGGAGGTCAGTGAGATAGACTGGTCGTGCTGACAGTGAAACGAAATACATATTTCCAAGTTGGGTTCCAATTCATTGTTAAGTATCCTCTCTAGGTTTTTTATGATTTAATCATTTGTTTCTCTAAGCCTAGGGATAGTCCTTTCTGAGGTGTGGGTACCATCTAAAGTCATCATGGCCATATTACCTGTTTTGTGAATGCCATAACGATGAGCTTCAATCCGGTGGAGCGTGTTCTTCATTCTTGATCACATTGGGTCTTCAAGCATCCAGCAATTGATTCTTTCCAAGTCATGGAATTGACAAATGTAGGGTCTTGGCTATGCCGAGGCACTAACAATCTCCGCTTTGTCAATTTCATGACAAAACCTAAAAGCTAACACATTTATAATCCCACCCTTATTACAACACATTTGAATACAAAAAATATTACATTGTTTACATGTACATATTCAAATGGAAAAATAATACTATGGTCTTCGCATATTCTTTTTCAGCTTGCTTCATTTCATTTTCTTGTTCAAATACAGAAGCAAGCAACACTAGAAAATCATTTGAAACGTTAGTCCTAAAGCATAGAAATGCATTCATGGACTAAACAAGATCTGTATTCAATCTCCCCCACATTCCTTGATTTCCTATTGACAAACACTACCCATAGCTTATCCAAGCTGTTAGTGTTGAGAAAATTTCTCACCCAATCTTCTTGAGTTTGATCTCCCAAACTCCAAGCATAGACATTCTTCATATGTCCATTGGCTTGATGTCTTTTAGCTTCTACTAATTTCTCCCCCATTTTGTCATTCAATTAACAAAGATTAGTAGGCTGAAATCGAGTTTTAAGCACTCCCCATGCTTCTTGCATTTAGTGCTTAACTAGGTTTTGCTCTAACTCATGATTCTCCCCTAGTTTTCTCTACCCAACTCCCCCATAAACTTAGCTGCCTCTAAGTTTATTTCTCTCCAAGCTTTCTTGTAAGCTTGCTTTATCTTCTTCTTTACGCTGTCATGACCAGTGACAGGTGCTAATCAACACATATTTGGTGCTCCCCCATTCTCCAAAGTGTGTTCAATCTCACAACCAGACTCCATCTCCCTGCAAGTTAGTCTATTTTACAAATACCATGTTAAACATAGACAAAAGATACACACACAACATACTAAACCATATCATTTCATTCACAAGAAATCGGTATATATGGTTAAGAAAGGAGGCAAATGGATGCTTAGACAAAAATATCAACATAGTTTTTCCAAAACATAATTCATGAAAAACTATACCAAGCCAATCCATTCGGAGGAAGAGATGCTACAGGGGAAGAGGATTGTCGTCGGGTACTCTTTTTGAGTCCTTCCATGAATGTAGAGAGATTTTGAATTCATTCATGGAGGCTGCAAGGCTCAAATCTTTCTTTCTAACTCTCGACGTTTTTCAAGGAAGAAATAGGTTCTCCTTATAAGAGCTCTATCAGATTCGGCTTTAGCATATTCCATCTGCTCTTTTCTTTTCTCCTCATTTATTTTTCCAGCAGCAGCCCTCTCAGGTGTTTCCTTATTATTGCTTGATTTTACTGTAGGAGGGAAATTCTTTCGACCTTTCCCTTTTCCACTCACTTTTCTACACTGGCTCCAGCTGGAAGTGTATGTTCCTTAATGATCACTCCTCTTGGCCTTATAGGAGGAGGTCATTTCTGCTTTCGAGATTTCATCGAGAGGGTCTTGACTCGACGGCCTATAGTATTTAAGAGAGACGAAGATTCTCCTTGATACCATTGAGATTTAGGTTTCTCAAGCTAAATGACTTCATCCTTTTTAGAATCTGAGGACACAATGATGACTGAGAAATTGTCCCTTTTCATTTTCCACCATTGGAGGAGAAGAGAGTGTGCTTGAGCTTACCCGATTAATGGAAATTACAGAATCCATGATTTTCAAACTACTGGAGACTGGGAGACTAGAAGCACTCTGGTTTTCAGGCAAGATTTTGCTCCGGGAGATCCTAATGACTAGTCTAGGGCACAGGAGGAGAGGAGGAAATTGGCAGAGCACAGCGGGAGATGAAACGATGATTTTGAAATGATCAATCATTTTTCGCAGAAAGAGTCCATTTTAACTTACTCTTTCTGATTCACTGACCGGTCGCGACCAACGACCTGTCTGTGTCGAGATGTCGATATGTATCGACCTGTCTCCCTTTGTGATTTTTCCCCCTTTCAGACAGTGTTCTGAAATCCAACAGTGCCAACCTGTCTGTTCCTCCGACTAGTCTATCATTCGACATGGGTTTTACAATGAAGGAAGACTTGGTATGTGTGTGTGGTGTGTGTGTGTGTGTTTGCATTGCTCATAGTTCATCGAGCTTTGCTTATACACCTTTTATTGCCAGTGATGATACATACATTCACACCGCATCTGTGCCATTTGAAGATTCGATTTACTCTTCTAAAAATAAGCACAGACCATGGATTACGGATCTCTTTTCCTGGATCCAATTTAATCTAAGATTCTTGGTCACATTTAATTTACCAATTCAAGTATATTGTCCAAGTGTGTAATGTCATATGATGTGGCATTTCTAGGCTTTAACAAGGATAAGGTGTCTATAAACATGAGTCATTCCACATAATCTACAAACTTAGTGAATATTGGAATGAAACACAAAGCACATTGATCATACATTCATTTCCTGTTTTTGAATATGGTTACCGAGCATATGGAAATGAAGTATGATGCTACACACACAACTCTTATGCCTGTTATCATGTTATTACCCAAAACATGATAAACACAATTATCATTCTTTCAAGTATACTCTAATTCCTTGTAAGAGTTGGTACATAAATGGATTTAGACAAACACTTTAGGTAGGTCACACCAAAGATAATCCATTTAAGGGCATAGAGCATGTTTCATTCCACATGGGATTCACAAGTTTTAGGACCTTGGAATGAAACGACACTGTGTATGTGTATTAAACCAGTTTTAATCACATACATTCCCTATATATTAGGTAATGCACACACTACATTCATTTCCTAAAGTTGCACAAGTCACATTGCATATGAAATGAGATAAGTATATTCCAATACAAGAGTGCATACCAACATGTATAACACATATCTTACAATGGATCAATCCAACAATCAAACAAGAACATGGATTGAATGTAAGATGCTGATTCCAAAGTATGTTTCAAATGTGGTACCAACAGTGGTATCCCTTCACACATTTGAACCTAACAATGTGAGACTTGGAATCTAAGTTCACAATTCTGTGATGGCCTTTTGTCAAATCTGATTTTAGCCATGGATGCCTTCCCATTTGATCCTATGGTTCCACATTCCAGATTTTGTACCATGATGTTGGTCTCTAAACATCTCGGTACATGGCCTTATAGGATACTTAGAGCTTACTACCTTCTTCAAGTTCCTTCCTCGGTCCTCTTCTTCTCTTAGAGGATATAGCTTGGACTTTTTCAATGGATGAAATTACCCAATCACCTATATTTTCAGCTCACAAATTTATTGATAGATGGTGTTATCCATTGGGCTAGAAGAGGCGATATTTTAGTGGATTCTTTCAGCCTCTTTTGTTGTTTCATGTCTTTTAAATATTGACAGCATATCATGAAACAACACTGATGATTGCTACATTTGTCTGTTTTACGTGCATAGCTAATTCATCACAAGTCCAAGAAGTTTTGGCCTTTGGGCTGAGTGGTCATGGAAGTTGAAGGTTTACCCAATACCTCTCACATAAGCACAGACCACTTTCTATTCACCTATTTCCAACTATATTTTATGATGAAAACATTATTTTTCATAAAAAAATAGAGACTTGGAAATATCATGGCTTTCTCTTATAGCCATTGTTCTAACATTGATCAACTCAGATGGTTAGATCCTTTTCTCAAGAGCACCAGGCTCTGATACCAATTGAATGTACCCTTTACATGGGTGCTAGAACAACCTGATTGACCCTAGATGGGGGGTGAATAGGTCAATCCCACTTTTAATGGTGTTTACAAATTTCTTGATTTAAAGTCCAGCTGAATGTTTATCAAGAGATTTGTTTAGTGTGATAATTTCATTAAGCGATCACATTAAAATTATGACCTTTTATATAAACTTTGATTATCGATGCTTGTGCGGAAAAAAAATATTATAATTTGGACGCGTCCATTGTTCAAAAGGTACGACATTGATTGGGCCAGAAGAGCTCCTGGGTAACCAGTACCAAAATCCTACACAGAGGAAGGAGACCACACTCCGCCAATAGTCTGTGTTGTTAAACTTGTGGATGGGGATAGCACCCCCGTGGTTGCCGCCAGAAATACTGGGACATAATTGGCTAATGACAGTAACCATTGAGATTAGAAGACTTGTAGATAAGCATGGGACATGGAAAAGATGTATTCATCCTTCATGGCACACATGGCATATATTATCATAATGAACATTGAACATACTTTGAACATAAGTCTTCTATTATGAATGAATATGAATTTGAATATAAGTTTGCTCTTATTATGAGTTTGCTCTTATATATGATATGTTATTTTCTAACCTAAGATTATAGATGTGGATTTGATTTTAAATGCTATAATACTCAAATAGTGTATGTTCTTGATTGGAAATTCCTGTGCAGATCATGGCTGTGACGCCCCCGCCCTTTTTCACTCGCCGAAAATCAGTCTATTTTTTTTTTTTTTAAATAAAAAGTGAGAGAGAGCAGGACGCCACGACGCGAGCCAAGTCCAAGCTTCCAAAGCCCGGCCCTTAACTGGCCAACCATACGTGTGCGTAGACCAAATCCACTAAAACAGTTCACACGCTTAAGGTTATACTTATGGAAATAAACATATTGCGGAATTAACATTTGATTTACATAAACCAACCATAACCTTTACTTAGCAAGGAAGTCAATCACCCAAAACTTAACTGAACTAAATATCCGAAGGTAACGTAACACCATAGCAAAATAATATCTCAGTCATTACAAGCCCAAAATAACTGTCCTTATCTTATTTTACACAAACAGTGGATAACCATCATGTGAAAACGACTTACGTCTCTTTACATCTTCAATTTAAATCATACACATATATCTATTTAAAATCAACCTTTCATTTCAATTTACGCATCATAATCCTTAAACCGGTTAAGTCCCTCAACGGGGTTCGGCCATACAACGAGGCTAAGATGTGTTCATGTTCACCAAGACCCAACAATGGGGTTCGGCCATAAACATGGCTGAACCTCACTCCTTAGTTTTTGACCCCTTTTCTTTAATCCTTGTTTTATTTTAAATACTGCAAATCCACCATCATTCCTTTCTTTTTATTTTATAACTTGATAATCCATAGTTAATCCATTAACTTTTAAATATTCATGGACTCATACAATCATTCATGAACTCATAAAATCATTCATGGGGTTCCCGTCCGCCACCCATCCGGCGGATGATAAAAACCTGAAACATCATCCACATTTCTTCATTCTATCCTCGGTTGTTGGTCCTCAACACCTACCCATTCCTTGAATGGATACCAACTCTTTGATCATTTATTCCAAAACATATTCCATCTTCAAATGGATATCCACCTTCATGGCCTGCAACGGTTTGGCCAATCCTATCCATCAAATATGGGACCCCATGTTTTTGGCCATTCCATAGTCGAAACCATGTTTCCCTTAGCTTCTTTTAACCATTAAACCCTCGTTAAACATTACATACCTTTCCCGCATCTCCTCCGTTTCTTTAGGTCTGATTTTGCTCGTCCTTCCTTAGTCCTTGTTTTTCCTTCAAGTCTAGAGCCGAAATGGGAGGGAGAGAGATTGAAAGCCTCCTTGATCTTCAATGGAGCATTCGGCCAAGGTGTTGATTGAGAGAGGGAGAAAATGAGATGAAAAACTCCTAATGGAGGGTTCAGCCAAAGAGGTCTCTTTGAAATCAACCCCCAAACTCCTTCCTTTCTTTGTTAATTCCTCTCTTTCCTTGATGCTTTGCTGGCCCTCTAAGTGTTAAGGCCAAATGTGGGAGAGAGAGGGAGAGAGAGACAAGAATCGGCTAAGTGTAGTTTGAGAGAGGGAGATAGAGAGATAGGATTCTTTTGCTCAAGAGGGAGGGAGAGGATGAGATGAAACTTTATCTCTTTTCTCTCCAAGAGAGGATCGGCCAAAGGGGAAATTTGGTGGTGTGTGTCTTTTGTTTAGCCCTGGCCTCCCAACCACCCACACTAAGGTGTGGTCTTTCCCATGTGTCCCTTGGTTAAACAAGAAGATGCATGGCTTACACTTGGGCTTTGTCTTTCCCATGTATCCCATCCAAGGAGACACATGACTTACACTTGGGGCTTGTCTTTCACATGGCTTACACTTTGGGCTTGTCTTTCACATGACTTACACTTGTCCCTTGGTCAACCAAGAAGATGCATGGCTTACACTTGAGGCTTTGTCTTTCCCAAGTGTCCCAACCAAGGAGACACATCGCTTACACTTTGACTCACTTAATTTTCTTGGACTCATTTCCATATAACTCAAGTGATTTTAATTTCCAACTCAATATAATCCAACTCACCCCATTTGCACTCACCCATGCCACTCTTAACTCAAGACTTGAATTTATTCCTTAATTAAATAATTCCTTAACTCAACTCCCTTCACTTAACCCTTTTGAACTCACCCATGGTTGACCAAGTCAACCATGGTTAGCCGACCATGCATGTGCATTAACTCATTTGCCACCTCACTTGATGAGGTGGATTTGGGTCCCACTTGGCCATGCCACCTCATACATATGCCACCTCACTTGATGAGGTGGATCCCATGGCTTGGGTCTTAATTGGGTACATGACCCAATTAAACCAATTACTTACCCATTTACCTTAAACATCAATTCATCTTTACCCATTGGGTCCCAATTGGGTATTTGACCCAATTAATTACATTTACCCAATTAATTTGAATCAAACTCTATCCATGATCCGTTGGATCATAATTGGGCCATTGCCCCAATTCTTACCCATTTAAAACTCATTCCATCTATAAATCTTAAATTTAACAATTAAAATAGATAATATCCAATATAATAATGCATTTGAAAACCCGAGATGTCACAATGGCAAAGGAGAGGAGACTGGACATGCGATAGCCAAACTTGAGCAGTGTGGATGCAAAAGAAGAAATTATGCCTAGATAGCATGCTTTATCTTTTTGTGAAAAATGTAATTTTAAGGAGTGACATTTGGATATGTAATATTATCGTTTCAACTCCTAGTTAATTTAGTTAGATAATTATAATTGACTTATGGGAATCCTAATGCTTTTGCTTTGAGATATGAATGATTATATTCATGTATTAAATGTTATAATGCTTCCGCCGGTTTTGTATTAGCATGTGTAAATATTATCATGGGCATGAGTCCATGCACTCGCTAGGTTGGGCCAGTCGAGGTTCGGGTCTTCGGACTCGGACTCGGCTCGCGTCGTAGCGCTTGCCTCCCTCTCCATAGAGTTTTCTTATTTAAGCTACTCTGATCATGGTGGAAGAGGGCGGGGCCCTACAATTGGTATCAGAGTGGAATGAAAAGCAAAATAAGGAAATACCCTAAGTCAAATTCATACAAAAGACTTAGAAAATTCTTCAAGTTAGGAATTCCCCTAATTAAAAAGTCAAATGAAAACATATAATGATTTTGTTTGTTGATGTGGCATGATTATTAGTTTGACAAATGAAATCTTAACTGTTGTTTCTTAGCATAGGAAAATGAGACCATGTGGAAGACGACCTCGACGGAACGTGGAACGTGTTGAGGAATTCAGTGGAAACGTTCCTCCCGTGATGCCTGATGTAACACCCGGATTTCCTTAGCTTATAAAATTATTGGATTGGCCCACTTGGAATGCAATTTAATTGAATTTGAGATTAAATGGTTGAAATGGACAATAGATGGGCAAGGAAATGGGTTAATTACCCATTAATACCCAATGGGTCATGGGTGAGCTGATTTTAAAGTAATTGGGTAAGTTTAGTTAATTAGTTGAATTGGATAAATTAGTGCATTTAATGCATTAAACTCCACCTCGTCAAGTGAGGTGGCATGTGAGTGATGTGGCATTGCCATGTGGTATACATGTCATCACATGGAAGCCAACTAAGTAAGGATGCCACATCATCAAGTGACATGGCCAAAGTGGGATCCAAGTGTCATGTGGTGACCAAGTCACCACATGCATGGTCGACCATGACATGGGTTTACTTGGTCAACCACTTCAGAGTTCAATTGTTGAATTAAGGTTTTGCTGAGTTGAGAAGATGAAGGGATGAGATGGATGTCTTGTCTAAGTACATTATACTTAGACACTTGGGAACTCAAGGGTCTTCATCTCAAAAGCCATAAATCCACCCTTAGGAAGCCAAGGGAGGTCTCCTTGGTTAGACCAAGCTATTATGAAGAGGGAGGGAAGAGTTTAAGGTTGTTATATAAAAACACAAACCCAAGGGGCGCTTCAAACCCCTTGGCCGACTCCTCCTCCGTGAGCAAGGAATTTCCCTTTACTCTCTCCTCTCTCTCTCTGCCACCTCTACCTCCATACATTGGAGACTCTGAAAAACAAAGAAAGGAGAAGAAAAATTAAGGAAGAAGTGAAAAATCAAAAGAAAAAAAGAAGATTGAAGGAAGGTCTGCCTAAGACTTAATAATATAGGATTTCATCTAAGGGAATCATAGGTTTGGCCATGGTATGGCCGAACCCATGGGTTCCATGATTGTTTGGAATGAATGTCCAAAAATGTTATAAGGCCATGGAGTTGGAAATCCATCCAAAAGATGGTTATGGGTTGAAACAAAACAACCATAAGATTAATCAGAACCCATGCTATGATACTATAATTGGATGGATTATGAAAAACCCTAACCTTGGCTAGTGGGTAAGATAAGTTTACTAAGTTAAGTATTGAAAATGGAATCCATGTTTAAATATGATTAAGAATAGATTTCAAGAAGAAGGGCCTTATAATACATGCAAACCCAAAGAATTGACAGAAAGTCAGTCGACTGAATCTTATGATTCAGTCGACTGAAAGGGCGCTGGCGAGCACACAAAGGATCTGTTAGTGTTTCAGCCGACTGAATCTTATGATTCAGTCGACTGAAAGTATACTGGCTAAGCACACAAAGGATTTGTTGGTATTTCAGCCAACTGAATCTTATGATTAAGTCAAATGAAAGTATATTTACCAAACATAAGGGATCTGGTTGTGTTTCAGCCGACTAAATATATGATTCAGTCAACTGAAAGTATATTGGCCAAGCATGTATGATATCTAGTTGTATTTCAGTCGACTGAATCTTATGATTCAGTCGACTGAAATTGCATTAGCCAAGTACGTATGATATCTGGTTGTTTTTCAATGGACTGAATCTATGATTCAGTTGACTGAAAGTGTGCTGGCCAAAACATGTATGATATCTGGTTGTTTTTCAACCGACTGAATCTATGATTCAGTCGACTAAAAGTGTATGGCCAAGCACATATGATATCTGGTTGTATTTCAGCAGACTAAATCTTATGATTCAGTCGACTTAAAGTTTATGTGTCAAATACAGATGGGATCTGTTTGTGTTTCAGTCGGCTGAATTAGAATGTTTTATTTTAGATTATTTTCCAGATACCTCTATCTATCTGGTAGGATGGAAGGGATGATGAAATTAAAATGGAAAGTCAAATTAATATATATGGATGAATTTGATAAGGTAAAGAGGTTCGCAGAGGGACTAAGATTCATCTTGAAATGCCCCGCCCTTTCCGAGAATCAGAGTCTAATTTTTTTTTTTTTAATAATATAATAACACCGGAAGAGGGCGGATGATGTCACGACGCGAGCTAAGTCCGGACTTCTAAAGTCCGACCCTTAACTGGTCACCCATGTGTGTATGGACTAAACCATGATAGATAAAATACACATGGAACTAGTCAAAATTATGCGGAATAAAAATAATTAATTGCAGAACTAAACTAATGCAGAATATAATCCATCTTAGGTTAACCATACATTCTTAGATAGCAAAGCACAAGTCATCCATTAAAAACTACTTATACCAAATCAAGGTTCATCGAACACTTCACAAACCATAGCAAAGTTTACTAGCTATTACATATCCATAATATGTAATTCAAAAGACAGTAATATAGAAATCCCAATCATCATTCAAGCACTTAAGCTTGGTTCCCCTCCAGGTCCACGACCTTCTCTTTCCCTTTTCCATTTCCTGCATTATCCTCTATGGATAGAATTAGGGTGTTAGATCAACGCGCCCAGTAGGTTTTCCGACCAGGGCTACCAGAGGGTTAGTATATAAAAACATGCATATATCAACATATATATATATGATCATCCAAATAGATAAATCAATGCTATCTAAGTATGCACATGTAATGAGTCCCTCCCATCATGCATATACATAGCCATCACTTGACGAGACTCTCATCATCAAGGTAAATCACAATACTCTTTCATTGCTTCTCGATGATATTCCTCCTGGCGGGACCCTCATCGCCTAAGGAGACCAATGTATTTCTCATCAGTATAACATTCCTCCTTGCGGGACCCTCATCGCCTAAGGAGGCCAATGTGATTCTTATCATCATGATACTACTCCTGGCGGGACCCTCATCGCCTAAGGAGGCTTTCCATAATCATCATCCCATGTCCATGCATGAGATGCCAATGAATATATGAAGCATGTAAATAAATCTCATGATTCAAAAACCAATTGAAACATAATAGTAATAACAACTTATCTTATCAAAATCATGATAAAACCAATCATAATAGTGGTGACAAGTAGGTAGGAAACCTACTGAAGATTCACTTCACCGTCCTTTATTTCTTAAGCGTCGCCCGTTCACGACTCATGCGTCGTTCAAGTTTCGTCACCTTGTTTCATGTCAATAAGTCAATACAATATACCATCTGATTTCTAACTAAGTCCAAAACCACTCTGTGGGGTTCGGCCATACCCCATGGCCGAACCTCACTCACTTTACTTTTTGGTCTCTCTTTTTATTTAACTTAAACCATTCATTAAACTTTACTTCCAAATGAACCTTGGTAGGGCTCGGCCATACAACATGGCCGAACCATACCACTTTGGTTTTGACCCACATTTCAATTCCTTTGGTCATCTTATCTTTGATCATTTCATCCATATTTACCATGATGCCATATACTAACCTTTGCTTAATTTTCTTAAAAAAACAAGGTCCAAATCCAAACCACCTTAGTGGGGTTCGACCATACAACATGGCCGAACCTCACCACCTTAATTTGGTCCTTTACATCATTCATACATACATCTCCAATTCATTATGAATTAGCATTAAGTCCATCAAATAATCATTGGTGGGGTTCGGCCATACTACATGGCCGAACCTCACCCTATGGATTTTTATCCCATATTCCCTCATCTATCTTGCTTGGTTATTTACTGATATTAAGTCCATAATATACATACATAATTCTTGAATCAAAGGCATGGATTCATTCAGAATCTCCAACTATGTTCTTACTCCATATAACCATAAAAACAGTCCATGGGGTTCGGCCATACACATGGCCGAACCTTATGGTTCTTTTGCCCAATGATTCCATTATTTATATACCAATTGGACTCTACCCTTTAGCCATGTTAACCACATGGTTCAGCCATCCAATGGCCAAACCAAAACAGTAACCTTATCACATAAAAATCCCATAATAATGTATGGTTTTTATCTCTCAAAAACCATTACAAATTACCATATAAATATCATATCATTTCATGGGGTTCGGCCATCCCAATTGGCCGAACCCTATGGCCTATGATTCAAACCTCTTTTGTCAAATACTTAGCCTTATTTAAAACATGTAAACCTCTCCACCATTGATATGATTTCTATCTCTCCAAAAACCATACCAATCATCAAATACTTTCATGGGGTTTGGCCATCCAAGGTGGCCGAACCCTATGGTCCATTATTTGGACCTTTTTAACTTACATCTTATGTCCATTAAAACATGTAAAAATCAGCATAATAATGCATGGTTTTTACCTTTCAAAAACCATCGAAATATCAAAATAATTTCATGGGGTTAGGTCATCCAAGGTGGCCGAACCCAATGATCCATTTTGTCATTTTTAAACAACCACTACCCAAGATTTCAACCCTTGATGAATTCGGCCATCCCATGGCCCAAAACATCAATTTTATCTCCATATTAAACACCTTTAAAAACTTAAACCATTGTATGGTTTTTATCCCCCAAACCATACAATCAACCATAAATATTTCAAATCCTTTCATGGGGTTCGGCCATCCAAAGTGGTCGAACCCTATCGTCCATGTTTCTATCTCTTTTAACCATCAATATTCATATTCTAACCCTTGGTAGATTCGGCCATCCCATGGCCAAATCATGTTCCTTTTTAACCAATTTATCAAAATAACCTCCATGGATTACTTACCAATTTTCCAAGCCTTTCTTCTTGCCTTTTGATCCTTGCTTCACTCCTTCTTTCTTCCTTAGTCTCAGCTGATTAGAAGCTTGAATCAATGGTAAAAACACCAAGGATAATTCGGCCAAGGGGGTATGTTCTTGAGAGAGGGAGAGAGATAAGAATTCCAAGGTTTTTGCAATGTAGAATTCGGCCAAGAGGGTGGTGTTTGCTGCTTTTGTTAAACAGCCCTTGGACCCCTCATTACTCTCATCAAATCTTGTTTAAACCAATGAGGCACTTGCTGCCAAGCAAAGCACCCCTTGGCACTCCCAACGCACCCTTTGGCACTCCCATGCATCTCATCCAATTCCCATTCATTTCATTTAAAACTATGCATGGAAAACCCACTCCACAAGTCCCCAACGTGTGGGACTTGTCTTGGGTGGCTTGAGACCAAAGCACTCTTTCATCTCCCATTTGACTCAATGAATTTACAAGACCCCTTTGGTTTCCATTTCAACTCAACCAACTCATATGCCCAACTCACCACATTAAATGATACTCATTTAATGTACTTGAGTCAACTCCATTTCTTAATTTAAACCCAACTCAATTAAGTCTCAAATCAACCTGATTTAACTCACAATTGAGCTCACTTGAGGGTCCACACGGTCAACCATGGTCCACATGGTCAACACGACCCATTGGGTCCCCATTTAGCTTATTGACCCAATTAACGCCTAGACCCAATTATGAGTGGTTTAGCCCCTTTGAATGTGGTTTACCCATTTGCATCAAGCCTACCCATTTATGCTCCACTTAATTTTCAATCAATTCAGCTTAACCCCATTAAATTTAGGCTCACCCAATGGTCAAACAAGTCCATTATGACCCATTGGGTCCCAATTGGGTCCTTTGACCCAATTAACCATTTTGACCCAATTTGATGTTCATTACCCATTCATGATAAATTGACCCTTATACTATGTTCATAAGGTCTTAATTTGAACAATGTCCCCACCATTTTCTCATTTACAATCACATCTAATAAATTTACCAATCCAGTGGCATTTTCATAAATATTCATATCATTGAGAAATTGGGGTGTTAAACATCTCACGTGATCGTTAGCGTTGTCCTTGCAAAACAAGAAGGGATAGTATATTGGACATTGGTAGGATTCCTACCTCATTGAGAACACTATGGAATATATTATAACACTTGTTTTATTTCAAATATAATGAATGCATTGGTTACATAAATTGTATATGATTATGAGATGATTTTCAATGATATTATGTATTTTAAATGAAATTGCATTCTTGCATACATTACCTCATGCATGGCATGGGAGGGAACACATATAACCGGCAAGCCAAGTTCTGAGCGGTCCGGACATGACTTGGGCTTGAGACGAGCTTGTAAGAAGTTATATGAACTGTTGAGATTTGGCCTCTTTCGGTTGATAGAAATGATATGGCGTAATTGGGCCAAAGAGCTCCTGGGAAGGTCTCGAAACCCTGTGCAGAGGGAGGAGTCCACACTCCATTGGTAATCTCGATTAATTTGTGGATGGGTATACAATGCCCTGGTGGTTGTCGCCTCAAACATTGTTGACATAATTGGCCAAGGAAACTATTGATTGATATATGATGTGATTGAGTATGGACATTGGGTGGGATTGCATTTGGCATTGACACCCATGACATGACACTTATGTTAGCATGATTATGATATGAACATCATGCATTGTTTTATTACGTACAAGATGTTTTACAAATATGATGTTAATGATGTATATACCCTTGATTTATGTTAAACTAATATTACTCCTATGTGTATCCTAACCCTAATTGGAATACCTACTGGGCATGTTGACTAATGCCCTACTTCTATCCTATAGATGATGGAACAGGGAATGATAAAGAAAAGGATGTTGGACCGGAAGGGAGCCAAGCACAGGAGCTTGGGAAGATTTAATGTTTAAATTACTCAGTTTGAATTTCAATGATGTATTGGGAGGAATTACATTTTGGATTGTAATAACTTAGAACTTATTTGCTATGGTTTGATAATCCTTAAGTTTATTGGAATCTTTATGGTGATTGGTTTTCCTTGCCTAATGATGACAAGAGAATGAATAGTATCCTATTCATATGAATTATTCCACAAACATTATGAAAAGCCTGTGAAAATGTTTTAGTGGACTTAGTCCACGTACACATTATAGTGGCCAGTTAAGGGTCGGGTTTTGGAAAACTCGGATTTGACTCGCGTCGTGAAGACCCGTCCTCTCTCACTTATTTAAAAAAAATATATATATACTCTGATTTATGCAAGTGAAAAAGGGCGGGGCGTTACACTTGAGGTTCAAAGTTTCTTTCAAAACTTGGTGAATATGGTCATGCAGTCTGCACAGACTGGACACGACATGGTCCTCGCCACTAGTTCAGGAGATCGAGCCATGGTAAGGGACTTCCAACACCAACAACCCCCTTACTTCAAAGGCACGGAAGGTCCCATGGGAGTAGAAACTTAGTTGAAGAAGACCACTCAGATCTTAGAATTACTCAAGATCAATGACGAACAAGATCGAATCCTTCTCGCTACCTCCCAATTCATCGACGATGCTAGCCAATGGTGGAAATCAACCAAGGAAACTCAAGTAATGGCTGAAATGACATGGAAGAGTTTCACAAAACTGTTTCTGGTAAATTATTTCCCAGAGGAAGAGAAAGGGGTCAAGGCTCAATAATTCATCAGCCCATTCCAGGGGAGCATGGCCATTGCTAAATATCAGCGGGAATTCGTCTAATTATCCCGCTATGTACCTTACATGGCTGGCACTAAGTCCAAGAAGACTCAGAAGTTTGAGAGGGGTCTTCGACCCGCCATCAGGTCCGGGTGATATCCGCTCCAGCCAAGACCTTTGTAGAGATAATGAGCAGGGAAACTCTTATTGAAAAAGATATGATGGAATATGCAAGCCACCATGAAAATAAGAGGAAACAGAATGGCAGAAACTTTTACCGACCTCGCAAGAAGTTTCACCAAGGCTCCAAGTACTCCTCAAACTCAATGCCTGCAGCATCCATCAGCCAGCAGAACTCTAGCATTCCTTCAGCTTCAGCACCTGTGATGTAACACCCCGCCCTTTTTCAAAAGCTTAAAATCAGAGTATGTTTTTTTTTAATAGAAATTAGAAAAAATGATCAATATGTTACGATGAGAGCCAAGTCCTAGTCCAAAGACCCAACCCCCGACTGGCGCAACCTAGCATAGGCGGGAAATAGCCCAATAAACATTTGTGCATGTGCTAGAACAATCTGCAGAAATAGTAAATGCGGAATATTTACAACATTCAATCACTTTATAGCAAAGATAGGAAAATTACTCAAATCTTAAGTCAAATACATCACCAACTCAAATATAAGTCAAAGATCTAAGTTATTACATATCTGATAAGTCCTCCAATGAATCATATTTTTCTAATAGAGCATCAAAATAAAGAACTAAAATTTCCAAGTGTCACTTTCTCCATTTTCCTTAGGCTAGACTACCACTGGGTCCAAGCTCTTCTCCTTTGCCTTGATCTATTTTAACATCTAGGGGAACATATAAAGGCTTAGTCAACTTGCCCAGTAGGAATTCCGATCAAGGTAATGCACAACATGTGTAATATCATAACAACATATAATAATAATAATATTGGGAAAAACACATGTTATGACAAGTATACGTTTCTCAAAGGTAATCAAAAGAAATTAAAATATCATAATTACAACCCATACTTGGTATTAATCACATGATGATATGTCATGGGTGTCATACATCAATGAAATGCCATCTCATACCCATGCATCAAATCATAGTTTTCTTTTCATTTCAATGGTTCTTAGTATTGGCCACTTATGTCCACAGCATTTGAGGCGGCAACCACCAGGGTGTTGTTACCCATCCACAATTTAACCGAGACTATCGGTGGAGTGTGGCCTCCTGTCTCTGCGTAGGGTTTTGGGACCTACCCAGGAGCTCTTTGGCCCAATTAATGTCGTAGCAACCATATACAAGGACAGGCCAAAGTCTAAAACTTGTATTATCAATATACACGAGACAAAGCTAGGTCTGGACATTTCATTCTTGGCTAGGTAATGTAAATCCCTCCCATGAAACCATGCATGAGGATCATGTATGCAATCATGACAACAAAACATGCATCATATAGTTCTATACTTTTGCAATACATGAAAATACCATAGTAATCTAACTCCATAGAAATCTTGTTGAAATAATCATAAAACTCATAATTTCAAAAGAAACAATTATAGAAATGGTAAGCAATTTCACACTTATGTGCTTCAATAAAGTAGGAAATCCTACCTGATCTAAGATGATCAACTAAAGAGAAGCTCATGCGGCTACTCAAACGGCGTCGGGACTACCCTTGGCTCCTTTTGTCCATGTATATGTTTCAAATTATAATTTCATGTCTGTTAGTACCCCGGCTTGCCGAGTCCCTATGTCTGTCAATTCCATGACTTGGGAAGAAGCACTTGCTAAAAAGATTGAAGACTCAAGGTGATCAAGAGTGAAGATCATGCTCCACCGGATTGAAGCTCATCGTATATGGCAATCACAAGAGGTAATTGGCCATAGATGACTTAAGATGGTACACACACCTTAGAAGGACTATCTCTAGGCTTAGTTGAACAAATTTTAAGACCATAAGAAGCCTAAGAGAGGAAGTTGAACAGTCAACTGGAAGTGAACTTGGAAATATGAATTAAGTTCACTATCAGCTCGACCAATCGTTCTCACCGATGCCTCTGTGGAGACAGGATTGACCCATCGTGGTCAAAGACTGGTTGGCCATATTGATAAAGGTTCTGGAACATTGAACTGTCATTCTGGGTATGCCTTTGATCGAGAGTATCGTACGCACCGACCCCTCGATGATGAACTTAACAACCCCTCGTGGTCAATGACTCTTCGATGATAACTTATGAATTCTGAAACTTAGAACTCAAGTGGACTCTCGAGAAAACAAACATCTCGATATTCAAGACTGAACGAGAGTACTAGGCCCGACCCCTCGGTAATGGATGACAGGTTGTTCTGGGCAGGACAAGTTTCTGGGCATGAAACTCTGTCTACATGGTGTTGCCCTAGACCGAGCCTCTCGTATGGACCGACCTCTCGGTGCCATGACTGTCGACCCATCAGCGACACCGACTTGTCAACTGGGAAGTAATTATACTGTTGGGTGTGTATTTAATGCACAACGGTCGGGTGGTTGAATAGCAACAAATATGAACACCGACCCATTAGTGCCACTGACCTGTCAGTATTGGAAAGTTTGAAAAACCATGAAGAGTCCTCTATAAATATGAGTGTTGTGTGATCATTTTATCATCTTCCTTGAACTGAGAATACTGATACACTCTAAAGAACGATCAACATTTTTGTATTGAGAATCATAAACAACCAATCTATTGATTGAGTTTGAAAATGAGAAAAAGAGGGGGAAAGAAAAGACATAAACTAGGAAACCTTTGGGAAAACCAGTTTCCTTGTCACCCTAAGATTGTGATTGCTTCAAGACGGCCATAAGGAGGAGTGTCAGCACACATTGGGTGGGATCTTCAAGAAGCACATATCAACGAGAAATAGCTTCAAAGGCAAGTGCTTCTTGGTTTTAATTTTATTTTTAAAGCCTTTGTCCCGAAAGTGGAATAAGAGAATTGGCTCCTGAACCACTATAAAAAACTCTAGAGCGTCGTCTCTAGCACAGTAGTGGGTGGAATTCTCAGCTGATTGAGTGAGGTGGAATTCCTACTCTAATTGTGAAGGTGTAAGTCCCTACTTAGTGAATTTGGGGATAGCTCAATGTTGAGCGAGTCCTAACAGTGGATGTAGGTTGGCGAACTGAACCACTATATATCTTGTGTCCTTCTATTTGTGGTGTTAGAGTTATTTTCTTGTGTTGATTGTTTAAACACATTTGATTGTTATATCCACTGCGCTTAAACTAATCAATCGACTAATTTTAAAAAGGACCAACGATTTTAGATTGACCTATTCAGCCCCCTCTAAGGTCAATCCTGTTCTAGTTCCCAAGGGAACTTTCAATTGGTATCAAAGCCTAGTGCTCGTTACAAGGATTTAGCCATCCGACTTGATCCAACCTAGAACACCATGAGAGACAGTCATGCAATATCCAAATCCCCTTACTTCGATGGAACAAACTATGCCTCATGGAAGGCTAAAATGAGAAGTTTCTTTGTTTCCATAGACTCATCAGTATGGGATTTGTAAAACTGGATGGCAGGAACCCATGGAAGAAAAACTGGTAGCATTCACCACAACTGTGTTGATGACACCCAAACCTTTGCATCTTAGACACCTACTGAGAAAGTTGCTCAGACAGCAAATGGCAAAGGCATGAATGCCCTTAATTGTGTAGTTTCTGACGATGAATACAGGCAAATCATGACCTGTAAAACTGCAAAGGATGCATGGGATGTTCTTGTGAGAACCCATCAAGGTACCTCAATAGTCAAGAGGTCGAAACTTCAGATCCGCCAAAATCAATTTGACACTATTAAGATGAGGGAAAATGAAGTCTTCATGGATTTTTGTTCCAAGGTAAGCGACATTGTAAATTAAATGTGCGCTTTAGGTGAAGGGATACCCGAGGACAAGGTATGCACCAAAATTGTTTAGAATCTTGCTGAAAGATTCAAGCCCAAGGTTGTGTCTATAGAGGACAACAGAGATGTGTCCAAAATTTCTCCCTAGACTTAGTACTAAGACTTAATTTGAGGATTAGGATGGTTTAGAATCAACCCAAGACAAATTTGGGTTAAGAAAATGGAAATTGGAAAATTTGGAAATTTTTTGGTTTTTCCACAACTTATGAAATTTGATTTAAGATCCATGTATTTGTTAACCAAATCATGAGTATTAACCTTCTAAAATGTGACAAATCACCTGTGGAATCAATCTATGAGGTTATGTTTATAAATCAAGGTCAATGACCGACCCCTTTGTGATTTTCGAGTTCAAGAAATTCGGCCCGCACTGCAGTTTTCTACAAGTGACTGTCTGAAGAAGACAGGTCTTGGAACCTATCTCAGACGTTCCGAGACGAGTTTCAAAGGGTTGGACAGTCCTAGGGAACGGATGACATTTCAAGGACTACAGTAAGGTATGAGGTCTCAGAACCCTTCTCGGACGTTCCGAGGCCAAGTTCCGAGAAGACCAATGAACCTCCGGAATACTAAACACTTAGGAAAAATCATAAAAATCTGTTAAGTCCAAAAGAGGACCCGAGGTCTCGAAACCTGGCCCGGAAGTACCGAGACCAAGTTCCGAGTAATCTAGTGTGAATTGAAAATCTAATTTTTCGGAAGTTCTGAAGTCTCGGAACTTGGTTCAGAAGTTCCGAGACCAATTTCTGAGCAGACTAACATGACTGTATATTTCAAACTGTCCGAAGGGGACACAGGTATTCCGAAGCTTTGGAACATGCTTCGGAAGTTCCGAACTAGCAGTGACCAGACTGTTTTGATCTTAATCCCACACTCTTGTTTTGATCATTATTTTGGGATTAATAAGACACTAGTAACATTCTCCAAATCTGACCCCTCAATGGTAATTAATAAAAGTACTAAGTATTAGATTTGGAAACCAAGGACATTAACTACTAATGTGATTATTGTGTTTTAATCCATGGATATAACCAAAGGACCCAAAGGTGACTTAGAGGTGTACAAGTCGTTTCGTGATTCGTCCTTCCCGCCGATTATCTCCAATCAAGTAGGTTTTCCTACCTACTTGAAGTACCAAAGTGATACTATAAATGTATATTTGATTCAAAGTTCTATAAATTGATTTAAATGTATATTTTGATGATGATTTAATAAAGTGTAGTTTTTGGCATGGAAAATATGGCTTATTTTATATATTGTCAAATGGATTTGATATCATTGCATGGACAATGACTTCATGCATCTACATGGGATGGGAAAGCATGAGACTGAGATAAAGGGACGACGTACCTTACTCGGAAACATTTATATATGTATGGAATGAATAACCAGTGTATATGACCGCGTCCATGGGTTACAGAAAATATGGCATTCTAATTGGGCATTAAGCTCCGGGGTCAGAAGAAGTCCCTAAACCTGCGCAGGAGTATGGGTGTGTAGCACTCCCCCGGTAATCCCGGTTAAATTGATAGTATTGGGTAGTATCTCCCAGCAGGTGCCCCGAGAAAGCTACGGACATAAGTGGCCAATGTTTATAACCATTGAATGAGAAAGAAAGATTGACCAATGCATGGGGCATGAGAAGGGCGTGCATCAATTCATTTCACCATAGCATAATGCATCATGTGAATTTTTAAGTGCATTTGAAACTATTATGAATCTTATTTATATGAAATGATTATGAAGTAGATTTGAATGAGTTCTTGGTACTAGTATGAAATGGATTTTGAAATGTGGGATGGGGTATGATTTTCGAATGTGGAGTATAGTATGCTTAATACATATGATTTGTTTTCTAGTTTTATTACATCACATGTTGGTACCCACTTTGATGGGAATTCCTACTGAGTGTGTGACTAAGCCTACAATTATTTCCCCCTTTTAGAAACTGATACAGGAAATGAGAAAGGCGATGAGGCCGGACTGAGCAATAGCCAAGCATGATTGGAAAGGAAGCAAAAGAAAGAGCTTAAAGAGAGTTATACATTTTGATATTTTGGAATTGAAGATAATTTAATTCATTTTGTCATTTTATCCATATTTTGAGAGAGTGTATTTTGCAGGAGTTATGAGAATCGAAATGTAATCATTGATATAGAAACTCCTAAATACTTGTGTTAGACTTGATACTTATAATTTAACTTCAGTGGGATGCTTACACTTTGCTTTGGAATGTGAATGGTTATCATTCAGATGCATCATATTTTTGTATGTTTCCGCAGGTTATATTATTGTGTTGCAAATGTGATAATTGACTTATGTCCATGCGCACAGACTAGATGGGCCAGTCGAGGGTCGGGTCTTCGGACTTAGACTCAGCTCATGTCGTGGAGCTAACCTCTCTCTCTCCACTAAATATCCATACAATCCTATTCTGATGTTGGTGGTCGGAGGGAGGGGCTCTACAATTGATATCAGAGTGGATGAAAAACAAAGTAAGGGTTTTCCCTAAGTTAAATTTGAATAAACCATAGAAGTTGTGAATAAAAGGTGTTAGTCACGTCATGAAATGTACGCGAGTAGAGAGGTAGAAGTGGAAACTTAGGAATTTTTCCAGTCTAAGAAAGTAGGATAAATGTATGAAATAACTTTCTCGATATGATATGGTAGTACTGGTTGGAATGAACATACTCATGCATTTATAAGATAAGGAATTTTCTAACCGTCGTTGCTTGACATAGGAAAATGCCGCCTCGAAGACGTACGCGACGAACCTCGGAATGTGCCAATGAGACTAGCGAGAATGTTCCCCCTGTAACACTGGAAGTCCAAAACTTCCTGCATAATATGGTACATATGCAGTCAACTCAGACTGGGGCGGGCGTGGTCCAAGCCAGTGACACTGCCACAATAAGAGACTTCATGCAACAACATCCTCCTACGTTTAATGGCACAAAAGGATCAATGGAAGCTGAGAATTGGATGGAGAACATCACCTAGACATTCAAGTTACTCAAAATCACAGATGAGGAAGATCAAATCCTTCTAGCCAGCTCCCAACTCATCAATGATGCTGGAAAGTGGTGGAAAATGGTCGAAGAAGATGGGCTACTGACAGATAGGACATGGAAGGACTTCACTTAGCTATTCTTAGTACGTTATTTTCCTGAGGAAGAAAATGAAGTCAAGGCTCAGGAATTTATAAACCTGATGCAGAGAAACATATCAGTTGCGAATTACCAAGTGGAGTTCACTTGATTGTCCACTTATGCTCCTTACATGGTGGATACTGAGTTGAAGAAGACCCGCAAGTTTGAAAAAGGTCTTTGACCTGCTATCCAGTCAAAGGTAGTATTCCCGGCGACGAAGACATATGCAGCGATAGTGAGCTGGGCAATCACCATTGAGAAAGATCTGGTAGACTCAGCAAGTTTCATGGAATGTAGGAGGAAACAAGGTGGTGCAAGTTCCTCTCAACATCATAAGAAATTCTCACCAAATGCACCACATCCTTCAACTTCTGCATCTGTTGTACAGTCTACTGGCAGTTTGTTCTCATGTTATCACTGCGGACAAGCAGGCCACACGAAAAGGAACTGTCCACAACTCAATAGAACATCGGCCACACAGTCTTCTGGCAGCACTTTCTCATGCTTCCAGTGTGGATAGACAAATCATATCAGGAGAAACTATCCCTAGTTTCGTCAAGGACCTCCAGCGTGGACATTCTACCATCCTTCAAGTAGACCAGCTCAAACCCCACATGTATCAGTCACAGACTCAGCTGAGACAACCCCCAACGCCAGCAGCTACGGGATGAGTATACTCTCTTGTTCTCGCTCCAGAGGTCATTGATCACTCTGTGATCTAAGGTGTGGCCATCATCGGTAGCTTGCATGCTATTGTATTATGTGACTATGGAGCATCACATTCTTTCTTGTATGCATCTATTGTTTCGAATACGGGTCATTATTATGCATGTGGGATGCTATTGATATTGGATTTGATATTTTAGAACATGTATATGATGTTTAGGTTAGTTTTAGATCATATGATTGTACTTGGAGTATGTTGGTAATGATTAGATTAATGGCATGTTAATATGATTCATAACATGTGGCATGATGGTAGAGATAATGCACGGTAGGCATGGCATTGAGCATGGGATCTTCATATTCATGGGATGGGTATAGAGGTGTAGTCCGTCATATTTCATGAAAACCACGACGATGGTAGTGTAAGTCCTCGTTTTTAGTGAGAAGTACCACGCATGTGGTAGGTTTGGTTTGTTATTCCATGAAAGATCACGAAGACTGTTATTTTGTGGTGGTGTTGTGTAGTCCTCACTCATGTGAGAAGTACCACGTTGTGTAGAGTGTAGTCCTCACTTCATGTGTGGAGTGCCACATTGTGGTAGAGTGTAGTCCTCGTTCCTGCGGGAAGACCACCAAATACAGTGGCTAGTGTTGTGGAGAAATGATACACTGAACATATATATTGAGCATTTTGGGCATGGCAAGTGCATGGACGTTTAATATGGATTTATCTTATTATGCCTTAATATCATATTCATGGTGTTCAATTGAGGATAATGGAGATATCATGTTGTATAAATGTGTTATTGTGTTTTTTCATTGGGCTTAGAGCTCACACCCTTTACATTGCAGGTATTCCTCTGGGTTTAGGCTTGGAGGAGAATGCTAATATTTCAATTCTTAGCTAGGTGTTGATGTTATGTGACTAAATTTTATTTGTGGATGTTGTCTATTCCTATGAGACTCAATTACGTGTAGTTTGAGAATATTGACATATTAGTTAATTCTATTTTTATTTTATGGATAGGTTGTGAGTAAATCTGTGAGATTGGGTGTGACATTGATAGTAGATGTTATTCATTTTATTCTGTGGATGACATTAGAATTTATGCGATGTGTTAAGTGGGCATGAAAGATTTGATGGCTTTATCTATTTTATCTATAATCTTTAAAAAAAAATTATATTTATTTCCCCCAGCCACAAATTTGTGATGTAAGACCCGTTAATTGTGTTGTTACGTTAGTTCACGCTCCGTTTAGGTTGTAAAAGGAGCGGGGTGTGACATTGCATGTTTGGGTGTTTACCCTATATTATTGGCACTACTATAACTGTGTAGTCATGGTGTTAACCCTGTGTTGTGATTGCCATGTGCATGGGGTACTAACCATGGATAGGTTACAATTATGATAAGGTGTTATGGGTGTTAACCCTACAGTATAATTATACTTTGTTATGCTTGTATTGACCCTATGATAATGTTATTACCATAGGCATGCATTTTCTTGATGATATAGGTAGGTCATTGTTGAGCATAGGAAAATTACCATTTTACCCCTGATTATTGGACCAGTTAGTTCTCCATTGTGTATATTGAAAGTTCCCTAGTGGTTTGAACCCTATTATCCTTAGAGGGGGGTGAATAAGATAATCACCAAATATGTGTTCTTTTCAAATTTTACTCGATTAACAATTGAGAGTGCGGAATTAAAACAATATTAATCAAGTGGTGTGTGAACAAGAGAATGTACAAATAAGTAAACTCACACACAAAGCTCTAACACCACGTACACAAGATTTATAGTTATTCTGTTTAGACAAACCTACGTCCAGTGTTAAAACTCACCCAACCTTGGGCTATCTCCAAATTCAGTAAGCGTTGGAATTACACCAACACAATAAAATAGGACTTCCACCTATCCATTTGATTAAGACTTTCACCCAACTCCTATCCCACAATTTTTTATAGTGGTTCAAGAGAAAGACAATCTCTTTAACAAACTTCACAAAGATATATTGATTTTTCAAGTTAAAATCTAAACTAGAAACACTTGCCTTAAAGCCTTGAAATGTGTAGATGTGCTTCCGAAGTGTTCGACCCGATGTGATGTCGACGAAGACGTAGACCCATCCTGTAGAGCAATCACAATCCTTGGTAGGCCTTCTAGAAAATTGCGTTAGCAATTTATATCCTAAAAAGATGGTTTAATCATTCTCTCTTAATCTCAATCTAAACCGATTGGATACTTGAATGATTTTCGATTTTTTAGCCAAAAGAGAATAAGCCACTGAATTTGCCTTGGGTGTTTTAGGAATTAACTCTGGTAGATGATGAATAAATTTTCTTTTTCCAACCACTCAAACACAACAAACAATGTTGTATTTATAGGAAAACATAATTTTTTCGAATCTCTGCAACACACGATTGATCGTGTCTTGACGATCAATCATCCGTGTTTGAATATTTTTCCACCAACCCGACCGTTGTGCATTTAATGCACAGTAACGGCACAAAAATGGTAACATGTGATTGATCGTGCCACACGGATGATCGTCCGTGTTTACTGGCGACTGATCGTGGGTTGGCGAATATATCGGCCTGAGGCTATCCTGTTTTGATAGAACTTTGTCAAGATAAGCCCTACCCAAACTCAGGATGACTGATAGTGATGCCAATGTATTCTAGCCATGTACACACGATTGGTCAGGCAACCAATTTATCGTATGTGATCAAGTTTCCAGGCCTTGGTTCAAGTCCAGCCTATGTCCTGTCTCAACGATAGATTACCTACATGATTGTATCATCAAGGTCTAGACGATTGATCGTGGCCACAAATGTATGGTCTTGAGACCACTTGTGTTTGACAGTCCCTTCCAACTAGAACCTTCATTTTTCCAAATGATTGATCATATATCCACGATTGATCGTCTGCTGTCACTATCGAATGATGGCCGACGCGATGTGTTGTCCTAATAGCAATTTCAGATGTTTGAGCTATAAGTCATTTGATTCTATTTTGGTGTCAAACACATGTTAGGTTTGATTAATTATCGAGATGTGATCTCTAAACCTAGGCAAGGTCAACCTAAGGTATGGGTTCCACCTAAGGTCATCTATGGTCACTTACCATCTGTGATTGCCATACACTGTTGATTAGTTGAGCTTTCAAACTTCAACCAACACTTGAGATCTCGAGTCTTGAACTTCTCTCTTCAAGGCAATGCTTCACCTAAGTCACGAAATTGACAAATAGGTGACCTGGCAAGCCGAGGCGCTAACAATTATATATTAGGTGCATTTAATATTGTTTGCTAGTTTCGTAAGAAAAATTGGAAAATATAGAAAATCAAGCAAAAATCGAGAATAATTGCAACGTTATGTGCTAACATGGAAGACCCAAAAATTTTAATAATTAATTTTTGGCCACTTCTAGGAATTTAATTGTAAATTGAATAAATTTGGATCCAATTATGATAGTCTGAATTATTTCAATAATTTTAGATTTAAGTGGTGAATTAATTATTTTAATTTTGGAGAGAAAAAACTTAAAATTTAAAGTCCCTTTGAGGTAGAACAAGATTGACCCAAGAGGAGGAGTGGGGGGGGGGGGGGGTTGTGAATAGGGCAATCACCACTTTTTATGGTCTTCACAAATTTTTTAATTAATTAAAATGATTTGCAGAGGACTAAACAAATTAATCAAGATAAGTGTATTTTGTGATACAAAAGGTGTGCCAATTTTAGATCAATCACACAAGTAAAGAACAAACACCCATAACTACATATTTATAGTGGTTCGGAGTAAACCCTCCTGCATCCATTCTAAGGACTCACCAAACCTTGGGTTATCCCGAATTCACTATATGGGGATTTACACCCTCACAAATAGAGTAGGAATTCCACCTATCTCAATTGACCGGGAATTTCACCTAATCCCTAGAATTTTTAAAGGTTTGACCTACCCCGGTCTACGTCCTTATCCCTCTATTTTTTTATAATGGTTCTAGAGTACACCTTCTATAATCCATTGTACAAGATGTTTTAAAAGAAAATTAAAACACTATGAAGCACTTGCCTTGTTTGAGCTCTCTTGAGTAGATGTTGTGCTTCTTGAAGAATCTCCCAATGAGATGTCGTTTGATGACGAATATGGGTTGAATATGTGCAATCACAATCTATGGGAGGTTGCTTGGATATGGATTTGCAAGTTGATCCTAGACTTGGTTTTTTTTTTCTCTCTCTCAATCTCAGTTAAGATGATTGGATTTTCAAATGATTCACCTATGTGAAGTGCATGGAGAGGAGGTGGGATCTCTTGGAATGCCTTTGGATTTTCTTATTCAAAGCTTTCTCCAAGTGTCCAACCAAACTCATTGAGGTTCGGAGAATATATAGGCAAACACAAAAATCCCAGCACCGAGACGTTGACATATCGACACTGTCAATGTGTCGATTTCCAAATATTACTGCTTTAATATGATCGTTACGACTCCAACGGAACAATCACAAACACGCTCAATACATCGGCATCCTCAATGTATCGACGACCCATCGCTCGATATGTCGGCAGATACATTGTATGGACCTGAGGCTTAACGTTTTTTACAAGGATTTTCATCCAGATCTTTGATCAGCCTCCTCGACATATCGACATCCACAATGTGTCGACCACTCTTGATACATCGACTAACTCGAGTGTATCAATCTGAGAACAGCTTGAAAATACATAGTACTATTTCAATCAGAACTCACACAACCTAGAATGACATGTAGGCTTAAATATCACATTGGTAAATATAATGAAGCCTAAGTGCACCCATGACAGTTACAGAACAAGAAGGGAAAAACATTGGAAAACTGGTATTCTGCCAGGTTGACCCGTCCAGTCCACCGACCCATCGGTGCGAGAGGACAGACCCATTGTGGTCCTCGACAAGTAGACCAAATTGACAAAGGTTCTAGATTGAACACACTGTCATTCGGGGTTGCTCTCTGATCGAGCGTATTGAGTTCCTTTAAATTATGTCATTTACTTTAATTGCAATTTCAATTTCAATCTTTTATTATGTTGGTTCCTTTGTTTGTGTGTTGTATTTTTAATGTTCAATTTATTTTCATGTTTTTATTCTTGTATGTTTATGTATTTTATTCTTTAATTCTTTGTATTCAAATTCTCTCCCTCTCAAGATTCAAATAACTAAGGTTGGAGATATGATATTTTAATCTAAAAACATGTGAATTTAAATTAAGATGAGACTGCATATTCTTGTTTCACCATTTTAATAAAAAGAAGATGAATTTGATTCTCAATTTGTTAAATTCATAAGTTAGATAATGAGGGTGTTACTTTCATTTTCTAAATTAAAATTGTAACTCCATGTATTATATCTCTTAAGATTACATCTTTTTAAAGGTACCGATTTAATTTTAAACATATATTTTGTGGATTTACTTTGTGTGCCATTAACATTTTGTGATTTTAGGAAAGATTGTTATTTTTGGAATGTTCTATTTTTGGTAACTCTTTAAGATTGAAAACTTTTCTTTTTGAAAGTTCTAATTTTAGAAAGTTTCCATAAATAAGAAATTTTTGAAAATCTCAATATTCATGGACTTATATTTTAATTAATTTTTGGAAAGTCTATTTTTAGAAAGTTTCTATTTTAGGAAAAATTTATTTTTGGTAATTGATCTATTTTTGATAACCATCAAATTTTATAAAAATTTCCAAACTTAGAAGTTTTCTAGATTTAGAAATCTTATCTCACTTATGAAAGTTTCAAAAATCAAATCTTTATAGATTAATTTGGTGAGACTCAATTTTAAACTTTTATGGTCTTGACTTATTTAAAATTCTTGTTTAGGATTGTAAATATTATATCTCCTTCATTAGTTGTAATTTAGGAAAATTTTCATTTAGTTAGGTCATGCATTTTTTGTGATTCAGAATCTTCACCTTGATTATGTATGTTTTATTTTGAAGAGAATTTTAAATCGCGCCTTCTAAATTTTTTCTTGAAAATACGCTGCATATGCCAAGGTAAGTGCCAAATCATTTTCTTTTAATTTTGACTTTTCATGCATTCATATAGATTTATTAGGATGCTTGCATTTATTTTGCATAAAAAAAAAAAAATATTGCATATTTACTTTGCTCATGCATATTATGCTAGATTCATGCATTAGTTTAGACTTGTTTGATAATTGTTCTACATATTTGTTTGATGCTTGCATTGGTAAAGTATGATTTCATTCACAATATCTAGAAAAATAAGATACTAAAATGGTTCATGCATCTAATAAAATTAATTAAGGAACCAATAAGCTAGATTTTAGAGTTTCATACATATTAGGAACTATTAGTGTCCTGCTTTTGCCGGGTCCCTAAGTTTGTCAATTCCATGACTCAGGAAGAAGCACTTGCTAGAAGTTTGAAGACTCAAGGTGATCAAGATTGAAGATCATGCTCCACCGGATTAAAGCTCGTTGTTACGGCAATCAGAAAACAGGTATTTGGCCATAGATGACTATAGGTGGTACCCACACCTTTGGAGGACCATTCTAAAGCTTAGTTAAACAAATGGTAAAATCATAAAAATCCTAGAGAGGAAGCTTGAGAGTGAATTGGAAGCAAACTTAGAAATATGAATTAAGTTCATTGTTAGCTCAACCAGTTGTTCTCACCGACCCCTTGGTGGAGACAGGATCGACCCATCGTGGTCATGGACTGGTCGGCCAGATTAACATAGGTTCTGGAACATTGAACTGTCATTTTGGGTATGCCTCTACTTTAAGAGTCTCGTATGCATCGACCGCTCAGTGATGAACTTAACGACCCCTCGTGGTCAAACGACTCGTCGATGATAACTTATAAATTCTAGAACTTAGAACTCAGATGGACTCTTGAGAAAACAGACATCTCGGTATTTCAAGATCGATCGAGAGTACCAGGATCGACCCCTCGGTAAAGGGTGACAGGTTGTTCTGGGAAGGAGAAATTTCGGGACATGAAACTCTGTCGGTATAGTGTTGCCCGAGATCGAGACCCTCGTATGGACCGACGTCTCGGTGCCATGACTGTCGACCGGGAAATAATTATACCATTGGGAGTGCATTTAAAAAGCAACGGTGGGGTGGTTGAACGGTAATATTCTTAGTCATCGACCCCTCGGTGCGCCCGACCTGTTGGTATATGACAAATTCTGCAACTGGTTGTCTTTTCTATAAATACCAATCTATATGCAACCAGTTGATATCATTTGACAAATCCGTTGGACCCTCATCATTATCAGTAAGCTTAAACAAGGGCCAACAAAAGGATTCTCTCTCTCTTGTGCTTACACTTGGGAATCTAATACAACCAATCATAGTGATTGAGGTTGTGAAAAGAGAGAGAGGGGAAAGGATATACAACTAGGATAGATACTGGTAGAACCAATTTCCTTGTCACACTAAGATTGTGATTTCTCAACGACGGCTACGAGGCGGAACGTCAAGATTAACTCCGGCACACATTGGGTGGATATTTGAGAAGCACACATCATCGAGAAAGATCTACAAAGGCAAGTGCTTCTTGGTTTTAATTTTGTTTAAAACCTTTATCCTGTGAAAATGGATTAAAGAGGCTTGGCTCCAGAACCACTATAAAAAATCTAGAGCATCGTCTCTGGCACATGAGGTGGGTGGAATTCCCACCCAATTCGAATCGGTACTTGTGGTGGGTGAAATTCCTAGCCAAATGAGTGAGGTGGAATTCCTACTCTAATTGTGAGGGTGTAAGTCCCCACTTAGTGGATTGGGGATAGTTCAAGGTTGAGCTAGTCCTAACAGTGGATGTAGATTGGCTAACCGAACCACTATATATCTTATGTCCTTGTGCTTGTGGTGTTAGAGCTAATTCTTTGTGTTGATAGCTTAATCACATTTGCTAACACACACACACTTGATTGTTATATCCACTGCACTTAATTAATTAATCAAGTAAGTTTTAAAAGGACCAACGATTTTTTAGATTGACTTATTCACACCCCCCCTTCTCTCTCCTCCTCATCCTCTAGGGTCAATCGTGTTCTAGACCAAAAGGAAAAAGTTCAGGAATGTTTTCAATCTAAATCAATTTTTGTAACTAATGAATAGTTTATCTTCAAGAATGGTGTCTAAGGCTTGTTCTGTCACCAAGACATGCGGTCGAACATTGTCTAAGGATTTGTTGGGACGAGATGTCGTCTGTGCTCCCCCACTTACTTGGGAACTTACCTGGCCATCTTGTGTTTAAATACTCATTGGAGACTTAGATTATTTAGAAAGAAAAGTAGGAGCAAGTCTAGTGATAAATTTTAGGGTCCTATTAGCAGCCAATAAAAATTCAATTTCTTTTAAAGAATTTTGAATCTAGATTTAGGCATTTTCTTGTGTGATTTTTGTGTGAGTGTGAGTGTGTGTGATCGTGTCTGTGTATCTGTGTATGCATCATTGGTCTAGTGATTCCACCAATCGCTTAGTTTGAATTACAATTCCCGTCAGTACATCGATCGTTGCATCTGGGGCCCAGTCAGGCCCAGTCATAGATAATCCACCCTCATCACCATCACCTAATCATCCATTTCACCTACACCAGAACCATCAAAGGAGCCACCCAAATTAACCCATTTACCTATCTACCCATTTACCCATCCACCCATTTATCCAATTACCCATTTAACCCATTTACCAATTTACCTATCCACCCATTTACCCATTTATCCATTTATCCATCACCCATTTATCCATTTACCCATCCACCCACACTCATTTACCAATATTCACCCACTCATCTGCCTTTACCCAGACCCACTACCCACATGTCTATGTCTGACTTGGTCTGAGTCCTTAGTATCTAGTTTAGGTTTTCATCAAGTCAATCTAGTTTAGGATTTTTGTTTGGTTTATTTTTAGGTGTTGCGTTGTGAGCCCTTTTAGGTACATCTAGACCTAGTTAGCATTGTTCCAATATTTTCTGATTTGCACCTGATCACTGTAGACTAGCGAAAATTGAGGACAATGTTCAATTCTAGTTTGGGGGTATTGAAGGGTTACACTTGAGTCTAAAAAAAAATTAGGGAAGAGTAAGTTCATGAGAACAGAGACTCCTTGAAAAAAAAAAATTGTTTTCTTAGGCAAAAAGATAGGCAGACTTAACATTTTCAAGGTAAGAATAGGCGAAGGCTGAGACTCCTTGGTGCTTAAAAAGACTGTCAATCTTAACTTAAGAAAAGCATGAGTCTTGACAATTTGGCGTAAAAAGAGTCACATTTCTAGCATTAACACTTAATAGAGATCTTTATATCATACTTTTACGAAAACACTTTTATAGGATTTATACTTGGAAAAAGTCGTACACAGGCATGTAAAGGTTAGTTTGAAAAAGAAAACTATTCACGGGTCGAGTAATCACTAGAGGAATACCAGTGGAGACTTAACCTAGTGAGCATTAGAGCCATTTATTTTTTCTGACGGTTATAAGTAAACTCTTGTTTCGGCAACGCTTTGAGTCGTTGTTGATCTCATTATCCTTCATCTTGGTCATAATACTGAGAACGCCATCAAAATTGAGTTATTATACCTGAATTTTTTTGGAATTTATTTGAAACAAGGAAACCACCTGTTGAAACTTAGGATATGATTTAGGCCATGTTTGGATCGTTTGAGCCTAAAAGCCCACCTATTTTTTGTCATCTTATCTTGATAGTTCCCCAAGTTGAGCCTTATAAAGCCTATTTTATTGTCATGTTTACCATACCCAACTCCAGTTATGGAGATAAGTTTCATTGAAAAGTCTGTGACCTAATCTAGGGCCCAGGAAAGGTTGGAGATGAAAAATTGGGATGGTACTCTAAAAAAAATGGCACTTAAAAAAAATTGATGAAGAGTAGAAAAAAATATGATGCATCAAAAAAAAAATGGAACATCAAGACATCAAAGAAGGTTGTGGAAGAAAAAGAAAAGAAAAGATGAATATTTTGAAACGTGCTGAAAAGAGAAAAATAGAGGAAGAAATATCTCGATTATATCATAAAAACCTCTAACTTTTTCTATTCAAAGTATTTATTTTTAGAGCCTTCTATCCTTCTTTGATTTGACCCAATCCTAAGCCACGTTTTGTCCTAATAGGAAGTTGTTGATGTTTTAAATTTGTAAATATCGCAAGCGCACGAACCATGTATAGTATAGCGATTGAGTGCGAGGTCGAACCCAAAGGAAAATCTCAAAATATATAAATTAAAATTAAATTTGTGTTCCCTTAAAAAGAATTATTTTCAAGAAGTAGAACCTTTATATGAGTCATGTATCTAACTTGGAAAATCAGCAAATAAGATGTGTGAATTAATTATCCTTGAATTAAAATGGTGAATTAAATGATAATCTTAATCATAGTCAAAATTACAAGTTATAAGATTAAAATACCACATCTCTAATCTTTAATTGAATGAATTTTGAGAGAGCATGTAAATACAAAGAAATCAAATAATAAAAGAATAACATGAATTAAAGAATTTAAAAAGAATAAAAAATACAAGATTTGGGTTAAAACAAATGTTACACAACAAACATGAGACTTAACAAATAAATGACTGAAATTAAATGTGCAGTAACGTAAAGGTTGGTTGTTTGGAATAGACCGTTCATCACCCAAGATGTGTAAACAAAATAAAGGCCTAGATCTAAAATTCATGTAAAGATCTAAAATGCAATTCATATTTACTAATAAAACAAGATTTACGACTTTTTAATTTAATTAATCAAACCTTAGTAATCATGATTCAAAAATTACAATCAAGATCCTAACTATTGCATACACTCATGTTCAATCAAATAAACAAAAGTTGTAATCTTGAAATTAAAAGTGAAATAATCATAAAAGAATTTTAGAAATTTGATGTTCCAGGATTCTAAATGGATGCTTCACTTTATTTCATGGAAGAATTCAGTACATGCACTTATAAATTAAATACAAGAAAGACAAAATAAAAATAAAAATCTACAACTCTCAATTGTAAATTCGAATGGTGCTCCTGTCTTATTGTCTATTGCTCCATCCTTGGTCCTCTCAAGCTCCAGGTCAAATTCGAATTTTACCCTTGGGGTAATGGGTATTTATAGGTTCTGAAAAGAGATGGATGGCATGGATTAAATCAAGTTTTAAGTTAGGAAATCAAAGGACTGAATTGGATCTAATTGGGAATGAATGATGGAAATTTAAGCTTGGATTTTAGGGTTACACAAGGAGAGTCACACGAATTTGGTGTGGCTTTCCTTGGTGGCTAAGTCAAGTGGAGGGAAGATAGGAGATTAGGAGAGAAAATAGGATTTGGATTGGCAACGGGAAATTCGAATTTGTTATGTAGTTTTAGGGTTTGTGCAATGAGATGATGAATGAATGGATGAGGTTAAGAGATGAGATGAATGAATGGATGGATGATAGGAAGATGACATGGGAGGGTTGACTAGGTGTGAAATTCGAATGGAGGGATGGAGTTGTGCAAATATCGTGTATGACATGGATGATGAGGATGATGAGGTGTGTTAAGATACTAGGAATGTATCTAGATGATTTTTAGTCTACGTGCATGGAGAGGTTTTAGGTTGCAAAAATCATGGGATGATGATGTGTAAAATGCGTATGGAGGCTAGCTTGAACTACAAGTTGTTCATTGCTTTGGGTTTATGAATGGAGGGCTTAGATTAATGGGGTTTTGATCTAATGGCTTAAGGTATTTTGGGTAAAATAATTATAGGAATGGGTAGATGGTTGATGGAGGGTTTAGATGCACAGGTGGATCTAAATGGATGATAAAATGCATGACCTAAATCTAAGGTAATATGTGCATGTGATGGATGCATGTGGAGGCGCTAGGGTTTCTAAGAGATGAATAAGTGAATGAGATTAGATGACTTAATATCTAATGGTTAAGATGCTCAATGCATGAAATGAATGCATAAATTAGTAGGTGATGCATGGATGAACACTAATCTAAGGTTCCGATGATCATGATGATGATGGATGACCTAGATCTAATGATATATGAATGGATCAGTTCAATTTTATGGTGGATCTAAGGTTTGACCTAATTTGGTATGTGAGATGGAGAGCTAAGATCTAAGATGGAAGTTGGATGGTGTGGATGTGAAGTTGGGTTATGGGTTTGGGACATAAGTAGTTGGGTTGGACTTAGGTAAATTCAAACATGGACCAAGGAGTTCATTGGACTTGGGCTTTGGATTTGGATCTAGCCTCAGCTCAGGCCCATTTGAATTGGATTTGAGAGCTTGGGCCTTAGTTGGACTGAGCCCAATGTGCGAAATGCGCATGGGCTTGTATGTGGCTTCGCCCATTGAAGCTTTGTGGAGCACAACTTGGCCCATTTGAACTGAGTCTTGGCCCAATGACTTGAATTTCAGGCTTTCGCACTTGGATTGTAACTTTTAACATTTAGAATTAAATAATTATTCAGTCACTTTAAATCTAAAAATTATTAATTAATCTTAGACTCTCATAACTAGATCCAGATAATTAATTTACATAAAATCCTAAAAAGTGACAATATAATTATAATAATTCTAGGTCTTCTCTTTAAAGCTCTAAACTTGCAATCATCTGTTGTTTTAGCTTCATTTTCCTGAACTTTCCATTTTTTACTACAAAACTGACAAACTGTATTAAATGCATCATTATATACAAAATTGAGGATTAACTGGCCCAATAATCAGGGGTAAAAATGTAAGATTTGAGTGCTCAACAGAAGTCCTATTGATCTTAGGTTTAAATAGGGCGTTTCATGTGGAGAGTAAATGAGAAAAAATGATGGTATATGACTCAACGTTCTCAGAAAAGTGGCACCTATTCATGAGATCATTCATTTTCTTTGAATTAAGCTGTCTTTTGTAACACCCGCATTTTTTGTATTATAAATCAGTGTACTTATCTCTTATGATTTGAAATTAGTAGAGATTGCAATGATAAATCGTGAAATTAGAGAGGTAATTAATTAATTAAGAGGGGTTAATTATGATTTAATTAAGTTATTAAATTATTTTAATAATCCTTAATGAGATGGTTTATATATTAATGGATTAGTTAAATTAGTTAGATTAGTTAAAGTGTTAACATGTGTAATGAACACATGGAGTCCATGTCATCACATGAGGTGTCAACAAAGTTGCCATGTCATTTCCATGTTATTGCCACGTGGTGTCCATGTCACCACATGGAAAATTTGAATTTGGCTAGGGTTTACATGCTTGTTCAACACTCATGGGACTTAGGGCCATAAATTAATGAGGTATTTGGCTTACCAAAAATTCTTTGGGAAATGGGGATCTGAAACCCTATAATGGACGGTTGGGATAAGATCTATCCTTATGGTCAATGGCTAGGATTGGGTAGATGGAAACCAAACTAGATACATTGTATCTAGACATATTGGAAACCCAAGAAACACTTGACAAAATCGATAGAGTGGTCTTGAGCCATTAAACATGGGAGGGAAAACCAAAGGAGGAGTTTTAACTCAACTCCATGGAACCCTAGAATGGAGGATTGAGATAAGATCCATCATTATGACCAATGTCTAGGATTGGGTAGATGGAAACCAAACTAGATACATTGTATCTAGACACATTGGAAACCCAAGAAACCCTTGGCAAAAATCTATGGAGTGGTCTTGAGCCATTAAACATGGGAGGGAAAGTCAAAGGAGGAGTTTTAAAAATATTCAACTCAATTCCTCAAACCCAATTCGAATTTCACTCTCTCTGTAATAGTCCGAAATTTTAAATCAATACATATTTGGCATTTATTTACTTTAATTTGAATTTTGATGTGATGGAATGCCAAATGGATCAAATTTTGGGACAAAGGCCCAAGAAGGACCCAATGGACCATAGAGTGAATGGAATTCGTCGGAAGGGTCAACGATGGTCAAAGTGGGGCCCACCTCCACCTCACCAAGTGAGGTGGCGTGTGGACCAAGGCAAAGGTGGGGCCAACCATCATGGTTGACTTGGTCAACCATGGATAAATTGAGAGGACTAAGGTGGATTAAGGAGAATTAAATTGATTAAAAATTATTGTAAAATTATATAATTTAAAATTAATGGAATTAAAGTGACATGGCCAAGTGGGGCCCACCTCCACCTCATCAAGTGAGGTGGCGAGTGGGGTAGGTATAGGTGGGGGGCCGTCCACCATGGTTGACTTGGTCAACCATGGGTGGATTTCTTAGATTGATAGATTTTATGAAATTAAAATTGGATGGGAATTAATTAACCTAAGTGAGGATTTAATTTAATTAATTAGGTTGGTCAAGGGGTCAACATGGGAAGACCAAACCACCAAATTCAAACACTCAAAACCATTGGCTAGTGGTGGTTTTGTCTCAACCACCACCACCAAAGTCAAGGTAGCCCATGCTTGGTTGGTGAGGCCATCATGGAGTAGCATGGTCCAAGTAAGACCAAAGAAATGAGATGGGTTTTCCATCTCATCCCTCTCATTTCACTCTCTCATTCTCACCACCTCTCCACCTTCCTACACCAAGAGAAAATAAGAAAAGAAAAAAATTTAGAAGAGAAGAAGAAGAAGAAGAGAAGAAAAGAAGTGAAGCATTAGTTCACCACCCTAAGATCCAAGGTTGGATCTTGTCTCTCATTACTTTCCCCTCTTCCTCTCTCAAGCAAAACCCACTCTACCTTAGCCGATCCAAGCATGTTTCACCATTTATCAAGCACACCTTGACCAATCAAACATCAAGGAGAAGAAGAGAAGAGAAGGCTAAGGAGAGCAAGAGGAGAAACAATGAAAGACCGGAGGAGTCGTCGGGTGCTAAGAATTCTTAAAACAAGAGTTTATATATATATTTTTTTAAGATAAGATATGGAATCCATTTCTTAGACTAAATATGGCCAAAAATGTTTGTAGATAAGATCCACGGTAGGATAAGAAATGGATGAGAGAGATGGTTTAAGGAAAAATAAAATGAATGGATTAAGCATGGAAAATAGAAATTGGATTGATGGGCCATAGGGTTCGGCCATGTAGCATGGCCGAACCCCATGGTAAATGATGGATGATTTTTAATTAGGGTTTGAGGTCTTTATGGAGAAGGGTTAATGATGTTGAGGTTTTTAAGTGAGTAAAAGTTGGTGATTTTAAGGAGTTTTAATGAGAAAACCATGAGGAATGTAAATAGGTATTTTGGTTTTAAAAATGGCATGGATAAGATGGACCATGAGCCATGGGTTCAGCCATGGTGTATGGCCGAACCCTATGGTGGTGATTAGTGATTTTAATGAATGGAAAAGGATGGAGATGGATGAAAAAATTTAAATGGATTTGTAAGTATAGTAGCTAATACTTTAAATGAGATGAAAATGGGGAGTTCAATGAATGATTTAAATTTAATTGTGATAGGATTAAATGAGGCAAGATGGACCCAAGAAAATGGGAAATAGACATCATGGGTTCGGCCATGGTGTATGGCCAAACCCATGACCCCTTTTTGTGGGCCACATTTTGGGCCAAATATGGAATGATATATGGGATTAAATGTTTTTCAAAATTAATTAAATAGGTGGCTGATTTTAGGTACATGATGTCATGGTTAGGGAATCACAAATGGGCCCAAGCTTATGGGTCAAATATGAATTTAAAATATGCATGGAAGAGGAGTGGCAAAACCGTAATGTGTAGCCACCTTGAAGAACCATGGGTTCGACCATGGTACATGGCCGAACCCTATGGGGTTGGACATGAAAATGGATATATTATGAATGAGTAAATGAAACGGATAGTTGCTGCGTTTTAGGCTCGTAAATCGGAATATTTAAAATGGGCAAAAATGGGAATTATGCATATGGTTAAGCCAATGGGAAATGTGGCTAGGTTAGGGGCTGATTTTGATAAACGTGTAACGTAATTAGAAATCTAAGGTTGTAGTCAGTTAGGGATTTAATCATGAAATAAAATACGGACTAATTCGGTAAATGTGTAATAAGGTATCGGGACGTCACAAAATGGTGCGCGATCGGCGACCGGTTTATCGAACGGAAATGTAACGGGACGCTAAGCGGTATTCGGTAGGATTCCTACCTCTTTGTAAGCCGTGGATATGTGATGGTTGTTTTAATCTATTTTGATAATTATGTGATTTGTATTATGATGGGTTTTTTATTTATGAATTGTATATTCATACTATGGTTTATATTTTTAATGTTATGCATTATATGGCTATGTATGATATATTAAGTTTATGAGATATATATGTATATTATATAGCATAATGCACTTACATCTCATGCATGGCATGGGCGGAAAAATAATGAAACCGGAGTCCATGCTCCGTCGGGACGACCCGAGAAGCAAACATGGGGATAGCCCGAGGGGCTATAACCGGAGTCCATGCTCCGTCGAGGCGACCGAGAATCAGACATGGGGATAGCTCTAATGCTATAACCGGAGTCCATGCTCCGTCGGGGCGACCGAGAAGTAAACATGGGGACACCTTGACGAGGCTTTGCCGTCAAGGGGGATACGATATTTTATGATGATATAGTGGATGGGTGGGACACATGACATAGGCACCCATGGCATGGCATTCATCATATGTTTATTATATTATTGTCGGTATGCATGTTATCACTAACCCATGTGCTAGCCCTACTCGGAGTCCTACTGGGCGCGTTGTCTAACGCCCTACTTCTACCCTAGCTGATGACGTAGGAGACGGCGAAAACGGTGGACGCAACGGAAGCCAAGCGTAGGACCTTGGGAAAGCAGCTACTTAGTTTACTTAAGCCTTATTTTGGAAAATTATAATTTAAGTAGCTTAGCTTGTCGGCATGTAATAATTTTAGATTTCTTGCTATGGTTTGGACTATACTCTGGACGTTATCATTTTGAGACATAATTATGAACATAGGGGTATTTTAGTAATTTAGTGATCTATCTTCACTTCTATCTAAAAATAGTAGGATAGTCTCTATTATAATGTTCCGCCTATAATTATATTCCGCGAGCTTACTATCTACGCGTAAACCGTTCTCGTGGACTTCGTTCCGCGCACGTGTAGGGTTGGCCAGTTGAGGGCCGGGCTTTAGAAGCTCGGACTCAACTTGCGTCGTGACGTGCGCCCTTTGTCACTCTTCATTTAAAAAAAAAAAATAGACTCTGATTTCCGTGAAAAAGGGGCGGGCGTTGCACACTCTCTCTCTCCCATTGTTGCAAAACATCAAGCCTAGAATCCACTCCATCTCCACACAAAAGGAAAAAAAAAAAATCAGTCCCTAATCTTTGATCTTTGGTTAACAACAAATCAAGTAGAAGGCTTCAAGAGGAGGAGAAGCTTGGAGATCAAAGAGATTCGCTCCAACAAGTAGAAGGCTCCAAGACGAGAAAAAGCTTAGAGATCAAAGGGATTTGCTCCAACAAGTAGGTGTATTTAAATTTTGATATGTCTTTCAGGTTAGGAAATAATAAAATCAAGATGGGTAACCTCAAGCACCATGGGTCGGTCATAGCATAGGGCCGAACCCAATATTTGAAAAATATCTAGTGAGCAAATGCTTGAGGTTATGAAAATTCAAATGATGTATTAAGAATATGATTTTACAAGAAATCATATGATAACATATATAGTGGTATAACTAAATCTTGGAAGACCATGTTCGGCCATGGTGTATGGCCGAACCCATTGTTTAGTTGTTAATAAGATCAAAAAAATATTCTAAGGTTGGATCTTTGTAAACCTATCTTTATTTAAAATATGTTGGAGATTTTTTTATTAGAAATCAAAGTTTGAGAAATTTTCTATCTTCCAAGGACTATGAAGTTGTATTTCAAATATGTGATAATGGGGATTGAATCAAAAGAACATGATTCGGGCATGGTGCATGGCCGAACCCAATGTTTGAAATATATTTCAATAAGTGTTAGAACCAAAGAAACGTGGTTCAGCATGATGTATGGCCAAACCCAATGTTGGAAAAATGAGAATCAAAGGACCATGGTTCGGCTATGGTGTATGTCCGAACCCAATAGTTGAACAATATTACTCAATGAATATGATGTATAAAATTATCATAACCGTCATATGTGTTATTTGAAATCTAGGAAGATTCCATGTTTAAATATGTTTAAAATTTGTATAAGTTTTATGAATAATGGGATAGAATGAAAGAATTGAGGTTCGGCCATAGTGTATGGCCGAACCCCATTGGTTAGAAACATGTTGTTTAAAAATATTTTAAGGATTAGACTATGGTAAGTTATTTTATTTGAAGGTATGCCTTCTTAAAAAAATTGTTTGAATGGCATATCTTAGTAAAAGCAAACCCAACATCTAGAAGTAATTTTTGGAATCAACATGGTTCGGCGATGGTGAATGGCCAAACCCAAGTGTGTGAAATTTTTAGGTTAAATCACAAAATAAATAACGGGTGTTTACTTGCATGAACATAGGTTTTGAATGAACGGGTTAGTCTTGGTTCATGATTAATCACAAAATATCTAATGAAGGATTTATGTGTTTGTGTACAATAAAATTGAAGGATTCAAGGCATAAAGATTCCTCGATTCACTTCATGTTACCGTCTAGCATTTGCATTATTCGTATGTGTCCAAAATATACCCTTCACTTGAATCAAGTAGGCTTTCCTACATCATTGAAACACTATGGAGTTGTTCTAATTATACATTGTTTTCTATGAATTATTGATGTTGGTTTTCAATGAAACTGTGGATACTTTGATATATGCATTATGTTACTTTTTAGAAATACATGGGTTTATGGAATACAATAGCATTGGCATACATGTGCATTCATGTATCTCATGCATGGGCATGGGATGGGAAATTCATTATCGAGCCAAGTTATGAGCAGTCTGGACATCTCTTGGTCTTATTATTATGTATTGTTTCCACAAGATAAATGTTATCTTTGGCCACGTCCATTAGTTGTAAAAGTTATGGCATTTATTGGGCCAAAGAGCTCCTGGGAAGGTCCCGAAACCCTGCGCAGAGGGAGGAGTCCACACTCCACTGATAGTCTCAGTTTAATTTGTGGATGGGTAACAGTACCCTTGTGGTTGCCGCCTCAAATACTGTAGGAAATAAATGTCAAATAAGGAACCATTGTATGATGAGAAATATGGTTGCGCATGGGCATTCATCTTACATGGCACCATGGCATTTACTGTAACACCCCGCCCTTTTTCACTACCGAAAATCAGAGTATATTTTTTTTTAAAAATAAAAGTGACAAGAGAGCGGGACGTCACGACCCGAGTTAAGTTCGAGCTTCCAAAGTCAGGCCCTTAACTGGCTAACCCTACGTGTGGGTGGAACTAAGTCCATGAGAACGATTCACAAGTAGAAAGTAAGCTTTGCGGAATATAAACTTAATGCGGAGTTATAATAGAATCTATCCTACAAATTTTAGATAGCAAGGAAATTACATCACTTAAATAATAAATACCTCAACTTAAAATGTCCAAAATAAAAGTCCAAACCATAGCAATAGTCTAACTTATTACAGTCCAACGAGATAAGTTACTCAAATTACATAACCATGAATAAAACTTAAATAAATCAATCTAGCTCCTCCAAGCTCCTACGCTTGGCTCCGATCACGTCCTTCACTTCCTCCATTTCCTGCGTCATCGTCTAAGATAGAAGTAGAGCGTTAGACAACGCGCCCAATAGGTACTCCGAGTAGGGTCAACACATGGATTAGTATAAACAAAACACATAGATATAAGTATATCAAAACCATGCAAGTAAATGCCATGCCATGGGTATCATATGCCATGAGTCCCACCCATCATCCATATCATCATTACATAATGTCCCTCTTGATGGAAAATGCACATCAAGGTACCCTCCACAAATGCCTTACGAACACCCCGACGTAGTATGGATCTCCGATTACAAATCAATCATACATAGCACATCAAGATACCCTCCACAAATGCCTTACGGACGCCCCGACGGAGTGTGGATCTCCGGTTACAAATCATCCCTCCCATGCCATGCATGAGATGCAAGTGTAAACATGCCATGTGATAATACAAACCATAGCATTAAAATCCCATCATTAAGACATATAATTTGATACCAAAATAATTCAAGTAAAACATTCATATACACATAATCCATGGCTTTCAATGAGGGAGGAATCCTACCAATGACCAACTACTATTGTCCTTGTGTTTCCTGTCCAAAAATTGATCACCGATCGCGCACCGCTTGCGAGATCCCGTTACCTTATTACACATCAATAAATCAGTCCAATGTTTCAACCATGCCTAAGTCCATCATACATGCCTTAGTGGGGCTCAGCCATACAACATGGCCGAACCTCACCCACTTGGTTTTTGGGTCCCTTTTTAATCCTTATCATTTTAATCAAATGTGGGTCCAAGATCAGCCATCCTTTGATTTATTAATCCAAGTACACATAAATTCATCATTTACCATTAATAAAACCCTAAGTTCCAAAAACACTCCCCATGGGGTTCGGCCATGGTGTATGGCCGAACCCATGGTCCCTTCATGTTCACCATTTTTCCATCTTTTAGCCATCATTCTTTCTATGGCTAAACACTCATTTTTCTTATACATACTTAGGTCCATAACTGATCCATAAAATGGATCCATACATGATTCATTAATCATGATATAAAAACCATCATAAATCATCCATTTCCCTAACTTAAAACCCATTCATTTTAAACATGCATAGATCTATACTTAACTCATAAAAAGGGTTCATAAAATGGGTCATGGGATTCGGCCATACACTATGGCCGAACCCATGATGTCTTTTTTTTTCATCCCCCTTAAATCATTTACCATATTTAGACCCATAACAAAGTCCCTCCATGAGGGGGTTTAATCATACGTTTAGATCATCATCATTAACCACATTTAAACCTATTAAACTTACCAACATTCCCCATCATCTTCATGGTCCCAAAAACATCTAAGTCCACCAATAACTCTCCATGGGGTTCGGCCATACAACATGGCCGAATCCATGATCCATGGTTCTTCACCATTTCCAATGTTTAAGACCATTTAAAATCAACAACATTTCTCTATGATTTCCCTCATTTAACCCCTTTAAAAATTACTGACATTCAACCATTCAAAACCTTGAAATCATTAACCAACATTCCATGGTTTTCATCCTTTAAACGTATTAGGAATTACTTAATATCCTTCCATGGGGTTCAGCCATACAACATGGCCGAACCCTATGGTTCATTATTTCCTCTAAAAATAACATATTTCCATGATTTGTCACCTTGATTGTTCTCATACAAGAAACCCTAGGGTTTGGTCATGCAAAGGCCAAACCATGATCTTAGATCATATACCTTATTCTTGACATGCATGAGGTCCTTTCCATGTATCCATAACAGTTAGGGTTCGGCCATTGCGATCCTTAATCCATTTTTTGCCATGCATGCATACATGACCCATATATACATAGTGTCCTTAGTATTTCATTATTCATAGCCTATCTTACCCATTAGGGTTTGTCCATTTCCCATCCCATTTCTTGGATGGATTTTAAATCCATGGCCCATAATATTTTGGCCACCATTTAATCCAAGAAAATGGGATTTCATGGTTTCCTTTAACTCCTTCAAAATAAAAATCTTATTGAGTACAACTTACCGATCCCACGACTCCTTCGGTTCCTTTTTGCTCCTTCTTTTTCCTTAGCCTTCCTTCTTCCTTTTCTCCTTGATCTTCGGCCAATGTGTGAGCTTGATCAAGATAAAATCCCCAAGAGTTGGTTCGGCCAAGATGGGTGTAGGTTTGAGAGAGGGAGAGGAGGAGAGAATGAAAAATATTCTAAGTCCTTGGTCTTGAGAGGGTGGTCGGCCAAGCTTGGGATCCAATTTTTCTCTAAGTATTTTTCTTCTTTCTCTAAGTGCTTTCTTTGTCTTGGATGAGAGAGGGTCGGATAGAAGAGGGAGAGGGAGAGAGAGAGTGAGATGAGAAATGAGATGGAAAAACCCTAGTTTTTCCCATCTTGTTTTGGGTTGCTTGGGTTAGACTCCACCACCTCTCCATTGCCCAATCATGGTCCTTGCATGCCCTTCATTTTAGGCTTCTTATCTAGTAAACCACCCCATGTACATGGTTTTGGGTTTGGGTTTCCTTGGTGGTTTGGTAGTTTGGGTGAGGTGGAACCACCACCTCACTTTTGGCCAATGCATGCCCTAGCATGCCCCCAACTTAAGGATCTTGTCTAGCCATGGAGGGTGCATTCCCTCCACATGGCACACCCAACCCCTCCATGGCCAACGGTTTTGGCTCATTTACCATGGGTGGTTTGGTGCTTTGGATGAGGTGGAACCACCACCTCATTTTTGGCCATTGCATGCTCTCCACCTAAGCTTTTTGTCTAGCCAAGGGGGGAGCATGCCCTCCACATGTCACTCCACACCATCCCAACGGTTTTGGATGGGTTTTATCTTGGTGGTTTGGTGGTTTCCATGAGATGAAACCACCCACTTGACTCACTCATTTTCTAGGTGACTCACCCCCATTTAACTCACTCCATGTAATGCAACTCATTCATTTAGATTGATATCTAACTTAGGTCATTCAATTAAGTAATTTAATTCCACTTATTTATCTTTAATTCACCCATGAATTCACCCATGGTTGACCAAGTCAACCATGGTGGCCAGCCCCACTTATGCCTTAGCCCACACGCCACCTCACTTGATGAGGTGGAGTTGGGTCCCACTTGATTATGCCACCTTGATTTATTCAAAACTAACTTAGGTGATTTTAATCAATTAATTCAACTCAATTCACTTTGATCCTCCTTAATTCACCTTTGACGCACCCATATTTGACCAAGTCAACCATGGTGGTCGGCCCCACCTTGTCTTGGTCCACACACCACCTCACTTGATGAGGTGGAGTTGGGCTCCACTTGGATAATTCCACTCTTACATTTGCCCATGAGATGGACCCCATTCCTTTTATCTTAATTGGGTCCATGGCCCAATTAAATTCACTTCTTACCCATTTACCCTAATGCTCAATTCATGTTGACCCATTTGGGTCCTAATTGGTCATTTGGCCCAATTGACCACCATTGACCCATTTAAATGAAATTAATCCAATCCTTGGTCCATTGGACCATACTTGGGCCATTGCCCCAATTTTGATCCATCAACCATCCATTCCATCAAAATTCTTAATTTCAACAATTAAAATAAATAATAGCCAATGTATTTCTTGATTTGAAAATCTGGGCCGTTACATTTACATTGATAAGCATGGTTTATGGTTTTAAATCATGAGTTTTATAGTATTGAAAGAATTATGAAATGTATTTAAGAGTTGAACATTTTCTTTGTATATGGAATTTTGAGAAATATATTAATTGACAAATGATATATGCTAGTCATGAAACTGTTATACATGGAAAATATTTCATATAACACTCTTATGTGTACCTACTGGGGGCATTGACTAAGCCCATACTTTCCCCCTCTAGATGTTAATACAGGTAAAGGAAAGGAAACAAAGTTGGACCCGGAGAAAGCCAAGCATGATCGGATTGTGAACAAAGAAAAGAGCTTGGAGGATTTAATTTAGTTTGATATTTTTTGATGATGTATTTGTAGGAGTGTTGATCAATGGAATGTAATAACTTTAGATAACTCCTAGACTCTGGACTTGTTATGGTTTTGTAATTGACTTAAGCTTATGGTATTTTCCTTACTTTTGCTCTTAATGGAATGATCTCTATATTATTATAATACATGAAATGTTTCCACAAGTTTATGTGAGTGATTTGTGCAAATGTTATCGTGGACGGAATCACACACACGTTACAGTTGGCCAATTCGTCTTCGGACTCGGACTTGACTCGTGTTGTGGTGCCTCCGTCCCTTTTCTAAGTTACTTTTCAAAAAATATATATATACTCTGATTTTTAAAGGCATGGAAAAGAGCGGGGTGTCCAACCTTTGTTAATACATATGTGAGATATTTTAATTTGAATACATAAATTGTGCTCACATATACTTGAGAGAAAATGAAACCAAACGTCTGAATGTTAATTTTTTCGAGAGATATATTCAGTGAGGTTTGCAGTCAAAGCGCATTTTCCAATGATGTGATCAAAACTTGTGTCTATTTGGAAAAAGAAGTCTATCTTAATATTGGCTAAGCACACACTACACTCCATGTACAAGTCTTTTAAAATGAATTTTAGAGCTGTATGATGTTTAAACCTCTTATCTATGTGTTCCTATTAAATATGTTGATGTTTCTAGGTATCATCACTGTAAGCCCTCACTGTAGCCCCTCCCTCTCCCCTAATTATCAGAGTAATTATTTAATAACGGGAAGAGATGGGAGAGCGCCACGATGCGAGTCAAGTCCGAATCCGAATATTCGACCCTCAACTGCCCCAACTAGTGCGTGCACATCGACAGAGTCCATGTATAATTGGCAACACACTAACTTACAATTTGCGGAAATATGTATATAACATTTGATACATTGAAATTCAATCCTCTCAATCTAAAGTAAAGCATAATAATCCCATAAAATTAAATCTCAAAATAAAAGGTTTAACAACCTCACTTAGGAGTTCATATATCCTCAAATAATTTCTCAAACACATAATTACTTATTCTCGAAATGTATCTAAAGAAATAATGTCATCTTCTCTCTCTAAAAATAATAAAATGTAAGACTCTACGAAATCATTCTTTTTGCTTCCATCATCGTCTATGCCTAGCTATTGCTTGGTCCTGCCTCATCACCTTTCTCCTTTCTTATATTAGTTTCTAAAAGGAAAAGATTTGTAAGCTTAGTCAACGCCCAGTAGGAATTCTCATCAAAGGGGTACCAATATGTGATATATGTAAAACCTAGATAAAACATGTATAAATTCTTCATATCATATAGTTCATTTGAAAATCATTCACATCTCATATTTCAAAATCAGTTCATACCTCATACTCATAAAGCTTTCAAAATAACTTCATGATCATTTATAATTCAAATCATAATCATAATACTTTCAATGTACTCATCTACGATGTATATGCCATGGTAACATGAATTGATGTAAGCCCTTCTCATACCCATGCATTTCTCCCTATCTTATTCTCATCGAACATTTATAAACATTGGTCATTTTGTCCGTAACTTTCCTAGGGCACCAGCGAGGAGCTACTACCCAATACTAGAATTTAACCGGGACTACCGGGGGAATGCTACACACACATACTCTTGTGCAGGATTCGAGACTTTTTCTGACCCTAGAACTTTCTGTCCAATTAATATTGTCATAATTTGTAACACATGGACACGGCCATATATAATGGTTAATTCATTTCAAATATTTCAAGTTAGAGTTTATCATCTCTTAACCTTTGACTCATGCATTTCCATCCCACATATATGCATGCGTTTTATGTCTATGTATAGATAAATTAAACAACCATGCATTGAAATCGACTAATAATTCAAATTTACATAAATAATCACTTGATATTTAAAGAAAGTAGGAAAACCTACTTGATCAACAAGATTCTATGAAGAAGCGAGTTACATGGTACGTACGGCTCCTAGATCACCCTCCGATCCTCTACTTATATCCATGACTCAAAATACAATAAATCGTATGATCAGTTTGTGTCCTTGTTTTCCAATCTACACTTATCACTTTCATTAATTTCTCATTTTAATGGTGTCTGGTTAATCTTATATTCATGTCCAACCCAACAATGTGGATTTAAATGTCAAGTCTTAACTCTGTGGGTTCGAACTTAGATCATCAATTTCTCAGAACTTCTGAAGCTTGTTCCGAAGCTTTGGAACATCAAGATCTCCTTTGGATCATTCCGAAGTATACTCGTTTACTGATCTTCTTGGAACATGCCTTCGATACTTCCGAATCAAGTTCCGAGGGTTCAGAACTTCAGGTCCTCTCTCGGTACTTCCGAGAGACTTACTGGTTTTATTTATACAATACTGTGCTCGGAACTTGGCCTCGGCACTTCTGAGTCAAGTTCCAAGGGTTCGGAATGTCAGGTCCTTTCTCGGTATTTTCGAGAGACTTATTGGTTTCAGTTATACAATATTGTGCCCGGAACTTGGCCTTGGCACTTCCGAGTCGAGTCAAGTTCCAAGAGTTCGGAATTACAAATGTTCCCTCGGTACTTCCGAGGCTTTATAGGTTTCAGCTCTATATTACAGTGCTCAGAACTCGGCCTCGGTACTTCCGAGCCAGGTTCTGAGACGTCGGTTTCTCATATGGACTTAACAAATTTCTTCTAATTGTTCTTTGTCTGACTTTACAGTCTCCTCAGAACTTGGCCTCTAAATGACTGAGCTAGGTTCTAAGATAGTATTCCCTCCGAGGGTTCTCGAAACATCCTTGTTCCCTCATATTGTTCCGGGCCTTCGGAACTTGCCTCGGATGTTCCGAGACAGGTTCCGAAGCCTGTCTTCTACAAACAGTCACTCTGCAGAATTCTGCAGAGTGCGAACCGAGTTCCTTGAACTTGGGAATCACAGTAGGGTGGGTTATTCGTCCCATTCTTTAAATCTAACCCCTTAGATTTATTCCCTATGTGATTTAACATGTCCTTAGGGATTAAAATTCATAAATTAACATATAATTTCACACATTTGGATTAGATTCTTGAATTAGGGAAAATACCCGACAATTCCTGAATCTTCCCTATTCGTATAGGGTTGATTCTAAATCATCCTAAACTTTAATTTAAAACTAAATATTAAATTTGAATGTCAGACCAACCTTAAACGAAGCTTTTTGAAAATCCTTTCATCTTTCTTTCTTCTTCTTTCCTTCTTCTCATTTCCTTCCCTTCTTCTTGATTCCTTCCTTGCTTGAGAGCAGCAAAGAAAACTAAAACCGTGTGATAGAGTGGAGTTCTCGGTGGGGAATATGGAAAGTGGAGTTTGTCGTGGGAAAGGACAGATAACGAATGTCGTGCGCACAAGGTGGGCAGTGGGTGAGTGCCGTGCGCATGAGGGAGTGGGATGTGAAACTGCCGTGCGCATGAAAATAAGGGATAACATCGTGCCTGCATGAGATGTGAAATTTGAATGAGTCTGTCGTGTGTATCCTAGATAAAACCGTATGGCCTTTTTTCATTCCCTAGTTTACCCTTAAGTTAATTAAGGTGTGTCATTTGGGTCCTCTCTAAACGTGGCATGACACGTCATCGCCATGTGGCGTGATGCCACGTCATCAATTTCTTTCCAATAAATTTCGTGAATTTATTCCCCATCATATTACCCGACATTTAATTCATAAATTAAATCCACTTAATTTTTCTAAACTAATAGATTAATTCATATTAATCTCAATTAATTATTAAAAATCAATTTTAATAAATTCTAAAATTTCGGGGCATCACAAATACTAACACCTTTTTGAATTTTCATCTCGAAAATTGAATAAGGTTTAAACAACTTACATGAAGAGTTCCGGATGACGCTTCCTCATTTCAGACTCCAACTCCCATGTTGCCTCTTCATTGCCGTGTCTTTCCCATATCACTTTGACAAAAAGAATTGTTCGATTCTAGAGTGTCCTCTGTTTCACATCATGATCCTGACTGGTCGTTCGACGTAAGATACATCGCTTTGTACATCCAATTCTTGTACATCTAGTACATGTGATGTATCTGGAAGATATTTCTTCAACATTGATACATGGAAAACATCATGCACATTGGACAACCGTGGAGAGAGTACAAGACGATATGCAACTTCACCAATCCTTTTAAGTATTGGAAAAGGTCTAATATATCTCGGTGATAACTTTCCTTTTTTTATGAATCTGATCTGACCTTTTCGTGGCGAGACCTTAAAAAACAATTGGTCTCCCACTTCAAATGCTAAAGGCCTTCTTCTCTTGTCGGCATAGCTTTTCTGCCTACTTCACACAGTCAAGAGTCGCTGCTTGATGATTTTAATCTGTTCTGTAGTCTCTTCTACCAGTTCCGGTCCAATGAGTGCAGCTTCACCTGCCTTAGTCCAACATACAGGAGATCTACAAGGCCTGACATACAACGCCTCAAAAGGTGCCATCTGTAGACTTGTTTTTGTTGTTATACGAGAATTCCACTAATGGAAGGTGGTCTTCCCAACTACCTTCAAAATCAAGCATGCAAGTTCTCAACATATCCTCCAAGGTCTGTATAGTTCTCTCTAACTGACCATCTATCTGTGGGTGAAAAGTTGTGCCGAATAACAAGTCTGTCCCCATAGTCGCTTGTAAGCTCTGCCATACTCTTCCTGTAAATCTGTCATTGCGGTCTGATATGATAGTCTTGGGTATTCCATGCAATCTGACAATGTCTTTGATGTATTGTCTACCCAAGCTTTCTAATGAGTCAGTTACCTTGATAGGTATGAAATGTGCGGACTTCGAAAGACAATCAACTACAACCCAAATTGCATCATTGCCCTTGGAAGATCTGGGCAACCCTGTAACAAAGTCCATGGCTATATGTTCCCACTTCCATTCTAGTATGGAATTAGGATTGAGTAATCCAGGTGGCAGCTTATGTTCTACCTTTACCTACTGACACGTGAGACATTTAGAAACAAAGTCTACAACATCTTTCTTAAGTCCAAACCACCAATATCGCCTCTTGAGATCTCGGTACTTCTTTGTACTTCCAGGGTGTATCGAGAATTTTGATTGATGCGCCTCTTTCAATAGTTCAAATATGCACTCCTTAGGTACGTATACCCTGCCTTGATACATAAGGCCCTGTCCCGACTATAGTTTCCAGTCTTGGACTACTTCGTCCTTTGCTAATTTTCCCTTATTCCGGTCATCTCTAGGTTTGATCTCTGTGCTTGCTCTATTCTTGATGCCATAATGGAGTGTACTATGAGATTGTACACACATCCCCTATTTGTGATTTGAATATTCAAATCTCTGATTGCTGACATCATTTCCCATTCATGTCTAATCAAACTAGCCATTGTTCCATGACTCATACGACTGAGTGCATCTGCGACTTTGTTTGCCTTGAGAGTAAAATCATAGTCCTGAAGATAAACCATCCACCTCCTCTGTCTTATGTTGAGTTCTTTCTGTCCAAACAATTACTTTAGGCTCTTGTGGTCGGAGTAGACCTCAAAATTTTCTCAGTAGAGATAATGCCGCCAGCTTTTGAGTGCAAACAATACTGCGGCTAACTCAAGATCATAGGTGGGATAGTTCCTTCCATGAATCTTTAGCTGTCTAGAGCCATAAGCCACTACATGTACCCCTTGATTAAGTGTACAACCAAGTCCTTCGCCCGAAGCATCACAATATACTATGTATCCCTTACCTCGTTCTGGAATGATCAATATGGGAGCTGTTGTCAGTCTTTCTTTCAGTTCCTCGAACCATCGGTTACACTGATCGGTCCATTCAAACTTGACTCCTTTCTAAGTCAATCAGGTAAGTGGGGCAGCAATTTTGGAGAAGTCCATGATGAATTTGCCGTAGTACCCCGCTAACCCTGTGAAGCTTCTCACTTCAGTGACATTCTGAGGAGGTTTCCAATATTTAACTGCAACTACCTTTGCTAGATCCACTACTATCCCTTCTGTCGTCACTACGTGTCCCAAAAAAGTTAACATTAGACAATCAAAATTCACATTTACTTGCCTTGGAAAACAATTTGTTCCTCCTCAAAGTTTCCAATACAATCTGCACGTGCTCTGCATGTTCTTTTTCACTAATAGAATAGATGAGGATGTCATCTATGAATACAATTACAAATCTGTCGAAGTAAGGACGGAAGATCCAATTCATTAAGTCCATAAAGACTGTCGGCGCATTAGTGAATCCGAAGGCCATTACCACATACTTATACAACCCATATCTGGTTCTAAATGTTGTCTTGTTTATGTCATCTTCCTTGATTCTGATTTGATGATAACCTGACATGAGGTCTATCTTGGAGAAGTGACTAGACCGTCTCAGCTGATCAAACAAATCATCAATTCTTGGCAATGGGTACCTGTTCTTAATTATAACTTGATTGAGGCACCGATAATCTACACACATCCTTAGGGAGCCTTCTTTCTTTTTTGACAAACAGCGCAGGCGCTCCCCAAGATGATGTGCTATGTTGGATGAAACCCAATCGGAGTAATTCACAAATCTGTTTCTTTAATTCCGACATCTTCACTGGTGCCATTCTATAATGCGGGAGTGACACAGGTGCGGTGCCAAGAAATAATTTGATTTCAAAATCAATCTCTCGCCTAGGAGGTAAATCTGGAATTTCTTTCGAAAAGACATCAGCATAGTCTTTCACTACCGCTGGTAGAGTGGAGACGGGTAAATCCTCCAATCTTAGGTTGTTTAACAAAATCCGTCCGATTTCATCTTGAGGCTCTCTGTACATAGATATTTTCTACATGTCCCCATATACAATGTCCTTCAGGTGACCAAAACGTCACCCTCTTGTGGTAACAATCGATGCATGCTTGATAGGTCCTTAACCAATCCATACCGAATATCACATCATATTCCGCCATGTCCATTACCAGATAATAGAACTTAAACTTGAAATTATTCAATTCAGTATCTACTGAGGTACAAAGCAATAGCACACGAACTAACGATAATTGCCATACCTAGGATCACAGAGTGATCAACAGTCTCTGATGCAGGGACAAGAGAGTATACTCGTCCCGAAGTTGTTAGTACTAGGGGCTGTCTGGGTTGAGTCTGGGACTGAGACATGTGTGAATGGAATGATCTGCCAGGTGGACGATAAGATGCCCGTGCTGGTGGTCCCTGGCGAAGCTGAGGACAGTTCCTCATATGATCTGACTGACTGCAATGATAACATGCGAAAGTGATACCAGAAGATAGTGTAGGTTGTGTCCTGTTAAGCTGTGGATAATTCCTCTTGGAGTGACCTGCCTCCCACAATGGAAACATGTGAAGACACTACCAGTAGACTGTACTGCAGGTGCAGAAGTCGAAAGACGTGGTGCACTAGATCAGAATCTTTTATGTGGCTGGAATGAACTGGTACTACCCTGCCTCCTTTTGTGTTCCATAAAGTTAGCTGATTCTGCCAGATCTTTCTCTACTGTAATAGGCTCACAATTTCTGCATAGGTTTTTGCTGCTAGTGATATCACTCTCGACCTGATTGCAGGTCGAAGACTCCTTTCAAACTTGCGGGTCTTCTTTGATTCAGTGTCCACCATATAAGGAGCATAGGTAGACAATTGGGTGAATTCCCACCTGTTAATCTGCGACCGACATGTTTTTTTGGGTAGGATTACGAATTCTTGTGCCTTAGTTTCTCTTTCTTCCTCTGGGAAGTAGCGGCCTAGAAACAATTCCTTGAAACCCTTACAGGTTTGATCTGTTAGTAGTTCTTGTTTTTCAACTATCTTCCACCATTTTGCAAAGTTGTTGATAAGTTGAGAACTGGCCAGGAGGATTCGGTCCTCCTCGTTTGTGATCTTAAATAACTTAAAGATTTGTGTTAAGTTATCGATCCAGTTCTTAGCAGCTATCGGCCCTTTCGTGCCATGAAATTTTGGTAGTTGTTGATGCTGAAAATCTCTCACCGTGTTCCAGCTCCCAGAGTCAGAGGCTTGAGCAATACCATTTGCAGTCTGAGCTAACTGCATCACTGTCTGTACCAAGTTCTGAAGAAATTTTTGTACTTCTGGTGTTACAAGAGGAGCATTGTCGCCAGTCCTAGCAACACGTTCTATAGGTCGTCGTGCACGTGTTCCTCTTCGAGGCGGCATTTTCCTATGTCAAACAACGACAATTAGGAAAATTTCTCATTTCATAAATGCATGAATAGGTTCATTCCAATGAATACCATCATATCATATCAACAAGTTTGTTCATGCATTTATTCACTTTCTATATCGGGGGTAAATTCTAAGTTTTCATCTCTAATTTTCTCTTTGTGTATACGTCATACCATGACTAACACCTTTTATTTACAACGTACATGGTTTATTCGAATTTCATCTTTAGGGATAATCCTTACTTTGTTTTTTCATCGCTCTGATTGTAACACCTCGGATTTTCAATTCTTTATTTATATGAAAATTATCCATTTTTTTATTATGAATTTTAGATTGGATCTTATATGGATAAAGAATTGGGCCATGACCCAATTAGGACCCAATTGATTATGGAATTGATTTTATTAAAATTTAAATGGGTTGAATTATTTTAGTAATGCATTATGTCCAAAAATTAATTAAAAGATTTTATGGCCGTGTATGGGATAAGTTTGGCCGAATTTTAGATAATAAAATCTATCATAGGTGCATGGGATCTTTTAAAAAGGGTGTGCATATTTTCTTAAAATAAATAAAAGGAAGTATCTAAATTAAAAGAAGGGGCGCATGGCATAGGGGATTTGCTTAGCTATAGTACATTCCAAATTAAGGAAGAGAGGTCGGCAAAGGCTAAAAATAATACATGGGGCGCACCGCCAAAGGGGGGAGTAGCTATCTTAAGCACTTCCTACATATGGACTAAGGGAAAATTATAAAAGGGAGAGAGGGATAAGGGCAAGGTTACACTCCATTCGAATTCTCTCTCTGTATCTCTCTCAATCTCTCACTCTCTCTCACGGCAAAGAGTAGAGAGAAGAAAAGGTAGCAAAAAGAAGGTGTTTTTGGTTGAAAGAAATTAAGAAGAAAGGAGAAGGATTGGAAGAACAAGGAATCGGAAAAAGGTTAGTATCTTATTCGAGTGAAAAAGGGCGGGGCGTTACAGTTGGTATCAGAGCGAACCCGAAACTTGAATCTTTCGGGGTAAATTAATCCAGTCTCCGTGCATTAATTTACTTCGTTAAACTCAGACGGATGATAGCAAAGGAAGTACAGTCAAAATAATCGGATTATCAAACGTAGCAACATAGGATGTATTTCCCCTAAAAACAAGGCAAAAATCAAGAGTGCTTATTTGAAAATTTTCCCCAGTAGGTAGGAAATACAAATTTTGTTTATGGAAACTAAGTCTTGATGTTTTCAATGGCTTAGGGAAAAATGGCTCCAAAGGGAAAGTCAATGAGAAATACCCGACAAAACCAAAAATGGGGTGATGAGGAGGAGCGACGCTCTCACCGTGAGAAAGAACAATCTCACCATGAGGAGGAACAACATTCTTACCGTGAGGAAAAACAAAGGGTGTTACGGAACCGAGCAATCCAGTTTGTCAAGATAATATGGGATCAACACGGCATTGAGGAAGCCACATGGGAACTCGAGTCGGAAATGAGGAAAGCTCATCCTGAGCTATTTAGGTAAATGTTTGAAACCCTACTTCACTCGATTTTCAGGACGAAAATTTTAAAAAGAGGATTGTATTGTAACACCTCAGATTTTCAATTCTTTATTTATATGAAAATTATCCATTTTTTTATTATGAATTTTAGATGGATCTTATATGGATAAAGAATTGGGCCATGACCCAATTAGGACCCAATTGATTGTGGAATTTGTTTTATTAAAATTTAAATGGGTTGAATTATTTTAGTAATGCATTATGTCCAAAAATTAATTAAAAGATTTTATGGCCGTGTATGGGATAAGTTTGGTCGAATTTTAGATAATAAAATCTATCATAGGCGCATGGGATCTTTTAAAAAGGGTGTGCATATTTTCTTAAAATAAATAAAAGGAAGTATCTAAATTAAAAGAAGGGGCACACGGCATAGGGGATTTGCATAGCTATAGTACATTCCAAATTAAGGAAGAGAGGTCGGCAAGGGCTAAAAATAATACATGGGGCACATGGCTAAAGGGGGGAGTAGCTATCTTAAGCACTTCCTAAATATGGACTAAGGGAAAATTATAAAAGGGAGAGAGGGACAAGGGCACAAGGTTACACTCCATTCGAATTCTCTCTCTGTATCTCTCTCAATCTCTCATTCTCTCTCACGGCAAAGAGTAAAGAGAAGAAAAGGCAGCAACAAGAAGGTGTTTTTGGTTGAAAGATATTAAGAAGAAAGGAGAAGGATTGGAAGAACAAGGAATCAGAAAAAGGTTAGTATCTTATTCGAGTGAAAAAGGGCGGAACGTTACACTGATATCAATTGTAGTGCTCCTCCCTCTCCCCCTAATTATCAGAGTAATTATTTAATAACGGGAAGAGATGGGAGAGCGCCACGACACTAGTCAAGTCTGAATCTGAAGATTCGACCCTCGACTGGCCCAACTAGTGCGTGCTTATGGACAGAGTACATGTATAATTGGCAACACACTAACTTACAATCTACGAAAATATGTATATAACATTTGATACATTAAAATTCAATCCTCTCAATCTAGAGTAAAGCATAATAATCCCATAAAATTAAATCTCAAATAAAAGGTTTAACAACCTCACTTAGGAGTTCATACATCCTTCAATAATTTCTCAAACACATAACTCCTTCATAATTACTTATTCTCAAATTGTACCTAAAGAAATAATGTCATCTTCTATTTCTAAAAATAATAAAATGTAAGACTCTACTTCTTGCTTCCATCATCGTCTATGCCTGGCTATTGTTTGGTCTTGCCTCATCACCTTTCTCATTTCCTGTATAAGTTTCTAAAAGGGAAAAGATTTGTAGGCTTAGTCAACGCCCAGTAGGAATGCTCATCAAAGGGGGTACCAATATGTGATATATAAAAAACCGGGATAAAACATATATAAGTTCTTCATATCATATAGTTCATTTGAAAATCATCCACATCCCATATTTCAAAATCAATTCATACCTCATACTCATAAAGCATTCAAAATAACTTCATAATCATTTCATAATTCAAATCATAATCATAATACTTTCAATGTACTAAATCAAAATAATACGATATATATGTCATAGTAACATGAATTGATGCAAGCCCTTCTCATACCCATGCATTTCTCTCTATCTTATTCTCATCGAACATTTATAAACATTGGTCATTTTGTCCGTAACTTTGCTAGGGCACCAACGAGGAGCTACTACCCAATACTAGAATTTAACCGGGACTACCGGGGGAGTGCTATACACACATACTCCTGCGCAGGATTCGGGACTTCTTCTGACCCTGGAACTTTTTGCCCAATTAATATTGTCATAATTTGTAACACATGGACGCGGCCATATAACTCATCCTAACCATTCATCTCATGCATCAAAATTAGGTAAACCTTAGATTCACCTATCAAATCCAACCTATACATGCATTAACATTAGATCTAGACCATCCAACCTATCCATCATCTAGATTTACCTTAGGATCACATGCATTCATATATCACCTATGCATCCATTCAATTAGATCATCCATCAATCATCTAAATCATTAAATCTTAGGACATTTCATCACATCTATTCATATCATTCATAAACCTAAGAAAAACCCTAGAGCCACCTTACTTATCCAATGCATACATTCATCATCTTAGATTTAAGCCATGCATTTTATCATCTATCTAGTCAACCCTTGAATCCAAACCCTCCATTAGATACCTTACCATACATATAATTTATTTTAGCCAATTAACCTAGAACCATTAGATTTAACCCAATCCAATCTTAGCCATCCATTTACCAAACCCTAAGTTAGAACAACTTGAAGCTCAAGTTAGCCTCCATTGTCCATGCCTTGTCACCACCCTATCCATCCAACACACACTCCACACGATTTTTGCAAGATAAAACCTCTCCATGCACTGCAACATAAAACCTCTCCATGCACTTAGACCTAAAACCATCTAGATACACTCCTAGGATCCTAACACACCTCATCATCCACATCACCAACACCTCACATGATTTTTACAATCCAAAGCCATCACATTCGAATTTTACACCTAGTCAACCCTCTACATCATTTCATTATCATCCATCCATCCATTCATCTCATCTCTCAATCTCCTCCATCCATTTACCATTGCATTAAGCAAACCCTAATCTCATTAGCCATTTTCCAAAATCCCATGCCAAATCCAAATCCTAAAATCCCTCTCTCCTTGCTTGCACTCCACTCCAAGCCACCACACATCCCAAAATTCGTGTACACCTTGTTCAAACCCTAACTTTTGCAACTTAAAATCTCCTCCATCCACTTCTAAATGAGATCCAATCCAAGCCATCAATTCACAACTAACCTAGATTAAATCTCATCCGTCTATTCCAACCCTAAGCTTATAAATAGAGCACTAAGCACACCATGGAATTCGAATTTTACCTGCAGCTTGAAAGGACCAAGACTGGAGCAAAAGACAAGAAAACAGAAGCACCATTTGAATTTACAAAGTGAGAGTTGTAAATTTTATTTTTATTTTATCTCTTGTATTTAATTTATAAGTGTCTGTACTGAATTCTTCTATGAAATAAATACAAAACATTCATTTGGAATCCTGAAACACCAAAGTTCTAGAATTCTTTTGTAATTATTAGGATCTTGATTGTAAATGTTGAATCTTGATTATTAAGGTTTAAGTAATTAAATTAAAAGTTTTGAATCTTATCTATATTAGTGAGTATGAATTGCATTTCAGATCTTTACGCGAATTTCAGATCTAGGTTTTGTATTTGTTTACATATTTTGGGCGATAAGCGGTCTATTCCAACAACCACCCTTTAAATTCTGCACTTTTAAATTCTGTCATTTACTTTACTTGCAATTTCAATTTCAGTCTTAAATTATGTTAGTTCCTTTGTTTGTGCGTTGTATTTTTAATGTTCAATTTATTTTCATGTTTTTATTCTTGTATGTTTATGTATTTTATCATTTAATTCTTTGTATTCAAATTATCTTCCTCTCAAGATTCAAATAACTAAGGTTGGAGATATGATATTTTAATCTTAAAATATGTGAATTTAAATTAAGATGAGACTGCATATTCTTGTTTCACCATTTTAATAAAAAGAAGATGGATTTGATTCTCGACTTGATAAATTCATAAGTTAGATAATGAGGGTGTTACTTTCATTTTCTAAATTAAAATGGAAACTCCATGTATTATATTTCTTAAGATTACATCATTTTAAAGGTACCGATTTAATTTTAAACATATATTTTGTCGATTTCCTTTGGGTTCGACCTCGCACTCATACTGCTATACTATACATGGTTTTTGCACTTGCGAGATTATAAATGTAAAATTTGATCATCAACAAGTACCTTCCCAGGGTGAGGGAATGACATCTTACATAAGATGCAGAGTTGCAGAGGAAACATAGGATTCTCGACGGCTATGTTCGAGGTGGATCTCGGTTGGGCTGATCAGTCTTTGACTGGTGGATCATCCCAGGGTGTGGGGATAGGTGCTTTACAGAAGATGCAGAGCTGTAGGTGCTACACAGCAAGTGAAAGTGTCATAAACTCAAGGGCAACAATCTTCATGGTATCGAGCTTTTTCGCCAAGTTCGATTTTGTTGGGTTTTATGGCTCAAAGCCCTTTTAGGCCTGGATTGTCAGTTGGGCCCAGGCCATGGCCCAGTGGACCCAATTTGTTGTAAGCTGCAGTATAAATATTCTCTTTGTCTTAGGGTTTATTTGGACTGTGCAGTTTCTCTTGGAGAGAAACAAAGAAGAGAGAAAGAGAGTTGTGCGGAATTGGGAAGGGAGTCCTTTGTAACTTTTCATCATAGTGGAACATTTGCACGCCTTGTGATGTAGGCGGTTTTGCCGAACCACGTAAAACCCCATGTTTTTGTGTGTTTTTGTGTGTGATTTGTGATTTGAATGTGTGTAGGTTTATCACACAACAATTTTCTCTCCCTTCATTTCTTTCATCCTCCCATTTTTCCTAAAATCCTTTCAACCCTTCTTTGCCCTCGGAAATTCACAAAAAATCTCAGCAAATCCCTCAATCTCATCACTGGATTCCCTAAATTTGAAACTAAGACACTAAGTAAGATCAATGTTACTCCCGTTGGCTGAATTTTTCAAGTGTATTGGATTTTCCATAATTGTCTCATGGTGGCAGCCACAGCAGGAAGTCCAACTCAATTGCCTTCACCAATCTTGCTGGTTTTAAGGTTAGTGAACTCATCTATTACACTGTCTCAGCCCTAGGAAATGAAATGAGGTCAGTTTTAAAACCCATTGCAGCAGCTCAATTACGATCAAATTTCAATCGTCAAATTTAACCTGGGCATTACCGGTGATAAGTGCACAATTGTGAAATATTTTATACCCGAAATTATAATTGTTAGTGTCTCATTTTATTTAATGTTGTCTAATTAGTATATTTTTTTATATTTGTAGAGATAAGAAGAGTCTAACAGGAAAAGGACTCAAAAGCGACATGCTTTTCAAAGATTTATGAAAGAAAGCTGGAGTCAAGAGCAAAGCTGAATGCACCACAAAGCTGAAGCTTAAATACATGCATATCTCTGAGAGCCTTTAAAATGGCAGGGCCATAAGAGTCAGCATCTCAGAACTCAGAAGCAAGAGTAGCTTTGCAGTCAAAGGGCTCAGCCGAGGATGTTTTGCCACCTTTCTTTGACATAGAGATAGATGCAAGATCTGCAACTTCAGCCCCTGCTGCTACGATGGAAGTAACATTTTTCTACACCCAAGCAAGCAGCAACCCATCATCGTCCTTCAATAACATAGGCCCGTGCAGAACCTCTTGGTTTTGAGGATTTTAGAGTTTCCAAAAGTTGAAAGTATAACCATCAAGACCAAAGAGCAAAAATATCAGAAAATAAAATGTTTTGATGATAACGCTCAAGGCCAGGAAGCACTGATTCAGAGGCTTGCAGATTCAATTGCAGGACTGAATGGGAAAGCATTGCTTTTAAGCTTAAAGTTTGTTGGTAGTGTCTTGGCTTTGTGCGTTGGGCCTTGCTACACTTACTGCTATCCTATTGGGCACTTCCCTTGAGACAAAACAAGACCCTAAACAGTACTTAAATCCTAACTGCAAGCAGATATGTGGTTGGGACTGAAAAGGTTGTAGCATCTACAGATGCAACAAGAAGTAGAGGCAGGAACTGAGAATTATCAAGCAATGGATCAGCAGTAAAATATTGGCAGCGCCAGAAGCAAATCCAGCCGAATCTGAGAATGAAAACCTGCAGAGAATAAAAAAATTCAGCAGAGAAGAATTTGGATTGGTCTGAAACAAAGTGAAAGAAATTGTTGCTGTAATGCGTAGAGAACCCAAACTAATTGGATGCTCGGCCATCTGATCTTACAGTTGATGGAAGGAAAAAGCATGAGAAAAGGATGATAGGATCTACTGGGATGCAAATTCAATCCAAGAAAAGAAGGGAATGAGTAATAGAAAGAAGAGAGCTGGCTGATCTCTGTCGTGTTTTACTTAGGGAAAGAAAGGGACGGTGAAGCTTAGGTGAGAATGGAAAGTAAAGAGAAAAGAAAAGAAAGGAAGGAAACAAAGTGGAGTCGCACAGTGAAGGGGCGTGGAAACAAGGTGGAGAAAGGACCTGCTTGGGATCTTCCACTTCGATCGGGTTCTACTTTTCATATCCCTTTTGTTTTAATTTTAAAATAATATCCGGCTAATTTTCTCTACTGACATGGAAGAGGAAACTCCAGTAATAAAATAATGCTCTTTTATTTATTTATTTAATTTCCAAATATGTGTGTTTTGATTTTGACTTCATTGGATTAATAAATATAAATTATTTTCACAACTAATATCATGTATTTGTGGTAGTTAATAATTATATTTGATTAATTATTGCATGGCATTTTAAGTAATAGATGCAATTTCTTTTCATCTATTGTTTTTCAATTTAATTAGATACATTGAACATTTAGATTGATTTCTTTGATTCATTGTCTTCTAAATTAAAATTAGATATATTAAATGCTTAGAAATTATATTTTTAAAAGCGAAGGAAAATCTGATTTTTGAACACCATATTAATGAACTTAAATATTTAAATCTATAAAAATTAGGAATTAATAAATAAATAATTAGAATATTATAGATTTAATGGTGGTGGAATCCGATGCCTTAGTAATTTCTCTCATTTCTTTTATTCTCTATTTTTAGTTGTTTTAATTAATTTTTGCAAGTTTAATTCAATCATCCTCCATAAAAAATGTTAACTAGGTTAAGGTTAAATTGTTAGGCTTTTTAATTTGTTCTCCGTTCATTCTAAAATCAAGTGGGTTTGGCCTCACACTTGTATAACTCTATACTCCAATCTGATTCGTGCGTTTGCAAGTAAATATAAATTTAAAATTTCATAACATGAGGAAATAGAGGAAGAATTGAAAGCAGAGAAATCCGATAATGAAGAGGAGAATTTTTGTATTCTTGCATGATAAGTTCAAAAGATCATGGTAGAAAGATTATCTTATATATGTTCAAAAGTTAATTAATGATTAATTTTTTTTAAAGGTGATCTCCAATAACGATATTTAAATTTATGTTAACCATTTAAATATTAACGTAAAATCATTATACAAACTTAGATTCATTCGATACATTAATTATATAGTATCAAAACTCTGTTTCTTATAACGTTTGTATGAATCATTGGACATTTGGAGCCATTGGTTTACCTTCACAACTGAAACTCTAAACAAAGGGTAATGATTTTTTCACCGTGAAAGATCGGTGCGTCATTTCTTTCTTTTTTCCAATTCTAACCTCTCAAACTCTCTCTATGGCCTCACCCACGTACCAATGCACAAACGCCCGCTTGGCATACATGAGATCAAACTTGTGATCAATGCGGGAGAATCTTCAGCAACACTAGTAGAGTTGGAGATCATGTAGACGACCCTCTAAACCTTAGCAAGGTCACCACCCGGCAGGACACTGGTCAACGTACTAGATTGTTCTCTTTGTCATGATGGTGGCCACAACAGTGAGGCTTGGGCGTGGCTTGAGGACGAGGAAATCGTATGACGTAGATGGTGGTAAAGGGAATCTTGGTTGTGGACGTCTGGACAGTGGCTGGATAGGATTCAGGCAATGGGAATGCGAGGAAGAGGGTTGTGAGATGGTGAGTATGTGGGCGAGTGGACGGTGGAAGAGAAAAAGAATGCTTTGGAGGGTAGGATCTGCAGGGCTTGAGCGTGAAGGGGATAAGGGCTTCTGATCTTAGTGCAGAAGGCCGTGCTAACAGGAGCAGGCGGCCACAAATCTGGAAGCGGCATCGGCGAGCAAGGGTCTCGACAGCTTAGGCTCGGCAAGGTTGAAACCCAGGCAAAGTTGAGTCTCAAGTAGAAAGAGACATAGGTCCGGTCAAGATTTTTTGTTGCTGAACTCCATTTCTTTTTTTACTGTTTCTCAGAGATTTCCTAAAGAGAGAAGGGAAAACATATGGAGAGAGAAAAACGGAAGGAGAGGAAGAAATGGAGTCCAGCAACGGCGAATCCTCATGTACGTCAAATAGGATACGAAAGAGAGGAGAAAGAAAAGAGCGATTGAGAAAGAGTGATACGGTGCACCGTGACATTGCAAAAATCATCACTCCTGAATAATTTCTAAGAAATAATTAAGTAATACATGGAGAATAGATTATATGAAAATAGTACAAGCACTCAAAACATCTTATTTAATAATTTTTAACCGCATTAAGCCCTATACAACTTTAGAATTTTATTCAACTCAAACAAAATTAGAATTTCCAAGAAAACTAAGATTGCATTTACACATTGGGAGAAAAGTTTTCCCTTCCTTTTGGATTCAATCGAACTTGGGATGATTAAGTCTTGTTGAACCTCATCTTCTTCACTTCAATATTCATTCCTTAAAATGTGCACATCAAATATGAACTACTCTAGTCACAAACTCAAAATATCTAAACCTTCCCCTTATTGTTCTATAGCGAATTAGATATAAATCTTCGTTTGTCGCTCTTTTAAATGAGTGAGTCACCATAAAAATCTTGTTTTTTTTAACAGGAAGGCCCGGAGTAGGTCTTTTGTCACTTTCGCATCACTCCCCTATCAACTAGGAACTAAAGGACCAAGCAAAAGGAATGCAATCGAAGCAAGACATTTAGGAGATGGAATAAGCTAAGGCTCCAAAGCATGTGAGCTCCTAATGTATTACTCTTGCAATGCCTAAGCTTACTCCTCTAGTGTTATTTACTTATTTCTAAAAGATAAAAAGAATCGAAAATGGAAGCACTACATCAACTGAACACAAGGTAGAAGAAACTGTAGGTTACTGACAACAAAACAAGAGCAAGTAAAACCTTAAAAAGCCAGTTAACTTGACACTTTTTATTATTTAAAAATATTAAAAAAATCGGTGAATGTAATATACTCCCTCTGTCCCAAATTAGTAGTCCTATATGTATTTGAGTAGTATAAAATGTGTTGAAAATGGATGAAATCACATGAGTGCTAGCCTTATATAGAGAGTTCCTTAAAAAATACAAATATTTCAAATGAGACAACTAAAATAGGACGGAGGGAGTATATATTAACCTTTAGAGGAATGATCGCATACTATGTACCTAGTGGTAATGAAGACCTCAAATGACATTATTTGAGATATGTAGAGCTCTCTGCTTAAAAATCTATGTCATTTATTAATTTCTACTTGGAAAGATACAAATATGTATCCTTTTATATTTTGTGATACTATTGAACCAACCATTAAGTGGATTAAATGAGATATACGGGACAAACTTGAAACTTTTTTCTAATTAAATACATTTTATTTTATCCATTGAATAGTGGGTCCATTAGTTTCACAAGAGATAAAAAATCATAAATAACTTTCAACTTGAACTTTCAACTTGATTTCACGAGGGATCTATTTGAAAGTATTTTTCAGATGATGCTTCTTGTAAGATGATGCTTCCCGTAAAAAAACAAAGTGCATTAGATTTCAAAAACTATGATTTTTAAGGTCTTATAAAATGGGGCAATTTTGAATGGATTTAAATCCAATGATTAGATAAACACCAAATGGATTCAAATTGGGTAGGGATTCAATTCAAAGGGTAGAGTAGGGTGTGAGGGGGTATGGGGTCCAAGTGGGCCCAGGTGGGACCCATTTGAGCTTTGTCCCCATTGGATCCAAATCAAAGCCCACTACCCCTAGGGCTTACCAAGGTTAGGCCATGGGGGCTTGAACCTGGAACCTCCTGCTTTCTGAGACGGGAGATAACCAGTTGAGCTACACCCATATGGGTATTCAAGTATGCTCTTTTCCTCGTCTATATCTGACATTTTCAAAGAAGTGTTTGGCACTGAATGTCAATGCTAGAAGCCGAGAGTAGATAAATTGGGGATGAACGAAATCCAGAGAGAGCTTTTAATTTATAATTATTATTCTAACAAGACAATGAGTTTGGCATCTAGTGTAAGCGACGAAAAAAGTTGAGCGGAAGAATTAAAAGAAGGGGAACCTTACAACGGAAGAGCAACCTTTTTGTACTTTTGCATGATAATTGTTTTTCTTATGGTATATATATATCAGAAATTAATTAATTATTAAAAACTTTTAGAGCTGATTTTTTAGAGGTGATTTCCAAAAGTGATATTTCAATGTATCTTTACCAATATCAACATACCATTATTCTACAAACTTAGATTAAATCGATACCTCAGTAAGATAGTATCATACTTTTGTTTCTTATAATGTCTATATGAAATTATGAATCATTGGACCCACTGGTTTACTTCACTAGGCCTAAAATCGGACTGGGATCCGGCCCGCAAAGGGTCTGGCATGGATCCTAAAGTCCGGTAACTAGCTAGACCCTTGAGTCCGAGAAGGACTCGCGGGCCGGATCCTTGAGTCCAAGAACACTGTCGACGGGCCGCAGACTGTCCTTGGACAATCCGACGGACTCTTATAAAAAATACTATTTTAATATCATTAGGGCACGCCGCAACGCTTCTCTCTCGACTCCTCTCTCCTTCGGTCTCTCATATCTTCCCTCTCTCGGTTCACTCTCTCTCCAACAATCTTCTCTCTCAGTTTTCTCAATCCTCTCCCTCAGCCCTCTCTTCTTTACCCGGATTTCAATCTCTCTATCAGTTCTCTCAATCCTTTCCCTCAGCCCTCTCTTCTTTGCCCGGATTTGCAGCGGCCGACATCGTCGCCCTACGCCCCTTTGCTGCAGCCTGGGTCACTCCTTGTCGCGCCTCACCCGTCCATCGAAGGTAAAACTACTCTTTTTGACATGGTGTGCCCCTTAGTAAGGTTGTCATGTGGACCAGATCCCAGATCTGGACCAATAATGTATAATATTGGTGTTTTTTTTTGTAGTGGGTCAACTAAGATCCAACCCATCACCACAAAAATTGGGTTACATCCCTTTTCTTCTTCTTTTTTTCTTCAGATCTTTGAAGTGACTAGTTTTGTAACTTTGTGTTGAAGATATCTGTTGAATGACATGTCCCAGGAGCTGCTGACATGGAGCTGAGTAGGCTGTTGATGTTGGAAAATTGTTGAGGTGCTGAAGTCTGTTGAAGAATGGCTAAAAAACATGCTACAAGTCAGCACCCACATGTTGAATTGAAGCAGTCAAAGTGATTGTTAGTCATGACCTATTCTTGTGCTATTTTTTAGGAAAGAGTTGTTATGTTGAATGTGCAGCAGATTAAACATCTTTTCATATTTTTCTGTTTTAAATCTTCTGTATAAATAGGTGCTTTGATATCCAATAAGAACTATCAAGCAGTCTCAAAATCTAGTTTGTTCTTGCCAACTTTTGCACTTTATTTCTGTCAGAAACCAACAAATTGGTATCAAAGCGATAAGATCTTGAGGGACCTGTGAGGTTGTGTGAGCCTAAACACTTTCCCTAAACATTGACCACCTACCCTATACACAACACAAAAGCCTACAAACAATTCAGGATGGATTCAGAAGCTTCATTGAATGCAATAGCACCTCCAGTGTTTGATGGAACAAATTATCAAGTGTGGGTTGTCCGTATGGAAGCATACCTTGATGCTAATGATCTATGGGAAGCTGTTGGACATGAGTATGAAGTTCCTCCCTTGTCTGACAATCCAACCATGGCACAAATCAAAAATCACAAGGAGAGGAGGCAAAGGAAATCAAAGGCAAGAGCTAGCCTATTTGCAGCTGTCTCATCTACAATTTTCATCAGAATCATGACACTGAAGACAGCAAATGGAATTTGGGACTTCCTGAAGAAGGAGTATGATGGAAATGAAAGAGTCAAAGGCATGCAAGTTCTGAATCTGATCAGAGAATTTGAGATGCAAAGAATGAAGGAATCAGAAACAATCAAGGATTACTCTGACAAACTTCTTGGTATTGTTAACAAAGTAAGACTTTTTGGTACTGATTTTTCTGATTCTAGAATAGTTCAGAAAATCTTTGTAACAATTCCTGAAAATTTTGAGGCTACAATTTCATCTCTAGAAAACTCACAAGATGTGTCAAGTATCACATTGGCAGAACTGTTGAATGCACTACAGGCTCAGGAACAAAGGAGGCTTATGAGGCAAGAAGGATCCGTGGAGGGTGCATTTCAAGCTATATCACAGAACTATAAGTACAACAAAGAGAAGCAAAGCAACAACAATAACAGCAGCAACAACACTCAAACTTTTCCACCTTGTCCTTACTGCAAAAAATCCAATCATCCACAGAAAAGGTGTTGGTGGAGGTCGGTTGTAAAATGTCACAAGTGTGGTTAGTTAGGGTACGTGGAAAGGATATGCAAATCTCAACAACAGCAAGGAGAAGCCAAGGCTGCTGTGGAACAACCTCAAGAGGAACAACTGTTTGTGGTATCATGTTTTGCCACCAACAGCTTCACAGAAAACTGGCTTATAGATAGTGGTTGTACAAACCATATGACTTATGATCAAGAGCTTTTCAGAGAGCTTGATGAAACTGCTATTTCTAAAGTTAGAATTGGAAATGGAGCATACCTTTCAGTAAAAGGCAAAGGAACAGTGGCAATTGAAGGTCACACAGGTTTGAAATTAAGCTCTGATGTTTTATATGTACCTGATATTAATCAAAACCTTTTAAGTGTTGGTCAGCTGCTTCAAAAAGGCTATAAAGTGTTGTTTGAGGACAATCAGTGCATAATTGAGGATGCAGAAGGCATAGAGGTGTTTAAAGTTCAAATGAAAGGCAAAAGCTTTACCTTGAATTTGATGGAAGAGGAGCAGGCTGCAATACAAAAAGAAGATGGCAATACAATGCCTTGGCATAGGAGATTAGGGCACTTTCATCATACCGCCCTACTTTTCATGAAGAAGAATAGTCTTGTGGAAGGCATGCCTGAATTGGAAGAGGAGCTTCCTACCTGTGCAGCCTGTCAGTACGGGAAGCAAACAAGGCTTACTTTTCCACAAAACAAGGCCTGGAGGGCTACACAGAAGCTGTAGTTAGTACACATAGATGTTGGAGGACCTCTGAACACACCATCATCGAATGACAGTAAGTTTTATGTTGCTTTCATTGATGATCACACAAGAATGTGCTCGATTTATTTCATGAAATTTAAATTTGAGGTTGCTGACATCTTCTGGAAGTTTAAAGCTTGGGTGGAAACTCAGAGTAGATGCAAAATGCAGATGATCAGGTCTGATAATGGAACTGAATACACCTCAGATAAATTTAACAGATTTTGTGAGAATGCAGGTATTGAGCACCAGCTGACAACACCTTATGCCCCTCAGCAGAATGGTGTGGTTGAGAGAAACAACAAGACACTTATGGAGATGACAAGGTGTTTGCTGCATGACAAAGGGCTGCCAAAGAAATTCTGGGCTGAGGCTACAAATACAGCAGTTTTTCTGCTGAACAGATTGCCAACAAAAGCTTTGCAAAAAAAGACTCCATTTGAAGCATGGTATGGTTACAAACCAAGGCTACTAAATTTGAAAACATTTGAATGCCTTTGTTTCTCTTATATTCCTCAGGTTAAGAGAGACAAATTGGATAAGAAGACAGAACCTGTGATCTTTGTAGGCTACAGCTCAGTTTCAAAAGCCTACAGGATCTATCTTCCACAAAACAACACAATAATTGTTAGCAGGGATGTCAAATTCCTTTAGTCAAATAGCTGGAGCTGGGAGAATAATCAGAAGCTTGAGTTCCATAAGGAGAATGATGATATAGATGATGAACCTGTAAGGGAAACTAATGATGATATTGATGATGAACCTGTAAGGGGAACTAGATCACTCTCTGACATCTATCAGAGGTGCAATGTTGCTATAATGGAGCCTGCAGGATATGAAGAAGCTGCAGCAGATCAGAAATGGATGACTGCAATGAAGGAGGAGCTTAAGATGATTGAGAAAAACCAAACTTGGGAGCTAGTGGACAAACCCACACACAAAAAGCCAATAGGAGTCAAATGGGTTTACAGAACCAAACTCAATCCTGATGGTTCTGTAAAAGAGCACAAGGCAATGTTGGTTGTCAAAGGATATGCTCAGATGTTTGGGGTGGATTTCTCTGAGACTTTTGCCCCAGTTGCTAGATTGGATACCATAAGAATGTTGATGGTCCTTGCTGCTCAAAAAGGCTGGAATATACACCAGATGGACGTCAAATCAGCCTTCTTGAATGGATACTTGGAGGAAGAAATTTTTGTGGAGCAACCTGAAGGTTTTGCTGTTCAAGGACAAAAGGAGAAGGTATATCTGCTGAAAAAGGCCCTGTATGGTTTAAAACAGGCACCAAGGGCCTGGTACAGCAGGATTGATGCACATTTATTAGGCTTAGGCTTTACAAAAAGCCTAAGTGAATCTACTCTCTATATCAAGAACGTTTGTGATGAAATACTTGTGGTATCTCTATATGTGGATGTTCTGCTTGTGACAGGAAGCAGTATGGAGCAGATAGACACTTTCAAAGACGAAATGAAAGATGTTTTTGAGATGACTGATCTTGGAGGATGACATTCTTTCTTGGCATGGAGGTACAACAAAAGCATATTGAGATTTTCATATGTCAGTAGAAATATGCCAAGGAAATTCTCAGAAAGTTCAACATGGAGGAGTGCAAGCCAACTGCAACCCCAATGAATCAAAAGGAGAAGTTTTGCAAAGAAGATGGAGCTGAAAAGGTTGATGAAAGACTTTACAGATCCCTACTAGGGTGCTTGATGTACATGACTGCAACTAAACCAGATATTATGAATGTTGTAAGTCTACTATCAAGGTACATGCACTGTGCCAGTGAAATTCATTTTCAAACAGCAAAAAGAATTGTTAGATATGTCAAGGGTACAGTTGACTATGGCCTGAAGTTCAGTCAAGTTAAAAATTTCACTCTTCATGGTTATTCTGATAGTGATTGGACTGGTTGTGTTGATGACATGAGAAGCACTTCGGGTTATTGTTTTAGCTTTGGTTCTGCCATTTTCTCATGGTGTTCTAAGAAGCAAGAAGTCATAGCTCAATCCACAGCAAAAGCAGAATATGTAGCTACTGTTGCTGCTGTGAATCAAGCTCTCTGGATCAGAAAATTAATGGCAGATTTGCATATGAAACAAGAAGAAAGCACACAAATACTTGTGGACAACCAAGCTGCAATTTCAATTGCAAATAATCCAGTGTTCCATGGCAAAACAAAACATTTCAAGTTGAAACTCTATTTCCTGAGAGAGTTACAAGGAGAAGGAGAAATACAGCTGATCTACTGCAAAACAGAAAATCAAAATGCTGACATCTTAACCAAGGCACTTCCTAAGGCCAGGTATGAGTTTTTAAGGCAAAGGCTTGGAGTCTGCAGCTCCAGAGCCAAGGAGGAGTGTTGAATGACATGTCCCAGGAGCTGCTGACATGGAACTGAGTAGGCTGCTGATGCTGGAAAATTGTTGAGGTGCTGAAGTTTGTTGAAGAATGGCTAAAAAACATGCTAAAAATCAGCACCCACATGCTGAATTGAAGCAGTCAAAGTGATTGTTAGTCATGACCTATTCTTGTGCTATTTTTTAGGAAAGAGCTGTTATGTTGAATGTGCAGCAGATTAAGCTACATCTTTTCATATTTTTCTATTTTAAATCTTCTGTATAAATAGGTGCTTTGATATCCAATAAAAACTATCAAGCAGTCTCAAAATCTAGTTTGTTCTTGCCAACTTTTGCACTTTATTTCTGCCAGAAACCAACAATATCAATGGAAAATGAATAGAAAGTCAATTCCAAGAAAACAACAACTATGGATAAACTCACCACAAAATAGAAAGTCTTTGTGATTGTGTGTTGAATATACATACATATGTAAATGCATATCTACCCTTCTCTGTAATTTAATAGCTTTGAAGCAATTACTCTGCATAACGACCCATACTCTGCTTCTTAAGCTTTCTTGGGTTACCTGATTTCAGTTCACTTTGGGTATTAGAAAGTAGTATAGTCTTGGACCCGTGTTCAGTTTCTTATAAATATCACTTTGGGTTAATTCCAGTTGTAATTTTTTTGTCAATATGGAATGAGAAATAAGATTTTTGAAGGTAAATCACGAAATAACATGGGGTATTCGAGAAGTCTAAGTGGAGTCCATTGGATGGCTAGCATTGAACAAGAAATTCCCCAATTACTCTATAAAGGACTTATTTTTTATTGGGATGGGTGCTTGAAAAATGGTAGGAGAAGGGCCAGGGTGAAAGTTAAATGGACAAAGCCAAAACATGATGCTGCTAGGGAGAAAATGAACCAGTAGGGAAAGAGGGGGTTGTTCATGCTGATAGTGAGATTGTTATTAGTTTTCTCCAAGTCGGCAGGTGTAGTGAAATCTAATTAGCAGAGTTATTAGTTGTTACGAGAGCAATCTTCTTTTGGTCTAAACATAAAAATGGCAATTTTATTATTGAAAGAGATTCTATTAATACCATCGCTTGAACAAATGATAAAAAGAATTTTTCGTAGAAATTGATTACCATTGCGAAGAAGATCATGTACTCATCTAGAAATAGGGTTGTTCATAAGGTCAACTAATATTGTTGCCGACTTCTTGACAAAGGTGGGAGTACATAAGATTTTACTTGTGGTGGAGTGTTACACGGGGTGGGAGAGAGTGGATGTAAATGCAGAGTTTATTTATTTCCATTGCTTGAGATAGAGATTTTATTATTTTGAGGAGGGGTGGGAGGTGGGTGGGAAATTATATTATTGAGTGAAGCCTGTCTTGTTTCTCTGGTGATCATTCTGCAAATCTTTTTCTTTCCTTTTTCTTTTGCACAAGTGGTTGCATTTAAGGGATACATCAGATGTTCTTCTTACTATCTTGCAACACATAGAATTGCTGTCTGCATGCATTAAGAGAATCTCATGGTGTAGTTGTTAAAGAAGGATAAATTGAAATTTTCCACCTTCCTTGAATGCTTCTGAAGCCTAAGTTGTAGCTGACAACGTGCTCTTGTACTATTTTATGAAGGGTGTCACTCGGCATGCACAAATTATTTATCATATACTTCACATTCTAGGGCAACTTGTCAAGCACTCTATCTCATGTTTGTAATCTAATCGAGGAGAGGAAGGACAAAATATCATTTAATGCTGAAAAGATGTGGTTTTGGTCCCTAATCTGTTGTCTCCATTATTGTAAGCCCATCATGTTGTATATTTGTCTGTAACATGTTTTGGGGAACTTGTAGATGGCCTATTCTCTATGGGTTTTAGTTCTCAATTGTCATCACTCAGCTCGTACTTCCACTGCTAAGTCTATTTGGGATGAGCTCTACATTCCTCTATGAATCAGATTCAAGGATGTACTATGGGTGTTAAGTACTTGTATATTTTACATCTTTCCTTGTTATTTCTTTAATTTCTTCCTTTGTTGTTGTTATAAAAGCTACAGGAGTAATCCTTTAAAATAAGTGTATTATCATTAATACAATAATTATTATTTTTTGAATGGTTGGTAAGTGATTTCGTATCATGTTTTTATATAATTATTATTGAGTCATGAGGTGGTCTAGTTTGAGTTTATGAAGGTTTAGCGGCTCTGGATTGTTTGACATGGAGTTTATGGATTTCAGGGTCTTGTTGTTCCAATCATTCTACAATGCAGAGACGATGAACTTTGTGGAGATAAAGAAGTCACTCAACACCCTAGCTAAGAAAGCAAATGACGACGCAATATCAATTGATGAAATGTCTGAAGGCTCATTACCCTTAAATCTATTCACTATACAGATATAGTCTAAAATGTTATTTATATCATCATGGACATGTTCTCATGAAAGTATTTTAAATGCAGTCGGCCATCCTGGGTATGCATTCAATCGAGCCCAGCATCGAGGTTGTTGGTGGAATTGTTGTTCCAAGGCAAGTGATGTACCTTGCCTTGACATATGACCACAGATTGATAGATGGGAGAGAAGCAGTTCTCTTCCATGGTAGATCAAGGATGTTGTTGAAGACCCTTGCAACCTTTTTCCTATTTTTTTTTTAAAAAAAATATTAGTGACTTATGCGTCAATTTCTTTATGAGTTAATGTTTGTCGATAAATGCAGTAAAGTAGTTGTCATTTCCATAAAAATAGTATTATAGACATGAAAAGTTTAGCAATTTTAGTCAAAGGACTACCAAAATTGAAAATATTTTATAGTGAAGAGTAATATGAGAGATGTCAAAATTGACATGTTTAATGAGGGAAAAAATTAATTGAAAAGATTCATATTTAATTAATTTTTTTAATTTTCTAATAAATTTAATTAATTTTTCAACTTGATAGAATTTTAAATGAAATTTGAATTCCAAATTTTCAAACTCTGATTTAGGTTTAGATAAATTTTTAAATAAAATCTGATTTATTGTGCCCAGTGGCCTAAAAATTAAGGTTAAAAAGTTTTAATTTTGACTCTGGTAACATTGAATTAGTACTTAGGGCCATGTGATAAGCCAAATAGACAAACGGGCCTTTTTTCGGGCCTCGGACAGTCCAATTGCCCGATTGGGCTGGGCCGGATCCAAGGCTAATCAGACCCTTGATTATCGGGCCGGGCCGTGGACTGTTCGATTATCCTAACGGGTCTGATTCTATCGGGTCAGGCCAGACTCGAGCCCGTTTACAGGCCTCCTTCACAATTGAAAATATGAACAAATTCTAACAAAAAAACTAAGTCATACTTGGAGAGGAGATTATAATAAAATAGTACATGTACTCAAAACATTTTATTTAATAATTTTTAACTGCATTGAGTTCCTATAGAACTTTAGATTTATTTAACTCAAACAAAATTAGAATTTCCAAGGAAAGTAAGATTGCACTTACATGTTACGAGAGAATCTCTTTCTTTTGGATTCAATCGAACTTGGGATGATTACAATACTGTCAGGCCTTGAATTTATAGAGTTCAGGGCCTAAAGAAAAAATTAAAAACAACAATATTGAAACATCAAAGTCGTCCACCCTTTCTAAAGCCAAAAACTGCAAAATTACATCTATTCAATCATGAAATACCAAGTGGATGTATTGCATCCAAAAAATAAAAATAAAACCAAAAAATTTCCATAGCAGGTATGGGCGATCTTCTCTTGTTGCTGCTATTTGAGGTGTGATTCTTTACAAAAAAAAAAAACTAGTGACAAGACTACTGTGCGGTTGTTAAAAACTGCTGAATTCTAATCCTACTGAAAATGTCTTTGGGATTTTGTTGCTTTGGATGATTTTCCTCCTCAATGACTAGACGAATTTTGTAAGGGTTGGATCATGGTCCTCTAGAGATTAGATACTACAATTGGCATCTAATGAACATGTTGAGAGGCCCAATTAGTCAAACGTCTTGAAATTTTATAACAATGATGCAATGAACTTCCCACTTTGAACCTTATGGCTATAGGTTCATAAAAAAAGCTTATATTGAATAGATTATACAAAAAATAATCTTTGTTAGATCCATCAAGTTATATTTTTAAATACTAACAATTTTAGAGATTAAAAATTGATTATATATTATATTATATGTCAATTATTAAAAATTCTAGAGTTAGTTCCTTTTGTTCATTAAAATCAATCTCAGCTCTTATCCATCTCTATACCGGTTCACTTTATCCGTATTCCTTACCCCCTTTTTTTCCCATATTCCCCCTTTCCTTTTTCTGTTATTTTTTTTTATTTTCTTTTATTATCTTTCCAAATTCTACATAAAATAGAATTAAAAATTAAAAGAACTAAAAGAGAAAGATAACTTACTTGCACAAAGTAAAAAAAAAAAAAACAATTGAAAATGGATTCCTTAGATCGTTAACCATTACATTGAATTGAAAAGAGAAAAAACAAAAACCCAAAAACAAACCCCTAAGGTCGGCCAATTTTAGGCGCCCACCTACTTGCAAAATTGGCAAAATTTCTCAATAGATTTTTGCGATTTTCCACCTACATTGAAATATTGAATTATTAGCACCTCCTTTGTAAGCAACCCAACAACTTTTCTCTCTCTTTAGAATATAGGCCTTAGAAAAGGGTATTTTGAAGCCCAAATACAAAAAATAAGTCTCCCAAGTCCGTATATTAGATCAATGTACATTTTTAAAAACAATTTGGTGACTGAATTTGATGTAACCTTCTTCTTTAAAAGAAAGGCTATTTTTCCTCTATAATTCACTACGGAATAAGATTTGAAGTAGGCTTTGTTTCAATTTAAATTCATACAAAATTAATTGTGCTTTAATTAACTTCAAACGTTAACATAAATTCGAGATTAAAACTACATAATCGAAAATTGAAAGCAAGAATTAATTAAAGATAAAATTAATTTGCTGACATTAAATGAAAATAAAACTCACCAAGATTGGAGAGGAAACCAAGCACAAAGCTTTAATTTTATTTCTCTGTTCGACCCTCCAATATATACTCGTGGATGCTTTTAGAAAACCTTCACCAATTGCAAGTGATGGAGCTGAGAGTTAGAGAATACCAGGGGAGGTCGAGGACAAGGGGTGGCAGCAGCAAAGGAGTAGAAGACGTAGAGGTACCATAGGAGCTTCAGTTTCTCTGTTCGTAGAAAATCTTTCGGGTCTAACTACCAATAGCTCGCTGCGATGGCTTTTTCGCCATTGGGGGTCGATTCTTAACACCTTTGTCCCAAAGAAAAAGGATGTTGCTAAACGTACCTTTGCGTTCTTTAGTCTTAGTAATGGGGAAATGGTTGGTAAAGCTATTCGTGATCTCAATGGTCAGCTTGTGGAAGGTTGTCGCTTATAGGTGAATCTGGCTCACTTCCAACGACCCGATGAACCAGGGATTAATGCGTTAGTAGCGATGAAGCCTAAATCTGCCTTTACTGCTCCTCCTCCTTCTTTCCCCTTGGTCCCCCCTTTACCGGAAGGATTCCTGCCACAACTGGTAGGAAGTGGTCAGAGGTGGTGACTTCCTCTGGGAAGAGACAGTCATCGTTTTCAACTATCAAAGAAGTGGAGCTGATGATCCATCTAGATGATGAAAATGTTCTGAATGTTTGGCTGTCGAAGGCGATTATCATTCCGTCCGTGGTGGACCAGAAGCAGTCGGAAGTCCAGTTGTTCCTTCTTCAAAAAGGCTTCTTCAATCCTAAGATCAGTCATCTCAATGACTCGCGCTTCCTCTATTGATTTTGGTCACCTCAAAGTCTTGGGACGCTGGATCCCTAATGATTTTCAGCACACTCGAAAAACTTGGGTCAAATGTTTTGGTCATCCGTTGGAGGGATGGACAAAGGAATTGATTCGTGCTTTCGGCGGAAGGTTGGGTAAAATTTTGGAAGTGGATGCCCGCAATCTGACTAGGTAAGAATGTTCTTCCCTCAACTTGCTGCTTGAACTAAAGATTTCAAATTTAATTCCTCACCAAGTGATGTCGAATCTTAATGGTTCAACCTTTGTCGTCGCCATCTCGGAATCAGTTGAGCCTTTGCTCTCTGCTTCTTTGCCGGAGAAGCTTTCCGGTAACCATTCGCAGTCGCAACCATAGCCTCTGCACTCGGTTCAGATCTTGAGGAATAGGGCGACACGTGTTCGTCAATCTGGATTCACAAATGCCGAAGAAGCAAAGGGAAGCAGAAAACCTACAGGGCGACAGAGGAGTACCATTCGCGGGTTAAGGGGAAGCGTAGGAGAAGGGGTTGTGCAGATAGGGCGGCTAGGAAGACCCAATCGCAAGAAAGAAGGTTTCGCTGGGTCTGTGCAAAAGGAGCCGATCCCCTTTCCCAAAACAAACAACCTCTCTTGGCGGTAATTAATAAGGAGCTCGCACGCGTGGCACGTGCAAATGAAAAAATTGAAAAGCTAGTGACCGATTGGGACTCAAGTCTATCTTTGAGCCTGACTTCTAAACCAGCTCAGATAAATCCTTTTTCCCTAAGCCCAAACAGACTGTCTTTGCAGACCAGGAAGACCAGGCCCAATCCGAAAATTGCCCCACATATCAGTTTTTCTCTCCAAGATGGGCCATTAGAAGAGAATGGAAAAAATGGGGCTCAAGCTGAGGTTGGCGAGGAAGTGCCGTTGAAGCTTCTCCTCAAGGAAAACAGAAGAAAAGGAAAAAATACAGGAAAAAAGAGGGGAACAGAAGATGGTAAAATTATTCGGGAACTCAAAAAAAAAGGTTATGCAGCAGAGGATACGACAGAAATTATCAAATTAAGGAAAAGAATGGGTATGAGTTTCAGCGATATTTCTCAAGCCGTTAAAGATATTGAAGGGGCAGAGGATCGAGATAGAGATCTTTTTTAAAAAAGGAAAAATTACCCAAAAACCCATTTGGAAGGAATCCAGCCATCAAACCTTGTCGCAAAAAACTTCAGAGAAGGTGGCTGAGTAGAGGAGGCAAGAATGCAGCAGTTAAAAATTGAAAGAGTGGGTGGAGGATAGTTTATCTTCAAATCCTGTTGAAGATGGGGGACCAACCATTGACAAAATTGAGGAGACCAAAACTATTTTTAATGAAGATTCTTAGTTGGAATGTGAGGTCTCTAGGACTCTGGGAGAAAAGAGGAGCAATCCGTCGGTTGATTAGAAAAAATAGTATTGATGTCTTGTTTATTCAAGAATCCAAGAGAGAGATGCTAGATGCCACTCTCATTAGAGAAATTTGGGGTCCTTCTGATGTTGATTTCTTCACTTTGCCTGCTGAAGGATCTTCTGGGGGGGTGATCACATCGTGGAAGCCTTCTTTCTTTCAAGTCTCGGCAAGAAGACAAGACCTCAGATCAATATCTGTTAAAGGCATGCTTTGCAATGAAGATGTGGAGTGTGCTTCACTAATGTTTATGGCCCTAATTCGGAAGGAGAAAGGGAGGTTTTATGGATGGAGTTGGATGATGATCTTTGTTGGGGTTCTTCTATGTGGTGTCTTGGAGGGGACTTCAATATTATTAGATTCCCATCTGAAAAGAAAGGTGGAAGGGGCTATACTAGAGGGATGGTTGATTTCTCTGATTTCATTCTGAAAACGATATTTTTATTATCTGCTTATCGGAGGCCGCTTTACTTGGTGTAATGGACAAGCTAGAAGTGCCATGAGTAGATTGGATAGATTCCTCACCTCCTCCGATTGGGAGTCAACCTTCTCACATACTAGTGAAGTCAAACTCTTCAGTTCGATTTCAGATCATTGTCCGGTACTGCTTGATACAGAGGAAATTGATTGGGGCCCTAAGTCTTTTCGCTTCAGCAATATTTGGTTGGAAGACCCGAATTTCACTAAGAGGGTAAAAGAATGGTGAGATAGCTTCGATATCCATGGATGGGGGGGATATGTAATATCAAAGAAATTGACTCGTTTGAAAGGAAAGGAAAGATTCTCTCCTACGGGATTTAGAAGGTTGGAATAGTTTGGAGGAGGCAAGAGATCTTGAAGAGGAGGAATTAGACTAAAAAAAAATCAGTAAGGCTGCGCTTTGGGACTGCCTACGTTTGGAAGAAATGGAATGGCGTCAAAGGCCCCATGCTCTTTGGTTGAAGGATGGTGATAAGAATACCAAGTTTTTTCATCGTTGTGCCAATGTCCGGAAAGCTGCTAATTGTATCAGATCTATTGTGGTGGGCGGTCGTCGGGTGGTCGATAAGTCTGGGATCAGGGAAGCAGTTAGACTTCATTTTTCAGTTATCTTTCGATCTCCTCCTGAGCGCCTACCTCTCTCCACCCCCTCATCGCTTCCCCTCCTGGTTTCCCTGCAGTTAGCTCCTCTTCTCTGACTCTGGATCCGGATACTATCTCTCATTTCCCTTTATTTCCTTCACTGCTTCTCAGTTTTTATGGTGTTTTCTCAAGTCTTGCCTTTCAGACTGCAGGTCTTTCTTATCAAGTTTCTTCGGATCGGCGGGATTCTGCTCGTCTCTCTGTTGACTTCTTGCCCATCTTCGACATCAGGGCGTGCAGAGTTTCTCTTTGGTCTTCTTCGGTAGCAAGACTTTCTAGCTTCTTCAGCTCTGTGGCAACCTCTTCTCCTTCTTTCCTCTCCTCCACTTTTGAGAGGAGCTCGGCGATCACTTTATCTTCAGTGCTCCCCTTCCTTTTTCATGGGACTCTTCAGGATATATTCTCATCAGATTTTGGGGATCTCCAACTCGGATTTGCGCTCACTCTCAGTCATCTCTTCATTATCCTGCGTTGGTTTCTGCAGCTATGGCTTCGCTCTGCTCTAAACGGGTACTTTCTTTCCTCAGCTCTCCTTCTTTTTCTGACCTCAGTGATCCTCTCTTTGGATCTCTCTTCCCCTATTTCCCACCGTTTTTGTTTAGGCCTACCCCCCCGTTCTAGGCTTTTACTTGACCATACGCCTAGCTCTCCTAGTTCACCCTTTGATAAGTTATGTTCCGCCTCATTGTGTGATCTTGGTTCCTCAAGACCCAAGTTGGATGGTATTCATTTTTTGAAGATAGTTATGTCAGCTCCTTGAGTTTGGAGAAGGAATCCACATTGGAGGAGATCAAAGTGGCTTTGGAGGATTTAGGTGAGGATAAGGATAAGGCTCCAGGACCGGATGGATTTAACTTTAATTTCTTTAAAGCCTGCTAGGACACAGTGGGTCCTGATTTCCTAAGAGTTTTTAAGGAATTTCATCGGGATGGAATTATCAATAGGGGCTTAAAGAACGCTTTCATTACTTTTATTCCAAAAGAGGAAGGTCATGGGGAACTCTCACATTATAGGCCTATTAGTATCTCGGGAGTGTATATAAGTTCTTAGCGAAGGTGTTAGCTGAAAGACTTATGAAAGTGTTGCCTGAAATCATTGGTGAATCGCAAAGGGCGTTTGTTGAAGATGGACAAATCTTGGATGGGGTCTTAATTGCTAACGAGCTTGTCCATATGAGACAGAAAGAAAAGAAACCTGGCATCCTTTTCAAAGTGGATTCGGAGAAGGCCTATGATTTTGTGGATTGGTCCTTTGTTGGCTCTCTTTTCTTTAAGATGGGTTTTGGGTGTAAGTGGTGCAAATGGATGAAAGCTTGTATTGAGGACACCTCTTACTCTATTTGGTCAATGGCTCTCCAATTCAACAAATTCTTACTAATAGAGGTTTGATGCAAGGAGATCCATTATCTCCGTTCATCTCTACTCTTGTTGGGGAGAGCCTGAATAAATTGGTAGCAAAAGCTAGAGACATGGAAGTTGTAAAAGGTTTCAAAGTGACCCCGGATGGTCCCACTGTTACCCACCTACAGTTTGCAGATGACACTTTATTCTTCGGTAAACTGGATCGTCAAGAATTGCTGGGGTACAAAGCCATTCTGAGATGCTTCGAATTAGCTTCGGGTCTTAGAATTAACTTGGGTAAAAGCACCATAATTGGGATTGATTTGGACGAGGATCTTATTAAGGATTTTGCCGAAGGTATGGGTTGCGATGTTGGTAAACTACCTTTCATTTACTTGGGATTACCGGTGGGGGGTAATCCAAGGAAAAAGTCCTTCTGGTCTCCGGTTATTGAAAGAGTGGAAAGGAGATTGGAGGGTTGGAGGAGAAAGTATCTTTCTTTGGGACGTCGTATTACCCTTATTAAATATGTTCTGATGAACCTCCCAATATATTACTTGTCGCTTTTTGAGATGCCAAAAGGCATAGAAGAGAGTTGAGCAACTTTTCAGAAACTTTCTGTGGGGAGATAAAGCTACGAAAAGAAGGTCCATTTGGTGGCTTGGTCTGACATCACCAAACCTAAGTCTCTGGGTGGTCTTGGTTTAGTTCCCTTAAGGCTGAGGAATCAAGCTCTGTTGTGCAAATGGGTTTGGAGATTTGGGAGAGAATGCAACGCTCTTTGGGTTCGGGTTTTGACGGCTAAGTATGGTTTGAAGGAGACTACCGGATGGTTTCTTAGTGATTTTGTTGAGAAGAAAGGGTTCTTGATGATTAAGTCTTAGTGGAAAATTGGACAAGGTAACCAAAAGACGGGGAGATTATTCAGGGACAATATTAGAGTTTTGGTAAGTAAAGGGGGCATAACCTTATTTTGGAAAGATCTCTGATTAGGAAAAAGGCCGTTAAAAGATGTGTTCCCAAGATTATACAGGATTTCAAGGAATACGAGTGTGCTTGTTCAAGACAGCTACGTGATGGAGGGTCATTTAACTTCCTGGCAGCTAGATCTTAGAAGAGAGTTGAGGGCCTTTGAGAATGACAACAGAAGAGATCTCCTTTGTTTCCTGTTTCACCTATGGAGGCAAATGAATTGGTTTGGACGGGAAATTCATCGGACAACTTCTCGGTTAAAACCTTAGTTGATTTGGTTCTACATCGGGATTCTAATGTGATATCAAATACCAATTTTGCCTGGAAAGGTGCTGCCCCCCTAGGGTTCAAATTTTTGTTTGGTGTGTTCTTAAAAGGAGAATTTTAACAACATCGGAACTCAAAAGGAGAGGTTTTTTCTATCAGGAGGAGGATCCCATTTGTCCAATTTGTGAGATGGAGAAAGAAGAAATTGATCATCTGTTTTTTGGTTGCCCTCTTGCTCGTCGACTTTGAAATCACTTTATGAGGCTTTTTAAGGTGTCTTGGGTTTTTTATCGTTCTTGTGTTGGGACCTTGGAATCGTGGTTCATCTCTAGGCTTACCCCAAGGTGGAATCTTGCTTGGAACACTCTCCCAGCTGTCATCTTATGGACCATTTGGAAAAAAAGAAACTCTTGATTCTTTGAAGGAAAAAAAAATTGATATCGACGAGCTCATACAAACATATTTGTGGAGGCTTTGTGTTTGGCTTCTCTCAAACAAAGAATTTAGTGGCCTTAATCTTTCGGATCTCATCTCTTCCTGGGATGATTGTATAGATGGTTTTAATAGAAAGTTGAAGCTTAAAGATAACTGGAATCCTCTGCAACAGAATGTTTGGAAGTTCAATGTTGATGGAGCTGCAAGAGGGAAGCCTGGGCCGGCGGGAATTGGTGGGGTGCTCAGAAATCATGAAGGTATCACGTTTATTGTGTTCAACGAGTTTGTGGGTACTAAAGATTCCAATGAGGCGGAAATTCTTAGCATTGGGAGAGCTTTGCATATCTGGAATTCCTATGGTCAAGGAAAACTCATTGTTGATGGAGATTTGGCAAATGCAATTAAGTGGGTTATGGGTCAAAGAAGACCACCCTGGAGATTGATCACTCTGGTTAGGGAGATTAGGTTGCTTGCTGAGGGATGGAGGTTTCTTTCAAAAGATCGGTAGAGCAGCGAATGGAGTGGCAGATTATTTTGCCAAGTTTGGTGTCTCTGATATCTTTTCTGGAATTTTCCTATTTTCTTATTAGAGGAGCTTATCCTTTTTGTTCTCTTTGCATTTTCTCTTTGTTTTTATTTTTGTTTTTCTCTTTTGTTTGGGTCTAATCCTGTTAGACCCTCTTCTCTTATCTTTGTATCATTCTCTTATTTTTAATATATTTCTTTTATTACTGTTCAAAAAAAAAATTTTATATATACTCGTGGTAGGACCCAAAAAATTGAAAAATACAATCTCAATTCCTAGAGAAATTCTTCGAAACCCTAAGAACTTGGATGCTCCACGCCATTCTCCTTCCATTTCACTAGGCTTTTGCCAAAAATCCTAAACTTTAGGATTGTACACGTTTCTGCTCTCCATTCATGCACCAGTTGCGATCTAAATTCCTAGCTTCTTTTCATTCTATTACCCACATGAAGTTAAATGGATTTATTACATGTTAAAATGTAACAAAATGATAAAATAATTTCTTTTTACAACCATCAAGGATAGCACACTCCTTTGACTTGCTTGGAAAACCCTCATATAGATCATTGAATTTCTCCATTCATTGTCGTCCCTCCGTTCCATTTTCATTTTTGCAACTAAAATCTAGGATCTTCCATGCACCATTGACTTCCCATGCTGGAGAGGATTCTTAGAAGCTAAAATTTTGGGAGAGTTGGTGACATGGCATGCCATGTAGAGTTGCAAATGGACCTCTTATATGGACTGAATTTGAACAAATTTTATGGATTTGGAGGGCTGAGTCAATGCCCAACTCAATGAACTAATTATTTTATGGTATTGGGCCCATATGAAGCCCTCAATGGTCTCCGCCATGTACTCTCAAATTGTTCATGTGCTAGGAGTGCAATTTCCACCAATTCATCCTCCAATTGATCTTCATTTGGTCGGTTCTTGATGTCTTCATTGTCCATCATTAAATTGAGGTCCTCATCAAGCGCTTCACCTAAACCAGTCAAAAAGCAAAAACCAAGGACATGGAGAGGAGGAGAGGAAAAGGATACACAGGGATTGGCAAAGAAATGGAAAGAGAGAAAGAAATGAGAGATTTTAGTGTAGTTTCAGAAAGAGAGGAAATTGAATTTGAGAGTTTCTTATTGTATTTATTCAATTGATTAATTCTAATACAAGAGGTTTCATATTCATAGTTGTTTGATTAGTTCAGTGTTCTTTGCTTTACTTCCTATCAAGAGAGGAAACAACACCTTAAAGGATAGGTAAACCCCCACACCCTCCAATTCCTTCAGACCACCAACAACCAGGAAAGTAGCCATTTTAGTTTGCCAAATGCCTACGTTAAGAAGCACATTAAAAAGTTGTGGTAATTATATTCCATTTGTTTTTTCACAAATAAGAAAGAAAGAAACCCCAATCTTGCATTTAAAAAGCCTTGAGGATGAAGGTATCTACATGCCTCTCTTCTTAGCCATGGAGGGAAAAAGATGGAATTCTTTATATTTTGGACCTCCCCATCAAAAAAACTTTTACAAAATGCATAGACCTTAGGAACATGGCTGGCTCTTTCCATTTCATAGAAGATCACGCACAAACCATTTGCTTTTCTCATTCACTCTGATTTTGATGGATTTCTTGATAGTTGATACCCAAACAATCCTTAAGTTATTCTAATCCAAAATACAACCGGAATGGAATGGAAAGTGCTAACTGCTAAATGAACTTGAACCTGGCTCAAATCCAAATACATCTAGCCGATAACTCTTTCCATTCCGCTCCCACTTATTCTTGAAACGAACAAACCCCCAAGAACGAGAGTTTGAATGACATCCTTGTTTTCTTTTCTTTTCTCCCATTGTGAAGTTTCCTGACCCTGTCTCATGCAGTTGTTAGCTGCTAGTTTTGTTATGGAAATTCTATACTTAGTTTATACCCTTTTACACCCTCAAGCTCACGTGGAAAATCACAATTGATTGGCTTTTCAGAAGTTAGTTAAAATACTAATCAAATGACTTGCCACATCAGCAAAAAGGGTATAAAAGTATATCACTCACAGGTAAGTTTAGCATTTTCCATTTTGTTATTTTCCATCATTACTTTTACCCTACTAATTGACTCGACCACGTTCACAAATATTGGTCAATAGATTTGAAAACTATCACCACATTTTCGTAGTTTTTCTTGAAATGAGAATCTTTCCCGCAAATATGATGATAAATGAGAATATTATCAATATTATATTGGAGTTTTATTTCATTCATCTTAAGTAATCTTTCAAATTTTAGCATTTTACCTTTTGTTGGACCCTATAATAGTAAGTTTCCCCAACTACTCAAGGATTTAACATGTTTTTGTCAACATCTCATCAAATATTTATAGGTTTTCCTGCTTTTTCTAGTCCCTTACATTTGTCAACCATCTATTTGCAATATTAACATTGATTTTCATCTTTGCCACATGCCCCTATTCTATTAGGACAATACTAAGTTTCATTTATGTGAATTTCCTAACTGTCTTTCTTATTACTATGTACTTCTATCTCAACGTATTGATCTCTGCAATACGAACTTTATTCTCTTTTTCCTTTTTTTCATTTTTAAGGTTAAGCTCCATAAAAATTGTAGAGATGGAAAAGATAGCTCCCTTGTGTTGGCTTTCAAATTGTCAAATTTGACACCAGGATTTCAAAATGGCTTACTTTCAAGAGTCCATGGTGCCATTTATTTCCACCAACAACGATATACCATAACCCAAGAGACATCCATTGATGAATTGAATTGATATTTGTAGGTTTGATCTCAATATATTGGAGACATAGAGATTGCTTACGTTTAAATAGCACTTCGACACTAGCGACACATGGACCGGAAAACTTGGTTGAGACTTGAGACTATAAATGACAAACAAAGAATTTCTCCATTTGACTAAAAAAGCATCTAACTGGATGCAGAAAGAAACTGCTTTCTCCTAAGTGAAGGATTCTCCTCTACAAAAAGTCAAAAAGTTGGAGAAAAGGAAACCACCATAGGGGTGAGAAGTAGGGAAATTCAAGAATATGGCATGATGTTATTTTGTAGAATTCCTTCAACAAAAAAAGGCTCTAAAGTGGCTGAGCTAGCTTCTTTTCTTGGTCATTCCTTGTACAAGTTAGAACTGCCTTTTCAGAATCCAATCTAAAAAGTTGATAAGAGTTAAGGCTCTATTGTGCTACTTTGCCATTTTGTAAACAGAAAATTTGACTCTAATTTTCAGAAAAAAAAAAAAAAAAAGGAAACCAATCATGGGATGTGGAAATAAATTAGAGAATTGTTGAATGCAAAGGGATTCAAGAAAACCACTAAAAGACCGTCAAAAGTCCACACACTTCATCAATCAGTTGATCATAATCTTTTACAGTTGATAGCCACATTGACAGATGGAGTAGTGGTTCAGGTCCATTAATGAATTGCTCATTAACACCCAGATGGACAATAGATCTATGATTCAGTTTCAGTGAAGAGTTTTCTCTGGCTTGTTCAGGTAAGCCTCTGCTCAGCTAGCTATCTTTATATAATCCCAGCCTGAGAGGTTTACAATTGGAATCATACTTTAAAAGAGAAATTGTAGAAGTTACACTCAAACCAACCAAGTGAACAGTTAGATTTGACAAGGTTCAGGCAACGGAACCATCCAATCGTTCATGAGTAGGATAGGACTTGGCCATGGTGGAATTCTAATGTCATTTAATTTACTAATGACCGGTCCTCTCTTGTGACGTTAAAAATGTAGCAGGTTTATAATTGAGCTGAGCTCCAAATAAGGCATTTAAGTTTAGAAATAAACAAAGCTTGTGCCGATCAAATTTAGCTAATTTTCAAGTTTCAGGCTGAGCCAAGCCACACCCAAAGCACCATTAAATGCTTCTCACCTTAGCCTAAGTTTACGAGGTCAAGCCCAGAACAAGTTTGAGCTTGATAAGGTACGCTTGACTTGTTTATAGTGCTGCTTGGAACAATCAATGCATTGATGGGATGGATATTATGCTGAATAGACAAAGCAAGGTAAGAAGAAAGGAAGGCAAGCATAATTGTTGGTGAAGAATGTGTTACCAATTACACTTGCAGTGAGATCCAGGAGCCTGGGGGAGAACGTCCGAGTCCCATCTGACTAAATGAATTGGGCATGGCTGAGTCTGAACATGAACTGTACTGATTTTAAAACCTCCTGTATCCACAGTTGATTTTAGAGCTCCCTTCTTCAAATTCAGCCACAGATGATTAGCCAAGTGTAAACGACAAATTTTCCCACAATGATACAGCCCTGAGGGCCTCTGCGCAGCATTCCGATTCCCTTCTCCATGCTTCTCGACAAAATCTATCAAGAGATGACAAATCAACTTTAACTTTCGACAGCATCCCATCGTCAGTCTCACTTGTTGTGTGACTTTATCTACTCAAATCTGACATGAACACAATCTCAGTTCATCACTCAAACCCATCCAATTGGGAGCAAGCACTTTGACAAACAAGCGGAAGGGAAGAAACAAAATGAAACACAATGAATCATCTTATCGGTAAAACTTCCAGTAATGAACCCTCAATCAAATAGTAATAAAAGAATATACTGACTTATTTAATGATAAAAGAACATTACAGTGTCACTTATTCAGATAGATTTTCTTCTTTTTGGAAAATGCATTTATTCAGGTAAGAATTAGTGTGTAAGCTGCATCATTTCATTTGCCATTATTTTATTTTTCAACTATGAGCTTTTTTATACAGATAGGGAGCAAGTTTCACATGAACTAGTCACAATTTTGGCAAATTTTTGGGAGTATACTGAACGATGTGCACTTCTTTGTGTGCTATGTTATGTTTCATGAATCATTTTTAATTTGCATGTGACTTCATTATTACAAACAGATAAAGTTAGGATGGAATGCAGATATGTGCATACTCAAGGCAATCTCTATTTTCATCAAAAGATGACCTGATCCCAGGTTTCTGTAGATACTAGACTCAATAAACATTTAGCAGACTCAGATTTCTCAATATTTATTGTTCTATGGATTATGACATTTTTCTGCTTGCAGGCTAGAAAGTAGTAGTAGTGTAAGGCATCGAAGTGGTACCTGTGTAGAAGGGATAACTTTACTAGATCATATATAAACATGAGATCTTCAATGTACTTTTGCTCTTTTCTCTTTGGCTATCTTGAGGTTTATGTCTCTTAGACCTATTTATACCATCCCTTGTACCTTTTCATCATTAATACTCCCTCTGTCCCAAATTAGTTGTCCTATATGATTTTAAAATTATCCCAAAATAGTTGTCTCATTTATAATTGGAGTAGTATAAAGTGTGTTGAAAATGGATGAGATCACATTGACTGCTAGCCTTATCTAAAGAGTTCCTTAAAAAACACAAATATTTCAAATGAGACAACTAAAATGGGACAGAGGGAGTATATTTTTTCTATTTGTTTCTGCTCAAAAAAAAAAAAAAATGAGATCTTCAACGTACATAAATGATAATACTAAAAGCATGTATTTCTAGATGGAATATCACAGTCAGTTGATATAAATCCCCTTATTGTTCTATTGCAAAGTAGATATAAATCTTCATTTGTCACTCTTTTAAATGAGTGAGTCACCATAAAAAATCTCGCTTTTTTAGCAGGAAGGCCCGGAGCAGGTCTTTTGTCACTTTCCCATCACTCCCCTATTAACTAGGTCATTTTGGGTGAGGCCCTTCATGGGCATGTAACTTGCCAGAGACGATACAGATGAATATTTATTTGGTTCACCCATATATAAGGTTTTGACTATGGATGGACCTCTGTCTCATATTTTCCGATTTGAGAGCAGGGCACTAGATAATTCTTTTTTCTCCTGCTAAGATATTAACTAGTTTACAGTTTACCAGGTTGTATATTCCAAAACCTTGGCATAGTAGGGAGAACAATTAAAAATATTCAAATCTTTTGTTCTTTAGCCTATTCAGAGGACCATTATCTTATCTTCTGTCCATTTCTTGGCCATGAAATTGTCGGAATTTGATAATTTTGGGTCAATCCCATCTATACTAAGTTCTTATTACTTGAACCAGAGGCCTCCCACATTAAATTCCCATGTTCTTAGTGTGATCTTTCAAGTCCACAAACGTCTTCGTACATTAAAAAGGTTTAATTACATGTAGTATCATGTAAAAGTTGTTGTCTAATTGAGTCATCTTTTTTACAAGTGTGCAGGAAGAACTGCTCCCCAGTGATCAAGCACTTGTAGTTCTTGGATATCGATCTGATTTAGATACTCTAGCCAAAGGACTTGACATCCACCTTGTAGGTATGATTACTAACTGTTTAAGGTATTTATCATTTTGGCTACTGTCAGGATCAGCCATGTATGAGAGTCCTTTTATCTAAAATGCATTCAGTGTAACAAGGAGTAGGTAGCATACTAATGTCGTCAAAGTCATAGCTGAGAATGGGAAAACATTTTTTGTAGATGCAGCTATGATTGCAGTCCCTCTTGGGGTTCTGAAAGCCAAAATTCCCAGAAATTGAGGAACCAAATTGTGCTTTGCATTCTGAAAAGGCCTTAGCCTAATGTTGAGTTTTGGTAGTAGCTGCATCCGATTCTGGTGGATGCCGCTATTTACATATTCACAAGGACACTAGCTAACCAGTCCATGTTTACAAAAGAATTAGGAACAATCATCACGTAATTCTTACAGTCAAATCTACACCAGTAAAATAGAATGAATAAAAATTTTAGCAGATAGCACCACCACCCTACATTTCTGAAGCATTTATATGCACATACAGGAGAGTAGTACACTGATTAAAAAGACAGATAAATGAAAGTGATTAACAAAAAAATAGAACCAAGAAAAAAAAAAAAGGCAGTAAAACATAAACAACGCAAATGTATTGATGGTATAATCTCTAAAAAAATTATTGATAAGAAATTTGTCAACTATTAATTTGAACAGTAAAAGATGATTTACAGTTTCAGCAAAATTGATCAGCAGGAAAATTTACAAAATCTCATTGTATCCTTTAAGAATGTCAGCAGAAGACTTGAAGAACAAGTTGAACCCCATAAAGAAAGAGAGTAAAATTTCAGGGAAAATAATCAGGAAGCCCATCAAAAAAACTGCTATCAACAAACTCAGAGGTGAATGAAACAGATGGCTCGGAGACAACCATCATCACCTGCACTGGATTGTTGGAATTACAGAAAACTGTGGCAGCGTCATAACGTTCCAACCATGGAACCAATCTTTTAAGAATGTCAGCAGAAGAAGCCAATATAAAAAAAACTGTTGTCAACAGACTCAGAGGTGAATGAAACAGATGGCTTGAAGACAGCCACCATCGCCTGCATTGGATTGTCGGCATTACAGAAAACTGTGGCGGCATCATAACCTTCCAACCATGAACCAAACTTGCAACACAGACAGGTCCCAACGTTTCTTGGCCACAATAGAAATTGTTGACTTGATCGGACATGGCCGGCTCCAATGGACTGGATTGTCTGTTTGCCCTGGGCCAGCAACACCCCCCTCCTCTCATTCAAACGTTTCTGCAGTTCCTCCAATTAGTCTAGATCGTCCATGTCTTCAATCTCAACCCTCTTCCCAATCTTACCCAATTGGGTTTTCTTCTCCTCCGTGACGACATAACCCTCTTCGTCTTCAAGTTGCAAGACGAGATCAGAAACAGCAGAGTCCGGTGTCATATGTTCATCCGCGGCAGGACGAGAATCGCCAACCTTAGTGAGATAACGGTGGAAGACATTTTTGGCAGTGCTGGGGCTGCCAAAGACATAGGGTTTATCATCACAATCGAAGATAACAACGGCAACGTCAGATCTGCTGAGACTTTTAAGCTCTGAGGCTTTCTTGAAAAGCCCGGCGCACCTCTTCGTAAAACAGACACGCCGTTTCTGGCGATCTTCGATTCTGGAGATCTTTATTTTACCCTTTCCCATCTCTTCAATCTCTCACAGACGTGAAAGTAGACAATCTCTATCAAAATTTCAAAATGATTTCTCTGGAAATAAAAAAAATCTCTTCTAGAATTTCAAATGATCTTAAAATCTTTTTCAAAATTGTACAGCAGTAGATCTCTTGATGAAAGTAGACAATCTCCCTCCTGCAGAAGAGACACGCTTTATATAGCCGTTGAGATGAACACGGCTTTAGATTAAGTTCTCGCTCGGAGAGACACGCTTTATATTGCCGTTGAGATAACGCTGCTGTAGATTGAGTTCTGGCACGTTGTTTTTGATTTTACCCTAAAATTTTGAATTTCAAATGCTTTCTGCACTATAAGTTATTTCAACGAGACACAAAGAAAAAAAAAATTGAAATTACTAATAACGTTTGAGCTAATAATAAATGTAAGTAATTAAAAAATATTATTTATTTATAAATATAGATTTAATTTCCATTGCTATTTATTTTATATATTTTCATTGTTAGATCGATCGTTATGAGTAAAAGTATTTAATTAATAGTTTTATTTTATTTTCCTAGATCAAAGACTAAAATAATTAAATAAATCTTATTTTTAACAATTTAATTGTTTTATAATAATTTATTTATTTAATTAATTTTATTATAAAATGAGACTTACCTTTTAAGATACGACATAAAATAATATCTAAAGTGTCAAATTTGAATGTCTACTATACCGAAAAACTTTAATTAAAATTAGTTATTAATAATGTATTATTCAATTTCTAGTCATTCGATTTTAACAGTCAAAATTATCACGCGTCATTTTTTAAAAAACATGCTATTTTTTCCTATCAAAATAAGTTGCTAGAAATTGTTTCTTTAGCATGAAATTTTAAATGATGGTAGATCTTTAAATATATATTTCAATTTGTATGATTAGATTTTCAATGTATATTACATTTTTTTTTAGAAGATAAAAATTAGTGTCACGTGCAAAATAAATAGGCTTTAAAGGTAGGCTTGGGTTTTTCTAGATATAAATTGTCTAAGGCTTTGACTTTAAAAGCCCATAGTTTTTTGAGATCTTCTTTCTCGATAGTGATTCTTGACTTGATGATGGAGAAAATTAATTTTTTGACTTTAAAATGCATTTTTTATTTCTTTTTTCCGTACACATAGATTTTCATTTCCATATTTTTGGCCTATAAACAAAGAAAAACACCACTAAATGCTCTTACATAAGTTTTCCAATAGACCAATATTGACCAATTACGAGTTAACCAACCATTTATTACGAATTACTACAATTATTTCTACTACCTAGAAAAAGGCGACTTCACCTTCAACCATTTACCACAATTTACTACAATTATTATTACTACTACTGTTTTACCTATAATTCCATCTGTACCCTCATCTTCTTCCTAAGCAACCTTCTTTTTAATCTATTATCTTCTTCTCTTCTTTGATTTCTTTCTTCCTCCCATCTTCTCGTAAAAGGCTTTCAACCCTTCTCTGCCTTCGAAAATTCACAGAAAATCTCAGCAAATCCCTCAATCTCATCACTAGATTCCCTGAATTTGAAACTGAGACAATAAGTACGATCAATGTTACTCCAGTTGGCTGAATTTTTCAAGTGTTTTGGATTTTCCATAATTGTCTCATGGTAGAAGCCATAGCAGGAAGTCCAACTCAATTGCTTCCACCAACTTGAGAGGTTTTAATGTTAACGGACTCATCTATTAAAATTGAATTTCAATCATCAAATTTAATATGGTTATTTAGGTATGCTCTTCTCCTCTTGCATGTGCTTTATATTTTCGAAAAAGTGTTTGGCATGGAGTGTCGGTGATAGAAGCCGTGAGTACATAAATCGGGGGTAAGGAAAATCCAGAGAGGAAGCTTATAATTTATAATTCTAAAAGAAAGGAAGTAGAGGAACAATTGAAAGCAGAGGAACCCGATAATGGAAGAGACTTTTTGTGTTTTTGCATGATAATGGTTTTTCGTATGGTAGAAACATTATCTTATATATGTTCAAAAGTTAATTAATGATTAAAAATTTTTAGAGGTGATCTCCAATAATGATATTTAAATTTATGTTTATCATTAAATATCAATATAAAATCAGTCTACAAACATAGATTCATTCGATACATTAGTGATATAGTATCAAACTTCTATTTCTTATAACGTCTGTATAAATCATTTTACCTATTAGTTTACCTTCACAATTAAAGCTCTAACAAATTCTAAGAAATAATTAAGTAACACATGGAGACGAGATTATATGAAAATAGTACTATGTACTCAAAACATCTTATTTAATAATTTTTAACCGCATCAAGTCCCTTTACAATTTTAGAATTTCATTCTTAACTCAAACAAAATTAGAATTTCTATGGAAACTAAGATTGCACTTACATTGGGAGAAAACTTTTCTCTTCCTTTTGGATTCAACCGAACTTGGGATTATTAAGTCTCATTGAACCTTATCTTCTTCACTTCATTGAACCTTATCTTCTTCACTTCAATATTCATATCTTAAGATGCTCGCATCAAATATGAACTTCTAAAGCCACAAACTTAAAATATCTAACCCCTCCCTTTATTGTTCTATAGAGAAGGAGATATAAATCTCCGGATTATCGCTCTTTTAAATGAGCGGGTCACCATAGAAATCTCACCTTTTAGTAGGAAGGTCCGGAGTAGGTCTTTTGTCACTTTCCCATCACTCCCTATCAATTAGGAACAAATGGACCAAGCAAAAGGAATCAATCAAAGCAAGAGCAGTCAGTACATTTAGGAGATGGAATAAACACAAGGTTCGAAGGAGGAGATAAGATGATTTCCTAATGTATTACTCTTCCAAAGCCTAAGCTTACTCTCCTAGTGTTATTTACTTATTTCTAAAAGATAAATAGAATAAAAGCACTGTCGCCAACTGAAACACAAGGCAGAAGAAAATGTAGGCTACTGACAACAAAACAAGAGCAACCAAAACCTTAAAAAGCTGGTTAGCTTGACACTTTTTATTATTTAAAAATATAAAAAAATGGTGAATGTAATATATATTATCCTTTAAAGAATGATTGCATACTGTCATCCTAGTGGTAATGATTATTTCAAATGCCATTATTTGAGATATATAGAGCTCACTGCTTAAAAATCTAAGTCATTTATTAATTTCTAAGTGGAAAGATACAAATATATATCCTTTTATATTTTGTGAAACTATTGAGTCCACTATTAAATGGATTATATGAGATACATGTGACAAACTTGAATTTTTTTCTAATTAAATACTTTTTATTTTATCCATCAAACAGTGCGTCAATTAGTTTCACAAGAGAAAAAAATCATAAATAATTTTTCACTTGATTTCACAAGGGATCTATTTGAAAGCATTTTTTAGATGATGCTTCTCATAAAAAACAAGGTCCATTAGATTTTAAAAACTATGATTTTTAAGGTCCCAAAATCAATGGTATAAAATGGGGCAATTTTGAATAGATTTAATTCCAATGGTTACATAAACTCCAAATGGATTCAAATTGTTCAAAGGGTAGAGTAGGGTGTGAGGGGGGCATGGGGTCTAAGTGGGGGCCATGGTGGGACCCATTTGAGCTATGTCGCCATGGGACCCAAATCAAAAATTGAAATGAGGTCGGTTTTAGAACCCATTGCAGTGCGAGTAGCTCAATTACGACATAATTTGAATCAACAAATTTAATTTGGGTATTCAGATATCTCCTCCTCCTCCTCCTCCTCCTCCTCTCTGTGCCTGGCATTTTCAAAAAAGTGTTTGGCATAGAGTGTCAGTGCTAGAAGCCGAGAGTAGATAAATCGGGGGCTAGCGAAATCCAGAGAGGGAGCTTATAATTTATTATTATTATTATAACAGGACAAGGAGTTTGGCACCTAGGCTGCGTTTGGATGGAGGGTAAGGGGGGTAAACCCCCGTTACCCCTACTTACCCCCGTTTGGTAACAAGGGGGGAGGGGTAAAAATTCAAATTTTTACCCCTCTTATCTCCCTTTTCAATACTCCCATGGGGCAAGGGGTATTCAAGAATGAATACCCCTCCTTACCCCCCCACCTTTTGCTTATGAATTTTTTTTTTATATTTTATTTATTTATTTATTTTAGTGAGTACTTGGCTTTTATTTTTTTTAAAAGCACTCCATTATTTCCATTTGATAAATTTCATATCACCAAACAACAAATTATATTTTTTTATGAAGAGATATAAAGAATTTTTTTTTCATTTATTGAAATTTAAAATAATAATAGTGGTTTTTTATTTTTTTTTATTTTTTAAGGAAACCTTTCCCTTATTTATCCCGTGCCTTCATCTATTTTTCAATTATATATTATATAATTTTCTGAAACGTATTTGTCAAAATGTTCTATTTTTAAGGGGTGATTCTGTCGAAATTTCGATAGGGTCTCAAAACTCTGAAAATTTTGAGATTTATGATAATATCTTTCAGGGTAATTAACAATTTATTCTATTAGAAGATTATTTTAAAAATATGTCAACATTTTCAACGTGATGCATTTGGGTGATGGGTAAATTTTTGCAGGGGTTACCCTTGAGTAGGGGTAACTGACATATTAACAATTTTATAAGAATTAATAATTTTATTAAATCTATATAATATAAAAATAAAATTTCTGCAACATTTTCAACGTGATGCATTTGGGTGAGGGGTAAATTTTTACAGGGGTTATCCTTGAGCAGGGGTAATTGTACGTAGGGGTAAACTGACATATTAACAATTTTATGAGAATTAATAATTTTATTAAATCTATATAATATAAAAAAAAAATTCTGTAACATTTTCAAAGTGATGCATTTGGGTGAGGGGTAAATTTTTACAGGGGTTACCCTTGAGTAGGGGTAATTGTACGTAGGGGTAAACTGACATATTAATAATTTTATGAGAATTAATAATTTTATTAAATCTATATAATATAAAAATAAAATTTCTGCAATATTTTCAACGTGATGCATTTGGATGAGGGGTAAATTTTTACAGGGGTTACCCTTGAGCAGGGGTAATTGTACGTAAGGGTAAACTGACATATTAACAATTTTATGAGAATTAATAATTTTATTAAATCTATATAATATAAAAATAAAGTTTCTGCAACATTTTCAATGTGATGCATTTGAGTGAGGGGTAAATTTTTAAAGGGGTTACCCTTGAGCAGGGGTAATTGTAAGTAGGGGTAAACTGACATATTAACAATTTTATGAGAATTAATAATTTTATTAAATCTATATAATATAAAAATAAAATTTCTGCAATATTTTCAACATGATGCATTTTAGTGAGGGGAAAATTTTTACAGGGGTTACCATTGAGAAGGGGTAATTGTACGTAGGGGTAAACTGACATATTAACAATTTTATGAGAATTAATAATTTTATTAAATCTATATAATATAAAAAAAAAAATTTCTGTAACATTTTCAAAGTGATGCATTTGGGTGAGGGGTAAATTTTTATAGGGGTTACCCTTGAATAGGGATAAACTGACATATTAATAATTTTATGAGAATTAATATTTTTATTAAATTCATATAATATAAAAAATAATAATTATAATTTTTATGAAAAGATATGTTGATATTTTTTATTTATTTATTGGGATTTAAAATAGTAATATCAAAAAAAATCTTTATTTATATTTTTAATATTAGAATGCAAGTGTTCATTTTAAATTATAATTATGAAAAATAATCTATAAAAATTAGATAATATTATTAAAAGTTATATTATTAGAATTTACTTCATAAATATTATTTATAATTATATTTTATAAAAAAAAATAAAAAAATATTAATATATCAGGTTACTCTTGCTTGTAGTTACCAAAAAGATTTTTACCCTTAGGGTAAGGTTTTACTTTACCATAATATTACCAAACAAGATAAGAGTAATCCCAATTCAAGAGTCACCCCTACTCAAGGGTGACCCCTACTTAGGGGTAACCCCTATAAAAATTACCCCCCATCCAAACGCAGCCCTAGTGTAAGCGACGATAAAAGTTGAGAGCGGAAGAATTAAAAGTAGGGGAACCCCACAAGGAATAGCAACCTTTTTGTATTTTTGCACGATATTCATATGGTATATATATATATATATATATAAAAGACACCCAAAAAGCTGCTTCTACACATCTATTTTTGAATTTTTGGATAAAGCTACCATTCTACCCCACGTATGAATTCATTTGAATGAATTTTCATTTCATTCTCAATTCATTCGAATAAATGTATTCATTCGAATGAACACCTTAGTGTAATTTTTATTCTTTCGAATGAATGAACATATATATGTCAATCCTTCACAAATTCATTAATTCCAATGAACCAAACTGTTCATTAGAATGAATCAAAATGTTCATTCGAACAAATGGACATATATATGTCAATCATTCACAAAATTCGACTCATTCATTCGAATGAACTAAACTGTTCATTCGAACAAATGAAAACTCATCCGAACGAACTGAAACTACACTGATTTGTTCGTTCAGATGAGTACATTTATCCGAACAAACTGAAAATGAACTGACAGTTCGTTCAAATGAATAGAATACGGAGGGGATAGAATGATAATTTCACCCGATTTTTTGAAATCGGGTGTGTAGAGCTAATTTTTTAGAGGTGATTTCCAATAGTGATATTTAAATTTATCTTTACCATTAAAATATCAACATACATCAGTCTACAAACTTAGATTCAGTCGATACATTAGTGATACAGTATCGGACTTTTGTTTCTTATAACGTCTATATGAATCATTGAATCCGCTGGTTTACCTTCACAATTGAGAATATGAGCAAATTCTAACAAATAATTAAGTAATACTTGGAGAGGAAATTATATGAAAACTAGTATACGTATTCAAAATATTTTATTTAATAATTTTTAACCGCATCAAGTTCCTATACAACTTTAGAATTTTATTCAACTCAAACAAAATTAGAATTTCCAAAGAAAGTAAGATTGCACTTACCCGTTAGGAGAAAATCTTTCTTTTGGAATCAATCGAACTTGAATCTAAAGCCAAAAACTGCTAAATTATTCAATAATGGACTACCAAGTGGATTTATTGCATCCAAAAAATAAAAATAAAATCCAAAAAATTTCCAATCAGGTATGGACGATCTTCTTTGTTGTTTCAGCTATTTGAGGTGTGATTCTTCACAAATAACTGGAGAAAAGACTACTGGGCGGTTTAAAAATTGTTGTATTATAATCCTACTGAAAACGTCTGTGGGAGCTTGTTGCTTTGGGTGATTTTCTTCCTCAATGGCGGGATGAATTTTGTAAGGATTGGATCCTGCTCCTATAGTGATTAGATACTACAATTAGGAGAGATCATCAGTCCACAATTAGCTTTCAGAAAATCAGAAAGAAATTGGCTGAGAACTGACTACTCCTTGGGCGAGTAAAATAGAATATTTTCTTCTTAATTTTCTTTGGAAAAATCCCAACTTGTCCTTTGACGAATTTTACAAAGCTTGCTGGTAATATATTTGCTGCTATCCTCTATGAATAGAAAGAGGTGGAAAGAATAGGTGGAGGGAAAGAAGATACAGTAAGAAGTTGAAAGAAGGAACCCACATGTTTCCCTCAGCACATGGGTCATGAAAGGGCAGTTTGTCATGCAAACACCTTAAATGGATTCTAGGGTCTATATAGGCTTCTAATGAACATGTTGAAAGGCCCAATCAGTCCATTTGGCCCGATCTTCCTCCTAAAAAAATTCATGAAATTGAAGTGTAAGTTTAACCACTGCATACTCATTTTTTCTATTTTAGTTAGTTCCTTCTGTTCAAAATCACTCTTAGTTTTTATCCATCCCTATACGGGTTCACTTTTTTTCCCATATTCCCCCCTTTCTTTTTCTCTTTTATTTTTTCATTTTCTTTTATTGTCTTTTTAAATTTTATGTAAAATAAAATTAAAAGTTAAGAAAAAAAAAAAAAAAAACTAAAAGAGATAGATAACTTACTAGCATAAAGCAAAGAAAAACAACTGAAGCTGAATTCATAAGATCGCCCATGACTCCTCTATTTATAGATTTTTTTTAAATATAATTACAATAATGCCAAAACTTAGATGAATGCTATGAGGGATATCTATAGGATCCATTAATCCTAACCAAACATTACATTGAATTGACAAGAGAAAAAAAACCCAAAAAACAAACCCCTAAGGTATGCCAAGCTTAGGCACCCACCTACTTGCAAAATTGGCAAAATTTCTCAATAGATTTTAGAGATTTTCCACCTACATTAAATTATTAACACCTCCTTTGTAAGTAATCCACAAATTTTCTCTCTCCTTAGAATATAGACTTTAGAAAAGGGTATTTAGAAGCCCAAATACGAAAAATAAGTCTTTGTCCATATATTAGATCAATACGCATTTATTAAAACAATTTGGTGACACAATTTGATTTAACTTTCTTCTTTACCAGAAAGGCTGCTGCACAAAGAACATGCACAAGTCAATAACCATTTCTAAATTAATCTTTCACTTGAGGATATTAAAAATGACCAAGCAACTAGTTTCTAGCTTACCGACGCCATTTTTCTTTTTCCAATTGTTCAAAATTTTACGTGTAACAGAGCAAAGACATGGCTCTTTACAAGCAGTATGTAACATGGACAAAATCCCACATCGGAACTACCCTACGATGACCCTGGGTTTATAAGTGGGGTCAGAGAATTTTGAAATCGGCTAAGCCATTTTGAGTGTGAAACCAACCTATGACAGTTTCGTATCAGAGCAAACTGGACCACTTCCATGTGGGATCGGGACTCCCCCTTCCGTGAAAGATTTGGGGTTTATAAGCGAGGGCATGGAACCTTGGAGTCGGCTAAGCCATTTTGAGTGTGAAACCAACCCGTGACAAGTAGTTATCGTAATACAACATCACCTTCAAAAGGCAACGACCAGAAGCCCTCAAGGAGGTAGTTGTGTCAGCACTAATACCTTTATAGTAAACAGTGCTATACAACTCAATGTTATGGACATATTGATGATGGTGAAGGGTAAAGACACAGCTTATCAAAATCGGAAAGCCCCTGAAAGCAGAAAAAGGGTTCTCTCTACCATACATGAATAATGTAGTTACAAAAGAGTTTCATCAACAGAAAATGAAGAGCATTCTTCCTTTCCTCTAATGAATACATCTTTAGGCAGCAATAACAGTGGAGTGTACCACCCATGGTGGATCTCCACAGACTTCTTTCTCCGAGCAAGCCGAGACTTCCTGTGAGCCCCAGTGTTTCTGTGCAGTGATCCTGACTTTACTGCCTTGTCAATAGCTGAATATGCCTCTGCAATTAGTTTCTCAATAGCCAAGATTTCCTCTGGCTGTGCATCAGTCTTTTTCTTGAGCACATCCAATGCTTCAAAAACCTATAACAGGTGTAATAAATGGATAAATCATAAATTGAAGGATAAATGGATATCTGTGTGAATTGGGATTTGTTTAAGAAACCACAAAAAAAATACTGCATTTGCCAAAAGAAACCTATCAATAAAAGCCCAAATCATGGTGTTACATACAGTTTGGTTTTATGCGCTAACCATTTAAAGGTTCGGTTGTGGCATGACCAATTCTAATCATATTGGAATCAGAATATACCTCTATATCGACTTGTTTGAATACCAGAGAACACAGGTTTCTTCTTTACTTTTCTTTTCCAGTTTCAAAAAAGTGCATTGATTCTAGCAAGTTGAATTGCATGAGAGAAGTGCAATTCTTGGGTGATACATGCATTCTTGGTGTTACAAACACAACATTTTTTTCTTTGAAAGAGAAATGAGTTTTGTTTACATGAAAATAAAGACTTTAAATGTCCTTGCTATCACCATCAACATATAACAGGAAAAGTAGTGCCAAAATATGTTTCTCTGGAGAGGGAAGAGAAACCATGGTTTCCCCCTCTTTCCTTACCCCACTATCCTTCTTTTCTCCGCATACCTTTTACTCTGAAATTATCAAACATAATATGAGAATCCCTCAGCAGAAAATCCCCTACTCAAGGGAATCTCTTGCACAAGGAAATCCCCTGAAAAACTTTCTCCTCATCCAAATGCAGGCAAGGAGTTATTTTCTACATAAATGATCTTCAGTGAAAAAAAAAAGAATTTCCCAGGACAACCATTGAAGTATCATTTAAAATTAACTTTTACAAGAGTTTGTGAATCATTAGGACATCTCACCATCTACACTCCTTGAAAATCCTTTTTCTAAGTACACTAACACCTCTAGCATTTTAAATCTCTTTATGCCTACAAGATAGAATATTTCCAGGTATAGAGCAAAGAAAAATCCTTGCAACAAATTGAATTGCAATGCCATGGTCCATGGCCCATGGAAGTATCTTCTTCATTAATTCAAAGACATCATCATCATCATTATCATCAAAAGCTTTGTCCTAGTTATGCAGAGACGGTTTATTAACTCAAGAAAATGAGAAATGCATTTCCCATCCCACAGGATCACTTTATTTCAGAAGAGTTTGACAGATGAAGTTACTCAAAATCCACACCTCTTGCATGATAAGAAATAAAATGGGGCCAGTAGCAGTCTTCAGAGAAAAGTATTAAGAAAAAATCTTCACTATTCAGAGAGAGCAAACAGTAGGCTAGAGATTCATGCAAAGGCATCACTGGACTCTTTAACAACTATATGGACAGAACTAATAACTGAAGTGCTCTTATAAAGGACAAAAGATTCACATTAAAGAGGAAAGAAAGAAAAGCCAAAAAAACAGCGTTAGATGACAACCACAAGACGAAAAGCCTACACAAGAAATAATTTAATTTGCTAGGCACATAAATGTTAAGGTTGCTAGGAAGTACAATTGCAAAAATAAGGTCATTCTCCAAAGGAACACTATTAATATTCTCCACTTATCCTATTTGTAGTAACAAAGTTATCATTGAATATTTGAAACATAAAATGAAAATGAAGTTCTAAACTACAGATGCCAACACTTCCCAGAGAGACAGGTCAAGCATTTTTTATTCTCATTACAAGTGAAAATTTTGAGCATGTATACAAACAATCATAAAATGAACAATAATTCGATAAGCTTAAGTGGGATAGTCAAAGACTTAATCCACAAATACTTTAGGTGAGTGTTGAAAGGCTTGTGCTCACCTGATGTAGAAAGATTTATTGAAATGCAAAATGAAGGCCAAAAGAGCCTTGGTTTCACCTTGCTACAACAACGTGGTGAAGACCTGATGATGGGAGCATACACCCTCCTTGCTATTTCTGTGATTGCTCCATGATGTTCCATGCTTTCCTTGTTTCCTTTTTTTATTATGTAGTTTATTTTTAGTATTTTCTTTTTTATTAAGGGTAGCTTAGTCATTGTTATTGTTTCTATTTTTATTTGAAAAAAGGGGAACTCTATATAAGCTTTGTAAACCTCATTGAGGCCTGATATGGGTGAAATAAAAATTGAAAGATTTTCGTTACCTCTATGCGACGGTAGTGATTTGGTGAAGAGTCCACGAGACTTCGGTGTGAAATTGAAGACGGGCAAAGAGGCCTTGGAGTGAGCCATCCTTACAGGTACTTCTTCTCTCTTCTTCCTTCTCTCTATTTTCCTTTTGATTCCCCTTTCTCCCATTGCAGTATTCCCCATATCCTCCATTGTTGTTGTTGTGCCTCTGAAATCCCTTCCATCTTGCTGCCGCAACCCTTCTCTGGGCTTCCCAGACTTCCACCACCCCTTTCCATCCTTCTCTTTGCCTCCTTTCTTTCGACTTAACCCCTTTCATTCGTTATGTACCCTAAAACCCATTACCCCATGTGACATTACTTATTCTATCTTATAACCCATTTAAAACTTTAGACCATTTCATTTAATTACATATGCTTTCTTAGTCAAAGCCCTTCCACCCTCTTTATTTAATTTTCATATATTTGTTAACATCATATTTCGAGATGTTTTTGCATGATTATTTGTGATAAATTTATATTAATTAATTGCATATATTAACTTATAGTGCATTATTTTCATCCCTCCTAATATTTAGGAAATCAAATTTAGGCATTTAAAGTCACCCTATACCCTGTCTTGCATCACCTGAATTTAGTTATGAAGTGCTAATAGATTTCAAAGAATCCAAACAATATCATTAATCGAAGTGTGAATGGGACTATAAGTCTCAAACAACACTATGAAAGATGACACATAAATGGAAGTAGAACCCCCAAACCATGCCAAGTTCTTCGATAAAGTGCGAACGGGATTAGAAATCTAACAACACTATTGTTCTCCAGGTTGAACTCGGTCTGAGGAAAAAAGCACTGACTCTTAAGTGTTTGTAAGAAAATACTTCCAAAAGACCTCCCTCGTAGCCCAAAGGGTATTTATAGTTTGAGAGCAAAGAGGGCTTCAGATAAATGCCTTACTTCAGCCCTATGGGTACAATCTCATCGAGTGTAGACCTGTAGAGTGCAATGTTTTTTATTGTAACTCAATCAAGAGTTAAACTTAATTGTCCACAAAATGATATTGATTCTGATTAAGATGTGGCCTTGACATTGTCATAATTTTGTATGATTTGAGCAGTTTGTAGCATTTCAATCATATCTTTCATCATTCAGACTTTAATTTGACAACTTTCTTAAGAAAAGTTGTCATCTTGTAACCATTAATAATAGGCCTCATACTCCATCATTTGGTACCAAAGTTGTGATTGAATATCACAATGAGTCAACATTGTATCTTTAAATCCATGATTTGGATCAACATCGTTTTCTTTCTTAGATGTTGCTCATAACTTTACAGGTCAATCCATGCACAAACATGGACCTTCTTTAAATCAATCAAATTTTGTCAAGTTCATATTGACATGATCTTTTATGGATTTCATTAGATAATAATCTAAACAATTTATATAAAATCTAGATTGTCATAATCATATTATATTAAGTTTAGATCTTCAACATCTATGTTAGATCCTTTGGGATCATCAAAGGAGGGCCAATCATGTTTTGTAGAAATTTGGATCATATAGATTATGATATTTAATCCACTTTTAAGTGTCAACACCATTATATGGCTAGAACAAGCATTTGTGTCAATTGAGAACTTAATACTGAGATATTTCAATCACATAATATTGGGATGTCCAGATACAGAGGTGGCCATGTTGCTATACCAGGAAAAGGGAACTTAATGGTGCGACTCAAATCATTGAAAACTAAAACATTCAGCAGACACTTACATGATTACATACCCATCTTGAAGTATCTACAACATAACACATCCACAAAATAGGAAGGCCTTAAATAACTCAGAGAAAAAATATATCAATTCTTTTAAACATGATACACTTCTAAAATTCAATGAAGCTAGATATTGAAAATTTCCACATTAGAAACAAGCTAGCTAAGAACTCCAAATGCCATTAATAGCAATAATGGTTCAAAAAGCAAATGAAACCAATATCCAACTGTGCTTGTCACTTCCATTTTTGAGTTGTGAGCAATTTGGTAAGGTGGCTGAGAGAGGTGGAGGGGTTGATCCTTTATAGTCACTAATTCTTCATACAAGAGATTGTTTGATAAAAAGTTGTTGTAAACATTGTAAATTGTGTATTTTTCACATGTCTTATTATAGAGTTGACCTACAAATGTCATTATATGTAATTGATTATTCTTTTCTTATTTGCCGCCTTGTTTAGCTCATTGTATTCTATATATACATGTGTACTACTCCTTCAAACAAGAAATACAATACAGAGAATTAATCTCTCTAGCTTTCATCCGTTCTTTTCATTATTTTCTTCCCTTTCTACACTTTTCTTGTCAACATAGTATCAGCCAAAAAGATCTCTGGATTCCTTCTCTAAGGAGCATCTGGTGTTTTTTTTCTTTTGGTCTACTGCTGCAAAGACTCGTTGCTGGGATTTCATTTGGTCTACTCGCCGCTTCCATCTACAGCAGCACAACAGACCCTACGATCTGGCTACTGTTGGCTTGTTGGTGCCAGACCCCAAGAAGACCCTTGTTGCCTTTTCCCCAAGAAGCTATCCATTCAATTACCTTGAGGTTTTCTCAAACGTGGGCCTAGTTTCTACCCCTCTTTTGGATCAGACTTGGGGATGCTAGAACCCCATTTTTTCAAGATCTTTGCTTAGATTTGCTTGGGTCTTGCATGAGTTGAATGAAAATCAGATATGGCCTCTCTCTCTCTCTCTCTCTCTCTCTCTCGATTCAGAATGGGTTTGCCTTGTAGATTTGTGCTACACAAACTATTCTCTCTCTTTTCTCTATTTTTAGATTAGTGAAAGCCATCTTCCCTTTTGCCTATGGACATGGGCATTTATATAGCCCAATGTTCGAGTAAAAAAGAAACTTAGGTCCACAACTACTAAAACCTGGGAGTCAACTTCTGGTACAAGGAAAATTGAGAAAACCCAAAAACAAAACTGGAGAATTTAATAAAATTGGAAAACCTTCTTCAAGATTTCTCCTAGATGATCCGAAGAAAATTCACTCAAATTTTGAGGAAAAACAAAGTTCTACAGTGGACCAAAGAAAGAATTCCCTTACCCCAAAGAACTTCTAACTTAGGCCCACTCACACTTGATGAACAAAGAAAACTTGGAAATTGAAGTAACATAAATTCAAAAGAATAATAACCCACAAAGTTTAAAGAATTAAAGTCTTTACAGAGGAAGAAGAAGGAGAGAAGGGGGGGGGGGGGGGGGGGGGGGGGGGGGAGAGAGAGAGAGAGAGAATAATCTAAGGATGCTAGGGGCATCCCTCCCTTTTTTGGGAACTCTAATTGGCATTTGACAACTCACTACACCCTTATTCTCCACTAGGAACATGCCACATTAACCCTGCTTTTAAGCATCCACTAAAACTGTAACACATAAGCATCGAAAGAAAGGAAGCAAAAAAAGAAAGTTATTTTCAGTTTTGTCAAGATCTTGACTTCCTTTGAGGCTTTGGCTATTCAAAGAAGAATCTTTTAAACACAATGATAGAAATTCGTCTCTTTTGATAGTTGGACTCTTCCTGACCTCTACAATGAAAACCCAACAGTTTAATTAAAAGAAAATGAATTTGGACCCATATATTTTGGCCCTTGGCCCATTAACTCACTAATTTTTGGCCTATAGCTCTCCGAATTGTTGCATTCTTTGAGCTATCATAATTTTCATAGAATGTAGGCTATGTTGATGATGTCAACTTCTATGTCTTCTATGTCCTCTTCATCATTTCTAAAACACATTAAAATTATACCGAGAACTCTCAATCTGCAGCATCTTTTGAACTGGAGCCCCAAGTCAGGGTATACTTGTAATCTTTTATTGGAATCAGGATAATGGGAGTGCATTTGGTGGTTCAGATTGCTGGTATACTTGGTACTAGTCTTGCACAGAATGATGGTATACAGTATATAATCATTACACTATATGGCATGTTCATTATTTTTTATCCTTCTCAATCATTTTAACGAAATAGCTACATCTGAAAAAAAAATATTGAAATTGTTTACTCTACGATTTTAACAAGCAGATACCCTAAAACAAAGAAACGTTTAGGCGTGAATACCCTAAAACGTGTAAAAGCATCGAAATGGCAAAAATATACTTTTGATGTGTTAAGAGCCCTTGAAATAAATGAAAATGGGAGACCCAAAAATTGCCACACAATTTAGTGAATCAAGAGAAGAGATTTTAGTAAATGATGATTATGCTGATGATAAGTTTAATCAATCGGTAGAAGATATAAACAACTACCTTCTTCATGCGGGTTTTTAATTCAGATTTCTTGGCCTTGTTATAGAGGCGCCTTTTCTCAGCTTGTCGAGTTCTCTTCGCCGCAGAATCAGGCTTCTTCGGTGCTGCTTCACAAACAATTGATCGACGAGGAGCTTTCTCAGTTATCCTCATTGATAATCCTCCTAAAATGAATGCAGAGACAACAATCCGGCATTAACCTCTCCAAACAAGGACAACCCAGAATTGGTTTAGTTGAATGCAATCGGTAAAACATAAATCTTACAAAAGAACGGGTTTTCTTCTCTGTAGAGAAGCATACCTTTAGTGAGTGCATTTTGGGAGAGATTCGTAGAGAAACTGAGAGAACGGCGAGCCGAGGCGGAGAAGCTGACGTTGCTGCTTCTGATGGATAAGCTTTTAGATTTGCAAGGGAGAGCCAAACAGAAAGACGCACATTGTAGAGCCATCACTCTCTCCCCCACTCCTACTTCAATTCAATACTGTTTCCATCGTCCTATTTTCCGCTCTTCTATTATCCGATTCCCCGATTTTTTCCCTTATCTAAGATGAGATAATCCCAACCCTTGAATGGATGAAGACCTTCAATCAACCTTCAATCAACGGATATGACCTGTTTCTCTTCTTTGTTATAGAATATCTTTAACTTTTTTTACGGGCGTGAAATTACTCACTTGAATGCGACAATTATATAATTGAAGTTAGACATTCGAAAAAGAATTTAAAGCTTAATTATAAATAGTAAATTAAAATAAATTAAATTATATACTAATGATGATATTGATTACATTTGATTTGGATTTTAAAATTTCAAAATTTATTTTTTGATAAAGATTTATCACTTTGAGATAAAAATTTCCTAAGATTTTATAATTCACATTATTGAATGATTTGCTTAACAAATATAAGAATTTGGAAATAATTTCATAAATTTTATAAATCTTTTGTTCTATTATCATCGTCTAACTATTTATCTCATCAATTTATGATAGAAAAAAATTTAGTTTTTGTATCGCCCCGACTCGGAGGTAGGTCCAGAACGCTACTAATTTTTTTTTTATAACTTAATAACTTCTAACTGAGCTTATCAAACGTTAGGCTTAGAAATAAATGTCACACATATTCTTTACATGTGGACTCAAACATATACTATATATCTACCCATTTAGAAACATATATCATACAAACAATATTCCAATCATAAAAAGATAGTCTCATTCAAAATAGAGTTAGTAGCAGTAACATGATGGTTCATGCATGATTACAAAATAAATACCACATGAGGTACTTTATATAAAACTTGGTTCAAAGAACCAATATTCAAAATAAATGAAATTTCCATCAATGGAATTCCAATTAACCGCAACAGCTTATCCATCTTTAAGTTTGAAATGGAGGTTCCTCCTCCTCGGGTTATCTCCTGAAATTTGAGTGGTGTGATCTAACCAACCTAATGAAAAGAATATAACAATGCAGTGTAATGAACATCAAGTTAGTCAAAATCAACAATTTTATCATAATATATTTATCATGCCAAAATATCAAATCTGTCACGCCCCGACCCGAAGGGTGGGCCGGAACGCGACTGATTTTTTTTTTTTTAATTAAATTTACTCAAGCATTTTAAGTGGGCCGGATCAACAGTTAGGCCCAAAGGTCAAACATGATCCCAACATGTGGACTCAAACACATACCATAAGTCTGATACCAACAAAAGCACAACGGCAACACATAACATGGTCACATAAATCCAACACTGAATTATCATTCAAACCATCATCAGAGTCACTACAGAAACATAGTAGTTTAATACATCACATTAACACAAATTAAGAACCACATCCGGTACTTAATAAAAGCAAATGGTTCCAAGAACCAGAAAGCAAATACAAGGGTAATCCCTTTAGTGGGAATCCCGAAACACCGCCGCAGCTTATCCACCCTAAGCTTGAAAAAGAGGTTTTCCTCCTCGGGTTCATCTCCTGAAACGTGAGTGGGGTGAGCTAACTAGCCCAGTGAAGGAAATATAACAGTGCAGTCTTAAGTAAACGACACGTTAGCAATAATCAACAGTTTTAATATAATATCTCATGCTTGATAACAAAATAAGTATAATATCATCACCAGTCTTATAATTCATCATTTCTTTTCCAATACTTTTGTCATCTACCGTAACCCTTAGATACTATACTGACACCAATATATTAAGTCCCGACACGGTCAAAATACATTCTTCTAAGAACATCTCCGGTACGCACCTCAAACCGGTATTGACACACTTACCAGTCACTGTCGACCCACCTGGTCTAGTAGCGTAACCGACACCTTCGGTGATAGTAAAAGGTACTTGGTAGCAGTATCACAACTCATATGATCAATATCATATTATTCACCATCATCATAGGCACTCTTACCATAGTGCATAATGTCTAGGCACATGAGTGGGTTCATCAACTTTAAACCACTCATTACTCCAAAATTCATTTCAAGTAACAAAACATGTTTACATCTACTGCAAAGTCAAGTTCCCTCACCGTAAATGTGTGGTTTCGCGGTATCTGTTCAAACAAACAGACAACTGCACAATCAATATACATAGCATCAAATATATACACACAAGTAGTATTTCGAAATTATACGTTTTCCCAAAAAATATTCAAGGAACATGGAATTGAGTCTCCTACTTGATTTTTATCTTTTTTAAATTATAATAATCCACAAAATAATATAATAAAAATGGTGCTCAGTCCAAAACTCATATTGTCTTCTGGGCATTGACCAGATTGACTTATTTAATTAGGTTTAGATCCTCAGGTCGCTTCTCGGTTGTCTTCTGGATAGGACCAGATCTGACATTTTGAGTAAGGCCTCAAGGTCACTCAGTGCCCGACAAATATAGCGTCAGCCTAAAAGTGAAATCACTCAGTGCCCGACCAATAGGGTCGGCCTGGAAGTGAATACAATAGTATCATACACTATAGTAATAAGAGAAAATGGTCAGTATATTTTTTTTTTCAATGGGTACTAACATCATAAGCATCAACATAATCCAACAAATATATATATATATATATATATATTTTTTTTTTTTTTTTTTCTTCTTCCTTCACTGTCTGCAACAGCAGACAGTGAACGGGCAGCACAGCATGAAAAACGAATCTAGAAACAGTGGGTTTATCACGCCCCGACCCGAAGGGTGGGCCCTTAACACGACTGATTTTTTTTTTTTTTAAAGATAAACTAAACCAACTCACAAGCATTCTAACTGGGCCGGATCAATAGTTAGGCCCAGAGTCACAAATGATCCCAACATGTGGACTCAAACACATACCATAAGTCTATAATATCAACATAATATCATGAACAATCAAATCCAACCATTCATTCATCATTCAAAATCACGTCATAATGACTACAGTAACGTAGTATTCTCAATACATAATGTTTACAAAGACTAAGTACCACATCCGGTATTTAACAAAAGCAAAAGGATCCAAGAACCAAAAAGCACAAATAAGGGTATTCCCCTAGGGGGAATCCCAAACCACCGTCGCAACTTATCCACCTTAAGCCAGATAAAGAGGGTCCTCCTCCTCGGGTTCATCGCCTGAAAGGTGAGTGGAGTGAGCTAACTAGCCCAGTGAAGGAAATATAACAATGCAGTTTAAGTAAAATAACAGGTTAGCAACAGTTCAATAATATCACATGCTTGATAACAAATAAGCATAATGTCATGTAAAGCCTCATCATCATTTCTCATCAATTACTGCTATCATCCAACGTAACGCCTGCCGACTACACTGAGACCTGTATTAAGTCTTGATAAGGTCAAAATACATCCTTCCAAGTACATCTCCGGCTCTAACTTAGCCGATACTGACATCCTCAAGTCAGCAACTGACGACACTCATGGTCCACCCATGGTCCAGTAGATATAAACCATCTCCCATATGGCCGATATTGGTTCAATAACCCAGGTAGGTGGAAGCAGTCTTACATATTCATATGATCAACATCATAATATTCACAACCATCATCAGCACTCTTACCATAGTGCATCATGTCTAGGTACATGAGTGGGTTCATCAAGTCTAAAACCACCCATTGCCCAAACCCATCTCATAATAAAACCTGTTTACATAATCTGTAGAGTTAAGTTCCCTCACCGTAACGTGTGGTTTACGCGGTCTCTGTTCAAACAAACAGACAAGTGCACAATCAATATACATAACAAATACGTACATATAAGTAGTATTTCGAAATCTCACGTTTTCCCAAAAATATCCAAGGTATATGGAATTGAGTCTCCTACTGGGTTTCCATCATTTATAAATTATCATAATCCACAATATAATAATAAATAAAAAGGGGCTCAGTCCAAAACTCATATTGTCTTCTGGGCATTGACCAGATTGACTTATTGAGTTAGGTTTAGATCTTCGGGTCACTTCTCGGTTGTCTTCTGGATAGGACCAGATCTAACATTTTGAGTTAGACCTCGAGGTCACCCAGTGTCCGATTATAGCTTCGGCCTGAAAGTGAATCACTCAGTGCCCGACCAATAGGGTCGGCCTGGAAGCGAATACAATAGTATTTACACTATAAGTAATAAGAGAAAAGGGTTAGTACAATTTTAATTAACGACAAGGGGTACTAATATCACATCACATAATCTAACAAAATATTAAATTTTTTTTGAATAAAATAATAATATTTATTTATTCAATCATTTATTTATTTATTTATCTATCTATTTTTTTTTCAAAAGGTACTAACATCATAAATCACAAGCATCAACAATATCTAATAAAAAAAATATATTTTTTTTTTTCTTTTTCTTCTTCCTCCCTTCACTGTCTGCAATAGACAGTGAACGACCGGAAAACGTGAAAAACGAATCTGGAAATGGAGGGTGTCCCGGATTCGATTTTCATATCTGACCGGTCCGATGGATTCTTCCTGAAATCCTCTTTCCATAAGGAGATGTTTGGAGCTTTGAAAACAATAAGTCATCCGATCTTAGCACCGGAAGCAAACTGATATAAAGAAAATTGAGTTTTCCTTAAAACTTTGAAATGATTTTTCTCACTGAAAACAGGGCTAAAACCGGATTTTCTGAGTTCAAAATTGACTGAAATGGAAAGGGGAATTCAATGGATACCTTCAATGGAGTTCCTGGGCTGAGAAATCGAACTTTGAAAAATTTTCCTTTTAAGGTAACGGTGGAAAAATTGAGAAACAGAGAGGGAAAAGAGGCTGGAAAATTAGAGGCTGGAGACTGAGAGGGAGATAGAAATTTTTGTGGGAGTTGATCTGAAGGGAAGGGGCTCAATTTATAGAAAATTGGCCGGGAAATGGGGTCGGACGACCACTGCATGCAGCCGTATGCAGTGGTTGCTCATGTTGCTACAGTAATCGGCTGTTTGCAGATCAACCCTTCCCATTTTCAGTTTTTGCAATTTAGTCCCTCTTTATTATAAAACGGGATTTTTAACTTAAAACATAATTTTAAAGGCTCAAAAATTTAATCCAACCTTACAAATAGGTTGGGTTTTAAAAACTTTGATCACCATAAAAATTTAGAATTTAACTCTCACTAAAAATCATTTATTTAAATAAAAATCATATTTTAACCTTATTTACTTAAATAAATAAATGTTAAAATAAATAATTTAGAAATCTCATTTTGGGGTGCCAAAGAATAACTAGACCAATCTTAAAATGGTCTAACACAAAATACTAGCTTTGAAATTTATCTCATTTTCAAAATCACTTAAAATAATTATTTCTCCCTTTCGGGGTTTTGACGGGCGGATTTAAAATACTATTTTCTGAAAATAAAATTATTTTAAAATCAGAAATGCAAATCCTTTATTAAGGAGAATATTATCCACCGATAATATTCACATAACAACATAATTTCTAAAAATAATAATAATAAGCGACAAATTACCAAAATGCCCCTCCAGCTGGACGAGCTGGATCACTGAGCTTACGAGCTCGGATTGGGCCAAACCTGGGCTTTCCTTAAAGCCATAACGTAATCTTCAAGATTAACTGGTTAAACAAGATTATTAAGCTAAAACACGCGTAATCTGGGCACGGTATTAATCCTACCCCCCTTAAAGAAAATTTCATCCCGAAATTTAAAACAAACTCTTACCTTTTTTACCAGAGAACAGGCCAGGGTAAAACTTTCGCATCGTCACTTCTGGTTCCCACGTCTCATGTTGCACGTAGCGATGTTGCCACAGCATTCGCACTAGAGGTATAGACTTCCTCCTGAGCTCTTGAGTCCGACGTTCTAGAATATTGACTGGTGCTTCTTCAAAAGTTAGGTCTTCTGACACTTCGATTTCTTCACAACTTATCACATGCGACGGGTCAGGTTCGTACTTCCTTAACATAGACACGTGAAACGTACTATGCACTCTCTCCAAAGCTTGAGGAAGATCCAACTGATAGGCCATTTCTCCTATCCTCTTCAAGATCTCAAAGGGTCCAACATATCGAGGTGATAGTTTTCCCTTGCGCCCGAACCGTTGCACTCCATGACGTGGTGCTACACGTAAGAAAACTGGTCGCCAACTGCAAACTCCAACGGTCATAGCCTTTTGTCACCATAACTCTTTTGTCTGCTCTGGGCTGTCTTGAGACGTTGTCTGATCACTTCAACTTGCTCTGACGTCTCACACAATAGATCAGGTCCTAGCAGCGCTTTGTCTCCTACTTCTGTCCAAAAAAGAGGTGACCTGTAAGGTCTGTCATACAGAGCCTCGTAGGGTGGCATCTGCACACTGGAGTGATAACTGTTGTTGTAGACGAATTCGATCAAAGGCAAGTGGTCTTCCCAACTTCCCTGCATATCAATCACACAAGCTCTTAACATATCCTCTAAGGTTTGAATGGTTCTCTCTGACTGACCATCCGTCTGAGGGTGAAAAGTAGTGTTGAAGCACAGCTTAGTCCCCAACTCTTCTTGTAATCATTGCCAAAACCTTGAAACAAACCTCGGATCTCTATCTGATACATGGATACAGGTACTTCATGCAATCTGACTATCTCCTTCAAATACAATTTACTTAGATTGGTTAAAGAATCCGTCTTCTTGATCGGCAGAAAGTGAGCTGACTTTGTCAATCGATTGACTATTACCCATATAGCGTCGTTCTTCTTAGGAGACTTTGGAAACCCAGTTACAAAATCCATCGTGATATGCTCCCACTTCCATTCAGCCACTTCTAAAGATTGCATCTTTCCACCAGGTCGTTGATGTTTCGCTTTCACTTGTTGACAAGTTAAGCACTTGGACACAAAATCTGCTACTTCACGCTTCATACCTTTCCACCAGAAAAGTCGCCGCAAGTCACAATACATCTTTGTTCCACCAGGATGCACTGCAAAGCGAGATCGATGAAAGTGATCAACACCTTTCTCCTGCACTCGTCTGACTTTGGTACAAAAAATCTATCTTTGAAAGTAAGACTTTCGTCCGTCTTGATCTTCCAATCTTCTAGAGTCTCTCCTCCTGAAAGCTGAGTCACCAACTCTTTGCTTCTGGGTCGTTCTGTTGTCCTTCCAACACCAATCTAACTAGCTCGGGTTGCAGAACCAAACTATGGATTCTTGCTGACCCGCTTCCTTCGATCAGCTCTAGATCATACTCAGACAAAACTTCTAGCATTTTCCACTGCAAGTTAGGCCTGGAGACAGATTGAGTTAGGCCTAGAGATATAAGATTCTTAGGCCATTACTCATATATTGAGTTAGGCATAGAGATATAAGATGCTCAGGCCACTACTCGTATAGCAAGTTAGGCTTAGAGATCACTGAGTGCCCGAACCCTTTTTTTCTACCTAGCGGCAAAGTTAATCGTTCAGTGACTGATAGCTATCGGGCTGCATCAGCCACAGATAGAGAGTATCGGCCTGGAAGTGCATACATAGTATATGGTTACATAATAATACTAATAAAAGGGGTTAATATCATTTTAAAATCTAGGATCTAAATTTAACATTAAATCCTAACTTAGAATAAGTTTCAAAACCTGTTTTGGGTTCCTCGGAATATGCCTCGGAACCAGGTACTGTGGCTTCGGAACTCCCGAGTCGTTGTCTACAATCAAAGTCTTTACAGAACCTTCGGAACTTCAGAAGTTCGGGTCTCGGAACTTCCGAGCCTGCTACCAACAAAAGCAAAAACAGAAAAATCAGTCGGTCTCAACATGTCTCGGAACTTGCCGAGGTCTGCTTGGAACTTCTGAATAGTTCGGGACATTCGAGGGGTCTCGGAACGTTAAGGTCTGATCAGCAGAGTCAAAAAGAAATATTTGGCCTTTCAGCGCTTCGGAATCTCGAACATAGTTCGGAACTTCCGAAGGCTGATTCTTAGATTTTTCGAGAGCCGTTTTCTTCCTCTATCATCTGGAACAGAGCAGTAACGAGAGGGACTGTGTGAATTATGAATCCAGAAACAGTGGATTTTCTGTATTCATTTTTCAGACCTTTCTGATCAGATGGACTCTCAAGTGAGTTCTCTTCACTTTGAAAATCAATTGGACCATTAATACTGATTAAAACCATTAGATTTTGATTGGAAAACCGGTTGAACACATGAAAATGCATGTTTTCCATTAAACTTCAAATATGATTTTAGGATTCAAAACTTAACCAAATTGACTTCTATTTGATTATAAACTGACCAGAATTTAAAAACAAAGACAATGGTTACCTTCGCTTTTGTTCTTAGGTTGAAAATTTAGCAACTAAAAAAATCTTCCACTTAAGTTAAAATTTTAAAATGGAAGAAATAGAGAGGAAGAAGAACCTTGGCAGTAATGAAAAATTCTACTGCACTTACAACACTTAAATAGGCATGGAGGGTTAGGGGAGTAGGCTCCATGCATGGCCATGGAGTTTCCACGTTGCTCTGCAAGCTACGGTGATAGCTTGCATGAGTCGATTCTTGCGTAGCTGCTTCCAACGTCACCTATTACGCAGGTGGTTAAAAGATTTGGTATTTGCAATTTAGTCCCCTTAAACTTATTTGCATTTTAAACCCAATTTCTTTTATTTTTAATATTTAGCTATTAAATTATTTATTTAATTTAATCCATCTTACCCAAAATGTTGGGTTTTAAAATCTAAAAGTACTATAAAAATTTGGAGATTTATATTTTATCAAAATTACTTGATCTAAGCAAAATTCATGTTTTTAACACTATTCACTTAACTTAATTTGTATGTATTTTAAGAGTTTAAAATCTCTATTTTCAAAACCTGTAAATATAAAACAATGAATTAAAATAAAATATAACTATACATATTTTTCTTAAGATTTTCTAACCTCTAAAATTATTTAAAATAATCATTTCCTAGCTTTCGGGACTTTTTTGGATAGTTTTTAATTACATTTTCTGAAATTAAAAATGAAATAAAGATACTTATAAATTTCAGAATCTAAATCCCTAATAAGAAAATCAATATCACCCAAATAATAATCAAACAATTATTCAAACAATAAATACACTATTAATGGTAAATTACCATTTTGCCCCTTTTAATTTAAATGAGTTGGATCAATGAGCTATCGAGTTCTGATTGAGTCAATCTTGGATTTTTCACAAATTCCTTATTATAATCTACGTGATTAACAAGTCCAAATACGATTTATTAAAATAAATCATATTATTTAAGCCTAATTCGGGTCAGGGTATTACATCCTACCTCCCTTAAAGAAATTTCGTCTCAAAATTTAAAATAAACCTCGTACCTTTTCATTCTATGAATAGACTAGGGTACAACCTTCGCATTGTCGACTGTGGTTCCCACGTCACGTGTTGTATGTCACGATGTTGCCACAACACGTGCACTGGTGGTATGGACTTCCTTCTAAGTACTTGAGTCTGAGATCCTTGTATTTCAACTGGTATTTCTTCGAATGTCAAATCTTCCGAGACCTCAATGTCCTCAAAACTTAACACATGAGATGGATCAGGCTCGTACTTTTTCAACATAGATACATGGGATGTACTATGTACTCTTGCCATTGTCTGAGGGAGATCCAGTTGATAGGCTACTTCCTTTATTCTTTTCAAAATTTCAAAGGGTTCAACATATCGAGGTGGTAGTTTTCCTTACGACAAACCGTTGAACTCCATGACGTGGTGGCACACATAAGAATACTCGGTCACAGACTGTAAACTCCAAAGGTCTCCGCATGTTGCCAACATAACTCTTTTGTCTGCTTTGGGCTGTCTTGAGGCGTTGTCTTATCATTTTGACTTGTTCAGACGTCTCACGTACCAAATCTGGACCCAACAGTACTTTGTCCCATGCTTCTATCCAATATAGAGATGACTTGCAGCGTCTACCATACATGGCTTCATAGGGTGCCATTTGTATACTAGAGTGATAGCTATTGTTATATACAAATTCAATCAATGTTAAATGATCTTCCCAACTTCTCTGCATATCCATGACACATGCCCTTAGCATATCTTCAAAGTTTGGATGGTCCTTTCTGATTGACCATCAGTTTGGGGATGGAAAACAGTGCTAAAATATAGCTTAATTCCCATCTCTTCCTGTAATCCTTGCCAAAATCTAGATACAAATTTAGGGTCTCTATCAGATATAATAGATGTAATCTAATTATGTCCTTTAGATACATTTTACTTAGGGTAGTCAAGGAATCATTCTTTTTAATGGGTAGAAAATGGGCTGATTTTATTAGTCGATCGACTATTACCTAAATAACATCGTTTTTCTTAAAAGACTTTGGAAAACCGGTCATAAAATCCATAGTGATATGCTCCCACTTCCATTTAGCCACCTGAAGAGGTTGGGTTTTTCCACCAGGTCGTTGATGTTCTGCCTTAACCTGTTGATAGGTTAGACATTTAGATACAAAATCTACCACTTCCCATTTCATACCTTTTCACCAGAATAGTCGTTGCATATCATGATACATTTTTGTACATCAGGGTGTACTGCAAATCGAGAACGGTGAAAGTGATCAAGTATTTTTTTCTCTGCATTCACCTGATTTTGGTACAAACAATCTCTCTTTGAAAGTTAGACTTCTATCAATCCTGATCTTCCATTCTTCCAAAGTAGCTCCTCCTGCAAGGTGAGTCACCAAATCCTTTGCTTCTGGATCATTCTTTTGCTTTTCCATCATTAATCCGACTGTTTCGGGCTGCAGAACCAAGTTTGAATTCTTGTTGGCATGTTTCCTTCGATCAACTCCAGATCATAGTCAGATAAGATTTCCAACATCTTTCACTGCAAAGATGCCATACATGGAATATTGCCATGTGATTTACTGCTCAAGGAGTCTGGCACCACATTAGCTTTTCCTAGATGGTAGAAGAGACTGAAATCGTAATCTCCTAGGTATTCCATCCATCTTCGTTGTCTCATATTCAGATCCTTCTGAGTAAACAAATATTTGGGACTATGGTGATCAGAAAATATAGTAAATTTTTCACCATACAAATAATACCTCCAAAGTTTTAATGAGAATACAACAACTGCCAGTTCCAGATCATGAGTTGGATAATTTTACCCATGTCCCTTCAGTTGTCTGGAATCGTAAGCTACTACCTTTCCTTCTTGCATTAGAACACATCCGAATCCAAACTTAGAAGCATCACAAAATACGTCATAACTTCGTCCTTGTTCAGACACTATCAGTACTGGAGTGGTGGTCAACTTCTCCTTCAATTCTTGAAATGCCCTTTCACAAGCTTCACTCCATTCGAACTTGATGTTTTTCCTCATAAATCTGGTCATTGGTACCGCAATCTGGGAAAAGTGTGGGATAAATTTCCTGTAATATCCGGCTAATCCCAAAAAGCTTCTGATTTCAAACACATTCTTGGGGCTTTCCTAATTCTTCACTGTTTCTACCTTTGTTGGATCTACAGAGATTCCTTCTGTAGACACTACGTATCCAAGAAATTGTACTTGAGTTAACCAAAAGTCACACTTGCTCAACTTGGTGTATAACTGGTGATCCCTAAGGGTCTGAAGAACAATGCATAAATGATGCTCATGCTCTTCCTCAAATGATGAATATATCAAAATATCATTTATAAAAACTATCACAAATTCCTTCAAGTATGGCCGGAAGACACGATTCATTAGATCTATAAACATGGCTGGCGCATTGGTTAATCCAAATGGCATTACCAAAAACTCATAAAAACCATACTGCGTTCTGAAAGCCTATTGAATCCATAAGTGATGATATCCTGACCTCAAATTTATTTTAGAGAACCATTTTGATCCCCTCAATAGATCAAAGAGATCATCTATCCTAGGCAATAGATACTTGTTCTTTATAGTTACCTGATTAAGTCATCGGTAATCTATACACATTCTCATCGATCCATCTTTCTTTTTCAGAAAGAGAGTGGGTGCACCCAAAGGCGAATTATTTTGTCGAATAAAACCAAGATTGAGAAGCTCATCTACCTGCGTAGCTAGCTCTCTTTGTTCAATTGGCGCCATCCGATAAGGTGCCATGGAAATAGGAGATGTTCTTGACTGTAGATTAATAACAAATTCTATCTCTCGGCGTGGAGGTAGCCCAGCTAACTGGTTAAGAAACACATCCAGAAACTCACACACCACCCGATGTACATCAGACTCTACGCCACCTACATCTTCCCATCTCATGTTAGCCACCACACTACCAGGATAAGCCCTAAGACCAGAAAATTTACTTCTTATCCTCTCATAATGTATTAATTTTTCTATAAATCCTTCATTAGTTGAAGAGACTCCAAAAATTTTCCTTTGAGATCAATCAATTAAGATTTGATAAATTGTCAACCAATCCATACCTAAGATGATGTCAAAGTCTGTCATTTCTAAGATGAGAAAGTCATGTGACAAATCTACATTGGAAATCCTTAATATGCATGACTTGCATTTTTTGTTTACTAACACATTCTTACCCAAAGGTGACACTACCATTAAAGGGTTACTTACTTCTACCGGTTGCAAATCCAATTTATCGCAGCAAGATCTAGAATAAAGGAATGCGAAGCACTGGTATCAAAAAGTACTTGTGTCAAATAATTGAAAAGGTTAGTGTATCTTCTATCACGTATTCTCCATCGACTCTTCCATCTGAGTCCAATCGTTTAGACTCTCCCCTGGGTGGTTTGAGGACGTACATGTCCCCTTCCCAGTCCGTTCCGTGGTGGTACGTTCTTAGGCGCCACCGAGCATCTAGAAGTTTGTTGTGAACCTCTGCTAAAAGATGATTGTGCAACAGATTGAGTTGGACCTGTATTCTATGAAGGTACGACTATACCAAGATAGAGACAATCCCTAAGTATGTGTCCAGCCTGTTTGCAGTGATAGCACGTCCTTTCTTTTTCCGTTGGACAAGTCCTAGTTGTATGCCCAGGCTACTTGCAGAAATAACACATTAGCTGTCGTGAGTCAGACTGGTTTGTTTGTCCTGCAACAAGTTGGCTTTTCTTAAATAATGTTCATTTCTGGCTGAATTTGGCCTTCTTTTTTTAGGGAGGTTTCTGGAAATTTTTGGTACTCCTATTGGTGGAATCTATAGCTTCCACTTTCGAAGCTCGCTCAATAATCTCCTCCAAAGTATTGAAGGTTAGCCTAGCCACTTGCCGTTGTAGGTAGGGTTGAAGTCCATTTTCAAAATGTTGGATCTTCTCTGCTTCATTTGCCGCTATCAAGGGCACATATTGCATCAATTCAATAAATCTTATGGCATATCGTGCCACCATATCAGATCCCTATTGGATGTTAAGAAATCCCTCTTCTTTGATCCTTCCGCCATTTTAGGGTAATAACAGGTGAGAAATCAGCTGAAAATCCTTCCCAAGTCATTGGTTCGTGATTACGAACCAGACTTTTTGCCTCCCACCATTCATAGGCATTTCCCACCAGTTGGTAAATTGCCAGCGTTACTCATAGATCATCTGCTATGGCCAGGGTATCGAGGATCTGACCCATCTGAGTAATCCAATTCTTTGCCGCACTCGAGTCTTCAATCCCCGAAAAACTTGGTAGATTCAATCGTTTGAATTCTTTTAGAGTCGAAGTGGCTCTCTCTTCTGGGGTCCTAACAGGAGGAGGTTGTATATTCTCGGCAATCCTTTGGAATGCCTCCATTGCTACGCGTAAGGCCTCATAGGGTACATTTGGATTTACATGGGGTGGAGGACCTGTTTTCCTGCCTCGGCCTCTAATATTTTCAAATGGTCCTGACATTCTCCTATCATTCACATTCGTAATATCACTTAATAATTCAAAAAAAATGAAACTTATCAAGGTAGACCATGTTGCCCAGAAATTGACCCTAGAGGGGGGGTGAATTGGGTCAATGCAACTTTTTGGGTTTTCTTTGATTTCACAATTTAGAAAAATAAGATGCAAACAAGTAGTAAATAAATGCTAGAATTTAAAAGAGGAGATGAGAAGAGATGGAGAGATTGAACCCGAGATTTTTACGAGGTTTGACGTTCTTGCCGACGTCCTCGCCTCAAGTAAACCACTTGAGGATTGAATGCACTAAACATCTCTTTCAAGGGTGGAGAAGAAACCTATTATAATGCTTCTAGAGAACACTCTCTGATTTGAAGGTGAAGACACCCTTCTCCTTCATAAGGGTTGCACCAACCCTTCACAAACTTAATCTTTCAAGGAAATGTAGAAGATTATAATGTAAAGCTTAGGAGTAACTCTCAAATGTTTACAAATCTAGTTTACTAAGAGTTACTCAAAGAGTTGAACTGAAATGGCTCAAGGTAAGATTGCAAGAGATGGATTTTGAGCTAGAATATGCTTGGGATTTGATTTCAATGGATTCCTCTTGATTTCAAGTAAGTCAACAACCTTTCTACCCATTGAAGCTTGGTTTTATAATTTTATCATATTTAGAACCATTGCCAAGCATTAAATGAAGCAAGGGGCCGTTGGAGGGAGCATTTAATGTTCAAAAAATGTTACCATTTCGCGATTCAGTCCACTGAAATGAAGATTCAGTCAACAAAAAATGCCCCGAAACTCAAACAGTTTATCTGTGAATAATTCAGTCGGTTGAATCTGAAGTTTCAGTCAACTGAAATCACATTCAATGAAAATCCAGCATTTCAGTCGGTTGAAATATGGATTCAGTCGACTGAAATCACACACCACTGAAAAACCAATATTTCAGTCGGCTGAATGATTGATTCAGTTGACTGAATATCCATCCCCACTTAATCCATTGTTTCAGTCGACTGAAATGACCTTAAAGATAATTTGTACAATTTTGGCCATTTTCAAATACAATTGATAAGTCTTGGGGACTAGGTCTTATCCTAGGATTCCATTTGTATGCATAAGATAAAGCTGGGTATCCTAGGGTCCACTAGAGGGTGACTTGAGCCATGGTGTTCAAACACAATTGAGTAACTTTACATTTTGTTCCTAAAACTCATGACCAATACTAAGAACACAAACTTGATCTTCAATCTTCAGTACTTGTTCTTCAGTACTTGTATCATTTGCCATTTGATCTTCAAAAATTGATAAGTCATCCGATCTCTTCCATGGTGATCATGATTGTATTAAAATTGATCTTCAATGATTTTGCCCTTCTTTCTTCTTTGATTATGTCTTTTTGTAAATGTGATACCTGTCGCATAGAGTAATATCATTTGAAATGTTAAATGTCACACTTTAATGGTTTGTGGTCATCAAAATACCCATATATCCTTGGGTTGAAACCTTGGGGCTAACATACCATATGAGTTGTGTAAATCATAAACATACGTCTATTATACAAATAAACATAACTCGGGTTTTATTTATTCACATGAGTTAGTAGGATTTGTGAAAACTCTCAATACAACACGAACATATATACATATTAACATTTTTACATTCCTTTCTCCCATCCCTTCCCCTACATTCCCGGCCTTAATCATCTGTAGAAGACTCCATATCAGTATCGATATTGAACATGATATTGTCAGGACATGCGACTGACATATGTCTCAACACTCCACAGGTTAAGCATGGCACTATCCCTGGACCTCCAATGTAAGGACAGTTGGTCTTTTCCCTTCTATACCCACAAAATCCACATATTGGGCATACCACATTAATAGTATAAGGACAATAGGTGTCGTAGTGCCCTTCCTAATTGTATAGCCCGCAAACATATGTCATCATATCATCAGCATTGGGAGTGGATGGTGTATATTCGGGTGAGCCTATTTACCCTACTAATGATGACTCCTCTATACCTGGGAATACTCCAACATTTTCAGGTTGAACACTAGAGTTGCTGGTAGATGAATCTAGTCCTATTGGGCAGCTAGGGGTTCCCTTGTCCCAAATCTCTGTATATTCCTCGTTACTTGATATATTTGTATAACACAATTTAATCAATATTGTTAGATAATGTCAATAACATATACAGTTCTAACCAGGAAGATAGGTTCTAATCATGTATTACACATCACAGTCTTAGAGTTTGAGCTAAAGCTTTGATACCAAGCTGTACCGCCCCTACTCGGAGGTAGGCCCAGAACGCTACTATTTTTTTTTTTTTATAGCTTAATAACTTCTAACTGAGCTTATCAAACATTAGGCTTAGAAATAAATGTCACATATGTTCTTTACATGTGGACTCAAACATATACTATATATCTATCCATTTAGAAACATATATCATACAAACAATATTCCAATCATAAAAAGACAGTCTCATTCAAAATAGAGTTAGTAGCAGTAACATGGTGGTTCATACATGATTACAAAATAAGTACCACATGAGGTACTTTATATGAAACATGGTTCAAAGAACCAATATTCAAAATAAATGAAATTCCCATTCATGGAATTCCAAGTAACTGCAACAGCTTATCCATTTTAAGTTTGAAATGGAGGTTCCTCCTCCTCGGGTTCATCTCCTGAAATGTGAGTGGTGTGAGCTAACCAGCTCAGTGAAAAGAATATAACAATGCAGTGTAATGAACATCAAGTTAGCCAAAATGAACAATTTTATCATAATATATTTATCATGCCAAAATATCAAATCATCCTCATATTACTGCTGATATCTAACGTAACACCTAGACACTACACTGACTATAAGCATTAAGTCCCGACACGGTCAAAATGCAGAAGTCTTGCAAGTACATCTCCAACACACTTGGTCCGGTACTGACACACCTGGGTCAGCAACAGATACACTTGGGCCAGTAGATGCAAACCGACACACCTGAGCCGGTAATCGACACACATGGGCGATAATAGTTCAATAGTTAAGGGTACGTGGAGGCAATATCAATATCATCATAGCTCATAAGCATTTCATCATCATAATCACAATATACGATAAATATCGTTAGTATCAATAAGCATTTTTCACAATAGTGCATCATGTCTAGGCATATAAGTGGGTTCATTTAGTCTAACCCTTGAAAACACTCATTGCACTAGATCCTCTTAATCTGATTTACTCCTATTGCAATGTTAAGTCTCCTTACCGAATGTGTGGGGTATCGAAGTATCTGTCAAATATGCAAACAGACATACAATCAATAATCAATCAATATACACAGATACAATAGAACACATATTCATAGTATTTCAAGTCCCTCTATCCTATTTTCCAGAAAAATTCTAAGGGAAATGGATCTGAGTCTCCTAAATGGGTTACTATCCATTTTAAAATTATAATAATCAGTAATATAATAAGGTGCTCAAGCCACTACACGTATTGTTTCCTAGAAATGACTATGGAGACAGATTGAGTTAGGCCTAGAGATATAAGATGCTCAGGCCATTACTCATATATTGAGTTAGGCCTAGAGATATAAGATGCTCAGGCCATTACTCATATATTGAGTTAGGCCTAGAGATATAGGATGGTTAGGCCACTACTCGTATAGCGAGTTAGGCCTAGAGATCACTGAGTGTCCAAACCCTTCTTTTCTACCGAGCGACGAAGTTAATCGCTCAGCGACTGATAGCTATCGAGCTGCGTCAGCAACAGATAGAGAGTATTGGCCTGGAAGTGAATACATAGTATAGGGTTACATAATCATACTAATAAAAGGGGTTAATATCATTTTAATTATTAAATTGGCATAAACATCATATTAAAATCTAGGATCTAAATTTAACATTAAATCCTAACTTAGACTAAGTTTGAAAACCCGTTATGGGTTTCTCAGAACATGCTCAGAACCAGGTACTGTGGCTTCGGAACTTTCGAGCCGCTGTCTACAATCTAAGTCTTTATAGAACATTCGGAACTTTGGGTTCTTTCCTTCGGAACTTCAAAAGTTCGGGTCTCGGAACTTCTGAGCCTGCTACCGAACAAAAGCAAAAACAGGAAAATCGGTCGGTCTCAGCGTGTCTCGGAACTTGCCGAGGTCTGCTCGGAACTTTCGAACAGTTCGGGACATCCGAGGGGTCTCGGAACGTCAAGGTTTGATCAGCAGTGGCAGAAAGAAATATTTGGCCTCTGGATGCTTCGGAATCCCGAACAGAAGTTTGGAACTTCCGAAGTCTCACTTTCGGAACTTCCGAAGGCTGATTCTCAAATCTTCTGAGAGTCGTCTTCTTCCTCTGTGACCTGCAACAGAGAAGTGACCGGAAGGGACTGTGTGAATTACGAATCCAGAAATAGTGGATTTTCTGTGTTCGTTTTTCAGACTTTTTTAATCACATGGACTCTCTAGTGAGTCCTCTTCACTTTGAAAATCAATTGAACCATTAATACTGATTAAAAACATTAGATTTTAATTGGAAAACCAGTCGAACAAATGAAAATGCATGTTTTCCATTAAACTTCAAATCTAATTTTAGGATTCAAAACTTAACTAAATTGACTTCTATTTGACTATAAACTGACTAGAATTTAAAAACAAAGATAATGGTTATCTTCGCTTTTGTTCTTGGGTTGAAAATTCAGCAACTGGAAAAATCTTCCACTTAAGCTAAAATTTTGAAATGGAAGAAATAGAGAGGAAGAAGAAGCTTGGCAGTAATGAAAATTCTACTGCACTTACAACACTTAAATAGGCATGGAGGGGTAGGGGAGTAGGCTCCATGCATGGCCATAGAGTTCACACGTTACTCTGCAAGCTACGGCGGTAGCTTGCATGAGTCGACTCCTGCGTAGCTGCTTCCGATCATCACCTACTACGCAGGTGGTTAAAAGTTTTGGTATTTGCAATTTAGTCCCGTTAAACTTATTTGCATTTTAAACCCGATTTCTTTTATTTTTAATATTTAGCTATTTTATTTAATTTAATCCATCTTACCCAAAATGTTGGGTTTTAAAATATAAAGTTACTATACTTTGGAGATTTATATTTTATCAAAATTACTTGATTTAAACAAAATTCATGTTTTTAACACTATTCACTTAACTTAATTTGTATTTATTTTAAGAGTTTAAAATTTCTATTTTCAAAACCTGGAAATACAAAACAATGAATTAAAATAAAATCTAACTATACATATTTTTCTAAAGATTTTCTAACTTCCAAAATTATTTAAAATAATCATTTTCTAGCTTTCGGGACTTTTTTGGGTAGTTTTAATAACATTTTCTGAAATTAAAAATGAAATAAAGATACTTATAAATTTCAGAATCTAAATCCCTAATAAGGAAATCAATATCACCCAAATAATAATCAAACAATATATACACTATTAATAGTAAATTACCATTTTGCCCCTTTTAATTTAAATGAGTTGGATCAATGAGCTATCGAGCTCTGATTGGGCTAATCCTGGATTTTTCACAAATCACTTACTGCAATCTACGTGATTAACAGGTCAAAACATAATTTATTAAAATAAATCATATTATTTAAGCCTAATTCGGGTCAGGCTATTACAGTTTCACTAATCATTAAAAATTCCATTTTAACGAACAATTGAATGGGAAAAATATGAGTACACTATTGTATTAGTATAATGTTCTAATATGGTCACTTAGATCATACTACCCTTTTTCCATTAAGTTAAAAAAAAAAAAAACACTTTTGACTCAAGATTGAATAATTTAATATATACTTTTTTTTTGAGTTCATAACAATTGGCTAAAAGAGGCAAATGAAGCCTTCTTTTTTCACTTTTTGAGACTATGCTTAGTACATTCCTATCATCTAAATCATCCTTTATCATCGATTGTATGTAACGCCCCGTTCTGTTATGGGCACGTTATCTCCGAAACATCTCACTAAAACTCTCAAAATTTTGACTTGAATAATTTTTTTACACTCCTCCCAACTGAACGAAAATCAACATGCATTATAACTCATAACATGAAAAAGCAAAACCCAGACATAACAGTCTAAAGCAATAATAGGTATTCTCAAAGTTATTACATTCATCCGCAAAACATGTGAAATTGAAACTCAGTACATTAGGTCCTCTCAATGAAAAACAATAAGTAAAAACTAGCTACTGGCAGCATCATCATCTCCTCAAGCCTAGTCTTGGGACCCATTGGATCCCGCCTGCATCAGATCACCTGCAAGGTAAGGGATGAGTTCAATATGTCTATTAAGAGGAAAATGCATATATCACATGCTAACAAACATGCCACATACATGAATGAGCATGGTTATATGGATGACTAGAATTCCTAATGCGAGACCGCTCCAACATGTACTTAAACCTAGCACACGGATCGACGTCTACCATGCCTCCAGCCTAGTCCAAGATTACCCTCGATACTAGCGTAGGTCTAGCAGCAACTCTAGCATCTCAATCCAACCACTACTCGAAGGTGACAAAGGCCACAGTCTCAATGGTCTCGAGAGGAATACCCATCCACGACCTCTACATCCCAATGACAGGTCACACACTGTCACACCCTCACCTCTCAAGCATGACAACGAGTAGGGCTCGCATGCGCTGTCTCCCTGTTAGTACATAAGTGGCCAACAGGGCTCGTCACTCATTTTACCTAGGAGATCCAAACCGTCCCATCCTCATGTCCACAAATATAGTACAACGAGTCGTACTACGTGCATCCCTCCTCGGCTCTCAAGTTGTTGGTATCACAGTCACACATGAGCGGACAACAGGGCTCCTCACTCATTGGACCACCACCTTAAGCAATGGTGTTTCTATACAACTTGATGATGCTATTGATATTACTGTTTTTGGATAATGTTATAGTGATACTTTCCATTATATGTTTTTGTCGGTTGTCCGTGGTTAGTAAGGTTGGTGGGAGATGTGCCTCCTTTTAAAAAAAAAAAAAAATCGTACTTGAATTGATATTAGACTGGTTTTGGAGTTTGTATCAGTTTTAACGTGTCTATAGTGAGACAAGGTGTTACAAAGACCTTTATAAGGATTTCCAAATTATTGGAATTTTCAAAATTCGTAAGTTTTATTTGAAATTCTAGCTTCAATTTCTTGTTCAATTAAATTAGCTATATCCAAGTTTCAATTGTAATTACAATCATATGTTAGTGGAATGGGGCTCCTCACTCATCATACCACCAAATGCTCTCAACGTCCATGGCCTCGTGTACTGAATTGTCCATGGTATCTTTGTCAACGCATAAGCGGCCAAGGGGGCTCCCGCTCGTCTAACTGCCATGAGCACATGCCTGTGACACAGTCATCAAGGGAAACTTCCGAGTCAACGCTTAAGCGGCCAATAGGGCTCCCACTCGTCTGACTGCCATGAGCACATGCCTGTGACACAGTCATCAAGGGAAACTTCCGAGTCAACGCTTAAGCGGCCAACTGGGCTCCCACTTGTCTGACTGTTCGTACGTGTGTCATCTACACTGATACACAATCACTCAAGACCTATCCATCATTCTATGGTTCTCACTACACTCTAGGGAGTACAAGTCCACACTCAACACCTAGAGGTCCACATATATCACAATCAATGGTATGCCCAAAACATACACCCACTTACCTAGGTCGTACTAGGGGAGTCTCTGCAACTCAGTGTAATCTAACACACATGTCCCACCGACTACAGCCCCATGCATGTCCTTTACGTCTACGCATGTTAACATGATCATGCATGAAATAGATTATCAATGCATAGTAGGTATATATATCATCTACTAGCAAACACATGCATCACTAGTGCAACATCACAATCTTATACGTTAACACATGTTATTCCCATAATCAATAAACATGTTTTCAAACAATATCACTAGACAAGGTACACATCTACACCACATGTAGTTGACATGAGCACACTTGAATGGATCACTGGTGATGAGCAGGGAAAAAAAACTATTTTACCCTGATTTTTGGAACAATTAGCCCTCGTTTTTATATATATTAGGTGTATTTAATAATATTTTTGAGTTTAATAGATAAAATTGGAAAATGTAGAAAATCAGCAGAAAACCGGGAGAAATTGCAAGTTATGTGCTGAAATCGGAAGACCCAGAACTTTTAATAATTATTTTTGTCACTTTTAGGAATTTTAATTGTAAATTGAATAATCCGAATCCATTTATGAGAGTTTAAATTATTTCAATATATTTCAGATTTAAGTGGTGAATTAATTATTTCAAGTTCCGGAGAGAAAACCCGAAGATTGAGAGCTCGCTGAAGACTGGAAGCCTACAGCTTGAAACCCATGAGCCAAAGTTCAAATCCACTGGGCCAGGCAGAGCTCCATGCCACACACTGGGCCAGGCTAGAGCTACATGCACATTTCATAAGTGAACTAGTCTAGAGTCCAATTCACAGAGGCCCACGTGCATGAGGTCCACTGAAAGCCCAATTGCCCAAATCCTCCATACGGCCCACACATAAAAATCCTAATCCTAAATATCTCATACGGCCAACACCTAGGAAATCCTAGCCTCCGTTCGTATACACAACTCCTCCACAAACCCTAATGCTACAAACACTGAAAAACCCTAGTCACCACAAAACCCTAGTTTTTCATTAAAACACAAACACAAACCCTAATCCAAACACACATCATTCGGCCATGTCACCCCAAGCCTCAACACACTATATGCACACATTGTACACAGTTGATACACCTAAACACACAATCGTACAACCTTTACTAAACACACACATATGGCACCAACATTTATAATTTGCACAAACTCTCATTCCTTCATTCGGCCAATCACATGTACACCTAGTCCTTCACTCATCTACAATCCATAAACCCTAGACTTCTATACTTCACATGATTTTGCAACCTTCTTCCATGTCCCATATGGTTTTAACACACAACTAAAACCCTAAATACACACCCTTCGTTCGGCCATGCATCTACATCCATCTAGGTTAGTTTAGAAATCCCAAAATCCCAACCTCCCATTCTTAAACAAAAACACAAAACTCTGTATCCTTCCACCATGCATATGGCCACACTTCTCTCTCTCATACACTCCACATTCGACCACCCTCCTTTACACACACACGAAATCTCCATTTCCACATGCCCTAGTCATCCAATCTTTCCTAGTTGCCCAGTCTCGTCTCCAATGCCTCTCCACTTTAGTTGCTTAAATCCTAACCCTCCATTCACAAAACCCTAACACATCCTGGCTTTCCATTCTCATTCAAACCCCATCAATAGAACACAAGGGCAACCATTGAATTTGAATTGGCTCTGTGAATTTCAAGGACTAGGCGTGGAAACCAAGGAGGAGAAGAGAAGAAAGAAGGAAAGCTCTGGGAAATTCGAATGCTCCAAAAGGGTTCTAGGTTTGATTTTGGTGTGTAATTTTCCATCTTTTCTTATACTTCTTTATTTCTATTCCAAGTATTGTAATTTGAATTCCATGTTTATTAATGAAATTAAAGTGCAATCAAATATTACATTCTGGTTTTTCAATTAATCAATGTTTGTGTGATGGATGTTTGAAATTTATTTTTGTTCTTGAATTGAATCTATGTTCGAATTTAATTTAACTGTTTTAAAATTAAATGCAATGAAAATTTAGCTTGAATGGACTCCTGTTTCGGTTTCTAAGGCTCTTAATAAAAAGAGTACGTTGAAATATTTTGGAATCGAAACAGAAGCCTTAATTCCGTTTAATTCTAAGGTCTGATTTATAACATTTATTTTAATGAACTCCATGGACAAGATTTTTGCAATAGTTATGAAAGAAAAACACGAATGTCATTGTTTAATTTACATGAGCTCTGGATTCTAAGCTTTGATTTTATTAATAAAAGTTGGAAAGCAAAGCCGCTTTGATTTCTAAAAACCAATTCCAATGTATATTATGTATGATTCATTCATTTATTGATTCTTTAATACTTTATTTTTCTTCCCACTCCGATTTAAATGCTAGAACTAGGTTGAAATTAAAAATGAGTGATTTCTAATTGAATCTAAGCTAGATTAGATTTATTTTGACTTTCGAAATTAATCCACCAATGCAAGTTTCAATTAAGTTTTTAAATTAAATAATTGGTTAATAATTGTAAATACTTAAGATATATTTTCTGCAATTCTGTTGGGATCAACCTCGCACTCATACTTCTATACTATATATGGTTCATTCACTTTTGCGTATAAATGTAAAACAAGTTGTCACGCCCCAACCCAAAGGGTGGGCCTGAAACGCGACTGATTTTTTTTTTTTTTTGAAACTAAGATGACACTCAAGAAGTCTAACTGGGCCAGATCAACAGTTAGGCCCAAAGGTCACACATGATCCCATCATGTGGACTCAAACATGTACCATAAGTCTATCCAACATAAACACAATCAATAACACATAACTCCAACACTGAAATATTATTGAAACATCATCAGAGTAACTACAGTCGTATGGTAGATTTTAATACATCACGTTTAAACAAAGTAAGTACCACACTCGGTACTTTATAAAAACAAATGGTTCCAAGAACCAGAAAACAAAGACAAGGGTATTCCCCTCAGTGGGAATCCCAAAGCAACGCCGCAACTTATCCACCCTAAGCTTCAAACAGAGGGTTCTGCTCCTCGGGTTCATCACCTGAAAGGTGAATGGGGTGAGCTAACTAGCCCAATGAAGGAAATATAACAGTGCAGTTTAAGTAAACATCAGGTTAGTAAATAATCAACAGTTGCAATATAATATCTCATGCTTGATAACAAATTGTCAACATCAAGTATAATATCATCATCATTCCATATTCCATCATCTTTTCCAATACTGCTATCATTCAACGTAACGCCTACATACTACGCTGAGACCATCGTATTAAGTCCCGACACGGTCAAAATACATCCTTCCAAGTACATCTCCGGCCCTCACATGGCCGATACTGACATTCCTCAAGTCAGCAACTGTCGACACCCATGGTCTAGTAGACGTAAACCATTTCACAACATGGCCGATATTGGTTCAATAGTCAAGGGCACGTGGAAGCAATACTACATATCTCACATGATCAACATCATAAGTATTTCACAATGAACATAAGCACTTCTTACAACAGTGCACTATGTCTAGGCACATGAGTGGTTCATCAAATTTGAAACTATTCATTGCTCAAGATCCATCTCATATAACTTGTTTACACCTGCTGCTAGTTAAGTTCCCTCACTGAAAATGTATGGTATCGCGGTCTCTGTTCAACAAGCAAACAAGTGCACAATCATTAACAGGTCAACATACATTTATATGCATACATACAACTAGTATTTCAAAACCATATTTGTTTTCCCAAAAATATCCGAAGTAAATGGAATTGGGTCTCTTACTTGGTTTCTAACCTTTACAATAATCCACAGTATAGTAATAATAAGGTGCTCAGTCCAAAACTCATATTGTCTTCTGGGCATGACCAGATTGACTTATTGAGTTAGGTCTAGATACTCAGGTCACTTCTCGATTGTCTTCTAGATAAGACCAGATTTGACATGTTGAGTAAGGCTTCAAGGTCACTCAGTACCCGACAAATATAGCGCCGGCCTAGAAGTGAAGTCAATCAGTGCCCGACCAATAGAGTCGGCCTAGAAGTGAATACAATAGTATATGCTCTATAATAATAAGAGAAAAGGGTTAGTACAATTTTAATAATCAAAAGGGGTAATACATCACATGCATCAATAATCAAACAATATTTTATATTTAAAAACTGGGTCCCTCGGAATAAGCCTCGGAATCAGGTACTGTGGCTTCGGATCATCCGAACCACTGCGTAAATTAGTCACTGACTTCGGATTGTCCGAAGATCGGGTCAGATCATCTGAAGGTCCTTCCGAATTGATAAAATTTGAAAAACAGGTCTCGGTGGGTCTGGTGTCTCGGAACATGCCGAGTGGGGCTCGGATCGTCTGAGAGGGGTTCGGTCCTTCCGAACACAGCTCAGAACATCCGGGCGGGTCTGGCTAGCCTCGGACTCTTCGGGACTTCGGGTGAAGCTCAGAACGTCCGAAGGGCTGACTTCAGATTGTTTGAAGAGTGCTACCCTCGGATCGTCCGAAGTCGACTCTCGGACCGTTTGAGAGCCGTCTTCCTCCATTGTTTGTAACAACAGACATTGACGGGCAGACACTATGTAAAATACGAATCCGGAAATAGTGGGTTTCCCAGATTCAGTTTTAACCGGTCAGATGAACTCCTCAGTGAGTCCTCTTTCCATAGGGAGTGATTACCTTCTATAACACAGATTAGGCCACCTGATTTTAACATATGAAAACACATTGGTGCAAGAAATCCCATGGTTTTTCTTAAACTTCAAACTGGTTTTACTCACTCAAAACTTGGCCAAATTTGATTTTTCTTGATTCTAAACCGACTGAAATTGAAAGAGGAACACAGTGGTTACCTTCACTTGAGTTCCTAGGCTAGAAATCCAACTTTTGAAAATTCTTTTCTTTAAAGCTTACAGCAACTGAAACTGAGAAAGACAGAGGCCGAGAGAGAGGGTGTGCTGGGAAAACTCAGAGCAGTTGAGGGGGAATGGGGTAGAAATTTGAGTGGGAGTTTGATCTGCTGAAGAGAGACCCAATTTATAGAAGATATGCTCAGAAGTTGGCCACTGCATGCTGCTGCATGCAGCTGCCGCCGACATCCCGAACAGTGTAACCACTGTTCGGTAGTTGGTTGTAGATAAGTCCTCTAAAAATTTCAGTTTTGCAAATAGGCCCTTATTTGATAAAAAATTCGATTTTTGACTAAAAACAATACTTTTAAGGCTTGAAAGTTTTAATCTAACCTGATAGATAAGTTGGGTTTTAAAAACTCTAATTACCATAAAAATTTGGAGACTTAAAACTCTCTGAAAACCAATGATTTAAATAAAAACCACCATTTAACACTATTTACATGTTTTAACTTATGTTAAATAAAATAATTTGAAATTGTCATTTTCAGGGTTTGAAAGAATAAACTAGACCATACTAAAATGGTCTAACACACTAAACTTGTTAAAAAAATTATCTCATTTCAAAAACCATTTAAAAATATTTATTTCTCCCTTTCGGGGTTTTAACAAGAGGTTTTAAATACCATTTTCTAAAAATAAAATTATTTTAAAATCAGAAATAGAAATCCTTGACTTAGGAGAATAATATCATCCAATAATAATCATATAATAACACAATTTATAAAATAATAACAATAAGTGGTAAATTACCATTTTGCCCCTCCAACTGGGCGAGCTGAATCACTGAGCTTTCGAGCTCAGATTGGGCCATACATGGGCTTTTCACTAGACCCTAACCGTAATCTTTGAGATTAACCGGTCTAAGTAAGATTGATTAAGCTAAACTATGCCTAATCTGGGTCAGGGTATTACATCCTACCCCCCCTAAAAGAAATTTCATCCCGAAATTTAAAACAAACTTATACCTTTTTGGCTAGTGAACAAGCCAGGGTACAGCTTCCGCATCGTCTCTTCCGGTTCCGACGTCTCGTGTTGCACGTCGCGATGTTGCCACAATACTCGCACTAGAGGAATAAACTTCCTCCTGAGCTCTAGAGTCCGGTGTCCTTGGATCTTTACTGGCACTTTTTCCAAAGTTAGGTCCTCCGAGACTTTAATATCTTCAAAACTTATCACATGCAACGGATCAGGCTCGTACTTCCTTAACATAGACACGTGGAATGTACTATGCACTCTCTTTAAAGTTTGAGGAAGATCCAACTAATAGGCCACTTCCCCTATCCTCTTCAAGATCTCAAAGGGTCCAACATATCGAGGTGATAGTTTTCTCTTGCGCCCAAATCGTTGCACTCCATGACGTGGTGCCACACATAAGAAAACTAGGTCGCCAACTGCAAACTCCAAAGGTCGTCGCCTTTTGTCACCATAACTCTTTTGTCTGCTCTAGGCTATTTTGACACTGTCTGACCACTTCAACTTGTTCTGACGTCTCACGCACTAGATCAAGTCCTAGCAGTGCTTTGTTTCCTACCTTTGTCCAACAAAGAGGTGACCTGCAAGGTCTACCATACAGAGCCTCGTATGGTGCCATCTGTATACTGGAGTGATAACTGTTGTTGTAGACAAACTCGATCAAAGCCACGTGATCTTCCCAGCTTCCCTGCATGTCCATAACACAAGTTCTTAGCATATCCTCTAAGGTTTGAATGGTTCTCTCTAATTGACCATCCTTCTGAGGGTGAAAAACAGTGCTGAAACACAGCTTAGTCCCCAACTCCTCTTGTAATCCTTGCTAAAACCTTGATACAAACCTATGATCTCTATCAGATGCAATGGATACAGGTACTCCATGCAATCTGACTACTCCTTTAAATACAATCTACTTAGAGTAGTCAAGGAGTCGTCTTCTTCATCGGCAGAAAGTGAGTTAACTTCGTCAATCGATCGACTATTACCCAAATAGCGCCGTTCTTCTTAGAAGACTTCGGGAATCCGGTTACAAAATCCATCGTGATGTGCTCCCATTTCCATTCAACCACTTCTAAAGGTTGCATCTTTCCTCCAGGTCATTGATGTTCTGCCTACACTTGTTGACAAGTTAGGCACTTTGACACGAAATCCACTACCTCTCGCTTCATACCTTTCCACAAGAACAGTCATCACAAGTCGTGATACATTTTTGTACCATCAGGATGCACTGCAAAGCGAGAATGATGAAAGTGATCAAGCACCGTTCTCCTTCACTCGTCCGATTTCGGTACAAAAAGTCTATCTTTGAAAGTCAGACCTCCGTCCGGCTTGATCTTCCAATCTTCCAGAGTCGCTCCTCCTAAAAGTTGAGTCGCCAACTCCTTTGCTTCTGGGTCGATCTGTTGTCCTTCCATTACCAATCTAATTACCTCGGGTTGCAGAACCAAACTATGAATTCTTGCTGACCCGTTCTGTCACGCCCCGACCCGAAAGGTGGGCCCGGAACAAGACTGATTTTTTTTTTTTTGAAAGACTAAGCTAACACAAGCATTCTAACTGGGCCGGATCAACAGTTAGGCCCAAAGGTCACACGTGATCCCAACATGTGGACTCAAACATATACCATAAGTCTACCTAACAATAGATACAAAATGATAACGCATATATGATCACATAATTCCAACCATTGAATTGTCATTTCAAAATCATCAGAGTAACTATAGTAGCGTAGTAGTCTTAGTACATCACATTAATACAAATCAAGCACCACACCCGGTACTTTACAAAAACTAATGGTTCCAAGAATCAGAAAACAAAGATAAGGGTATTCCCGTCAGTGGGAATCCCAAAGCAACGCCGCAGCTTATCCACTCTAAGTTTCAAATAGAGGGTTCTCCTCCTCGGGTTCACCTCCTGAAAAGTGAGTGGGGTAAGCTAACTAGCCCAGTGAAGGAAATATAATAGTGCAGTTTAAGTAAACAACAGGTGAGCAAATAATCAACAGTTGTAATATAATATCTCATGTTTGATACAAATTCTCAACATCAAGTATAATATCATCATCCTTCACATGATTCATCATCTCTTCCAATACTGCTGTCATCCAACGTAACGCCTACATACTACGCTGAGACCATCGTATTAAGTCCCGACACGGTTAAAATACATCCTCGCAAGTACATCTCCGGCTCTCCCATAGTAGATACTGACACCCTCAAGTCAGCAACTGTCGATACCCGTGGTCCAGTAGACGTAAACCATCTCACACACATGACCGATATTGGTTCAATAGTCAAGGGCACGTGGAAGCAGTCTTACACATTTCATATGATCAACATCATAGCATTCATAAGCATCATACGTACTTCTTACAATAGTGCGTTACATCAAGCCACATGAGTGGGTTCATCAAATCTGAAACCACTCATTGCTCAAGATATATCTCAAATAAAACCTATTTACACCTACTGTAAAATTAAGTTCCCTCACCGTAACTGTGTGGTTTCGCGGTCTCTATTTAAACAAGCAAACAAGTGCACAATCAATCATAAATCACATACATAGCATTCATATGTATACATACAAGTAGTATTTTGAAATTATACTTGTTTTCCCAAAAAAATATCCAAGGTACATGAAATTGAGTCTCCTACTTGGTTTCTATCCTTTTTAAATTATAATAATTTACAAAATATAATAATAAGTTGCTTAGTCCAAAACTGATATTGTCTTATGGGTATTGACCAAATTGACTTATTGAGTTAGGTCTAAATACTCGGGTCACTTCTCAGTTGTCTTCTAGATAGGACCAGATCTGACATTTTGAGTAAGGCCTCGAGGTCACTCAGTGCCTGACAAATATAGCGTCGGCCTTGAAGTGAAATCACTCATATCCGACCAATAGAGTCTGCCTGGAAGTGAATACAATAGTAGATAAACTATAGTAATAAGGGAAGAGGGTTAGTACATTTTTAGATTAACAATGGAGTACTAACATCACATGCAATCAATAACAATCAAACAAGATTTGACACTTCAAAAACTGGGTCCCTCGGAACGTGCCTCGGAACCAGGTACTATGGCTTCGGATCATCCGACCCATTGCCTAAGCTAGTCACTGACTTCAAACTGTGCATTCGACTTCGGATCGTTCGAAGGTCCTTCCGAACCGATAAAATCTGAAAAACTGGTCTCGGTGGGTCTGGTGTCTCGGATCATGCCGATTAAGGCTCGGATCGTCCGAGTGGGGTTCGGTCCTTCTGAACTCGGCTCGGAACATCCGGGCGAGTCTGGCTAGCCTCGGGCGCTTCCGGGCTTCGGGTGAAGCTCGGAACGTTCGAGGGGTCCTTTCAGACTGTCCGAAGGGTGTGACCCTCGGACGTCCAAAGATACTCTCGGACCGTCCGAGAGCCGTCTTCCTCCACTGTCTGCACCAGCAGACAGTGACGGCAGACACTTTATGAAATACGAATCCGAAAACAGTGGATTTTTCGGATTCGGTTTCCACATCTAGCCGGTCCGATGGACTCCTTCGGGAGTCCTCTTTCCATAAAGAGGGGTTTGGAGCTTTGAAGCTCAGTAGGCCATCCGATTTTAACACTGAAAGCACACTGGTACACTGAAAATTTGGTTTTTCCTTAACTTTGAAATTGTTTTACACACTCAATTCATGGCCAAAGCTGGTTTTTCTTGATTCTAAACCGACTGGAATTGAAAGAGGAATAAAGTGGTTACCTTCACTAGAGTTCCTAGGTTGAAAATCCGACTTGAAAATCTTTCCCTCTAAGCTTACGGGTGATTGAAAACTGGGAAGAACAGAGGCAGGGAAAGAGGGGTGATCGGCTGGTTTCTTAGCTGGAACTGAGAGGCTAAGAGAGATAGAAATCTGGGAGTTCAAACCAGCAGAGCTGAGGCCAATATATAGAGATTTGCTTGTAATAAGTGGCCGGATGGCCACTACATGTGGCAGCATGCAGCTGCTGCTTACGTTCGCAACAGTAACCGGCTGAAGTTACCGTTGGTTGCTGATCAGTCCTCTTGGATTTCTAGTTTTGCAAAAAGGCCCTTATTTTAATAAAAACTTGATTTTAACTAAAAACATGATTTTAAAGACTCAAAATCTTAATCCAACCTTACGGATAAGTTGGGTTTCAAAAACTTTAATCACTACAACATTTTCGGGATTTAAAACTCACTAAAATCATTGATTTAAATAAAAATCACAATTTAACATTATTTACTTAATTAAATAAATATTAAATAAAACAATTTAGAGTCCTCATCTTGGGGTTTGAAAGAATAACTAAACCATACTTAAAATGGTCTAACATATTACACTTGTTTCAAAATTTATTTCATTTCCAAAACCATTTAAAATAATTATTTCTCTCTTTCGGGATTTTGACGGGCGATTTTTAAATACCATTTTCTGAAAATAAAATTATTTTAAAATTAGAAATACAAATCCTTGATTAAAGAGAATAATATCATCCAATAACAATCACACAATAACACAAATTATATAATAATAACAATAAGCGATAAATTACCATTTTGCCCCTCCACCTGGACGAGCTTGATCACTGAGCATTTGAGCTCGGATTGGGCCACACCTGGGCTTTTCTCAAAGCCCTAACCGTAATCTTCGAGATTAACCTGGTCCAAGCAAGATTATTAAGTTTAACTACGCCTAATTTGGGTTAGGGTATTAAATGTTCCCTTCGATTAACTCCAGATCATACTCGGACAGAACTTCCAACATCTTCCACTGTAAGGATGCCATCCTCGCCACGTTGTTGTGAAACTTCCTGCTCAAGGCATCGGCCACTACGTTGGCTTTTCTTGGGTGATAAGAGAGACTGAAGTCGTAATCTCCCAGGTACTCCATGCATCTTCGCTGCCTCATATTCAGGTCTTTCTGAGTGAAGATATACTTGAGACTATGTTGATTAGAAAACACATTGAACTTCTCACCATACAAGAAATGTCTCCACAATTTTAACGAGAATACAACGGCTGCCAAGTCTAAATCATGGGTCAGGCAGTTCTGCTCATGTCCCTTCAATTGCCTGGAACCATAAGTTACTACATTCCCCTCTTGCATCAGCACACAACCCAAACCAAACTTGGACGCATCGCAATATACATCGTAACCTCGTCCTTGCTCGAGTATTATCAAAACTGGAGACGTAGTTAATTTCTCCTTCAGATCCTGGAATGCTCTTTCACAAGACTCGCTCTACTCGAACTTAATGTTCTTCCTCGTCAGCCAAGTCATTGGCACAACGATCTGGGAGAAGTGTGGAATAAACTTTCGGTAATATCCTGCTAATCATAGAAAGGTTCTGATCTCGAACACGTCCTTGGGACTCTACCTAGATCCCTCCTGGAGACACCACATGTCCCAGAAACTGCACTTGAGTAACTCGCACTTGCTCAGCTTAGCGAACAGCTAATGATCTCGAAGAGTCTGAAGAACAATGCGCAGATGACGCTTGTGCTCCTCCTCTGACGACGAAAAGATCAAGATATCGTCTATGAAGGCTACCACGAACTCTCGCAGGTACGATCGGAACACGCGATTCATCAAATCCATAAACATGGTTGGCACGTTCGTCAAACCGAAAGGCATGACCACAAACTCGTACAAACCATATAGCGTCCGGAAAGCAGTCTGAGGAATGTCTTCCTCTCGAATCTACAACTGATGGTAACCCGACGTCAGATCGATTTTAGAAAAACACCTTGATCCCCCTCAAAAGATCAAAGAGGTCGTCTATTATAGGCAACGAATACTTATTCTTAATAGTTACCTGATTAAGCCGCCGATAATCTATACATATCCTCATCGATCCATCCTTTTTTTCCACAAAGAGAGCAGGTACGCCCCACGACGAGTTGCTCTGACGGATAAAATCAAGTCTAAGAAGCTCATCTACTTGCGTAGCTAGCTCTCTCTGTTCAGCCGGCGCCATCCGATAAGGTGCCATGGAAATTGGAGATGTTCCTGGCTGTAGGCCTATAACAAACTCTATCTCTCGGCGTGGAGGTAGCCCAGCTAATTGGTTAGGAAACACATCCATAAACTCACACACCACCCGAGGAGCAACAGACTCTACACTACCTACATCTTCCCAACCCATGCTCGCCACCACACTACAGGATACGCCCTAAGGCCAAAGAAAGTGACTCTCATCTTCTCATAGGGTACCAACTTCTCCATGAACCTCTCATTGGTTAAGGAGACCCCACAAATTCTCCTCTGAGAACAGTTGATCAGAACCTCGAAAACTGACAACCAATCCATGGCAAGGATGACGTCAAAGTCCGTTATTTTCAGAACCAAAAAATCATAGGGCAACTCTACACCTCTAATTCTCAAAACACAAGATCTACACCTTTGGTTTACCAAGGCTCTCTTACTCAAGGGTGATACTACCATTAGCGGGTTAGTTACTTCTACCGGTTTCAAACCCAATCTATCACAACAAACTCTAGAAATAAAGGAATGCGAAGCACGGTATAAAAAAGCACTCGAGCCAAAAGACTGAAAAGATTAAAGTTACCTTCCATCACCGTATTCTTCATCGGCTCGTCTTCTGAGTTCCAATCGTGTAAAGTCTTCCCTGAGTGGTTTGAGGACGTCCCTGTCCTCTCCCCTGACTGTTCTGTGGTGGTTCGTTCCTTGGTGCACTGAGCCTCTGGAGGTTTGCCGAGAACCTCGACCAACAGATGGTTGTGCCACAGAAAAAGAAGCTCCTACACCTTGCGAAGGTGCAACTTTACCAAGATAGGGGCAATCCCTAAACAGGTACCCGATCTGCTTGCAATGGTAGCACGCCTTCTCTCCTCCTGATGGGCAGAACTTGGAAGTATGCCCAGGCTGGTTGCAGGTATAGCACACAAATTGTCGAGAGTCAGACCGACTCGACTGTCCTGTGCTAGGCTGGCTCTTCTTGAAGAACGGCCTCTTTTTGTTGAGCTTGGCCTTCTTGTTGGAAGAAGGTTTCTGAAAGTTGTCAGTGCTCCTGTTGATGGAGTCTACTGCTTCCACCTTCGAAGCTCGATCAATAATCTCCTCCAAGTTGTCGAAAATCAAACTGGCCACTTGCCGCTGCAGAAACTATCGGAGTCTATTCTTAAAATGCTGAATCTTCTCCTCTTCTTTCGCCGCTATCCAAGGCACGAACTGCATCAGATCGATGAAACGCATGGCATAATGTACCACTGAGTCGGAACCCTACTGGATCTTGAGGAATTCTCTCTTCCTCGCCTCTTGGACAGTCTTCGGAAAGTAACGGGGCAAAAAGGCTGCAGAAAACTCTTCCCACGTCATTGGCTCATGGTTACGAACCAAGTTCTTCGTTTCCCACCACTCGTAAGTATTTCCTTCCAATTGGTATTTATTTTCGACCTTTTCTAACCTTGAATCATTGCATTTGGGTATTGGGTTTGGCTATACAATACAGATCTGGGAATGGATTTTGCAGTTTAAAGACCTGCGAACTTTGTACTTAGAAAGACGATTAGATAAGCTCCCTGAACCAAATCAATTGCCCTCATTCCCCACCAATTTGTGCTTGACGTGGTGCCAACTAGATCAAGATCCAATGGAAACTCCGAAGCAGCTTCGATACCTTGAGATACTGAGACTACAATGTGGTTCCTTCTTGGGCAAGGAAATGGTTTCACTACACCAGGGTTTCATTCTTTGGACTCGTTGGAATTAGATCTTTTGGGTGGGTCAGAGGACCGGAGGGTCGAAAATGTTGGGTAAGAATGAGTCCCACACCAGTGAGGGAGAGAAAAAGAAGGAGTTATATGAGGCTGGAGATCTCCACCTATTAGGCTAGTTTTTGGACTGGAAGCCTGGTCCCAACAAGTAGTACCGATGGATCCTCTAGCCAGACCGGATGACCAACGATATTTATCAGCTGGAGAGCCTCGTTCGAGGGGAAGATTGTTGGGTACGAACGAGTCCTACATCGGTGAGAGGTGTTGGAATATATTTAGAGTTTTTATGTTAATAGAATTATTGTGTGATTAGGAGTTTAAGTTGGGCTTATCTCTAATTAAGAGATGTATTTGATTTATAATTAGTTAAGTGTTTTAGTCTGATTATGATAGCCATAGGGTCGGCTAGAGGCTATATATACATGTAATGGCATATGAATTTAATACAATATACTCAGATTATTTCTTTCTACATGGTATCAGAGCCAGAATTCGTTCTTCTTGAGTGAAGTTCAATAACCACACCTTTTATTCTCTTCCTCTGCCGGCCGGAGGAGATTTATCGGCTAACGGAGGGAGGGACATCTGGATCAAGACTATCCCGTCTGAGACTTGCTGCTCTGAGTGGTGCGAAAAGCAGCCATCACGCACCATCCGACATCACCATGAGTCTTTGACTCTCTGTTACCTGATACAAGAGCCCCTCGCCGCCCAGTTTCATCAGGCCGTCTCTAGCCCCAGCCATCCTCCATCCGCTCACTGCAATAGCCCGACCACACCATTTACAGACATCTCAGTTTCTCCTTGATCGTTGTCCATCCGAAATGTGCACCGTCCAACATCATCTTCCTTTTTTTCCAGAACTAAGATCTGGTCTCACTGATCTGAGATCTCATATCTATGCACGTTGATCTAGCGTCTATTGTTGTACCATTCTTCTTTGTCTGTGTTTCTCTCTGACGCTGACACAAGAAAGGGGTGAGCCAATCACTCTTTGTTGCTGCCCTCTCCGACGTCTATCACGTCCGTCCGACTGTCCACTGGTTGTGCATCTGATTGGTGGTTGTTCTATGCCTCTTCTAAGACGAGATTTGAATCAGCCGCGGCGCCCTACCGGCCTCTATCAGATCTGGCCTCTATCAGATCTGGTCTCTATAAGATTGAGATTGAAGATCCGGTTCTCTCTCTTCCACACGTGTTGTTCGCCCGACTCTGCTCGGCTGCCCTCGGGTTTCATGTGTTTCACAGATCTATTTCTGCTCGCTTCTATCCTATCTGGATTTGCTCTTCAGACTGCTGCGTCTCTGCTTGCATCTCTGACGAGATCTTCCGACGCTGACCTTACAAAAATCTTCTCTTAGATTGGAGAAGCACTCAAGCTGCCCTTCTTCTCTCATTGTCTCTTGTTGCTGTGTCAGATCAGTAGCATAATTAGATCCGTGCCGCTTTATCTTCTTTGTCGCCGCCCAACGTGTGTTGGCAAACAAAATCAACAAAAGAAATCAGAGGGCTAGCCAGATATTTTAGTTCAAGATCTGCTACAACGGATCAATGCTTCGCCTCTGTCTACTTATGTTGCCCCATTCATGTTATTGCTGTGCACAAGAAGAACTAATGTTTCAGGTGCATAAATTTGATCTTGGCTAGTGCTTGGTGCGCAAGTGGAACCCATATCTGCATCTTCTTATTGCAGATATTAATCTTTTGGGTGTTCTCTTCACTGCATCTTTGTCCATCAATCACGATTCAAACCTGTGTTCAAGTATTTCTTCTCGCTACGATTTGCAAAATCGATGTCAAAAAGAAAGAGGGAGATTCAAATAAAGGGAGAACAAATTGCCCAGAGCAGCCTTGTTTTGTTGTTTCTCCAGTATGAGACGGCCTCTTTGGCCTCTTTAGCTGAAGAAAGGGATGCAACTTGCCCTTTGTTCGAGCATGCCTTGTTTTGTCATTTCTAGAAAATGAGAAGGCATGTTTTGGACACATGTCCATTTGTTGTGGAATTCATCCACTCCTTTTATCAAGAGGACTGATTTGTCCCCAATTTTTGCTGGCCTTCATGGCTACAACCTTTGTTGACCTTTTATAGTTTCAGCCCTTTTGCTGGCCTTTCATGGTTACAGCCTCATTTGCTGGCCTTTCATGGCTACAACCCCATTTGCTGGCCTTTTATGGCTACAGTCCTTTTTGCTGGTCTTTATGGCTTCAACATTTATTTGCTGGCCTTTATGGCTATAGCTATTGTTCGTTGGCCTTTACGATCTGATTGATCGATGTGATGGCTTCAGCCCCTTGTTTTTCAAGTCATTCGTCGCCTACATTTACCGCATATTGCAATCATTGTTTGCCGGACAATTGTCTTACGACCATTGCCGTCGTCCGAGTCTCTTTCTCTAGTTCAGGCCGCCATTGGTGTTTGTCGCCTGTCGTGTTGCAGCCAATCAATGCTGCCACCTAAACACATATTTTCAGCCAATCAATGTTGTCACTTCAACAAGTTTTGCAGCCAATCAGTGTGCTGCTTCAACAAATCTCTGTGGCCAGTCGGTGTGCCATGTTTGCAGTTCACCTGCCGTTTTTTCACGTTCCAAGCTTCACGTTCATCCACACTTCAGCTTGCGGGGGTATGTTGGAATATATTTAGAGTTTTTATGTTAATAGAATTATTGCGTAATTAGGAGTCTAAGTTGGGCTTATCTCCAATTAAGAGATGTATTTGATTTATAATTAGTTAAATGTTTGAGTCTGATTATGATAGCCATAGGGTCGGCTAGAGGCTATATATACATGTAATAGCATAGGGATTTAATACAATATACTCAGATTATTTCTTTCTACAAGAGGGAGAGAAAAAGAGATAGTTATATGGGACTGGAGATCTCCACCTATACAGAAAAGATGCAATGCCTCATCTTAGAAATCTTGTCATCCGATTTTTGCGAGCAACTGAAGATGCTACCCGAAGGAACCAAGCACTTGCGCTGGCTTAGCAAACCGGAGGTGGCAGGGATGCCCAAAGCAGTCAATGGCAGGCTTCAACAGGGTGCGGGAGAGGACTGGACTAAGATACAGTTGGTAAAAGATCTATTACTATTGATAGAGTCCCATCGATTCTTTTTTTGTTCAGAGATGAGAAAATGATCCGTTGTAAACTGGATGATGTTAACCATTGAATTCAAAGAATATTTTTGAAGTTCAAAATATTTTTTTTTCCTTTTTAACTTGTTTGATTTGCTTTCGGATGACATGAAAGTACTTTCTTCCATTAAAAGAAAAAATAAACTATTTTCAGAAGTAATTTTAACCTCAAATTGCAAGTACTTAAAATACGAAATGCATGAATTTCTTTCTCTGTGACCAAAATGCTTAGATTCAGGCGGTAACAGACCCAGATCCAGCCCACCCAATTGAGTCTGGATACACTGGGCCAAGTAAATAGGATCGCTTCGATTTAGATCCAGCCCATCCAAATAGCTAAATGGAACATCCGAAAGCTCGTTTAAGGTCTCATTAACCATTTAACCTAACTAATAGCCCCTAGTTGACCCTACCCGGCCCAATATCAAATTTTCCCAAATTTTGATGCTACCAGGCGCAATGTCCAATCTTTTAACCTAAATTTCTATTATATTAGGCGAATATCCATTTCTAATCTAAAATTTTAAGCTATCATGAAGAATATCCATTTTTAACCTAAATTTTTATGTTATCAGGCCCAATATCCATTTCTTAATCAATTTTTTTTATCCAAAACCTTAATACACCCATCTATAACTCAAAATTTATCATTTTAATCTAAACCAATGTTTGACTTAAACGACACTTGGTGAGCTTTCAAACTTGGACGACAGGTTAAATAGTTTTGGGCCTTACACCCTTTATACAAACCAAAAATGAAGTCTAAAATAAGGGTAAAAAAAATCTAAACTCGACCATATTAGACATAAAAATATAAAATATTAAATTGGACTTATTACCCTCGATATGAAACCAATATCAAATAAAAAAATGCATTTAAATAACATGTTTGTTATGGTTTTTCCAATTTGTCTCTCTTCCTCTACTTGACCTGAGGCATCTCTTCCACAATGGGCTTTCAAAATCAGACTGACATTTATAAACCACTTTGAGACCTAAGAAAGCAAAAGGGTAAGAGAAAGCATTAACGATGCAATATGCGCAAAACAACCAATGAACTTGTGAACTGGATTTGATCATTTCTATCTGGATCCAAGTCCAGACCCCATGAATTGGATCCAGGTCAAGATCAAATAATCAACTCCTCAATCTCTACTGATATCTTGTATTATATTTCATAATTTCTAGAATAATTGAATATAATTTATAACCCATGGATTCAACCAGTTGGAGCACATTGTTGGATCCTAGAAGAATTGAGATCCATACCTAGCCGAGATCCAAATAAGTAGTTGGACCAGTTATGGACATCACTAGAAGTATCAGAGTTTAACTTTCATAGTCTCACAGAAGAACCTACCATCATTGTACCCAATAGCTGAATAAAATCCAAAATGGTCAATTAAGAGTCCAGATTTATGAAAGGTTGGACTTGCACTGAACCACAGCTGATATTTGAACCATAATTGATTTAGACAACAATATCTGATCTTTGATAAGCAAATAAACAAATATCATCTTACACTGGTATAATGTTTTTTCCCTTTCTATCCCTTTATTTAAAACCGCTTTTCCTCTCTCTTCATGCCTTGTCTTCTCCACTCTGTGTGTTTGCAATCAGACACTTCCATCTCCTCGAGCCTCAAAGCAATACAAGCAACTGCGCCAACTACTCCTCTGTCCGCCCACAGCTACACTGTCAAAACCACTCATCTTCCTCCCCTCCATAGCCTCCCCGCCCAGGTGTGCTTCTCGACCCCTTTCATCGTATTACATGAGACACATGCCATCACACGTGATAGCATGCATGTCAGCACGCCTACTGATTCTTTCGACTGAGTTACTGTTAGGCTGGACTTTCCACCCTCCAAATCTACAATCAGGACCCTCTCTCTCACTCATCTCGTAACCCACCTGGACTTGATTTTAGAATGAGAGGAAAATAAATTAAAAAGTCTAATATTTTAACATTAATCTAGTTAACACTTTTTATGGAGGATGGTTGAATTTATTTAACATGCAAAAATTAATTAAAACAACTAAAAATAGATATTGGATTAAGTGAGAGAAATTACTAAGGCATCGGATTCCACCACTATTAAATCCATAATATTTTAATTATTTATTTATTAATTCCTAATTTTAAGAGATTTAAACATTCAAGTGCATTAATATGGTGTTCAAAAATTGATTTTCCTTCGCTTTTAAAGATATAATTCCTAAGCATTTAATGTATCCAATTTAAATTTAAAAGACAATAGATCAAAGAAAATAATCTAAGCATCCAATGTATCTAATTAGGTTGAAAAAATTAAATCAAAGAAATCTTCCTTTTTAATTAAAATGCCAAGCCCTTGATTAATTAAATAATATTATTAACTACAAAAAATACATAATATTAATGGTGAAAATAATGAATATTTAATTAATCTAATGAAGTCAAAATCATGAAATAATCAAACACATAATTTGGAATTAAATAAATACCTAAGAGAAAATTATTTCATTAATGGAGTTTCATCCTTAACCTTAGTACAAAAATTAGAACAACATTATGAAGAGATTAAAACAAAAAGTCATGAAAAATAAAATCCGATTGGTCGTCAGAGCTCCCGAGCCAATGCCCGAAGCCTTCTCCACACCTCTGTTCCAGCCGTTCCTTTTCCACTGTCTGTCAAGTTCCAGTTCGATTTTTACTTTGGTAGAGGGGTCTTATTTATAGGGTAAAAGAGGTACAACTTAATGGATGAGATTGAGTGAGATGGAAGAGGAAAGACATGAATGGCGTGGATGAGCTTGCTTGTTCATGGAAAGGAGACTCAATGAAAGGCCAAGATCGCATGAACTCTAAGAGGAAGGGACACATGCAAAGTGGAGATTGAATTCTCTCAAATTGGAGAGATACGAAAGAGGAAAGGAGGCAATGGGGTCGGCCATGGTGCTTTCACACCATGGTGAAATCAGCCAATGACTTGAACGTGTATGAGGTGGCTTTCTCTCTTCTCCACGTGTAATGAGAGAATTTTGAATTCCATGTGTGCATTCTCCTTTTTATGATTCAATTTGTTGCTGCACAAAATAAAATGTCATTGTCCCTTTTAATATGTTGTTGCTTGGTGATTTTCTTTTGCAACTCTCTGCTTGCTACACGTTGCTCTGTGTTGGTTGGATAGATACCACCTTGGTTGCTTGCTAGCTGTCGCATTGCAATTTTGATGTTTGCCCATTCTTTCTTGCTGTAGCTTCTGAACATACCCTCTTTTATCTGGACTTCTTGTGCAAATCAGCCACAATTTGCTGAGTTTGAGCGCTGATTAAAAAACCAGGATCGACCCCCTCTCTTTTGGCTCTGTTGATCTTTCCATCGCCAGCAAGATGTTTGGATTCAATGCATGCCATCTGTTCAACTCTCATCTCTGCTGAATGGTCTTGCAACATGTGGCTGCTCTCCATTTTCCTCTTAAAAATCTGCTCGTTAGTTGGATCAGTTGCCTTATTTTTTTTTCTTTTATTAAATCAACACCCATATGTCCACCGTTTTCTTTTCAGCTCTTATGGTGCTTGAAACAGACAAGCCACTTCAACTTTAAATTGAGACTTTTTAATGCCTTTGGACCTTATTTTCCATTGTCAAGCAGTCAACCTGACAACACACAAAACACACTTAGATAGATAAAATAAAAGAAAACAATATACTAACAATTGTAATTTTGGGTATCAAATATGTAACATTTATGCACTTATCAACACAGTCCTACTGCAATCTCCACAGGTGATACCTCTACCCCTTAAACCATCACCAAAGTTACCCCTTATCAGAACTTTTCTTATTATGCTATTAATAAAGTAGTAAAATTCGTGTAAGGAAAGTGGGTGCAAAATCTAAATTTTTACAAATGTACCACTTTGTACCTCATTGTTGACTTAGTTAATGTCCAAATCAAGAAATGTCGTAAGCTACAAAAATTGTATCCCTTGAAGTTTTATTTCCAACTCAAAAAGAATTAATGCAATCGGACATTTTAGTAAAAAGTTATGGTCAAAATACTGAGACTGTGTCAAACCTTCCTTCTTTTTCTCCACTTCTTATTTTGTTTATTTTTCCATAATCCAATTGGTAAATTCGAAAATCTTCTTATAAATTTTGAATTTCCTCATATATATATTGAGATGATGAAAATAGACTTCACATATGTGCATTTCTTCAAAGGTTTTTCTTAATGGGCTTAATAATTGGACTTTTCAAAGTATGGAAAATCTAATAAATAATTTTACCACTTACAATCAATTCTAAAAATGTACTAAATTAATCCAAACTCTCATAAATGGATTTGAATTAATCAGTTTACAAATAAAACCCCTAAAATTGTGGTAAAATAATTATTAAAAATTTTAACTTTTCAAAAATATCAACTTGTGCCCATAAATTACAAAATTCACCATTTGAATTTTCATATCTTATTTCCCTATAAATCCTGCAAAACTTCTAAAATTCCATTAAAAATATCCTAAAACACACAAAACAAGAGCTAACTAGTCCAAATACAAAGGTAAAATAATCATTTTCCTTTGTTCATCATCTACCAAACCCCAAATGGTGCCCTAACTGTTGGTCAAGCTAGATTGTCCTAGAGGGGAGTGAATATGACAATTGCAGAATTTTAAATTTCTTTAAAGCTTTGGTCAATTAAAATTGGGTCTTTACTAATTAATCCAATTGATCTTCCAAAATATTGAGATTTATAATAAATAATGAATGTGAAGTGAAATCTCAACAGATACAACTTCACCAAACAAGTGTGCTAGAAATATAAGAAATAAACACAAATGCATAAAGTAAGGTGAGGAGGTGAGAAGAGATGGAAAATCTTGACACAATGATTTTTACGTGGTTCAGCAACCTTGCCTACATCGACGTCTCAAGTTCACCACTTGAGGATTTCACTAAATTCTCCTTCGAGGGTGGAGAAGAAACCTATTACAACATTGATGTTTTTCACGGGTAGAGATCGAACCTATACAACACTTGATCTTGTTCACGGGTGAAGATCGGACCGATAACACTCAAGAGAGAAGCACTCTTCTCTCCTTACAAGGGTTACACCAACCCTATATAAATTACACAATGATAGAAATAATTTGATTTTTAGAAAAATACCAAGAACACTTGCCTCTTGATGCTCGAAGTGGCTTTGGCACGTTCTTGAAAATCCTCCCTTTTTCTTGGCTTATTTGATGAAGTGTAGATGCTCCAATGATGCCCAATCAAGATGGAGGAGATGATATTTAGGGATGTTAAAAGGTTTACCTATAAATACAATCTATCCCTAAAGGTTCTCTCAAATACACACCCAAGAGTGAATCTAAGATGCTCAAGATTTGCCTAAAAGAGTTTTGAGTGTGAGTGAGATTAAGTTCAAGAACTTTGGTAATCTAACTATGGAGTTTTAGTGCTCTTAAAATGATTGAGAATCTTGGAGAATGTTAGAGAGGGTTTTGCTCATCAAGAATCAACCTTTGGAAGCCCTAAGGTCATACATTTAAAGCCTTCTTGAAGATATGACTGTTAGAAGTCGAAATCACAAGAATAGAGCCATTAAAAATTTTCCGTTGCGATTTCAGTCAACTAAAATGTCCAGAAATGACTGTTGAAACATCTGGACACAATTCAGCCGACTAAAATAAATATTCAGTCGACTGAAACATAAATTCAGCCGATTGAATCTCGACAGTTTTGTACACTTCCACTAAAATGACCATAACTTGGGTTTTCGAATCGATTTTGCTAGTTCTTGAGATTGTTGGAAAGCTCACTGAGAGATATATCTACTCACCAAAGTTGGTCCAATTTGAGGTCCATTTGATACCTCAAATAATCTCTCAAAGTGAGGGTATATGGCAAAACTGTTTTTATCTGTTTTACACCATTTCATTGAAATGCTCATAACTTGAGTTATACATCTCCAAATTGGGTGTTCTTGGCTCGTTGAAAAGATCATTGAGAGATATATATACTCACAAAATTTGGTCAAATTTAAAGTCTATTTGACACCTCAAATAATCTCTCAAAGTGAGAGTATATGACAAAACTGTTTTGTTCTATTTTACACCATTTTATTGTAATGCTCATAACCTGAGCTATACATTTCCAAATTGGGGGTTATTAGACTTTTTGAAAGGCTCTTTAGTTTTCTATCAAATCATTAAAATTTTACTAATACTTGGGAACATTTGATAGAAGAAAAATCTTGCAAAAAATAGAGCAAAATTCACCTAATCTAAGAAGTCCAAATTAGTCCAACCAAATTCTAAGTTATGGATTCTAAGGCTTGTCCCGATGGTAACTGTAGGTCGTCTAAGTCATTTCTAGGGTCCAAATACCTGTGTTGGTTAACATTCATGAAGTTCTTCCGATTTCGGTGCAATACTTTCCAAATGACGTGTCTTCTAGAGCTTCAACTTGATTTGACTATATAAGTCTTCCAGAAGCACGGTCTTGACACCCGAATAAGGTCACGATAAGTCATCCAAATTGACAACTCATGATTGAGTCGAACACAATCACGGAATTGATAACTCAGTCTGATTCAGGGGAGACATATTTAACTTTTAGGCCAACAATCTCCCCATTTGTCAATTTCGTGACAAAACCTAGAGAATACTCTATACTTACCCAAATATATAATACAGACTTTGAATCATTGAAATACATGTCATATACAGAAATACAATATTATAATATTCTCAATGAACATGGACATGACAACATTAAGTCTGAAGGCTTGCAGGCTCATGGCAGCTCCCCATTAGAATATGCCTATGATATTCATATAAGCACAACATAAATGACATACTTTGGTGGAAAGTAATCTCCATAATTGTTAGTGACAATAAATAATATGTGTTTAATTTTAAAATATGTCTTAAAATCACAATTGCTCCCCCTGCCTTTGATACCTATATTGAATTCTTGTTTCTTCCCTAATTTTCATGTATTGACTCCTTCAAAAGTTTTCTCCCATGAAAATATTTGTCTCTAGTATATCAATATTTCTCCTCCTTTTTGTCAAAAATTGACAAAGGGTCATTTTAAGTACTTTTCATGGTGCACAAGTTGTGGAAGGTCATTTAAAGAAGTATAATTTCTCCAAATTATTATAAACCTTGTCATGTAAGATTCCATATTTACTCCCCCTTAATATTGGAGTGTGACAAAGGTTTAGATGTACATGTCATAGCATCCCATCATTCATCTAGACAAATATAACTATAAGGGCAAATGTAATGAACTATACTAAGACAATGCCATATTTTCAAATGGTATGTGATATGACTATAAGCATTGGCAATAGGGGAAGGAGAGAGAGGGAAAGCCAATGGTATTTTCAAGATCATTCCAAGTGATATACCATATATGGATAGAGATTTTAACTTTTAAGTCCCATCAATGATACCACTATGATCACTTTAATGGTCTTAAACAGTTCTCTTAATGTTCTATGGTTATGAATTGAGGCCAGATTTGCCATTTGTGGACTTACACAAATTTTTAATGTATTCAAAGGTTTAAATCTGAGGCTAAATTTGCATAGTGCATTATCATTCATTCAATCATTTATCGTTTAATGAGTAATTCCAAGGAATGAGGCTAATAATGCACAAATCTCCCCAAATATCCCTATTGTTGTTCAAGATATGACATATAGCTTGTTAAACAATTTTAGGAACATCAAGTGAGAATGAGATATAACTATAAGCTTTGGGGATAGGGAGAAGAGAGAGGGCGAAAGAGAAGAGGGCAATGGAAATTTCAAGACAATTTCAAATGATAGCACATTGTTATGCAAATTTAACTTTGAGGCAAGATGTATTTGATACCAATTGAAACACAATGATATATATTGACAAAATGAAAATGAAATTACTATATATCATATTAGGAGAAACCCATAGCACAAGTGAATATAAATGATAAATCATTTATCAAAGTGCATATGTACACAAGTGAGGAAGGCCATCCATGCATTCATGAATAAAATAAAGATACACCAAACATTCCATCATTCATGAAGGCATATAACAAGCCTACCAATATTCCATTTTTCATGAAAGCATCAAAGGAATTTACCATATAAAAGCATAGATATTCATGAAGGATGCAAAGTACTTATGAATGTTCAATCATCTACCATTCAAGCATGATTCATAAGCATCCATCATATTTTAACAAAAAAAGATGTGTAACTATTAAATAACTAGAGTTTAAGACAAAGTAGATGAAGTTGGAGTTTCTAAGGACCTATAAAAAGTGTGACTACATTTGAGGTCCTAGAGCTCTCCAAACAAAATTATCAAGTGAATGTGACTTGGCCAAGGATTTATGTTAAAGAATTGATTCATTTGTTTCCCCTTTTTATCAATTTTCTTTTCCTCATCCACTCTCATTTTCCATGAACACGTATAATAAAACTTTTAGTACACAATTCATTGAAGCATGAAGTGCAAACCATTTAATCATGATATAAGATATTCAAATTTTAATCTATCATGATTGGTTCATACTATGAACAAAAATAATTTCATTTGAAATATTAGAGTTCTCAAATGATTTCTCAACTATTGGCTCTTCAACCAAGGATGCGCATTGTTCATATGACAATAAAGTCATTCAGCTAGGAGAGAAGCTGAAAAATAAGTCATATAAAAGATGTAGAGCATTTAGTCGAGAGAAATCATGAATGAGGAGTAGAGCTCTCAATTGGAGTATGCTCAAAGAATGGTCATTAAAAAGTGATTGAACAATACTCAATTTTATTACATCAAGCATTGAGAGCATATACTAGCACCAAAATGGAGGATGTAGGTTCCATGACATTTTCAACCATGCTCTCCCTTATATATGTCTCATTTTCAACACTTGGAGAAACAAAACAGAGTTGCCCCCATGTTAATATGAATACCATAATTATATAATGGTTTGATAAAGAATGGCCAGCAGATCATATATATTATCTTTATGAAAAGGCTGCATGTATTTGTTCTTTAAAAGATAATTATACATTTAATGCAAAGGACAAGGATCTTGAATGACTTATGTTAAGCATACAAGTAATTGACATTTGGGGCAAGGTACATATCATGAATTGCAGATAATCGGAAAACTTTCTAAGATGTCACATTACATACATATGTAATCCTTACACAACTGTGTGACATGTTTGAAGTTATAATCATGACATTCAATGTTATCAGATTTTAGAGTAGTTTGAGGCAGCCTTGTGATGTAACCATACTTGATCTCTTCTTTTTTTTTAAAAAAAAAAGTATTATTAGTTGAGTGAACCAAAAAGAATGTTTCTTGTTCATCTTTCATCTCTTGTAGTAATGTGATAGATATATGGTTCAAGGTATGCTCAAGGTGATGAAATCATTTGATCATGGGGACTCAACTAGTAATTCTAGTGACCTAAGAAATATGTAACTAAGATAGATTTGGGGTCCTAGAGCCCAAGGAATCATGCATTGAATACATTTTACTAAAAGCATACAAGTTAAGCATGATTCAACCATATAGCATTGTAAGATAAATATATAGTTTTCATTTCAATTAAGAAATATCCAATCTTTCAATCAAAAATTACCATGACATCATTCCCAAAAAGAAGTTTTAATTTAAGGCATGGAGAAGAAGATAGTGAGTGAAGGTATAACTTTAAGTCCATGTCACTACCGAGTAGCTTGATTGAAACAAACATTTCTTAAACAATTCTTTTGGACCCTTGATAAGTTCAAGTCCTCAAATTTGTGACTCTACGAGCATGACAAGTATTATAACCAGGAAAAATACAATCAATGCATTAAGAGTGAAATGTATCGTGTCATAGCATATAAGGTACATAAACTTGCCTACAATGATGATGATCTAATTTATCAAATGATAGGCAAAGTTTATTGCATAGATCCAATATTTTAATATAAAGCTCAAGCTAGGACCATTGTAAGACACGAGGTTCATACATAAAAATCATCCACAAGATATAAGCATTTAGAGCATGAATGATTAAGGCAAATATGAAGCATACCAAACATGACAGATTTTAATTCTACTAGATAAATTTAGCAACATTAAATCTGACTCAAGTTTAGAAGAAATCTGAAGATCTAAACTACACCCCTATCCTTGGATACCCATTGAGTGGTAGATGAAGGTCTACGGGGTCCACTAGTATCAAACAAATGAACATTTGATTTTCTCTTTTTTGTATTCTTATTTGTTTGACAGAATTTTGTGAATTCATTTAAAGCTTCAATTAATTTATTAGTTAAGGCATAATTTAGATTTCCATTTAAGTTGTTATGCCTTTGTCCTTGATTTTGAAATTTTGGTGGATAACTTTTTTTATTTTTGTTTACAATTTTTTTTCTTATCTTTGGGTTAGCACTTTTTGATTCTTCATTGTGAGCCTTTTGCCTTTGATATTTCATTTTTATTTGATTTGCATTTTGATATTGATTTTCTTTTCTTGATTTGCATTTAAACATTAGATGTCCGGTTTGCCCACAATAAAAGCATTTTATGATTTTGATTGAAGGACTTGAGAGAGACTTACTTTTTTACAAAAATAGTTGGTTTGATGGATTCTTTAACATTTTTCTTGTCATAACCAAGACCCGTCTTATCTCCAAATGGTTTACTCAATTTCAAGCGTTTTTTAAGTTTCTCTTCTCCTTTAGTGAATTTCAATTCAAATTTTTCTTTATATCATTTTAAATCATTTACTTCTTTTATTAGCTTTTGATTTTCAACACTTAGAATTGATTGAGCTTGTGGATTATGATTTTTTAGCTCTTTGAGTTCATTTTTTATTTTGGCATTTTCTTCTTCTTCACCACTTAGCACAATTTTCAAATCTTTATAGTCTTCTTTTAATAAGTGAAGTTCATGCCTTAATTTTCTTTCTTCATTTTCAAGATTACCTTTTCTTCAATTTCCATTTTTAAGCACTCTACAAGTTTTAGGTAATTTTTTTGTGTGGCTTTAGAATTTTCTTGAATTTTATCTCCTTTAAATTTTAATGCATCTTCTTTAGCTAATTCTAATTCTTTTAAGATTTTCTCATTTGTTAACTTTTCATAACTTAGTTCATTCGAAAGTTTTGAGTTTTCATTCATTGCCTTAGTAAATCTTTTAGTTAACTTTTCAAATTCAAGACATAGATCTTTATAGCTTTCTTGAAGAATATCATATTCTTGGTCTTCTTCGTCTTCATCTTTAGGTTCTTCAATTATAGTATTGACATTATTATGTTCAAGAGCTTGGATGGGTCATAGACAATATACTTTTTCTATAGTTTCTTACTTCGTAGGCTTTTCATGGGTTTCTTCTAAAATGTCCCATGCCTCTTTTGCGGTTTCACATAATATGATGTTCTCCAAGATGTTTGATGAAACAACACAAAATATGACATCAAGGGCTTTTGCATTGGCCAAGTGCATACTATTTTCAACATCACTCTAAGTGAAGTAACTTTTGATTGGTTGAGACCAACCACATTTAATCATTTCCCAAAGAGCTCCATCTACTTTGATTAAACATACTTTCATTTTAGCTCTCCAAAGAGCATAGAGGGAGCCATCAAAGATTGCAGGACTCATCACACCCAAGTTATCTCCCATTGACATTTTACTAGCTTAAGGATTGGCTCTTAGTCAGTTAAGTCGAGTACAAGAGACCTCGTTCTGATACCAATTGTTGGTTAAGCTAGATTGTCCTAGAGGCCGGTGAATAGGACAATTGCAAAATTTTAAATTTCTTTAAAGCTTTGGTCAATTAAAATTGGGTCTTTACTAATTAATCCAATTGATCTTCCAAAATATTGAGATTTATAATAAATAATGAATGTGAAGTGAAATCTCAACAGATACAACTTCACCAAACAAGTGTGCTAGAAATATAAGAAATAAACACAAATGCATAAAGTAAGGTGAGGAGGTGAGAAGAGATGGAAAATCTTGACACAATGATTTTTACATGTTTCAATAATCTTGCCTACACCCACACCTCAAGTTCACCACTTGAGGATTTCACTAAATTCTCGTTCAAGGGTGGAGAAGAAACCTATTACAACATTGATCTCTTTCACAGGTAGAGATCAAATCTATACAACACTTGATCTTCTTCACGGGTGAAGATCGGACCGGTAACGCTCAAGAGAGAAGCACTCTTCTCTCCTTACAAGGGTTACACCAACCCTATATAAATTACACAATGATTGAAAAAATTTGATTTGTAGAAAAATACCAAGAAAGTTTGCCTCTTGATGCTCGAAGTGGCTTTGGCACGCTCTTGAAGATCCTCCCTTTTCTTAGCTTATTTGATGAAGTGTAGATGCTCCAATGATGCCCAACCAAGATGGAGGAGATGATATTTAGGGATGCTAAAAGGTTCTATCTCTAAAAGTTCTCTCAAATACACACTCAAGAGTGAGCCTAAAATGCTCAAAATTTGCCTATGAGAATTTTGAGTGTGAGTGAGATTAAGTTTAAGAACTTTGGTAATCTAACTATGGAGTTTTAGTGCTCTTGAAATGATTGTAAGTCTTGGAGAATGTTAGAGAGGGTTTTGCTCATCAAGAATCAACCTTTGGAATGCCCTAAGGTCATACATTTAAAGCCCTCTTGAAGATATGACAATTGGAAGTCGAAATCACAAGAATAGTGCCGTTAAAAACTTTCGTTGCAATTTCAGTCGATTAAAATGTCCAGAAATGACTATTGAAACATCTGGACATAATTCAGCCGATTGAAATAAAGATTTAGTCGAAACATTTTCAGTCGACTGAAACATAAATTCAACCGACTGAATCTCGACAGTTTTGTACACTTCCACTAAAATGACCATAACTTGGGTTTTCGAATCGATTTTGCTAGTTCTTGAGATTGTTGGAAAGCTCACTGAGAGATATATCTACTCACCAAAGTTGGTCCAATTTGAGGTCCATTTAGTACCTCAAATAATCTCTCAAATTGAGGATATTTGACAAAATTGTTTGGATCTGTTTTACATCCTTTCATTGAAATGCTCATAACTTGAGTTATACATCTCCAAATTGGGTGTTCTTGGGCTCGTTGAAAAGATCATTGAGAGATATATATACTCACAAAATTTGGTCAAATTAAAGTCTATTTGATACCTCAAATAATCTCTCAAAGTGAGAGTATATGACAAAACTGTTTTGTTCTATTTTACACCCTTTTAGTGTAACGCTCATAACTTGAGTTATACATTTCCGAATTTGGTGTTATTAGTCTTTTTGAAAAGCTATTTTAGTTATCTATCAAATCATTAAAATTTTACTAATGTTTAAAAACATTTGATAGAAGAAAAAACTTGCCAAAAATAGAGCAAAATTCACCTAACCTGAGAAATCCAAATTCTAAGTGATGGATTCTAAGGTTTGTCCCAATGATAATTGTAGGTCTTCTAAGTCATTTCTAAGGTCCAAATACCTATGTTAGTTGACATTCATGAAGTTCTTCCGATTTTGGTGCAATACTTTCCAAATGACGTGTTTTCTACGACTTCAAACTTGATTTAACTATATAGGTCTTCCAGATGCACGGTCTTGACACCTGAACAAGGTCACGACAATTTACATAAATTGACAACTCATAACTGAGTCGAACACAGTCAAAGAATTGACAACTCAGTCTGACTTAGGGGAGGCAAATTTAATTTTAGCTCAACACTAACATACTTAAATTAAATTCTCTATTAGGTTTTATCATTTTTTTAAAATGGGTCAAGGTTTATACTTTGTAGTGTTGTCCTCAATTATATGCTCCGTAAATGCTTTAGTGAGTATCATGTGCAAAGCCAGCTGAAGTATCAATACAACAAATGCTTAATCCACAATGGATTGGAAGGTTAATTGTAATTAAATATGATTAATATTTTATAAACAATAGAGAAAAGAGCTGTCCTTTACTTTTGGAATTTAGCACATTGGAGTATTTTTAAAAGAGAAATAATTAAATGAGGTTGTTCATATGAATAAGTTATAGTTATTTTTTATATGGGATTCTACTTTTGATATATATAAAAAAAATTTAAATCTTAACATATTCTTATTATTGTAAATGGGTCTCTATATCAACTATTCATAAGAACTATTCACTATTGAAATAAGACATGGTATAACACATAGTGGATTAAGAGGAATAAATGATTTTACTATTTATTATCCATCACGATAAGATGTTGAGATTCAATAATTTTATTTAATCAAAATTAACTTTACTTATAAAATTTACTGCATCATATCATAACTTATAATTAAGTCAACTTCTGATTCTAATTAAAATAAAAGTAAGTGGGTGTGTCAATTGATTTTTCTTCTTTGGGTGGTGATAAAAGGCAGTGGGGGAGATGAGTCAGTTAGAATTTTTTAAGTTTGGAAGTTCAAACACTATTTAATTACCTTTAATTATATTTTTATTCACTTAAAATTAACTAATTGTTTATTAAAATATTAATATCAACTAATGTAATTCTCACAAACACATAGCAATTTTAGAGAACCTTTTTTTTTTCATTTAAATAGTTGAGTAAACCCTTTAGTAAGAAATCAGCTGGATATTACTGAACCTGAATAGACTCGAGTCTTCCACTCACCTAATTAAGTTTTTAATTAATTCTAAAAAACATTCTATATTTATTAATGTTGGAATAATTAGAGTTATTATCTAATTAGAATTATTAGTTTGGATTTACCTCTAATTAAGAGATGTATTTGATTTATAATTAGGCCCGACTTATAGACACCCGGAAAAACTGCATCTACACACTCGCTTTTAGATTTTAGGGTGAAATTACCATTCTGCCCCCGTATTTTCATTCGTTCGAATGAATTCTCAGTTCATTTTGGCATTCGTTCGAATGAATCATTCGTTTGAACGAATGTCCCACATATAAATTTAATTCGTTCAAACAAATGGGATGAACAATAACGCGCATTACTGTTCACCCGTTCGTTCGAATGAAACGGATTATTCATTCGAACAACTGTGCATAATATTGATTATTTAAATAATAAAATTTCCTATAAAACTTTAAAGTTATTTTTTAAGTACTGTGTATTTTCAAAATTTCTCAAATTGAATATCCGGATTAATTACGATAACCTGATAAAAATACTTTAAAATTTAAAGGTCTTTTGACACTCCCAAATGTTTAAAATACAGTGTTTTACAAATAAAGGTATCCCAGGCTATGCTGAAAACACATTTGGGAGTATCAAAAGACTTTTAAGTCTTAAAGTATTTTTATCAATCTATCGTAATTAGTCTGGATATTCAATTTGAGAAATTTTGGAATACACAGTGCTTAAAAAATAACTTTAAAGTTTTAAAGGAAGATAGATATTTTTTAAGCACTATGTATTTCCAAATTTTTTTAAATTTAATATCCGAACTAATTACGATAACCTGATAAAAATATTTTAAGACTTCAAGGTCTTTTGACACTCCTAAATGTGTTTTCAGCACAGCCTAGGGATACCTTTATTTGTAAAACACTGTATTTTAAGCATTTGAGAGTGTCAAAATACCTTGAAGTCTTAAAGTATTTTTATCAGGTTATCGTAATTAGTCTGGGTATTCAATTTGAGAAATTCTGAAAAATACATAGTGCTTAAAAAATAACTTTAAAATTTTAAAGGAAATCTTATTATTTAAATAATCAATATTATGCACAATGGTTCTAATGAATGATCGGTTTCATTCGAACGAACACATGAACAGTAATGCACGTTACTATTCACCCATTCATTCGAACGAATTAAATTTATACGTGAAACATTCGTTCGAACGAATAATTCATTCGAACGAATGACAAAATGAACTGAAAATTCGTTCGAACGAGTGAAAATACGGGGGCAGAATAGTAATTTCACCCTAAAATCTGAAAACAGGTATGTAGAGGCAGTTTTCTGGGTGTCTATAAGTCGGGCCTATAATTAGTTAAGTGTTTGACTTTGTTTGTGATAGCCCTAAGGCCGACTAGATGCTATATAGATATTGATGTAATAACATAGGTCATAATACAATATAGTTTATTCTTTTTCTACAATTAAAAACTCTCTGAATTTTTGTGAAGATTTCAAACACCGCGTTTCACTGAAGGGTCATGGAAAGGCCTTTCCATTTCCACTGTTAACTAACTACCACCGTCTATCGAAATTGACCAAACTGCCCATATTTCCTTGTCTCAGTTCTCAGTTCTCACTCTCCATGAAGTTACTTCTTATCGACTTACCAGTATATGTGGATTGGGAGGTATACACATGCTCGTGGGATTAGTCTCACGTCCAACGTGGGGTGTGGATACCCATGTTAAAAAAAAAAACTCTAGTCTTTATGTAGTCAGATTTCAATTAGTTGGACTTTCGATGGCTAGTTAAAATATCAATTAAATTATTTGCCATATCATTATATGTAAATCTCAATAAGATATAAAATAAAATGAGATAAAACAGTTTATATCAATTATAATTTAAGCAGTTCATACAAGTTCTATCAGTTACCGTATTCCCGAGTCAGGTACATCTATCCCCTACTTACCATTTACTGTGTAAATGCGTATTTCCTGCAATACATCGTTAAACGCACAATACATGTATTCCAATTGGAATCACGGTTTGGAACTTGATCTATCTCAAGATCTCCAACTAATAACCAGTTAGCCTCTAGGAATAAATGGTTTCCGTTCTCCATTTTATAATGGCTAGACCTTAACATCCCGGACAATCTTTTGTTCACGTTTTATATTTAGAAACAATCATTCATCTCCTATGTGTGAACAATGTCGATATCACATTATAGTCCGTTCACATTCTTTCCGTCAGTAAAATGACCACGGATATCCACTCATTACCGTAGGGTTAATGGTGATAAATTTCAGAATTTAAATGCAAAGTATGAATGCATAAATACTGTGTGGTTGAATCTCCTCACCGCGAGTATTTTGAGTTAAATGAAAATCATTAAAAACAGTATAAATAATCCATATATTTGAAAGGGGTTTAAATAACCAAACATTTTTCATGAAAATAGTATTCAAAATTGTCGGTTGAATCCTTACATATCAACCCTGTCGATATGTACAGTTTATGGATACATCATAAATTGGATATGTGTACCATTTCTGTATGTATACCGAAATGGCTATGTCTACGATTTCTTTATGTATAGCGAAATGGCGATGTGTACCATTTCTGTATACATTGTAAAATGGCGATATGTATCATTTCTGGTTTGACAGTTTGGTCAGCCTCTGCTTTGTTTTCAAACATGTCGACAAACTCGATATGTTAAGTTTCTTTGGCCGATATGTATGTAAAACTCGATATGTCAAATTTATTTTGGCAAATATATCGACTATTTTTCTATCAAAACTTGGATAGAGTTCTTACTAACATTTATCTACGAATTGACGGAAACAAATTCAAAGAAATACTTACAGAAGATATCTAAAAATCCACTACAAAAGGGCTGCTTGACAAGCGTTTGAAGAACAAGAAAGCTCCGTGAATTGGTAAATTTTTTTTAAAATCGAAGCCCATATTTATAACTTTCGAAAATCATTGTTCAAGTGATTTTCATCCTTTAATTTTAGTCGGTGGTGTCAGTGAGTGTCGGCAGGATTTACCTTAGCATTTTTATTTTCCAAAAATGAGTTAAAAATTCTAATTTTTCTTCCTCTTTTCAAGAACTTAAAAGTTGAGATATTTAGAGGTAAAATTGATAAAATCTAACATCACTATCACGTTGAGAATGCGGGCTTTAGGTAGGTTGGTAAAATCATATTTTCATTTTATTAACCAAAAATCCTCTATTTTTTACAAAAATAATGTTTCATCAAAAATCGGTGATCTAACTTTCTCTAAACTTTGAAACCTATTTTCTAGTGTTTCAAACCCTCAAATCAATTTTCTAAAAATGCCAAAATTTTACTTTAAACATAGATTGACTATGATCCAACTTTACTAATTTTTGGAATACGGGGTATTTTTCAAACTGGGGTTTTAGATAAATCACGTCTAAGCATCGTATTTTGGAATGTTAGAAAATTTCGGAAATACTGCTGAGTAGAGTACTCAAATACGTAGAGTGTGTGAAATTCCCGATTTCCAAATTAGACATTTGAGTGGTCCCATACACTCTGACAGTTTTAAAGACACTTTTCATGATTTTTCAAAGTAAAACAAACGGGATTATGAAATGTCCAAAATACCCTCTGAACTTCGTCGGGCTAGATCACTAAGCAAACGAGCTCCGATTGGGTCATATAATACCTTTTCGGGAAGCTCTTTATGTACTTTATCATGTTAATCGATCACTAAACCAAATTAACGATTTAAAATTTTGTCATTTTTCTAATTAAGGGTCAAGTTATTACATTATGTCACATTCAATTTCATATTTTCATTGAGTTATTTAACTTGCATTTAATTTATGGAATCAACTAATTGTATTTAAGCATTGCATATAAAATCACAATTCCATATTCATATTGATTTCATTTTAGCACCAAATTTCATTAGTGAATTTGTCAATTGCAAATTCTTCTTTGTCCTCTAGAATGGAAGTGAGAGTTGGGTTTTTTAAGATTGCAAATTCTCAATCCGACCTGACCTGAATTCTAACACAAATCAACTCGAATTTTGACCCGACCCGTATTTTGAACCCATTTTACCCTAATTTTAGCTGGGTCAGGTCGGGTTAACTTGTAAAATCCTCAACCCAACCCGACTCGAATTCCATGCGGGTTTTTGTCTTCTCAACCTGACCCGACCCGCTGAATTCTCAACCCATCTCGAGTTGCACCCCTACTAAACTTATTGTAAGTTGAGAGTTTTCAGAAGTATGCGAGTTTTTCTTACAGTTACGACCATTACAGAGATAACACAAAATTTTAATCCGATTATGACCTAGAGCTATTAAATGTGAGTTTTCTTAACTTTGGAAAGGTATCTCCCGTCTCTATTAATTTTTTTTCAATACTATTAATATTAGGAAAAGTAATTCTTTTTTTAGTGCTAGAGATTTTTCTTTTTTTAATAAAAAGAGAAAGAATACAAAACAAGGAAAACTCCTTCCAATATATACAAAAATCCCCTAAAAAATAAACACGTAAACTCAAAACGATAATCTCCATGATGAAGCCAAAAGAACTCCATCCCAAGATCCAAGAATGGGATGGGAAGCACCAAACACCTTTAGATGATAACCTAATACTTGAGAAAAATATCAACAAAAGCCTTTGTGAAAGGGATAAAAAAAAACTCTCTTTTTTGTCCTCTTTGGGCCTACACGCGAGCTTGTACGACTTAACTTTGGCGAGCCAACCCACTGTTGCTCACAAAATGCTTTCTGCTAGAAGGAGGAAGGCTACCATTTATATACCAGAGAATTTTTAATGCAACTAGCAATGTGGGACATTTTCTCCTCCACACTGTTAAAATAATTTCTCTGTATTTAATTATGATTACAAGAGGTCTATTTATACAAGTAATATTCCCCACAATTATAAGAAATCTAATATTGGATTTTCCTTGATTACATGAGATCTAATATTAAAGGAAGAATTATAGTAAGAATAACAACCTTCCTATTTACATGAGATTTTAGGTTGCCATTCCTAACACCCCTCCTCAAGTTGGTTCGTGGATATCGCTCATGCCCAACTTGACGAGAGTCAAGAAACACCTTGTTAGCTATAGCTTTAGTGAGGATATCTGTTAGTTGGTCTTCGGACTTCAGGAATGAAAAAGTAGTGATTCCGACTTCAAGCTTATCTTTGATAAAATGTCTGTCGATCTCCACATGCTTAGTCCGATCATGTTGAATAGGGTTATGAGCAATGTCTATAGCTGACTTGTTGTCACAGTATAGTTTCATTGCCATTCTTGGTTGATGCTCAAGTCATTCAGTAAATTTCTTAACCAGAGCAACTCACATACCCCAAGTGCCATACCTCTATACTCATTTTAGTACTTGATCTTGATATTACTTGTTGTTTTTTACTTCTCCAAGTCACAAGGTTCCCACCTACAAAGGTGAAGTATCCTGAGGTAGATCTTCTGTCATCAGCTGAACCTGCCCAATCGGCATCGGTATAGCCTTCAACCTTTAGGTGACCATGATTTGAGAACAATAAACCTTTACCCGGAGCAAACTTTAAATATCTCAATATGCGTTCTACAGCATCCATGTAAGGTTTACGTGGGTCGTGTATGAATTGACTCACCACACTTACTGCATACGCAATATCTGGCCTGATATGAGATAAATAAATTAGTTTTCCAACGAGCCTCTAGTATCTCCTTTTATAGGTAGGAGATGCACTCCAACACTCAAAAGAGTTTATGATTCTACTCAATGGGAGTATTAACTGGCTTGCATCCTAGCATTCCTCTTTCAGATAATAAATTAAGGATATATTTTCTTTGTGATAAGAAAATACCAAGCTTTGATCAGGTCACCTCAATCCCAAGAAAGTATTTAAGATCTCCAAGCTGCTTCATTTCAAACTCAAATGCTAAATATTGTTGTAAACTAGAAATCTCCTCATGATCATCACCTGTCACTACCATATCATCAACATAGATAATTAGGGCAGTGGTTTTACCTCTTTTGTGCTTTAAAAACAAAGTGTGATCTGAGTTACTTTGTTTGTAACTGAAATTCCTCATAGATTTAGTGAACCTGCCAAACCAAGCCCTTGGAGACTGCTTCAACCCATACAAGGCTTTTTTCAGTTTGCACACCATTGCTGTATCTGAGTATTTTGATATACCTGGAGGAGGATCCATATATACTTCTTCAGTAAGGTCTCCATGCAAGAAAGTATTTTTGACATTAAACTGAAGAAGTGGCCAATCTTGATTAGCTGCTAACGACAAATGTACTCTCACAGTTTAAGTTTGGCAACTGGTGCAAACGTTTCTTGATAATCTACACCATAAGATTGTATATATCCTTTTGCAACTAACCGAGCTTTGTATCTCTCAATCGTCCCATTTGCACCCCACGACCTTCTTTTCCCTTGGTAAGTGCACGAGTTCCCAAGTGACATTTTTGTCCAATGCTGTTCATAGCCTTGGTCCACCTACAATCTGCTACAGCTTTCCATAATTTACTAGGAATAGAAACAGAGGATAATTGAAGTACATAAGATGCATATGACTCATACAACTTGTGGGAGGACACATGGTTACTTATTGGATATTTAACTTTAGCTTTCGGGGCAGGCTCATATCTAGTTTCTGGTTGACCACGATTAGATCGAGGTGGAAGATAATATTAGGATGGTTCAGATGCAGGTTCAGTTATACTAACAATATCATCGATATTAGAGTCAACATGAATAGGATCAGGTAATACCTCTAAGGAGTCTTCTGGAGACGATTGGATCAGTGGGTTTGTAGATGTAGGAGACAGTGTACTATCATGGACTTGACATTCACGCCCTTCAATTGAGTGCTCTATGGAGGATGATTTAGGTGTCTCGACTTCAATACTAGTTGGCCTCATTATGTCGAAGAACCTTATTTCATCTTGATTCTGTACTTCATCACTAGTCTCCCCCGGAAGTGAAGAATCTGTTTTCTCTTGTGGATAGAAAAACACTTTTTCATGGAATATTACATCCATGGAGACATAAAAACTTCTGAGTAGAAGGATGGTAACAGCGATATCCTTTCTGAGTGGAGCCATACCCTACAAACACACACTTCAAGGCACGTTGGTCCAGCTTGGTGCGTTGATTTTTATTTAAGTGAACATACACTATACAGCCGAAGACACGATGTGCCAAATGAACAACTGAGGGAAGCGTACAGTGGTCAGATAGTACATCCAAAGGTCTTCCGAATTCAAGAACACTAGATGGTGTACGATTAATCAAGTAGACCGCAGAACTCAAAGCTTCACCCCATAGATGTGATGGAACATGACCCCTAATTAAGAGAGATCGAGTGACCTCCAAAAGGTGTCGTTTTTCCGTTCAGCAACCCCGTTCTGTTGAGGAGTCTGAGAGCAAGATGTTTGATGGATAATACCAACTGAATGTAGAAAATCAGTCAATTCATACTTGAAATATTCACCCCATTATTAGAACAAATAAATCTGATAGATATGCCAAATTGTGTTAACACCATTTAATGGAAAAGATGATACACAATACATACATCGTTCTTGTGTCGCAGCAAATAAACTCAGGTCATCCTGGTAGAATCATCAACAAATGTAATGAACCACTTCATGCCATTGTATGTAGAAAGTGGGGCAGGACCCCAAATATCCGAGTGAACTAAGGCAAAAGGTGCGTCAGTTTTATTATCATGAGAATGAAAAACAGAACGATGGCTTTTTGCCAGTACACAATTTTCGCAAACAAAGTCTGAAATATTAGAACTAGTAAATAAAGATGGAAATAATCTCCGAAGGTAACCAAATGAGGGTGACCCAATCGTGATGCCATCACCAAATCTCCTCCTGGTTTTTAAATATGTTGTCGTCCATAACATGAACTAGTACTCCATCATCTAATCGGTGTAACCCATCTTCCAGATAGTACAAGCCTCCACGTTGTTTACCACTGCCAATCTTCTCCTTGGTATGGATGTTCTGAAAAAGACAGTAAGTAGGAAAAAATGTGGCAACACAGTCATGAGACTTAGTTAACTGATTAACATAAATAAGGTTACAATTTAGTGATAGGACTAATAAAACATTAGTGAAAGATAAGGATGGTGACAAGGGTACAGTGCCAACACCGACAATGGGGAAAACACACCATTGACATTAGTAATAGCTGATTTGGGACAAGTAGAAGATAAATGACTAAACCGAGATTTATCATAAGTCATATGGTCCGTAGCACTTGTGTCAATTATCCAAGCACTATTTCTAGTAAAAAAAGTAATAGCAGAATTAGTGATACCTGACTTGGCAACGAAGCCAGAAGTAGTGACGACGTGGCTCTTAGGAACTGAATCTGCTGCCGTGGGATTATAAGAACTGGGAGATGCTGTCTTACCCTTTGGATGCAATCAGGGTAGTCATGGAGCTTAATACATGTATCTATCAAATGATTAATCCCATTACAATGAGTACACTTATGAACACCTTTCTTTGGGTCTGAATGAGCACCAGATTTTCGAATAGCCATAACAACTCCTTCATTAGATGGCGTACCAAGCATAGCATCTTGGCGATCTGCCTCGGTACAGATGATAGCATAAGCAACCTGTAGAGTTGGAAGCGGTGTAGTTTAAGAACACGACCACGAACCCCATCCAAATGGGAATCGAGACCAGCCAAGAAAACGTACAGTCGTTGAGAGTTGACAATTGTAGTATACCTCTGAAGATCCCAGGTACATTCCATAGTGCAAGGCTCAATAGCATCAAGCTCCTACCATAATTTTTGTAGTTTACTAAAGTAAGAAATAACAGAACCTCCATTATGGCGAACAGAAATTACCGCACAATATAATTGATAGGCCTTTGATGCATCTTGGCTGACAGAATAAGTTTGTTTGGCAGCTTCCTAGATCTCCTTGGCAGTAGATAGGCGTAGGAAAAGTGACCTGATGTCCTTAATCATGGCGTTAAGGAGCCAAGATTTGACCATACAGTTCTCATCCTCCCATGTTTCATATTCCTCAGAATTTGTGGCTTCTGGGGCCTTCTTACTACCAGAGATAAAACCCCAACGTTTCCTGCCCCTGATCTTATTCTGAGCATTTAAGGACCACTCAATATAGTTAGTACCATTGAGTTGTTCTGGAGTAATCAATGCGGACATATCTTGTAGGTGGAATGGAGGCAAGACAATGAGATCAACCTTCTCTTTCCCTTTCTGAGATTCTAGGTTACTGGAGGAGGAATCAGTCATGATATAGGGTTGAAGAGGCTATGCAAAATTGATCTGAGATGCACATTGATTGGGGATGATGCAACAAGGGATTGGTGATAACGGTAGTATGAACGATGGTGGGCTGCACGTCTGCTGAAAGGGAAGAGTCTAGACTAGTAAATCGATCCCCTTATTTTCTTTTACTGTGATGCCGCTCCTCTCTTGATAAAACTCGAGCAAAATTCAACTAGCCAACCAGAAATGCAAGCTGCAAAATCCAAATCCTTTCCTGAATAGATTGCTGAATCATAAATCTGCATATGAGCATTCAAATCGAGTTGGGTGTTATCAGATCTGAAGGAGAGACGGCAGCGCGTGGAAGCAGACGGCTGATCTGAGTGACAAAGTCGAAACTGGGCTAGACTTGTGGAGGAAATACCACACAAATCTCGACGTCCTACAAATTGCAGATCTTGGCAAAGAACAATTCCAGATCTGGAGTTTCCGGGCAAGCAAAAACACGGAGGTCGCTCAGGTGACAGCACAACAGGAAACAGAAGTTGAAATAGAGGCGAGGCTGCAAAGTACAACAAGGGGTTCCTCGATCTGAACCCAACAGACCAGACACGACTACCTGAGGTAAACCTGGAACGGAAAAAAAAAAGGCGATCGACCATGGAACTCAGCAACGCCAGTAGGGACGGACGCCTGAGGTGTAGACCAACGGAGATCGACAAAGCAGGAAAAGAAAGCCCTAATATGGGCTGGTTGAAGGATCTGAAACAAATCCTGCACAAGTGGCCACCGGAGCAAAGAATCTCGGTGAGAACAGAGAGGCTCTTTGTACAGAACAAAGAGGACGATGGCAGCAGGAGCGGCCAAACCGATCAGATCTGGAGAACGGCCAGATCGTTTTTCTTATGTGTTTATTTTCGTCGTTGCTGCAGTTTGGAGATCAGATCTGGGCAGTAGCGGCAGCCAAATGCCAGCCAATCAGATTGGCAAGGGGAAAAAAATCGGATCAAGAATCAGATCTGATAGAGAAGAATACTGCAGATTAATGGCATCAGATTGCTTGAGTGAGCCGGCGGTAGAGAAGGGGCCTTGAAACATTGTGTAGAAGCACGGTGGGCAAGAGAAAGATCGGACAAAAAAAAAAACTTCAATTCCTATGAAAGGAGATCGAACCTGGCTCTGATACCTTATTAAAATAATTTCTCTGTATTTGATTATGATTACAAGAGGTCTATTTATACAAGTAATATTCCCCACAATTATAGGAAATCTAATATTGGATTCTCCTTGATTATATGAGATCCAATATTAGAAGAAGAATTATAGTAAGAATAACAACCTTCCTATTTACATGAGATTTTAGGTTGACCGTTCCTAATGCACACTATAGACCATTTTTGGGGCGGGGTATTATAATCTACCCCTTTAAAGCCAGAGCCGTCCTTGGCTCTGCATACACAACAACCAAGCCCGCACCCTCAGACAGAGAGTTGAACCTTGCACTGATACCATTTGTAACGACCCTTCCGCTAGCATAATATTGTCCGCTTTGGGCCTACACACGGGCCCGCACTGCTTTGCTTTGGAGAGCCAACCCACTGTTACTCCCAAAAGACCTTCTGCCAGAAGGTGGAACGCTACCATTTATATACTAGAGAATTTTTAATGCAACTAGCAATGTGAGACTTTTTCTTTTCCACAATATAGACCCCTTCTGGGGCGGGGTATTACACTTGTTGGCTAAGATGGACCGGGTTTGTCACTCTTTTCCTTTAAAGAATCTAAATGACGAAGCTTTGTCCATGCATTTAGCCCAATGCAAGTCAGAGAGAGCTAGATTGCCATTGTCGAACTTAATACCCAGAGCTTTTCCTATCTTCAGTAAATATGTACTATCTTGTTGTGAGTATCCCGTTTCCTTCAAAGAATGTAATATTTCCTTCTTATGCATATCATATTGACTAACAAGTTGAGTGCACTCTTTCATCTGCCACTGCTGATGCTTGACGAAAAGTCTAACACCAAGACCAACAATGGACTGTAGTCTCTGGGTCCATTGAGAGATAAAATCAAGGCCTTGGTTAGAGAAAATAACTTGATCCCAAACTTGGTCCAGTAGGCTAGACTGATCAAAAATTAATGATTGGCATTCAGACCTCTTTTCTATCACCTCCTGAGATGATTGAGAGGTGATCGGCCAATGCATCGTCCACAAATGATCAAAATGACTGGTATCCAACAATAGTCGAGTGATATTGTTCAGATAACATAGCGGTGGCTGAAAAGCAAAGGCTAGATTTCTAGAACCAGAACACTGATCCCGAACCAAATTATTGACTGTCACTAAGTCTGTCCATAAGCCACTACAATCCTTTTCCATGGGCACTATTCCAACCTCGGTTGTCTTATTTCCAACCTCAACTAATGCTTTTCCTATCATCTCAACCCTCTCAACAAACAAATTGTCTTGTTGGTTCCCTTTATTTCCAAACTTTGGAGCCTGGCCTCAGTCCCTACTAAGACAGATGTCTCAGCAAAGAATGAACCACTATGATTGGAGGACCTTGGGGTTGGATCATTAGATCCAGCTGATTTAGGATGAGAGGTTCTAAGGACCTGATTCGGATTGAATAATGGTTCAGCACCAAGATTGGTATTTTCCTAACTAAAGATAAGTCGTCTCTGCCCTGCCCCCCCCACCCCCCCTCCTCCTGTTGAAACTACATGCCAACCTGTACCGAAGCTCGCTCTATGCGTGCCAGCTTGCCTTCAACTTCAAATAAGGACTCCTGCACTCGATTCCATTGGTCCCTCTTCTCAACTCTAATCATTTTCCTCTCCTCATTAACTTTTCTTTGATGCCCCTCAGCATTACTAGTGTATGTTGCTACCTTGGTTTTCAAAGACCTAACACAATGGACACAAGTTCCATTACTTCTCCCGAATTGCGCCACACCAACTGGTGAGGGTACCGCTTACGAAGGTGCGCTAGGAAACTGCTCCGGAGCGGAAGCCAACCCGACTTCCCGCAATGGATAATCAGACATCTCTGAAATGGTAATATCGAAGGAAGTTCCGCTGAGAATCAGCTTCACAAAGGGGTCAACAAGATCACTGATCTTCATTTAGAGGAGAAGATTAAAAGCAGAGAAATCTTCTCGACTAAGATTGCGAGGATCCAGCTCCAAACCCTCCCAAGTCTCCCACCAAAAGCTCGCATCACCTCTTTAGACCATCCTTCCAAAGGAAACCCAACACATCGAATCCAAGTTTGTCGAGTGTGATGAAAGGGCTTGGGAGTCCAACGTCCCCTGATACTGAACTGACCTAAATCTGAGGACGATAAATTCAAGAGAGCAGTCGTCTCCTCTTCTGAACCAAGACCCAAGAGGAAAAAAGAATCGTCCACACTGCTGACCAAAGGATTGAGGAAACCCTTAAGAAGAAGGATTTGATGCACATCTGATTGCTTCAAACCTCAAGTGGTGAGATTATCACAGAATGGTCCAGTCAATCCTTCAGATTAACCTCTTCCGCCGGTTGGACCATCAGCTCAATCTCTTTGCATTCTAGTGAAACCTTATGTGCCCTGATGACGCCACCACATCTGCCCAACGCCTCCCCACAGTAGAATGGGGATCCTGTGTTAAAAGAAGTGTCTACTCCTTCAACATATCTAGGAGCAAGATTGTCCGTCCTCTGAAAATGAGCAAGATTCACCTGTAGACGACGACCATCCACGAGGAAACTATTGAGATCTCGAACAGCGCTTCCTACCAGATCCTCGTTGCTTAATCTCACTAAAGCGAAAGTGCGACTAGCATCATCCTTTTTTCACGGAACAAAAATATTAATAACGTACCCCGACGACGGAAGAGCCACCGTAGCCAATGCATAACCAAGACCACCTGTGTATTCTTTTAAATAGTCAATGATCTAAAATGTTCAAAAATTATATAATTATAATTAATGAAAACACAAATACAACAAAATCATTATCATCTTTATTATTGATCATCAAAATCTTATCTATTTGGAGTCCATTTTTTGAGAACTACTTCTCTATTTAATTCTGTAAAAAAATTATAACATCTTTCGATCATGTCTTTGTTATTCTCTTCACTTCTTTAATAGCATACCCCATCTCATAGCATTTGAATCTCTATATGTATGTAGAATAGAGTGACTGCCAATGTTATCACAACCGAACAGTCTCATAGGAAAGTTGGGTTAAAAAGTTTCAACCGGGTTCAAACCCGGTCAAACCCATGTTATGAATATTATATTAAATAATAATAAATTATTAATTAATGTTTAATTGATGATTTGGAATAAAATTTAAAGCAAAAAAAAATGTTTTTTATGAAAAATTTAAATATGACTTTTACTAATAAAATCAAATAATTAAAGATTGAATTTTAGATTCAGTTTTTATCTACTCGTGACTTACAATATATAATTTTAATTCAACATTATTTTGTTATGAATCATTTAAAAAAAAAAATACACCAGATATAGTCATATTTATATAATGGCTAAATAGATTGAAAGTCAATTGACTTTTGTGACCTTTTGTAAAATCATACTCTAAAATTTAGTCTAAGTCGCTCTGATAGGTTGTTATATCTTATATGTGTTCAGATTTATTAATTTATGGTGAGTTCGACGAGTCTTAAAGTTTGAATTGAAAAATAAACCTACTCAAATACCAAAATTCTACACTATATAATCTATTACAATCTCTTAATATTATTATAAAATTATAAATGGACAACAAATAACCATATAATATCTTTTTATTTGAATCACCCATTTTATAAATTTATATTAAATGAAAAACCTTAAAAATGAATTGAATTTTTCTATTAACTAATATAAAAAACTACATTTTATTAGGTCAAATTTTCTACCTCTCACTTATTCTATTATTTATTTATATTTATAATAGAGTAAATGAGATTATAAAAAAATAATTTATTTAAAACCTCTAAAATAGGTAATGTTAAAAAAAAAAAACCACCAAAATGGGTGTTCACATGAGCTTCTTAAAATAAGTTGACTAGTGGGTTTTTAAGAAAGGATAAACCCTAGTCTTAGTAAACCTTATCTCCCTCAGGCCTAACTCCCTCTCTCATTTCTGTAGACATAGATAACCTGAAAACCCTAGCCGCCGCCGACTCACTTCGAGAAAATGAGTCCATTAGCGACGATTGTTGGCCGCACAGATAGAGAAGGAAATCTACTTAGTCGAATTCTGAAATAGTACCTATGACCAATGTTATCAAACCCAATCTGAACCCCGCGGGTTGACCTATGGATCAATCGTGATGTGACTGACACACGAGTCGGGTCATTTAAAACTCTTCTAGAATAAAAACCCTATGCGACCCACGGGTCAACTCAGTTTTTCTAATAAATCCATGACGTGTGACCATTAAAAACCCTTGGTTTCTTTAAATAAAGAAAATGGAGATGAAAATGTTAATTCTTTTGAGAATATGAGTTTTGGATTATTAATTTTGGTATTTACAATTGTGTTTGTGAAAGAAAAATATATTTTAATGAAATATAACCTTAGTTAATAATTTAATATTATTGATAATACAGTCTTACGAATCAGCTGAGAGAATTTCCCTTGTTGTTATCCGCTTCGGATGAAATGATTTGGGCTGGAGATCCCTCTGGATTATTCTCAGTGAAAGCTTTGATTTACCTTGTGCAAAGTCAACTCTCCAACAATGACACTAAATCTTCTTGGTTGAATGCCGCCCAACCAAGAGTCCAAATTTTTGTATGGTGTGTTCTTAAGGAGAAGATCTTGACAAAGGCTGAATTGAAGAGAAGAGCCTTGGTGGGGGATGAGGACAACCTATCTTGTATCTTATGCAACTCTCATGCGGAAGATATTGATCATCTTTTTGTTAAGTGTGATGTTGCCAAAGGATTATGAACAAAATTCCTTGACCTTTTGGGTATCCCTTGGGTCTTTGCCAATTCATGTGTTCAAACATTGGGTGCTTGGAATTTGTCAAGGTTGAAACGTAGGTTGAAATGTGCGTGGCAATTGTTACCATCAGTCATCCTTTGGTCTATATGGAAAGAAAGGAATGCAAGGCTTTTTGAAGGTGTAAGCTCATCAGAAAATGATCTTTTTCAAAAATCTAAATGGAGATGGTTTACATGGCTTTTGGCGGATCCTAATTTTAAGGGTCCTAAAATGAACGATCTCATGTTATCTTAGGAGGGTTGCTTGAAAGGTCAAGATAAGAAGGTTAAGAGGAAGGAGAGCTGGAGTCCCCCTCAATTAGGTGCTTGGAAATTCAACATTGATGGAGCTTCTAGGGGAAATCTGGGTCCTGCAGGGATTGACGGAGTACTCAGAAACAATTTGGGTGAAACATCCATCATGTTCAATGAGTCAATAGGAGTGAAGGATGCAAATGAAGCAGAAATTCTCAGTATTAGAAGAGCTCTTCTTATTTGGCAGGTTTATGGCCAAGGAAGCTTGATTATTGAGGGGGATTCAGCGAATGCTCTTAAATGGGCTTCAGGTGCAAAACGCCCACCTTGGAGATTGACCAATGTGGTTAGGGAGGTAAGAGACTTGGCAAGTGGGATGGGTGTCTCATTTGTCAAAATTGGGAGATTAGCTAATGGCGTGGCAGATTTTTTCGCCAAGCTTGGAGTCGACAATCACTGGGAGGGAGTTTTTCTTATTTGAGATTTTTCTTTGTCTTCTTTTCTCACCATGTTTCTTTTCTTTTTCTCGGTCTAATTCTTTTAGGCCTTTTCATGTACTTTCTCCCCCTCTCTTAATGAATTTTTATGATTGCTCAAAAAAAAAAAAAATATTATTGATAATATTGTATTAATAGCATGGGTTTGACTACGGGCCAACCCGGTTGAATTTTATTTAATCCACCCTTCTTCTAAGATGGGTTGCTCCATGGGTCGAGTTTTAAAACAATGGCCATGACCTAGAAAACTTGGAAAAATATGGATCAATCAATTTGGAAGGCCCACACTACAATTCAATTGATCAATGGTGAGGCAATTCTCAAGCCCTAGTGTTGGAACATTGATGTAGATAGGGCACTATTGCGTGTCACACAATATCATTTAATCATATTTCAGAAAATAAAATATTGCAGTTCTATAGTTCCTTTGTTTTCTATGTCCACCACGATCTTTGAGAATATGGTTTTTGGATTATTAATTTTTGGTATTTACAATTGTGTTTGTGAAAGAAAAATATATTTTAATGAAAGATAACCTTAGTTAATAATTTTATATTATTGATAATATTATATTAATAGCACAAGTTTGACTGGGTTTGACTACGGGTCAACCCGGTTGAACCTTATTTAATCCACCATTCTTCTAAGACGGGTCGCTCCATGGGCTGAATTTTAAAACAATGGCCATGACCTTGAGACCTTGGAAAAATATATATCAATCGATTTGGTAGGCCCACACTACAATTCAATTGATCAATGGTGAGGCAAATCTCTAGCCCTAGTGTTGAAACATTGATGTAGATGGACCAATACTGCGTGTCACACAAGATCATTTAATCATATGTCAGAAAATAAAATATTGAAGTTCTACAAATCCCTTCATTTTCTATGTCCACCACGATCGTTGAAAATATGATTTTTGGTATTTACAAGGGAAGTGATTTGTGCACCCTCCATTTTACCCATGGTGCACTCCTTCAATTTTTTTTTCCAATTTTGCCCTCCACCCACCTTTTCTCCATTTCCACTATTTTTTAAGTGAGGGGCAAAATTGGAAAAAAGAATTAAAGGAGTGCACCATTGGTAAAATGGGGGGGTGCACAAATCATTTCCCATTTACAATTGTGTTTGTGAGAGAAAAATATATTTTAGTGAAATATAACCTTAATTAATAATTTAATCTTATTGATAATATTATATTAATAGCACGGGTTTGACCGGGTTTGACTATAGGTCAACCTGATTGAACTTGATTTAATCCACCATTCCTCTAAGACGAGTCGCTCCATGAGCTGAATTTTAAATGACCTAGAAAACTTGAAAAAATATGGATCAATCGATTTGGTCGGCCCACACTACAATTCCAATTGATCAATGGTGAGACAAATCTCAAGCCCTAGCGTTTGAACATTGATGTAGATGGGTCAATACAGAGTGTCACACAATATCATTTAATCATATTTCAGAAAATAAAAATCATATTTCAGAAAATAAAATCTTGCAGTTCTACAGATCCCTTCGTTTTCTATGTCCACCACGATCTTTGTCGTTCAGCACCCAATTGACATGGGATGGGGATGGGTGGGGTTCAGTCAAATAAGAATACAATATTGTTGGGTTGTGTTTAGGGAATAAAATAAAATAAAAGGTAATTAATCTAATTATTTAATTAAATATATTATTAATGTGCTGGCAGTGGTGGTGGTTTGGAAGACGATTGAGCGAAGTGTTGGATGATGGAGTGGGCAGTACAGTAAGCGATGGCCTGGACGGTGACCATTGGGTTGACGCCGAGAGCGGTCGGAAAGACACTGGTATCGGCAACAAACAGCCCATTCACTTCCCAACTCTCGCCTCTGTCGTTCACCACCGAATGCTTTGGATCCACCCCCATCCGGCAGCTCCCCATCTGATGCGCCGAACTGACTGGCGTCGACAGATCCCTCAGCCTCTGCCCGCTCGCCTCCTTCACGTACCTCTTCACCTCCTCTGTCGTCGCTCCTTTCACCCTCAGTCTTCTCCCATTGCGGTGGTGCGTTCCAATCTCCTCCGCCCCTGCAGCCACCAGTATCCTCAACATCTTTTCCAGCGCCCTCTGAAGATTCTCTTCGTCCATTGCGTCCAATTGGTAGCTCAGGGACCTTGGATAGTCCACCACGCCCGTTCCTCTGTCCCTCGTCAGAGCAAACAAGTGAGCGGTACGGGAGAATTTGCGCATCCTCTGTTTTATGTCAGACCCAGAAGTCCACGGCATGAGAACTGAGAACATGCCCGGGTGCAGAGCTGGCGTCTGTATCATTGCTCCATAGCCAGAGGTGTCAAGATTTGCTACGACCGTTGACATGGCCGTCATTATGCCGCCTTCATAGCTCTTTTTCTCCTGCTCCGGCCATCCAGATGGTGTTGGAGGGAAGTAGCCCCACGCCATGACCGTCGGATGGATGTGGAGGTTTTTTCCGATGTTGGGGTTTCTCAACCCGCTCCTTCTCAGCAGACCCGGTGTCCTCAGCGCGCCACAGGCGACAACTGTCACCTTGGATTCCACCATGTAAAAGTCTTTCCCTCCCCTTGCATTCGCATATTCAAACAGAACCCCGGTCGCAACCTTCTCACCACTGCTGGGATTCTTCTGGTAGAGTACCTTTAGAGCATTGCATCTAGGGAGGAGGATGCCATTGCCGGAATCCACCATGTCAACCAGCCAAGTCTCTTGGGTGCCCTTTTTCTTCCCGTCCTTGCAGCCCAAATGGCACCACCCGCAGTAGTGGTCAGGAGGCGAATTGCGGGGGACATTTCCGACAGGGTACCCCAATTCCAAACACCCCTTTCTCAAAATGGAACTGTTGAAACCTTCTTCCCCAATCTCAGATTGAACTCCCATTCGCTCGCACACGGCATCCAACGCTCGCACGTACGCCTTACTGCCGAATAGCTCCAGGCCGTACTTGTTGGACCATTCGTCGATCACGTGAGCGGGAGTCCTGAATGAAGCGGACCAATTGACGGCGGAGCCTCCCCCAACGGTGGATCCCGCAAGAAAGAGGGCATTCAGATTGTCGGTTCCCACCAGCCCGCCGCCCTCGTACATCTGGTCTGCGCTCGGGCCTTCCAAGAGCGAGAGCCCACTGCTCGGGAAGTAATTCCCCTTCTCTAACACCACCACTTTGTACCCCGCTTTGGCCAATACACCGGCCACCACACCACCGCCCGAACCTGAGCCGATGACCACTGCATCACAGCCGATGGTCAGTCGAGGAAGCGTCTTTCTTTCCATCTCCAGATGGCAAGGAATGGATACTGGAATTCCTGCTCTACGCATGGTCTCTGACATGGCGACTGTCGCCGGATTTTCCATGTCGACGAGGCCTCTGTGAAGAGGTCCGTGTCGTTCTTCTTTCGTTCTTTCTCTTGCTTCTGTTTCTGCTGTTTGCTTGCGAGTGAAATCTGGATCTGGTCCACAGTAACCCATGGCTTTCCAACAAGGATTGCTGTTGTTCTCATCCACCTGAGGAAGGAAAATGATCTCCTTATTTATTTTAATTTTATTTAAAAAATAAAATATAATTTTAAAATATTTTTTATATTCGAATAAATCTATCAAAAAGACAATATTTTTTTAACAATATCATGACCATCCTATATAATTATTAAGGCTGCATTTGGATGTGAGTTATGGAGGCTAATCCCCTATTACTCTTGTTTGATAATTAAATAGTAAAATTTAAAAATCAATTTTTTTCTTACTTTTGAAAAGTCTTTCTAAATGAAAAGTATTCATAATAAATAGAGTAACTTCTTTTTAACAATAATCCCAGATAATCTCTGTAAAATTTACACTCCATCTAAAAATAGCCTAAGTTCTGAAAATGTGTACCAGTATTTTTATTATAAAAATATCAAAATTCCTATTAAATCTTTTTTTTAAAAAAAGGGCAACATAAGATACAAACCTGAGAAAAGAAGATGCGAAGAGTGATATACTTGAGACAGTCGAACATCATAGTGTGAAGGAAGGTGGAGGCTAATGACCAAGAGCGCAGAATCTCCTCTCGTCTTTGACGTGGTAACTGAGGGAAGCTCTGAAAATATGGGAATTTGGAGGAAAGACTGGCCAATCCGCACATTGCAAAAGTTCCGTACCAAGTGGATAAGAACCAAAGTGCCAGACGGAGCAGAGGAATCGCCGGATGTTCCACTCGCCCGGACAAGAACCCTCCCAGCTGCACCCATTCAAACTTCAAACAAACCACCAAAATCTTTCCCTATTTAAAAATATTAATAAATAATTTCCAATCTAATTATGGTCAAAAAAATTGAATATCTCATATGAGTTTACAAGTGAGAGTTGGTTCTTTAATACAATAATTAGTACTAGACAATTTAGTAGTCCTATTAATTAACAATCATCACATGTTAATTTAAAGATAAATAAATTATTTTTTACTTTGTAAAAATTACTGAAATTTTTATAATAATTTATTCACATGTAAACTGTTATGTATAGAAGTCGCTAATTAGTAGTCCTATAAATTGTCTAAATAATCCAAATTTTGACTTTAGATGTCTAACCATCTGACTCTTTAAATCAAATGTTTGATGCACTACTAATGTCGAAAGTCGAGTAGGTCGGGTTAGGATTTAATAAACTCCATCTAACATATATAAAAAATTATTGAACCCAACTCGGCCCGACACAAATTGCTCAACCTAATTTGACCTGAATTGCTGATCCAACTCAACGTGTAACGACCTGTCCCGCTAGCACAATATTATCCACTTTGGGCCTACACACGACTCGCACGGCTTTACTTTGGTGAGCAGGACTTTTTGGGACAGGGTATTACAATCTACCCCCCTTAAAGCCAGAGTTGTCCCCGGCTCTCCGCACACAATAACAAGCCCACACCCTTAGGCAGAGAATTGAACCATGCTTTGATACCATTTGTAACGACCCATCCCGCTAGCACAATATTATCCGCTTTGGGCCTACACACGACCAGCACGGCTTTACTTTGGCGAGCCAACCCACTGTGGCTCCCAAAAGGCCTTGTGCTAGAAGGAGGAAGGTTACCACTTATATACCAAGGAATTTCCAATCCAACTAGCAATGTGGGACTTTTTGGGTCAGGGTATTACACAACGTGAGTGCTGAACCGAATTGTTGACCAAACTCAACTTGAGTTATATTAAATTTTTTGAGTGGGTCGAGTCGAGTCAATTTGGGTCAAGCCAGTTTTTAAAAGCTTGACGTGATTTTACTCGAATTTAATTTGAGTTTTTTTTTTTCTTCAATCTGACTCAACCCTAATTTTAAAAACGTAAAACTCAATCCATTTGATTTCTCGAGTTGAGTCGGGTCGAATCAAAACCTGACTCAAGTTTTACCCCTAATGCAACATGTCAAAAATAACACACTTAAAAAATATAGAAGGTAGATAGATCATGCGGTCCTATGGCAGCTGATAGTTGTTGCACCTTTTAAATTAGTTGAATATGTAATTTTACATTAGACCAACTTTTGTTTTAAAGGGTCTCACACCATTTTATTTTCAGCGTGGGACTTGTTTTTATAAAGATTAAATGTGTCTATTAACTTTAGCTTAAATGATATTCATATTAAAAACCTTAGTTAATAACTTCTCTTTTTTATTCCCTCTCTAAGCAAAAAGTTACTCAAAATATAAATTATATTTTATAAATTTAAATTGGATGGATACATTATGTATTTACCATAAAAATACCATAATAATGTTATAGAATATTGTGATATTTTAAAGGCATCAAAAGATCTTCTTAGATATAAAAATATTAAAAGAATCTCAAAATAATTTAAAAATTTATGCATAAATGTGACAACCGGTATACACAAATAATAATATTAAAAATAAAAATAAATTTTTTGTACAAATTATTTAAAAGTCTTAACAACAAATCGAGTTTTTTCAATTAAATTTTTTTCAACATATGTTCTAACTCCTAAGTACTAACATATGAAAGAGAGAGAGATATGCGAACTTCTAGGAAATGAAATATTTTTAAAATTGAGAGCACTGTAGTTTACAATAGGAGATAAAAACGAAATTAATTCGATATTAGGAATTAAAAATTGTCAACAATTTAGAGAGATTTGTGGAAGGAGACAAAATTTTAGACATTGAGGGAGCTAGATATAAATTGCTTTCATTATTTTAGGGTCAACAATTATTTTTCTAAAAAATATCATAAAATATAATAAATATTCTATCCAGTTTTTTTTGTAATTCACGTGTGGGCACCGTCGGATACCCAGCATAAAAGTCTCCACTGGTGAGCCCACTACTCCTAAGACACATTAAAATTATGCCATGAGGGTTCGAACTGCAAAATCTCCCATTTTATGAGGTGAGAGATAACCACTTGAACTAAACGCACGTAGGTAATACTCTATAGAATTTTAAAATTTTCGGGGGACAACTGCCACCACCTGCCTCCCTAAAATCCAGCCCTGATAGGACACATCTCACTTTTAGATTAACAAATCATTATTATCATCAACGAACCATTCGTCTTAATTCTGTCTTACTCGTAAGCTAAGAAACACATTAATTTGATGCTATACATGCATATTGCATAGGCACAAGGGAAGAGATTTAAAAGGCTATAATTGAAAAAAAAATAGGTTGGGGTGTTAAAGCATGTGATTTTGGTTGACTTGGATCACAGGTTGAGTAATAGATCATAAATGATGGGTCTTTGGCTAGATTGGATCATGGGTCATGTAATATGAGTTATAAATCAAGTTAGATTGATCATGAATTAATTTCGTCATAGATTGGGTAAGGGGTCGAGTTAATAGGTCAATTGAAGTCATGGATCAAGTCATGCGTCATGACGGGCTATGATTTGTCCATCAATTGAGTCCAAATTTGAAATCGACAAGCGTTGAAAATTATTTTGCAACCCTTTATCATATGAATTTATTTTCTATAATTTTGAAGAAAATAACTATGTTGTAAAAATCTTTTTCACATAAAAAGTTTCTTCAGTGTATATGAGTGTAGCTTAGCTGATAATCTCCTACTTTAGGAAACGGAGAGAAGCGTAAGAATTTTACGATGAGTTTTCTACACGTAAATTAAAAAAAAGGGTTTCTACAAAAAAATTGAAAAATAATTTAAAATATGAAAAGTATTTTCTATTTGCTCAAAATACATCGCATACAAATATGATCAAAGTAAATATAAAAATATCGATAGACAAATAATTATAAGTCAAGCATTGCATGTATAGTGGTGCTAGCTATGCAATGGAGAAATTAGGTATATTAAGCAACGGAGAGATTTTTTATTTAGGAGATTCAGAGAATTAGACGATTGGAGTAAAGAATGCTGAAGGTTCTAATATTTTTTAAGAGTCTAAAAAATATGCTTAAAGAATCATTTATATCATATTTTGATTAAAAAAAATATCTTCTAAGAAAAAAATTCATTTACAAATTATTGCTTTCTATATTTTTTAAAGTATTTTTAAAACCACTAACACTAATTGCTACTTGCTAGAGTGATAGCAGAATGCCCAAAGAATGTACGGAAAAACATCTTTCCGGTGACATAATGAAGAAAATTTATATCAAGACATTTGATCTTAAAGTCCAAATAGATGGATGTGATGTCCATTGTTCTATTTCTTAATTTTAAATTTATAAAAATTAAGTCTATACTAATTAAAATTTAATAGTTGAGATTATAAAATTTGGATTATCAATTGATAAAAAAATTCTAAACTTCATATCTATTTAATCACCTATCAAATAAACTTAATTATATAGAATCTATAATCTATTTAATAATATATATTAAATATATCTTATTATCCATAGCTAGGTAGTCCACTAAGATACAATTTACCAAAGGATGGGTTGAATTTGTACAGAGAAACGGTGTATGATGTCTCTCACACAATTGTAACTATTATTCCGTATAAAAAGAAATGCATGTTCAAAATGATAACAAATTAAAATAAAAAATAGTAGAATAAAATAGTTGAAATAATGTTAAAATACTATATAAATATAGTAAAATAAATATTTATCTATTTTAGCTTATAGATTAGATTAAAAGTGTTTTTTTTTCTATTTTCTAAACCATCCCAAAAGTGTGAAAAAACTATCACTAATATCCTAGACACCTTGGAACAGGAAGCAAGACAAAAGATTAACAAGACAGAAGTCTAAGATCCTATTTTTTCAGAAAATACACACCCTAATTTAGCTAGAAAAATAATGGAAACTCTAAATATTAAGAAAAAGTGGATCTATATATACTAGGAGTTTATATGTCCCCAAAGACTAGGAATCATATGGGCCTTAGTTCAATCTTAGAAAAAATGAACAATAATTGTTACATTTAGTAATTTTAGACTTACTATAATTAGTAATTACTATTTATAGTAAATATGGTCTAAGCATATATTTAGAGTGTCTTAACATGTATTTAGCGGGTAGCGGGTCCAAAAACATGTATTTATTGGGCGGTTTTCTATGATGATAGTTGCCATCTTCTAGGAGAATTCTAGAAAAACTGAAATGTTTTATTTGAAAATTAATAAATCTTTCCCAGTCTGCTAAGTAATTGCTACTTTTGTTCTCAACAAGCTGAGGACGCCTTTTTATTTATTTTTAGGATGTATTAAAGTTATCAATATTTGGTTTAAAATTTATCACTATATTAATTTACCAAAACAATGAAAGTCATATCTCTAGCAGAATATGGAGAAACTGTGTATTCTGAGAATTTCAAATTCATTTTTCTTTTTGAAGACACAAAATAAGGATAAAAAAACAATCATCCAATTCATTGTAAGAGCAATGGAAGAATGGAATGCTAAGAGTGGATTTTAAGATTATTATAGTTTGATTATTTAAAAAGAAAAAAGAAAAAGAAAATCAAAGTTGAGAGGAGGATAGGTTGTGAAGCAACCTACGTTTTCATTTGTGGCAGTCATGGACGCGGACGTGGCAAAGAAGGCGGCGTCGCCGTCGTCGTCTTTGCCGCTGAAGACTTGGATGGACGGAATAAAGGCGTCGCAGATGGCTGTGAGAGACTCCATTTGGCGAGAGGAGAGAGTGTTGACGTACGGGAACTTCCCTCCCCTCAGCAACCTGTGAGTTTGGATTCCATTCTCCTCTTTCTCATCCATTGACTGAGTGGCTGGAAAATCCGGCAACGGGGAATCGGAATTTAAGGAGTCTGAATCTGGAAGGAGTCACAGAAGGAGCGAATCTGGGCGTTAATTTATAGAAGACTGGTGACAGATTGATAGGTTGGACTCCATTAAATTTGGGGGAAAGAGTAGTTGCAGCAGCTAGAGAGCTTGTTGGAATGGGTGGCCCACTGCTAACCTCCCCAATTTATGCTCCCGACTACTACGTATAACTGAACCTCGTCTGCATTAACTTCCCTCTCCTCTCCAATCTCTCCCCCTCCGGCATAAATTTCTAGCTTCCGATTTCCAAAAACAGTTTGGACACGTCATGATTACGGAGCACCTTCACGTGGAAACGGTGGGAATGGCAGTTTTCATTTTTTAAAACACAACCAATTTCAAGGGAAACCGAGAGCCACTTGAACTACGATGCGTGTTTTGTTAAAAAAGAATGGCTAAAACCGGATGACCGGCCATTTCGGTGGAAATAATGGAATTCTATTCTGTACTATATTTAATGTAGTTTTACCGAATGTGTGCCCCTCAAGACTTATTATTAAAAACATTCAATTAATACTAACCCATCTAACATGTATAAAATAAGTGGTGAGTTATACCTGCCCAAATTTTAACTTAATATAATCGGGATTTTTACCTGCCCAAATTTTAATCTGGTGATAAATGTCATTGTGATGGGTGTGAAATTAGGGAATATGATAATGCACAAAATATGGGATAATTTTAGGGGTAATTATCTATGCATCATAAGTTTTCAGATTTGCTACCTTTAAAAGGAAAATATCATTTTGCTATTACATTTCTTCTTCTCTTTTCCCACTTTAAAATAGAGACGGCAAAATAGTTTTTTTTTTTAAAGGTGGTGGTTTACCATGGTGAAAACTTATGGTGCATGTATAATTATCCTAATTTTAATCATGGATTGATTTTGTATTCATGCATATATTGATTTTCTGAAAATCAATAATGATGTTGCCAATAAACGTATTGAGGACATTTTATATTATCAAAACTAAACAATTTTTCAGTTTTAAAGAAGAATTCTTAATAAATCTGAGATTAAAGCTAATGACTTTCACTCGACCTTTTACGCAACAAGAAAAAACAATAAAATACTATATTTTAAATTTAAGTTCAAGTTTATTTAACAAGTTCAGATATTGACTCAATTTTTTCTTCAATTACTTCTATCATAAAGTATTCGTCCTAAAACAAGATCCTAGTTACCTGTCCCATTAGATTGAACTCAATTTATTTTATGTTTTGACCATTTGATATTAAAAAAATCATAGTTCTCACAAAGGATAAAGATATCGGCCCATACGAAACGTGTCGGCCTATATATATATATCGATTTTTAAGCATTGCATTATATCTACTGATACGTATTGTATCGGCCTTACACACTATTTTTCGGATGATATGACCGATATATCGGCGATATATATCGGTCCAATGTCACCCGATATGATTAATATCGGTCTTTTTTTAAAAAAAAAATCAAAACGGTAGTGAGCTTGGGTTGATATCTTGGCTGATATCGGACCAATATCGGCCGATATTTACGTTTTCAATTTTTTTTTAAAAAAAATCCAGCTTCCTTTGGATTATTTATTTTTTAATTCAGATAAAATAAAATAATAAAAAAATACCGATATTTAAAAAAGAAAGGAAAAGAGGAGAGAGGAACTTATCGGCTGATAACTAGGCCAAGCCAAATTTTGCACCCCTGATTCTGACAATTTGGTATAATATCATAATTCAAAGTTTGAAAAAAATTGGACAAATCGATTCTAGTTGACTCAAATATATCAGATGTCAAGTTGACCAAGTCAACAAGTTGTATTCAATTTTTTAGTAGACTTGAAATATTCATCTAAATTTTTTGATTTGATAGAATTTCAATTGGAGTTCAAAATTTCAAATTATGCATAAAATCTATAAAATTAAACCATTATTTAATTGAATTAACGAACCTAAGCATTTAAGTTATATATTAACTATATTAATTTCAGAAAAAAAATTCATGATTAAATAGCTGATTACATCCATTAAAATCTCTATTGTTTCCTAAAAACGTACATTAGGAATATGAAGTCAAAATTTTCATGGTTTTTTAAGTGTGTGGAGTCTATTTTAACATAATTCATTTAAAAAATGAAGTCTATTAAAATTCATTTGATTAGATAAATTAAATTAAATTTTTGAATTTTCTAGTTTCTATAATTAAGCCATATGTTCAATTTAATTGGAAAATTTGAATTTGGCGGGAAATCAATTGGAAGATTATCAATACAATTTATCTCAGACTAGATGGTCTAGATTAGTATAAAAAAATGGCAAGATAGAGTCAATCTACAGCGTAAGATTCAAAATAAAGACTATAAAAGGAATTCCTAAAAAATACCAGTTCATTCATTACGAGAAACAAAATGATTCTGTAGTGAATTCATTCCTGAGTCAAAAAGAAAGATTTCAAATATTAAATGTTGGGTAAAATTCAAATATTGGTAGAATTACATTGGAATGTCAAATAAAATAATTAATAGACTAAAGTTCTGCAAATTCGTGTGGGCCTATGGGATCCACACCCCTTGGACGAAAATTGCAAGGAATGGCCTTGCAAAACTCGAATTTAGCTCGAGGAATCACTTCCCAAATTGGTTTCTAAAATTTAGGAGAAAAAATGACTAGATTGCCCCTAGTTTAGGCGAATTTTGAGAAATGAGGCATGTCTTTTTGAATCCTAGAAAATTTGCAAAAACTATAAACATCCTCTATGGAGGGCTTGGTCGGAAAGTGAAAAGGAACATAGGCTTGGCTGAATTTCTCAGGGTTTCTTCTCATCCTCCTTCAGAGTTCTCTCCTCCTTCCTCTTAAGGTAAGTTCGAAAATCCCTTCTTCTTCTTAATTTTGTCTATTAAATTCTTCATATTCTCTCCTTGTAAATTCAATTATGGTGAGGGAGAGAAGAAAAGTAGTTGAATGGATTAAAGCACCATTATCAATTAATGTGTGGAATTCGACCATGAGTTGTAAATTTAAATTCCAAATTTTGATTTTCAAGGATTAGACTTTGACAAATTTGATTTTTCAGTTGGGAATTTGATTCTTGAATTTCTAATCCATTTAAACTCTCCATGGACGAATTATACATCCCTGGAATTTATTTGGAAAGACCTTTTTTTTGTATTTAAGGTGAGATGTCGTAAGTCTCACTTTCAGATTTAGAACTGTGTTTTCTGAGCGTTGTCGTGAGAAAAATCATATCTGAGGCTTCTGAACTCGGAAAATTTTAAAATTTATATTTCTGAAAGTAGACAGAGGGATTTACTCACAGTTAAAATTTGAGAATTTTTTAATAAAGAGTGATCTCTCGAATCTGGTCTACAAGTCAGACAAAATTCCAGGCCTGCGTCTGTAAGACATTTCTAGAGCAATCTACTAAATATATCATAACTTGACATTTAGACATCGGAATTGTGCAAAATTTGTGAACATTGTCAAGACCCAAGGAGACCTATCTCCAGAAATAAATTTGATTTTTTTAAGATTATTTGATGGGTCAAATAACGTCTATTTGACATTATGTAACTGTTGGATTATAACAACCATAACTCAGGCTAGGAAACTCAGTTTGAGCCAAATAAAATATTTCTAGAATCGTCATTAAAAGTCTCATCTACTGTAAAAATATCGGAACTTATGAATGTTGTACTGTTCCCAAAAAATTCTGCAATAATGACAAATTTTAGCACTATTTCGATCCTTTAATTAAACTAAGATCAATTATCAAAAACCCTTGATTTTTGGCACTGTCATTGTTGGGTAGTACCCTATAAGCCTTAACTGATGGATTTACCTAATTCCAATAGGCTAAATAAAATCCTTTAAATTTAATTGCAGAAAGTTTGAGTTAAAGACTAGTTGCAAAAGTTTGGATTTTAGTATTCTTGTGCACTTCACGAATTCTAAGTGAGGAGAACAATTCACTTTATGTTTATTTACTAAATTTATGATTATTTTATGAATCATGTTTTGGTGTGATTGAACGCATAGAGTGGGTTTAGGAAAAATGGATTGAGAAATTGTAATTGAACAGGTGAGTATCTCAGCCTGCCCGAACTTATCGTCATTTTGCCTGTTTACCTTATTGAAAAACCCAATTTATGTATTCGAATGTTTGATTGTAATGTTATGTATTATGTTTTAGAATTTTGGTGAAATTTTGAAACTTGGTGTTATTGTTATGGATTATATGTTGAGCCATAATTGCATGCACATGTTTATTTTATGGAATATATGTGCTTTGGGACTGATTTAGTATTTGAGACTCTAAATTTATTTGTGGAATTTTTTATGGCATTATTGACATATCTACATGAAAAATCTCCATTATTGTATTTTTATGGTCATGGCATTCATTCATGATCTTTATAAGTGAGACATTCATGCATGAGCATCCAAGGTTGGGTGCGTGATGGAGATTTTGGGTGGGAAACCTTGTGATTTTGGTTGGTGGCCTACGGGCTAGATACCAACTACGACTAGGTAGGGTCGAGTCCTTGTGATTATGCTGATGGCCAGGTAGGGTCTAGTCTTATGACATTTAGCTGCTGGTGGTTGGGTGGTAGTCGAGTCTTTGTGACAAATCAGTAGCTCGTAGTTGGGGAAACCAGGTCATATTGACAATCAGCTTTGGCCGGGGAAGCCAAGTCTTCGTGACCATTTATATGCACATATCTATACTTTTGGTGATAAGTTGGATGTATGGGACTGGGTACCATGCATCCTGATTTCGCATATTGCATTACATGCATTAAATAACTATGCAATTGCTTATATGCTTCATTACTTTTTTTAATGCGTGTGATATTCAAACATGTTACATGATTGTGTTTGTTTTTTTCACAGAGCTTGGAGTTTATCCCCTTATATTACATGATTTCCTTGGGAGTTAGGTCAAGGTGAAGCTCAGAAGCAGACTTAGGATTTCTGGAGCTGCAATGGCGAAGTCTTAGATGAACTATTATTTTATTTACAGACAATTAAGTTTGATTATGGTTTTGTTATTTTTTAGACACTTGGAGTGTCCTTTAAGGTTATTTGTATTTGGATAAATTTGAGGATTTATTTATGGATTAGTTTACGGATGGCTTCATAATTCCAAACTTATTGAATAATAAATTTGAAATTAGAATTGTGTATTTTTTTTATCATGGCCATTTAATGGTTTATTTTCTGCAACTCTAAATAAATGTGATAAAAAATATTGAGCCATGATGAGGACGTTCCCATGTTGGAGTGGATTTTGACTCGAGTAATGCCCCGTTTTCTCTTCGGACGGGTGGGGTATTAAATGCATGAATAATCAAGTCATGTCTCTTAAGCTCCTATAGTTTGATCACTTAATTAATATTTTAATTTATTTACTTTTGCGGCCTTCTAAAATTATATGGAACCGACAAAAATATTTTAATTGGAAAGTTCAATGTTGATCATTAGCTAATCTACAAATTAATTTTTGATTTCAATCAACTAGAAGTGGTATTTTTAAGTTTTAAAATTTTGATTACTTTAAATATTATTTTAATCACTGAATTTTGGAGCCTACAAAAAGCACGAGGTTATCATGCTAATAAAGCTCTTGTTGATTAGAATGGTTTATGTTTGAATAGAGACACTGACGCAGCCAAAACATGATTAGACGGACTTGCTTGGTGTGGAGGGAGCAAAACTCGGGCTGAGTCTAAAAGGATTGGGGTCGGACAAGTCGACTAGGTTGAAGTGAGCACTGAACGGTGGAGTTAGTGGTTGGTGTAAGGTTTGGACTAGGTAAAAGGAGGTATGAGGCCTAATGGACCTTAATCACATTGGTGCAAATTGATTTGGCTTCCATGATCCAAAGTGCCTAAGGTAGACATTAATTAGGGCTACAACTCGGGTCGGGTTTTGGCCCGACCCGCATGACCTGACCTGAGAAATCATGCTGGTTGGGTCGGGTTGAGAAGATAAAAACCCGCATGAAATTCGGGTCGGGTTGGATTGAGGATTTTATAAGTTAACTCGACTCGACCCGACACAACCTGACCTAACCCGGCTAAAATTAGTCTAAAATGGGTTCAAAATGCGGGTCAGGTCAGAATTTGGGTTGATTCGGGTTAAAATTTGGGTCGAGTCGGGTTGGATTTTAAGGAACTCGACCCACCCGACCCGAGTTGCAGCCCTAACATTATTGGATTCTGTCTAATAAACCCAATCACTTTGTTAGTCTAAGCCCAATTACCAATTAGGCCCAAATAATCCAGACGTGTTTGTAAGGCCAAGTCTATACATTAAACAGGCCAGACTCATATCCAAGCCTACTTTATAAAGCCCAATTTCTAAAGCCTCCTCTATAGTGACACTTGCATAAATCAAGCCATGCTAACTTCAAAACGAAATTGGAAGGAACTTTGGAAGGAAAGTTTTGACACGGTCTTAATAGTTTGGTCATAAATTTTCACTCCGATGTCTGAGTGGCTTGATTTTTTTTGGGTTGGAAAGAAAATTTCAAGATACAACTTTGCATTTCATGAAATTTTCATGATTTGGATGTTTACTAGGTCAAAATTGAGATGCAAGTGGACCCAAGTTTCAAATCCAAGAATAGAAACGAGGTGGACGAATTTGCCATGTGGATTCCCTCTACATGGCCTCTTGTTCTCCTAGTTGTTTTCTTAGTCTCTTTGTTATTTTTATCTTTTCATCTTAATCTTTGATATATTTAGATTACATGTGTAAGGTTGAGATAGATTGATCAAAATTAGATTACATTCTATCTTAAGTAAGTTGCTTATATCAGGAGTTACTTAGATAGGCAAGGCTAATTTTGTCTTTTCGCATATTTTTCTCTATAAATATCTTTTAGTAGTTCAATTTCACACACAATTGAATAAGATTATTTTTAGAAAAGACTCTTGAAGTATTTGTGTGGATTCACGTCGGGCTTCAGCCCTTGGCGAAAGCTAGGTCCTTGGGCTGGAACTAATTCTACCTTGCAAGTAAATATCAATTTAATTTTGAATTCAATTAGTTTCATGGTTTTCTTAAACTAGGTTGTGCCTTACTCGAATTTTACATCATCTCTTTTAATTTGCTTCCACTATTCTCAATCTTAATTAATCAGAAGATGCCTAATCTAGAAAATTCAAAGACCAATTCGAATTCTTGGGAAACTTGTGCAATCTGTTAGGGTATTGTTTAAGCAATTCCTAGCCAAGGCAGAATCCTTTTACAAACCGAAATCAACTGTATTGGCTTTTTCAGAGACCATACTCTGACAAAGCAAGTCTACATGCGAATTCTCACAAATGGATATGGTGAAGGGGCTGTGTATGGTGTCAAGGTGGTTGTAAATGGGTAAAGATAGTGGAAGCTTGGGCAGGCGATGGTGAATCTATTTAGCAGTTGGTGAACGAACTCTGAGCTAACTGCAAGACCTGGGCTGGCATTCCTCCTCGACAGATTTGTGTAGAGGCAGGGGCCACAAATGGAAGGATCCGAGTTGCGTGAAGGACACAAACAACGCTGGGTGTGTGAAATGTTATAGACAGGGCAAAGACTGGCTTGGAGAACGAAAACTCACACAAGCAACACATTGAGGACTGCTGGCAGTCACCCGGACCGGAGGAATGAGCGACAGTATTGCGTCGTTGAAGGCGGAAACACGATGCTATGCTTGGATTTTACTGAATGGGAGGAACTTGGCAGTCCTCGCTTTGGCTGGATCGTTGTTAGAAAACAGAGAAGAGAAAGTAGAGTGAAACGGAGAGGAACGGGAGGAAAGAGAAATGGAAAAGAAGAGAGAGAACAGGGAAAGTGAGAAAGCGTGAGAGGAGGGAGAGATGGGCAACAATAAGGGCTGTTTTTTTTCAGAAAAGGGAGGAAAATAGAGACATGAAGAAAGGAGGAAGAAAAGAGAGAACAAGAGGAAAAAAAGAATAACAACATTTAGTTGTATTCTTGAATGGTCACTGTTAGCCCCCAAATTGTCAAATATATATTTTGATGATGACTAAACCATTGACTTGTGGTACTAATAATTGTTAGGGAGTTTTTGTTTAAGACTAGTAATACAGTTTGTCTCCCACATCATGGGTGCCAAAAAGGCCAAGAGCAGAGTCAAGAACAAATCTGATAACTCAATGGACTACTGCTCTAAGAGGACGAATTGATGAAAAATCAAGCTAAAAGAACACATCAAATGGCTCATAAACTAAGTCTGATAAGCCAGTGCAAGATCAAGCTTCAAAGTCAAATTAAATGGCTTATCAAGATTGTGACGATCTGGAGAGTAGAAGCACGCACCAATCTGAAGATCCATTGGATGCTGCTCCCATTCACAAGCCAATGCAATATCAAGCTATCAAGAACAAATCAAAAGACTTGTGAAGAAGAAGAAGTTAGAAAGAAACTCCTGTGCAACATTGTACATCAACTCAAATCAAAAGGATTTCTTTTTACAAGAAGCTGACCTAGTGCAAGATCAACCATCACTTCAATCAAAGGGCCAAAACTAACGAAGCACTTGCAGAATGGAGCAGATGAAAAAAATTGAAGACTGTTGTTGCTTATCTACAAGTTGTTTTGTCTTTTTTGTTTTGGGTAGGGTTTTAGTTGATTTGATCCTATCATTGATGGCAATAGTTCTAAAACACTGAATATCATATAGAACTATGTAAGATTATCACAATGGCAATAGCTCCAAACCATTGAATATCATGGAGCTATGTCAGACCATTAAAATGGTTGCATCTCTAAACCATTGAAAATCCAAAAGATTTGTGTATATCCATAACATTGCTGCAGCTCTAACTCGTTGAATATCATAGAGCTATATAAGTTCCTTAATGAGACAACAGTTCAATCTATTGAATATTATTAACTGAGTGTAAGACCAATTTCACTGACTAAAACATACATTGGTGTTGATATTTTAAATTTGAAAATCTCGCATGTGCATGAACCATGTATAGTATACCGATTAAGTGCGAGGTCGAACCCAAAGGAAACATTCAAAATATATGAAATTCAAAATACACATGCTTCAATTTTTATGTTTCCTAGAAAACCAAGATTCAAAATTAAATCTAGGATATAAATCAATTTTAATCTTAAAAGTATATTTCCAAGTTACACAAATCTCCATTCAAAATAGATCTACAATTTTAGAGCATTGATTAAAAGTGATTAAAATAATGTTTTAATAAAGAGTTTATAAACAATCTCAACACAAATTCCAATTTCACAAAATCAAAGCCTAATTAAATTGAATCTTAATTAGTTAATCAAATTTTTAGGGAAGTTTTAAATACATGAGATAAATACACATTAAAAGAATTGAAGATTTAAAAATAAAAAACTAAAATACAACATTCAAGTGAAATAAAATAAACATGAAAAATAAATTGGCAAGAAAACTAAATGACATAAATTAAATTTTTGGAAAGTAAATATGCAGAAAGTAAAAGGTGGTTGGTTCGAAAAGACCGTTCATCACCAAAGATATTTAAATAAATAAACGACCTAGATTTGAAATTCGCGTAAAAATCTAAGATCTAATTCATGTTTATCATCAATATTAAAAATCATAAACTTTAATTTATAAAATCAAACCTTAGTAACTTAGATTTAACATTTATAACCTAGGTCCTAACTGTTTCATGTTCAATTAAATAATTAAAGCGTACAACTCTAATATCAAATCAAGAACAATCATAAAATGAAATTAGAAATTGGATGTTTCAAGATTCTAAATGGATGTCCTTTGATTATTTATTTAAAAAAAATTAAATACAAGATTGATTGAATACAAGAAAGATGAAAATTGAAATTGCAATAAGAAACTCACTGCAAAATTCAAATGGCAGTGTGGATCTCTGAATCTTTCCTTGGTCCATTCCAATCCTTTGGTCTTCTTTGGCTCGAGAGTCAAATTCGAGTTTTACAATGGGTTTAGTGGGCTATTTATAGTACTTGGGATTGGATGGATGGCTAGGATTAAATCTAGGTTTAAGTTGATGGATTACAAGTTGGGATTAGATCTAACTTAAATTGGGTGGCTGGGATTAAAAACTAGAAAACTAGGGTTGCTAGTGCTATGGTCAAATTTTAGTGGCTTGGGATCCAAGCTCGCTTGGTGGCTAAGCAATGGAGGAGAAGAAATAAGAATTGGATTAAGGACAGAGATTTTCGAAAATGGCTTGTGTGCTTAGGTTCTTGGGTTTTGCAATGATATGAATGACTAGGATTAAATGGATGAATGAATGAATGGATGAGATGATGAGGTGGATGGTTGACCTATGAAATTCGAATTTGATGGAGAGGACATAAAAAAAAAATTGTGTGTGGCTTATTTTGGATTGGATTGAGAGAAAAGTTAGAATCTAGGTGAGGTGGCAAGCTTGGAGAGGAATTTTAGGTATTTTCCATGGAGTATGTGCATGAATGGATTTCTAGGATTGTGTGTCATGTGACGGAATGCACTATGCGCATGAGATGCTTTATTTTAGGATTTTTGCATTAGATCTAGGGTTTTAAGAATGGATGGCCATGATTAATGGCCTAGATCTAATGGCTATGATGGGTGATGGGTGATCTAAGTGCATGGATGGATAGGTGATTCATGGACGATTACAATCCTAAGGTTTATCTGTATGATGAATGGTTTAGATGTCCTAGATCTAACATGATGCAAGAACGAGTTAGATTAACTAAGTGGATCTAGGGTTTGATAATATGAAATGCATGAGATGAATGAAATGCATGAAATGAACAATTTAGATTGGTTGGTAGGGTCAATGGATGGTGTGGATGGAACATTGGAAATTGGATGGTTAAGATTAGGTGGGTAGGATGGGTCATGGACTTTTGAGTTTTGGACCTAAAATGGATTTGGGCTTAGGGTGGTGAACTTGGATTTGGACCTGGAGCATTAGATCTTGGACTGGAGTCTTGGGCTTGTTGCACTTGGATTCACTTTGGTCTGGCCCATATTGGGAAATGCACATAGAGTGCTTGGCCTAGCTCAATGTCTGGTATTTGAGGAAAAGATTGGCCCAATTGCATTGGATCTCTGGCCCATGAATCTTGTTTTCAATTCTTGGCCTTTTTTATTGCAGACTTGATTTTAAAATTAAATAATTAATCAAACCATTCATAAATCTAAGTATTGAATTGATCTAGACTCTCATAAATGGATCCGGATTGTCCAATTTACATTTAAAATCCTAAAGTGGCATGAATTAATTATGAAATTCTAAAATTTCCATTTTAAGTTCTCTTCTAGCAATTATCCACTGTTTATGCTTGTTTCCTGTTTTTCTTTCTTTTTATCTACAAAACTAGAAAAAACCATTACACATATCTTTTATGTACAAAGTCAAGGCTAACTCAATCATAATTAAAGGGTAAATATTTAAGATTTTTAGACTCAACAATTGCCATCATTTCTAACCATTGAATATCTTGAACAGAGTGTAAGACCAATGTTACATATTTGGCATCAGTCTAGACATTGAACATCTTATAGACAGAGTGTAAGACTAAACAATGGTAGTAATTCAACCATTAAATTACATGAACTGCGTAAGACCATAGTTAGGCTTCAGCTCCATAACTCTGAATATCTAGAGAGCTGAGTAGGACAATTTAGAATTGTCGAAATGGTAATTTAGGACCAAACTGTCGATTGGTAGAAGCATCACCGTTGACAGAACTGAAATGAGTATTTTGCAGTTAAGATCTGATATGTAATCGTCGACAAATGCTCAAGCAACTTGCGACAGTTTAAGGACTGCAACACATGGTTGGTCTTTGATAAATTATTATCGACTGATAGACTGGTAACTGTCGACAACAGTTCATTCTAGAACAGCGCATGTCTCTGTTCACATTGTGTCGATTGTTACATACTAGACCGTCGCCTATGCAAATTCAAATATACATTGAACATGTGCATTGTGTTGACCAATCTTATTAACCATCGACTGTTAGACATCAACGGTCTGATAGGTGGCACATTAAATGTGTTTTAGAACGGATACATTTTCATTTAATGCATGGTAACAATTGTGAATTCAAATTTACATTATATATACCGGCCATCTTAGGGAGAAATTTGCTGGAGCAGTGAGAGATCATGCTTAGAGAATATCCAAGATCCATACTCACTTATCCACATACACACACACACAGAGCATGTCCCTCGGAGAGACTCAGACGAATCCATTGCATACCATTTGATGAGCCATCTCTGTTCTTCATATTGAGTAATTCTAGATTGCACCCATTCTTATTTTTGAGAGTTTACTCCTGAGCTGAAATGTAATTTTGTTTTTTTGTGAGATAGAACAAGGAAAGAAAGGGGCGGAGTACCCTATTGTGAGATTGGAAAGAAGTGTCAGTCTCTAACTCAGAAAGAAACCCCTTGGGATTAGGGAGCGACTGAAGGTCGGTGTAATGGTTTTTCCTTTACCAGTAAGAAGGATGGGTTAGTGCAGTTAACCCTCGGATGTAGCTCGGGGTGAGAATGTAGGCGGAAATAACTGAACCTTGTTAAATCGGGTTGAATCTCTTTATCTCTTCTATCCCTTTCTATGATACTTGTGCTTTACTTTGTTATATGCTTTATGCTTGCATAACTATCTTGCTATGGTTTGTTAGCATCACATTTAGCTGTACTTACAAAAGCACCATGTTTCCACACTCTCTATTCTAATTCTCTCTCTCGTGTACATTCGTATTGCCTCATATGTCTAAACTTGTTGTGAATGTGTATGATCATCATGTCTATCTTAAAGTTAAGATAATTACAGAGAGCATTTTCCAATAAGCATAAAAAGAAGAGGAATCTGAAAAGTTTGCAAAGACTCAATTCACCCTCACCCCCTCTTGAGTAAGGATCTGGGATCTGGGCAACAATCTCCACTCCATCCGTAATACCCATCTTATACTTAACAGGAGTCGGCTGAGAAGAGATATTCCCGATCAATATGGCTGGCTTTAGAAATCGACTGTGGAGAACTTGGAAACAAATCAACCGGAATACTAGTTTCCTTGAAGGAAGGAAATAAGATGGAACTTCGTAGAGCTGCCACACACATGAATGCCACCTCACACGATACTCATGCTACATTAGACACCAAAAATTATCTTAATTACATTAATCAAGTCACATTTAGACTTCTTTCTTTTAAAATTATACTTTGATTCTACAACATTTGGAGCCTTAAATGAATAAAAAACCTTCAAACGTACAAAATCCTCATTGATAAAAAAGAAGTTATATGATTGAAGTTAAGCGCCCTTGAAAAAATTAAAATTTGATTCAATAATTTTTAAACTCAAATTTTTTGATCAATTTAAATTATTATTTTAATATCTAGATACTAATTACTTAAAAATAGATGAATTCACATACATCATCTGTTTTTTTTTTACAAAATTGTATGTTTAAATTTGGCATTGAACAAAAATTATTTTCATTAGATTAGTTAAACTATATTTTTAAATTCATAAAATTCTATAATTTATATTTATCAAAAAATAAAAAAATCATAATACAAATATAATCAGTTAGAGCTAAAATTTTAAAAAGACTCTATCTGGTTTTCTTATTGAACTTGAGTGAAAATTTTAGCAAATGTAATACCCAAAATTTAGCATTCTAAACACCTCATCTGGTGACATTTTTTGGCCGGTATTTTCTCCTTTTCTGCCTCGAAGTAGTTACCTAGCAACACGCCCACCGACACTCCTCTCTCTTTCATCTACATGTAAAGTTGTTCCACTCTTGGATGATAAAAGGAAAAGAAGTTAATTGGTACCTAGACAATTAGATTGGTAGAATATTTAGTCTTTATTTAACTGTTTTAATTTTATAAAATTTGTAGTAAAAATTATCAGTTTTTAATAATACTAATTAAATTTTCAAAATTACATAATTAAAATAATTACATCGTACTCAAATTTTATCAACATATTATTTTTACACATTTCAAACTAAGATGTATCATTTTTCTATTTGAAAAAAGAACATTTTCCTAATCATATCTTCGAAGTTCCAAGATGGAATGGAAATTAAGTTCACTCTCAGAAAATTTCCATATTTTTTTTCTTTAATATGGATATCTCCCTTTCACATTAGAGGTGAGACTAATCCCATGAGAATGAGTAAACCTCCTAATTCATAGACACTAGTAAGTCAACGAAGAGTAATGATGCAGACTTTGCAGAAGTCCCATCAAAAAATCATAGTGGACTTCATAGACAATGTTGATAGTAGACACCTTAATGGACCTGTCTAATTAACCCCAAACAAATGTCCAATTTAGTTTCTATAACCCAAACTCAAGCCTCCATTCAAAATTAACCCAAATTCGAAACAACCATGCAACGTCCAAATTTGTGCGTGCAAATAATACTAAGTTCCCATGCAAATCGATGCAAATGCATGCAAAGGGAATTAACATGCAAATACACAAGCTATGCATCATTGCATGCAAAATTCCATGCAATGGGCGTCCATAATTGTTAGTGCCATAGTAGGGTCTGTGTCTCCAAGTCTTGTCAATTTCGTGACAATGTGTCAAGATGGACAGTGTGTGTATGCCTTCCCTCTTGAAGAACTAAAGCAATTGAATCAAGATTGAAGACCAGAAGTAATGACTGGAAGTAAGAACAACATTGCAGAGGTGAATGAGCTGAAGGCCAACCAAGTTAGGTAAATATGGATCTAAGAAGACCTAGACTTACCCCTAGGATTAAAACATTAGAATCCATACATTAAAATAGGTATAACTTATAAGACTCTTAGGTTAGATGAAATCTGCCCTGTCTTGGAGAAGTTCTTGCAATCTATCAAATGTGACCAAACATCAGTTAAAACTTTATTATTGGATAGAGCATTAAACAAGTTTTCCAGACAATCCAAGATCACTCAATTCTAAATTCGAGAGCTCAAGTTATTATTGATTTATTGAAGCGACATTATAGCATGAATAATACCCCCGAGTCCTCGAGGCACAGGATAGTGCTCTGAGTCCTCGAGGTATTGTAGCAGAAATTCAAAAACTACCATTTTCTAGCTGTTGTATGAATAGTGTTCTGAGGTCTCGAGAATATTTCAAGGCCTCAAGAAAGTGACCGTTAAAAGAGAAGTTGGGGCTCGTTTTCTATATATTTGGACCCTTTTTCAAGGACAAATGACATGGTCTTTGGCTGAAACTTGAGAAGGAATATTCTAAGAACTCTTTGGTCATTTGATAGAGGCATTAGAGCTTAATGTGGTGAATATTTGTGAGATTAAAAGTCCAACACAAAACATTGTAAAATTTTGTATCTTGGGCAATTGAGGCTCAAACTTATGTTTGGTTTGAGAGTTTTCTAGGAGTGATTGGTTTAATCACTTAGGATAGACCTAAGCCTAGAAACCCATCTACTCTACGTTGGTTGATTGAGATCAAAGCAGCGATATCCCGAGAGTCATCAAGGAAGGCCAAAGAAAGGAGATCGAAGTTAAGAACACAACTTTCAAAGTTTAAAGCTCCAAAGAGGCAAGTGTTTCTGTATTTTCATTTACTTTGACATTGTAAGACGGAGTAAACCTCTGTGATCGAACCACCATAAAAATAGGCGTTAAAGAGTAGACTATGGTGATCAAACCTTTCAAAATCTACATACGTATTGTTAGGGTAGTTTACCCTTTCATAGTGTGTTTCGAATACCTCAAGGTTGAGTGAGTCTAAGAGTGGATGTAGGTTCAGGTGAACCAGACCACTATTATATTATTGTCCATATGTGGTGTCTGATAGATTGTTTATTATGAATTGCACACATAGTTTATTCTTCTTTTCACATTGATTTAAATAATTTTAAAAGGGAAGTTAAAAATGGATCAAGTCCTATTCACTCCCTCCCCTCCCTTTAGGACCCGTGCATTTTCCTAGCCCGGATTTACAATAATGTCCAAAAATGCATGAGAAGATATTTGAAAAAAATAGTATTAGATAAGAGCATGAATTGTCGTCCTTTCCCCCGTTCTATATCCTAAAATCCCTCTGAGTTGGAGGATGTGTTTTCATGGCAATAACATGAATGCGAATTATCACATTGAGAACATGCCTTCTGATCGATTTTTGGATGAAGACAAATCCATATGATAATAATGCTTTCCATGGAATGTGATAATTAAAGCATGGTCAAAAACAAAATACTTCCAACGTGTTTCAAAGGTATGGTGTTGTCTCACTTTTGGAATGAGCTTCGATGGAATTATTTTGGAGACGTCCATGGAGAATTTTTAGTGATGCTATTACCTTGTAAATCACAACCAAATGAGAATTTAATAAGGTTTTGATTCTTATTTTCTTTTTCTTTTTTCTTAATTATTTTGGAACAGTTGAGAGCCATGGTCGGATGGCAAATTAGGCATTTTGAGTCCTTTGTAGTCTTTAAATAAGCCACATTTTGGCCGATTGATGGCATTGAAATTTTGAAGAACAAAAATACTCTTGGAATTGGGCATTTTTACACTGGACTTCAGCCCTTCGTCAAAAGCCACGTTCTTGGATTGGTACCAGTTTTATCGTATCAAAAGCCACGTGCTTGGATTGGTACCAGTTTTATCGTACATGTAAGTACGTGTGATTTATGATTCAATTATCGTTTTGTGGATTTTAGATTAAGAGAATCAATTCCGTCTTCTTTTTATCTCTTTTAATTTCGCTTCCCCAATTTTCAATTCATTAAATTTAAGGATACCTTAATCTAATTTTCATAAGACATAATTGGATTTCTGGAAAATTTATTTTCGGTTACAAAATCCTTTTATGAACCGTGATCGGTTGTGCGGGTCCTTTAAAGATTATACTCTGAAACTGCAGCATATTGACAGATTTTCATAGATCCGACCCTGGGCTTGCATCAAGTAACCCAATGGGGAGTGGCCCAAAGGGATTTGAGCATGAATCGAACCCAAGACCCCTCTTCATGAAGAAAATGTCCCAAGTATTGGCGATATTTTCAAATTTATCACGTTTTTATTGACACCGTGGTAAATTCTTGATAAAATTACATTAAAAATATTATAAATAGTAATATTGCGATAGTATCCCGATAAATTCCCAATGAATTCTTTATTGATATTTTAATACTTTAATTTATTATATTTTTTGTGTGATTTTCTCAGTAAAAATCTATGAATTTGAAAATATCCTGATATTACCAATCGCCGTTAATATCATGAAAACGATATTTGTAACAATGAATAAGGGTAGATTCTTCCAATTCCTCTTATTCCACATAGATACAAATGGTGTTTTTGTAATTTCATCTGCATTTTGTATACTTGCAAATTTTAACATTCATCATCATCAATTCCCTTGTTATCTATTTTACAAAATCTTCCATATTACCCATAAATAAAAAAAACCTTTAATGAATGGTAATATTTTTAGAAGTTATCAGAAACTTAAATAACGATCCAAAAATAGATATTTCCGTTACTTTTGCAATTAAGATGATAAAGGTAAGTGGAGAAGTCCAGCTTGTCATCACATTTGCCATTTAAACTTCAAAATTCAAACAGCTCACCTCACATTATATCATCCTTATCTAAATAAGCTGAATAAACACAACTAATTAATGTGGATTCACCATGTGCTGGGGCCATTGGAGATATATGACTTAAAATAAACATGCCATTTCATCAAGAGGGATCCTATTTTTATACTTTTTTTAAAAAAAAATTTGTAATATAAATATTCTATTAATTTAAAAAAATAGTGAAAAAGCAAAATTACTCTTCTAGCTTGCAAGATAATGAGCACAACAAATTAACTATTTAAATAATTTAATAATTTAATAATTTATTTATTTATTTTTCTTCAATATATATTTAAAATAAAAATATTTAGAGTCGACCATAAGTCAACCTTTCGAATGGCTTAAATCAAAGTTACTTTAAAAATAAAAGGAGTTAGAAAAATATAGTTGTGCTATCTTCATCTTATTTTTGTGATGGAAGTGTGATGCCCCGCCGTCTCACGACCTTAGGTCAGAGTAAAATGGTAATAACAATAGAGAGAGATGGAGTGCCATGATGTGAGCCGATTCCAAGTCCGAAGACCTGACCCTCGACTGACCCAACCTAGCGTGTCTATGGACTGATGTCCATGATAATATTTGCACTCTAGAATAATCAGCGGAATTTTAAAACCATTCGCAAAAGAATATAGGATCGCACATGAAAGCAAGTTAATGATCCTCCAAAGTCAAATACATCAAAACAAATACATAAGGTAAAAGATCTAGGAGTTATATTAGTACAATTCCAAACTGAATACTCCTACAAATACATTTCTTCAAATCACAACTCTATTAATTCTATTCATGCTTCCTTTTAGTCTCGCTCATGCTCTGCTGCCTCCTCAGTCCAACCTCAACTTTGTTTCCTTGTACTTCATTTGCATCTAAAGGGGGGAAATATTATGGGTTTAGTCAACGCACCCAATAGGAATTCCAATCATAGGGGAAATGCACAAGGAGTGTTATAATAAGATAAGAAAATACTTATAATTTCATGGTTAGAAAATCACATCGCATAAACATAATACTTTTCTCATAATCCATATCATACTAGAAATCTCATATTCAATTCATAATCATTTTATTATGAAAATCTCATACTCAAATCATTATCAATGCTTTCATGAAATGCATGTCATGAGTGCTATGAAGAATGTATGCCTTTCCATGTCCCATGATATGCATCCAACAATTTAACAGGAATCCCCGGTAGAGTGTTACCTCCAATACCCAGTCTTTCCGGTGGCAACCGACACGAGATTGTTCCTTATACCAACACCTTAATCGGAACTACCGGGGGAGTGTTGTCTCCATCCCTGCACAGGTTTTGGGACTTCTTCCTGACCCTGGAGTTCTTCTTGCCCCAATTCAATGTCATTTCGGTTTTTCGGGACTTCTCTGACCCAGGAGCTCTACGACCCAATCATCATTTCTATTTTTGGGACTTCTCTGACCAAGGAACTCTATGGCCCAATTATCATTTCTATTTCGGGACTTCTCTGACCCAGGAGCTCTACAATCCAATCATCATTTCTATTTCAGGACTTCTACAACCCAGGATTTCTATGGCCCAATTCACTATAATTTTTCTTTGTTTCGGGACTTCTTTGACCTAAGAGCTCTACGACCCAATTCATTCAATTTATTCACGATACCAAAGTATGTCCGAACAGTTCAACTTTGGTTCGTCAGATGAAATTGTAAGGACCCGCCCATTCTAACACAACGAATGGAGCCTTAAACGAATCTAACATGATCAAATAACGGTGGTGACATATTCATGCTTCCAACTTTTTTGGTTTCTTAAAATAAATTTCAATTTCTCAAAATAAGTTTTTAATTCAATTTTTCCAAATATAAATAATTTGGGTCCTACAATTCTAATTCTAGAAAGTTTCCAAAAGTGAATTGAAAATTAGAAATTTGAATAAGAAAATTCAAATAAAATTCTTAAACATTGTGGGCCCAATATCAGACCAAATTTGACATTTTCTAAATTTGGAATGTTTCCAAAAATAAACACCTGCTATTTTTGGAACCCTATTTCAAAATTTTGTTTCCATCTCCAAACTTCAATTTAGACTACGATAAACACATATTGGAGGTCTAGAGTTCAAAATTATGTTGTCTGACACACAATCAAACAATTTAAAGCAATATCAAACAATAATGCTAAAATAAACAATTACCCGATTAGGAACTACCCGATTTAACTCTAATTCGAACATGACCCATTAGTTTGGATCGGGTTGTTACAACTTACCCCCCTAAAGAAATTTCGCCCCAAAATTTACTAAGGTACATTCCTTGGTCATCAAACAAGTACGGACACAACTTCTAGATCACGTCCTTCCGGTCCCAAGTAGATCCCTCCACTCCATGGTGCTGCCACAATACATGCACTAAGTGGATAGTCTTACCTCGAAGAATCTGCTCTCCCGAACCCAAAATCTTGACTGGCTTTTCTTCATAAGCCGCGTCCTCTGTGACTTCATCATCTTCCCAGTTTAGCACATGAGAAAGGTTTGAAAGGTACCTTCGAAGCATCGACACATGGAACACATTATGGATTCGAGCAAGCTGAGGTGGAAGTACAAGTCGATAAGCCACTTCTCCAACTCTACCCAAGATTTCGAACGGTCCAATATATCTAGGAGATAACTTCCCCTTCTTCTCAAACCTCTGAATACCGAGAGGAGGAGAAATCTTAAGGAACACATGATCCCCAACTACAAATTCCAGAGGTCTATGTCTACAATTAGCGTAACACTTTTGTCGAATTTGTTTGTGATTAACCTCTGCCAGACTAATTTCACCTTTTCAGTTGTCTCTATAATCATCTTTGGCCCCAAAATAAGCTTGTCACTGACTTCTGTCCAACACAGAGGTAATCTTTGTGTGCTCAACGCTTCCAATGAATCTCTTACCTTCATGTCTATAAAATGGGCTGATTTAGTTAAATGGTCCACTACTACCCAAACTGCATCATGTCCTCTTGACGATATGGGCAAACCAGTTACAAAGTCCATGGTAAAATGTTCCCACTTCCATTATGATATTGGAAGAGGTTACAATTCACCTGGAGACTTCTGCCGTTCAGGCTTTACAGGTTGACAAGTCAGACATCGAGCTACAAATATGGCCACATCTCTTTTCATGCCTCTCCACCAAAATTGGCGATGCATGTTCTTGTACATCTTAGTGCCACCTGGATGTACTGTAAAACGAGTGTGATAGAAATGCTTTACTACTTCTTCCCTACACTGATTAGACTTGGGTACAAATGACCTGCCTTGGAATAGTAATCCACCATCTGTCTGCACGATCCAACGCTTCAGATCATTTTCTTTAGAAATCAAGTCCATTATTTTCACTGCGCTGCTGTCATTCTATTGGGCTTTCATAACAAAATCATACACGCTAAGGTGTGACACAAAGCTACCCAATCCTTCCAAATCACGATCACCGAACAAACATGCCACAAAACCTTTAGACTTTCGGATCAACCACATTAGCTTTCTCTGGGTGATAGAAGATCTCAAAGTCAAAGTTCCCTAAGTATTCCACCCTCCTGCGCTGTCGCAAATTTAAGTCTTTCTGCGTGTATAAATATTTGAGGCTACGGTGGTCCGAGAACACTTCAAAGTGCTCACCAAACAAATAGTACCTCTAGATCTTTAAAGCAAAAACAACAGCAGCTAATTCTAGATCGTGTGTGGGATAATTCTGTTCATGTACTTTCAGCTACAACTTGATCCCTTTGCATTAATACACAACCCAAACCATCTTTGGAAACATCACAATATACTATATAACCATGACCTCTTTCTGGAATTACTAACATTGGCGAGGATGTCAATCTTGTCTTCAATTCTTGGAAAGCATGTTCACAAGTTTCTCCCCAAACAAATTTAACACCCTTTCTTATCAGTCTAGTCATAGGTGTAAGTTTGCAGAAGTCTCTAATAAATCTCCTATAACCAGTCAAACTCAAGATACTACGAATCTCAAAAACACACTGTGGTCCTTCCCATTTAAATACAACCTCTACCTTGGCAGGATCCACTTTCACTCCTTCGGCCGAAACTACATGGCCTAAAAATTGTACTTCAGCCAACCAAAATTCACATTTACTAAATTTGGCATAAAGTTGATGGTCTCTCAACAATTCTAAAACGATTCTCAAATGTCATTCATGGTCTTCTTCCGTTGGCGAATAAATCAGGATGTCATCAATAAAGACCTCCACAAACTTATCCCGATAAGGTTTAAAGAGCCTATTCATCAAGTCCATAAACGTTGCAGGAGCATTGGTCACTCCAAATGGCATCACAACGAATTCATAAAGACCGAATCTTGTACGAAAGACTATCTTGGCAATATCACATTCTTTGACTCTCAGTTGGTGGTAACCAGAATGAAGATCAATTTTAAATAAACACTTGGATCCTCTCAATTGATCGAACACGTCATCAATTCTTGGAAGGAGGTATTTATTTTTTATAATGACTTTATCCAGTCGTTTATAATCAATACAAAGCCTCATCGAACCACTTTTCTTTTTAACAAATAAGGTTGGGGCTGCCCAAGGTGAGGTGTTAGGTCGAATGAATCCAACCTTCGATAAATCACTCAATTGACTTCTCATCCCCTCTTGCTCTATTGGTGCCATTCGATATGCAGGCATAGAAGTAGACGTAGTACCAGGAATTAAGTCTATAGCAAATTCGACATCTCAATGAGGAGGTAAACCAGTCAGTTTTTCCCGAAATACATCTGGAAATTCGCACACCACTTTGAGCAACTGCATGTCTGAAGGTTCAGAATTTTCCCAGCCCAAGCTAGCTAGTTGGCCAAAGATTCTCTTATGAGGCAAATACGGTTCAGAGGTGAGACTCAGCCTCACGCTAAAAGTTATACCCATAGCCATTCTACAAGATATCTTCCTCTTAGAACAATTTAAGATTACATTGAAGTTCACCAACCAATCCATTCCAAGTATGGCTTCAAAACCAAGCATACCCAGAACTAACAAATCACTTTCTAGGTTGACTCCACCAACTGCTATAATAAATGAATGACAATTTTTTCTTATTGTAGTGGATCTCTCCAATGGCGTAGTGATATGAATGGGCTCATCCACTTCGACCATGTCTAAGTCCAACTTATCAACTAACATAGATGATATAAAGGAATGCGATGCACCAGAGTCAAACAAAAATTTAGCCCAAGTGCCAAAAATTAGGAGCATACCTTGCATAACAGCCGGTTCAATAATATCACCAACATGCGGAGTAACAACACACACGGCCCTGATTGGTTTGGGGTGGTCGTCCACGTCCTTTGTTCTTTTGATTGTCATTATGCGGAGATGGATGTCCAACATTCTGTTTGTTTGGTTCATGACAATCTTTAATCATATGTCCGCATTTGCCACAATTATAGCAATTTACGCTCTTAGGTAGTCTGCATTTTGTTAGCTGTATGACGCCATTTCTTACAATTATAGCATTGCAATTGAGTCGGTCCAGAGTTATCTGTATTAGCAGGCGCTTTCTTCTTCTGAGAAAATCTATCAGGCTTTCTTTTCTTATTTTGTGACTGATAAGGGGTTCATTTTTCAGAAACTTGATTTGCCCTTCCATATATCCTAGCCGCTGTGCCCTCTGTCAACTTTGATCTCTGAACAACTTCAGCAAAAGTGGCCAGCCTCAAAGGTATCACCGTATGTTGAATTATTTCATTCAAGCCCTGCACGAACTTCTTGGCCTTTAACATTTCATTCTTGACAAGTTCAGGAGAGTACCTGGCTAATTCAATAAACTTGGTCTCATACTGAGCCAATGTTTCAGATCCTTGGCGAAGATTAAAAAATTCAACCATTTTTGTTTCTCGAACAACCTGTGGGAAGTACTTTTCCAGTAACGCTTCAATAAAATCCTTCCAGTGACTACTGCAGTTTCTGGTCTAGTCTCAGACAGCTCATCCCGCCACTGACCTGCTTCTTCAACCAGTTGGTAGATTGCCAAAATTACTCGAGTTTCATGATCATTGATATCTAAATTCTTGAATATTCTCTCTATTCTTCTGATCCAGTCTTGAACAACCATAGGATTTGGGTCACCTTTAAACTCAGGAGGTGACTGTCTCTTAAATTCTTCGAGAGTGATCATTTTTCTCGTCTTTCCAGCCGCTCTTGAAGACGAAGCATCACGATGTTCTTTCCATTGCCTCATGGATTGCTTGATACACTTCCCTGGTCTCAGGGTTGATCGGATAAGGAGTCTGCTCAGTGCGAGGTGGAGGAGGTAGTGGAGGGGTTTGCATGTCCTCCTGATTCAGTGATTTCCACCACACCTTTTCTGACATCTTGAGTAACTTCACGATCTCCAATGTTAGAAGTAGCCGCAGCCTTGCCCTTTGGATTGCCTTTTCCTACCTTATCTGCGGAATTTCATTCCATTAGTCTCACAATATGTAAGAATTCAATTAGCAATCATCTACATGGCTAACTAAGCTACACCACCGATATCAAAACCTAATCTTCGGCCCTAAGAAGGATTTCTATCCCATTAGCCTAAAGGGGAAAAACTAGATTCAACTTCAACAAACTTGGCCGAACACAGCCTAAGAGTTGAACTAAAGCTTTGATAACAATACTGTAAGGACCCGCCCATTCTAACACAATGAACAAAGCCTTACATGAATAGAACACGATCCAATAATGGGAGTGACATATTCATGCTTCCACTTTTTTTTTGTTTCTTAAAATAAATTTCATTTTCTCAAAATAAGTTTTTTGAATCAATCTTTCCAAATATAAATAACTTGGGTCCCACAACGTTAATTTTAGAAAGTTTCCAAAAGTGAATCCAAAATAAAAAAATTGAATAACAAAATTCAAATAAAATTCTTAACCATTGTCGGCTCCGATATCAGACCAAATTTGACGTTTTCTAAATTTGGAAAGTTTCAAAAAATAGACACCTGCTATTTTTGGAATCCCATTTCAAAATTTTGTTTCCATCTCCAAACTTCAATTTAGACTACGATAAACACATATTGATTGAGGGTCTAGAGTTCAAAATTTTATTGTCTGACACACAATCAAACAATTTAAAGCAATATCAAGCAATTTTGCTAAAATAAACGATTACCCGATTAGGAACTACCTGATTTAACTCTAACTCGACCATGACCCACTAGCTTGGGTCGGGTCGTTACAGAAATTCTCATCTCATGTAATGTGCGTGAGGTACATGAATGCAAAATGATGCCAATGTATCATATGATTTCAATCATCTCAAATGTGAAAATCTCTTCTCATTCCATGTATAACATGTATTTCAAAATAGCCCAACTATCACATAAATGAAATTAAATCATAATTGTCATAAGAATAACAAAGTATTTAGGGTCACACCCTAGTGCTTCAATAATGTAGGAAAACCTACGTGATCAAAGGTGATCAGTGGAGGAGAAATGATTTTGAAGCGGCACGAATGACATCGGGGTTAATCTCGGATCTTCGTTCATTTTCGTATATGGCAAGAATAACAATCATAATACTAAGTTAATGTCTTAGAATACTTAAACTGCCCTCACACACCCTAAGGTCATTTTGGGTGTGTTTTGTCCTAATCAAGGGTAAAATGGTCACTTTACCCATAATACTCCATTTAAACTTAATTCATAAAAATCCAAATTATTTAAAGTCATTGATATATTATTTAGTGAATCATAATTTAGGAATAAAATACTCATTATTAGAAAATAAAGTTTTAGATCCAGTGAAGGTGCCCAAAACTAGCATTTCTCGTTTTGAAATACAAACTGCACACTGTTTTTGTAAAAAATCATTTTCGGTTCTTTACGGTATTGGAATAATTCGAGTAAATACTCTTTGGAAAACTATCTGATAGTAGAAAACATTAAAATTATTCACAAATATCTAGAAAATCATTTTAAAAAGGATATGGATCCATTGTTGAGCATTGAAAAAATGACATTTTTACCCTTCAATTTGGATTAGTTAGCCTTGATTTTGTAAATAAAAGATGCAGTTAATGTAATTTCATAGTTTTGTAGATAAAAATGGAAAGTACAGAAAACAATCTCAAATTAGTGGATAATTGCAAGTTTAGAGCTTAATTTGGAAGACCTAGAATTTTTATGATTAGTTTCACTCAACTTTTAGGTTTTTCATGTAAATTGGTTAATCTAGATCCATTTATGAGAGTCTAGATTAATTAAATATTTTAGATTTTAAAGTGGTGAATTTAATTATTCAATTCTGGAAGAGAGAACATGCGATTCAAAAGACAAAGGCTGAAATTCAAGATCCACTTCAAATGAGCCAAGCTATGCTTCAGAAGCCAACAATGGGCCAGGCCACAAGCAATCCATGCGCATTTCAAACAATGGGCCATGCCAATTTGCACTTCAAGTCCAACAAAGGCCCAAGTTCTCAAGCTCAAGTCCAAGTTCCATTGGAGGCTCATGTGCTCATTTAGAAGCCCAATTACCCAAGTCCAATCCAATAATCCAATTCAAAGCCCATACTCGAAAATCCATCAAAACTCTAAGTCCATAATCTATTTACACTCCCAAGCCTTGTCCCTCTCCTTGTCATCCACACCATACATTCTCTATCTTCAATCTCAACCTATCATCTCATGCAACGAAATTAGATAAAACCTAGAGCCTCCATTCCATATCCATTGCATACATTCATCATCCTAGATCTAGGCCATTCATCTCATCATCCATCTTGATCAACATTTCAATCTTAAACCTCCATTAGGAAACCTACCATTTCCATTAATTTATTTTAACCAACTTACCTTTGAGCCATTAAATTTAAATCTAATTCAATCATAGCCATTCACACACTAAAACCCTAGATTTTAATTTAACTTGCATCCCAATCCAATCCATATCTCCACAAGATTTTCTCCGTTGCCATCCGCACGATTTTTGCAACTAAAATTTCTCCATGCACTTGACCTAAAATCCATCCAGATTCATTCTGAAATCACCAACACCTCATCATCTCAATCTTTCCAACCCATACATGATTTTTACAAATCCAAAACACCTCATGCGCATATCACTAGCCAACCCTAGGCCATGTTATCTACTTCATCTCATCCATTATTCATGTCATCTTGAGATCTCAACCATCCATGCATTGCATTACATTAAACCATAAAACCCTAATCTCCCATACCAAATTCGATCCTACCCAATATTTTCTCTCCAAATCCCAATCTTTTCTCCACCAAGCCAAATTACCATAAATTCGTGCACACCTTGTTGCCCTAACCTTTTCAACTTCAAATCCCATCCATCCACTTCTAAGTAAGATCTAATCTTAACATTTCATTCACAACTTAAACAAAGATTTAATCCCAACCGTCCATTTCAAACCAGGGCCTATAAAAAGAGCACTGAGGCGCATCGTAGAATTCGAATTTGATTTGGAGCTTGAAAGGATTGAAGATTGGAGAAAGCACAAGATGACAAGGAGCCTACACGATTTTTATATGTGAGCAATCATATTGCAATTTTATTTTATTGTCTTTATGCATTTATTTTCCAAATCTTGTAGTTTAATTCTTTCATTAAATAAATTCGAGATATTCCTTTAGAACCCAGAAACATCCAATTTTTAGATATCTTTTATGGTTGTTTTTATTTGATTTTATGTTTGTATTCTTTGTTTATTTAATTGCATTTGAAATAGTTAGAACTTAGGTTGTAAGTGTTGAATCTAAGTTACTAAGGTTCAGTTATTTAAATTAAAGTTTTTGAATTTTAACTTTGATGATGAGCATGAATTGAAGTCTAGATTTTTATGCGAATTTCAGATCTAGATTTTGTATTTATTTACACATTTTGGGCGATGAATGATCTATTCCAAAAACATCCTTTACATTATGCATTGTTTTATTCTGTCATTTATTTTATTTGTCAATTTATTTATCTTGTTTTATTATGTTAATTCACTTGTTTGTTTGTTGTATATTAAATGTTTAATTTTTTTTCAATGTTTTATTATTATATGTTCACGTAATTCTTTGTATTGAAATTCTCTCTCTCTAGAGATTCAATTAACTATGGTTGGAGATGTGATATTTAAATCTTGAATCATGTGATTTTAAATTAAGATAAGGACTATTATTCTTTGTTTCACCATTTTAATAAAAATGAAATAGATTTAATTCTCGACACTATTTGGAGTTCCTATTTAGCCAAATTCACAAGTTAGGTAAATGATGATACTTTGTTTTCTAGATCTAAGTTCTTCTAACTCATGTATCAGAATTCTTTTTCACATTTAGATTTAATTCTATTTCTTATAATCATATCTTTTAAAGCATATATTTTTTGATTTCCTTTGTGTTCGACTTCGCACTCATAATGCTATAATATAAATAGTTTGTACACCTACGAGATTTATAAATGTAAAATTTGATCATCACCAACTTTTTGGCGATGTTGCCGGGGATAAAATTAAATTGTGTACCATTAAAATTATGTGTTTTTAGAAAAGATTGTTATTTTTGGAATGTTCTATTTTTGGAAAATCTAATTTTAAAAGGTTTCCTTAAATTAGAAATTTTTGAAAATATCAATATCTTTAGAATTGAACTATTTTTGGAAATTTGTTAATTTTAGAAAATGCTATAATTAGAAGTTTTCTATTTAAATTTTTTTCTGATGTATTAGTTCTCTCTTTTAGTAAGAATTTTTCTAATCATGGAATTATGTCTTTATTTAGAAACAATTTATTTTTGGAAAGCCTATTTTTGAAAAGTTTATATTTTTAGAAAAATCTATTTTTGGTAACCATCCAATTTTAGAAAAATCTCCAAATTTAGAAGTTTTCAAAATCTAGAAACTTATCTAAAGTATGAAAGTTGAAAATAAGATATCTGATCAATCTTGGATATTATGGAATCATTAATTTGGTGAAACTCAATTTTAATTTTCATAGTCTTGCCTTATTTTAAATTTCTGGTTAGGATTGTAAATATTATATCTCCTTCATTAGTTATATGTTGATGTGAAAATCTTGGAAAGTTTTAAATTTATAATCTCGCAAGCGTACGAACCAATTGACAGTATAGCATATGAGTGCGAGGTCGAATAGACAGGAAATCACAAAATATATGTTATAAATTAAATTGGTACATTTAAAATGATGTAATCTTGAGAAAAATGAATTAAACCTAAATTTGAATAAAACATATTTATTTGGAAAAACCGAGTGAATACCATTTTTATTTAACGTGTGAATCTTATCAATTTTATTTGGAAAATAATCCATTTTATTTTTAAATCAGTGAATGATGAATTTGTAGTCTCATTGTTAATTAAAATTGCAAAGTTCAAGACTAGAAAATTATATTTACAATCCTAGTTAAAGAATATTTTCGAGTGGGAGTTTGGTTTAATACATGAATTAATGAATTAAAGAATGAACATACAAGAAATAAAATTAAAACATAAATTGAACATCTTTTATACAATAGACATACAACGTGACTAATGTAACTAAAGACAAGAAATAAATTGACAAATAAAGTAAATGACGAATAAATAAATGCATAATTTATAGGTGGTTATGGAATTTTTCTTTCATCGCCCAAAATAAATAAACAAATAGGAGATCTACATCTGAAATTCACGCTTAGAATTCAAAAATCAATTTACACCATTTAACTAAAATACATAATCTTTAATCTAATTAAAGTCTTGTTCTTAGATTTAACACTTATAACCTAAGTCCTTTAATTAAACAAAGAATACAAAATTAAATTAAAAGAGAGCATAAAAAGAAGTCTGAATAATCGGACTTTCTAGGATTTTAAAGGCACATCTCTTATTTATTTAATGGAAGAATTCAAGTACAGGCATTCATAAAATTGAGAACAAGAAAACAGAATTGTGACGCAAATTTATAACTCCCACTTGTAAAATAGTGTGGGACATCCTGTCTTCTTATCTCTTGATCTTTTCTCCTCAGCCTTTGGTCCTCTTGAGCTCCAGGTCAAATTCAAATTTTGGCTATGGGTAATGGGGTATTTATAGCCTCAAGAAAATGATGGATGGCTAAGATTAAATCTTAGCTTAAGTTGATAGATGAAAGGATGGAATTGGATCTTAATGGAATTGGGTGATGGAGATTGAAAGTTGCAAAAGGTTAGGGTTTGAACAAGGGTTACACGAATTTGGGTGTGTGTAGGTGGCTTGGAGTGGAGTGCAAGAAAAGAATGAGAGAAAATAGGATTGATTTTGGCAGTGGGATTTTCGAGTTTGGCTAAGTAGGACAAGGGTTTGTTGTTTGAGATGATGAATGAATAGATGAGATTAAGAGATAAGGTAAATGAATGGAGGGATGATAATGAGATGATGTGGCTTAGGGTTGACTTGTGAAATTCGAATAGAATGGATTGAGATATGGGAAAATCGAGTGTGACATGGTACATTGGGATGATGAGGTGTGTTAGTGATTTTGGGAGTGTATTTAGATGGAATTTTGTCGAAGTATATGGAGAATTTTAAGTGCTACAATCGTGTGGGGTGTATGGTGATAAGATGATGGATGACATGGCACATGCACATGGAGGCTACTTGAGCTCCAAGTTGTTCTAACTTAGGGTTTTAATGAATGGATGGCTTGGATTAGATTGGGGTTAAATCTAATGGCTCTAAGGTGATTTGATAAAAATAATTTATATGAATGATATGGTACCTAATGTAGGGTTGTGATTCAAAGGTGGAGATAGATTGATGATATGAAGAATGGCGTAGAACCAGTGCAAATTATGTATGTGATGGATTAGCATGGAGGCTCTAGGGTTTTACGTATATGAAGTGAATGTTTGTGATGAAATGTCCTAAAATCTAATGGCTTTAATGAGTGATGGATGATCTAGATGGATGGATGATAAGATGATGCATGGATGGTCATGATCCTAAGTTTAATTTACATGTTTGATTGTTAGATGGCCTAGATCTAAGATGAAAGATGTATGGATTGGATTTGATAGGTGGCTCTAAGTTTCACCTAATTTTTATGTATGAGATGGAAGTGGAGATTTAAAATGATGAATGGAGGGTGGAGATGAGAGAGGGATTAATGTTATGAAATTCGGCCATGGGTACTTGGATATGGGCTTAGGTGAAATTCGAATATGATCCATGGAGCTATTGGACTTTGGATCGTAGACCTCACTCATGGGCTTATCTTGGGCCCACTTGACTTGAATTTGAGCTTGAGACTTGGCCCTTTGAGTTACACATTGGCGTGGTCCAACTGTATGAAATGCGCATGGACTGTTTGTGGGGCCCAATGCTGGCCTGTGGAGCTTAGCTTGGCCCAATTGAAGTGAATCTTGGCCCATTTATCTTGAATTTCAGGCTTTGGCACTTGAATTGCATGTTATCTCTTTAGAATTTAATAATTAATGCACCACTTAAATTCAAAAAATTAATTAATCTTAGACTCTCATAATTGGATCTAGATTAACTAATTTATATGAAAAACCCTAAAAGTGAAAAAATTAAATTATTAGAATTCCAGGTCTTCACTTTTAAGCTCTAATCTTCCAATTATCTATTGAATTGAGATGATTTTCCTGAACTTTCCATTTTTATCAACAAAACTAGAAAATGATATTAAACGCATGTGATATATACAAAATCAAGGCTAACTATTCCAATAATCAGGGGTGAAATTGTAATATTTTAATGCTAAAAAAATACCCCTAAACTCAGATTTTGCTAGTCCTCGAGCAAAACTTCCTAAAAAGACTAAAAACAAATGAAAGCACACAAATCTTAGACTAACCTAATATAATCCTAAAATGCACCACTTTCATTGGTACTCTCGATTGCATTTAGCATATGCAACAAGCCTTTAAACCCCTAGGTTTCCCCTAGCGGACGAGTTATAGTCTCGTGAGGGCTTACAATGATGATACCCACAAACATCAGCGTCTTTAATAAGAACACAAAGACAAAGGGTCTAAACATCATACAACTCTAAAATTCATTTTATAAGGCTTATAGCCGGAGTGTAGTCTGTGCTTAGCCAATAATAAGACAAACTTTTTTTTCCAAACAATCACTAGTTTTGTTGACACCGTTGAATAAATGTGTTTCAACTACAAACCTCACTAGATATACCTCTCGGAAAAATTAACACTCAGAAGTTTGTCTTTATTTTTCTCTCAAGGTATATGCGAGTAGAGTTTATGAATTCAAATCAAAATATCTCACATATGAATTATCAAAGACGACACATATCAAAGAAAATAAATGATCTCATGAATAGATGCCACTTTCTTGAGAATGTTGAGTCAAATACCATTATTTTCCCTCCTCTATTCTCCACATGGAACAACCTATTTTTAACTTAAGATCATTAGGACTTCCTAATAGGACGAAATGTGGCTTGGGATCGGGTCAAATCAAAGAAGGATAGAAGGCTCATACTTTGGACAGAATTGGTTAGATGTCTTTATTATTTTGAAATGGGATATTATTCCTCTATTTTTTCTTTTCAACACTTTTTAAAGTATTCCTTTTCTTTGTTTTTCTCTTTTCTTTCACATCCTTCTTTGGTGTCCGGATGTTCCCTTTTTTTATTTTTTTTTATTTTTCAGAGTACCATCCCATTTTTTTCATCTCTAACATTTTCTGAGTTCTAGAATAGATTACAGATATTTCAATGAGGCTTAAACTCCATAATCCGAGTTGGGTATGGAAACTTGGTTGATCAATAAATTAGGATAATTTTTCAATAAGGCTCAAAATGGGGACTATCAGGATAAAATGACCAAAGGTAGGCTTGAAAGGCTCAAACGATCCAAAAAATTGGCCTAAATCATATCCTAAGCTTCAACAAGTGGTTTCCTTGTTTCAAATATTTTTAAAAATATTCAAGTATACTAACTCAAATTTGATGGCGCTCTCAGTAATATGACCAAAATGAAGAATAATGAGATCAACAACAACTTGATTGCACTACCAAAGAAAATGGAATTGACTTATAACCCTCAGAAAAAAAGAATAGATACAAAGCTTACTGGGTTAAGTCTCCACTAGTATTCCCCTGGTGATTACTCGACTTGTGAATTTCTTTTTTGTCAGACTAATCTTAATATGGTTGTGTACAAGGGTTTCCAAGTATAAATCCTATTAAAAAATATTCCAGAAAAGTATGATATAAAGATCTCTATCTAAGTATTAATGCTAAAAATGTGACTTTTTTTACGTCAGATTGTCAAGCCGCAGGTAATCTTTTTCAAACTAAAATTGGCAGTTTAAGTTCCAAAAGTCTCAGTCCTCACTTACTCCTTTTTAAAATGATTTTGTCTATTTTTGTCTAAGCAAGATTATGGCTCGTTTAACGTCAGATTGTCAAGACGTTTATAGGCCGATAAGAGAAAATCAACAGTTCTTTGGAATTCAAGGTGTCTCAATCTTTCTGGACTTACTCCACCTTTGATTACATAAAAAAAGATCTGCTTATTCGTGCTTACGGGTCTATGATGTGCTACTGTCATACAACGGACTCCTTGATCTTATATTATTGTGAAAGTTCCCTTTTTAAGGGTGCTAGAACAATACGATTGACCCTAGAGGGGGGTGAATAGGTCAATCTAATTTCGTTGGTCCTTTTTTAATTTACTTGATTAATTATTTAAATGCAGCAGATACAACAATCAAGAGTGTGTGTGTTAACAAATGTGATTAAACAAACAACACAAGAAAATAGCTCTAACACCAGAAACATAATGACACAAGATATATAGTGGTTTGGCTCGCCAACTTATATCCACTGTTAGGACTTGCCCAACCTTGAGCTATCCCCAAATTCACTATGTGGGGACTTACACCCTCACAATTAGAGTAAGAATTCTACCTTACTCAATTGGCTGGGAATTCCACCCACCACTGTGCTAGAGACGACGCTCTAGAGTTTTTTATAGTGGTTCTGGAGAAAATCTCCCTTAATCCACTTTCGGGTTAGAGGTTTTTAAAAAAAAAAATTAAAACCAAGAAGCACTTGCCTTAAAGCTCTTTCTTGTTGATGTGTGCTTTTTAAGGATCCCACCCAAGCTGTGTCGATGCTCCTCTTTATAGCCATCGTAATGCAATCACAAACTCTGGGTGACAATGAAACTTGGCTTAACTAAAGCTTTCCTATTTTATGGCTTTCTCACTTGCAAACTCAATCCGAAGATTGGTTGTTTATGATATTTCTCCCCTCCTCTCTTTCTCACTTGTAAACTCAATCAATAGATTGGTTGTTTACGATCTTTCCCACAAGAGTGTTAATCTTTCCTTAGAGTGTATAACTCCTTTCAGCTCAAAAAGATGATAAAACAATCACACAACACTCATATTTATAGAGGAGTTTTCACAGTCATTTAGACTGTCTAGGACCGACAGGTCGGTGGCTCCGATGGGTCAGTGTTCATATTTATTACCGTTGAACCACCCGACCGTTGCGCATTAAATTTACACCGATCGACATAATTACTTCCTAGCCGACATGTCAGTGTCCCCGATGGGTCGACAGTTATGGCATCGATGGGTCGGTCCATACGAGAGGCTCGTTCTAGTGCAAAAACATGCTTGACATTAGTTTCCACTTTGGAAACCTATTACCTAGAACGACCTGCCGCCCTTTGCCGAGGGTTCAGTCCTGTTACTCTCGATCGGTCGTAATATACCGAGATGGTTGTTTTATCTAGAGCCCTTATGAGTTCTCAGTCCAAAACTCATAAGTTTTATACCAACGAGTTGTCGACCACGAGGGGTCGTTCAAGTTCATCACCGAGGGGTCGGTGCATACAAGACTCTTGGTCAAAGGCATATCCAGAATGACAGTTCGAAGTTCCAGAACTTATGTCAAACTAGCTGACCAATCTTCTACCACTATGGGTCGTTCCTGACTACACTGAGAAGTTTATGGGATAGACTGATCGTGCTGACACTGAACATAATTCATATTTCCAAGTTCACTTCCACTTCACTAATCAACATCCTCTCTAGGCAAGTTATGTTTATTACCAACATATGCAACTAAGCATAGGATTAGTCCTCTCTCAGGTGTGAGTTCCACCTAAGGTCATCTATGGCCATATACATGTTTTTGTGATTGCCATGACGATGAGCTTTGAGCTTGGTGGAGCATGATCTTCTTCTTTGATCATCTTGAGTCTTGAAGATTCTTGGCAAGCGCTTCTACCGGAGTCATGAAATTGACAAACAGTGACTCGGCCAAGCTGGGGCACTAACATATTCCATTGTAGTTTCTACGTCCACATTTGTGACACCTAGCTAGCCTCTTAGCTTTCCTCTTTGTAGCTAGAGTGCTTCGACCAAATATGTAACACCTTGAAATTTTAAACCAATGGATTAATGTAATCCCCTCTTAAAATGATGGATTGGGTATCAAACCAAGTGAGAAAAGAAATGAAAATAAGAAGAAAAAGGGAAAAACCTCAGATTTCCAGGAGGACATATCGACTTTGGTCGATGTATCTTGACAACTCACAAGTGTATATATCGATTCTGAAACAAACGTTGACAAACAAACCCGAAGTTAAGATTTCCAGATGAACATATCGATTTTGGTCAATGTATATTATTGTTTTACATATCAACCACAACCATATATCGAGAATGCCTAATGCCGAAAGCCTGAGATCTAACAGCTGTAGCTTTCCCATCATCCACCTACTACACCTACCACCGTCCTGAATAACCAATTCATGGCCTCCACGTGGATTGTTTGTTGACTAAAGAGGAAGAAGTTGATCCCAGATGTATACATCGACAAAACCAATGTGTATGTAAATCCACAAAAAACAAGTATCGACCAGAAACATGTATCATGCGAGTTCAATGCGTTTAGTTGAGACACACAACTGTTTTCTCTTGTCCCATCATACACCTACCACCGTCCTTGAGAGCCAGTGCATGCTTTCCACATGGATTACCTGTTAACTAAAGGAGAGGAAAGAGACAATTGAGAGGAACAAGGACTGATGCCCATTCCTCTCTCTCCATTTCCATTCGGCGGCTAGGGCAACAAGAAAGAGAAAGAGGAGAAGAAGAGAAGAGGAGAGGAGGGCTGCCTGAGTCCCATCCATCCTCCTCCTCCCATTCAAATGTAGTACATCCTTCCTCATCCATCTCTCTTCCATCCCTTCATGCTTAAAATCATTGAGCTCCGAGGAAGCTCGGGAAAAGAAAAAAACAAGGAGAGAGAACGCAAGGAAGCCGAAGGAAGTCAAAGGAAGAAGAGGAAGGAAAAACAGGGAAAGAGGAAGGAGATTCGAGCTAAAGCTCAACGCACATTTGTCACCGAATCCCTAAGGATTCCCAAAGGTACATGATTTTTATGATGTTTATAGTAAGATAATCACACTAGAATGTTTAATAGAACATAGAAATGAGATTGGTAGAGAATGAACCGAATAAGGGAAACATGCAACCCGAGATAAGGGAGTTGCAGAATATCCCAGTAGTACACATCGCTTTGGTCGACGCGTACGTCCCAGAATGAAAGTGAAGGAAAGGATGGAAATGTATGAATTTTGAACCTTACCCAGGAGTATGCATCGCTTGGAGTCGATGTGTACACCTGGGAGCGACAATAAAGAGGAATGAAAGGAAAAGAAAAGAAAAGGGAAAATGAAATGATTGACAGGTTGACCAATTCTAGGAGACACACCGACTGTGTGGATGAGCCTCTCTGATAAATAAATCTGAGAAATATAAGAGGAAATTTTATTGTAAAACCCAATAGAAGATATAGACCAATACTCGTACCATAACTTGAGAAAAAGTGGGAAGAAAACAAGTGCCCAAATAGATGTCTGGAACATGGAGACATCGACTTTGGTTGATGTGTCTGCCAAAGAAATAGGCAGTTTTGTAAAGATGGTTTAAATGGACTCAAATATTTTTTTTTTGTGGGATAACCTAGGCTATGTTAGCCTTTATCTAATGGACCTATGGGACCTAATGAGACCTTAGATGTGGTGAAATAAAATGTAAGAATTAGAGAATTGAAAAATTAATGAGAAGAATCTAATGCTATGTATGTGATATTTTGATGCGTGAACAATGAACGAAGGGTCAAATAGTGAACTCGTGATCGAACAAGCTAGTTCGTGGATTACCTTCATTCATTGGTTGGCTACGATCATGTAGGTTTTCCTACTTCGTTGAAATGCTATGGGTGAGGACCTAATATTTTTTTAATAAATAAGTAAATGATGAATTGAGTCCCTTTGAAAATTATATATTCTCGATTTATGATTTATAGCACTATAAAAATCAAATGTTATGATTATGAAAATAATACCTTTGAATAGTTTTGTTTTATGAAAGTAATAGAATGATTTTGTATCACATGAAAATAAGAAGTTTTGAGATATCTTGAATATGTGATATTATGAGAATATGATAGATTTCACAACTTGAGGTTTTGAACTACTTTGAGATTTGTAAATCATACATAGAGAATCTATATGATTATGTTGAATAGAGTTGAAATGTTTTGAAAATATAAATCATTTATGGTGAAAAGAGATTTTTATGCCCTTGATAATGTTGGAGATATTTCATATGTATGGACACTAGCATTCATTTTCATTCATATTCCTCATGCATGAAGCATGGGATGGGAAATACATGAAACAATAACCAAGGACTAGTTTGTCCAAATGGACCTTAGGGTCATGATTATTGTTATGGGGTTACCATTAACGAACCAAAGTGCCGAATGTCCGGACGGTCTTTGGTGTCATGTTATGATTGACAAATCAAAGTACTGAATTTTCCCAGGTAGGCTTTGATGTCGTATGTGAATGACCAAGAAATTGTAACACCCCGGATTTTCAAGTTATTAATAAATATGAAAATTGCCCATTTAATTTATGAATTATTAGATATGGATCTTATATGGGTAAAGTGTTGGGTCATTGCCCAATTAAGACCCAACGGATGTGGAAATGGTTTCAATAAAAATTAATTGGGGCTTAAATAAATTAGCAATACAATACATTATGTCTTAGCCGAATATGGGGTATGCAAATCCATGATTATGTGCATAAAGGGATCATGAAAAGATTTTAGGAATGAGATAGACTATTTATGGCCGTGTGTGACGTTGCATATCTAGGATATGCGCATGTGCTAGAATATCTTAAACAAGGGAAATTGCTAATTAAAGGACCCTCCCACAGTGGGAAGCAAGGGGGCGTACGACACTAAGCAATTGCCATCTTAGCACCTTCTAAATAGAGGACCAATTGGAGATTAAAAGAAGCAAGGGGCGCATGGCCCTAAGGGGGAATTGTTATCTTAAGCACCTTCTAAGTTGGGACCAAGGGAAGGTTTTATAAAAGAAATACATAGCAAGGCGCACGACGTATACACATTCATAGCCGAATTTTCTCTTTTTTTCTCAAGTTCTCATTCTCGGCAATACATCAAGAGAAGGAGAAGGCAGCCAGCGAGAGGGAAATATCAAAAGAAGGAAAAGGATTAGAAGAGTAAGAACAACCAAGGGAAAACCGGAGGAGTCGCGGAACCGGTAAGTGGTTTTAATATTTTTAAAAGAAAAGAACCATAGGGTTCGGCCATGGTGTATGGCTGAACCCCATGGAAGAAGATTGAGAGATGATTTGAGTATAATTTAATGGAAAGACATTGTGTATTTTGATGGGTTGAAAACCATGGACGGTTGGAATATTATGATTGGATTTAAAAGAGGAAAAAAATGGAACCATAGGGTTCGGCTATGGTATATGGCCCCATGGAAAAGATATTAATATTTTTAATGGATGATTTTTGTGAAGATCCTTAGACTATGGGTTCGCCCATGAGGTATGGCCGAACCCCATATATAATTATGGAATTATGTTTATGTATTTAGATCATAGTTAAATAATGTTCAAGAGGAAATTAAAGAACCATAGGGTTCGGCCATGGTGTATGGCCGAACCCCATGGAGATGTATTATTATTTTTAATGTATGTTAATTGATTAAAATGGAAGGTGGAGATTAAATTAGAAAGTTTCTAAATATGGATTTTTTTGGATCAAAAAGGAAAGAACCTTGGATTATGGATTCAAATATGGAATGTTAGCCATGAATGGCAATATTGAAATTTAAATGGAGAAGAACTATGGACCATGGGTTTGGCCATGTGGCATGGCCGAACCCCATGGAAAATTATTTGTGGTTAAGGGATCATTTATGGAGCTATATTATGGATATGTATAATGGCATTGTTGTAAATATGGTTAAAAAAAAATGAAAGACCATGGGTTTGGCCATGATGTGTGGCCGAACCCCATGGGGAATGTTTGGCGGACCTAGGGTTACGTATGTTGGATTAAATGAATTAAATGTTAATTAAAGATTAGACCAATGGCAATTTGGTAATATCGGCTGAAAATGATAAAGAGGAACACAACGGCACAATGATTAAAGAGGTATGGATCATCCTAGATAATTTTTTGACTTGTGCCAGAAACTTAACTCTATCTTGTTTAGTCCAATGCGGAGGCATTTGACTAGTTAAAGGATAATTGACAATATGGTACTTGGGAAACTGACAAGAGTTGGTCATCAAGGAAGGATTCAGTGATATGAGAGGTGTCATCAGTGAACTCAGTTACCGGGTGGGACTTAGTATCTTTCTCAGAAAGAAGATACTTGAGTGCAGCATGATCTGAATAGACAATGACCTTCGAACCGACAAAATAAGATCGAAATTTTTCACGCTCCATATTTACGACAGCTAACAACTATTTTTCAGTGGTGGAATAATGAAGCTGAGCGTCTTTCAACGTTTTGCTAGCATAATAGATAAAATTAGGTAATTTATTCATTCTTTGTCCTAACATGGCTCCTACTGCATAGTCTGAGGTACCACACATGATTTCAAAAGGTACAGACCAATCAAGTGGTTGTATCATTGGAGCAGAAGTCAAAGCAGTTTTCAATTTTTTAAAGGCTATTGTTGAGCACTAAAATATTAAATTTTTGCATCTGATTATTGGACTAGTTAGCCTTGATTTTGTACATATCACATGCGTTTAATATAATTTTCTAATTTTGTAGATAAAACTAGAAAGTTCAGGAAAACCATCTCAATTCAGTGGATAACTGCAAGATTAGAGCCTAAAAGTGAAGACCTGGAATTTTAATAATTTAGGGTTTTTCATGTAAATTAGTTAACCTGGATCCAATTATGAGAGTTTATGATTAATTAATTATTTTTAGAATTTAAGTGGTGAATTAATTATTAAATTCTGGAAGAGAGATCATGCAATTCAAGTGCCAAAGCCTGAGATTCAAGATAAATGGGCCAAGATCCACTTCAACTGGGCCAAGCTAAGCTCCACATGCCAGCATTGGACTAGGCCACAGATAGTCCATGATCATTTCATACAGTTTGGCCAGGCCAATGTTTAACTCAAAGGCCCAAGTTCTCAAGCCAAGTTCAAGTTAAAGTCAAGTGGGCCTAAGATGAAGCCCATAAGTGAGGTCCAAGATCCAAAGTCCAATAGCTCCAGGGATCATATTCGAATTTCACCAAAGCCCATTTCAATAGACCATGGCCGATTTTCATAACCCTAATCTCGCTCTCTTTCATGAAACTCATCTCCACCCTTCATTCCTCATATTACATCTCCACCTTCCATCTCATGCATAAAAATTAGGTCAAACTTAGAGCCACCTATCAAATCCAACCTACACATGCACAACATTAGATCTAGGCCATCCCATCTATCAAACATCTAGATTAACCTTAGGATCATGACCAGTCATGCATTATCTCATTATCCATTCATCTAGATCATCCATCACTCACTAAAGCCATTAGATCTTAGGACATTTCATCTCAACCATCCAATTCATCCATGCGTCATTAAAAAAACCCTAGAGCCTCCACATCCATCCATCACATACATAATTGCATTAAATCTAGGCCATTCATCATATCATCTATACATCTCCACCTTTAAATCACAACCCTTCATTAGGTACCATATCATTCATACAATTTTTTTTTTAAAAAATCACCTTAGAACCATAAGATTTAACCCCAATCTAATCCAAGCCATCCATTCATTAAAACCCTGAGTTAGAACAACTGGGAACCCAAGATAGCATCAATAGGCATATGCCATGTCATCCACCATCTTATCACTATACACCCCACACGATTTTAGCACTTAAAATTCTCCATGTACTTAGACAAAATCTCATTCAAATACACTCCTAAAATCACTAACACACCTCATCATCCCAATCCTCCACGTCACACACGATTTTCCCATATTTCAATCCACCCCATTCGAATTTAACATAAGTCAACCTTCCATGTCATCTTCCTATCATCCATCCATTCATTCATCTCATCTATCCATTTTGCATTACATTAAACCAACCCTAATCCTACATAGCCAAACTCGAAAATCACCTTCCTTAAACCAATCCTTCTCGCACTCCACTCCAAGCCACCTACACACAACCAAACACTTGTACACCCTGTTAAACCCTAACCTTTTGCAACTTTTAATCTCCATCACCCAAATCCATTCAGATCCAATCCCATCTTCTCATCCATCAACTTAAACCAAGATTTAATCTTAGCCATTCATCCATTTCTTGAGCCTATAAATACCCCATTACCCCATAGCCAAAATTCGAATTTGACCTGGAGCTCAAGAGGACCAAAGGCTGAGGAGAAAAGATCAAGAGACAAGAAGACAGGAGGTCCCACACGATTTTACAACTGAGAATTGTAAATTTACGTCTCCATATTTTTTTCTTGTTCTCAATTTTTTGTATGCCTGTACTTGAATTTTTCCATGAAATAAATAATAGATGTGCCGTTAGAATCCTGGAAAAGCTGATTATTCAGACTTCTTTTTATGCTCTCTTTTAATTTAATTTTGTATTCTTTGTTTAATTAAAGGACTTGGGTTATAAGTGTTAAATCTTAGAAATAAAATTTAATTAGATTAAAATTTATGAATTTTAATTAAATGGTGTAAATTGATATTTAAATTCTAAACGTGAATTTCAGATCTAGATCTCCTATTTATTTATTTATTTTCGGCGATGAGAGAAGAAATCCATAACCACCTTTAAATAATACATTTATGTATTCTGTCATTTACTTTATTTGTTAATTTATTTTCTGTCTTTAATTACATTAGTCATTTTGTATGTATGTTGCATACAAGATGTTCAATTTATGTTTTCATTTTATTCCTTGTATGTTCATTCTTTAATTCTTTAATTCATGTATCAAATCAACCCCTCTCCAAAATATTCTTTAACTGGGATTGTAAATATAATTTTCTAATCTCTAATTTGCCAAGACCCCAAACTGATAAAAGGATTAGGTCATTCTTAGGTCATGCTAGATTTTACAGAACGTTTATCAAAGGATCCAGTGACATATCGCGACCTCTCTGTAAATTCCTGAGCAAAGATGCCATTTTCAATTTTGATGATAAATATGTCATAGCTGTTGATGTGAAAAATTTGCAAAGTTTTCAATTTATAATCTCGCAAGCGTACAAACCAATTGACAGTATAACATATGAGTGTGAGGTCGAACCCACTGGAAATCACAAAATATATGTTATAAATTAAATTTGTACCTTAAAATGATGTAATCTTGAGAAAAATGAATTAAACCTAGATTTGAAATAAAACATATTTATTTGGAAAAACCAAGTGAAGACCGTTTTTATTTAACTTGCGAATCTCATCAAATTAGTCCAGTTTATTTTTAAATCGGTGAATCATGAATTTGTAGTCTCATTGTTAATTAAAATTGCAAAGTTCAAGACTAGAAAATTATATTACAATCCGAGTTAAAAAATATTTTGGAGAGGGAGTTTGGTTTCATACATGAATTACTGAATTAAAAAATGAACATGCAATATATAAAATAAAAACATAAACTGAACATCTTTTATACAACATACATACAAAATGAATAATGTAACTAAAGAGAGGAAATAAATTGACAAATAAAGTAAATGACAGAATAAATAAATGCATAATTTAAAGGTGGTTATGGAATTTTTCTCTTATCACCCAAAATAAATAAACAAATTGGAGATCTAGATCTGACATTCACACTTAGAATTCAAAAATCATTTTACACCATTTAATTAAAATTCATAACCTTTAATCTAATTAAAGTCTAGTTCTTAGATTTAATACTTATAACCTAAGTCCTTTAATTAAACAAAGAATTCAAAATTAAATTAAAAGAGAGCATAAAAAGAAGTCTGGATAAATAGATTTTCCAGGATTCTAAAGGCACATCTCTTATTTATTTAGTGGAAAAATTCAAGTAGAGGCATTCATAGAATTGAGAACATGAAAATAAAATGGAAATGTAAATTTACAACTCTCACTTGTAAAATCGTGTGGGACCTCTGTCTTCTTGGCTCTTGATCTTTTCTCCTCAGCCTTTGCTCCTCTTGAGCTCCAAGTCTATGGGGGTAGTGGGGTATTTATAGGCTCTAGAAAATGATGGATGGCTAAGATTAAATCTTGGTTTAAGTTGATGGATGAAAGGATTGGATTGGATCTTAATGGAATTGGATGATGGAGATTAAAAGTTACAACAGGTTAGAGTTTGAACAAGGGTGTACACAAATTTGGGTGTGTGTAGGTGGCTTGGAGTGGAGTGCAAGAAAAGAATGAGAGAAAATATGATTGGTTTTGGCAATGGGATTTTCGAGTTTGGCTATGTAGGATTAGGGTTTGTTGTATGAGATGATGAATGAATGGATGAAATTAAGAGATGAAATGAATGAATGGATGGATGATAATGAGATAATGTGGCTTAGGGTTGACTTGTTAAATTCAAATCCAGTGGATTGAGATATGGAAAAATCATGTGTGACATGGTAGATTGGGATGATGAGGTGTGTTAGTGATTTTGGGAGTGTATTTGGATGAAATTTTGTCTAAGTATATGGCGAATTTTAAAGTGCTAAAATTGTGTGGGTGCATGGTGATAAGATGATGGATGACATGGCACATGCGCATGGAGGCTACTCGAGCTCCAAATTGTTCTAACTTAGGGTTTTAATGAATGGATGGCTTGGATTAGGTTGGGGTTAAATCTAATGGCTCTAAGGTGATTTGATAAAAATAATTATATGAATGATATGGTACCTAATGAAGGGTTGTGAATCAAAGGTGGAGATGGATTGATGATATGATGAATGGCCTAGATCTAGTGCAAATTATGTATGTGATGGATTAACATAGAGGCTCTTGGGCTTTACCTATATGAAGTGGATGGTTGTGATGAAATGTCCTAAAATCTAATGGCTTTAATGACCGATGGATGATCTAGATGGATGGATGATAAGATGATGCATGAATGGTCATGATCGTAAGTTTAATCTACATGTTTGATGGGCTAGATGGCCAAGATCTAATAAGAAAGATGTATGGGTGGGATTTGATAGGTGGCTCTAAGTTTGACCTAATTTTTATGCATGAGATGGAAAGTAGAGATTTAAGATGAGGAATGGAGGGTGGAAATGAGAGAGGGATTAGGGTTATGAAATTTGGCCATGGGTACTTGGATATGGGCTTCGATGAAATTCGAATATGATCCATGGAGCTATTCAACTTTGGATCTTGGACCTCACTCATGGACTTATCTTGGGCCCACTTGACTTGAATTTGAGTTTGAGACTTTGGCCTTTGAGTTACACATTGGCCTGGCCCAACTGTCTAAAATGCGCATGGATTGTCTGTGGCCTAGCCCAATGCTGGCATGTGGAGCTTACCTTGGCCCAATTGAAGTGAATCTTGGCCCATTTATCTTGAATTTCAGACTTTGGCACTTGAATTGCATGTTCTATCTTTCATATTTTAAAAATTAATTCACCACTTAATTTTTAATAATGTTGCCCATGAATCAAGCCACCAAGTGTTAGAGGAAACTTTAGTTAAATTATATTCGAAATATACAAAAATTCAATGTATACCATTATTTTCAAACTAGGTCTTTCTCTTATGACAGTCTTTCTAGAAGTGCCCTTACTTCTTATAGAAGTGACACCTCACACTGCCAGCCTTCTCCTTATCATTAGCTTGGGAAATTGAACAAGCCTCATAAGTTTTGGATTTGGCTTTCTTGAACTTTTTGGACTTGAATCCCTTCTTCTTCAGAGGTTCTTAACTCGTGAAATGGATTGTGTGGTGACCCATCTGCTTAAGTCTGGTGTCTTCTTGGATCAACATGTTGGTCAATTCACTAACTTGCCATTTATCTTTCATGGTTTTATAATTGATTTGAAATGGCCCGTATTGTTGAGGTAATGAGTTTAGAATGAACTGGACCAGAAAGGTGTCATCCACAGTCATCCCCAGGTTTCTCAGTTGAGTAGTGATGTTGGTCATCTCAGTCACATGATCATATATGCCACAACTCCCATCGAACTTCATGGTGGTGAGTATGAACATAAGTGTCCCGGCTAGGGACTTGTCAGCATATTTGAACTTGTCTTCTATGCTTTTGAGTTCTTTAGCATTCTCATTAGCGAGTAGAGAGAATCTTATGTTGTTGGTCATTGTCATGCACATGAACTTGAGGCTTAGTTTGTTTGATCTAACACACACTTCATGGTTTGACTTCTCTACAGGCGTACTTTCATTAGTAATGGTAGGCTTGTCATCTATTAATGCCTTATTTAGATTGAGAACATCAATGTGATACTCAACTTGTTCTTTCCAGTCAGATAAATTCAGCCCATTAAGCATGGAAATCGAAGAGGGTTGCGTATACAATGGGACAGATAATGAAGATGCAAAATATTCATAATTTCATGATCACTGCATAATGCTATGAATTTTGAGCACAATATGAAACACATAAATAATTTATTTGGATTTAGCGAACAGTGTTATCGGCTCTACCTTTGGATAATCTTATGACACATTATTTAAACGTTGCAGTGATTCCCAGTCACCGATAGGACTAGCCAACTAAGTACAGGTGACTAAATGCCGTAGTCATCTTTGGGTGTCCGTACTAATACTAACCACAAGTACCCGTCAATTATCCTATCCCAATCCGTTAACCACTCAGAACGGTGCACCTTTGACCCAACCTAATATCTCTGTGAATTAGGGATTGCGATTTGCAAAGTCATTATTAATTAACACTTGGGAATAGTATTAAAACATGGTTATATGACTCGATGTTCAACACATTCCGGTCAGGCCACTTTGGAGACTAACAAACCGTATCAAGCTTTGAATTCAAGTAAAAATAATGACTTCACTCTATAATTGAATCAAACATGATTCACATCCAGTTCATAAAATCTTTCATATGAAATATACTCTTGGATGTCGATTCGACCAATGCTTACTGTCGGTTCGACTGATAAAACCATTATATCAGTTCGACCCGTAATATCAGTTACTTTTAATTCATTGAACAGATAGGGTATCATCAAGTGTTCCAAGATTTGAATAAAATAAAATATCAAGATTAGAAATGAATACATATGACCCTACTGATCGATCGGATCTATACTGGTTGATTGGTCGGTCAGCCGATCGATTGGTCAGAGACCAGTGAAAAATTACAATCTCCTTTTCTAGCAGATTTCCTTATTGCTCTTGATCAACCGGTATGACCGATCGATCGGTGACAGTCGAGTGTTATGGAAATCAAAAAAAACTTTGAGAGATTTCCTCTTTCTTCGTCTGATTTCTTTATGGAAAAACAATCTATTATGGGTCTTGATTGAAAACATTAATGATTCATAGAAAACCATACACTCTTGATACTAATTGTTAGCATAATTTTAATATTTGGATTGAAACTCGGGTGTCAAGAAACGATTAAATATTGAGATCTACCATGCCTAATGTTCATAATACAATCCATTATCTGTCAAAACCTCAGGATCTTGAATCAAATAATGTTTTCTAATTAACCTAATATTCATTATGTGGAAATATCATCATATTAAAATAAATAAATACATGAATCCATCAGATCTAGAATACGTACGGTCTTTTCCTTACTTTGATTTGTCGTCTTCCTGTAAACCACGCGTGAACTAGAGTTTCTTCTCCTTTCCTTATTTATTCCCTCTCTCGGTTTCGTACGGTGATAGCTTTGAGAAGAGGGGATCGGCTATGGGTAGAAAGATAGACTCTAGGGTTGTGCTTTATTCTTTAAATACTTCTTTCCATCAAAGTAGACAACAGATCCTAAAAGATCTCCTTAAATTGTATGGTGTATTAGATGTGGGTCCCACTTGAAATCCAAGCTCGAGTAAACCTCTATGTGGGTTATTATTTTCGGTTTACACCTCCCTCACACTAATCTATCTTGCTAACGATTTTCTTTTTGGCTTTTTATGCAGGAAATTATAGTGATCCCTTTTTTAAGCCTTATGGATCACTATCTGACCCATGTGGAAGTTATTATCTTTCGTATATTTCATGCAACAATGCATTGATTTGTAACAATATTTGTGAATGTGTATTAAATTATATTTAAATTTCCATATTGAGTTTTGGAATGAGTTTTTCCATGTGACCATGTCGAACTGTTTTAATCGTTGGCGCATTTCATGTAGCAGTGCATTGATTTGTATCAATGTTTGTAGGAGTTGGGAAAGGAAGTTTTTGTAGTGCATAGTGAAAGAGAGAAGTAGAAGAGAGTGGGAAAAGAGAGAAGTAGAGAAGATCAAAACTTGAAGAAGAAGAAGAAGAAAAAAAAAAAAAAGAATGGAGAAGAGAAAAGAAGAAAACAGTAGGAGAAGAGAAGAAGAAGAGGAGTGGCTACACGTAGGCAAGGCCGGCCCTGCCTATAGGCGAAATAGGCGGCCTAGGGTCCCCAAACAGGCAGGGCCTCGAGTCCATAAAGTTGTTGTTAAGGCTTGTTTTGAAAAAGGCCCTAAAAGTACCCTTTACACAGGTGCTAGAACAACCAGATTGACCCTAGAGGAGGAGGGGGAGGGGGGGGCGGCGCTTGTGAATAGGTCAATCCAAATTCGTTGGTATTTTTTTAATTTACTCGATTGATTAATTTTATTGCAGCAGAACAACAATCAACAGTATGTGTGTTAGCAAATGTGATTAAAACAATCAACACAAGAATTTGGCTCTAATACCACAAACACAAGGACACAAGATATATAGTGGTTCGATTCGCCAACCTACATCCACTGTTAGGATTCGCTCAACCTTGAGCTATCCCAAATTCACTATATGGGACTTACACCCTCACAATTAGAGTAGAAATTCCACCTCACTCAATTGACTGGGAATTCCACCCACCACTGTGCCAAAGACGACACTCTAGAGTTTCTTATAGTGGTTCCAGGGTACCTCCCTTTAATCCACTCTCGGGTTAGAGGTTTTTAAAAAGGAAAATTAAAAACCAAGAAGCACTTGCCTTAAAGCTCTTTCTCGTTGATGTGTACTTCTTGAAGATCCCACCAAAGTTGTGTCGACGTTCCTTTTTCTAGTCGTCGTGTGGCAATCACAATCTGTGGGTGACAAGGAAACTTGGCTAAACCAAAGCTTTCCTAGTTTGTAGCTTTCTTACTTGCAAACTCAATCTGAAGATTGATTGTTTATGATCTTTCTCTCAAGAGTGTTGGTCATTCCTTAGAGTGTATAACTCTTTTAAGCTCAAGGAAGATAGTAAAACGATCACACAATACTCATATTTATAGAGGAGTTTTAACGATCATATTGATTGTCCAGGACCGACAGGTCAGTGTTCATATTTATTACCGTTCAACCACCCGACCGTTGCACATTAAATGCACCCTCAACAACATTATTACTTCCTGACTGACATGTCGTTGTCGCCGATGGGTCGACACTTATGGCACCGAGAGGTCGGTCCATACGAGAGACTCGTTCTGGTGCAAAAACATGCTTGACAGAAGTCTCCTCTTTGGAAACCTGTTACCCAAAACGACCTATCGCCCTTTGCCGAGGGGTCGGTCATGTATCTCCCGATCGGTCTTCGCTTGTCGATATTTCTGTTTTATAGAGAGCCCTTATAAGTTCCCAGTCCAGAACTTAGAAGTTTTATACCGACGAGTCGTTGACCACGAGGGGTCGTTCAAGTTCATCACCGATGGGTCGGTGCATACGAGACTCTCGGTCAAAGGTATTTCCAGTATGACAGTTTTAATTTCCAGAACCAATACAATCTGGCCGATCAGTCTTTAACCACGATGGGTCGATCCTGACAATACCGAGAGGTCGGTGAGATAGACTGGTCGTGCTAATAGTGAACATAATTTATGTTTCCAAGTTCACTACCAATTGAATGTTCTGTTTCCTCTCTAGGCATGTTTATGTTTATTACCAACATATGCAACTAAGCCTAATAGTCCTCTCTTTGGTGTGGGTTCCACCTAGGGCCATCTATGGCCTTATACCTATTATTGTGATCGCCATGACGACGAGCTTTGAGCTTGGTGGAGCATGATCTTCTTCCTCGATCATTTTGAATCTTCAAGCTTCTTGGGCAATTGCTTCTACTCGAGTCATGTAATTGACAAACAGGCCCAATTCGAATTCCGCACGTGTTTCCCGTCTAGGACCCCAGTACCATGTTTCGCAATCTGGAAAAACCCTATGTGCGAATGCCTGAGCATTTTTCCCCAACTTTCCCAATCTTCTTTCTTTCCTTCACTTTCTCTTTTCTCTTTTTTCCCTTCCTTCACCTTCTCTTCAACAAGGAAGCTTGCTTGACCGACTGAACCAAAGAAGATAAGGATAGAGGCCGACGAAAGAGCACATGAACCGACTGTTAGTGCCGTCTTCCTTTATTTTCCCTATCCTACTTTATTTGTATTTTCTTTATTTATTTATTGTCAGAATATAAATACCCCCTTTGGGGCTTGTAATGGACACGAATTGATTGAATGAATGATATTCTTCTGTGTTTGTTGAGCATTGTATGTTTGGTTATCTCCTCGGGTTCTCACCATCGCCAGAGTACGACAGCCCCCTTAGAGTTTCTTAGGTCTACACCACCTTTGGAAAGAAACCTATCATCACCCAAGGTCAGAAGCACCTTTGTTACACTGCCTCTAACCTCTGTCTTTGCTGCTTGGAGCAGTCCTATAGATTTGCATCCAAGTTCGTTTTCCTAGCCCAGATCAATCGGGTTTTCCCCAACTGCCACCAACCCATCCGACCTCCATCTTTCCTTCTTCTACCTGCACAAACCCAGACCCATTACTACAACCCATTCGCCTCACTGCCTACGTCTGTTCACCATACCCACTTTCCTATTGTCTAGAAATCCCTTCATAACTTACGTGTAACCATATCTTTAGCCCAACCTTCCACCCAACGTCAGACCATCTTACAGCTACCAACAATTCCATCTCCTAAACCTCTCAACCGTGCCAAGTTTCCTATCCTTTCTATTCTATAATTTCAATTCCATTCACATTTTCCTATCAATAAATTACCTTCCATCAGGCCTATTTAATTACCCACCTTATCCCATTCTATATTTACTTCATTATTATTCACCAACCCATTCATAATTTGATAATTCTTTAGGCCATCTACATCCCTTATTCCCTTTTAACCCAATCCCCATTGTATTAGTCTTCCACTCTTCTGCATTCCGCGAAACCCTATAAAAATAAGAGCGATTTATGACATTTTATCTTTTCTATTTAGAAAATTATAAAAAAAAAAATTATGACATTTTAATATGAACATGATTGGATACAATTGATCACAAGAGCGATTTATAATTCAATTTCATTTTTCATAGCTCTGTGCAAAAGAACATTATGGAAAAAAAAATGGATGCTTGAAATTACTTTGGCAGTAGCTAGTTCTGTTCATTTCTATTGAAAGACATCTACAAGTGAACAGAACAAGCAAGGAAAGTGATTTTGAAATCTCAAAATCTTTTTGTTTATAATGTTATTCTGTACTGGTGAAATTGATTTTTTTTTTTTTTTATGTTGATATTTCGTAGTGAAATTGATTACTGTGATTAGTCTTCTGTGGGCAGGGCGGAGGGCGTATGACCATTTTTGTTCTGGTTTCCTCACAAATCAAATCAAGTTTTATTTTGATTAAAAAAACTTGAATATAGTAATATACTTAAAAAAATTATATCTCAAAATCCATGAAGAATAAATTTTAAATAATATTTTATTATAAATTTGATTAGGATATTTTATTTAGATGTTTCACACTTGTAAAAAAAATGTATGATTTTTTTTAGTGTATAAAAGGTGCCATTTCAAGACTTCACCTAGGACCCCTGAGATCTCAAGGCCGGCTTACGTGTAGGTAAAGGTTGTCAGCTGCATTGGGAAATGGAGAGAAGTTTTTGACATGTGCAAATGTAGAATGGGAAAGGAAAAGGAAAGAGGTGTATATAAAAATATTTTGGGGGTGTATATAACATCACCCTCAACCAAAATGGACCAAAATTCTTGCCACAATTTAGTTAGAAATTTTATCCTAGTACAATATTTTTAATATTATGGAAAGTCTAAAAAATATTGATATTTTGGTGTCAGGTGGGTCTAAAATTGAAGTTCTGCTAACCCCTTTTTCTTTAATTTTTTTAGTACATGACCTACACTAATAAGCACTTATTCATTGTAAAAAAAAGAGTAATGACTAAATAAAATGCCATGAGATAAATAGGTGTTGGACTACTAATTATAGATAATATCTCATGAAAGTGAACCGGTTGGGTTTTGTCAAGGGATGGCCTCTGGTTATATTGATCATAATCCAATTTTAAAAACTAGGGTTTAGATCCAGACAATAGAGATAGGGTAGTGGTTTGTCTAACCTTTTTTTATTTAAAAAACAACTTCAAGCTAAGTCATCCAAACGGTTGTTTAATTTCTTATGAGTTTTTGGCAAGGAGGGTATGTTGCTGTTGAATTTATGTAAAAAAGATGGATTCGTTAGATGGAGATGAAATAGTGGTATTTTTTTAATGTATTTTTAAAACTAAATCTGATCAAAGCTATCCAAATAGTTGATCTATAATCTCTTTAAAAAAATGAGCTCTAAATTCCTATAAATAACTAAATTATTAAACTCATTTAAATGATTAATTTACTCTTCACCAAAAAGGAAAATCACATTAGTAGTGAAAACTTGGAGACAATATCAAATTCTCTATATTTAGGAAGTCTGTCTTTAATAAAATTTTAAGTAGCTCATACATTTTTAGTTGTAATATATTAGGCCTGTAAACGGACCCAGTCCGGCCCATCGACCTGGAGTCCATTTACGATCCGGACCCTAAAGTCCGATAGTACTCGCGGGCCAGATCCTGCAGTCCGATATTGCGCGGAGCTAGCCGCCGACGGTCCGACGGACTCTTCTATTAGACTTAAAGTATCGTTTCAATTTGAAACTTCCAACATTAGGCACGCCGCATGCAATGTAGCTCTCTCTCGCCGCTCTCTCGCCACTCTCTCGCCTCCTCTCTCACCTCTCTCTCGCCCCTCTCTCGCCTCTCTCTCGCCTAGGTAAGTTCTCTGGGTCTCTCTCTTGGCTGTTGTGATTACAGACAAGAACACAGGAAGGTCCAATGGCTATGGATTTGTAAGTTCTTAATATATTTCTATATTTTCTTCTTTTCATGCAATACATCTCTCTTCCCCTTTTGTGTGTTTTTTTTATTTGTTTTGGTATTAATACTAATTTTCTTGGCTTGTTTCTCCATATCCTTTACTGAAAATCCAAAAGTGTTGAATAAAACCCAAGATCTAGAGGTGGGTATTTCTTAGAAAGGAACCAGGATCAGGAATCAAGAATTAATTATAAAGGTGCGCTTATTAGCATAGGGCCAGTTACTATTATAGGGCCAGACTGATCTCTATCTGGTTTGTAGTTCTCATTTTTGTATTTGGATCACAGTCCCAATCAGCCATTATATGATATGCTGGTTCAAAGGAAATGTCTTTCCTTGGTTTTTTCCTAATCTCTCCCTCCCCAAGACCATAGCTAAAAGGGCTAAAGCCTACACAGAACAGGAAACAGGGAACGAACAACTAGAGAAGCAAGAACTACTTATACGCTAGTGCTACCTACTGGCGACTGGAGTATTCTGAAGAGAATCGTCAATAAGCACAATTTTCTTCCAAATTTCATCTCAAATGGTTTTTTTTTTGGGTTCCCCCATAAATTCTTATTATTTGTACCAGAAATGATTTTTTTATTAAGGTGTTCAGGTCTCTTAGAACATCGGACTTCTATAGAGATAGATTGGCAAAGAATGGAATGAGAATCGTTTTCTAAAATCTAAGACTTGGGATGGTTTTACATTATCATCTGATATTATAATGTGATTCTTCATCTGGCCATTTATTTGCTATTTGATGGAGAAAGCGTTTGTAAGAATTGTTCAAGGAGAATCAGACATAATTATACATGTTATTTTTGTCGAATGGATGGTTTCCCTTCATTAGCAGCTGTCTCTGTGGCTGTGTTGCTGGCTTTTGAATTTGAATGTTAATTACTGTCATTACAGTCAATGGAGAGCAGAGCTTGCACGAGTGAGCCAAAAACTAGGATGGAAGATAAGAGTGTAGAAGGCCAATATTGACAGCTCCACCGAGGTTGAGATGATGAGGTCCCTACTTTATCTTGCAATTTCTAATTAGGTAATATTGTAGCCATTAGAAGCAACACATGTTTTTTGCTTCACTAGTTTTAGTTTCAGAAAACATGTTTTCTTACCTTGTGATGGCACGATTTCTACTGCAGCAATGCAATATGTCATGTTACCATTTCTTTGATATATAAACCAAGTCCTAAATTCCTAATCTCTCCTTCCAAGACCATAGCTATCTGATCTTTTTATGTCTAATTCTACTTATGACTGGTGGCTTCAATTTGCAAGTGGACAATTGCAGCCAAGGAACATTTAAACAGTGTAGAACAGACGTTCTTGTTTTGATTTTTAGTCTTTCTTCTCATTTCTTGATAATTCATTTTGTTCTATGATTATTACATTCTTTGTGTGTTTCTTGGGCCTTTTGGAATCACTATCTTAAGGATTGGTGAGGCTCTAGTTCCCTTGGTAGGGGAATTTTTACAGAAAATGGTAACTCTTATATGTGCTACTATTTTACTATGTGCGTTTCCCTGTACAAAAGGATTCATGTTCTTCTTTTCTCTATTGCTTCTACACTTATTCCTTATTGTATTTTTTATTTGGGCTTTTTCACCTTATAGTTTATGAACCACTCCAGCAAGTTGAGATCTTGGTTGAATATCTTGGCCATTTAATAAATGGGTTGACTCTTCTTGAACCCATTTATGGGGTATAGCTTGAAATGTTTATTAGGTATCAGTGATACAGTATCACCCATATAACTCTTTGCTGATAGCAATTCACTACCTAAGAATGGTAAATGGTTTAACTGGGAAGTTAAAGAAATAAAGTAAATGATTTAACTGGGAAATTAAAGAAATAAATGATACTATAGTTGTGTAAATGATACCAGTCTCTATTTCTGTAATCCAACTTTTATTGTGAGACACTTCTGTATCATAAAAAAATTATATTTATGATTTCTTGTTGGATATTTTATTTTAATATTTCATATTTATTTACTCTAACTTGTTCATGGGTTGTTTTTCATATATTGCATCATTAATCTGTTTTTTTTCATTTGCTTTCTCAGGTCTTGACTTAGTTTATAAATATTAACTGAATTTGAAAATATATCATGGAAGAGATGCATTAAGAAGAGGCGAAATAGAGCAAGAGAGACATTTTATATTTCTATTTCATATATTTTTTTTTTGCATTAAGGGTAATAAGCCCAATTTAAACTTTTCATATTTTCAATTCTCAGCAGTCTTTTTTTTAGTTTTTTCCCTCTATTTGATGCTAATAGCTAATAGTGGTAAGAAGTTTGAAATTTCACTAGTGTAGTACATGTGAAATCAAGATTTAATTTAAATGTGTATTTAGCTTGGTAACATAAAATTTTAGAAGTTAAAAAATGGATAATGGATCTATTAGCATTTTCAAGTTAAAAAATGGATGTTGAACTTGTTAGTACCAAATTTTAAATTAAAAATGGATATTGAGTTCAGTAACATAAAAATTAAATTTTAATTTTTTTTTATATAGGGTCGGTTAGTAGCAAAGCAGAAACTAGGGCCTAAACTGGATGAAAGAGATAAACGGACCCTCATCGGGCCGCGGACGGTCCGATAGCCCGATCGGGCTGGGCCATATTCAAGTCTAATCCGATCATGTATTATCGGGCCGGGCCGCTGACGGTCCGATTATCTTATCGGGCGGGCCGGATCCTACCGTGCTAGGCTGGACTTGGGTCCGTTTATAGGCCTAATATTAGTAAAATTTAAGTCGGTTATATACTTTTTGTTGTAATATATGAAAATGACAAGGATAATAAGTGGGTAAAATTTTAGACCCACTTAATTATTTCAGCTAGATAGTTTTTAAGCTTAAAAATTTAATTATTACAAGCCTGTGATTTTTAATAGTTTATTTTGTAGAGCTACAATCATTAGAAGAGTTTTCAAATTTGATCATTAAAAGCCATTAGTTTTTCATAGTTTATTTTGTAGAGCTAAAATAATTAAAAGAGTTTCCTTTAAATTATGTTATCCATAAATTCTTTATCCATCTTACTCAAGCAGCGTGTTAGCACATTCTTTAGTCACCGGTAAATCTTTTGGCTAATTGAAGTCTCAATTTTAATCAATATTGAGTATCATTTCAAGGATCTTGACTTTCCTTTGTAATTGATTTATACCATTTCATCCATTATCTTCCTTTTTAGGCATTTATAAGAGTTGTATAAATAATAAAGTGGACTGTGTCGAATTGTTCTCGTGAAGAACATTAGCTTGAGGTTTCTTCTCGAAAAAAAATTACTTGGAAGATTATAACTCATTCCAACCGGTAGAAGCAAGCCATGGTTGCAGACAATGTAATAAATATCTCTAATATTTCTATTTTTATCACAAAATAACTTTTGCGCGTTAAAATATAAGTTTGTCCCGTCTGTCATTTTTAATGGTAAATTTTAGTTAAAAATACATTTTTATATCAAGAAACGTTAAATTTTTATTAAAATCACGAGATTTTACCAATTTTCATTAAAAATGCTTTGGCCAAATATACATTTTTTACTTTTGAAATATCATTCATATTTTCAAACTCCAACCACATTATTTATTTGTTATACTTATTTTTATTATTCTTTAAATATTATATTTTTCCCGAGATTTTTTCCTTAAATTCTCAATAAAAACTTGAGAATTTAAAAATATCCTGCTATTAACTGTTGACATTAATATTCCGACATGGAGATTTGTAATTGTAACAATGGTTGGTGATGCTAACCTGTGTCTCCAATAGAAGGATAACATGGAGCAGCTGTTAGAAACCTTTTTGCTTCTCATTGCAGTGTATAAAGGAAGCTGATTCTTCATAATGGAATCGGGATTTAACAAGTCAATAATGCTTCGAATGTTAGATCTATCTTACAATATTATTTTTCCAATCAAAATCTCATCTATCTTAAGTTAATTTTTCGATTTTTACGTTACTATTTAACCCTATTATAAATTATAAAATCAATTACTTCACTGTCTACACTGTTTCTTTTATAATAATTTTCCTTCACAACTTACATTTCTGGTGGTCTACCTCTCTTTCTCATGTCTGGAGTTTGTAATTATTGAACTTTGTGTACTGGGATCTATCTCAAATCTTCTATTTATATAACTAAATCACCTTAAATAAGATTCTCTCATTTTGTCATTTATTAACTTATTTTTAAACCGTCTCTAGTGTAACCATTTCAGAATCTATCTTTTAGAGTTAATCTACTCATTTAATATAGCATGTACATTTTTATAATTTTCACTCATCTATTTATCTTTTTTCATTATCCAACACTCTACACATTTATTTATTTATTTCTTATTCTGTTTTTATCAAAAATTAGAGTTCAAAGAAGTCAAATAAATTAAATGAGTTTTTCGACTCAACTCAAAATATTCAATACATTTCAATGACTCATTCAAGTCAAAATCTTCTTAACTCAAATCAACTAAGAACTCTGCTTGAATCAATTCACAAGAGATAATTTATCATTTAATTACATCAGTTATTCTGAAGCAAAAGCACCAGTATAAAAGAGGGCAGTGCAAGCTGAAAAGTCTGATGGGACATGTGATTGGAAGACCACTAAGCAGTAAGCATGTGACTTGTCGAGTGGTCTCTAAGTCAATGACCGTTCATATATGATAAATGATTGAATGATTTTGATAAGATCATAAAGTGGATAACCCATTAATTTCTCAAATAGGACAAGCAAGATTGGAGAAAATGGGATGTTGCGAGTTCGAACTCCTTGATCTAATTTTAGTGTGTTTTAAGAATAGTGGCTTCACCTATAGAGGTTTTACATTGAATATCCTATGGTTTTTCATATGTAAATAAAAAAAAATGATGCTTTTTAGCCTATTTAAATTTGGTAGGTTGAGTAGAAAACTAGAAATTGGTGAGATGATGATAGTAGAGATGAAAGGGAGAAACAAAACATCTCTTTTGGAGGGGTTGAAGTATAAATTGCAATATTTGAGAGATTTTTAATATATTTTTTTTTATATTTTTATGGATTTTCTGAATGTTTTAATAGTGTTTTTTTCTTTCCTTTTTTATCGGAAGTGTGCGTGGAAGGGGAAGGGAAAGAAAGAGTGAAAGTGAGACTGCAATGAGAGAAGGAGATCGAATAGATTTATGAGAATTGATTGTCAAGAATTGGTTGTTCATTTGAGATGAGATATCTTTTATTGTAATTTTTAATTGTTATGAATTAAATTGAGATTGGAGTGATGGTTAAAAATCTTCCGTAGAATTACTCGATGTGTGTGGAGACGAAGGCTAGCATATATCCCAAATATTAGTTTGATACTTTAAAAGGCCAATACACCTTGGTAAAAAAAAAAATTAGATCTTGCAGCAGCATTTATTTGATTTCTCTTATTAGCATTGGAAGATCAGTAGATCACTGGAGTGGAAGAACCCATTTCAAATTGATTTTGGAGTAAACCGCATGCAGATAAATGTGTTTCTAATTTTTATTTTATGATTTTCAATTTTACAGATGTATGTTGTCACTATTTTTCTAATATCGTACTAATCTTTAATATTCTAATTTTCGGGGTTTACAGAGACCAAATAGAACGGTCTTGATTTGATTGGATTAAAGAGCTGATATCTTCCTTGAATCAATTAGGTCATGCTTTGAAACTTCAATTTTTTAAGATAGCTATTTAGACACCCCACTTTTCTTTTAAGAGGCATCCTATTTTAAAATTTTATATGAAATTATTATTTACCCCTCAATTTTATGTAGAGGAATCATCTTTTAAAAAAAATTGAGGGTAAAATGATAATTTTAATACAAAATTTTAAAATGAGTGTCTCTTAAAAAAAAGTAGAGTGTTTAAATAACCACCCTTTTTTAAAATGTGAGGGAACCACAAAAACACTTTGAATTGAAAACGGCCTATATTTGAAGTTGAGGTCTATAAAATCACTCTGATGTTTTTTAAACCTGTTAAATTTTTATAATTTTAAATTAATATTTTATGCTCTAACTTTTTTAAACAATCAAACTCCTGTGACAAATCATAATTACTTAACTTTTGAAAAATTAGCTGAGACACAAATCAAATGACTTGTCACATTAACAAAATGTATAAAAGGGTGAAACTTAAAGGTAAGTTTAGCATTTTCTTAATAATTTTGATAATTATGGATAATGTACAAGATATTATTATACTTACTCTAGTAATTTTATTAGAGTTTCATAATTTTTTTGAGGAATGGTTTCATTTTGATTAATTTATTAACTATATAAATTGTAACATCTCGGATTTCCTTATATTATAGATATATTGGGTTGGCTCATTTGAATTGCGATTTAATGAAATTTGAAATTAAAAGTTGAAATTGACACTAAATGAGTCAATTACCCAATTAAGACTCATTAGGCCATAGATGAGTTTGATTTTAAAGTAATTGGGTAAGTTTAGTTAAATTAGTTTGAAATGGATAAATTAGTGCATTTAATGCATTAAAGTCCACCTCATCAAGTGAGGTGGCATGTGAGTGTTGTGGCATTGCCAAGTGGCATACATGTCATCACAAGAGAACCAACAAAGTAAGGTTGTAACATCATCAAGTGACATGGCTAAGTGGGACCTAAGTGCCATGTGGTGACTAAGTCTGTCACGCCCCGATCCGAAAGTTGGGCCTGGAATTTTTTTTTTGAAAGACTAAACTAGCACAAGCATTCTAACGGGGTTGGATCAATAGTTAGGCCCAAAAGGCCACACATGATCTCAACATGTGGACTCAAATATATACCATAAGTCTACCCCAAAGAGATACAAACATAAACGCACATAATTCCAACCAATGAATTTTCATTGAAACATCATCAGAGTAACTACGAATACATGGTAGTTTAATACATCATATTAATGCAAACTAAGTACCACACACGGTACTTTACAAAAACAAATGGTTCAAAGAACCAAAAACAAATATGAGGGAATTCCCCTCAGTAGGAATCTCAAGGCCACGTCGCAGCTTATCCACCCTAAGCTTCAAACAGAGGGTTCTCCTCCTCGGGTTCATCTCCTAAAAGATGAGTGGGCTGAGGTAATTAGCCCAGTGAAGGAAATATAACAGTGCAGTTTAAGTAAACATCAGGTTAGTAAATAATCAACAGTTACAATAATATCTCATGCTTGACAATAAATTCAAGTATAATCTCATCATCATTTCCATTCTCATAATCTTTTCCATTACTATTGTCATCCAATGTAACGCCTACATACTACGCTGAGACCATCGTATTAAGTCCCGACACGGTCAAAATACATCATTGCAAGTACATCTCCGGCCCTCACATGGCCGATACTGACACTCCTCAAGTCAGCAACTGTCGACACCCATGGTCCAATATACGTAAACCATCTCACACACATGGCCGATATTGTTCAATAGTGAAGGGCACGGAAGCAGTAGTACACATTTCATATGATCAACATCATAGCATTCATAAGCATCATAAGTACTTCTTACAACAGTACGTCAAATCTAGGCACATGGGTGGGTTCATCAAATCTGAAACCACTCATTGCTCAAGACTCATCTCATAAGAACTTGATTACACCTACTGCAAAGTTAAATTCCCTCATCGTAATTGTGTTGTATCGCGGTCTCTGTACAACAAGCAAACAAGTGCATAATCAATCATAAGTCAATATACATAACATCAAATGCATACATACAAGTAGTTTTTCAAAACCATACTTGTTTTCCCAAAAATCTCCAAGGTAAATGGAATTGAGTCTCCTACTTGGTTTCTAACAATTTTAAGTTATAATAATCCACAATATAGAATTAATAAGGTGCTCAGTCCAAAACTCATATTGTCTTATGGGCATGACTAGATTGACTTATTGAGTTAGGTCTAAATACTCAGGTCACTTCTCGGTTGTCTTCTGGATAGGACCAGATTAGACATGTTGAGTAAGGCCTCGAGGTCACTCAGTGCCCGACAAATAGACTCGGCTGGAAGTGAATAGAATAGTATATACACTATAGTAATAAGAGAAGATGGTTAGTACATTTTTAATTTAGTAAGGGCATGAACATCACATGCATCATCAATCAATCAAGAGTTTACATTCAAAAACTGGGTCCCTCGAAACATGCCTCAGAACTAAGTACTGTGGCTTCGGATCGTCCGAACCACTGCCTAAGCTAGTCACTGACTTCGGACCTTGGGTTTGGCTTTGGATCGTCCGAAGATCGGGTCTCGAATCATCCGAAAGTCCTTCCGAACCCAAAAATCTGAAAAACTGGTCTCGGTGAGTCTGCGTGTCTCGGATCATGCCGAGTGAAGCTCGGATCGTCCGAGAGGGGGTCGGTCCTTCCTAACATCCAGCTGAGAAAAACTTGCCTCAGACGCTTCGGGGCTTCGGGCTGAAACTCAGAACATCCAAAGGGCTGACTTCGGATCGTTCGAAGGGTGCTACCCTCGGACAATCCGAAGCTCGACTCTCGGATCGTCCGAGAGTCGTCTTCCTCTACTCTCTGCAACAACAGACAGTAACGGGCAGACACTGCATGAAATACGAATCCAGAAACAGTGGGTTTTGTAGATTCGATTTTCACATCTAACCGGTCAGATGGACTCCTTAGTGAGTCCTCTTTCCATGAGGAGTGATTTGAAACTTTATACCTTAGTAGGCTATCCGATTTTAACACATAAAACACACTGGTATAAAGAAAACCAAGTTTTTCCTTAAACCTCAAAACTATTTTACTCATTCAAAACTTGGCCAAACTGGGTTCTATTTGATTCTAAAGCACTTAAAATTTAAAGAATAACACAGTGGTTACCTTCACTTGAGTTCCTGGGCTGAAAATCTGACTTTTAAAAATTCTTCCCTTTAAGCTATGGTTAAGCTAAAACTGGGAAAAATAGAGGCAAAGGAGAGCTGGTTTGATCACAGAGCAGCTGGGAGGGAGAGATAGAAAATTTTCTAGGAGTTAAACCAGTGATCCGAGGGTGACTTTATAGAGAGGATTGATCAATCGAAGGTGGCCGGATGACCACTGCATGCAACGTTCGAAATTGTAAACCACTGTTCGGTTGGTTTGGTTGCAGATAAGTCCTCCTCAAGTTCTGGTTTTGCAAAAAGGCCCTCTTTTAAATAAAAACTTGATTTTTAACTAAACACATGATTTTAAAGGCTCAAGAATTCTAATCCAACTTGACAGATAAGTTGAGTTTTAAAAACTCTAATCATCATAAAAAATTGGAGATTTAAAACTCACAAAAAACCATAGATTGAAATAAAACCCATAATTTAACATTATTTACGTGTTTTAACTTGTGTTAAATAAAACAATTTAAAGTCCTCATTTTTGGGGTTTGAAGAAATAAACTAGACCATACTAGAATGGTCTAACACGCTATACTTGTTTCAAAATTTATCTCATTTCAAAAATCATTTAAAAATATTTATTTCTCCCTTTCGGGATTTTGACGGGCGGTTTCAAATACTATTTTCTGAAAATAAAATTATTTAAAATCAGAAATAGAAATCCTTGACTAAGGAGAATAATATCATCCAATAATAATCACATAATAATGTAATTAATAAAATAATAACAATAAGCAGTAAATTACCATTTTGCCCCTCCAGCTGGACGAACTGGATCACTGAACTGAGCTCAGATTGGGCCACACCTGGGCTTTTCACAAAGCCCTAACCGTAATCTTCGAGATTAACCAGTCCAAACATGATTTATTAAACTAAACTACGCCTAATTTGGATCAGGGTATTACAAAGTCACCACATGCATGGCCGACCATGTCATGGGTTAACTTGGTCAACCACTAGTGAGTTCAAGTCTTGAGTTAAGTTTTACTTGAGTTGAGAAGGTGAAGGGATGAGATGGTTGGCTTGTTTAAGTACATTGTACTTAGACACTAGGGAAGCCAAAAGACTCATTGGGAAGCCAAGTGGTCTCTTTGGTTTAAACCAAAGGTCTCCTTGGTTAAACCAAGAGCCTCATTGGTTAAGACAAACCATAATGAGAGGAAATGAATAGTTTTAATCTTAAACATAAAAACACAAACCAATGGGCACTCCAAAACCCTTGGCCGATCCTTCCTCTCTTAAACAAGAGATTTCTCTCTACTCCTCTTTTCTCTCTCTCCCACCTCTATCTTATACTTAGAGAATTTCAAGAGCAAAGAAAGAAGAAGAAGGATTAAGAAAGAAAAAGACAGATTAAAAGAAAAGAAGGAGATTGAAGAAAGGTATGCCTAAACTTAATAAAGAATCAATGGGGATTAATTTTAAGGTTTCAAAATCACTAAATTTAGGACCGGTTATTGACTGATCTTAAGACCAGTTATTGACTGATTTTGGATCAGTTACTTAGTTGTTTTTAGGACCAATTCATGACTAGTTTTTGGGGCTGATTTTCAGTATTCAAATTGTTGAAATTGGGGATTGCTTTGGCTAGTAAAAACCTGCCATAGTATGACTGATTTTCAGACTTCAAATTGTTGAAATTGGAGACTGTTTTGGCTAGTAAAAACCTGTCATAGTATGGACTGATTTTCAGCCTTCAAATTGTTGAAATTGGTGACTATTTTGGTTAGTAAAAACCTGCCACAGTATTTACTGATTTTCAGTCTTCAAATTGTTGAAATTGGGGACTGTTTTAGCTAGTAAAAATCTGCCACAGCATGGACTGATTTTCAGTTTTCAAATTGTTGAAATTGGGGACTGTTTGGACTAGTAAAAACCCACCATGGTGGTTCGGCCATACAAGCCTTAGCTAGTGGGTAGGATAAATTCATTAGGTTAAGTACTAAAGATGGAATCGATGTTTTAATGTGATTAAGGATGGAAATGAGATGAAAGAGGAAGAACAATGGGTTCTGCCATGTTGTATGGACAAACACCATGGAGGATTTCTATGGATCACTTTGTTTAAAATAACATAAGGATTAAAAAAATGGTCAAAAACCAAAAGATAAGGTTCAGTCATATTGTATGGCCGAACCCCCTTGATGGGTTTTTAGTGTAAAATAAACACATTTTAAGAAAATGGGACCATAGGGTTCGGACATGTTGTATGGCCGAACACCATTGAGGGATTTTTGTTGAACATGAATACACTTAAAAGGAAATGGGACAATAGGGTTCGGCCATATTGTATGGCCAAACCCCATTGAGGGTCTTAAGCGGGTTAAGGACAAGGAATGTATAAATGAATTGAGAAACGAACATGGAACTTAGATAAAGATAGGGACGATGAAATTAAAATGGAAAATCAAACTAATATGTATGTTTGAATTTGATGAGGTAAAGAGGTTTGCAAAATGATTGCGACTCTTCTCACGTGACCTTTGGCGTCATCCTTACAAGATAGCATATTGTACATTGGTAGGATTCCTACCTCGTTGAGAACGCTATGAGTATAATTATGACACTGATTTATATTAAAAAATATGATGATTACTTTGGTTAAACAAATTGTATATGTTTATGAACTGATTTTTAAATGATTTGATGTATTTTAAATGATATGGCATTATTGCATACATTACCTCATGCATGGTATGGGGGGGGAACATATATGACCAGCAAGCCAAGTTCTGAGCGGTCCGGACATAACTTGGGCTTGAGACTAGCTTATATGAAGCTATGTGAACTATTGAGATTTGGCCTCGTCCATTTGAAAGGTAAGGTACGACTTATTGGGCCAAAGAGCTCCTGGGTAGGCAGTCCCGAAACTCTGCGCAGTGGGAGGAGTCAACACTCCATCGGTAATCCTGATTAATTTATGAATGGGTATACAGTGCCCTGGTGGTTGCTGCCTCAAACACTGTGGACATAATTATCGAGAAAACTATTGATATGATTGATGATGTGATTTGATATGGACATTGGGTGAGAATTCATTTGGCATTTACGCCCATGACATGACACATATAGTAGCATGATTATGATATGAACACCATGTACTGTTTTTAATACTTACAAGTTGTTTTACAAATACAACATGATATATATATATACCCTTGATCTATATAACTCCTATGTGTACTATAACCCTACTTGGAATACCTACTGGGCATGTTGACTAATGCCCTACTTCTACCCTATAGATGATGGAACAGAGAATGATCAGGAAAGGAACGTGGGACCGGAAGGGAGCCAAGCATAGGAGCTTGGGAAGATTATGTTTAAATTACTCAGTTTTAATTTCAATGATGTATTGGGAGGACTACATTTTGGATTATAATAACTTAGCTTATTTGTTATGGCTTGATAATTTTTAAGTTTCTGTTTTAATTATATGGTGATTGGTTTTTCTTGCCTGATAATGACAAGTATATGAATAGTATATTATTCATATAAATAATTCCGCAAGTATTCAGAAAAGCGTGTGAAATGCTTTAGTGGATTTAGTCCACGCACATGTAATGGTGGGCAGTTAAGGGTCAAGTTTTGGAAACTCGGACTTAACTCGCGTTGTGGCGTCCTGCTCTCTCTCACTCATTTATAAAGAAATATATATATATACTCTGATTTGTGAAGGTGAGAAAGGGCGAGCGTTACAGTTGGTATGAAAGCGAAACCGGAAGTATTGAATGTCGCAAAGTAAAATTAATACGGTATCATGTCTCACTGACAGATAAGAATCTCAACTGACCGACTCTTATGAGTCTGCTGCATGGGGGCTGAATTAATTTACTTTAATGAGAATCAGACTGTAAGCATTCAATCTGAGAACAACACTTGATGAGAAAAACAACAGCAAGGGAAGGACAATCACTATAAATTATAGATTTATCAAACATAGTGAAATAGGTCATCCTTCCCCCGAACAAGAAACATCATGTGACATCTAAAAAATTTTCCCAGAATGAGAAATACAAGATGATACTTAGGCAATTTCCCCAAGTAAGGAACATAAGTGATATATAGGAGAACTAAACAAAACTTTTATATTTTATTTAGTTTAAGACTTTAAGTATATAGCTTTATATTTGAAGAAATGTTTTTTTTTTATTCTTACATAATTAACTAATCATTTAATTATATAAAAAATAAATTCTAATTTATTATAAAATTTATTTCTTTTAAATTTAAATAATGGAAATCAGGTGTCTGAATCTAGTCATATTAGCGTGGTAATACCCGTGGATCATGGAGGGCCGGAGAGCATTTTTCTATCTCATCAACCTTTATATACTGATAGGAAAAGGAACAGTAAATTTACCATAGAGTGATATATTGTATGGTGCAGTTTTTTACTCTTTTTTTTTTCCTCTTTCCCCCTACGTATCAGTGAAACAGGTATACAGTTCTAGGGGTCAAATTTGGGGTGAATTTTAAATTTATCCATATAATATGACATGAGAAACCAATGGGTTTAGGTCTCTGAAAAGGACACTGATGTACGATGTACATACCCGTTCTTGTACCAGGCTTTTACATGGATGTTAACGTGGCATTCCAGCTACCTCTGTCGATATCCTTCTACTTTTTTGTGATATGATATTAAATTTGGGCACTGTGTATTTCTAAAAATTCTCAAATTGAATATTCAGACTAATTACGATAAGCTGATAAAAATCCTTTAAGACTTCAAGATCTTTTGACACTTTCAAATGTGTTTTCGGCACAGCCGAGGGATAACCTTATTTGTAAAATACTGTGTTTTAAGTATTTAAGCGTGTCAAAAGATCTTGAAGTCTTCAAGTATTTTTATCAGATTATCGTAATTAGTCCGGATATTTAATTTGAAATTTTTTTAAAATACACACTGCTCAAAAAATAACTTTAAAGTTTTAAAATAAATTTTATTATTTAAATAATGCTACTACTGTAGCATCATTTGAATGAACCATATGTTCATTTGAATGAATGAGGCTGAATAGTATTCCATGTTATTGTTCAGCCCATTCATTCGAATGTATACTTGAAATTTCACTTGGACACTGTAGCATCATTCGAATGAATCATCTATTCATTCGAATGAATGGGGCTGAGCAGTATTCCGTGTTATTATTCAGCCCATTCATTCGAATGAATTGAAATTACACTTGGACATTTATTCGAATGAATGCCAAAATGAACTCGTAATTCATTCGAATGAATGAAAATGCGGGGGTAAATTGATAATTTGCCAAAAAAATCTGAAAACGGTTGTGTAGAGGCAGAAAAATTGGGTGTCTATAAGTCGCGCCTAAATTTGGTCTAAAGTTTATAAGATTGATGTGGATGCCAAGGAGAGTGTAGTGTAGGACAAGATTCTTACAGGTGTAATGAAGTTCTTAATGACTCCCCTTCCTTATATGGAAGAGCAGGAATTAATCGATTTTCAACCACTTTAAAAGAAATTGTTTTGTTAGAACGTCTTGAGTCTTTCATTCTAAACTTATATTTATTTTCAGTGATAATAATCTACTATTTATTTGATAAAAAATAATATTCTCTATGTTCCAATTTAGTCGTCTGATATGAATTTTAGGATTGTTCCATTCATATTGGAGTAGCATAAAATGTGTTGAATATAAATGAAATCACATAGAGTGCTAGCCTTATATAGAGAGTTCCTTAAAAAATATAAAAATTTCAAATCAGACAACTAAAATGAGACCGAAGGAATATTTTTTTTTAGAATGAATAAAGTTGATTGAAGTGGGTTGTTATTTTATTCGTAAAAAATATTGACATGACACTATTACTTTGCTCTTTGTCTCTTATGAATATTAACTTGTTGATCCTCTCATCAAATCCTATATAGCAACTTGACATCAATTTTTCGTCTCCAAACTCTAGTTAATTCCACTTCCACTATCATGTTTTAGAGTTTGAGGGGGTGTGTTAGTTGTATAATAGTCAACTCTAAATGAGATTTGGGTCATTAAGTCGTAGACTAAGGAGATAATTTTGGATATCTGACGTGTAAATTGAGAGTGTAATTGGAATTTAAAAATCTTACAAGTCTTCCCATTTATTGTTTTATTGAACTATGCCTTGTTACTTTTAGAGAATATTTGGTATTTTAATATTAAATAATCGTACCACGTCGATTAAAACCAACAATCTCGATTTATCCATTGCAAAAAATTAAAAAGAAAATTTTCTAGAGGCATTACATAGAACAGTATTAAAAAAATTCATTGAAAACATGACTTTGGGTTTCTTGAAATTGAGGAGAGTATTGATTTTAACCATTAAATTTTATATTCTTATATTTGACAAATTAGTTATTAAACCGGTGTTGTCTATAGCAATGTCACAAATATCGTTCTCGGGATATTAACGGCAACTGTTAATATCGAGGTATTTTCATATTCTCGGGTTTTTACCGGAAATTTAATGGGAAAATCTCGCCGAAAATATAAATATTAATAATAAATAAAAATATAATAAATAAATTATTTCTCATAAATTATTCTTTGACAAAAAAAATATCATATAATTCTACATGAGTTCATTTCTAAATACAATATAGAAGTCTTCCAATATCAAAATAACATTAAAAGACACAATTATCCACCAAGAAAGTGTAATTTGAACTAAAAAGAGTATTTTGACTCTTTTCTAATTTTAATGGCTTCAAAAATTTATAGATTACAATATTGCAATATTTTTTATTTATAATTTAATATACTTACTTAAAAAGATATATTCTTAGATAGTTGATTTATAAGAAAATAGGTTAAATAAATTAGGTTAAGTATGGTTTGTAAGATCATAAGAATTAGGCTTAATTTTATGAAAAATCTAACTTAGAATGATTTTCTATTCAGTATGATTTACAATGGATGTTAAAATAAAACTTTTTGCTGATAACAAGCCTTTGGGGAAGTTTTTTTTTTTTTAAAAAAAAGAGGTTGATTTTATCAGCTATTTGGCTGACGTGTTACTTTATAATAAATTATTAAAAAAAGACGTGTTACTTTATAATAAATTATTAAAAAAATGAATTGAAAATTTTCAAATCGATTGAAACTCATTTCACAAAAACGTGAGTCTAACGTCACAAACGTGAAATATTGATTGAAATATTATTATCAATCAATCCATTCACGTCATAAATTGTACCATTCAAATAAATTAGCACTACAATAAAACAAATGTTTACTACTTATTAATCTAACATTAAGATTTGACCATTCATATTAATAGTTATTTTTATCACTTAGTTATGGAAGAGCTATTTTCTTTAAAGCCAATTCTTGTTTTGCAACTTATTTAGAATAATTAAAATAAAAATAAAAAATTTAATCTATATCCATTGCTTTATTCATGGGCTATTGTTTTAAATTATAAAATTTTATATATACATTTAAAATTATATTAAATTGATATATATTCTATTATTTAAAATTTGAAGATAAATTAATTTAATTGACATTTTATATTGATAAATATGTAAAAGTTTAAAATATAAGAAGTGAAGGAAGATGAAAAGCCATGTGCATTAACCGCTAAGAAAGCATAGTGCGAGACTCCCACGTGCGGGGGTGCTTGTTCGGACTGCGGAAGGAAGAAAAAAAATTCCGGTAAAAACGCGTTTGTAATACTAAAACGATATTTTGCTAATATTTTCGTGATAAAAACGAAAATATCGGCGGTATTTATTACAATGGTCTATAACCATTAGATCTGGGACCATTAAAACAGATAATCTGGATTTATCTATTGTTAAAATTGAGCCGAAAACGTTTGTAGAAACGCTAGATATAATAATTGTTAAAACAAATGAATAGAAATGAGACAGTTGGCTATTTTTAGTTAAAGAAAAGTTTCAATTATAGCTAGGAACATTTATTTTGAATTTAGCTTTGACATTTAATAATAGATCTAAGCTTTAGATTTTATTTGATATGGCCATATAGGTAAAAGGTTCGTTAATATGTTGAGTATCTGCTGTAATCAATCGTCCCTTAATGTTATGATTAAAGGGAAATGATTTGTGCACCCCTCCATTTTACCCATGGTGCACTCCTTCACTTGTTTTTTCCAATTTTGCCCTCCACTTAAAAAATGATGGAAATGGAGAAAAGGTGGGTAGAGGGCAAAATTGGAAAAAAAAAATATAGGAGTGCACCATAGGTAAAATAAGGGGTGCACAAATCACTTCCCTGATTAAATTTTCAAATAACATGCATCATAGGAGTAACATCACACTAAACATCATGAAAATATTTCTAACCAATGGAAAATGAAATCAAAACAATTTTTGTCTATCTTCACCTCATTACCAATTTTAAACCATGACACCGTGTAGAGCTTTGCAAGCTTCCAAGTCTTGAATTTCAACTTGTTGATGAGCTCTTAGGGAAATAATATTACTGCAACTTCTTCCATGAATGACTAAGCTGTAGACTAAATACCTCCTATCGTGCATTTTGTCAGAAAATATTTGTCTTATACCAATCTTCCTACATTTCCTGCTTAGGAACAATCGAAGCTCGTCTAATCATTAGTGACTCACCTAAATCACCATATGTGATGTCATCTTCCCCAAACGATTCTGATCTTGAAGTGGACGATTTCTAAGTTCCTGCTGTCTCCAACAAGTTCAAGTCTCTCTTCGGGCATTCTGATGCAATGTGTTCGTTCCTCTGAGTTGCACTTGGAAGCATTTTACCTTAGCTTTGCCTTTAGAACTTGAAGCTTGAGCTTTACCCAGAGGCTTCCTATGCACCTTAGAAGTCCCTATTTTCCTCTTTCCCCTGCAAATTTGTTAGATCCACTAAGTTGAATGTAGATGTCATTCTGCACTGTCTCTTGTGTAGCATTTCAAGCTGCACTTCTTTTCGGTAAGTATCACTAACATTATAAAAGTCAAACGGAATAAGAGCATCAACTAAAGTAAGTTTGAACCCGTTTCCATACAACAGTAAAAACAACCTTATGTATATTCCGCAATTGTTCTTTGTCCTAACTTGTTCAATTCTATTTTCAAGAGCATGCTTACTAGAATATCGATCAAAAGGTTTTTGCAATAACAATTGATAACTATTGAGTTAATGATTCTATGGTTACAAAGCTTGTTGAGAACTTGGGAGGGAATCTACTACTTGGCGGTAGGTTGTTTTATGTGCATGGTTTTACACATATTTTAAATTTAATAGTTGAAAAAGACATGTAGAAGATAAATAAGAATGTTGATAAGATTCATGACAACATCAAATATGTCATTGAATCACAATCAATGTTGAAAATCTTCAATGACATGTGTAGGCAAGTTAGAAAAGACTCTAAGAAGAAGTTAATAATGGATGTCCCTATAAAGTGGAACTCCACATATAAAATATTAGTTGTGGCTTTGTAGTACAAAGATGCATTCCAACTAGGAAAATTGGGATACCAACTATAAAGAGAAAGGGAGAGCACCATCTTGGAATGAGTGCGTGAATGTTAAAGAATTTTTTAAGCTTTTAAAGAAATATTACTATGCTACAAATGGGTTTTTTGGTTCTAAATATCCAACCTCAAATTTATTTTTTGGAAGAAGTTTGTGATATTAGGCTACATTTATTTGAACGTCCAATGATTACTAACAATGTCCTTACCCTAATAATAGATAAGATGATTGAGAAGTATTGGGACATTTGTAGCCTAGCTAGCTATTACACAATTCTTGGATCATCGGTATAAGATGAAATTGACGGAGTTCTATTATCCAAAAATTGATGATGTTAAGGATCAAATGAAGAAAGTTGTACACAATATTAAGAATCTTTATAGAGAGTATGAGGCCCAATCGCCAGTGCATAGTGCAAAGAGACCTTCTACTTGGCAAGGTGATTGTGGTGGAATTTTTTCGTCAATATCATATAGAACAAAATTGGTGAAAAATATTAAAACGTATCATGATGAAAGCTCAAGTTTTATTCATAAATTACATCTTGATCAATAGTTGGAGGAACCCATCTTTCCTTGAAGCAAGGATTTGATATGCTTTGGTGGTGGAAGAGTAACTCTCTCAAGTATCCTATTCTTGCAACGATGGACTGTGATATTCTAGTAATTTTAGTATAACTTATTGCGTCAGAATCTGCTTTTAGTGTGAAGGTAGATTTCTTGACCAGTACCATAATTCATGCTTTCAAAAACTCTTTAATAGTTAGTGTGGCCAAGATTGCATCCAAGGTATTTTTAGTGTTTATCTCAAATTGTTTTTCTTTTCAATTTATTTTGTAATAACATATAACTACATTTATATTTCTCATGCTAAGTTAGGTAGAAGGGAGTTGGGCATGATTGAAGATCAACTTAGTAATTTAAATTTGGATTTTATGTTCATTGATAATGATGATTGGTAATCCATTATCTTTCTAAATAAATTCTATCAATCAATGTCATTTAATTTTATCATTCTTTTTTTAATTTTGACTTCCATTATCATTTTGGCTGATGTAGTACTGTTGATGACATTCATGCCTCAACTTTTGCACGTATACAATAATTCCAGTGATGTTTAATATTTAGTTTTTAGTAGTTCCACGTTCATTGCTATTGTTGCTTATTATTGAGACTATAATGATTTTATTATAGGAGCTTTTGTTGCTTTCATAAACTCTGGTGGAGGTTGTTTTTTATAATCTTAGGCAGAGATAGTAAAAGAGAATGGGGTCTTCATGCTTGTAAAATATTATGGTGTTTTCCTTTTATGAAGGAGGGACCGTGTATTCTATTAGATAGAGAAAAGAAATAAAAATAAGAAAAGCAAATAAAAGGGGGAAATCCTTAAATGGGGAAATACAATATTTAGTAAAATCTTAATTATTCTAACACGGCCCCGCAAGCTGTAACGTGTTCGTAAATAACATAAAGCTTGGAGATGGCAGAATTTGTAGTGAAAAATGGTGCATTGGTTGGCCATAGGAGATGAGTTGGCAGCACACTAATTAACTGTGAGCTGGCAGGACACTGACTGACTGTGAATATGTGGTGAACTAGCAGCACACTGATTGGTTATGACTTAACAATCCACTGATTGATTGTGAATTGAGAATACATGCGATGAATGGCGTGAGAAAGACAGATTGAATTTTTTTTTTTTTTTTTAAACGGTGATTGTGAATTGAGAATACATGCGATGAATGGCGTGAGAAAGACAGATTGAATTTTTTTTTTTTTTTTTAAACGGTCAAAGTGACAATGTTGCACTGCAAGAATGGAAATTGAAACAACCATCTTTTCCCTAAAAGCAATGTATAAAATATCGCTGATTTCGTGTTAAAAATGTAATGTTGACGCCAATGTTGTTTTTACCAGGAATTTACACAATCAATTTGCGTTAAAAATGCATTTTACCCGCAAAAAATTATTCCTCTAACTCCTCCGTTTGCATCACTCACGAATGACGATTAAGTTTTCTCTCCATGCGTTTTTCATCTTTCTTCACTTCCAGTATTTTAAAGTTTTTACATATTTATCAATATAAAAAATAAATTAAATTTATTTATTTTAAAAATTAAATAGTAAAATATATATATATATATATATATATATATCGATTTAATATACTTTTAAATGTATATATAAAATTTTATAATTTAAAACTATAGCCCATGAATAAAGCAATAGATATAGATTAATTTTTTATTTTAAATATTTTAAATAAATATCAAAACAAGAATTTACTTTAAAGAAAATAACTATTCCATAACTAAGTTATAAAAATAATTATTAATATGAATACTAAAATCTTAATGTTAGATTAATAAGTCGTAAACATTTTGAAAGTTCCCTTTACACGGGTGCTAGAACAACCTAATTGACTTTAGAGGAGGGTGAATAGGTCAATCCAAATTCGTTGGTCCTTTTTTATTTTACTTGATTGATTAATTTAAATGCAGCGGAAACAACAATCAAGAGTGTGTGTGTGTATTAGCAAATGTGATTAAAAACAATCAACACAAGAGTTTAGCTCTAACACCACAAATATAAAGATACAAGATATATAGTGGTTCGGTTCGCTAACCTACATCCACTGTTAGAACTCGCTCAACATTGAGATATCCCCAAATTCACTATGTGGCGACTTACACCCTCACAATTAGAGTAGGAATTATACCTTACTCAATCGGTTGAGACTTCCACCCACCACTGTGCCAGAGACGACGCTCTAGAGTTTTTTATAGTGGTTGCAGGGTCCCTTTAATCCACTCTCGGGTTACAAGTTTTTAAAAAGAAAATTAAAAACCAGGAACCACTTACCTTAAAGCTCTTTCTCGTTGATGTTTGCTTCTTGAAGATCCCACCAAAGTTGTGTCGACGCTCCTTTTCCAGTCATTGTGTAGCAATCACAATCTGTGGGTGACAAGGAAACTTGGCTAAATCAAAGCTTTCCTAGTTTATAGCTTTCTCATTTGCAAACTCAATCCGAAGATTGGTTGTTTATGATCTTTATCTCTTCCTCTCTTTCTCACTTGCAAACACCCTAAGATTGGTTGTTTATGATCTTTCTTTCAAGAGTGTTGATCGTTCCTTAGAGTGTATAACTTTTTTAAGCTCAAGGAAGATAGTAAAATGATCAGACAATACTCATTTATAGAGGAGTTTTAATGGCACCTATGGGTCGGTGTTCTGTTTTATTACCATTCAGCCACCCCGACCCTTGCGTATTAAATGCACCCTCAATGGCATTATTACTTCCCGGCCGATATGTCGTTGTCGCCGATAGGTCGACACGTATGGCACCGATGGGTCGTCCATACGAGAGGCTCGTTCTGGTGCAAAAATATGCTTGACAGTAGTCACCTCTTTGGAAACCTGTTACCAAAAATGACCTGCCACCCTTTACCGAGGGGTCGGTCCTATATATCTAGATCGGTCTTCGTTGTTGATATGTCTGTTTTATAGAGAGCCCTTATAAGTTCCCAGTCCAGAACTTATATACGTTTTATATCGACGAGTCGTTGACCATGAGGGGTCGTTCAAATTCATCACTGATGGGTCGGTGCATACGAGACTCTCAGTCAGAGGTATTTCTAGAATGACAGTTCTAATTTCCAGAACCAATGTCAATCTAGCCGACCAGTCTTTGACCACGATGGGTCGATCTTGACTACAGCGAGAGGTCGGTGAAATAGACTGGTCGTGCTGACAGTGAACATAATTCATGTTTCCAAGTTCACTTCCAATTCACTTTACAACATCCTCTCTAGGAATTTTATGTCTATTACCAATATATGCAACTAAGCCTAGTAGTCCTCTCTCAAGCCTGGGTTCCGCCTAGGGTCATCTATGGCCTTATACATGTTCTTGTGATTGCCATGACAACGGGCTTTCAGCTTGGTGGAGTGTGATCTTCTACCTTGATCATCTTGAATCTTCAAGCTTCTTGGCAAGTGCTTCTACCCGAGTCATGTAGTTGACACACTGGAACTCGGTCAAGCCGGGACACTAACAATCTCCTCCTTTGTCAATTATATGACAAAACCTAGAAGTTAACCCAATTACATGCCCACCCTTTATTACAACACATTTGAATACAAAACATTATATCAATTACATGTATATTCAAATGGATTAACAAGATTATAGCCTTCATATTCTTACTCAGCTTACTTCATTCTTATTTTCCTATTTAAGCATAAAAAAAAAGGTAACACTGGACAATCATTAGATGGGTTAGTCAAAACCATAAAACATCCATGGACTAAATATGATTTTGTTCCCCATACACCAATGAATTGCTAGGATTCCCCCAATCTCCTTGAGCTTCCCAGCTCCAAGCTTTTACTACTTTCTCCCCCATTTTGTCATTCAATTTACAAAGAGTTAGTAGGCATGCACCAAGATTAAGCACTCCCTCATGCTTCTTTCATTGGTGCATGACTGAGGTCTATTCCAACTCAAGGTTTTCCCCCATGGGTCAGTGCACACTTTTTGTGCAACAAGGTTCGTATGCCTTTGCACAAGCTGATTTCTAGCATATTGCTCCAAGGGTTAAGTAAATGTCCCTAGCTTTTTCGATTTTCCTCCCCCATTCACTAAGCAATTTTTCTTAGCTTTTTTCTTCTTTGCTCCCCACAAACTTAGCTACCCCTAAGTTGATTTCTCTTCAAGCTTTCAAGCTTGCATTCACCTTCCTCCACAAATTGTCATAACCAGTGACAGCAACTAATTAGCACATATTTTGTGCTCCCCCATACTCCAAGTATATGTGTAGCATCACATCTCAAATCCTTATCTCCCTAACATGCCGATACAAACCAACTCATTCAAACCTGCATGTGTTAGTATATCATACATAAGAGATAAATGGCATACATACACAACAATACACATATCATACTAAATCAAACCATATCATTGCATTTGACAACAAAATGTGCAATTGAGTACATATGGTGGTTGCTAAGGGGGATACTATGGGTTCTTAGACAAAATAACAAAAGTACAGCTTTTCTAAAATCTGTCCTAAGCAGAGCCATCCTGAGGGGGTATAAAAGGAGGAGGAGATGGAGTATCTGGAACTCGGTCGGAGAAGGAGGTAGCCTCAACTAGATCCTGGACAGTCAACCGGATACTTTCTAGACTATTTTCAAGATAGTCAATTCTCCTTGCTAGTTGGGATACCTTTCTGCTCATATTTTCTAGAGAGAATACTCTTCTTCTTCATCAGAGTCTCTCCAAAAATCGTCAGAGTCATCGCTCCCCTCTTCATTATCAGCTTGGTCTTCATTTCTGGTTCGACGACCATTTTCTTCATCTACTTCTTCTCTCATTTCCTTCTCGTCTTTCTTCAAAAATGACACCCTTATCAACTATGGGATCTTCTCCTACCTCAGGTTGGGTTTCCTGTTGTTCCTGAATATACACAGGATTTTCAAAGCTTGACCCAGGGCAAGACCGAGAAGCTGTTCTTTTGGTTCTTTTGGCCCACCGACTCGTACGACTTGATTCTCCTCGTTCTACAGAGTACATAGGACAAGTCAGAGATGCCGTCTTCTTGGGCATGGTTTTTCTTGGAGGAGATCCTCAAGCACTGGTTTGAAGAAGGATAAGACGAAACCTGAGCTTTACTCAATCTACGAAAATCACAAGAATGGTGATTTTCAGGCTTCTTGAGGCTTGAGGAATGAAAACCTTATGATTTCTAGCAAGAAATCACTCCGAGAGGTCCTATCAACTGCTCTAAGGCACAGGAAGAGAAGGAGGGACCACAGACCTTCTCGGGAGGGGAGACAACGAGTTTGAAAGTGTTGTCGGTTTTGCAGAAAGTGACCCCTTTTTATTTTAACTTTATGTCTCACCGATATGTCCATTCCACCGATAGGTCGACTTTTCGACTTTTCCCCCTTTTTAACAGTGCATTGATTTCACACAGTAACGACATGTTTGTCACTCCAATAGTCTATTCAGGGACATGTCGACAACACCGAGAGGTTCAGATTGCAAAGCAATCATCCTTGATTTGTGCAACTTGATGGAGATCCTAATCTAAGCATGAAAAACATATATTCATGCACATATGTGCCAAGCATAATTTCATCCAAACATGCACATACACAACAATTCTCATTCAAAAATTATATTTTTCAAAAAAACTTTGAATGGAATGTATGGCTTTCCAAGTAAAATATGTACTATGGCCAAGAAGAGTACATTCTAGACTTATATATGGCCAGTTCCTTTCTTCACGTCATAGTATTTTTTTTTTTTTTTTGCACTATGTGAACTCACATGGTCTCTTGTGAGTTCATTTTTAGTGATCTAAGATATGGAAGTGAATCTTAAACCACAACAAAACATGATTCATGGTCTATCTCCTAGGTACAAAGATTGTGGCATTTGGTGTTGCATATACACTCCTACGATCTTACCTTTGATGACCAAACCTTGGATTCATCAACTCTCTTAAGACATGATTCATTTGTCTTAGCAGAGAGTCTTGCCTTATATCCACCTTCCTTGGATTTCTTTTAGGATTAGGTGTTGGTGGATGTCTTTTAAGATTAGGCTTTTCTTGATTTTGTCTTCGTGTTTTCTTTTCCAGGTATCTCTTTAGATGATATCAATTTCTTTTGAAATGCCCATCCTTGTGGCAGAAATTGCACTTACCCGTTGAAGAGTGAGAGATACATGTTTTCCAGAGCTCATTATGGTTCATAGGTACTTTGGTGGATGAAGCACCAAATCCAGACCTATCACCATGTTGTCTACCCGGACCAAGGAGCCTTTTAAGTCTTTCATCTCCTTGGGTAAACCTATCTTGGAATTTTTCCTTTTGAATTTTTAATTCCCTTAATTCCAAAGATAGTTTCTTAACACCTATTTAAGAAGTTTATTGTAATGCCACAGATTCTCGACATCCTTGCAATAAATGGTTATCTCTTCTTGAAGAGTTTTATTACTCTCTTTTGTGTTTTAATTATTAGAGAGTTCCAGTTTGGAGATTAGGAGGTATTTTTCTGTTTTTAAGTCTTCCACTTGATTAGAGAGGTTCAAATTTTCATTTTTGACTTTGTTGAGTTTTTTAGCAATCCTCTCACTCTCAAGGAACAGGGCACTATAGGAAGCTTGAAGATCTTCATCATCTTCACTCTCATCTTCCTCTGTTACAATTGTGGATTTTTCACGATCATCAATGATCGAGGCTATGAGACCTTTTGACACAATAGTTTTTTGTTGGATCTCCTCACCTTTAGACACCCAAATTTTTCTTTACTTTGTCTGAGGGACATTCATTCATGAAATGTCCTCTCTCCCCAAAGTTGTAACAGGTTCGTTCCTTGACATCCTCTCTCTCTCCCCCTTTTCCTCTGTTTTCTTCTTGCCTTATTGGGTAATTTTTACTCGGTTCACCGTTACCCATTCTTCTCAAATTATTTCTTCTTGCAAAGTTTTTATAAAACTTTTTACCAAATATTGCCATTTCATCATTTGAGAATTCATCTTAGGAAAATTTTTCTTTTTCTTTTGTCTTCTTTTCTTTTAGGGAAGATTTCAAGGCAATTGACTTATCCTTTGGTTGTTCAAAGTGTAGTTCATAAGTTTGTAATGAACCAACCAAATCATCAATGTTCGTCAAGGACACGTCTCTGTTGTCCTCCATGACCACAACCTTGGGCTTGAATCTTTCCACAAGATTCAGGACAATTTTGGCACATACCTTGTCCTTAGGTATTCCTTCTCTTAGAGCGTACATTTGATTAACAATGTCGCTAACCTTGGACTATAAATCCATGAAAACTTCATCCTCCCTCATCTTATTGGTGTCAAACTGATTTTGGAGGAACTATTGAGGTTCCCTCATGGGTTCTCTCAAGAACTTCTCATGCTTCCTTTACAGTTTTACAGGTCATGATTCGCTTGTATTCACTATATGACACTACACAATTAAGGGCATTCATAGCTTTCCCATCTGCTGTCTGAGTAGCTTTCTCAGCAGGGGTCCAAGAGGCAAAGGGTTTGGGTGACACGGTTGTAATGGAGGCTGCAGTTTTTTCTTCTATGGGTTCTTCCCACCCAGTCTTTACAATATTTCAAACCGATGAATTAATGGAAATAAAGAAGCTTCTCATTTTCACCTTCCAAGAGGCATAATTTGATCCATCGAAATAGGGAGGTTTGGATATTGCATGACTGTCTCCCATGGTGTTCAAGTTTTGGATCTATTCGGATGATTAAATCCTTATAATGAGCATTAGGCTTTGATTCCAATTGAAAGTAACATTTACATGGGTTCTAGATCAAACTGATTGACCTTAGAGGGGGGTGAATAAGTCAATCCAAATTCGTTGGTCCTTTTTTAATTTACTTGATTGACTAATTTAAATGCAGTGAAAACAATAATCAACAGTGTGTGTGTTAACAAATGTGATTAAAAACAATCAACACAAGAGTTTGGCTCTAACACTACAAACATAAGGACACAAGATATATAGTGGTTCGGTTCGCCAACCTACATCCACTGTTAGGACTCGCTCAACCTTGAGCTATCCCCAAATTCACTATGTGGGGACTTACACCCTCACAATTAGAGTAGGAATTACACCTCACTCAATCGGCTGGGAGTTCCACCCACCACTGTGCCAGTGACGACGCTCTAGAGTTTTTTTATAGTGGTTCTAGGGTACCTCCCTTTAATCAACTCTCGGGTTACAAGTTTTTAAAAAGAAAGTTAAAAAGGAAGAAACACTTGCCTTCAAGCTCTTTCTCGCTGATGTGTGCTTCTTGAAGATCCCACTAGAGTTGTGTCAACTCTCCTTCTTCCAGTTGTCGTGTAGCAATCACAATCTGTGGGTTATAAAGAAACTTGACTAAACCAAAGATTTCCTAGTTTTTAGCTTTCTCACTTGCAAACTCAATCCGAAGATTGATTATTTATGATCCTTCTCTCCTCCTCCCTTTCTCACTTGCAAACACAATCCGAAGATTGGTTGTTTATGATCTTTCTCTCAAGAGTGTTGATCATTCCTTAGAGTGTATAACTTTTTTAAGCTCAAGGAATATAGTAAAACGATCATACAATACTCATATTTATAGAGGAGTTTTAATGGCAACGATGTGTCGGTGTTCATATTTATTACCGTTCAACCACCCAACCGTTGCGCATTAAATGCACCCTCAATGGCATTATTATTTCCCGGCCGACATGTCGTTGTCGTCGATTGGTCGACACTTATAGCATCGAGGGGTCGTTCCATACGAGAGGCTCGTTCTGGTGCAAAAACATGTTTGGCAGTAGTTTCCACTTTGGAAACCTGTTACCTAAACGACTTGTCGCCCTTTTCCGAGGGGTCGGTCATGTATCTCTCAATCGGGCTTTGCTTGCCAATATGTCTATTTTATCGAGAGCCCTTATAAGTTTCTAGTAAAGAACTTATAAGTTTTATACCGACGAGTAGTTGGCCACGAGGGGTTGTTCAAGTTCATCACTGATGGGTCGGTACATACGAGACTCTTGGTTAGAGGTATTTCTAGAATGACAGTTCTAATTTTCAGAACCAATGTCAATCTGGCCGGCCAGTCTTTAACCACGATGGATCATTCCTGACTACACCTAGAGGTCGGTGAGATAGACTGGTCGTGCTGACAGTGAACATAATTCATGTTTCCAAGTTCACTTCCAATTCACTGTACAATCTCTAGTCATTTTATGTTTATTACCAACATATGCAACTAAGCCTAGTAGTCCTCTCTCAGGCGTGGGTTCCACCTAGGGTCATCTATGGCCTTATACATGTTCTTGTGATTGCCATGACGACGGGTTTTAAGCTTGGTGTAGTATGATCTTCTTCTTCGATCATCTTGAGTCTTCAAGCTTCTTGGCAAGTGCTTATATTCGAGTTTTGTAAATGCCAGATAAGGACTCGGTCAAGCCAGGACACTAACACATTTATTTTATTGTAGTGCTAATTTATTTGAATGGTTCATGAGGTGAACGTGGATGTTAAAATAAAATAAAAGAACTGGTTGATAATAATATTTTGATCAATATTTCACATTTGAGACCTAAGAGTCACATTTTTGTGAAATGAGAACTTTCAATTTATTTGAAAGTTTTCAATTCAATTTTTTAATAATCTATAAATTTAAAAGTATTACATCAGTCAAATAGTTGATAAAATTAAACTTTTTTTTAAAGTACCCCAAAGGTTTGTTATCAGTCAATTTATTTATCTTAGCATCCATTGTCAATCACTCTAAATAGAAAATCCATTCTAAATTAGATTTTTCATAAAATTAAGCCAAGTTCCTATGATCTTACAAACCATACTTAACATAATTCGTTTAACCTATTTTCTTATAAATCATCTATCTAAGAATATATCCTTTAAAGTAATTATGTTCATAAGTAACTATATTAAATTATAAATAATTTTAAATAAAAAATATTGCAATATTTTTATTTATAAATTTTTGAAGCCATTAAAATTAGGAAAGAGTAAAGAGACCTTTTTTACTTCAAATTACACTTTCTTGGTTGATAATTGTGTCTTTTAATGTTATTTTGATATTGTATTTATCAATGAACTCATGTAAAATTGTATGACCTTTTTTTGCTCAAAGAATATTAGATGAGAAATATTTATTTATTATATTTATATTTATTATTTTTAAATATTTATATTTTCCATGAGATTTCCTGTTAAATTTTCGGTAAAATACGAGAATATGAAAATATCTCTATATTAATAAAGAACGGTATTTGTGACATTGCCTGCAAGTAGAATAGGGCTGGACTTCGATGTAGATCCCGCAGAATAGAAAAACAGAAGCAGCAACTAGCTCGATAATCTGACTTAAGTACGGCCCGGCCGGCCGGCAAGATCCGACCGACCCGATAAGATAATCGGGCAGTACACGGCTCGGCCCGATAAGATAGGGTCTGATTAGCCTTGGATTAGACCCGACCCCGTAAGCCTGTCGGACCGTCCGCTGCCCATTAAGGGCCCGTTTGTCCGTGTTCAGGCCATCATACTACAAGGTCAAATTTTCTTGTTAAACTTTAATTTTTTTATCAAACTGAGCACAATAAACCAGATATTTTATTTTAATCTAAATCAAAGTTTGAAAAATTGAAATTAAGACTTGATTTGGTAGTTCTATATGAGAAAAAAATTAAATTTTTAAAATTAAAATAACTTTTGACTTGGTCAACTTGAATTTTTGTTAAGTCAAATAACTCTAACTAAATCAACTAAAATTTTCAAGATTTTTAAATAAATATTAGATGTAAGGCAAATCCAATACCTCCCTAAAATAATTTTAAAGAAAAAAAAGATATACTTAACTTTTCAATTGATAATTTTTTTGAAAAATTTTCAATGAAGTCTTTTGAGTATTCAAATTCCTAAAAGAAATTTTTAGTTCTCATCCTTTTCTGGATTGCTTTTAAACTGATCTTTAATTTCCACGAGACAGACATATACATGAGATAATAACCGCTCAAAAAAAAAAAAGAATATACATGAGATTATAATAATGTTACAATCCACTAAATTTAAGCCCAAATAAAATGATTTCTGAATTGGAACTGTCCTTCTGTATGCTTTCTTTCATTTCTGAAGCTTTCTTGAGATCCTTTGCGGAAATTACAAGCCTCAAACATCTCACTCCCTCCACCATAAATCAAATTTATCCCCATCTTTACCTACAATTCACATGCAAAACAATTGACAAAGAAGCCCATATGAATTTTCAGATTACTTCATATAATAAATATACAATATCTCCTTAATAAATAAGTGAATTCACTAAATTCACACCAGAAAGAACACATTCACAGCCCATACATCATAAAAAAAAAACCCTTTAACTGACTACCAAAATATGAAACAACGATCGATGGGCTGAAAACAAGCCATTCTTATGGATCACACACCTTACTCCAAATTACTGTGCTGCCAATTTTCACTCTATAATTGTAAGATAATTTTTCCATACTTTAACATCAATTCAAGATAATTGTAAGCTGGAATTCAACTGTAGTGTATGGCCTATATATTCAGTAGAATGACAAATCCAAACGGTCCCAAAAACCAAAGTGCCCTTTGAATTCAAACCTACTTTGAACCCATTTGAATGGTCATCCAGTTAGATCAGTCCTCAAAAATGGAAAAATATTCCACGTGATTATGTGTGAACAATTTTCATCACTATATATCAGTGGTAGAGCTCATGCTCTTACTTGGTATGTTACAGAGTCTAGGGATAAGAGTTGAGTCCTTCATTGACACCAAAAAAATCAAAGAACATAGAGATGGTTTCACCATTAAACATATACAATTCGAAAAAGAAGGGTGACATAACAAAACTCCATTTATTATTACTCAAAATCCCAAAAAGATTTTTGTATCCATCCATCCCAACAAATCTAGAACTATCCAATTTGGTATTTTTCAAGAAAGCAATTTCCTATCCATCCATCTAAACAAAAGTAAAGAGAAAAGGGGGTACCTGTGGAGAAATAGGGCTACTTCGAGGGCACAGCGAAGGCTGGACTCCTGATGTCCCAATCTCTCACAGGAATCGTAGTTCGTTCCAGGGCAATCGATCCTTTTCACACTTCTCTAAAATTTGTTTGGTCTTCAGGGCCTTCGTTGAGGAACCTACCCTTCTTGCACCTTGTCTATGAATCCATAATCATTTTTTTTTGGTGGAATCTATTATGAATTTAAAGAAATGACAATAGCACAATATAAGTAAAAATTTCAACTTCTAAAACTATTGAAAATTGCAAAAATTGAACATGACCATCCTTCAGAGAGAGTAACTCAGTAAATGCCATCAATACTTGTCCAAGTGGCTCACAATGAAACCGAAACATTGAATTTATTTGGTACTTATTCTATGCCATATTGGTATCAAGCTTCTAACTTTGGTATAGAATGTTATGTTGGCATATAAATTGACTCCATCAGTCCATCTAGCGATTTTACATGGCTCCTACATTCATGATCAATGAATTAGCACAAATGGTTGCCTAACAAGGCTGATTTAAATCAATGATAAAAAATCATAGCTGATGCAAAGCCAACAACAAGCAATTCAAAGGCAAGAGAAAGAGATCAACGCACACAATGAACAAATTATCTCAAGCAAGCAAGGAACCTAACAAGCAAAATTTGGAAATTTGGAATTACGAAAAGAAACATTGGAGTGCACATACAACATTGGAACTAACAAACAAGATATGGCCTGCAACATTCATCACAGATAGAGCCATTTGTTTTATGCTTTAACAAATGATCAAGGGTTTGTCTCCATTTCCTCTCTCCTTCACTTATGATCCCTCTAATTTTTTTTCTTTTTTAATTTTTATTTTATTTGCTTAAAAATTGGATTTTTACTGGTCAGAAACTTTGAAACTCTATAAACTTGCAACTCTGGGTTCTGTTCTGCTTACAGCTTACTACATGTGAGGAAGGAAGAACAAACAATAGCATTTTTGCTTACAGCTTACTATAGATAACTTCTATGAATTATATATTGTCTTTCCAAAATAAAACTGATGAAAATATCGCATTCATGTAGAACATACCAGTGAAAACATTTGCTTGTGTTGGGTGTCAACTCATTCTTGACAGTGTGATTCAAATTCTCTCCACATCGGTAACTTCAAGTGGCAACTAACTAGAATTAGTTTGGTAGAAAAACAACAAGTGCCCAATCATTGAAATTCAAGTTGGTAAGTGTGGCTATCACTCAAAAAAAGGGGAAGAGAGATGTATTACAAATTTGTTTCCTACCCAATTTGTAATGGTTAGGGCTACTATATAATGGCAGCAAGAACATTGTTCATACATTAGTAATCAGTTATTTATTAAACAAAAAGTGGCTAAACTCCATTCTAAAAATTTAGTTCACAATCATTATTTTTCAAGAAAGCAATTTCCTTCCCATTCTTCCAAACAAAAGAGAAAATAGGGGTACCTCTAAAGGAGGAGGGCTTCTTCGATGGCGTAGCGAAGGGGTCCTCTTACCCCTTTACAGATACTTATCTGGCATCTTCCTTTGATTCCTCCTCACTTTATAAGGTTCTTCAGGGTCTTTGTTGAGGGAATGGAAAATAAAGCAATGGAGATCAAAGAGATCGAGACCGAGAGATCCAGAAGAGAGTCCGAGAGAACCAGAGAGAGACTAAGAGACCAGAGAGAGAACCTTGAGAGAGAGACAGAGAGACCCAGAAATATTCAGGCGAGAGAGATGCAGAGTGTGAGAGGGAAACCGAGAGAGAGCGGCGAGCATGAAAGGGAGTTGGAGAGAGAGATCGGCGAGAGAAGGGAAGAGAACAAAGAGACGGAGAGAGAGCAAAAGAGTGAGGAACCTGTTGATGTGAAAATCCTACAAAGTTTTAAATTTATAATCTCGCAAGCACACAAACCATTTATAGTACAGTGTTATGAGTGCGAGGTCGATTCCACAGAGAACAAACAAAATATATGCATAAGTAAATCAAAATATATATGTTTGTAATCTAGTGCTTGAGTTAATATGTTTCTTAGAAAACATTGAGATTAAAAATAAATCAAACAACAAAAATCAATCCTATTTCCACAAATTTATTTCTAAGTTAACAATCTCTCATTTAAAATTCAAAACCAAGAATTAGAGCATTGATTAAATCATGAGTAAAATAATGGATTAAGATAGAATTTATGGATAATCTCACACACACATTAAGATGACAAAATTAAAGTCCACTTAATTTAATTCTCAATCTAGTTAACACATATGTTAGAGTGGTGGTTTGAATAGAAGATAATTAAAATACATGACACATGAATTAAAGAATTTATAATAAGCATTAAAATACAACATACAGGCAAAGAAGAATAAAATAGATATTGAAATTAAATTGACAATGAAAATAAATGACATAAAATAAAAGTTCATAATTTAAAAGGTGGTTATGGAATTATTCTTTTATCGCCCAAAATATAAGAAATTTAGATTTGAAATTCAACGCATAAATTGAAAACTATATTGAACAATCAATCGGACTTTTCAAAAATCTAAAATGGACATCTCTTATTTATTTATGAAAAAATTAAATACAAGCATTGGAAAAACAATCAAGAAGACAACATAAAAATTGAATTTACAATGATCACTCACTTATAAAATTCGCATGAAGCACAATGTCTCTTGGTCTTCAAGGTGTGTTCTCCAATCTTAGGTCCTCTTGAGCTCCAGGTCTAATTCAATTTTTCCCATGGTCGAATGGGGTATTTATAAGCTCAAGCTTTGAATAGACGGCTGAGATTGGATCTTGGTTTTAGAGATGGATTAAAGGTTGGATTGGATCAAACTTAAATTGGGTGGCTTGGATTAAAAGATTGAAAATCTAGGGTTTCTCTAATGGTGTACACGATTTTGGTGTGATGGGTTGGCTTAGAGTGGAGTGCAAGCAAGGAAGGAAAGAAAATTGGGATTAGGATTTACTGTGTGATTTTTCGAATTTGCTATGTGGCTTAGGGCTTTGGGTTATGCAATGATATGGATGGCTAGGATTAAATGGATGGATGTTGAGGTGATGATGTGGCTTAAGATATGGAGGTGAATTTCGAATGGATGGAGGAAAGATAGGGTAGATCGTGTATGGCTTATTTTTGGATTGGACTGGATTGGGAGAAAAGATAGGATCTAGGTGAGGTGGAAAGCTTGGAGAGGAATTCTAGGAATTTTCCATGGAGTATGCGCATGAATGGATTGGAAGTGTGTGTGTGTCGTGTAATGCAATGTATTATGCGCATAATGGCTATTCTGTAGGAGTCAAATGAGATGTCTAGGGTTTCTAAGAGATGGATGCATGAAATGAAAGGCTAAGATTGAATGACCAAGATCTAAGGCTTTGATAGGTGATAGAAGATCTAAGTGGATGGATGGTTAAGTAATGCACGGATGATCATGATCCTAAGGTTTATCTATGTGGTGGATGAATTGAATGACCTAGATCTAATGCAAGCACAAGGATCTGACACAAAGTCAGTCGACTAAATCTTAAGATTCAGTCGACTGAACTTGTGTTGGCAAAGCAAACAAAGGATATCTGGGTATTTCAGTCGAATAAATCTTATGATTCATCGACTGAAAATGTGCTGGCCGAGCACACAAGGGATATCTGGGTGTTTCAGCCGACTGAATCTTATGATTCAGTTGACTGAAAGTGGACTGGCCAGACATAAAAAGGAACTAACCCAAAGTCAGTCGACTAAATCGTAAGATTCAGTAGACTGAAAGTTCACTGGCTAAGCACAGATGGGGTCTATTGGTATTTCAGCCGACTGAATCTTATGATTCAGTCGGCTGAACGTATACTTACCAAACACGTAAACAATTTATTGGTAATTTAGCCGACTGAATCTTTGATTCGGTCGACTGAATGTATACTGGCCGAACACACAAATGATCTAACCCAAAGTCAGCCGACTGAATCCTTGTTTTAATCGACTGAAAGTTTACAGGTCAAGTGTAGACAGTACCTAGTTGTATTTTCAACCGACTAAATCATATGATTCAGTCGACTGAAAGTCTACGGGTAAAACACAGATGGTATTTAGGTGTGATTCAGTCTACTGAATTAGAAAGTTTGTATTTTGATTACTTTCCGGATACCCCTATCTATCTGGTAGGATGGAAGGGGTAATGAAATTAAAATGGAAAATCAAATTAATATATGTGATTGAATTTGATAAGGTAAAGAGGTTCACAAAGGGATTGTGATTTGTTTCACGCGATCGTTAGCGTTGTCTTCGCAAGACAAGCAAGGATAGTGTATTGGACATTGGTAGGATTCCTACCTTATTGAGAATACTATGGAATATGATATGATACTAGTTTTTATTCCAAATATAATGATTACTTTGATTAAACAAATTGTATATGTTTATGAGATGATTTTCAAATTATGTGATATGTTTTAAATGAAATGGCATTCTTGCATACATTACCTCATGCATGGCAAGGGAGGGAACATATATGACCAGCAAGCCAAGTTCTGAGTGGTCCGAACATGACTTGGGCTTGAGACTAGCTTATAAGAAGTTATGTGAACTGTTGAGATTTGACCTCGTCTAGTTAAAAGGAAAGGTACGGCTTATTGGGCCAAAGAGCTCCTAGGTAGGCAGTCCCGAAACCCTGCGCAGAGGGAGGAGTCCACACTCCATCGGTAATCCCGATTAATTTGTGGATGGGTATAAAGTGCCCTGGTGGTTGCCGTCTCAAACACTGTGGACATAAATGGCCAAGGAAACTATTGATATGATTGATGATGTGATTTGATATGGACATTGGGTGAGAGTTCATTTGGCATTGACACCCATGACATCATGCATATACTAGCATGATTATGACATGAACATCATGCACTGTTTTTAGTATTTACAAGATATTTTTCAAATATGACATGATGTATATACCTTTGATATAATATTACTCCTATGTATATCCTAACCTTAATTGGAATACTTAATGGGCATATTGACTAATGCCCTACTTCTACCCTGTAGATGATGGAACATGGAATGGTAATGAAAAGGACGATGGACCGAAAGGGAGCCAAGCTTAGGAGCTTGGGAAGATTATATTTAAATTACTCAGTTTTAACTTCAATGATGTATTGGAAGGACTACATTTTGGATTGTAATAACTTAGACTTATTTGCTATGGTTTGATAATAGTTAGGTTTCATTTTAAGTCTATGGTGATTGGTTTCCCTTGTCTAATAATGACAAGTATATGAATAGTATCTTATTCATATACATAATTCCCAAGTATTCAGAAAAGCGTGTGAAATGTTTTAGTGGATTTAGTCCACGCACACGTAATGGTGGCCAGTTAAGGGTTGGGTCAAGAAAACTCAGACTTGACTCGTGTCGTGGCGTCCCACTCTCCCTCATTTATAAGGAAAAAAAAAAAAAGATACTCTAATTTGTGAAGGTGGGAAAGGGCGGGGTATTACAGTTGGTATCAGAGCGAAACCGGAAGTGTTTAAACTCACAAAATAAGATTAATACGGTATCATGTCTCACTGACAGATTCGAATCCCAACTACCGACTCTTCAGAGTCTACTGCACGGGGGCCGGATTAATTTACTTTGATGAGAATCAGACTGCAAGCATTCAATCTGAGAGCAACCTTCGATCAGAAAAAACAACAGCAAGGGAAGGACAATCACTATAAATTATAGATTTATCAAAAATAGGGAAATAGGTCATCCCTCCCCCGAACAAGAAACATCATGTGACATCTAGAAAATTTCCCCAGAACGAGAACTACAAATGATACTTAGGCAATTTCCCCAAGTAAGGAACATAAGTGATATACAGAATAACTAAAACAATCTTTCCTCACTATGATTATATGATCAAGTGTAACTTCAAATATGTGAACACAAGTTCTTATTAGCAAACTAAGTCAACCAATGTTTCAATGACTTAGGAAAATGCCTCCAAGAAGAAGAAATACCCTTCAGAACTCATATCAGGAAGAAGGACAGGACAGTGTGAACATTTCTGAGGTACCTCCCGAGCTACAGAGCCTAGTACAGGCAGTAGTCACCTCCGTTCTACGGCAACACCAGAACGGCAATGGAGGCACTACCTCCAACGAATCTCAGGACTAAACAATGGTCAGGGATTTCCAACAACAGTGTCCCCCCTATTTCAAAGGGAAAGAGGGACCCGCGTGAGCAGAAAATTGGATAAAAAATATCACAAAGATCTTGAAGCTACTTAAGATCACCAGTGATGAAGACCGAATACTACTGGCTACCTCACAACTGGTAGACGATGCCGGCAAATGGTGGAAAGTTATAGAACATCAACAAGCACAGATTCTAGCGGCGGATAGAATGGAGATAACTTAGGACCAATTCGCTGGGATGTTTTTGGACCATTACTTTCCAGAAGAAGAGAAGGAGCGCCAGACATAGGCATTCATATCTTTGATCTAGGGCACCATGACCGTCGCAGAATATTATCAAGAATTCCTCCGTCTATCATGTTATGCATTATACATGGTCGACACAGAAATAAGAAAGCCCGAAAGTTTGAGTGGGGCCAGTGACCAAGTATCAGAGCCAAAGTCACCATTTTCGAGTTAGCTACTTTGACAGAAGTGGTCAGTCGAGCCAGCATAGCCGAACAAGAGTTGATGGAGACAGTCAGATTTGTGGATAACACACGAAGCCAGAGCGGGGGAAATACTTTCCGCCCTCGCAAGAAATTCAGACCCAACTTTGGGAGACCCTCAGCCTCTACTGCGTCCACTGGTGGTTTTTGTCCCACTCAATCCTCCACATCAGGACCAGTCTCTCAGGCTCCTCGAGGTGTTATCACCTGCTATCAGTGTGGCCAGCGGGGCCATATCAAGCGTGTGAAATGTTTTAGTGGATTTAGTTCACGCACACGTAATGGTGGCCAGTTAAGGGTCGGTTTTGGAAACTTGAACTTGACTCGCGTCGTGGCGTCCTACTCTCTCTCACTCATTTATAATATATATATATATACTCTGATTTGTCAAGGTGGGAAAGGGCGTGGCGTTATAGTCCATAACATCATAAACCATCTCTGGAGGATACACTGCAACAATTCATGCAGTCCACTCAACAAGCCTTGCAATCAAATTCTCAAGCTATACTAAGCTTGAAACATAGATAGGGCAACTTGCAAGTGCTATCAGAGAGAGGGAAAATGGCAAATTCTCCAGTCAACCCACTCCCAATCCTAAGGGTCAATTCGAAGTGGGGCCTTCAACTACTTCCACATTGTATCATGGAGATGTTAAATCTATCATCACTCTTAGGTCAGGGAAGACAGTTGATATTCAGGATAGGAAGCCAAAAGATAGACAGCAAGATGACCAAAGCCATGATCAATCTGAGCCATCAAAAGGCATTGATTGCCGCATGCGAAGGAACCCAAAGAATCAGTCACGACTGATTTTGTCCCAAAAGTTCCCTACCCACAGAGATTTATTCCAATTAAGAAAGGTACACCACATAGCGACATGTTAAAGATGTTCAAGCAAGTCCGTATAAACATTTCTCTCCTCGACACTATTAAACAAATACCTTCTTATTCAAAATTCTTGAAAGATCTTTGTATGGTAAAAAGAAAGACGAATGTTCCAAAAAAAGCATTCTTGGCTGAACATGTGCGCGCCATTATTCAACAAAAACTCACGTCAAGTACAAGGATCCTAGAAATCTTACTATTTCTTGTCTCATTGGTGACCATTCGATTGATCGGGCCTTACATGATTTAGGAGCAAGCATTAATTTGTTGCCATACTCTGTGTACGAGCAATTGGGGCTAGGAGAACTGAAACCCACATCTGTTATACTTCAATTGGCCGATAGGTCAGTCAAAATTCCAAGAGGTGTGATAGAAGATGTTCTAATCAAGGTTGACAAGTTTTATTTTCCAGTCGACTTTATAGTCCTTGATACACAACCTGTGATGAACACCAGTGGGCAAATTCCAGTAATTTTGGGTCGACTCTTTTTTGCCACCTCCAATGTAATCATCAATTGCAGGAATGGAGTGCTCCAACTGTCTTTTGGTAACATGACTTTAGAGCTCAATGTGTTTAATTGTGGCCACCAACCTCTAGATACAGATAACCTATGTGAGGTAAATATGATTGAGAGTACAGTCCATGAATCCTTCCTGAACTTTATTGGCGATGACCCATTTGAGGAATGCTTGTCACATTTTGGCACTAATTTCAATGAAAAAGGGGTCATAGAAGCGAATGCTCTGCTGGAATCCACCCCATTTTTTGAGACCGGTAAATGGAAGGTAAAATTTGAACCTCGCCCTTTCAGTGTTGAAAAACCAAGTATTCGACCAGGGTTGATTAGTAGGTCTGTCAATCGAGTCCGAGTGAGTTTGTCTGTGTCCGTGTGTCCATTTTATCCAGTCTGTCTAGGTTAGGTTTGAATTTTGTGTGAATCTCTGAGTCTGTGTTGAGTTTGTCTGTGTGTTGGTTGTTAGTTTTTTAGTTTAATTTAAGTTTTTGTTTTCATTGATTCAGTCCTTGTGTTAGTCTAGATTCGTTGTTTTGTGTTTTTGTGTTTGATTGTTTTTGCAGGTTTGAATAAAGGGAGTCATCTTAGGTATTTCTCAACTCAAGTTGTTCTATTATGATATTTTCTTCTAATTTGCAACTGATCATTGTAGATTAGGGAATATTTAGGACAATGATCAATTTAAGTTTGGGGGTATTAGGGGGTTACACTATGTCTGTTTTAAGTTTTGTTTCCGTTTTAGAGTCATTTTGAAAAAAAAAGTCAGTCTTGTGTTTTGTTTTTTAGTCCAAAAAAAAAATTGAAAAATCTTGAAAAAAAATTATTTTCAGCATTAATATGGATGAAAATTTTTATATCATACTTTTGCAACTGAATTTTATGAAATTTATGCTTGGAAATATTTTTACACAGCCATATTAATTTTAGCTTGAAAAAGAAGGGTAGTCATGAGTTAAGTAATCACCGGAAAAATACCAATGGAGACTTATACCCTGTGAGCTTTTGAGCCATTCGATTTTTCTAAAGGTTATAAGTAATTCTTACTTTCTTTTAATTGCACAATATTTTTCCCGAAGATTTCATTATTCTTTGTTTTGGTCATGTACTGGGAATGAAATCAAATTTTGAGTTATTACGCCAGAATTTTTCTGAATTTATTTGAAACAATGAAATTATCATATGAAGCTTAAGAAGTGATATAGGCCATTTTTTTTTTTTTTTGGACTGTTTGAGACTTTGAAGCCTACCTGTATTGGTCATATTATCCTATTAGTTCCCGTTTTTAGCCTTTATATGGTATCATGTTTTTGTTATTAGCCATGTCATCCATACCCAACTCCAGTTGTGGAGTTTGAGCCAAAATTGAAATATCAATGACTTATTCTAAGGACCTAAAGAAGGTTAGAGATGACTGTTATTGGAATGGTACTTTGAAAAAAAAATATGGCATTTGAAAAAAAAAAGAATCAAAGAGAAAAAGAAGAAAAAATGGGAACATCCATACAGCAGAAAAGAATGATGTAAAAAAAGTGAAAAAAAAAGAGGAAATTGAAAAAAAAATGCTTTAAAAATTCTCTGTGTTGAGAAAAAAAAATAGAGGAAGAAATATCTCAGTCACATTTTGAAGACCTCTAATTTTTTCTGTGCAAAGTATTGTTTTAGAATCTTTTATCCTTCTTTGATATGACCCGGTCCTAAGTCATGTTTCGTCCTATTAAGAAGCCCTATTGATCCTCAGTTAATATGATATTTAAGTGGAGAATAGATGAAGAAGAACTATGGTGTTTGATTCAACATTCTCAAGAAAATGACATCCATTCATGAGATCTATGTTTTCTTTTTATATGTCGTTATTTGTTGATATATATGTGAGATATTTGCATTTGTGAAAAATAATTTCTGCTCACATATACTTTTGAGATAATTTAACCAAATCTCTGAGCGAAAGTCTTTCTGAGAGATATATCTGGTGAGATTTGGAGTCGAATGGCATTTTCAGCTGATGGTTGCCAAATTTGTGGGTATTTTGAAAAATAAGGCTATGTTAATATTTGTCTATCACACACTACACTCCGGGTATAAGTTTTGTAAAATAAATTTTGGAGTTGTATGATGTTTAGATTTTTGTTTGTATATTTTTTTCTGATATTTGTGTTTGTGAATATCATCACTAAAAGCCCTCACGAGACTATAACTCATCCACTAGTGATGAGCTAGGGGTTTAAAAGCTTATTGCATGCGTTAAATACAATCGAGAGTGCTAGTGAAAGTGGTATTGTTTAGGATTTTAATTTTTAGTTTTTATTTTTAGTTTTACTTGAGGACTAGCAAAATACAAGTTTGGGGGTATTTCATAAGTGCATAAATGTTACATATTTGATACCCAAAATTATAATGTTAGTATTTTATTTTCTTTTATTTTATCTATTTAAGTGTATTTTGTGTGTTACGAAGTTGGTTGCTTTACAATGGAAAATAAGGTCCAAAGGCATCAAAAAGTCTCAATTTGAAGTTGACGTAGCTTATCTGTTTCAAGCAGCAAAACTTGAAGGCCACAAGAGTTGAAAAGAAAATGGTGGGCATATGGATGTTGATTTAAAAAAAAAAAAAAATAAGGCAGCTGATCCAACTAACGAGTAGATTTTTAAGAGGAAAATGTAGAGCAGCCACATGTTGCAAGACCATTCAGCAGAGGTGAGAGTTGCACAAATGGTAGGGCCGGCCAGACACAAGTTGAGGCCTAAAGCAAAAAATCTAAACAGAGCCTTTTTTGTATTTAATATATTATAAGCAGTATTTAATTAAAATTTTAATTATATATAATAAAAAGAATTTAACTAAAATCTATTTTTCTTGCTTTTTGAGATGCAAAATTACTAATTAAATCTTAGTATTCAAGTTTTGCTAGAATTTCATTTTCAATTGATAATATAGCTAATTCACTTAATCTTTCTTGTGACATTGTTGATCGTAGATAAGATTTTATCAATTTTAGTTTTGAAAAACTTCTTTCTGCCGAAGCAATTGTTACCGGTTTTGTCAATAATATTCGGTATGCAATAAAAGTATTTATAAAAGAATAATCTAGTCTTTTAATATAATTTAGAATTTCAATTGGAGTTATTATTTCTGTTAGTAACATTTCTCTTAAGACTTTTAATTCTGAAAACAAATCTAAACCATCTATATCAGAAACCTCATTATATTTCAAAACACATTCAAGATTAAGACAATATTTTTTCAAACAATCATCATTTAATGATTTTAATTTTTTTAAATCAAATAAAAAACCAAAAATATTTTCATATTTTTGAAAATTTTCAAACCTACTTTGAATTGAAGAAATAGCATGATCTAATATATATAAAAAATAACCAACTTTAAAAGATTCTTCGGCTGATTGCGTTAATTCATCATCGACATTTTCATCAAACTGTTTTTTTCTACGAATTTTACGTCTTTCATTAAATTTAGGTTCTACATCCATTTTAGTTGCAATCTCTTTAACTTCAATAAGAGCTGATTGAAATCCATTTTCTCTATAGTTATTAAAAAAACTAATAAGATTTTTTAATTGATCTATAACAACATCAATATGCATGTCTATAGCTTGTAATTTCTTACAACTAAGTTAAAAACAAATAATATATCATACCAAATAGTCATACCTAATAAAAATTCAAATTTTCGATCTCATATATAGTTAAACTTTCAGTTTCACTTTTTGTTTTAGAGTCTTCACTAGTTTCTGCTAATTGAAGTAGAGCATCTCTAATTTCTAGAGCTTGAAATTTTATCGCTTTAACACTTTCAATACGACTTTACCAACGTATTTGTGACAATGGCTTTATAGTTAAAATAGATACATTATCTTTTAAAATTTTCCATCGCTTTGTAGAAGAAGAAAATAATGTATATATACGTTATACTACTCTAAAAAAAAATATAGCTTTAGGACATGAGTTTGCCATATCACAAAGTACTAAGTTTAAAGTATGAGAACCACATGGTGTGTAGAAAGCTCTAGGATTTGTATCTAATAGTCTTTTTTGTACACCTTGTTGCTTTCCTTTCATATTTGATCCATCATCATACCCTTGTCCTCTTACATCATTAATATCAAGTCCTAAGTTTTTTATTACATTTAAAAGTTCATTAAAAAGCCCTCTTCCAGATGTATTGTCTACTCTTAAAAATTCTAAAAACATTCTTCAATTTTTATTAGATCTATTGAAACATTCACGCAACGTAATATTAGAGTCATTTGTTCTTGGTGGCTTGCATCCGGAGTACAATCAACTATAACTGAATAATATTTTGCCTCTTTAATTTTTTTAATAATTGTACTTTTAATTTCAGCTGTTAAAATATGTATTAATTCATTTTGTATATTATGTCCAAGATAATGATTACGGATTTCACCATCTTTAATACGACGAAGATGTTCTTGTATTATTGGATCAAATTTTGCAATCATTTCAATCAAAGCTAGAAAATTTCCATTATTTTCTTCATATATCTTCTCATTACTTCCACGAAAGGATATGTTATTTTTAGAAAGTTTCCACAACCGCAATAATTCTTAAGAGTACTTTTTTCCAATGTTCTTTCTCTTTTTTAATCTGTTCTTGAATATTTTTATCGATTGTCTTATTTTTTAACAATCTTGATTCTAGATCAATCCAACTCTCCATATTCATAAAATGTTCATTTGTTAGTTCATGATGCTTAAGCTTAGAATTAAGATTTCTCCAATCTCTATTTCCATTCGTGACTAATACACTTTTACTCGATTTTGAATTAAACAACTTACAACAAAAACAAAATACCAAATCCATCTCTTTTGAATATACTAGTCACTTTCTATCATACTTTTCTCCATTTGATAATACTCTAGTATAATAATTAGTAGAGAAATGCCTAGAGTTTTCATTCATAGGAAATTTTATATTTTTCTCTGTAATTGGACCTCTTTCTACTAATAAATCTCTTATTTTTGTATCTATAGTTTCCCATCGTCCTAAATCATAACTAATTGTAGAAATAGAATAGGATATTTCATTTTCTTTTCTTGTTTCTCTTTCTTCTAAATTTTCTTGAGTATCATTATGAATTTGTTCATTGCCATTCTTTTGTACCATTAGCTCATCATTAAATATTAAATGAATCAGTTGTTCATTTGTTAAATCTTCATTCAAATGATTTTTTAAGTTTTGTTTATTGCCAGTAACAAATTTATCAAGAGCCCCTTTTTGAGATTGAACTAGTGTTTCTATTCTTCTCCTTTTTTGAAGTTTTTGAAATCCAGATTCACACTTTTTAGTAGACATTGTTATGATTAAAAGGCAATTATAAATACGACAAAACCCTTTAAGATTAAAGAATAATTAAAAAGAACAAAAATTAAAATGTTAAAGAACAATAGAACCTGGCACTATGACAATAAGAGAATTGATGAATAGCTGAGATACCCTTTATTATTCAACCAATTCACCAAAGATATTTAAATTAAAAGTCACAACTTGATCTGCAAAGAGAAAATATATTGGTAAGAGACTTGTTTAAGAGCATTTCTAGAGTCTCCTTCAATATAAATAGTAACAATTCAACCCAAAAAATCCTTATTAGCATTCATAGGGGAAAAAAAGGTTAACACAATCATCTCCCGTACAGGCCTAAGTGGCTCACATGACAAGATGTCCATTTAAAAGCATTTCTAGAGCCTCCTGCAATGTATACATATAATAACTAAAAAAAACTTGTTGTATTCGAGACCAGAAACTTCAACTACCAAGAGGATCTACATCTTAGCCAAGAAGAGCTCACATAACCAATGGGGCCTTAAAATTACTTGAGCCATTTGACTCTTGAATGAAACCAACCTTATCAGATCATATATTACCAAAGGAGCAGCAAGTAAAGACTAAGGGAAAGTACTTAACACTCCATGTCAATAATGACCTAAGCTCTTTAAGCCACCATCACTAACCAACAACAGAAACAATGAGAGAAAGTTCTAAAATCTCTCCATTCGCATAACTATAAACTACCAAATAAGCAAGAAGCCATAATATTGCTTCCTCAACACCAAGAAGCACAAAAGCCTCACATGGCATATCCATATATACAACAAACCAAAAACAGTTTCAATTCTGCCTCACATGACTACAATGTAAAAGAATGTGATTCACTTATTACATCAAACATCATAAACCAGCTAAAAAAATATGCGTTTAAGGTCCTCAAGATGGTTTGAAGTGCTCTTGTGGTTCTGTACAAAAGTTCAAGCCCTCTCAAAAACTTCCATCTAGGCCACATATATCATATATGGCTCAAGTGCACTGGAATCAATTAATAAAGGGCCTCTTTGGTAGATCATTAATTGATAGAACAAAAATGGTTTTCACTCATGTTGATTTGGGGTCATCTTGATTTGGGTGCCATCCTGAGTCTGGGAATGAGTTGCAACTTAAGACCAGAGCCTGAGTTAACCTGAACTTGTCAAACCCAAGCCCGACATGTATTACTAATCATAGTTAATATAACAATAAGCTCATAATTATCAATGATGGGTCCTTTGTCCAAAGATTTGACTTGGTTTTCTTTCAAAGTGTAAGGATTCAAAGATCCAATGAACAAATCTGGTTTCACTTGGCATCAGTCTTATCCCCCTTAAAGAAAAGTGTTTGGTGGATTCATGGTTCAAAGCTCTGTATCCTTTTAAGGTAATAAGATTGATGTGTAGCCTCCAGTCTTAAAAATGAAGTGGGGATCAGAGGTTTTGGTAGAGTTTCATCCTTAATTCATTCTTTATTATCTCAATTTTGTATTTTGGTCTCAAAATTTTTAATATCATGCACACCGCCATTTTTTTATTTTTTATTTTTCCTTTTTCCTTTTACTGGATCCAATCATTTTCAACTCTCATAAATCATAACATCGTTAGCCACAAATTCCAAACTCCCAACCACTGCAGTCTGCATATTACAATTTACAAAAGCTTCCACCAGACTGCTTTCACTAAGTTAGTTGCACATTAAGAATCATTGAATTCATGATGTAAAGCACTGCTTAAGATGTTAGAAACACACTGCCAGAACTCATAAATGAGCAGTGAAAGAGCATACACAATTTTTTGGTGTAAAAGATCATTAAGAGATTTTTTTTATTTTTTTATTTATGCCTTCCAATTTTCCTCGCCCTTCCAATTTTAGCCTTCAATGATCAATCAGATGTTGACAAGCAGATCTTAATTCAACTTAAAAAAAGGACTGAAAAGAAAGCAGGGTAGTCCTGTTTCTTAAGATTAAAGAAGGATAGAACCAAAGCAAATAAAAGATAGAGATAGGCAGCGACATAAATGTATTTCTACTTGATAAGGACTCACTTCACCTTTAGTAAATCAGTAAATCATTTCACTACAGATCAAAGTTCCAAATTTGAAGTAAAAAGAATCTGAAGAATGAAAAAAGGAAAAAGGTAGGCTTTCAAAGAAAAACGTGTTTCTCATTGCTGGACAGGTTGAGGGTTTAATTAAATACGACATGGTGGTGAACAAGCTTAGACAATAACCTCAACTACAAAGGAAAAAAAGACCATTTATAGAGAAAAATAACAAGTCAAAAACCATTAAAGAGCACCAGAAAAAAAACCCAAATAAATTAAAGTTTAGAAGTGGAAAAAGAAGAAAATCAAAACCTATTACAAAGTAGAAAGTACCTGAGATTGAGAGGGAGCAAGCCGAATGAGAGCAAGAGAGAGCGAGAGAGCGCAGTGAGAGAGCAGCGAGAGAGCAGAGCGGAAAGAGAAGAAGGCATAAGAGAGGCAGAGGGAAGAGAGAACGGCGAGAAGTAGAGAGGAGAGAATAAGATGTGAGAAAATAAGGTTTGTTCCGTTAGGGGACTTAAAAGAGAAAGAATAACTTTCGGTAATTACGGAAATGGGCCTTAAGAACTTAACGGTAACTTCATAAAAAAATGGATTTTTTACCGCGTGGGCCTCAAGCGGCCGCTTATCTTGCCTTTCAATAGAGGCGGCCCTGACAGATGGCATGCATTGAGTCCAAACATCTTGCTGGCGATGGAAAGATCAACAGATCTAAAAGAGAGGGGGCCGATCCTGGTTTTTAAATCAGCGCTCTAACTCAGCAAATTGTGGCTGATTTGCACAAGAAGTCTAGATAGAAGAGGGTATGTTCAGAAGTTGCAGCAAGAAAGAGTTGGCAAACATCAAAATTGCAGTGCAACAGCTAGCAAGCAACCAACGTGGTATCTATCCAACCAACACAGTGCAACGTGTAGCAAGCAACTCTTACAACAGAAAATCACCAAGCAACAACATATTAAAAGGGACAATGACATTTTATTTTTTGCAGCAACAAATCTGAATCATACAAAGGAGAATGCACCATGGAATTCAAAAATTCTCTCATTACATATGTGAAGAGAGAAAGCCACCTCATACACGTTCAAGTCATTGGTTGCTTTCACCATGGAGTGAAAACAACATGGTCGACCCCATTGCCTCCTTTCCTCTATCGTATCCCTCCAATTTGAGAGAATTCAATCTCCACTTTTCATGTGTCCCTTCCTCATATAGTTCATGCGATCTTGGCCTTTCATTGAGTCTCCTTTCCATGAATAAGCAAGCTCATCCACGCCATTCATGTCTTTCCTCTTCCATCTCACTCAATCTCATCAATTAATTTGTACCTCCTTTATCCTATAAATAAGACCCCTCTACCAAAGTAAAAATCAAACTGGAACTTGACAAACAGTGGAGAAGGAACAGCTAAGACAGAGGTGTGGAGAAGGCTCGTGGCATTGGCTTGGGAGCTCCGACGACCAATCGGGTTTTATTTTTCATGTCTTTTTGTTTTAATCTCTTACTAAGGTTAAGGATGAAACCCCATTAATGAAAAATTCTTTTATTTATTTATTTAATTCCAAATTATATGTGTTTGATTATTTCATGATTTTGACTTCATTACATTAATCAAATATTCATTATTTTCACCATTAATATCATGTATTTTTGGTAATTAACAATATCATTTAATTAATCAAGGGCTTGGTATTTTAATTGAAAAGGAAGATTTCTTTGATTTAATATTTTTCAATCTAGTTAGTTACATTGGATGCTTATATTATTTTCTTTGATCTATTGTCTTTTAAATTTAAATTTGATACATTAAATGCCTAGGAATTATATCTTTAAAAGCAAAGGAAAATCAATTTTTGAATACCATATTAATGCGCTTGAATATTTAAATCTCTTAAAATTGGAAATTAATAAATAAATAATTAGAATATTATGGATTTAATAGTGGTAAAATCCGATACCTTAATAATTTCTCTCACTTAATTCAATATCTATTTTTAGTTGTTTTAATTATTTTTGCATGTTAAATTCAATCATCCTCCATAAAAAGTGTTAACTATGTTAAGGTTAAAATATTAGGCATTTAAATTTATTTTCTTGTTCATTGTAAAATAAATTCTTTGTGGATTCGATCTCGCACTTACATATCTCTATACTCCAATTTGATTTGTGTTCTTATAAATTTAAAATTTACATAACATGTATCTAAGATTTTCCACATATAAATCCAAAAAAAAAAAAAAAATTGAAAGAAAAGTTCTGATAAGGGGATTGTTGTAATCATGGAATCTGATGCAGTGGGTAGGATCGGATGAAGATATGATCGGCAACCCGGCTTAAAAGACTAATTTAATGGTATTTGTTGGGTTAGGCAAGTGGAATTAATGAAAATTTAAATGGATTTGGTGGGGATTAATGGGGTTCATGGAGAGGTTAATGGGTTAAGGAATGGGTTAACTGGGGTATTTGAACCGGTCAAGATTCAATGGGTGAGAGTTGGGGAAAACACGGTCAAAGGTGAGGTGGGGGAAGATGGGTATTTCCAACGGGATGGGCTGATCTGGTGATGGAAGTTGCTTGGCTAAATGAGGTCAAGGTGGTAAATGGGGCCACATTATTTAATGAAACTATGATAACGATGGGTTAAGGATGGTTCTAGTGATCAGGGATGGAACGATGGGTTTGTGAATCTGAGCCAGCGTTGAAGGCGGCTGAGGTGGGCGATCTTGGATGGTATTGGTATGGCAGATGCAGGGGCGCCGCTGGACAAACAGGATGAGAGGAAGAGTGAAGAAGAGAGAAGATCAGAGAAGAGAAGAAGATGCAGAAGAAAATGTAACGCCCGCCCCATTTTCACTGAATTCAAAGTCTAATTTATTTTTTTTAATAAAAGTGGACAACGGGCGCGGACGGCACGACGCGAGTTAAGTCCGAGCTTCTAAAGCCCGGCCCTTAACTGGCCAACCCCACGCGTGCGCGGAATGAAGTCCACGAGAACGGTTCACTCGTAGAAAGTAAGCTCGCAGAATATAATTAGATGCGGAACATTATAGTAGAGACTATCCTACCAGTTTTTAGATAGAAGGGAAGATACATCATTAAATTACTAAAATACCCCTATGTTCATAATTATGTCTCAAAATGATAACGTCCAGAGTATAGTCCAAACTATAGCAAGAAACAATAATTATTACATGCCGACAAGCTAAGCTACTTAAATTACAACTTTTCCAAAATAAAACTTAAATAAGACTAAGTAGTTGCTTTTCCCAAGCTCCTAAGCTTGGCTCCCGTCGCGTCCGCCGTTTCCTCCGTCCCCTGCGTCATCAGCTAGGGTAGAAGTAGGGCGTTAGACAACGCACCCAGTAGGACTCCGAGTAGGGCTAGCACATGGATTAGTGATAACAAGCATACCGATAATAATATAATAAAAACATATAATGAATGCCATGCCATGGGTGCCTATGTCATGTGTCCCACCCATCGTCCATATCATCATACAATGTCATATCCCCCTCGACAGCAAAGCCTCGTCAAGGTGTCCCCATGTTTGCTTCTCGGTTGCCCCGACGGAGCATGGACTCCGGTTATAGCGTATCAAGCTATCCCCATGTTTGTTTCTCAGTTGCCCCGACGGAGCATGAACTCCGGTTATAGCGTCTCAGGCTATCCCCATGTTTGCTTCTCGGTCGCCCTGACGGAGCATGGACTCTGGTTCCTTTATTTTCCCGCCCATGCCATGCATGAGATGTAAGTGCATTATGCTATGTAGTATATATATAATTCATATCCTTAATATAAAATCCATAGCATTGAAATATAATCCATAGCCTTAAAAATATCATCCATAGCATTAAAATATAATCCATAGCATTTAAAATACCATCCATAGCATTAAAGTATAATCCATAGCATTTAAAATACCATCCATAGCATTAAAGTATAATCCATAGCATTTAAAACCCATCGTAAAATAAATCATATAATTACCGAAATAAAACGAGGAAACCATCATATACATATAATCCACGGCTTACAAAAATGTAGGAATCCTACCGAATACCGACTAGCGTCCCTTTGCGTTTTCGTCCGATAAATCCGGTCGCCGATCGCGCACCGTTTGCGATGTCCCAATACCTTATTATACATTACCAAATCAGTCCATATTTTATCCATGATTAAGTCCCTAACTGATCACAAACTTAGATCCATTAATGTCCCATTAACCATGTCATATGATCATTAAAATTAGCCATTTAATTAAGCTAATCCTTATTTATTTAAACACATGCAAAATCCTATACTTAGCCCATAATTGATCCATAATCTTGGATCCCTTAATGTTCTATTGACCATGATATATTCATTTAACAAATCAGTCCTTAACTCATTTAATTTTCCATTTATCTAATTACCTACATAATTCTAATTTTAGCCCATAACATGACCTACAAGTGGTTCAATATTAACCATACTTAAGGTCCATTAATTCCATTTAATTACCACCAACCTTCTTTAATCACATAAGATCATTTTTGAACATACTCAAGTCCATGGTCATCCTCCCATGGTGTTCTTGAATTTGGCCAATATTTACCATTTTGCCACTCTTCCTTTCCATGATTAATCATTCATTTAATCCATGCATAATTAAGTCCATAATTGATCCATCTACTTAGACCCGTTAATGACCATTAACTATGTTACAAGATTATCAAAAATCAGCCTCAACTTAGCTCATTTCATTAATTTAATCACATACAAATTCTAATTTTAGCACATAGAATGACCTACAAGTGGGTCATGGGTTCGGCCATACACCATGGCGAACCATGATGTCTTGTTCCCCATTTTCCTTGAATCCTTTGGCACATTTTGAATCTACTACAAACCCTCCCATGAGGGGATTTACATTATGCATTTTGACCACATTAATTTCATTAACTTAACCATGTTCTCTATTCATTTCATGGTTCCAAAATACCCAATTCATCAAATCTTCCCATGGGGTTTACATCATGCATTTAAACCACATTAAGTCCATTATCCATTCATGCCTTTTGAGGCCCTAAACATCATTCACATCTTAAATCCCTTAATGGCTTACCACTCATGTCTTGGCATCATTAAAATCAACCCCTTTAAAACATTACATACCATACTTAAAAATCCATTTAAATTTACAACACAGCACCCTAGGGTTCATGTTTCATTCCCATTTATGCCTTTCAAGGCCATACAAACCATTTACTTCTTCCATGAATTTCATCATGAAAACCCCTTTAAAATTACTTACATTTAATCATTTAAAATCTTAAAAATCATGAATCATATTCCATGGTTTCCATTCACTAAAACCCCATTAAAAATCATTTAATAACCTACCATGCTTTTCTTCACTAAGATCCCTTTATAGTTACAACCATTTGATCCTTTTTAAGCCTCCAATTTAATAACACCTACTCCATATTTTTCATCCTTTTAAACCCATTTACAACCATCATTACACCACCATAAGGTTCATCCCCATCTACCATTCTTTTGAGGCTATTAAAATCATTTTCATCTCCCATGATTCTCTCATTTAAAACCCCTTTACAAAATCACTAACATTTATATATTCAAAATCTTTAAAACCATTAATCATATTCCATGGTTTCCAATCTTCAAAATCATACTTCCATTTAATTAAATCTAAATACATAATGTCCTTAATATCCTTTTTTTTTTTTCTTAATTTATCTCTCCCATTTTATCCATTTCTTTCTTCATCTTTGGATGGATCTTAGATCCAAGGCCCATGATATTTTTGACCACCATCCAATCCAAGAAAAAATGGATTTCATGATCTCTTTTTAAATCTTTAAAAATGTAACCTCTTGTTTAAGAAATACTCACAATCCGACGACTCCTCCGGCTTTTCTTTCTCCTCTTGATCTCCTTAGCCTTCTCTTCTCTTCTTCTCCTTGATCTTTGGGTTAAGATGCTTGATCAAGATGGAGTCTCCAAGGTTTGGGTTTGGCTAAGGTAGGGTTAGATTTGAGAGGGGGAGAGGGGAGGGAGGGATAGAAAATTATCTCAAGCTTGGGTCTTGGGGTGGTGGTTGGCCAAGCCTAGTTTTTTCCTTCTTTTCTTCTAAGTTTCTTCTTCTTTCTTGGTGTTTTCCTTGGAGAGAGAGAGAGGACGTTTTTTGAGAGTGCAAGGGAGGGAGAGAGTGAAATGAGAGTGGAAAGGAGAGAATGAGATGAAAACTCATCTCATTCTTTGGTTGCATTAACTCCTCCCACCTACCAACATGTGTTAGTGTGCTTAGTGGTGGTGGTTGGGATAAAACCACCACCCTAAGTACATGGTTTATTTTGTGTTTGTTGTAAGTGGTTTGTGTTTCTTTGGGTGGTTTCAAGGAGATGAAACCACCCCCTTGACTTGTCTCTTTGACTCCCCTTTGACTTATTCATTTGACCATAATTTGACCAACCTAATTTATTAAATTAAATCCTTACTTAGGTTAATTCCTATTTAATTTAATTCCATTTAATTCTCTTCCTAAGAAATCCACCCATGGTTGACCAAGTCAACCATGGTGGACGGCCCCCACCAATACCTACCCTACCCGCCACCTCACTTGATGAGGTGGAGGTGGGCCCCATTTGGCCATATCATCACTTAAACCCCATTAATCTTAACTTAGATGATTTAAAATAATTTAATTAGCTTAATCCACTTTAATTGTCCTTAGTCCCCTTAACCTATCCATGGTTGACCAAGTCAACCATGATGGTCGGCCCCACCTTTTCCTTGGTCCACACGCCACCTCACTTGATGAGGTGGAGGTGGGCCCCACTTGGTTAGGCCATCTTAATCATCTCATCATTAACTTAGGTGGGTTTATTTTCAATTCAACCCTTTCCATCAATCGGGTCACCATTAGGCCCATGGCCCAATTAATTTATTTTCTACCTTTTACCTTGAAGTTTGAATCATTTTGATCTATTAGGTCCCACATGATTATCGGGCCCACTTTGACCATTATTGACCCTTTAAATGGATCCCATCCAATCCATGGTCCATTGGACCATACTTGGGCCTTTTCCCCAAAATTTGATCCATTTAACATCCATATATCAAAATTCCAATTTTTTTCATTATTAAAATAAATAAATGTCATATATATGTTGATTTAAAAATTCGGGCTATTACAGAAAAAAGGGAAGAAGAAGAGAAGGAGAAGAAGGCGGCTTTGGAATCCACCGAAGGGAAGGGAAGGAAAGAGGTGAGAGAGGAGAAGAAAAAGGAAATTACTAATGTTGATTCATTATCAAAATATGCTTAATTACAACATATAAAGCAATCCAATTTGAATAATAAAATTTAATAAATAAGTTAGATTTAAATTAGAATATATGTTAAGGGAATTTAAAGTGTCAATTTAAAATCTTTTAGAATAATCTGAAAACAATGAAAAATATTTGAAATAATCTGACAGCACATTGTATGCTATGAGAGTTTTGATAAAGGCATTTGTCTTTGCACATCTATCAAGACAAAATGATTAGTTCAGATAATTGTGTTTCAGTATTAATAAAATAATAATATTTCAACAGGTCGTCTCGATACAAATTGAAGTCTTTGGCAAAAATTTTAAATGAGTCTTTTTTAAAAGAGAAAAATAAATCAAGGGAAAATCCAAAAGATTGAAATGCTTTGAAATAATGATTAGGAAAAAAACAATATCTCTTCACCCACCTTCTAAAACTTGTCTAAATACTCATTTCTAAGTAAAACAAAGAAAGAATAGGAAAAAAAACTACATCAGAAATTCTTCAAAAAAAAAAAGAAGAATCCATGATGCAGGGTTGGTTAAAAATACTATATTATTATTTATGCAAAACCACTGTTACTTGACCTATGTTACTTTAAATGATGATATGAACATATGCAGACACTAGAACGGAGATTATTGACAAAGATCACATTAAGTAACTAAAATAATTCAACATGCTAGAACACATCCACCATTATAAGTATTCATGTAAAATTCCAAACCACAGTCTCTTGGAAAGCCCCCTAAAGAAGCCAAACTAATGAGTCCAATAAATAAGTAGCAGTTCAATTAATCAATATAGAGGACAATGTGTAATTCTTAAATCAACATGGGCATAATTAATGCTATTCAGGTTCAAGTTGGTGTTTGGGAAAGTATGGGCTAAAGAAAGACTGCATTGGTAGATTTGGCACTCAAAGAAGAAGGTACAGAGCTGTCCCAAGTATTGGGTGGCTGTTTAGGGTTAGAAGAGGGTTGATTGGGGTTGTTTTGGGAGAACTATGAGCATAGGGACTATGGGACTGATTGAAAGGCTATGATTGTGGGACTTAGATGATGGATGTGGGTCGAAATAGCTTTGAAACTCAAGGAAAATGATTGTAGTGACTCTTTAGGTCCAAGAACAAAGACCAGCAAGGCTGGGAAAACTTTTTAGGGGTGACAGCAATGGTAAAAAGAGGTTAAGATGGGCAACAGCCAAGGAATGGCTTTTAGGTGGTTAATGATAGAAAACAAAGAGGGAAAGAGAAAAGAAGACAAGAAGGAAAGAGAATAAAAGAAAGAATATTAGAATGTTCTGACCATAGAGTGTAGAGAGGAGGAAGAAGAAGATAGAGAAGTGCTCCAATGTTGGGTTCACACCAAACCCTCAAGGGGAAATCACACACCATGTGCATTGGCTAAGTTTTCTTTTTCCATTTTATTCCATCGTGTATCACAATTCTCTCTTATACAAAACTTTTTAACGAAAAATACAACAGGCTCCTTATTGTTTCCTAATTCAGCAACTAATGAGATATTAAAAGACAGAATTACCCTCCATTACAATACTTTAAAAAAAGATAAATTTATCCTCATATATAAAAAAAAATACACAAAGTAAAAAGACAAGACTAAGTAAAAACATGATGTCAAGTTTTAATAACATCAAATTCAAATAAAAAAAATGCTTCCGCATCAATTCATTTCAAAGCCATCAGACTGCCACTTACATCAAAAGTAAAAGGTAAAGAGAAGGGAAAGAAGGTGATGATAGAAAAGCCCACCCTCTAAATAAATTAAACACCTCACATTCGAAGTAAAGAATATAAGCACCTGAGAAATTGACAAGCATTCACATCCCAAAACTGCTAAATAAGCCAGACGAGTCCTGCAAAGAAGAGAAAAGGTATTGTGCTTTTTCCTCTTTCTCACTCCTTCTTCGAGGAGAATGGGTGGGTTTTGTTGTGTGTTTTATTGTTTTTTTTTTATTCTCTTTCAAGATGGGTGGGTGACAGAAAGGAGAGTAATATGAGGAAAGAAAACCAAAATCGAGGCAAGAAAAGAAAAAAGGTAGGGAAGGAAGAGGAAAAGATAAAAAGAGATTTTAAAAAGAGTATCTAAATTTGGGGTCTTTTTAAAGGCCGCACGTACACACACCCGGAAATCCTGCCTCTACACACCCGAATTCGGATTTTGGTGGCAAATTACCATTTTACCCTCGCGTTTCCAATCATTTGAATGAATGCCCAGTTCATTTTGGCATTCAGTCGAATGATTGGGCTGAACAGTAAACGGAATACTGTTCAGCCCATTCATTCGAATGAACATTCATTCGTATACAACTGATTCATTCGAATGAATGTACAAAGAGAAACATTCGAATGACAGTCCCTCTTGTTCAACTGATTCATTCGAATGAATGCCTTGACAACGTGCATTCATTCGAATGAATCAGCTGATTCATTCGAATGAATGAATGTATCAGAGACAACCTGAGAATGACAGTCCCGTCATTCATTCGAATAAATCAGCTGATTCATTCGAATGAATGTATCAGCCCTGAGAATGACATATATGTTCATTCATTCGAATGAATCAGGTTGATTCATTCGAATGAATGCCTTGAAAACATGCATTCATTCAAATGAATCAGTTAATTCATTCGAATGAATGAAACTTATATATAAACACACATTCGATCGATCCACGAATTTCTACACGTTTCATTCCATTCAAAACCCTAGACCGTCTTTTCCCTCACCCTCTCCCTTCTCTCTAGAACCCCTTTCTCAACCCTTCTCCCTTAAAAATTAAACCCCATTTTCAACACCCTCTTTTCACCCTTAAACCCCTTTTACAAAGACTTCTCCCTACAACCTCGTTTTCAACCCCCTTTTCAACTCTCTTTTCAATCCCAAACCCTTGAACCCCATTTCAATCTCAAACCCTTATACCCCATTTTGAACTACCTTTTTCAAAGAGTTATCCCTAAAACCCCATTTTCAACCCCCTTTTTAATCCCAAAACATTGAACCTTTTAAATCCCAAACCCTTAAATCTCTCAATCCCATTTTCAAACTCCAATTTCAACACACTCTCTGAATCTCTTATCTCGGGTCGAAGTTATCTCTCTCAAGCTAATGTCTGGATCTCGTATCTCGAATCGAAGGTAACTCCTATCTCATTTTTTTCTAGAAATCATTATTATTAGTGTTTTAAAGGTAGATTTAAATCCTCAAGTGGCATGGAGTTTGTTGAGGGATGTTTTGAAAGTCGTGAGGACCTTATAAATTATGTTAAGAATATAGCTCTTGAACAATGATTTGTATGTACGATAAAGGGGTCATATAATAAGGAAAATAAATTAGTCCTTGGCTGCGATAGAGGAGGTAAATACCATAGCACGGTTAGCTTGGATGATGATGATAGAAAGAGGAAAGCATACTCTCACCAATGTAATTGTCCTTTTGAAGTTAAAGGAAAACAGATTGTTGATGGGTCATGGAAGTTGACCATAAAGAATTTGGAGCACAATCATGATATATCGGATGTATTATTAGGTCATTCAAGTACAAGATGTTTTTCAGATTCTGAGAAAAGAATGATCATTGAAATGAGGAGTAGCAATATACCACCACGGCAAATTTTGACGACCCTTAGAAATCAAGATCCAGATATTGGAATATCAGCGGCTAATTTGTACAACTTTTGTTCTGCGCTTCGGAAAGAGCAACTAAGGGGTCGAAATATAATTGAAGCTTTGATAGAAGATCTTCAATAAGGTGGTTATCAATACTTTCTAGACTATGACAATGATAGTCATCTATCCCATCTCTTTTTCGCATATCCTAAGTCAATTTTTCTTACGAGAGCTACCATAATGTGTTTCTGATGGATTGCACGTACAAAACCAACAGATATCATATGTCATTGCTTCATATCGTTGGTGTGACAAGTTTCAATAAGAATTTTTGCTCATGCTTTGTATTTCTAAAAAATGAGAAATTTGAAGATTATGTATGGGCATTACAGATGTTTAAAAAGGTCTTCGGAGTCCAGCATGATCGACAAATTCTTTTGACTGATAGGGAATTGGTGTTAAAGAATGCCATTGATTTGGAGTTCCCTAATGTTGTACATATTTTGTATTCTTGGCACATCAACAAGAATATTGTTACTCGTTGTAAACCTTTGTTTAAGAAAATCGAAGACTGGAATGCATTTTTTACCGAATGGAATGACCTAATTGTGTCCCCAACTGAAGAAGCATTCAATACAGCGTTTGAGGCATTCAAACAAAATTTCTGAGATAATTCGCAGGCAGTGAACTACTTAATAAGGACATGGATCTCACATAGAAAATAATTTGTCAAGGCATGGATCGGCTGGTGTTTACATTTTAAGAATCGATCTACTTCAAGGGTTGAGGATGCACATTCTGTTCTGAAAAGTTATATAGCTACATCTACTAGTGACCTAGATATTGTTCGAAGAAAGATAGCACATGTCATTGAAAATCAATTTGAAAAGTTCAAGATTCAACTTCAGATGAGAAGATTCGGTTTGCATGTGATGTGTCTATTCCTTTCTTTGATGAATTGAACGACAAAGTTTCTCATTTCTCAATGAGTGAGGTTTACAAGCAATATGTTATGCTTATGAACAGGTCATTTTCACCCATTTGTACGGAAGAGTTTACAGATTCAATGGGCCTACCGTGTGCGCACAAAATGCAATGGATGGACAAATTACATTTGGATGACATACACCACAATGGAGAATCGACTTGATCTCATTGGACGACTTGATCTCATTGGACGACTTGATGATTGAAATGAGGAACCCTGTGGATGTATTAAATGTACACTTTGAAGGTATTAAGAACAAATATGGACATTTGTCTTCGTATGATCAAGAGATGCTCCTAAATCATCTTCAAAATCTTGTCATCCATGATAAGCCAGTCAGTCACCCTATTATGCAATATTCTAGAGGACATCATCCAGGTTCAAGGAATTCATCACAGGGTCAAACATCTACACATCGATATTCTTCTGCATTTGAGATTGTAGAGAATCAACTGAATGGAAGAAGATGCACAGTTTACAAAAATACTGGTCATAATTCTAGAACATGTCCGAATAGAATTACTCCTTCTGCATCTGTATCTTCGAGTGTAGATTTAAATGTTGCTCTAAATCAACATAAATTCCATGAATCACAAACAGCGAGTTTCTCTCAACTTGACCAAGTAAGTGCATATTCATATCTTTTCTACAGTCATAATAAGGTAATAAAGACTAACAACTCAAAATGTTTTTTCCACAGGATAGTGGATCTTACAACTTTAGTGACGAATCGACATATAACTCTGTCATGTCCCAAGTAAGTTTTTTCCTTAATTGATATAGATATGTATTGACCAATCGACATATAACTCTTCCATATGTTCTAATGTGATTTTCTTAAATGTTATACAGTGGTCTGGTGATCTTAAAGATAATGACGATTTTCAAGAATGACGAAATCAATGAAATGAAGATAGGAGTGAAAATGTATTCATTTTATACTGAAAATGTATTCATTTCAGTATAAATATACTCTGTTGAAGATAAGAGTTGAAATGTATTGATTTCAGCATATAAATGTACTTTGTTTTGATTTTTTATGAAAATATATCCATTTGAAGGCAATGTACTCTGTTGAACGGCTTCTCATTTTCGAACAATGGTAACTGGTGATTCTTCTTTGCATTGATTTAAATTCTTGTGGATAGCTCCTTTTATAATTCTTATATTTCTCATGTTGGCAGTTTTTTCTTCAATGGAATGACTGCTCTAATGCGTGTAATGATTATAATTGTCGTTTTCATTTGAAGTTTCTTGCTTGAGTAACCAAATGGAAATGAAGCAAACTAAGGATTTGCAGGAACTAATGAAAGACATGCATATAGGTGAAATTAAGTAGTAATACAAATAAAAAGTAGCACGATTCCTTCCTCAAATCAATTGACAATGACAATCTGATAAATAGAACATGTTCATTCAAAATATGAAATTTACAACATTTCTTTTACATGTCAATATAAAAAAAAAAGTATATCAAATAGAAGAGTTTTCCGAAGCAGATATAGAAGGTGCAGCGACAGGTGCAGAAGCAGAAACAGGAAGTGCAGCAGGTGCATCAACTGGTGCAACAGTCAGAGGAGTGGAAGCAGGTGCATCAACTGGTGCAACAGGTGGAAGAGTGGAGGCAGGTGCAAAAGCAGGTGCATAAACTGCATGAACTGGAGGTACATATGGAATAAGTGCAGTCTGACGAGGAAGGGGGTGAGAAACTGCTGGTGCTCGACTCAGAACAGAACGGGGGCCAATAGCAGCTGCAACTCCAATTGAACGAGCAAGGGGCCTGAAGCTGCTGCAACTCCAGTCGGACGAATACGAGGGCCAGAAGCTGCTATTAATCCAGTCGGACGAGCAGAGTGGCCAGAAGTTACTAATCCACTTGGCCGAACAGAGGGGCCTGAAACTGCTCCAAATGGACGACCAGGGGTGCCAGATCCTGCTCATGAAGCTGAAGCACCAGATCCAGATGTAAGAGCAGGGGTGCCAGATCCTGCACCTGAAGCTGAAGCAGCTGATCCAGATGGACGAGCAGGAATGCCAGATGCTGCTGCTAAAGCTGAAGCTGCTGATCGAAATGGACGAGCAGGGGTGCCAGATGTTGCTCCTAAAGCTGAAGTTGCTGATCCAAATGGACGAACAGGGGCAAAAGCGGCTCCTGCATATTCTTTAGATACCCTTGCTCGTAAACTCCATCTGCTTCTGCTCCTAATGCTGTTGTTATCCCCCTCTCTTGTGCTATAAGCACTGCCAACCTCAAAGTATCCCCCTCACATCCAACATTGCAGAAACCTGATCATATCTCTGATCCATCTTCTCCTCCAAAAAAGAAATGCTATCAAGAATCTGTTGCGTGTTGATTCTAGTTGATCATTCTTGAAGAGGAGTCCCTGCCTCGCGTGCCTCACGCGCCTCAGATAGCTCAGGTGGCTCAAGTTGAAGTGTCTCGACAACTTTGGGTAGCCATTTCTTACTCACTGCGTCAAGTTGGAATCCCATCTTCTTCAAAGTTGAATCATTAAAATAATCAAATCAGTTTAAACAAACTTTATCATCGGGGGGAAGAGGGATTCCGCGTTCTTCAAAAAATGAACATAGAAAATGACCGTATGGAAGACTATATCTTATGCTCTTCCGGCAGGCGCGCATGTGACTGATGATGATATGGGAGAGGGAGATTTGTTTCCCATTTATGATGCACCAAATCAAAAAGACATCGAACTATGTCACAGTAGTATGGCTTTTTCTAGGGCAAAGACAGTTGACAACTATCTGGTGGATGATTCGTGCTTCTAATATTAAGTTCATCAGAGGGGGGGTCTTCTTCTCTGTAATATCTGTCCTCCCACAGATTTCGTTCAGGGCTACCAAAACATCAAAGCCCTCAACATCAGTGGGCCATGTACGACTGTCGTACTTTCTAATGGTATCTTTGGGGAAATTATATAGGTAGTATAACCTTTCTCGTGTAACAACAATTTCTTGCCCTCGGACAGATGTTTTAATCGACTCATCATCAATTCTTTCTATATTTACATAAAATTATTTAACTAATCTAGGATACATATCACATTTTAATTCCAAGAAAGACCCTCAACCCATTTTTTCAAAATAAGATTAAACTTTCAAGCCAAATTGTGTGAAAAATGAAAGGTCCATGATTTTACCAAATATATAGGACTGTGTGGAGAAATCCTCTCTGTACATGGTCGCGGCTTCCGAAGATAATAATAGTTGGGGTCGAATGACGTGTCCTTTTGTTTTTTCCCTCCCCTTGTTGAGGTTGCTTTCCTTTTCGAATATGCCATGGGTTAAAGGGTGGTTTTTTCGAAACAAAGGAAGAAAGAGGGAGAATGGGGGTGTGATTCGAATGAAAGAGGGGTGATTCAAATGAAAGGGGGTGTGATTCGAATGAATGGGGGTGTGATTCGAATGAATAGGTTGATTGGGGCTAACCAAACGACTGGGCTCGGGAGAGGGACCTGCAAATGAGGGACGGGCGAACTTAGAATCAGGAGGGGAGAGCTGAGAATGAGGGAGACACAACCGGAGCCTGAGAGTGAAAGGAGAGGGAGAGCTTTGGTTTAAGGTTTCAAAATGAGGGATGGTGAATGAGGGAAAGATTTAGGGTTCGGTGAATCGATCGAATGAATCGTTGGTGTTTATATATTAAGTTGCATTCATTCGAATGAATCAACCATTCATTCGAATAAATGCATGTTTTCAAGGCATTCATTCAAATGAATGGGTTGATTCATTCGAATGAATGACGGGACTCTCATTCTCAGGTTGTCTCTGATACATTCATTCGAATGAATGCACGTTTTCAAGGCATTCATTCGAATGAATATGTTGATTCATTCGAATGAATGACTGGACTGTCATTCTCAAGTTGTCTCTGATACATTCATTCGAATGAATATACGTTGTCAAGGCATTCATTCGAATGAATCAGTTGAACAAGAGGGACTGTCATTCGAATGTTTCTCTCTGATACATTCATTCGAATGAATCAGCTAATTCATTCGAATAAATGCACGTTTGAAAGCATTCATTCGAATGAATCAGTTCTATAGGAATGAATGTTCGAATGAATGGGCTGAACAGTATTTCGTGTTACTGTTCAGTCCAATCATTCAAATGAATGCCAAAATGAATTAGGCATTCATTTGAATTATTGGAAATGCGAGGGTAAAATGGTAATTTGCCACGAAAATCCGGATTCGGGTGTGTAAAGGCAAGATTTCCGGGTGTGTGTAAGTGCGGCCTTTTTAAATGGAAGACTTTAAAACGTTGTTTTAGTTGGCTTACCTTTCCGCTGGCCCTGTATCCTAATTTATTAAAAATTATCTTAATTAAAAGAATCTAAAGATGTTTTCACTTAAAAATTAGTGGAGTCTGAACACTATCGTCAAGTTTATTAACTCAACCCATATTCATACTTATGTTTTCTGAATTTTGTCTTCTGATTTTGAAAAAAATGAAAATAAAAATGAGAATTTATTTTTAGTATTACCTGAGTTTTTTGTCATACTGCCAAATCTTTTCACTACAGAGGTAACATGATGAGATGCAAAATGGTTCTGAAGTGATAATTTTTGTACAACTTGTAACTTATACCTCCTCTTTCTCAAATTACTGATTTTATATGGATTTTGGAATTATTCCAAAATAGTTGTCTCATTTATATTTAAGTAGTACAAAGTGTGTTGAAAATAAACAAGATCGCATGGAGTGCTAGCCTTACATAAAGAGTTCCTTAAAAAATATAAAATTTCAAATGAGACAACTAAAATGGGACGGATGAGATCACGTGTGATGATTTTGACTACTAAAATAAAATAATTAAAATTTTAATTTTTAAACTGAAAATTTCTCCCGATATCAAGTTTAAAATAAAATTTTCATTTCACTTATCTATTAAAAATTTATAACTAATTTAAAAAATCATCATTTAAATTAGGGTAGCGATCCTCCCACAGACATTTTGTGTAACAAGACAGGATTTAGGATATTGTCGATTTTACCCTTCCACTGTCGTACGAAAGCATTTTAAAAAAAAAAAAAAGTTATCCGATTTGTTGTTCTATATAAAAAAATAGTCTCACTTAGATAAATTTCAATGAGCCGGTAAGTGATCCGATTTCAGTGATCCGATTTATTGTTCTAAATGAAAAAATAATCTCACTTAGATAAATTTCAGTGGCCTGTCAGTGAGCCGATTTATACCGCAGTAGAAGGGTCAGTGATCTAGTCAGTGATCCGGTGAGATGATTCCATTGGTTTAGCGAGCCGATTCGAATGGCAAAATGGGCAATACAGTAAAACCCATGTCAAATTAAACAAAATACCGGTAGGAGGATGGCTACCCCTTAAATTATTCAAATAATAGTCTTTAAAAGAGTTTCCACATAATAGAACTTCTTCTGTTGTCACTTGATGATATAAATGTGGTGCAGTTTGCATGCAGTGTGATGGCCAACAATGTTGTAAATATTTTTAATATTTAAATTTATCATATTTTTATCTATAAAATATCAATGACAGTTAATATTTTGAAATTGATCGATAATGTGGTTAATTCTTAGTATAATCACATTAAAAATATGATAAATTGTAATATCACAATAATATCTTGATAAATTAACTGTAAATTCCTTATCATATTTTATTTTATAAATATTTTTATTTATTATATTTTTATTATTTTTAAAATATTATATTTTTCTTAAAAATCTGAATTTGAAAATATCCTATACTTTTGATCGCCATTAATATTTCGAGAATGAAATGAAATTTGTGGCAGGTAGACGGTCCAAACTGTGGGCCCAAGGAGAGTGGGTTAGTGGGTTCTATATAAAATTTCTATTGGCCATATCCAACCGCTACAGTCCGGTACGTTACTATCTAAGGGCAAGTGGTGTGGTAGCCATATGGCAAGCTAGCTGGCCATATGGCCACCCAATATTGACGATATGGGAGTGGCTACTGGTGGGGCCCACATGCCTATGGCTGGCTATATATAACAAATGTATAGCCAGCCATTCTCTCTCTCTCCTCTTTTTTATATTATATTATATTATATTATATATATATATATATATATATATATATATATATATATATATATATATGTATGTATGTATATATAACTTGTATATAGTTTTGATTTTTTTGATTTTCTCTTTTTATTTATTTATTTGATTATTTTGGATTTTTTGTTTTGTTTTTTGGTATAATTTGTATATTAGGGCAAATAATTATTTTTTTCTTTACTTTATTATTTTATTTTTTATACAAAAAATAAAAAATAACTCTTTACTTTTTGATTTTTTTTCCTTTACATTTGTAAACAAAATATATGATAAACAAAAAATTAAAATTATTCTGTACAAAAAATTAAAATTATAGCTATTGAAAAACAAAAATATTAAAAATAATATTTTATTCATCACAAAAAATATGAAAAATTATATATATGTTTTGTTAATTTATTTAATTACTTGTGAAAAAATATGTAATGTCTTTATATTTATTTTCTTTTAAATTTGTTAAAAAAATGTACATAAAAAAATAATAATAAAATATTAAAAAGTAGCCATTTTACTTAACATTATACCGTGTGACGAAGCTGGCTAAAAATTATAGCCAGCCATGTCATAAAAAAAAATAATATTTAATTATATGGCTGACTACATTTAGTGACATAGCCAGCCATATATAGCCATCCCACACCACTTGCCCTAATATCTATAAAGTTGTCCAACGCCAACGTGTGCCTCGTGGGACTGACAGAACATTTAAGCTCTTTACCAGCTAAATTTTATCAAGACTTCTCCTATATTATTATTTCTTTAATTTTTTTAAAAATGTTTATATTAATAATAGGGCATATTCTTTGGAAGTTGAGAGTGGTATACTATAACATGTTGAAGAGTGACAAGACTAACTCATAATTTGAGATGTTAAAGAGGTAATTTTATTTAACAAATTTAATAAATAAGTTAGGTTTAAATTAGAATGTATGTCCAGGGATTTAAAGTGTCAATTTCAAATCTTTTAGAATATATGATGACAATGAAAAATATTTAAATAATCTGACAGCACATTGTAAGCTATTAGAGTTTTGATATAGGCGTTTGTCTTTGCACATGTGTCAAGACAAAATGATCAGTTCAGATAATTGTGTTTATATAATAAAAAACAATAATATCCTAATTTATCAAAAGTTATCTTAATTAAAAGAAACAAATGATGTTTTCACCTAAAAATTAGTGAAGTCTGAATTACACACAGTCGTCACGTTAATCAACTCGACCCATACTCATCGTCGTCACACACCAGCAGCGACACCCAACGTCAATTTCACAAAATCGAATCCACTTGACTTCTCAATTATTACACAAAATGCCATTCCACGCCGTACGGGCCAAGAAAATGCCACAGGTGGCAATGCACAATCAAATAGAATGAATCATCCCACTCGTCGATCAGAAGAAGAAAACGTTAAAAAGAAACAAGCGTCTCCTTCTCTTACCAACATTGATCTGTTAGATGGAATCGGACTTCGCTTTCCGTCGGGAAACTAAACCGTCTAAAGGCCCCAACGTAGCGGTCGTAGAGAGCCCTGGAGGTGGGATCGGACAGCATGAGGTACGCCTCGTGGATCTCCATGAAATCACGGCCGTCATCCGAAGTCGGGATGGAACTGCTTCGCGAGCATTCTGTACGCGCTCTTGATCTCGATCTGAGAGGCAGTCACTTTGATTCGAAGAACTTTGTAGAGATGTGTGGCTTTTCTCGAATCGACGGTTGCAGTGAGCGCTAGAATCGTGGACCTGGGGCATGTACGAATCTAACGGTGGGGCGCAGAGAATCGGACGGTCGATAGTTGGGTTAGGGCTCCGGACATTGAAAGGGAGAAGTTTGGTTTTCGAATTTGTTTTGATTTTTGAAGACGAGACTGACAATGGCATTGGGGGGTTTTACCTTTATATATTGGAGATAGGACTATAATCGGACCCTGATCTGGTTCGGCCTGGAAAGATAATCGGACTGTCCGCAACCCGACCCGAAAATATAGGATCCGAATAGTCTTGAGTCCGGCTTGGCCCGATCGGGCTATCGGACAGTCCGCAACCCGATAAGAGCTTATTTGTCTGTTTGACCTATCATATGACCCTAATGCTACTGGAATGCTACCAAAGCCAAAATTAAAACTTTTTAACCTTAATTTTAAGCCACTGAGCCCGATAAATCAGATTTTATTCTAAGTCTAATTAGAGTTTGAAAATTTGAAATTCAAATTTCATTTAAAATTAATTAAGATATACAACAAGCCATTAAACTTGTAATTCTATAGGTGGCCTATCATATGGCCCTAATGCTACTTGAGTGCTACCAAAGCCAAAATTAAAACCTTTTAACTTTAATTTTAGGCCACTGAACCCGATAAATCAGATTTTATTCTAAGTCTAATTAGAGTTTGAAAATTTGAAATTCAAATTTCATTTAAAATTAATTAAGATATACAACAAGCCATTAAACTTGGAATTCTATGGGTGTCCCACAACCCTTATTTACAAGCCAAAACTCATAGCCATGGCAGCTAAGTCCTACAAATCTTCTATGGTTGGCATCTTTCAACATCATCATTTATTTATATACACCCTTATTCACTAAATTATATGTTGACGAGTCATTCCTAATTGTTCTCCACCAATGGCACAATTAAACATGAGCAAAATAAATTAAAAAAATACTTAGAAACAATTAAGAAACATCTAATCAACTCTTAAAAACTCATGGGTGCCCATAGAATTATTATTTCCTTATTCCAAACCTAAATTAGATTTCTAGACACAGAAATTGGTGATTCTACAAGGAGATGAGAAGAAATGCAAAACCCACCAAGAAAATGAGAAACCCTTAGAAATCCTGTAAGAAACCAAAAAATTCATATATCCTTGAAGTAATAAAAACAAAACAGCATTGACAAAAAACAAAAAATGAAGACAAAAGAATCAACAGAAGAACATTGACTTAACAAGCTACTAGTCTTCTTAGAAGATTTTAATGATTTCTTCTTCCTCTCTTTTTTCAACGACCAAAGTAACAAAAAATATACATGTAATAGGAATAATTCAGAACCCCACCATCTTTCTTGTGTTTTTTTCTACTTTTCATGCACTTCTCTCTCTACTTCAAAACATCAAAGTTCAAACACAAACATCAGAACTAAAAAATTTGAGATGACCCACAAAAGATCTTTCAAAATTCTATATCTTTTTCACTTTACATCAGTAACTCCCCCTCTTAGAATCTTTAAGAAGCATCCCAGTAACTCACCCCAGTTGAAATCTTTACAAAATATCTCTCTCTCTCTCTCTCCCCCTATACAAAAAAAAAGTCAGAATCCAATCCAACGAACAGCTTAAAAAATCCAAAGACCCAATCCAACTTAAAATCTAATTAAATAACTAGCCTAAGAAGAAACCTGTCAAGAAGAAATAACAAAATATTTTTACTTTTCCCAATAATATCCATTTTTGTCCTTCCAGACATATCAAGATTCTTCAATTTATCAGCCAGTGAAAGGGACAGATATGTACAAGTGAGAGACCAACCCAGTATTTTGCGCGCATCACAGCCATTATGCATTATGCAATGGTACTCATGTTTCTGTTAGTAAACTATTAAACATACCAGATATAAAACCAAAAGTTCCAACAGTAAATACTCATCATGGTAGGTAAGCACATTTTAGGAGATTAAACCATTCATCAGATTAAAGCATGATCTAAACCAACTGATTCAAATGTAAAAGAGTTAAAGGTTTAGAGGTCCAAAAGCAGAGAGTAATAGTATAAAGTTACACAGACCCCATGGTATGAGAAATGAAGCTCAAGACCCTAGTCAAAACCACCAAAATAAATACTGTCAGCAGAGAATGATCAAGATGTGTTTTAAGTTCTTAATCAGATCACTTAAGGCATCAACCTTAGAGGGGAGCAGCAGTTAGTGGATTTGAAACTTTCAAGCACAGTTTAGAAGGCATGAAATCTAACCAAGCCAATCAAGATATATCATTCAATTTGAGAGCATAAATTAGTTCATCCAATGAAATGTAATACTCATCATAACATCAAAGCATAAAGTCCACAGAAACCAATGAATCCTTACCGCCATTGTCTTCACCAATGTCAGAATATAGTCCATACTCTGCAACCTCTCTGTTTACATGGTCAAAGCAGTGACAGACCCACGACTTCTCATCTTCCATGCTCGACAACCCCATTATGAGAATCAAACCACCAACATAAATAGATTTCTCTCATCTATCTATGTAAATGAATAAATAAGTAAATAAAAAAACTGGAAAGAAAGGAACAAAAATTAATACAAGAATGAGAGACGAACAGATCCAACGAAATGAAAAATAAATGAGAAAAAAAAGGACAAATATGTAATACTTCATTGTTTAGTCATACAAAATCAAGAGAGTTGGTGGGTGAAGAACAGACCTAGGAAAGCAGTAAGCAGAGAAAAGGGCTCAACTGTGCTCCTTCCCAGTCCGCAAATCTAACGAAATTGGTTCTTGTATATCACTATAAAATGTCAAGATTTAGCAGTAAAATAGTAGAAAAAGGAGAGATGTACAGTGTACTAGTTCAGGAAATTGATGCAAGAAATGGAAAAACCTATAGATTTTGCAGAGAAAAGAAAGAAAGGAGAGGCACCCCATGTACGTAGGTAGGTTCAATAAACAATACAACAGGCACAGAGAGTGTGTGTGTGACCGATAGAGAGAGACCCAGAGAGAGAAAGGGACCTAGATTTGCAGATCGACCAAACAGGGCCGGAATCAACAAGAGGGAATCGGCTGAAGTCTCGATCTGAGTGCAGAGGCTACAAGTGATGGAAGTCTCGATCGAATTTCTAGAGAGGTGCAAGAGAAAGGAGAACGGAAAGAGGGAGAAAAGAGAGATCCGGTGAGAGGGAGATCTTTCCAAATGAGAGCGGTGAGCAAGAAAGAGCGGCGAGCGTGAGAAGCAATGGCAAGTGAGAAGAAATCGCAAGCAAAGGTAAGAAGCCCTAAAAATTTTCATTAAAATCCATCGGACTCGCGGACTCGCGGGCTCGCTGATTGTCCACGGACCTTCCGCGGCCCGCCCGAGTCCTTATCAGACTCTGCGGACCTGTCCACGAGTCCTTATCGGACTCCAGAGTCCGGCTCGCTGATGGACTCTAGGATTCGAGCCGAACAGTCAGCGGGCCGGGTAGGGTCCGATTATAGGCTAATTGGAGAAGAAAAAGAAGTTGGAAGATACGATGGGCGCATGCCTTCCGAGCACGTTGGTGAGTTGAAACCGCGTTGGTAGTAGTAAAGAGGGGACAAATTAGGAATGAAACTTGGGTTGGGTTTTGGCCCGACCCGACTGACTCGACCCGAAAATAATGTGGGCTGGGTTATAGAAATTCGGGCCTTGGGTCGGGCTGGGTTAGAAAAAGAAAGACCTGACTGAAATTCGGGTCGGGTTGGGCTGAAGATTTTCAACCCGGCCAGAATTCTTTTAAATATAAAAGGTTACTCTTTAACTCTCTAACCCTAATTCTCTTATTCTCTCACACGGCAGCCGTTCTCTCTCTTCACCCTACCTTTCCCATTCACTCACCCCTTTCTTATTAGCCCTAATTGCACGAGTCGTTTTCTCTGAGTTCTCATTCTTCCTCTTATTTCTAAGGTGCATAGCCTTTCGTCCCTAGTCGCAGCAGTTGCAGGATCTCTGACGTCTTGCCTCCATCACTAAGAGACCACGGTTCGGTTTCCCCGCTGTAATTGAAAGGGGTTTGGATTTTGGGTTTTGATTTCTTTTTTGTAAACTGCAATCCTTTTTTATTTTAAATGGAAGACTTCCTTTTGATTCCCCTTTTCCCCCTTGCTATGAAACCCATCTACCTTCACTAAGTGCCGCCATTGCTACTATTATCCCTATCCTAGACCATCGCCACCATCTCCTTCTCGTTCAGATCTAATTTCCACCCCCACCCCACCTATGAATCTGCTATTGCAAATCCCTTTCACCATCCATCACGTTTCCGCCAGGCTTCATTACAAATGGGGACAGTCACTTTGAACTCACAAATTGACACTAGAGGTCATGACTGCAATAGTCTAAAACAAAATGGTATCTGCTGCTCCTGCTTCTTGATATGGTCACAAAATTCTTGATAAGGAATGACCTTCATTGAGAGGGATTCTCGGGCTTGAGGTCAGGTCGGGTTGATTCTCGGGCTTTTGGTCGGGTCGGGTTGATTCTCGGGCTTCGGGTTGGGCTATGTACTTCGGGTTGCAAACTCGGGTTGGGTTCAGACATTGTTGACATGGGTTAAGGTTGGGTTCATCAAAACCCGACCCGCCCGACCCGAGTTTCAACCCTAGGAGAAATACAACGGAAGCCAGGTGAGTTGGGTTGGATCGTGTTATCCGTTGCTGACATGGCACTTGAAACCACCCTTTTAGAAGGATGCTACGTATCGACTCAGCTTCGGCTTCTCCAAATGCTTGTGATGAAGATAAAGGACCCTTCTAGAAGTTGCCCACACGGGTATGGCTCAACTGGTTAACCTCCCGCCTCAGGAAGCGGGAGGTATCAAGTTCGAGCCCCCATGGCCTAATTTGGTGTACCCTAAGGGCAGTGGGTATCGCCCTTGGGAGTTTTACGTTGGGTTTCCCGCAGTTTCCCGCACGTGGCATAAAATTATAGACTGGATTGAGATAGCAATACCATCGAAAAGTTATATGTTTTTAGTAAAATAGTATAATTGTTTTTTTAAAGGTAGTCAATAACATCTAACAAATTTCAGTATGTTAATTTTAAAAATTATAAAATTCTTAAAATAAAGGCAAAAATTATTTTTGATTATTTGATTAAGTGCATTAAAATAATAAGGATCTCTCTCTTGATAATAATTTTAAAGTTTAAAGTTGATCCTTAATGTTAAATTAAATTGATAAATTTATGATCATTACAAAAAATATTTATCAATCATGTCAAAGTCTTTAATTCATCTATTGTTCTTCCTGGAAGTGCTAATTTTGCAACTTATGATGGAAGTATGAAGATCATGGAGATAAATCGAATCAGGGTTTTTGACTCGGGGGTGTCTGTATTTTCGACATTCATTCCTCCTTCTTCATCAGAGTTGTCCAGCAAGGAGATTATTTCTACTTCGGTTCTCAGGTTTTGTCCAGATTAAGACCTGAGAGAGTACCAATGGCTGGATGCAGTCCTAGGGGCCGAGATTTTTCTTTGAGGAATACTCTTAGGAGCGGAGCTCGATTCTAGAGTATCATGCATGAATCTGGGTGATCTCCTGAGGAAATGGGAGCTGGACTCAGGGATTTTCCAGTGGTCGAAGACCGAGATTTAGATGTCTCCTTTTTCGACATGGTTGTTTGGGAAGAGCTGACCAAGGCGTACTCGAAAACTAAATCTTACAACCACCGTGACACCCTTGCTTTTTGAAGTGAGAGAAATAGAAACCCTATGGTTTTCCGTTGAGATTTCGCTCTGGGAGATCCTATCGACTGATCTAGGGCACGGGAGGCAAGAGGAAAATCGTCAGAGTCCAGCGGGAGGAAGAACGACAATTTTGAATTGATCTGTCGTTTTCGCAAAAAGAGTCTTTTTAACTTAACCTTTCTGATTCACCAACAGGTCGTGATCAACAAGTCTGTGTCGATATGTCGATAAAAATTGACCTGTCTCCTTTTTCGATTTTTCCCCTTTTCAGACAGTGTTCTGATTTCCAACAGTACCAACCTGTCTATTCCTCCAACTAGTCTATCCTTCGACATGGGTTCTAACTTGAAGGATGACTGGGTATGTGTGTGTGTGTGTGTGTGTGTGTGTGTGTGTGATGTTCATAGTTCATCAAGCTTTGCTTATACACCTTTGAATGCCAATGATGATACATACATTCACACCGTTTCTGTGTTATTTGAAAATTCAATTTATTCTTCTGAAAAGTAGGCACAAAACGTGGATTATAGATCTCTTTTCCTAGATCCTAAACAGTACAAATCCCTTGGGCACATTTAATTTCCTGTTTCGATATATTGCCAAGTGTGATGTCATGAGATGTGGCATTTCCAGATAGCAAAGGCAAGGTGTTACATGAACATAACTTATTCCACATAATATATAAAGCAGCAAGTATTGGAATGTAATGCCCCGACCAGCGGGCACGTGAATAAAGTAAACTTGGCAGAAAACACGAACATTTTTTTTTAAAATCAACCCATCAACCAAAACCATAATGGTGATACTACATACGAGAAGGGGATTTCCTAGATACTTTGAAAGTACCCTTCAAACGGGTGCTAGAACAACCTGATTGACCTTAGAAGGGGGTGAATAGGTCAATTCAAATTCATTGGTCCTTTTTTAATTTACTTGATTGATTAATTTAAATGGAGCGGAAACAACAATCAAGAGTGTGTGTTAGCAAATGTGATTAAAATAATCAACATAATAATTTGGCTCTAACACCACAAACACAAGGACACAAGATATAGTGGTTCGATTCGCCAACTTACATTTACTGTTAGGACTTGCTCAACCTTAAGCTGTCCCCAAATTCACTATGTGGGGACTTACACCCTCACAATCAGAATAAGAATTCCACTTCACTCAATTGGTTGGGAATTTCACCCACCACTGTTCCAGAGATGACGCTCTAGAGTGTTTTATAGTGGTTCCAAGGTACCTCCTTTAATCCACTTTCGGGTTAAAGGTTTTTAAAACGAAAAAGCACTTGGCTTAAAGCTCTTTATCGCTGATGTGTGCTTCTTGAAGATCCCACCCAAGTTGTATAGACGCTCCTTCTTACAGTCATCGTGTAGAAATCACAATCTTGTGGGCGACAAGGAAACTTGGCTTAACCAAAGCTTTCCTAGTTTATAACTCTCTCACTTGCAAACTCAATCCGAAGATTGGTTGTTTATGATCTCTCTTAAGAGTATTGATCGTTTCATAGAGTGTTTAACTCTTTTAAACTCAAGGAAGATAGTAAAATGATGACCCAAAACTCATATTTATAGAGGAGTTTTAACGGTCATATTGACTGTCAAGGACCGACAGGTCGGTGGCACTGATGGGTCGGTGTTCATATTTATTATCGCTCAACAACCCGATCGTTGGGCGTTAAATGCACCCCCAACGACATAATTACTTTCCGGTCGACATGTCGTTGTAGCCAATGGGTCGACACTTATGGTACCGATGGGTCGGTCCATACAAGAGGCTCGTTCTGGTGCAAAAACATGCTTGACAGTAGTTTCCCTTAGGAAACCTGTTACCCAGAATGACTTATCGCCCTTTGCCGAGAGGTCGGTCATGTATCTCTCGATCGGTCTTTGATTGTCGATATGTTTGTTTTATCAAGAGTCGTTATAAGTTCCCAGTCAAGAACTTTTATAAGTTCTATACTGACAAGTCGTCGACCATGAGGGGTCGTTCAAGTTCATCACTGAGGAGTCGGTGCATACGAGACTCTCGGTCAAAGGCATTTCCAAAATGACGATTCTAATTTCCAAAACCAATGTCAATCTGGCCGACCAGTCTTTGACCATGATGGATCGATCCTGACTACATCGAGGGGTCAGTGAGATAGACTGGTCATGCTAACAGTGAACATAATTCATGTTTCCAAGTTCACTTCCAATTCACTGTTCATCTCCCTCTCTAGGTATTTTATATTTATTACCAACATATATAACTAAGCCTAGTATTTCTTTCTCAGGTGTGGGTTCCACCTAGGATCACCTATGGCCATATACATGTTCTTTTGATTGCCATTACGACGACCTTTGAGCTTGGTGGAGCATGATCTTCTTCCTCGATCATCTTGAGTCTTCAAGCTTCTTGGCAAGTGCTTCTACCTGTGTCATGTAATTGACAAACAGACTCGGTCAAGTCGGGGCACTAATATACTCATTTTACGAGGGAAATAATTCCATCAAAATTTTGACATAGCCTCCCCTATGGACATTTTAGGGATAATGATTCTCTCCAAATTATAACCTGTGAACATTCCATATTTGATCCAATAAATGAACCCAATCATCATAACATTTACATCCTTGATAATGAACTAAACTCAATGATTTATAAATAACTAACATAAAAACCTTATCAAGGTCTATCCATAATAAGTCCTCATCAACTATGCAAAACAACATACTAATAATTTCATAATGTAATTGCCTATTGAGACTTGGTATCTTATCAAAGCTCAGGAGGGTCGTGTCGTCCGTCTTCATGAAGAGAACCTAGAATCCAAAGGGAGTGAGCTATACTTGTCCAATAGGGATAAATAGCATAACACACATTATGTATTCTATTTTCTAAATCACATACAATTAAGATCTCAAGATATACATCATATCACAATAAGAAATAATATGCTCCATATGACTCATATTTATCAAGCATTCTCTATATGCAAACTACATGATGCACACTCACAATGTCCATGTCAATGTATCTCACATGCCTCACGTGTACGAACATATACGTCCCACGTATATCATTCTACCACTCACATGCCCAAGTGTGCCAACACAATCGCATCCAAAAATACTTGCAATGAGACACGTATACCGATGCCATTGCGTTTCACGAGGTGGTGCATGCGTCTCACGTGTAGCAATACCACCGTGTTCACCTTTGTGTCCATGCTTATGCTCATGTCAAAACTATCATGTAAAAATGCAATCACAATAATGGACTTGCATAACATGATGAACATCACATGTACAGTCATCAACCCTTACTTTCACATTTTCATTTAGATAAATGCATCCCCACTCACTATATACACATCATACCAAATTTGTAACATCAAATTAATTTGGGTGGACGGTTCAAGCCATCTCTTCAGGCACTCAATCCAAGCTCACATTTATCATAACGGTTGTATCCCTCACAAATTTCATCCATTGTGGTGAACAAGTCCCATTATCAAATTAGGTTATCCTCCGTCCATCCATCACTTGGCATATACTTTCATATAATGACATAGTATTCAACTACATTACTCATATCATGCCTTTATCTCAATGTACGATAAGTATATAAACATAGTTTCATAGAAATTTGACATTCTCCCATCAATTATCAATTTCCATACTTATAACCAAGGTATATTTTCACATACACATCACAACTGGTAATTATATTATCAACAAACATCATCACATGATACTATGTAATTGAATTTCAATAAAGATCTAATGCAGTAATTAAAATGTAATGACAGTGTTTTTGGAACCCTCACACTAGGCTCTCAATACAACAGTCTCCATGTCGGCTCGTAAGCAACCCCAGGCTCGACGTCAACATGAAAATTTCCTTGTCGGCTCGTAAGCAACCCCAGGCTCACTAGTCTGACCCCCAGAAGGATCTCAACATGACTGTCTCCCTGTCGGCTCGTAAGCGGCCCCAAGCTAGCTAGTCCAACCCCCAGGAGGATCTCAACATGAAAGTCTCCCTGTCGGCTCATAAGCGGTTGCAAGCTCGCTACCCCAACCCCCAGGAGGATCTCAACATGACAGTTACAAAACCCTACATATGAGTCCAGGGTATTCTAGATCAACCAATGGTCAAGTCCTAACACCATCTCAGAGTATAGTCGACCACACCCTACCTCTCTCAGGTACGACTTTGTTCATTCTATGGAGTTTGAATGTCAACAACTCATCCATTTAGAGTCTCATAACCCAACATGCCACGTGGTCCTGCCACGGTCTCACAGTCATACCACCCCTAAGTACTCACCACGTACTAAGGCGAGTCTCTATGTCCAGATGCAGCCTAGTACCCTTGTTCGCATAACCTAGTGTATTAACTACATGTATGATCTACTCATATTATCATGAAAAGAATATAACATGTTATCAACAAGTAGAAGACATCATCTACTAACTACCACTTGCATTTCAACAAGATACAAACATGTTATCCTACCACACACACAACATACTATCATATAAATCAGTCCAACATATTATTATACATCGTGATCAACATACAATGTTAACAGTAAATCATGTCACATATACCTAGCTCATCCAAGTGACATGAATGCCTCTGGTAGGTCCCTTTCCACATAATTCGCTCATAACCATTTCACCCTTGACAAGTGGCTCATGATAAAAAGGGATCCACTCACCATAGCATTCCATGTCCACACAAGTGTTTAAGAAGAATATGCATATGCTAAATAAATGTAAGTGTCCCCACACCCAACCATCAAAATCATAGATTTCAACTGTAGACCTAATTATGCCATACATGGAAACCCAACATGCCAAATACAGTTTCAAAGGCCCATCAATTATATTGTGCGACAAATGACACCCAACACATACATCTCAAAATCAAGGACATGCATACCATTTCCATGTTTAACATTCCAATTAATAATATCATAAATCACGTTAACCACATAATATTACATCAATTATGATTTTATTGTATAACCATTCAAACATCATATAGGTTTAATATAATCACATATGAGGAAATATCACAAGTACGTAAGTTACTTTCTTAAGATGGAATGACCTTAAGTCCGTCCGGCATTAAACCCTTTAAATTTTAACTCTTTATCTCCCCTAAGATTCCCAACATTTGATAAATAAAGAACAATCAATGCCGTCGGATTTTGCGTCAAATCCATCTCTTAAATGCTTATTCATAAGTAAGGTTCGGTCTCCCTACCTCAAAATGACGATATTCACATTGGCTTAAAGTCCCCAAAAGAGTTAGGACAGCAATCAAAAAGCTGCAAATTAATGAGATAACATATGAATTATTTGAAGAATCGGGGTGGAATTAAAGAAGAGGTTTATAAAAAAATTAAGCTTCTTTCTTTTACTTATTTCTCACAAACCTTGAATAGTATGATGAAAATAAAGGACCAAGCGGAAAAATCAAAGAGACGGGCATTTCAAAACAAACAATCCTTATAATTTCCTTTCATTATACTCATGCCTCCTTACTTGAATTGGGTGACTCCTACACCCACACTTTTCTTAAATGAACACAAGTACAACAGTAGGAATAGTTTAAGTAGAAATAAATCATGAAAACATAGGACTGAAACCAATCTTTTCTTAAAACCAAATCCATAGAAGGTACATAGGACAATTACTCATAAAATAGTATTGGGTTTCTTCCTTCAAGATTTGGAAACATAAGATTGGAGTAAATCCTTTCTTCTCAAATCAGTAACATGTATTTTGCTCCAATTTAAAACATAAGACAACAAACCATTCATTTTCAAAACCCTTTTTCAATAATGAAAAAAACAAGACACAGAATTTGAACATAATAACAGAAACTTTACTAAGAACATCTTTTACATAAAATGAAAAACCCTTTTTTTGAGAAAAGCCACAAAATCTGAGGTCCTTTGCTAATTAATTGATGTTCATAAATTCTACTCATTTTAAATAAAAATAAAACACAAATAGAGGCTGAAAGTAATTCTAGAAAATGAAAGAGATGAGAGAAGGCCTACCCATTTGAAGAAAATCAACTGGAAGAGAAGGATTCTGTTCTCTTTGTGATCCGTACTACTATTGGCGTCGATGCTCTTGGTTGGACTTGGTGTGTAAGTCATCAATGAGGGATGAGAGAATGAGAGATTCGGTTGTGTGAGAGACTCTCCATTGAAGAGGATGGATTGGCCATGAGACGGTTAGAGAGATCGTGGGAGAGAGGGAGAGGAATTCGCAGCATAGTGGAGGGAATGGTTGGAAAGAGTGAAAGAAAGTCTCGAGAGTGTTTGTGTTGAGAGGGCTTTTGGATAAGAGTGGGTTTTTAGGGTAGTTGGATCTCTTTGGTAATGTGTATGATGGGTTTGGGTCAAATATTGAGTTGGGTTCTAATGGATTGATTTAGAAGGTTAGGATTTGGCCATTCTATTTCATTTTCTCTCCTTTGTTCTAATCAAATTATTTTGAGTTACTTAATTATTTAAAATAAGAAATCTGAGCTGAGTAAGTAAGTTGGGGTACCCTACTAGTTTGATCAAAACTTGGGTAGGGATTTTAATTAATATCAAGCTAAGATAAAATTGAGGGACAATTTAATAAAAATTTAAAGTCTAAATAATTTAAAACAATTAAATCCAAGAATTCAAATTTATAATACTAAAGGAGAATTAAATTAACTAAGCCATCAAATTTTCAATGCTCTAAGAAAATATCGAGATAAAGTCTGGATTTGAGCCAAATTAATTTTTCTCGAGTTATCGTCTAATAAATTGGGAATTTGATGAATTAAACTCTTGGGGTACATCGATGGCTCGTGACCCAAAGGTCGGATCATTACATGGAATGAGACACTAAGCATACTAATCATAAATTCATTTCCTGTTTTGATTACATTAATCATGCATATAGAAATGAAATATGACGCTACACAAACAGCTCTTATACATGTTATCATGTTATTACCCAAAACATGACAAACACTTTTTACCATTCTTTCAAGAATCCTCCAATGAGGTTTATTTCTTGAAAAGCATTGGTACTTAAATGGACATTTTGATCAGCATTTTTGGTAGGTTACACCAAACTAAAATTCCATTTAAAGACATAGAGCATGTTTCGTTCCATAATAGATTCACAAGTTTAAAGACTTGGAATGAAACAACACTTTGTATGTGTACTATACATACCCTATAATGAGGTCATTCACACACTACGTTCATTTCCTAAAGATACACCAATCACATGGCATATGAAATGAAATGACACAAGTATAATCCAATACTAGAGTGCAAACCTACATGCACATACAAGTATTTTGCATAAGATCAATCCAACAATCAAACAAGAACATGGATTGATGGTAAGATACAAGGTGATTCCAAAATATGTTTCAAATGTGAATCCCTTTACACATTTGAACACAATCATTGTGAGACTTAGAATCTAAGTTTACAATCCAGTAAAGGCCTTTTATTAAATCTGGTTTTAATCTTGGGTGGCTACCCATATGACTTTATGAATCAAGATTTCCAGATTTTGTACCACGATGTTGTCTTAACATAAGAGGCAAACATATTGGTACATGGCCACAAAGGATACTTGAAGGTCATTCCAAGTTCATTTTACCTCTTCTTTTCTTGGAGGATATAGCTTGGACTTTTTCAATGGATGAATCATTCACCTATATTCTTAGTACACACATTGGTGAAGATAGGTGGTGTCATCCATTGGGCTAAAAGAGACAATTTTTCCGTGGTTTCTTTCAGCCTCTTTTGTTATTTCATATCTTCTAAATATTTTAAAGGCATATTATGAAACAATAATGATGAATGCTATAAGTGTTTGATTAAAGTGTATAGCCAATTCATCACTAGTCCAAACAATTTGGTCTTTGCGTTGAGTGGTCATGGAAGTTAAAGGTTTATCTAATAAATTTTCCATAGGCATAGACCACTTTCTATTCACCTATTTCCAAACATATTTATTGATGAAATGATATAAAATGTTTCATCTCATTTTTCATCATAAATAGAGATTTGAAAATATCATGCCTTTCTCTTATAGCCATTGTTCTAGCACAGATCAACTCGGATGGTTAGATCTTTTACAAAAAGCAAGAAGCTCTGATACCAATTGAAAGTCCCATTGTCCACGGTGCTAGAACAACTTGATTGACCCTAGGGGGGGGGGGTTGTGAATAGGTCAATCTAGTTTTCAATGGTGTTTACAACTTTCTTGATTGATTTGAGTGCAGCGGACCATCCATCAAGAGATTTGTTTAGTGTGATAAGTTCTATAAGCGATCACACTAAGATTATGACCCTTTACATATTACTTGATTATCGATGCTTGTGCACAATCTATAAAATAAAATAATCAACATGCAAAGTGATGTGTGTTGAGAAGAGTACTTAAATACTAAATACAAATACACAAAGATCAAACACCATAAGACCAATTTTAAATTGATTCGATTAGCCAACATATATCCACTGTTAGGACTCGCTCAACCTTGAGATATCCCCAAATCCACTAAGTGGGGACTTACACCCTCACAATTAAAGTAGGAATTTCACCTCACTCAAACGGCTGGGAATTTCACCCCTCACTGTAGAATAGGAATTACACATATTCATTTGGTTGGGAATTTCACCCACC